>OY992530.1:153142193-154445034 GCA_963921185.1 Dasysyrphus tricinctus | reverse complement strand
GGTGCGGCATATAGTTTTAAGTCGATCTCGATCTGTGAAGGTGTGCACACGTTTTCGGCTTTCACAGTGTTATCAAATAAATTCGGAGTGTTTAAGTCAAAGTAAACTTTAGTCAAGCAATTTTCAATAGTGCAATAGCACAGAGGAAGAGGTGGCGGACCGTCAACCCAAGGGTCACGGGTTCGAATCCCAGCCGGGCATAAAAATTTTATCGGATTTTTTACACAACAGGGAGGTAGAAAACATTATTTATTTGGATAATAAGGCGATGGAAAAACAGAAAAGTGCGGGGGCACCGATAGGTGGCCCTGCAACTAGATCCAAAGGTCCAGCGGTACCAGTAGCGGGTACATCGAAAGATGTCTTAGCAACGGCACCAGCAAACACGACAACAACAGCAACGGCGGCATCAACCGATATCACCGCAAAGCGAAGAAGGAAAATGAGATGTGCGCCGAACCAGGTGAAGCGGGGCTCAACCGCCACTCCAGCAGAGCTGCCAGCTGGGGGGGGAGGGGCGCCTGCATCAGCCATGGCAACAGCAGCAGCCAATATAGATCGGCAACTTAACTCTTCGCACTCCGACGAAGAGATAGAGTACATGTCCGAAGGGGAAGAGGGAATGTTTACGACGACAGGAGATAGCAACATCCTCGATCTCTCCACACCAGAGGCGTCCGCAGACGAAGATAACGCGGCGCCAAAGAAAAATGACGATGATGAAAAGGCCATCAGCCAACAGATTGGTGCCATTCAAGGGGAGATGGAACGTTTAAATGCCATCCTTGCGCCCCTGATTTTGAAGCTAAAATCAAAGCAAGAAGCTCGCCGCGAAAGGGAAATACTGGAGCGCGAGCAAAAGAAAGAACAACAGGCGCCTCAGAAAGGGGCCCAAAATCAAGAGCGGCAACCAGCAGCACACCAGCAAGAACAAAACTTGCCAGAACAGCAGCAACAAGAACAGCTGCCACAACAGAAGCAACCACAACAAAAGCTGCAAACCGAACAGCCACAGCAGCAACAAAAACAAAAGCAACAGAACCAAGAAAAAAGTCAAAAAAATAAGCAGCAGCAGCAGAACCACCAGCAGCAGAAACAACAGCAGCAGAAACAACAGCAGGAGAAGCAGCAGCAGAGCGAACATCAGCAGCAGCCACAGCCCATTAAAAACAAGAAGGAAAAGGTGCCACCCATCAACACGTATAAGATGGAGTTAAAGGATACCATTGAACTATGTAAGTCGGCCATAGGCCAAAATTTTTATATTAAACGTTTAAGCAACGATAGGCATGCTATCCACTGCTCCACAGTGGCGCAGCACAAAATTATAAAAGACTTATCAAAACAATCCACGACTGAGTTCTTCAGTTTTACCCCCAAAGTGGATAAATGTCAAACGGTCCTCTTGAAGGGCATAGATTCCTGCACGGAACCAAAGGTGCTCTTTGATGAGCTCCGTGAAAAAGCGAGCGGCGATCTCGAGTTTATCGGGGTCAAGCCGTTCACTACAGTCAGAGCCAGACGGGAGAAGCGGTCTTTGCCATTCTTCTTAGTTCAGCTCTCGCCCAACAGCAAACTGGATAGTTTGAGGAGTATCTCCGTCCTCAACTACCAGGTTGTAACTTGAATAAATTAAAGAGACGCGGTGACATGCTTCAATGCATGCGCTGCCAAAGGTTCGGCCACGCTGCAGCAAACTGTGAAATGCAGTCACGCTGCGTGAAGTGTGGTGAGAACCACATTAAGGGGGAGTGTAAACTCGGTGAGGAAAGGGTCGATGATATGACCCAGCTTAAATGTGCACTTTGCGGAAAGGAGGGGCACCCTGCTAATTACACTAGTTTACAAAATTTTGGGTCATGGTAGGGTCCTTAGAAAGAATATATTTTCTAGACTAATTTTGGGTCACTGAACACGAAAATCAAAATTATTTTTTTTTCTAAAGAAGCGTTTTCGAGATATGCGCAAAAATCATTTTCTCAGCTTTTTTTCAGATATTCCCATAAATCTCGCTAACGGCATAGCTAATTTACTTAAAATGTGTATTTTCTGAATGATGTGATCTGTCTCTTTCCGACGATGTACTGTTTGTATAAGTCGGACTGAAATTTTATAAGTTACAGGCATTCAAATTTTCAAAAACGAGTATTTTTGAAAAATTTCTAGTTTTTGGTTGCTCCATATGGATAGAAAAAAAAATATTTAAAATAATTTTAAGGACTCAAGTGAAAAACAATCTTTTTGACAAAGATTTGAGCCAAAGTTTTTCAAAATCGGACGAAAATGTAGAAGTTATTAAATAATTGATGAAAAAAGGCAATTTAATTTTTTTCAATAAAAGTCATATAAATGTATATTAGGGTGTCTGTTATTTCCCAAAATCATTTTTTTAAATCAGAAACCCCTAAAATCAAAATTCTATGTCCTTAAATAAAGTTTTTGACCAAAAAATTTTTGCCTTAGGTGATAAATCGTTGCCTCTTAGGCCCTTCTCTTTTCCAAACAAAGGAGAATTGAACACACTAAACTCCAAGACCAATAATGACGTTATATATATCGTTGGAAAGGTATTTTTATTAACTACAATAGTTACTAAGAGAGTTAATTTCAAATCTCTATGTGAAAAAAGTTATTCGCTGACCAAAATTGCGTTTCCGCGCATTTTGGTGTGAAAAAAACTGTCCTTAACTAGCGAATAACTTTTTTCACATAGAGATTTGAAATTAACGCTCTTAGTAACTATTGTAGTTAATAAAAATACCTTTCCAACGATATGTATAACGTCATTATTGGTCTTGGAGTTTAGTGTGTTCAATTCTAATTTGTTTGGAAAAGAGAAGAGCCTAAGAGGCAACGATTTATCACCTAAGACAAAAATTTTTTGGTCAAAAACTTTATTTAAGGACATAGAATTTTGATTTTAGGGGTTTCTGATTTAAAAAAATGATTTTTGGAAATAACAGACACCCTAATATACATTTATATGACTTTTATTGAAAAAAATTAAATTGCCTTTTTTTCATCAATTATTTAATAACTTCTACATTTATCGTCCGATTTTGAAAAACTTTGGCTCAAATCTTTGTCAAAGAGATTTTTTTTCACTTGAGTCCTTAAAATTATTTTAGATATTTTTTTTTTCTATCCATATGGAGCAACCAAAAACTAGAAATTTTTCAAAAATACTCGTTTTTGAAAATTTGAATGCCTGTAACTTATAAAATTTCAGTCCGACCTATACAAACAGTACATCGTCGGAAAGAGACAGATCACATCATTCAGAAAATACACATTTTAAGTAAATTAGCTATGCCGTTAGCGAGATTTATGGGAATATCTGAAAAAAAAGCTGAGAAAATGATTTTTGCGCATATCTCGAAAACGCTTCTTTAGAAACAAAAATAATTTTGATTTTCGTGTTCAGTAACCCAAAATTAGTCTAGAAAATATATTTTTTCTAAGGACCCTACCATGACCCAAAATTTTGTAAACTAGTGTTATCGGGGTTGCTCAGCCTTTCAGCAAATTCGTACTAATAAAGCAGCTAGGCAGACAGCGGTAGTGGTACGCCCATCAACGCGTGCTCCTACAACAACACCCGTCAATCCCCAGATCTCCTACGCCCAAATGGCGGCAGGAAGGGGAAACACGGTACAGCCTGCAGCTAAGGTAGCACAACCGGCCCTCGTGCCTAGGGCTCCGGACGCTCAGGCCGAAATTAGAAGCATGTTGCTGGCAATTCAAGTCCAGTTGACAGGACTTCAGAAAGAGATAAGGGAGCAGGCGAATAGGGTGGACTATATCTACTCTGTTTTGCCTAGCTTAACGCAAATTAGAGGTTAAAGGCGCGCTGTCGGAGAGGCCTCTTAGGATCCTTGCTGTGAATGTAAATTCACTGATTAGGACCGAACGCAGAGCTAATCTATTCCAATTGTTGAAAGACCAAAGTCCAGATGTGTTTATGGCCAGCGAAACTAAGCTGAACCAGAAACATAAGTTGACTAACAACAATTACAATATCGTTAGAAGAGATCGATCCAACTCCACTCAAGGGGGGGCGTCGCAATCTTCATACGAAAAGGCATTAATCATAAAGTTATATATAATAGTGATCTGCGCAGATTTCGGTTGTTAAAGGCGTGCATCGTGTGCATTCCTCTCCAACAGGGGAAGCGAATGTATGTGATCGCGGCTTATGCACCGGAATCTCCTGAGCCAACTGATTTTATGACAGAGCTTGAAAAACTTTTCGAATGTCTACGCTTGAGCTTGGAAGAAAATTACTTTCTCATGGCCGGTGATTTGAATGCCAAACACCTAGATTGGGGAAATCAAATACAGAATCCAAGAGGTATTCATATTTTTAATTGGATGAGTCGTTATAACGCTGAATATGGTGTCGACCTGCTGGCTACGGATCGGCCATCGTTTCCACGAAGCGGCGCTTATCTGGATCTAATGCTAATAGACTCAAGACTGACAATTACTGACACTGTGGGTCAAACACCAAAAAAACTGTTTACGAACGATCGAGTACGACAGTGACCACTGCGGACTCGCCGCCGCACAGTGGGATGAGAAGTGATTCTAGCGCGCCAAAAGTGGTATAAAAAATGGTCTCCAAAATGTGTAATTTTTTCAGGCAATGTTGTCAATACCTGGGCGTGAAAAAATCGAGAGCCAGATTTTGTAAAACGTCATGCACTTTTTTTTTATTCCTCATTTCTTAGAAGGTTATGAATAATCTTAATTATGAAGCAAAATTACTGCTTTTTTAAAATTTCGATATTGATCCTATTTAAGGATGGGTATCTGCTAGAATATTTTTTTTTTTGTTTACCAATAGTGTCATTATTATAAACAATCAATTCCAATAAAATTAATTCACTGGTTGTTTGTTATTTAAATCATTTTTTTAAAACAATTTTTATAACCTTTATTTTTTGTTTATATAGTCTGCCAAAAATCCGGAACGTCATGGAACCTCTTACCTATACTTCCATTAGCTAGGCCAATATGTATACTTACACTCCTATAAAAATCGCTACCAACTACCACCAACTAACAATTTTATTTAACTTTTAATGAGAGATAACGTTAGCCACGAAAGTCAAACTGCTCTCTCTGGTGACTCAAGGTTGGTAATGTATTCCGTTATAATAAGTTGTCGCGAGTGTTTTCTGCGTTTTTTGGGTTGTTTTATTTGATAAATACTCAAATTTGCTTAAAAATAATAAATATTAATTAAATAATTAAATTTTATCCACCGGATTATCGATTATTAAAAAATAACTATAAATCCTATTAAAGTGTGAAAGAATACGTGCACACTGAACCAAAAAGGTACGTAGAATCAAGCAAAATATTTATTGTCACAATAAACCGTTTCTTAAAATTCAACCAATAATCTCGTTTGTTGATACAATAAAATGTCGTTTATAGAATTGATAAACGATTGTTAATTTAACAAACCGTTTGTTATTTTCATTCAATTCGATTCAACCATTGCACATTAAACAATGAGTTTATAAAAACAATAAACCAGTCATTTATTGATATAATAAACTCGTTTATAGAAACAAATATTCATTTATTATTATCATTTAAGAAAGTAATAAACCTATTTATTAAACTGATAAATGCGTTTATAATGACAGTGAATAGAAATGCTTGGATTTAATAAACCGTTTATTAAAACAAACAACCGTTTATTATTTTGTTTTATAAATGCAATAAACCCGATTATTGAATTGATTAATGCGTTTGTAACGACAATAAACGGAATTTATTGATTTAATAAACGTGTTTATTAATACAAACAACCGTTTATTATTTAATTCTAAAATGCAATAAACCCGTTTGTTAAATTGATAAATGCGTTTATAACGACAGTGAACGGGAATTTATCGATTTAATAAACGTGTTTATTAATTCAAACAACCGTTTATCAAATTGACTAATGCGTTTGTAATGACGATAAACGGGAGTTCATTGATTTAATAAACGTGTTTATTAATTCAAACAACCGTTTATTAAATTGATGAATGCGTTTGTATCGATAATAAATGGGAATTTATTGATTTAATAAACGTGTTTATCAAAACAAGCAACCGTTTATTGAATGGATTAATGCGTTTGTTACGACAGTAAATGGGAATTTATTGATTTAATAAACATGTTTATTAAAACAAACAACCATTTATTAAATTGATAAATGCGTTTGTTACGACAGTAAACGGGAGTTCATTGATTTAATAAACGTGTTTATTAATACAAGCAACCATTTATTAAATTGATGAATGCGTTTGTTACGGCAATAAACGGGAATTTATTGATTTAATAAACGTGTTTATCAAAACAAGCAACCGTTTATTAAATTGATTAATGCGTTTGTTATGACAATAAACGGTAATTTATTGATTTAATAAACGTGTTTATTAAAACAAGCAACCATTTATTAAATTGATAAATGCGTTTGTTACGACAATAAACGGGAGTTCATTGATTTAATAAACGAGTTTATTAATACAAACAACCGTTTATTGACAACAAGAAACGGGAGTTTATTGATTTAATAAACGCGTTTATTAATACAAACAACCGTTTATTATTTTCGTTTATAAATTCAATAAACCCGTTTATTAAATTGATAAATGAATTTATTGATTTAACAAACCAGTTTATCAAATAAATGGATGCATTTAATAATTTGGTTTGTTAAATTAATAAACCCTTTATCAAAATGACAAACGGGCTTATTGAAATAAGCCTGCCTCCTTTTTGCTGATTTACACTACTGACAAAATGTCATTATTTCTGCAGAAATAATGGCGTTTTGTCAGTCCCATAAATCAAACATAATGTTGTACTAACACAATTGACAGAAATCCATTATATCTGCGATATATTAGCCATTCATTGTCATAAACTTGATTTATGACAAAAATATGGAATTATAATGGCAGACATTACGGCGATTTGTCCATCGTGTACGTTCAGCATTAGATTCACCGGAAGCCTACAAAAGAAATCGCATTATTAGTATTGTTAAAATTAAAGGGGATTCAAAACTTCCAGTTACAAACCTGTTTACAGTACCAAAGAGTCATCTTATCTTGCTTCTCAAACTGAAACCATATCTCTGCTCAAAATATAAACTTTATGCTGAAAATCGAGAAGTCAGAACTGAAAAAGAGATTAACTTGTTTGTTTTGCTTTTAACATTTTATTTTGTATCAAATTTGCGTAAGATTGTTTTTATCTCGTTTGATTTTATAATAGAATTGTTTTTATGTCGTTAAGGAACATAGTAAGTTTTTATACGTAATACTTTTTTTAGTATTTCGTTTCTTTAAAACCCCAAAATGAGGAACAGGCTAATGTGTATTGAAGATTGAAGAGATACAAAATTTTAAAATAAATTATTATATATGCATTGATTTTATCTCGCTCAGCAAGATATGAGTTTTTGTACAAATTTCTTTTTTATTTTTTTTAAAATATCTTGTTTCTATAAAACCCCAAAATGAGGAACAAGCTAAGGGATATTGAAGATTGAATAGATAAAAGATCTTAAAACAAATGTCTACTGCTCTTAAAAAGCTTTTAAATACAAACTTTACCCCATCAAAATACAGGAAAACATCATTAAAGTCCAGTATTGAACTGCCATGCACAACGATGAAGGGTTGAACATTTTCAGACTTTTCGTTTAAGTATCCGATATGGTCCTCAATCTCCTGGATTGTTGAACCGACCCAAACAAATGCATTTTGTGAGTCTTTGATACTAAATCGTGTCATGCTTTTCCTTCCTTCATTGCTCTTCCTTGCAACTTTTTGATATGGAACGAAATATCCGTGTAGCGCCCACAATATAGCTGCATCGTCGCAATCTGGTAATATAAAAACTTTATTGAAGTTTCAAATTAAATTGATTTTTCATATAATCAAGAAAATTTAAAATGTAATAAAAATAAACAGAAATTTGGTGTTCAGTGTGACCTTGGGCCAAATTTCTGTGTTTCGATTAAACCCCAAAATAAAGAATAACCAGGTGGCTAGTGATAGATAGAACAGAAAAAAACTTCAAGCAAATCTTAAAAAACTTTTAAATAAAAACTTTACTGCGTCAAAATATTGGGATATAATATTTGAAAATCATGATGAAAACCAAATTGCTAACAATATATTTTTACATTGACATGCAAATATAAAAACATATTTAGTTACCGACAACTTACTATTGGCGGTTCTGCTTGTATCTGTTTGATTTGATGACAATTGTGTCAAAACTTCGAGAGTACTTTTATCCTTCACATGGTTATCAGTCAGAAGAAACTTTAAAATCTGCTGTTTAAGTTGCTCCCAATTATCCAAAAATGAATCGGCATTTTTATATAAGTAGCTAAAGTCCATGTCAATCTAATGAATTAATGTATTTTTTTTATAACTATTTTAACGGCATCCAACAAATTTCAAACTTACGAAACGATAGCCAGTAGGACATTTATAGTTTGGCCACTTGAATAGTATTTGAGAAGTAGAGGAAGAGTTCTTAATATCTAAAAGCCTTGTATTTGTACACGCTTTCCAGCATCGGTCTAATGCTTCCCCCGATAATTTGTCATATTTCAAGGATCTAATAGTTTGCTCCGAATCTTCTTCGGGAACTAAAAATTAGAATTCGTTATCAATGCAATTATCTATGAAAAGTGTGTTCATCATAATGAAAGCTGTTCAATTTGGAGTAAGAGAATGACAAAAAAAAACGTTTTTAGTTGTAAAAATGTTCATGCAGGGAATCCCGAAAGAAATGGTCATCTTATAAAAGAGTTACTTGTACATACCAAACCTAAATAGTAAGTAATCGAGACTGGGAAATATATTTTTGGTTCCTTAGAAAAGCTATTATGGTTTTGTACCCATCTGATAATCCAAGATCAAGCCTTAGAAAAAACAGTTTGTTTTAAAAACACTGATTGTTCTTAAAACAATGATTGTTTTTAAAACAATATTATAGCTGTTTATTATCTGTGAACTAAATAAGTTTTGACCATTACTTTTGTGACACCTATCATATCAAAACAAATCTAACGAAGAATTGAAATGCACACCCCTGTTCTGACTTCCAGTCAGATTCAAATCCGTACGAATCTAAACGAAGGTCAGAATTGGGGTGGCTGTCTTACTCAAAATTGAACAAACCTAGATCCAAACTGTAATCTGTTGTTTCGGTCTTGCTTGTTGAAGGCTTTAAAGTTTTCTCCATCGTCGTCTTATTTGAGAATTTCAAGTTGCAGAATTTATTATAAATTTTTCCTCTTTTACCAGTGCGATAATATACCTTATAATATTTAATTGACATTAAAAATAAGAGAAAGTAACAGAATAGAAATAAACAGTTTACCAATTGCTCAGAAGGAAATCTTTCCATTATTTCTTTTTCAATGGCGTAACTTGAATGTAAATCTAAATGAATTTTGTTGTGATCAAAATAACTAGCAATTGCTGTAATCAATTGTGTTCTTTGCTGATTGTTGAATTTTTTATTTTGTTCATAAATTTCAACCAGTGAACTACTTTTTAAGTTACTGTTCAAAATTGTTGCTAGGGAAATTGAAGAGGCAGATTCGAAAGCACTTGTTGGCGAACTTGGACAGCTGCGTGTATTCGATCTTGTTGAAAGGTGATAAGGTGAGGATGCTTCTGATAAACAAGTAGTGATATTACGAAATGGACCACATTCCGAGTTGGAATACATGAAAAGGGGCATTCCAATCAACTCTCGCCATTCTCTTAGCTTTGATTCGAACATAATTAAGGTTCGGTATTTGAAGGGCTTTAGAATTTGAGCAAGGTGGTGACACTCCAAATTTTTCAAAACTTCAATATCTATTTCTTGAGCTAAAATTGAATTTTAAATAATTTGTATTGTCAACAAGTTTTCAATAAATTTTTTTCCTTGTTTTTTTTTTTAATTCTAAAATAGTAAAGGTTCTCTTACCACTTCATAAATTTTATAAAGTTTTAAATTAAATTATTACTTATGGATGTATTGTTCTTATCTCGAAGCTTAGACTTGAATGACTTAGAAATTTGTTCTTGAAAAAGACTTAGAAAAATTTTCGAGAAAAAGACTTAGTAAAAAAGACTTAGAAAAATGTTCGAGAAAATGACTTAGAAATTTTTTCTTAAAAAAGACAGAAAAATTTTCGAGAAAAAGGCTTAGTAAAAAAGACTTAGAAAAATTTTCGAGAAAATGACAGAAATTTTTTATTAAAAAAGACTTAGAAAAATTTTCGAGAAAAAGACTTAGTAAAAAAGACTTAGAAAAATTTTCGAGAAAATGACAGAAATTTTTTATTAAAAAAGACTTAGAAAAATTTTCGAGAAAAAGACTTAGTAAAAAAGACTTAGAAAAATTTTCGAGAAAAAGGCTTAGTAAAAAAGACTTAGAAAAATTTTCGAGAAAATGACAGAATTTTTTTATTAAAAAAGACTTAGAAAAATTTTCGAGAAAATGACTCAGTAAAAAAGACTTAGAAAAATGTTCGAGAAAATGACGTAGTAAAAAAGACTTAGAAAAATTTTCGAGAAAATGACTTACAAATTTTTTCTCATAAAAGAACAATTTTCGAGAAAATGAGATATTTTTCTTAAAAAAGACTTAGAAAAATTTTCGATAAAATGACAGTTTTTCTTAAAAAAGACTCAGAAAAATTTTCGAGAAAATGACAAACATTTTTTCTTAAAAAGACTTAGAAAATTTTTCGAGAAAATGAGACATTTTTTCTTAAACAAGACTTAGAAAAATTTTCGAGAAAAAGATTAAGTGAAAAAGACTTAAAAAAATGTTCGAGAAAATGACGTAGTAAAAAAGACAGAAAAATTTTCGAGAAAATGACAAAGTTTTTTCCCATAAAAGAACAATTTTCGAGAAAATCACAGAAATTTTTTCTTTAAAAAGACTTAGAAAAATTTTCGAAAAAATGACAAAGTTTTTCTTAAAAAAGACGGTAAACTTTTCGAGAAAAAGTCTTAGTAAAAAAGACTTCGAAAAATTTTCAAGAAAAACACTTAGGAAATTCTATTTTAAAAACAACTTAGGAAAATTTTCGAGAATGACTTGGAAATTTTTGCTAAAAAAAGACTAAACAATTTTGGAGAAAAAGAAAAATGTTTGCCCGCAAAAAACTTTTTAGTATTTTTTCGAAAAAAAGGAAGAAAAATGATTGATATCAAGGCAAAAAATGTTTCCAAAAAAGACTTAGAAAATTTGTTTGCAAAACATTGATGAAAATAAATTAATTATTAAAAAATTAATTTAAACTTACTTTTGAAATGCTCAAGTAATTCTAATAGGCCCCATTTTGCCAGTAAATCCTTTATTTCCTTGCATGGATCTATGTTAACATTCGTTGGTATCGTTTTGTCGCCCAAAAATGTTTGAAATTCTGCTTCTGAAAATGTCGGAATGCTTTCCCTTTCATCAGTTGATTCAACCTGCACTTCACTGAGCTGTAGTTCATCAACCTCCACGTCATCTACCTCTAATTCATCGACCTCTAGTTCATCGACCTCTACTTCATTGACTTCTAGTGCATCGACCTCTGCTTCATCGACCTCTACTTCATCGACTAATACTTCCTCCAACCCATTTTCACACACAGATATATCAAGCGTTGCCATTTTTAGTTTTAAATTCTGTTTTCGTATAGACAACTATTATTAATTTATTAAAAACATTAAAAAATTACAAGACATTCAAAATATTAAAATAATTTACAAAAAATATTACATATATCTTCTAGACAACTAAAACTAAAGCCCAGATCTCAAATCCGCAAAATGATTTTAGTTAGATAATTATTCTATTAAATATCAAAATATGAGTGGTTTTTGAATTGGTCAAGCATAATTAAATGTTAATATTTTGAAAACGAAAATATATTTAACAATTGTATGTGTACACAGAGTAAAATCAGACTTGCGGAATTGGGACCTAGATACCTATATACATTCTCTAATAATACTTTATCTTATGTTAGTAAAAAATTTGAGATGATTTTTTTGCCTATTGTGAAAAATAATACTCTTTAACTCTTAGTAAAGTTTTTCCGGTAGCCGTTTTTATCAAATTAGTTGGTGGGCCGACAATTTCATTGCCAAAAATTATAGAAAAAGCACCCAACTGTTTTTCGTCAACTTCAAATGATAATATACTTGGGTTGTACTGGATCCTATTTAGTTTTTGGCAAAACAAAAAAACTTGACTTTTTTTCAAAAGACCTATGTCAACTATAACGTATAACTCGATATCAGCTCTAGATCGCGCTATATAAAAACTTTGTTGGTATTTATAACCTTCGATTTTTGCTTTAGAGAAAAATTCTATATCTGTTTTAGAGACTCTTAGTATTTCTGATACTAAATTCGTAAAATCACTTTCGATTTTATGTTTGTCATATATTTCAAAGTAACAAATGCAATTATTATCAATATTTGATAAAAACTTGAATGCAGTCTTAAGTTGGTATTTTTTCGCTAAGGTCAAACAAATGTTCTTACGAGATGTGATAGCATGGGAATAAAGCTTAAATTGTTTGTGTTTAGCTTCAAATTTAAAACACCAAAAACTACGAACAGGCCCTGACTGTTTAATGACACTGGGATAATGAGTTAAATTATGATGCTTTGGTTTCAAGTTGTCATTAAAAAGACGAACATAATCTTTGTTGTGGTTTTCAATTTTTAATTTTAACATTGGGATGATTTCATCGCAAATTTCAAATGCAAGCAATAAATCAATTATTTCAATTAAATTAAGAAGGAATTGCCACACTTCATCATCATGTGGCACTAAATCTTCAATCATTAAGTGAAAAAAAGAAACAAATGTCATCATTTCTCGTGCAGTCATTTTTAGATGTTTACATTTTAATTGGCCGATTTTTATTTCACCTGAAATATTGTCAATCTCAATTGCACCATACTGAAATGTTCGTTTCCTTAAATTAAGAGTTTCCAGGTTAAAATATTTAGCTTTGTTAATGAAATATTCAATTATATGGCAAATGTCGTAATGACAAACTCCTTCAAAAACATCATGCATAAGATCCACGCAATAATTTTCTACGACATGAAACGATGGAATTTCATTAAGTTGTGAATAGTTTTGTATACCCGTTTCAGAAGGGTTGTTAAGAAGAAGATCTTCTTCGTAGTTTGAACGATTTCTCAACAAATCATTTCGTTCAATTGCCAACGACTGCGTTTCTATTTTTTTTACTTTACAAAACCTGCAAAAAGAGTTGCTTGAAAATGATTTATTAAAATCCAAAACAGTATTTAAGCCCAAATTATCCCCTAACACAAGACCTAAGATAAAATATACTTTTATTTTTATCTCGTTGCCTAAGCTTATCTCTACACCATCAACTTCAAGACTCTTTAGATCATTTATTAATGATTGAAAACATTTTTCGTTGCCAAATGTTTTGAGATCCTTTGTTTTAATAACTCCTGCTAAAAAAACACTATCCAACTTTGATTCTTTCCAAGGAAGACAAGGAAATGAATAGTAAATATTACATATCGAGTGAACACCTGCATGAGAGCTTAAAGGGTTATTAATTTCAAAGTCATCGGTATATAAAAAGTATGGAATTAGAACTTTTCCCGGATACTTTTCAATTTTTTTCTTCCAAAGCTCACCTTGAACAAAATTTGAAATTTTTTTTTCTTTACTTAATGTTTCCATATGAAGTTTCGTTTTATTTAAGATGTTTTCGACCTCAAAAAATTTTTTAAATTGAAATTTTAGAGGCATCAATATTCCTTTAGTGTTTTTCTCATCATACGCAAGACATCCGTTCTTAAAAACTGTACTGATTTCATTGTTTACCGAAAATTCATATAAACTGCCCAAAAAATTTTCTTTTTTAAGCCATTCAAATAGTTTATACTCGGTGTTGCAATAGTTAAAAGGGTTACGACACTTTGATAATAGACTGACAAATTCATTATGAACTTTCATGTTCGTTTTTGCCAATTTTTCGTTTGAAAATGATCTAAATAATTCAAGCATTGGATTTAAGATACATTTTTGTATATCCTCTTGAATTTCTAAAATATTTTTTCTTGAAAAACTATTATTATCATGCATTTTCAATACAAAACGCGTAGCAGAGGTGAACATATTATTAAGACTGTCTTCTATAGGTAATTCTTTGGTTTCAACGCTTTCTGCTTCATGAATATAACTTTCGCGTGATTCTGAGCTTTCCTCTAAACTATTAGATATTTGGTTTTTTTCGCAGAAATGATTTTGAGGTGCATCATTTTGTTTATCAAAATTATCTGTACTATTCACGTTGGGTATTGAACCTCCGTCATGTTTTCTGATTATATGTCTCTTAAAACTACTTATATTTTGAAACTCTTGTGAGCAACTACTTTCCCTACATTTAAAATTACTATAAGTACTCAGATCATGTGTTTTTTTTAGGTGTTGTATAAACAAGTTTACCGATGAAATTCTAACCTTACAGATAAAGCAAATCATTTTGTTAAATTTGACTACTCTTGTCTATAGTTTTTGTCTGAACTAAAAATAATTAAGTAATATATAAGTATTTTTTAATATAATATTATAACATTATTAAATAACTATCGATGCTGTAGAATATAGATAGGTTTTAATGTCAAACCTTATATCTTCTTGAATGGCTTCGGTTACATGAGAATCATAAGCTAAAAATAAAGAAACAAATGAAAAAAAATTGAATTGAAGCGTTTTTCCTAGTTCTCTTTACAATATTATTTGCAAAAATCATTCAAACATCTTAACTACTGAATATCTTGCTCTTCTATTAACATCTGCATTTTAGACAAAACTGCAAAAGTACACTGACACTTTTTTTCAAACAACACACATTGAAGCGTTAAGAAGATGAAGGTGCTAAGTGACATTTTTTGACATATCGTTTTTTCGTACAGATGAAGGCCCTATATTAAAACTTAAATTTCCATCTCATCTGCACTTCTCGATTCAAATTTAGCAAAGGATGAAAGTGTTATATATGCAACTCAACAAACTAACTGGAAAAATGTTTTGAGCGTGCTTAAGACCTTCATTTATATGCAAAAACAATTTTACTTAAACGTTTTATTTTACTTTATTATGTGCACGAAGGTGATATGTGAGCAATGGATACAATTACCCATTCATATTATATGAAATCTATAAGTTTCTCAGTTTCTAAAATCTAAATGAGCAAATTAATTTCATTCCAGTGGAGGTAGATCATATTTCTATTCCAATGCTAATTTAACAGGTGCTGATGAAAATTAAAGAGAAAAAACAGGTCAAAATAAATAAATCATAAGAGTTATATGGAGGGCTCATAGCTGAACCGAACCAAGTCAGAAAAATAAAATTCTAAAATAATAAGAGGATTAGTAAATAAACTGCCATTGATTCATGAATATTTTACTCATAAAAGGATAATCTAAGGTTTGTTCTTTAAATTAAATTTTAATTATTATTCTCTTATTTAAAAATGAAAAACTTGAATTGGAAAATATTCACAAAAATTTGCAAAATAAAAATTATGGCTTGGTTCGGTACAGCTGTGAGCCCTCCATATGTACATAGATGCCACATAAGACCTCTATGAGAAAAATAATTAAAAAATCACAGTAAAGTTCGTCGATAAAGATATTAACTACACAAAACCGTAAATAACTCGCAAGTCCTTTGTTTTCAACAAAGAAGAATATAAGTATTAAAAACACTTGAGTTATGTTACTTTTAAATTGGCCGTATATTATTTTTAAGGTTTTTACCAAAAATGTTATATATCAAAAGCTGATTACTCAAAACTTTGAAAATGTCACTTAGCGCCTTCATCTTCTAAACGCTTCATTTGTTTTTTTGACCCATTTCCGGTGGCTACCAGTTCTAGTTAACTTAGAAACTTGAAATGTTACATACAGTCTGCTCTTTGTGCAATTATAGGAAATCTTAAACAAATTTGGAAAAGCTTTTGGTGTTCCAGAAAATTCACATTGTGTTTTCGCAACGCTATCCTTCGTACTTCGAAGGTTTTAACAGCACATGAACATTTTTTTTACAAAAAAGTCCAAAAACAGGTCAATTAGATAGTTCAATTAACTCACAAATTCAATATTTAGATTATTTGAATTTATCATCAGTTAAGTTCCAAACGTCGTTAAATGTGACGTTGCGTCAACACTAACCGGAAATCGGTATAGTTAGCAATGAAAAATTTTATTTATTCAATAGTCTAAAACGCTTTTAAAATGACAAAATTAGAGAATTTTCAAAAAAAGACTACGACACTTTTGAACTTATAATTATTATTACTATTACTATTATTATTATTATCATTATTATTATTATTATTATTATTATTATTATTATTATTATTATTATTATTATTATTATTATTATTATCATTATTATAATTATTACTATTATTAATACAAAACTTAAATACTCGTAATATATATAAATTATAATGACTTACCTACGTTTTAAATGTTGATTTGACAGCTGCTGCAACACCTCGCTTGGACACCTCACTTTTCCATTTATAAAAATCTGTAAATTGTATAAAAGTACTTTAAGTTACTTGTATACAGATATTTGAACTTTAAGAGAGACCATGAGGAGCATAGCAAACTACTGGATTTTGTTCACTTTTCTAAAAACGACAAAAACTATACTATATCTAAAAAAAATATTTTCTTTAGATATAGTAGATAGCTATATGATACTTCAATTAATAGAATTATCTATTTCAAAAACAAAAAGTTCAATTTAATCAGCTAGGTCATCTTGTTCTCATGGTTTCATATCAATTAATAGTTCTATAATCTTTGTTTAAATTTGATTATTTATAACATTCTATGCTTTTGTTTAAATAAGTCCTACTTTTCAAAGGATAAGAATAGGATGATACTAAAGCAAATTCGGATGCAAGGCAGACTAAGTCTGATGAATGCATGTATATTAAAGTTTGTGAAAATTTTGTTTTAAAACGCAAGTAAAAGGAAAGTAAGCTTGGTAGGTATAACAGCAAACCACGCAAAAGAATGTTGAAAACTTTTACAGCTTGCTGCTATACGATTTCAAGAGAAAAAGACTTTTTTTCTTAAAAAAGACTCTAAAAATTTTTCGAGAGAAAGAAAAATTTAGTCAAAAAAAGGCTTAAAATTTTTTTCGAGAAAATCTGACCATCACGAATTGAAAGCCAGCAAAAATATTTTATATGTTAATGTAATATATAAAAAATATGATGACTTACGGACTAAAAAACGGCCTTTAGCAATAGACTTAGCTTGGATTCGATCTTGTTACTAGGTAGTTATATGTTTTCAGTGAAAAAAATGCCAGATTTCAGTGATTCAGCCAAAATCTTCACATCTTTGCATTAACTTTTGAGATTTCTCAGGAGCAATGATTTTGACAGCTGCTGCAACACCCCGCTGAGACACTACGCCTTTTCGTTAAAAAAATCTGTAAAAAGTTTTAAAAGTACTTTTAGTTACTTGTATATATTTTATCCTATCATATCGTTTAATAGTTTTCTATTCAGGTCTATTCTGCAAACATTTTTAATGTTAGTCATATCATTTTGCTTCAAAGGTGGCAAATGGTGACCAATATTAATTTGTGGAATTTTCATGACCGTAATATTTGTTTAAATTTGATTTTAATACCAATAATAACAATTTATACGCTTTTATTTAATTAAGACCTACATAGTTTCTTTTCAATGGATAAGAATAAGTAAGATACGAAGATAAATCCGGTATCAAAGCAGAAATTCTCTTACTTATTTCTTACGTAATTGGGTGGCAAAATTAATTTTTTTGGGTGGAGGTCTCCACTAGGATTAAATGAATCCTGTTAATTTTGTATTTAACTTTTTTATTTCACTTGTTCGGCTTTTTAATATTTTATTTCACTTGTTCTGGCTAGCTGGAGGATATGTTAGTGTCTGCTTGTTTTTTTTTTTGGATAAGAATATTGCCGTGTTAAGAAGGAAAAACGTAACTGACATTTTGGCTGTTTTTAGTTAGGGCCAGTTTTGACATCTTTGATATGTTTGCTATTTTATTCTTTAAAAATAAAAGCCCTAACTCGCTTTTGTAATGGTCTAAAACGCTGCAAAAAATGATGTTCGCTCAAAGAACCCTGCAATTTTTAAGAAAATTTGCCGTCTTAGCACTTATTTTAAGAAAAAAAGTGACTCCCATACAAGCATTTGTACATCTTAGAAATAATCTAAGCAAAAAAAAATTGATTTATTTGTAAATACGACAGAAAAACATTCATCAACAAAACAGAAAAGATAGAGATAAAAACAGAAAAACGCGATTATCTCGAAATGTCAAAAATGCAGATGCGTTTTTTCTTCTTAACACAGAAGAATAGTATACGAAATTAAATCCAGTATCAAAGCAAAATAAGTCTCATTTTATGTTAAGGTTTGTTGAAATTTTGTTTTAAAAATTAAGTAAAAGGAAAGTATCGGTTGAGTAGGTATAACAGCAAACCACGCAAAATAATGTTGAAAACATTTACAGCTTTGCTGCTATACCCTACCCCTTGATATTGTAAAAGATATAAAAATAATATTTGTAATAATCATACCAATCTATTGAAAAATGATTTTTTCAGCAAAGTACTCTTTCAATGGCCTACCTTCCTGTAATGATTTTGACTCATCAGTTAATTATTTTGAAAAAAAAAATTATTTTTGCATTCTAAAGCTCAATTGGTTAAACTTTTCTTAGCATAGAATAATGCTGATCCTTGTGAAACTTAACATGGTTGATCAATTTTATAAGCAAAAAAGTTTTAAATCACAAAATTTTAACCATTAATTTATGTACCTACCAAAACAGGTACATTTGATGATGAATATAAGAAAAACTCGTTTAAAACACAGACATTCTAAAACACCCTGCACATTCCCATAAAGTTGAATCTTATAACTTGTACCAGAAACTTATTCTGGTACAAAATTAGTCTCAATGCATATAAAATTAAACGGCTATAATGAATAATCCCGTGTTAAAGCGATTTTGGAAGAAATTAATTTAGTTTAATGTTTGCTTTTAGAATGAAATGTTATGAGCGATATTTTTTTATAAATTAAGGCAAATACAGGATACATTAATTTCAATCAATGCTTTGGAAACTTAATTTAAATGATTTAGTTATATTTGAAGGAAATTTACTTTCTTACTATGCATTTGACTAATAAAAGAAAATTTCTTTGTTATATACAATATTTCATAAAACACAGATATAAGAAAGGAATTCTTTGGATTTTTTGACTTTCTTATATCCGTCATCAACTGTATTTTTAAAAGGAAAATTTCAAATCTTTTTTACTTATTTATGTATAGGGTTCAACTTTCTTTTTATTGTCTTATTTATTCCAAACGAAGTTGATTAAATATTGTATTTTGTTCAAAATCTGTCTTTCCAAAAAAATGACTCAGAAATTTTTTCTTAAAAAAGACCTAGAAAAATTTTCGAGAAAAAGAGAGAGCAAATTTTTCATAAAAAAAGACTCTTTGCGAGATAAACACTAAGAAATATTAAGCCAAAAAAGACCAAGAATTTGTCAAAGAAACAAATTTAAAAATTTTGTCTTAAAAAAGAGGAAAGGAAGATTTTGTCACGAAAAATTTATAATGTGTTCGTAATATATACAAATTATAATAACTTACGCTTTAAATAACTTTGATGACTGCTGTGCAACACCTCGCTGGGATACCGTACTTTTCCGTTAAAAAATCTGTAAAAATGTTTAAAAATACTTTTAGTTACATGTAGGAACATATATGTTCTTTCAAATTTAAATGAGGCCATGAGAAGCAGAGCGATCTTATGATTTATTTGCATTGTTTTTTAAAAACGTGAAAAACTATTGTTGAATTTTTTGCAACTAGTAGCTACATATGGAGGACTCACAGCTGAACCGAACCAAGTCAAAAAAAAGAAAATTCGACGGTAATAAGAGGATTAGTAAATAAACTGCCATTAATTAATGAATATTTTACTCGTAAAAAGGACAAGTTTATTCTCTAAACTAAATTATTATTATAACTCTTTTATTTAAAAACGAAAAACTTGAGTTGAAAAATATTCACAAAAATTTGCAAAAAAAAAAAATTATGACTTGGTTCGGTACAGCTTCGAGCCCTCTACCTATATATATGATACTTCAATCAGTTAGATAGAATAATTATTCCAAAAACGCAATATTTTAATTTAATCAGCGAGATCATCTTGGTTCTCTTGGCTTCATATGGATTAGTAGTATTACTTTAAGGCCTATTCTGCAAACATTTTTAATTCACGTGAAGTCATTTTATTTCAAAGGAAAATTAAAATTTTGTCAACCCTGTTTCCGGTCGGAATAAATCCGTATGTATTCAAAAAATAATTTTTTATAAGCTCAGAACATTTATTTTTGTTTTTGAATTGGTAGGGATTTGACTCAAAACGAAAATCTGAAGGTTCTATTATAGTTATAAGTCAAATCCGTACGAACGAAAGTCAGAACAGAACAAAGGTGAATGTATTTTGTTCCAAGTCTGACCTTCATGCCCGTGCTTTACGATCCGAATTATAAAGAAGATTGATTTTCATATATTTTATGAAGTTTCTTTCCCACGAAAATAATACTGACCGTGGTGGATTGAAATAAAAGTCATAATAATGAATAAAAAACTTAGTGCGGTCACCAATAAAAACATTTTATCTTCGCGAGTCTTGGAAATGAACTTTTAGGTATATTTTTTCAATTTATTAACCTGATTAAAACTTTATAGTTTGATTTCACAATATCTCGGACCGAAAATATTTATAAAAATAGGTCGGCCGCCAGTAATACGCAACATGGAAGCGAAAGTGAATTTTTGTATAGGTATAACATAGAATATATAAATATATTAGTTTCATATAATGACTTAAAATGACTTACGTGATTGGGTACAAATTTAAATTTTGGAGGCAGGCCTCCAAGAGGATTAAATTAATCCTTTTAATTTTGTATTTAACTTTTTCATTTAACTTGTTCTCCATGGCTGGCGGCAGCGGTTGCTTCTTTTTGGTAACTAAATCGTTGTTCGTTGCAAATATTTTTAATTTACGTGAAGTTATTTTGTTTCAAAGGAAATTTTAACTTTTATCACCCCTGTTCCGATTTTCGGTTGGAATGAAATCCGTATGTATTCGAAAAAAATTGTTCGTAAGCTCAGATTTGTTTTTATTTCTTAGTGATTCAACTCAAGACGATTTGATTCCTATCAAAAGTCAGAACAGGGGTGAATGTATTTTGTTCCAAGTCTGGGGTGCCAGCAAGTAACTTGTTACAATCGAGTTTAATCGATACAATCGAGCATTCGCAGCATCTATTTTGGTTCAATCGAATGTCCTCAATTGCATCGTCAGATCCGACAGCACACAAACTTGAGATTGACGCTTGAAACAAAAGTTTTCACTCGAAGAAAATAGTTATCGTTGGCAGTGATTTTTTTAAGAAAAGCATGGACTGATATTTTGACCACTTTTATGAGTTTTCACGAATACTTAAAGCTGCCCAAGGGAGCAAAAACAGCAATTTGCCTTGGAAAAACTTGCGATTTGGAAAAAGGTAGGTTGTTTTTAATTAACAAAATTATCGAGTGCACAGGTTCGTAAGCAGCGGTTGATGGTGATCCAACAGCAAAATCTTTTGGAGTCGGACGCATTAATTTTGTTACCAATAAAAACAACAACGGCGACGATAAAAGCTAAATTAAATGTGATTTAAAGTTATATGAATTAATTTTATTTTGAAGAATACCAATTTGACATTTCACTTTATAGTTCACAATGACATTTTTAAGTGGAAGTCACAATGAAACTCGTTTCAAATTACATGCTACCAAAAATATTTTTTTTAATCGAATTATTAAGATTGATTTTCATATATTTTATGAAGTTTTTTTCCCACGGAAATTGTGGCGACCGTCGGCGTCGTGGATAGAAAAAAAAGTCATAATTATGATTAAAAACGCAATGCGCTCACGAATAAAAACATTTTATCTTCGCTAGACATGGCGGCCATTTTGATGGAGTCGTCTTTTCAGCACCGAGTTTCAAGTTTTGGAAATTAAGTTTGGAAAACTTTTTTTCAATTTTCAAGTTTTTTTCCCATGAAAATAATGCCAACCGTCGTGGGTAGTAAAAAAAGTCATAATTATGATTAAAAAACACAATGCGCTCACCAATAAAAACATTTTATCTTCGCCAGACATGGCGGCCATTTTGATGGAGTCGTCTTTTCAGCACAGAGTTTCAAGTTTTGGAAATTAACTTTGGAATAACTTTTTTTTTCAATTTAAAAACCTAATTAAATCTTCAAATGTGATTTCACAATATCTCTGACCGAAAATATTTGTAAAAATAGATAGGTACTTACATTAATTTTGTCGCCGGCCGCCATAGTATTACGCAGCACATGGCAGCGATATTGAATTTTTGCTTATATAGGTATAATTTAGAATAAATAAATATATTAAAATGACTTACGTGACTGGGTGGACAAATAAAAATTTTCGGTGGAGGCCTCCAACAGGATTAAATTAATCCTGTTAATTTTTCATTTAACTTTTTTCTTCACTTGTTCGGCTTTTTAATTTTTTTTGTTCACTCACTTGGTCTGGCTTGCTGGAAGATGTGGCGGCGGCTGCTTCTTTTTACTAACTGAATCGTTGTTCGTTGCTATGGCCAATTGCAAGTCGGCGTCATTTAACTTGGTTCGTTAAGTTCGTCAAAAAATGTTCCCTCTATACGAACATTGCTGAGCTCTGTTCACACCATGAATGAAAGAATACAAAAATACGGAATAGGGACGGGAAGTTTTTAAGTTAATTAAATTTGGTTTTATGTTGATTTTTTTCTTGTCTATCTATCAATTCAGTATTGTGTACTTTATGTTCTATTAATTAAAACAATAGCAAAAATAATAATACTTTCTACCACACTCTTGATTTTTTTTTGGATTATTGACGATTTAGATTATTTAAAACCATTTAATATCAATTTGAAAATATTTCCCAGTGAAAAATATCTTCTTTTAGGGCCAGTTTGTTCTCAGCTTATCATCTTTAATCAATGATTATTGTGACCGATAAAGCCGCAAAAGTGTTTTTAATCAACAACATTTGAGTCAATGAACCCATAGTTTGAGTTGTTAGTTATCGAAATCGTTAATCAGCCAATATTGGTTGATTATCTCCATTTAACCAGAGCCTTTGAAAAACTTATTACAATTTAACCCGATGTAAACAATCTGTTGTTGAGAAAATAATATCTTGTATTATTTCATTAATTTTTAACTAGCCACGAACTTGGCAATTTATAAAAGGTTTATTAAAATTAATTAACAAGATAATTACATAAATAAAAGGGTTTATTAAAATAATAAACAGTTTACTATAACAATAAACGATTAATGAATTTTAATAAACAAGATTATTATTACAAGTCAACAGTAAATTTGTAAGGCACGCTTCGTTACATTTTTGTAATAAATAATAAATACGTTTATTATGACAATAAACGATTAATTAATTTTAATAAACAAGATTATTATTACAAATCAACAGTAAATTTATAAAGCACGCTTCGTTAAATTTTTGCAATGAAGAAGAAATACGTTTATTATGACAATAAACGATTAATTAATTTTAACAAACAAGATTATTATTACAAATCTACAGCAAATTTTAGAAAACACGCTTCGTTAAATTTTTGAACAAACCGTGTTGGGAAGATTAAACAATTTATTGATACAATAAACAGTTTATTGTGGCAGTAAATGGGATTATAAAATCGATAAACATAAACAACAATTAACAATTATGCTGCGTTTTCATTTGGGCAAGTGAAAAAATTTAGTTGTTTCTTTGAAAATGAGCATGTTTTTTTTTCTAAACTATCGTTTTTGCAATACCAAGTATGATTTCCATTCGTTTTTTTGGTAATCACTAGAAACATTTACATAGTAAAAATATTTTCGGAGTTGGGAAAATTTTGTTAATTTTTGTGTTTCTCTGTTATTCATCTAATAAAAGCTATTATAATTATAATTTATTGCCTTACTTACTTACTTACCTTTTTTAAGCGACCGCCATGGGACGCACACTGCACAGCACAATTTATTTATTGTTTTTTGATTAACATTCTTTGTTATTTTCTTGTTCTTCAGAAAGTAAAACATTTTTAATCATCAAATTATTCACTCACAAAAAACACCTTCTGTTAAATTTTATGCTATGATGGTTTTTATTTAGGTGATGGCCAACTAAAATGATAAAAGTGTACTCGATATTTCTGTCACTCGGAATCGATAATAGGTGCATTGTTTCCAAAGGTCCATTCATGAATGAAAGAATACTAGATTACGCTGTAATATTTTTTCCACAACATTCCTGATAATTTTTCGATTACCTACTGACGATTTAGATAATTTAAACCCATTTAATATCGATTTTAAAATATTTCCTTGGAGAAAAAATGTATTTTAATAATAAACACACATTTTTCACAGCTAATCATCTTTAATCAAAGATTGTTATGACTGGTTAATCCGCGAATCTGCTTGTTAACCACAGTTTTATTTAATGAATCCATAGTTTGAGTTATTAATTATCGAAACCACTAATCAGCCAATATTGGTTGATTAGATCCATTTAACCAGAGCATGTGAAAAACTTATTACAGATTTAACCCAATGTGAACAACTTAGAATTAATGTTGTGGTAATGAAAGGGCAGTATGAGCAGTAGGATGTACTCCAAAATATAGGAAGGCAGGGATGATTGTAATTCAAGAAATTATGTTGAACAACAAAACTTTCGTTGTCGCTCCAAATTCTTTAATAAATTTTATCATTCAACATTATATTATGTATGTTATTGTTTTAAAAAGCAGACCTTCGTAATAATTTAATATTCTGTAACTACTCGTACATTTGAGTATGCAGAAAATGAATTTGTTATTAATTTATGTAAAGTAAGTGTATTTATTATAATTTTTCTAAGGAGAGAAAAAGTGTGAGTTCTGCCTTAATGAAACTTAGAAATCCAAACAAGGTTTTTTAAGAAACGATTTATCATATTTAATAAATTTGTTTTTGAATTCAGTAAATTGTTTATTAAAATCAATAAATTGTTTTTTAATTTAATAATTTGTTTATTAAAATCAGGAAATTGGTTTTTAATTCAATAACTTGTTTATTCAATCAGTCAGAAATCAGTCAGTAAATATATTTGAACCACGGATCAAAATTTGAACCACGTTTGTACAACAGTGATAATTTATGGGCTTTACAAAAATACACACAAAGTGGACCATACTTTGAGTTTGGTTAAATATGATCGGAGCTTAAAGTCAAATGATAAAGAATTCTCGTATTCTTTCATTCGATACATATAGAGACGTCAATACGTGGTGGCGGACAGGGAGTTAGAAATATAAGTGTTTTTTATTCACTGATACATATTTTTTCAAATATAATACAAACCTAAGCTATTTTTCAAAGCTAGTAGGTATGACAGCCGAAGTTTGGGATCGCTTTACATAGTTTGTTTGTATCTTGATGTATTATAATGTATATAATGCATAGATTTAGCTTCTTGTTTCTCTTTTGGTTTTTTTTGTTGCCTTCCAAAGAGTGTGCGGGCCAACGAAAGGTTGGTCAATTCTTTACTTTACTATTGGAAAGTAAGAACACGACAGTCAAATTAAGTTTGCAAACTTTTTCAAAGATCACTAGTCCGCACTCTGTTGGACCAAGCGGATAATATTTTGTATATATGTATCTCTACTTATTATTTTTTATTATTGGAGAATGACAAGTTAATTAATCCATGGACTATGAATGTTCTGGACTGAACTGGAACACTAAACACTTTGATTGTGGAAAATTCTTAATCCATGGATTAGTCAGTTTGAAAATAAGACTTAAAATTAAATTGTGGTAATGAAAGGGCAGTAGGAGCAGTAGTATGTAATCCAACAAATAGGAAGGCAAGGGTGACTGCAATACAAGAAACTATGTTGAACCGCTTATAGCGTTACAGCAAAACTTTCGTTTTCTCTCCAAATTCTTTGATAAATTTAATCATTCAACATTATATGATGTATGATATTATTTTAAAAAGCAGAACTACGTTAAAATTTAATATTATGTAGATACTAGCACATATGGGTACGCAGAAAATGAATTTGTTACTAATTTATGTAATGAAAGTATATTTAGTATAATTTTTCTACGGAGAGTAAAAGTGTGAGTTCTGCCTTAATGAAACTTAAAAAACCCAAACCAGGTTTTTAAAAACGATTTATCATATTTAATAAATTTGTTTTTGAATTCGATAAATTGTTTATTAAAATCAATTAATTGTTTTTTAGTTCTATAATCTGTTTATTTAAAACAGTAAATTGGTTTTTAATTCAATAACTTGTTTATTAAACACAATAACTAGTTTTTTTTAATTCAATAACTTGTTTTTTAAAAACAATAAATTGCTTTATAATCCAATAACCTGTTTATTAAAAACAATAAATTGTTTTTTAATTCAATAACTCGTTTAATAAAAACAATACATTTCTAAAAAAAAATCAATTTTGTATTAATTCAATTTGTAAAGGTTTCATTGATAATTGATTACATTGATTGTTGACATTATTTCTTTTGTAAGATGTTCATAATCGCATCATACAATTAAATAATAATAAATTTTAATAATTGAAATTCATTGTTTCAGTTAAAAAACTATAATATCCATATCAATTTTAGAATTAAGCTCATAATAATGTCGTTCGTTATCAAAACAATCAATTTCTAAAATTTTAATAACGAAAGTTAACTGGTTCAGTAAAGAAAAATTAAAAACAATAAAAGCAATACCATTTTAAGATTTAATAGCTAAAATTATTTATTGCATTTAAAAAATAAAAAAATAATAAATCGTTTGCAAATTTTAAAATTCGGCTTTTAATAATTGTCGTTCATTATCACAACAAACGGTTTATTAAATTTTAATAACTCAAATTTACTGTTTCAATAAAAAAAATAATTAAAACTATTAACCGCTTATCAATTTCGAAATTCAGCTCTTAATAAATATCGTTTATTGTCACAACAAACGATTTATTAAATTTAAATAGCTATAATGTATTGTTTCAATTTAAAAAAAATTAAAAACAATAACCCGTTTATCAATTTTAAAATTCAGCTCTTAATAAATTTCGTTTACTGTCACAACAAACGATTTATTAAATTTTTATAATTAAAATTTACTGTTTCATTAAAAAAAAATATAAAAACAATAAACCGTTTATCAATTTTAGAATTAAACTCTTAATAAATGTCGTTAATTATCACAACAAACGATTTATTAAATTTCAATAACTCAAATTTATTGTTTCAATCAAAAAAATAATTAAAACTATTATCAATTTCGAAATTCAGCTCTTAATAAATATCGTTTATTGTCACAACAAACGATTTATTAAATCTGAATAGCTAAACTTTATTGTTTCAATTTAAAAAAAAAAATTAAAAACAATAACTCGTTTATCAATTTTAAAATTCAGCTCTTAATAAATTTCGTTTACTGTCGCAACAAACGATTTATTAAATTTTAAAAACTAAAATTTATTGTTTCATCTAAAAAAATTATAAAAACAATAAGCCGTTTATCAATTTTAGAATTAAACTCCTAATAAATATCGTTTATTATCACAACAAACGATTTATTAAATTTTAATAACTAACATTTATTGTTTCAATAAAAAAAATAATTAAAACTATTAACCGTTTATCAATTTCGAAATTCAGCCCTTAATAAATGTCGTTTACTGTCACAACAAACGATTTATTAAATTTGAATAGCAAAAATTTATTGTTTCAATTTAAAAAAAAAAACTAAAAATAATAAACCGTTTATCAATTTTAAAATTCAGCTCTTAATAATAACGTTTATTATCACAACAAACGATTTATTAAATTTTTATAATTAAAATCTACTGTTTCATTTAAAAAAATTATAAAAACAATTAACCGTTTATCAATTTTAGAATTAAACTCTTAATAAATGTCATTTATTATCACAATAAACGATTTATTAAATTTTAATGACTCAAATTTATTGTTTCAATAAAAAAAAATAATTAAAACTATTAACCGTTTATCAATTTCGAAATTTAGCTCTTAATAAATGTCGTTTATTGTCACAACAAACGATTTATTAAATTTGAATAGCTAAAATTTATTGTTTCAAAAAAAAAAAAACATTAAAAACAATAACCTGTTTATCAATTTTAAAATTCAGCTCTTAATAAATTTCGTTTACTGTCGCAACAAACGATTTATTAAATTTTAAAAACTAAAATTTATTGCTTCATCTAAAAAAATTATAAAAACAATAAGCCGTTTATCAATTTTAGAATTAAACTCCTAATAAATATCGTTTATTATCACAACAAACGATTTATTAAATTTTAATAACTAACATTTATTGTTTCAATAAAAAAAATAATTAAAGCTATTAACCGTTTATCAATTTCGAAATTCAGCCCTTAATAAATGTCGTTTACTGTCACAACAAACGATTTATTAAATTTGAATAGCAAAAATTTATTGTTTCAATTTTAAAAAAAAAACTAAAAATAATAAACCGTTTATCAATTTTAAAATTCAGCTCTTAATAATAACGTTTACTATCACAACAAACGATTTATTAAATTTTTATAATTAAAATCTACTGTTTCATTTAAAAAAATTATAAAAACAATTAACCGTTTATCAATTTTAGAATTAAACTCTTAATAAATGTCATTTACTATCACAATAAACGATTTATTAAATTTTAATGACTCAAATTTATTGTTTCAATAAAAAAAAATAATTAAAACTATTAACCGTTTATCAATTTCGAAATTTAGCTCTTAATAAATGTCGTTTATTGTCACAACAAACGATTTATTAAATTTGAATAGCTAAAATTTATTGTTTCAAAAAAAAAAAACATTAAAAACAATAACCCGTTTATCAATTTTAAAATTCAGCTCTTAATAAATTTCGTTTATTGTCGCAACAAACGATTTATTAAATTTTAATAACTAAAATTTATTGTTTCATTTAAAAAAATTATAAAAACAATAAACCGGTTATCAATTTTAGAATTAAACTCTTAATAAATGTCGTTTATTATCACAACAAACGATTTATTAAATTTTAATAACTAAAATTTATTTTTTCAATAAAAAAAAAGAAATAAAACTATTAACCGTTTATCAATTTCAAAATTCAGCTCTTAATAAATGTCGTTTATTGTCACAACGAACGATTTATTAAATTTTAATAACTAAAATTTATTGTTTCAATTAAGAAAATTGAAAAAAACAATAAACCGTTTATCAATTTTAAAATTTAGCTCTCAATAAATTTCATTTATTATCACAATAAACGATTTATTAAATTCATTAAAAAAAGTTTATTGTGACAAGTAACAAGTTTATTGAAACAATAACTCATTGCTTATTTTGAAGAATTTTCAATCGCAAAACGGCTGTTTATTGTAACAATAAACGATTTGTTAATTTTAATAACCAAAATACCCCTATAAACGGTCAATAAACGGAATTGATAAACGGTGATTAAATTTTCAAGATTTTTTTAATAAACCGTTTATTGTTACAATAAAAAGTTTATTGTGACAATAAATATCCACTTAATAAACGCCGTTTGTTAAAATTCTGAAAATTTTTTGGTTCAGTGTACATACTTACATTTTACATACGTAGATACATTATGTACATTAGGAAAGTCGGATTTGTTTTTTTTTTTTTTACTTCAAAATGGGTATGCTAGATCTTGTAAAGGTTAAGAAAGAAGTAGATAATTTTACTGGGACATTTTCCAAAATTGAATTTCGGGACCCCGCAGCCGTTTTTATGTAAAAAATCCACAATTCGAAAAGTGGTCAAGAAAACCATTAAAATTTTGGTCGAATGTGGTCAAAATTACTTATAATGTTATATTTTGACTTTCTTTTCTCAATTGCATCGACTGAATATCAATTAAAGTACCTATGCTATATAATGTAAAGAAAACAAGTTTAAATAAGTTTAGAATGCGAGCATTCCATTAAGAAAAAATAATCGAAATAGCTAGAAAATCGATCGATTTTTCGGGGGCTTTCATGAAGATTTAAGGTAGGTATAGGTAGGTACCTACAAAATTATTTCTTAAAATTTTAAGGAGCAGTTTTTTACGCTTTTTTCTTATCACCAGGTTACAAAAGCAAAACAAATCATAAGAAGTAACTGTGACCACATATCGACGCAAATTTGAGTGGTTTTCTTGACCACTTTTTCGTATTGTGGCTTTTTACATAAAAATTTTGGAAATTATCCCAGAACTAAAATTACTTCTTCTTTCTAAAACCTAATGTACATAGGTATAGCAGAACAGCCATCCTAACACTTCTTCCTCAGCAAACCTAAATCAATCTTACTAGGTCAAGGTCAAGAAAAACATAATAAGGGTATTCATGCAACAGCGTAAAGTCGTCGTAATCGTAGTAAAGTTTTAAACTTCGTAAATCTGTCTAATTTTCCATACAAAATTTGACATGTTTACGATATTTAAAAGTTTACAATGTTCACGACAGCTTTACGATGTTTCATGAATACCCTTAATGAAAATAAAAATATAATAATATCCCATAAAAATTAAACTTATCTATAGGTATGCATATGTCGTCTTTTCTGACAAAGCCAAAAGCGATACAAAAAAACGTACAAAAACAAAATTCATAAAAAGATTCGAAGAGCAAATGAATGAAAATGAAAATGCAGAAATATAAAAAAAATAAAACGAATTCATCAACGAACATACAACCAACATACAACAACTACATCCATAGAAGTTCATGAAGATGAAGGGACACAAAATTCAAATTTGTTCTTTTCTCATTAACTACCTACATACAAACATACATACATAATTAAATGCGCAGTGTACCTATGCGTACATTTATAAAATACAGTACATAACGCCTATAAGATACACCGAAATGCCACAAAATTTGTTTCTTTTTACCGAGTTTTCCTTATATCCTAACCACGGATACAAAAAAAACAATTTTCTAATCAAAAATACGGATACCTATTAGAAAAGAGTTTCTTATAGAAAATGTTTCTTTCTTAGAAAAAAGAAATATTAAATTTTGTATAAAACAAATAAATATGTTTCTAGCAAAATTGGGTGCATTATTTTTGCTATCTTTTAAAACCATTTGTTCATTGTTTTATCTCAAACATTATATTAATTGCTTTAAGGAATTTCTTATAAAGGTGTATCCAACTTTACAGGGAAATTGAAAATTGGTGGTATAAAAAATGTTTATATTATAAGTTTTCTTCTGAAAAGTGCGTTTCTTATAACCGAGATATACTGTATAGAATGATAATAAAAGTAATCAAAACAAACGACAAAAAACAAAATACTCGAGACAAAAAAAAAAAATTCTTTAAATTTATTTCTTTTTCCTCAATACATACATGTATCTTCATATTCACAGTAAAATTGTTGTATGTTTCTCTCCCTCGAACTCTTTCAAATTTAGTATACAGTATTCCCCTTCTCGAATTATCGCTTTATCCTTCTTCATATGAATATTCTTACCTACTCAACACTCCCCAGTACCCCGCAAGAGGAAGTTCTCTTCGTATAATCTAGATGTCGCCCCGATCGTTCGTTTTCATGATACTACTATTGGCGAATGGAGTCACGGCACCTAGCAGTCAGCGCGTGAACCCTATGAGGGGGATGCATTTTTTTTCATTTTGACATTCAATGTATTTCCCATAAGAGAAAACCAAAAAAAGGTCTGAAAAACATTGCTTTTGCTAATTAATTTTCTATCAACACCTATTTATTTTATAGTTGCAATAGAAAAATAATTTATGTGAGTTAGTTAATTAAGAAGAATATGTATCAAAACTTATGTATAACTTCCTATATTTTGCAGATGAAATATGTAAACAAACCTGTATTGTTGTTGTTGCTTTCCAAAATGGATTTATGTCGTAAGCAAAATTGGTGTCATGTGCGTAGTCAGGGAAGGGGTTTGATAGACAAGAGTCAATTGTGAAGATTTTTATTTTATATATTTTACTACTGTTTTCTAATAAGTAAAAGCTTACGTCACCGAAACTTTGCAGTAGTTTTTATGAAGATGTAGGTATAAAGTATTTCTATATATTTATGTATTGCGTTTATGTGTATTTGTGTTCTTGAGAAAAAAGGAGTACAAATATTTGTACACTGTTTGTGCAAAAGATCAATAAAATATATTTTGTGTTTAGAAACTAGCGAAGCTCATGAGGTCAATAACACCCTTTATTGAATAAATAAAATTTTGCGTTTAATTTTTTACAATTCTTATTTTCAAAATATGTACCCTCCAAAAAATATCAGGAATAATAACACTTCAATCATGTCTGCGTCTTAATCTTAATGCTGCATTTACACGATTGGGGAACTGGCAATATAATGACCAAAATAATAACAGAAGAATGGACAAATTCAGTATTTTTGTCATTATACTGGCAGCTTTTCACCAGTCGTGTAAATTCGGTATAACGAAGAAGCATTTAAAATATTTACATACTTCCAAACCAAAAAATTCTGTACGTAGGTAAAAATACTTTGAAAAAGTTTTTTTTTTGTAATTAAATTGGTAAATATATATGCAAGAAATTTTCATTCCGAACAAAAATGTTGACATGTATTTGAAAATCTTCATTTTCAATACAAACATAATTAAAGAAAACAAAACTAAAACTCGGCTACGTCCCTGTGTTGCTTTTTTCTCAAACGAGTATTGGTGTTGTTGTTTCTCGTTGTAGAGGTAGTTTGTTTACATTTTTCATCTTAAATTTAAAGCACTTGAGGCGTCAGTTTTGATTTATTTTTTGCTAGATTTGTAAACTTACATGTTTTGTTATTCTGTTGCAATCATAAAAGTTGTATCCGTTCATTTAAAAGTTGTTAGAAAAAGTAACATGAATATGACTCTCTTTTGCTTTTCTCTTATGGGAAATACATTGAACGTCAAATTGGAAAAAATTTTATCCCCCAGATAGGGTTCATATGCTGAAATGCAGGTGGTGTGGAAAGCAACTTACCAGGTGTCAATAGTTTTTATATTGGCGAATGGAGTCACGGCACCTAGCAGTCACTGCGTGAACCCTATGTGGGGGATAAATTTTTTTTCATTTTGACATTCAATGTATTTCCCATAAGAGAAAACCAAAAAAAGGTCTGAAAAACATTGCTTTTGCTAATTAATTTTCTATGAACACGTATTTATTTTATAGTTGCAATAGAAAAAGAATTTATGTGAGTTAGTTAAACAAGAAGAATATGTATCAAAACTTATGTGTAACTTCCTATATTTTGCAGATGAAAAATGTAAACAAACCTGTATTGTTGTTGTTGCTTTCCAAAATGGATTCATGTCGTAAGCAAAATTGGTGTCATGTGCGTAGCCAGGGAAGGGGTTTGATAGACAAGAGTCAATTATGAAGATTTTTATATTATATATTTTACTACTGTTTTCTAATAAGTAAAAGCTTACGTCATCGAAACTTTGCAGTAATGTTTTTATGAAGATGTAGGTATAAAGTATTTATATCTATTTACATATGTATTGGGTTTGTGTATTTGTATTCTTGAGAAAAAAGGAGTACAAATATTTGTATACTATTTGTGACTATCAATAAAATATAATTTGTGTTTAGAAACTAGCGAAGCTCATGGGGTCAATAACACCCTTAATTAAATAAATAAAATTTTGCGTTTAATTTTTTACAATTCTTATTTTCAAAATATGTACCCTCCAAAAATATGAGGAAATAATAACACTTCAATCGTGCCTGCGTCTTTTGTTAATGCGATTGGAGAACTGGCAATATAATGACCAAAACAATAACAGAAGAATGGACAAATTCATTATTTTTGCCATTATACTGGCAGCTTTTCACCAGCCGTGTAAATTCGGTATAAGGAAGAAGCATTTAAAATATTTACATTTACTTCCAAACAAAAAAATTCTGTACGTAGGTAAAAATACTTGAAAAAGTTTTTTTTTTGTAATTAAATTGGTAAATATATATGCAAGAAATTTTCATTCCGAACAAAAATGTTGAAATGTATTTGAAAATCTTCATTTTCAATACAAACATTATTAAAGAAAACAAAACTAAAACTTGGCTACGTCCCTGTGTTGCTTTTTTCTCAAACGAGTATTGGTGTTGTTGTTTCTCGTTGTAGAGGTAGTTTGTTTACATTTTTCATCTTAAATTTAAAGCATTTGAGGCGTCGGTTTTGATTTATTTTTTGCTAGATTTGTAAACTTACATGTTTTGTTATTCTGTTGCAATCATAAAAGTTGTATCCGTTCATATAAAAGTTATTAGAAAAAGTAACATGAATATGACTCTCTTTTGCTTTTCTCTTATGGGAAATACATTGAACGTCAAATTGGGAAAAATTTTATCCCCCAGATAGGGTTCATGTGCTGAAATGCAGGTGGTGTGGAAAGCAACTTACCAGGTGTCAATACAATGCTGAAACGTCCGGAAATGTTATTGACGAGCCTATTGACACCCGGTAAGTTGCTTTCCACACCTACTAGTAGTCAGTGCAGGTAGCTTACTTGTGAGATAGATTTTTTTTTCGATGTGACGTTCAATGTATTTCCCATAAGAGAAATGCAAAACATGGTCTTATTAACATTTATTTTCCTAATAACTTTTATATGAATGGGTATTCATATTATGAGTACAATAGAATGAAAAAACATATGAGTTTATAAATCAAACGTAAAATATATCAAAACTGATTGATAAAACACTTTAATTTTTGTATGAAAAATGTAAACAAAAACCTCTAAAACTAGAAGCAACAACAACATTGCTCGATTGAGAAAAAAGCTACACAGGGACGTAGTCAGGATTATTTAAAACATGAATTGTTCTCTTTTCTTCATAAAATATACTTATTTGTTGTTAAAACGAGGTTCTACGAATAGTTAATTTTCTTTGTGAATAAATTTTTTTTCTAAATTTTATTAAAAAAAAGCTTTTATTATTTATTTTATTAAAAAGGATGTTTTAAAACTATGAATTGAAAAATTCAACTCAGAATTGAAAATATGAAACTTTTTTGTTGTTGTAAAATCGAGCAATGCCAAAGATAAGAAGTACCTATTCAGATGGTTTTATTATTTTTTAAAACTTTTTATAAAATTTATTTAAAAAAAAAGAATCTGGGTAAATAGCCTAAACGCAAAAAAAAAAAAAAAATTTTAACTTCATATACAAATACAAAATATAATCAAAAAATAAAATCCTCTATATTATATTCAATTAGGGGTGTCACTAGCCCCAAGGTTTCACTAGTTTGTAAATATAAAATACATTTTAAAAACTTATTTCACAAACGGGGCCAAAAGATTTAAGTCCTCTTTCTGTAAGGAGAGTACAAATACACGAACGCAATGCATAAAAAGATGCAAATATTACATACCTACATTCATCCTTTTTCACAAAGCTTACCTAGAAAGCTTTTCCTTATAATAATAAAATTATATAAACTTTCTTAATAATTGACCCTAATCTCTTAAACCTCCTTCCCGAACTACGCACATGATATCATTTTGGCTGACGACATGAATCCATTTTGGAAAGCAACAACAACAATACAGGTTTGTTTACATTTTTCATCTGCAAAATAAAGGAAATTATTCATAAGTTTGGATACATATTCTTTTTGATTTACAAAGTAACATTATTTGTTATTGCATTGCAACTATAATATAGATAAGTATTCATATAAAATTAATTAGTAAAATTTAAGTTTTCAAGAGCATTTTTTGGTTTTCTCTTATGGGAAATGCATTGAATGTCAAATCGGAAAAAAATCTATCTCACAAGTAGGCTACACACGCTGACTGCTAGGTACCGTGACTCCATTCGCCAATAGAGACATGCCAATGTATAACAGTTATAATTATAACATTATGTGCTTCGCGAGGATTGACAAAACTAAAAAATATGCCCACCCACGGCAGCGGAGGGCCCTCCTGGATCTGAGGGGTCAGATGAACATATCAGTATCTTTACTAACAAAACTTTTACAAATCCCATGTCTTGTGTTATTTCCTCAATTTAAATTACTGGCCTTGAGTGACTGATGTGTCTAAAAATGGCTGAAGTCCAACATTTGTTTTACAACTAAAAGCTGCTAAAGTTGTGCCTTCTAGGCAGATAACCTAAAAAATTTCCTTAACCTTTTGTACAGTAAGGCTTGTTTATAAAACTTTATTTCGTTAACTGTTAACAACTTATGCTAAGCTTTGAACTTTAAGCCTTTACCCACTGCACATATACAGTGGATAACAGCTTTTTAGCTTACTTACGAGCTATGTAAGAAATAATCACTTTTGAAAAAATATAATTCTGGGCTCCAATAGAAGACTTTTTTCTGCCACAAATTGAAGATACGAACAAGCTTCTACAATCGGCATAAAATAATACAAATATTTACACAAATGCCTTGATAAAGTTTATATGAAAACTTCCATTGTTATAGACTCATAGATTTTATTTAAAAACAATATAAAACACACGCTTATTTTATTTCCCCTTAAAGCATTTCACATCAATTCCAATTTTGGATATTGGATTACAAAAAAAAAAAAAAAACAAGAAAAATATTATGCTATTAACTCTTAAAACACTACGCATGAACTAAAACTCAGTCAATTTCCTTAGATCTTAGGATCACTAGCAGTGAGTTTCACAATTTTAGCTGATTCTTCCCAGATTTTGCTTGCCTTTTCCATATCCATAGCAGCTGCATTCAATTCGTATTCCTTACAATCCATAAAGTACTTTCCTGAAACATTAGCAACTTCGTTCGATGTTGCAAGGTAAATTGTTGTCAAAGCACCCTGTTCGGGTGTCTTAAAGAACAATTTAGTTATGCCCATCATTGGATAATTCAATGGGAAGGGTACATTCCGCCAAATTCCTGAATCAATCATACCGGGATGCAAGAAATTCACAGTCACATTGGTTCCTTCTAGGCGTTTGGCCAATTCTCTGGCAAAGTATATATTAGCATATTTGGAAACATAGTACAAATATGCAGCTGGGAATGTTCCAATTGGATTCAATTTGTCCACATTCACCGAAGCTAGTTTGTACAATTCAGAAGCAACAATGACAATTCGACTTGGGGCACTCCTCTTCAAAAGATCAATCAACAAATGTGTCAAAAGGAATGGACCAAGGTGGTTGGTGGCCATTGTCAGTTCGATGCCATCTTCACTTGTTGCACCTCGGAATGCAAGAGCCATACCGGCATTATGGATTAGAACATCAATTTTTTTCTCAGTCTTCAAAATATCTGCTGCAAATTCACGAACTGACTTTTGAGATCCAAGATCCAGTTTTTTGAGGATTAAGTTTTTGTTTCCAGTTTCCTTTTCAATTTCCTCTAAAATGATAGAAAATAGTCATTAGTATGTATTTTAAAAATTTGAAAATGCACAATATACCTTTAGCTGCTTTAGCAGTTTCTTGATTCCTGCAGGCCATAATAATTCTTGCACCTTTTTTCGCCAAATCTCTTGCAGTCTCTTTGCCAATGCCACTGTTGGCTCCGGTGATAAGAACAGTTTTACCTTGCATCTCCATTTTCTATTAAAAAAAGAAGGAAAATAAAAATATGCATTAGGTATGTATTTACAAACAACTTTTTTACTATATTGTTTAATAGATTATCTACTAAAGCAAAGCCCAAGTTTTTTTCACAAACAAATGCTCTAGGGGCCTTGCTAAAACATTTATACAAGAAGTCTATACGAATCAATCAAACATATATTTTATTAGAAAGCAATACATAATATCAAATCGATATACGTATTTATGAACATCTATACGGTCATTCGCATAAGTTGTAACAAAAACAAAGTGTCATTGCGACGAAACAAGCAAAAATCGTTAGGACTAGTTCTAGTTCGCAGATGATGCGTTGTGCGTTTCAAAGCGGAAATCTTCAACTAATGAGCACAAACAAACAGCTATTCCCTATGAAATAACACGTACTGCTTGATTGTGCAGACTTGCTCTTGTGGTCCAAAGCTACATACATAATACAAAATACAAAAAATATTAAGCTTGCAATTTTGAACAATAACACTGGTCTGCAAAAATCAACTTTTTTTTCGCCTTCAAGTATTTTTTTTAAATTATGACAGATTTGACTTTTTTAAATCTAAATCTGGTTTCAGAAAAATTCTACCACGTCCAGTTTTTTTTAAATTGATTTTTGAAAAATATGATTGATTTGTAAAAAAGAGGCCTCTTAGACTTGGTTGACCTGGTAAAAAAATACTATTGCGCCTATTCTGCTCAAACTTGGAGGACTTACTCCACATGATATTAGCTATGACATGAAACCAGATTTGTCACCATCCATCAATATTCACCTATGTATACCTACATATTTTAAACCGTTATTAAAAAAAAACAACAGAAATTTCGAAGTTTCGTTGTTTTTATGATTTACGCTGTAAAATACATATTTTTTTGGGAAATAATAGAATTTCTCTATATTTGATATTCATAAAGCATAAACTCAAGTACATTAAATAAATTTTAATCAAAAAAACATTAACAAAAGAAACAACAAAGCGTAGCTTATTATTTTGTAGCTTGTTTTCTTTTCATATTTTCCATTGTCTGACGAAAAATTGACCAGCAAAAATATGCCAGCATTGCTTCTGACCATTTCCCGTTATATCCTCGTTCTATGTGCATCATGTCTTGATGAAACCTTTCACCATGTTCATCTGAAGCTGCACCAAGATTTACCGGGAAAAAATCTAAGTGGGAGTCCAAAAATGAATTTTCAGCGACATGTTGCAATAAAGAGCTTTATGAGAGCTAAGTAACTCTTGGATGATTTCCTTGAATTTACAATATCTTTGGGAGGAAAACGAATTTTAAAAAGATTGAAAATGATTTAGAAAGATGAAATAATATATATTTCTTTCAGGTCCTGTTATTAGTTTTTAAAAAAAAATTCTATCGGTGAAGAAATTCAACGTCAAAAGTACCCAAAAAACGGGTTTTTGACATGTTTGAATTGGAATATCTCAAAAACGTGATGTGTTAGAGAAATTCTGACTTCGGGCTCGGATTCAGCATCCCAAAATCCTTTAGAAAAGTATATTTTTGGTTTAAAGGCAATTTTCGTTGCAGACCAGTGTAATTATTGTTGTCATATTAGGTTCGACTCTGTAGTTCGTCCTCGAGTTTTCATTTTTTGGAGTGGTTGCGACGGTACGAGATCCTGCAAACCAAAATCTCGAATAACGAAATTTTTATTTTTTTTAAACAATCTCGAAGAACGAAATCTTGTAAAATCTTACAGTTACAAAATCTCGTTAAAAATCTTGTATCTATAATCTCGCACCAAAAATCTCGCAGTAATCAACCTAAATCTCGCAGTTTATACTGTCGCATATCAAAATTTCGCAAATCAAAATTTCGGTGATTTAAATCTCAACGTAACATTGTTTTCAGTTTCACACTGAAAAATAAAAATCCTGAGAGCCAAAAAAAGAATCATGAAAACGAAAAAGTTTTTTTGTTTTAGTGCAATTAAATTCTGCGAGATTTTAGCTTATGAGTTTTTAGGTTGAGGGATTTAGTAATTGCGAGATTGTTAAAAGCGGGATTTTGTAATTGCAAGATTGTAGAAAGTGCGAGATTTTGTAATTGCGAGGTTTGCTATGCAAGATGAGGGTTGGCGAAACGGGCTCTTTATCGCTCCTTCAAATTGGGATTTGCGATATACCTACCCTAATTTGGGCTACTTAGTTTTAAAATTGGGCGATTTTTTATTTTCCATTTACCTAGAAGGGAACATTAAACTTTTGGAAAATCTATTGTAAATGAGCCATTTTCCTACTTACTTACAATTCAATATTTTGCGTATCCACACTCTTAACTTTTAGCAATTGATTCAATTCCACACTGTACATTTACGAAACAAATTGATAAATTTGCGACCAGAGATTATCAATAACTAATTGTTAATCTCTGTTTGAGACCCTTGAAGCAATATTTGAAGTTCAAACCAGAAATCAGTTGACTGAAAAATGCTGTAGGAACTTGGCAGTGACATGTGCATGTATAACTTATTTAATATAAACATCTGCATATTTTATGCAAAATTTGACTTCGAAAATGACAAAAAAATTATCTCCTAGTGTGGAAGACATTTTGGATAAAGTTGGCAAGTTTAAATTGAATTTTGAAAAGAACTACATTAAACTGGTCCTTTAAAAAAGCATTTTTTATTTCAAATGACAAGTCCCCCTAATTTGCTTATTTAATACGAATAATTTTAATTTACTAATTTTTGCGCATCATTTTTGAGTGGGGTTATATTCGGCTCCAAGATTTTTCAAATTGGGCTCCATTCGTCTTGAAAAATCTGGCAAAAGTGTGCAGGATTTTAACTTGCAAGATTTCTTACTTACACCCAACCCTTCATTTTGTTAAAGAAAACATTACCAAAAACTGTTGTAAACGGTATAAACCTGTCACTATTACTGTTTTTATTTGTTACTTTCTCGTTAATGGGTTAACAGATTTTAATTGAGGTGATGAGAATCAAAACTCGGCTTATCCATGTCAGAAAAACTCTTCATAACCAAATTTAATTGTTTAATAACTTTAAAATGAGAGTACTCAGAAGATATTTTTCTTATATCTAATAGATTTTGAAATCCTTTTTTTATGATTTAAAGGAAAATAATATTAAAAGTTTCGTTAAAAAAATATTTAACAATTACATCTGGCTCTGACGAGTTTTTCTGCCATGGAAATGGCGAGTTTTGGTTCTCATCAATTATATTTTGTATACACAATACATTATATGTACGAGCTTCTTCAAAGTTTAAATAATATAACGTAGGTACCTAATTTTAGTTTAGCATGTAACTGCAAAGTTTGATTTTTTTACGAATCCAAAACTTGATCTTTAACATAGTGTCACAGTTTGAGTTCAATGATTGTCCCAGTGTTTTTACGAAAATAGTTTATTTTTTGTTCCTATCTAACAAACATGATATACAATGGCTTCGATCAGCAAACGTCATATTTAGTGTGTTTACATGATGAGGAAACGACTCTGTAAAAATTGATGGTATGTATTTTGTTATAATGCAGCAAATCTACGAAAAAGTTATGCCTTGCTGTAATAAAGGTGGCAAAATGGCCATGATGGGGGACACGCAAATTTTGTTTGTTATGCCTAAGACTTTGAAAAACAATAATTTGCAAAGTCAGGCCTGTTATATTATTGTGATGTCAAAACGTAGTTTGAATATTTCAAGTACCTTATCAATGAAAATATTTTGCGATCTTCCACTTGTTTTCAATATTATTTGTTTTAATAAAACTTAACCCTAGGTACAAGATTTTAATTGATATGACCTAAATTCATTAGATATAATTTAAGTACTTTGTTTAGAAAAGTAGTAGGTATACACATTAATACTATTAAAGACAAGTTCTTATTAATCGTAGATTAACTTACACTACCTAATGAACTCAATGTTGATTCATACTTTTCATTTTAGGCAAATATATTAATCACACTTTAATATTTTAAACTATGTTTTTGATGTAATTCTATAATATCTTTTTGGTATCTTTGTAGTAAAAAATAGCTACATAGTCAGACACTTATTAAATGGATTAATAGATAATTATTTTTCGGATAAGCTGCATTAAAAATGTTTAAAGAGTGCACTTTGGTACTAACCCTGACTGTTTCGCATCAAATTGCATTGAGTGCGGTCACCGGGAAACTCGTTACTCCTTAAGTACCAAAGTGCACTCTTTAAACTATTATTATGTGGCAAATCTATTATGTCTATTAACAACTGCGAAAGTCTAAAAAGTTATAATTTGTATTTTAGGTCTTGAGGTGATGCGACGGTGAAAATCTTGCAGTTTAAGACTTATGTCGTTTTCCATTGGTTTCACTCAAGAAGATACTCATTCCGAATCCAATGGAACAGTGCTTGTTACTTCTACTCAATTCTGAAGTTTTGTCTCTATATTGGTGAATCATTAAATAGAAACCTTTTGCTGGCACACAAAAAGTAAAACTGAAAACAATAGTGTATCAACCCCTAACTAACAAATAATAATTTTTATTTTTATTTTTCTTGATTTTTGTATTAAATTATATTAAATTCCTTGGTTTCAAGTGCACAATTAATTCGAATGAAATGTTAAAAAAATATGAAGTTGTACTGCAGTTTGTCTTGACGTTTGAGTGAATTTTTGTTGAAGTTTCGTGTTGCATGTATTAGTGCTTCTGAGTGTCTTCTGAATTCAAATCAAGAATCAATTTTCTCTCCTCAGAATCGTCAGAAGAGTATTTTTTGTGCCAATGAAACGGTTTCAGAAGCGTTCCGGACGATTCTGGACGCTTCCGGACGTCCAATGGAAAACAGCATTAAAGAAAGGCGATTTTTCAGTCAGCCTAATTATAAATGCGGTGGTAATTGCAATCGAAATATGAACTCGCTACCGAAATTTACCTTTCAATGTCAACCACGATTTTCTGCACCTGTTTGGGAGATATTCCCAAAAAATGGGGAGCATTTGAAAAACCAGGAACCAAACCAAAATCTTGAATAGCGAAGTCTCACATTTGTTCAATAATCTCAAAATATTTCACATTTACATTTCGCAACAAACAATTTCGCAAAAAAACCGAAATCTCAAAAATTAAAGTGTCGAATATCGAAAGTTCGCAACTCTAGTAACATTTGCTCCAAGGACTGAAAACAAAATGAAATTCGATGAAGAATCTCCAACATTAAGAATCTCCGCAAGATTTAAAAATTTTATTTAAGGAGATTTAAGCTTGCGAGATTTTAAGTTTGGTGTTGTGGTGCGTTTTTTTTTTTTTGTTTAATAATTTTAACTATGTATAGCCTGTAAGACCTAAGATCTTTTAAATGCAACCTGAATTTGTAATTGCAAGATTTTGTTACTCTATAATTTAATTTTCAAGATTTCTTACCCAACCAAAAAGGCCACTATAGATCGTGATAGGTCTACTAGTTTCAGTAATTGGTTAGTAATGTATTATGTTTTAATGAATTATAAAAGTTTTTTTTAAAGGCTATCACTCTCATTAAAATAAAATGCATGACTGGATCGCACGTACTTGCTCTTATGTTCAAGTTGTGTGGGGCTTAAGAACTTTAAAAAATATTCAAGAAATATTATAGAAAAAGTATAAAAAGCATTTAAATCGTTCTTTTAATTGTATAAACAGCCTGATAAATAACTTAGAGCTCAAAAAAAAGTATGCCATTTGATTACTTGAAAAAATATGAATATATATGCAAAAAAAAAAAAATTAAAATCGTTGGAGCCGTTTTCTTAAAAATTAATTTTTTATATATAAAATTTTTTAACATTTTTCAAAAAAAAAATTAGTATGCCAATTTTGAGTATATATTAATATATATTTGAAACTAAAATTTCAAAATAATTCATCAACCCGTTTTTGAAATATTGAATTTTGAAAAAAAATTTTAAATCCAAAATTTATTTTTTCAAAAATTTTGGTATGCAGTATTATTTATATTCTAACAAAGCTTTTGTGCAAAAAATTTCATTGAAATCGGATGAGCCGTTAATGAGGAAATCAAAAATCAAAAAAACCGTTATATGGCAGGTACCGTTAATAAATGTTTTTGGTGATTTTTTTTCTTACTGAAATTTACATCATGTCTACAGTAATACACTGATTTTTTTAATCAAAATCGTTGGAGCCGTTCTTGAGATAAATAAGCTTTTCCTTAACGGTTGTATGGCAAGTACCGTTATTTTTTGGCTAAAAAAAAATTTCAATTTCCCCTCTGGAGAGTTACAAAAAAACCTTAAGTTCAAAATTTGAAGAAAATCGCTTCATTGGTTTAGGCTGTAGGTTGAGGTACGGACAGACAGACAGACAGACAGACAGAATTTTGCCACCCACTTTTTTCGTGTTCTCTATCATCGTAATGTCATGTTTGATTGTTATCTCGAAATTTTTTTTTGCACGAATCCAAAACTTGCCCTATAGTACCTATATAGCAAGTAAAAATGTACAAGTAAAGGGTCAGCTAGTTCCAGTAATTGGTCAAGCATTGATTTTTTCAATAAATTTTCGAAGTTTTATTAATATCGTAGTTTAAATGATCTGGTTATGAGAGGTTAACTAAGTCATACTATGGTATAGATTTTTTTTTGAAACTCCTAAAAGAAATCTATGCCTGACCAGTTACTAAAACTTAAACTGACTTCTTATAACCATTTAGTGACCTTTGAAATGGCACATATATAAGGTTAAAGGATTCAAAAGTCCCTAGGCCTTTTAGGTATATCAAATTGATAACTTAAACTTATGCCAATATTCGATTTAATTTTTGGTAAAATTGAATTTGTAAAAAAGAGTCATTTTTATCTTATTTTGAGTTCAGTTATTTTGAAAAATCATCAAACCAATTTCAAAATGCTTTTCACGCATAAATTAAAGTTAATATAATGTTGAATTCTTTTATTATTCCTCAAAACAAGTTATTAATTCTGTGCTCAAAAGGTAAAGGCTCTTAAGTCGACTTAAGTGGTTTTAGCTATTTATCCTTTTTTATAAATTCTGTCCACAAACTATTTTTCGTTCTTACCCTCGTTGATAAATCTTTTAAAACAAGAAAGTTATGACCTTTTGTAAAACAGCTTAATTTTAATTCGTAGGGTTTTGCAAAAGGTAAAACAACTTAAGTAAAGTATATAATGTCTTATGTACCAATTTATTTTATTTATAAGAAAATAGGCAGAAATGATTTTGGTAAAATATCTTAAGTTGTTTTTATGTTCGCTATTAATCAAAAAAGTAAAATCGCTTATGTCGACTTAAGATGTTTTACCACAAAACTTTTCTTGCATTTACATTTCTTAAATTGACTCAAGATGTTTGGTTAACAGAAAAAAGAATAAAAATAAAAACACAATAACGGTTAATCCGACCTAAGTTATTTCACAATATGATGCTTTTTCATTTAGTTGGTATTAAGTTGAGCTAAGTTATTTTACCGTGTGCAAGTGAACTGTAAATCTCTGACTCAAGTGATAGCAAGTCACATTTTAAAGATCAGTTTTTGTTATTCTTCAGAGATCATTGACGTGCATTCGTATATTTTTTTTTTTTTTTTTTTTTTGATAATTTCAATAAACTAAAATAGTACGAAAGTGATAAAATGAATCGTGCAGAAAAGATTTTAAAGTTAGCTTTGAATTCAAACAGTGAAATTCAGCAAATAATTCATGATACTGAAAGTGATCAAGATCCAAAGACTTACACAGTAATGAGCCCAATTATAATCGGTATGTAATATAAATTTTCAGATGAAACTAAGGTAGATAACAATAACTACGTGAATATTTTGACGTCCCTTATCTTGGCGGACACTTTTTGGCGGAATCGAATAATTTTGATATCTGAATTTGTAGCTAATTAAATGCTAATTTGTTGCTCAAACCAAAAATTTGTAGCTCGAGTACTCTTCGAGTTATTCAATTTTCCGCTAAAATAAGTCTGAAGTTAGCGGTAAAAATTTAAAATAACACTAATTTTACTTTTAATTTGTAACCTGAATTTGTAGCTAATTAAATGCTAATTTGTTGCTCAAACCCCGATTTTGTAGCTCTAACGGTTTTTCAAATATTCAAAATTCCGCTAAAATAAGACTGAAGTTAGCGGACGAAAATTTGAAAATCATAATTGTGTTAATGCCCAAAATTGTAGCTTTTTGAATGCTAATTTGTTGCGCAAAAATAAATTTTGTATCTTTTATGCATAATTTTTTATTTACAGTTAAGGCTTAAAAAAGTGCATTTCCGGTTTCACTAACATAGGCTCAGAAAAATGCCAGCGGAATCTTAAAAAAATAGATTTTCAATGTTTTTTTTTGCGAAAATGTGTAGCATATCCTATGCTAATTTGTTGCTCTAACTAAAAATTTGTAGCTCCAACGGTTTTTTTGGTACTCAATTTCCCGCTGGCTAAAAAGTTAGCTAAAAATCAAGCCCTTAAAATCTAAAAAAATGATAAAATCCAAAATTTTTTTTGCCAAAATTTGAAGACTCCTCTAACTAGTCACCAAACCGCGATTTTGTAGCTCGCTTGGTTTTCTTTGCATTCAATTTCCCGCTAAAATAAGACATTACCCCCTGTGTAACGGACAAAATTAAAAAAAAAATTAATTAAAAATTTTTTTCTTATGTCAGAATTTGTAGCTTTTTAAATTAAAATTTGTTGCGCAAAAATTAATTTTGTACCTTGAATAGTTCGTTTTTTATTTGAAATTCAAATTCAAAAATGAGCATTTCCGGTTTCACTAACATATGCTCGGAAAAATGCCAGCGGAATCTTAAAAAAATAGATTTTCAATGTTTTTTTTTTGCAAAAATGTGTAGCATATCCTATGCTAATTTGTTGCTCTAACTAAAAATTTGTAGCTCCAACGGTTTTTTTGGGTACTCAATTTCCCGCTGGCTAAAAAGTTAGCTAAAAATCAAGCCCTCAAAATCTAAAAAAATTACAAAATCCAAAATTTTTTTTTGCCAAAATTTGAAGACTCCTCTAACTAGATAAGTCACCAAACCGCGATTTTGTAGCTCGCTTGGTTTTCTTTGCATTCAATTTCCCGCTAAAATAAGACATTACCCCTTGTGTAACGGACAAAATTAAAAAAAAAAATTAATTAAAAATTTTTTTTTTTATGTCAGAATTTGTAGCTTTTTAAATTAAAATTTGTTGCGCAAAAATTAATTTTGTACCTTGAATAGTTCGTTTTTTATTTGAAATTCAAATTCAAAAATGAGCATTTCCGGTTTCACTAACATAGGCTCGGAAAAATGCCAGCGGAATCTTAAAAAAATAGATTTTCAATGTTTTTTTTTTGCAAAAATGTGTAGCAATTTCTAGCGGGAATTTTTAGGTACTCAATTTCTAGCGGGAAATTGAGTACCTAAAAAATCGTTAGAGCAACAAATTTTTAGTTAGAGCAACAAATTAGCATAGGATATGCTACACATTTTCGCAAAAAAAAACATTGAAAATCTATTTTTTAAGATTCCGCTGGCATTTTTCCGAGCCTATGTTAGTGAAACCGGAAATGCACTTTTTTAAGCCTTAACTGTAAATAAAAAATTATGCATAAAAGATACAAAATTTATTTTTGCGCAACAAATTAGTATTCAAAAAGCTACAATTTTGGGCATTAACACAATTATGATTTTCCAATTTTCGTCCGCTAACTTCAGTCTTATTTTAGCGGAATTTTGAATATTTGAAAACCGTTAGAGCTACAAAATCGGGGTTTGAGCAACAAATTAGCATTTAATTAGCTACAAATTCAGGTTACAAATTAAAAGTAAAATTAGTGTTATTTTAAATTTTTACCGCTAACTTCAGACTTATTTTAGCGGAAAATTGAATAACTCGAAAAGTACTCGAGCTACAAATTTTTGGTTTGAGCAACAAATTAGCATTTAATTAGCTACAAATTCAGCTATCAAAATTATTCGATTCCGCCAAAAAGTGTCCGCCAAGATAAGGGACGTAATATTTTGTCTGTTTGCTAGATGACTATAAGAAACGTAATCTAAATCAATGTGCCTTGAAAGAATCTCACCAGTTCTTCATTCCAACCATTAATCCTCCAGGTAAATATTATTAAAAACAAGTACCTACTACCTAGGTCTTATTAGCTAAATGTAATTGTTTGTTTGACTAGACATGAATTTTTGCACTGCAAGTCAGAAAACCAATGTTGAATATCCAGAAAATGTTCCAAGCACGAGTCGAGGTTTGCTTTCTATTGAGGAGTCGACAATGAATATAGAGAGCTTCATAATGACCTTCAGAGTTCAAAAAATGATGGATCTTATGACGTTTTGAGCGCGAATAATGAAGAAAACGATTTTGATTCCGATGACAATGTAGCTGATCCAAGTTTCCGCTTGCCCTCAAGAAGCTCTTCGGATAGTGAGTTAAGTGAAGAGATGGAACATTCTGGGCCGGTTTTGGAGACACCCTTAGTATGTGATGAAAAAAGTCGCAAAGTAAGAAAATTAAAGAAGAATACTGGTCAAGAATATTTCAATAATTCAGGAAAGCACATACAAATAAAAAGAGCGGTAAGGAAATAAGAACCGTGTCGAATGAAATGTGGTGAAAAGATTTCACATGAAGCTCAAAAAGATATTTTCGAACATTATTGGAAGCTTGGAAACTACAATATGCGATCTGCATTTATCGCTGGCCTAATCGTTATTTCAGAAAAGAAAACTGAAAAAAGGGATAAACAAAATTTGCGAAATCGAACCCATTCAACTCTTTCTTTCTTGAAGTTCATGGCCAAAGGATAAAAGTTTGTCAAAAATGCTTTCGTTTTACATTGTGCGAGACGGAGCAGTTTATTAAAACAGTGGTGAAAAAGAAGCTTGAGTCTCCTGGCTCAACAATTTCGCTAGACAGACGGGGCAGTAAGACACCGCCTAATAAACTGAATAGTTTAAAAGAAAATGAAATTCGTAATCATATTCAAAGCTTTCCAGCGTACGAATCTCATTATACACGAAAACAGTCTGCCCAGAAAGTCCTTCACGCAGACTTATCGATTTCTAAAATGTATCGTTTATATGTAGAGAAATATGGAGGATCTGTTTCTATAACAACATATTCAAACATTTTCAAAACAATGAACATGAAGTTTAAAAAACCACAGTTAGATACCTGTAACAAATGCGAAATACTGAATATGAAGATTAAGTCCAGCGATGTAACTGAACAGATTAAGTTAAAAAAACAACTAGAATTACATCAAAACGATGCTGATTTAGCATATGAATCAAAAAAACATGATAAAATTAGGGGACAAAATGATGAATCAGTAAAAGTGTTTACCTTTGATCTGCAACAGTGTCTACCAACTCCGTTTTTAAGGACAAACGTCTCATTTTATAAAAGGCAGCTTTGGACATTCAATTTAACAATTCACGATGGCGTAACAAATCAGCCTATTTGTTACATGTGGCATGAAGGTGATGCCCGACGTGGTGGCAATGAAATATCTTCTTGTCTCTTTGAACACCTTAAGCAGTTACCGGAAAGCTGCAAGGAGGTTGTATTTTATAGCGACTCTTGCGGAGGGCAGAACAAAAATTCGTTTGTTGCAACAATGTTCCTCATATTCTTGCAAACGGAGGAGTCTCACATTCAAGTAATTGACCATAAGTTTTTGATCCCAGGTCACACTCATATGGAGTGTGACACCGACCATGCAGCTATCGAGAAAAAGAAAAAGAAAACATCTATTGATATTCATCACCCTCGTGATTGGTACCAACTTGTTCGATCAGTAGAATTAAAAAAACCATTTATTGTCACGGAAATGAATAGAGACAAGTTTTTAGATTTCTCAAAAGGAAAAATTTACATGGCGGAAAGTCGATGAAAGTGGGCAAAAATTTGTTTGGCAAGATGTGAAGTGGGTGAGATATGAAAAAAAATTTGGTGAAATACTTTTTAAAACTTCCCTTTCGGAACATGAACCATTTAAAAAACTAAATTTGCGTCGTCGAGGTATATCAGGTGTTCTACCATCCGATGTACCTATTTGTTACACAGAACAACTTAAAATTAGCAGGGAGAAAAAGAAAGATTTGATAGATCTATTGCCACTTATAGATAGAAATTATCATCATTTTTATCAAAATCTTATGACCGAAAACATACCAAATTATCATCCTGACCTCACCGAAGATTCAGACAATGACATTTAACACATTTATCCGATTTTATGTTCATCTCTATGTTTATATCTTTTAAGAAATAAAATTTAATTTTCATTACTAATAAAAAAAAAAAAAAAGTTTTTTTATTTCTGCTATGATAAAACTTCATATAATTATTTCAAATAGATTGGTTTAAAAATATCTTATATTTGAAAATTTTGTTTGTCCATTAAAGTAAAATAGCTTAAGTTGACTTAAAACTCAAATCAATTAAAAATTCGAATTGGAAGAACATCTTAGGATACTTAGTATATGAAAAACTCTAAAAGTTGTTTTGGTAAAAGCACTTAAGCCCAAAAAACATTAATAAATGTATTAAATATTCCACTTATCCTAATTTTATTTTACTAATTAAATAATTGTATATATAAAGGCAAAATTACTGAAAACTGTATTTTCTTATCCTTCTTAATTTTTTTAAAATAAAGATTGCAAGTTAAAAATCCACTTTCTGAAAAACTATGAAAATAGACTTAAGAGATTTTACCTTTTGAACACAGAATTTATTATTTAGCAAAATATACTGAATGAAGACGCAATTTTTGAAACTATATCCTTATATGAAAGTTGTTTACATTTCACTGGAGGACAAATTATTTTTGGGGCATTTTTTACTTAGATTTTTTTTTGCATTGTGTCCTTAAATACGCACAAATGTTCGTAAACGAGTTTTGTCCTTTGAGTAGTGAAATCATTTTTTCATGATGGTATTCATATATTTTAAATTTATTTATGCTTAGAAAAAGCCCCAGGGGGGTGTCTATGACCCCCCCCCTCTTGTATCCACCAATGTTCAGGTCCCAATACTTTTCACATTGAAAACAAAATTACACATAATAATAGTATTTTGTGGGATAGTTTTCTTCAAATTAGCTTTATGTCAGTTTTAGGACATCTTCGGTTGGCTGTTCCGAGTAATATTTTCAGAGTATTTTTCTGATCCCAATTTCAAGAAGGAGTTGACATACTACACACACATATAATACATAGCTTTTCGTCGGATTAATTGTCAAAAGCAATGATATGTGAATGTTTGAAGAAGACATATTGTTAAATGACAACATTCGATAGTGTCTGCGTATTTTTGGCGAGATGATGATCGATTGGAATTGAAAAGGGGTAGAAATTCAAAAAGCTTTCGGACAAAACTCCGAAAAATGATAAAAAATCATAAAATTTGACTGGCTATATCTCAGTCAGTTTTCCATTAATATGGCTTTTTCAACATGTCATATTAAGGCCTTAAGACTCTCCTTTTTTTTTTTGTAAAAGTAGTTCTTGAGCGTATCTTGGTCCGAAAAAAGGAATGCCAAATTTAGAAACAAAATTTAGAATCAGATTTTTCGATTTTTATGTTGGTTTTATTAACATTTCCTGCTTAAATTTTATTTGAATTTTTTTAAAGTATCCATTTCGATAGAAAAGTTAATTTTGAACAAAAAGTTTTAAGAGTTAAATTTGGAATTTTTCTTTTTAAGCTCCGAGCATTGCACTGAGCTGTCAACAAAAAGATCTGTGTTTCTCTTTTAGATCAGAGCACTCAGAGCGCTCAATTTCTGTTTCTTTTTTAAATCGGAGTTAGCTCGGAGTACGCTCCATAAGCTCAGAATAAAAAGTGTTCAAAGTGTTGCGGACATTTAAGTTACAAAGTTTTATCATGAGCTATTGACCCACAATACAGACACACTGACCGTCCAACCGACGACGACGCATGGAAGGTATGTTCGTTGAACTTCTGCATCATCGAAAACTTGATTAAAACTTCAAAATATCTAAAGGAGAGTCAACACCTTATTTCCGTTCTACCTGCTTATATGAATATTTTGCCAAAAAAGTGAAGTGCAATTTTATAAAAAAAAAACATTTGTTGGCAGTCTTCAAGAAAAATAAAATGCAATTCAATACAAATTGGAGCTGTATATTCAAGATGAACTATAAAATTCTAAGGAAAAAACTCCCTAAACAAAATTTAAACAAATTCATTTATCCCAAAGAGTCTGACAAACTTAAATGTAAAAGTATTTTGGAAATTTTCTATATTCGTACCTGTATATTGTTCAGCTTGATTAAAACCTCAAAACATTCTTGCTGAATAGATCACGGATGAATATTTCAAAAAAGAGTATTTGATACTAATCTCAAATATTTTTAACGAGGAACGACAATTACTGCGATAGTGAGAATACAATCTCTATAATCCGCTAATAAGAAATTTGTGATGTTTTTTCTCACATTTTTGTTGTATTTATTTGCGCAGAGTCTTACTATACTTTTTCATATGCATTTTTTTTGCCAGTTCTACAAAAAACCAAACCTCATCGTAATTGTTTTCTTCTATTCTGTTCAGAAAGACCCACGAACGTTAGTACCATTCCACAGCTAAGCAAAAAAAATTGCAAATATTATCGCTTTAAAAGTTGGTAAATTAAAATTCTCATCATAACTTGTTTCGCTACTTTGCAGCAGACCAAAATAAAAATTTATAACTAACGAATTTAATAGAACGAGGAAGTCTTAATTATATTCTATAACAAATACAAATAAACATTATTTTTTGCTAAGGAATCTTTTTCTTTAAGATACACATTTCAAAGTCGCAGTATGTAGACCGGTCCAAGAGATTATGAGCAAAAACCTTTAAATTTTTATATTTACATAATATTCAGTATAGCTTTAAGGTTTTTGATTTTTGTTTCTTATATAATCACTACTGGTAACTGATTACGTAAAAATCTTCATGAATACCAAATTTCAACATCAAGATCATACATAATCTTAACAAAAAAAAAAATTCAATGAAACCGGCCACTCTAAAATTTTAAGTTTATGCAAATTATTTATAAACAATTATTCTCATTCAACAGTACTTCCTCCCTCTATTTTATTCTAAATATTTAAGAAGACTTGTTGAGTGCTTACTTAAATGCAGTTCATTGATATAAAAACAAATAGTTACTGCAAGAAGATACACACTTTCACCATACAAAAACAGGTACAAGCCGAAATTTCCAAATTATCGCTCTTTTTTTCTTCTTGATGAAATTACACGTCACTGAATTTATGTTGATATCATAATAACCCGCACATAATAATTTTTATAACTCACACAAAAGTTTCATACCTTACAATGTGAAAGAAATAGCAACAAAAAAAAACTTTTAATGAGTTGAATAAATTGTTATAGTTGCAATATGAAGAAATTATAAGTAGGTAAGCTAAATTTGTTGGTGTTTTGCTGGGAAAGCATTTTCATTCCACTCACCTGTTTGTCGTCGATTGCAAACTAACTCTTCGTAATCAAAAATATTTGTTGAAAATTCTTCTCAGCTAACCTTCGTCGTGAGAGTCTTACTTGGAACTAAATAAAGTATCTATAACTATCTTTTGTTGAGTTGGGTTTGGTCAGAGGCAGAGCTATTGGGTTTCTTCGAGAGTCAACAGGTAAATGGTGTTGACATCTCTCTGCTGCTTCGGGAGCAGGCTTGCCAGAGTTTTTTGGGCAATTTTATCTTAATTTATTATTTACAGCATTTTATTTTTTGTATTAGAAGTAGGAACAGTTGGAATGACGTTTTTAGTTTATTTAAAAAAAAGACATAAATATCACTTTTAAGTGGCACTCTCCAACTACGACCACCATACGCGTTAGAACCGGTTTTATATTGCTTTTTTTTTTGAAGTACATACTTTTTCCAGGCATTTTAATTTTAGGTAAATGTTTCAAACAAAAGCCATTTGATTTAACGAAGTTTATTTTCAGTTCCAAAAAATTAAAATTCAAACATCTTATTTAAAGTTGGCAACCCTACTTGCAAATATGAATTTATTGTGTGTATCTTAAAAAAAAGAGGGAACCGATTACCTCAAGGAAAATCACAGACATTGGAAATGTAAAGAAAGATTTTTAGTCGAATCCAACGAAAAAAAATCTTATTACAAAATAATTGTTGTTATCACAATGTTGTTGGTGAATATCTACATACACACATAATATATGTATGTAGAATCAAGTTCGCTGCTTAAGTCTTTTGTTTTGCTTACTCTGCGATTTCATTTGAAGCACATGCGTGTATGTATAGCAATTCAGAAATTACTGCCGTCATAATAATAATTAGAGCTTAAATAAATTTTATTTTATGAACGAAGTCATGATAATAAGTGACATTTTGAAAATGCGCATTGAAGTTAAATTACAGCTGATGTCAGTGACGTACATTTGTAGGGAGCTGAATCTTGATTTTTTTTTATAGATTTTAATGAATGAAAAAGCAAACATATATGTAGGTACTGTACATATATCTTTTGATAGTTTTCATTTTAATGAATCTTGAGTTTGCAAAGCATTTATCAACAGATCGAAAAGTAATTAGGTGCTTGATTTGCCGTTAAATAGTTTTAAATTGATTGTGGAATTTCAACTTTGTTGTTCAATTTTGTTTATGTTTTGCTTGCTTTATAATTTCAAGTCTATCAAAACTGGGTTAAAGCTTAATTATACTTATAATAAATTTGTTTTTGCTTCATAATTTGTTGATAATAGTGTCATTAATTATGGTGTTGTGACAAATTTCAATTTGGTCGTTAATTTTTTTTTCAATTTTTTTCTATAGGGCTTTGCTTTTCGGAGTTTTCATATTTTATGGAATACTGTATTTTCATGTACATAGGTATAGCATGATATTGAAATTGCTTAGTGTATAGACAGTATACAGCATTCTATATAAAATTGCATACCGAATATGACACCGGTACACTTTATTAGACGCCAGTTATAGCTATCATTGAAAATTTTAATGATTGATTTTGAGACGCTAAGGAAGTAAATTGGTTTATTATTTTGATAGACAAATAATCCTTAAGACTTAATTAATATTTCTTGCCAAAAAAATAGTTCAAATAGGCCCAACTTTCCACATAAAAAGACTTTTCTTATTTCAATGACTGAACTACCTTACCAATGATCATTGAAAAATTCAAAGGCAATTTTTGTGAAAGGTTGGGCTGATTTGAAATTTTTGTTTGGCTAGATATATCAATAAAGTCTTGAGCTTTAATCGTCCATCAAAATAATAAATTATTTTGCTTTCTAAACATCTCAAAATCAATCATTAAGGTTTTCAATGATGATTTTCAATGATAGCTATAACTGGCGCCTTAAGGAGTTGATGATACGGTTGAAATACACGTGTAAATAAAAATACACGTGTGTTCAAAAGAACGTTGCTTCTTTTAAGCACGGTTAAATACGGTTGACCAGACGTATCGTAGCATAAATAAAATGTCATTCCTTATTGCCTTTACTTCGTACCAGGTCTAGCAAATTTGACACCTTGTTCCATTTTTTTTTGTCTCCCGCACTACTCTAACGTACTCTAATTTGAAAAAAATCAAATGCTATTTTGCTATACTTTTTTTTAATTAAAAGCTCCAAAATTGATAAGAGAATTGATTTTTAAAGCCAAATTAGTATAATAATAGAATATGAAGAAAATTTGAAAAGAAATTCTTCTGATTAAGTAGAGTGACTGAATATAACATTTTTAAAAATTCAAGCGGGTGTAACGCAATATGAAGTTGAGCTCAATGGTACTTTTAACTTGAGCCAAATTAGTATACTTAATGTGAAACTTTGAAAAAAATAGTACATTTTGTTTCCAACTTTGTTCTTCAAAATTTGGAGTTTTACTTATTTTTCCAAAAAACAATTAAAATTTAAATTTAAAATTAATTGATTTGTGGCTCCAAAAATAAGAAAGATACACCTAGCATTAGAAATGTAGCAGTTGTTGTTGTTTTCTAATAATTAGTTTTTCATTTTCTTACATTTCTGAAAAAATATCTATACTTACTTGTAAAACAAAAATTAATAAAAGTGGTAAATTTTCATATGGAAGCATAGTAAAAAAACTTCCTTTCAAAACAGTGAGACCATCAGATAAATACATACAAAACAAATACCAATCTTATTAGTATGTACATTAGGGTGGTCCTTAAAAAGGATATTGTTTAATTTAAGTTGGTCCGCCCTCCTCATTTCTTCTAAATAAATAAAAAAATTCTTGTAAAATTTCAACTCATTATTTTAACGTTAACCTGGCCCTAAAACGAAACAAGTTTTATAAAGGAAAACCCATGTAAAATGTAATAATTGATACAAAAAAATTAAATTTTGGTAACATTTAGTCATTTATGTATATGATTAAAATAAATGGCGTAGGTATTAGAAACAATTTTAGGGCAGTTATTTCCTTACTTATAGACAGAAGAAGAGTTCGACTTTTTTTTCCACATTCCTCTATGGCTATAAAACTGAGGAAATTTTTGGTTTCGAGTTTAATTGGTTTTGTACTGAATTTTAAGATTAGTCAAAAAAAAGCTAAATATGTACCAAAATTTTAATTGTTACCAAAGCTATGAAAATTCAGAAAAGTGGGTCTCACCAGTTCTGACTAAAAATTTAGATAAATTTTATTTAAATTTGGGACAAAGCGTTTTTTGGAAGTTCCCTCGTTTTCTTAAAAATTTCACAAAATCTTATGTATGTTTTTATTTTATTTCTTATCTTATATCCTTATGTATGTTTTTTAGTTTTTATTTCTCAAAAATAGATCCAAAGATTTATCCAAAAAATTCAATATAATTTTTTAGTAAATACTTTATTTGAATTAAAACCCATTTTTTGGAAAAATATTAATGGAACCTTCGAAATCGAAATATCCACTTTTTTATTTCGATTATCCTGAAAATGGTGTAACAGATTTTGATCATATTTTTTGTGTAAAAACTTTTAGAAAGTTTTTTTGTTTTCTTGAAAACTTAATAATTGTTACGGTTGTAAATACTTTTTAGGCTATAAAAAAAAAAACAATGGTACCTACCATACAAATGTTAAATAAAATGCATGACTGGGTCGCTCGTACTTTTTCTTACGTTCAAGATGCTGAGGGTTTAAGAAAATTGTATATAAAAATATGAAAATTATGAGAGAAAAATGTAGAGAAGCATGGAATACGATATTAAAATGAGCTAAACCAACTCCTTTGACCGTTTGAGGAGAAAAAAAGAATGCGCTATCTTAATTCTTGATTGAATATGATTGTATGGAAAAAAAAGATCAAAATTATTGGAGCGGTTTTTAAAAAATATAATTTCCTATATATAAAATTTTTAAAACATTTTTAAGGACAAATTTTGGGATTCAAATCTAAAGTATATATTTAGATATGTGCAGATACAAAAATTTAAAAACAATTGTCAACCCGTTTTTGAGATATCAAATTTTCAAATAAAAAAAATTGAAACGTTCTTTAAGAATTCAAAAACTTTTTTTTTGAAAATTTTGATATGCAATATTATTTAATTTTATTTGAAATTTATATATAAAAAAAATTATCTGATTCCGTGTAGCCGTTAATGAGAAAATTCAAAATAAAAAAAATGTTCTATGACAGGCACTATTAATAGTGGCTAAGTGTAAAATTTTATAATTTTTGGTAGTAGATCGTACTAATTTAAGTATATGGAAAAAGTTTAATCAAAATCGTAGGAGTCGTTTTTGAGAACAAATAAATTTTCCTTTGCGGTTTTTTAACTTTTTTATGGAAGGTAAAATTATTCTTTCATAAATGTAAAATTTTTTCTAAAAATATCTTAGAGAGTACTAAAATACTATTAAGTATCGCGTTTCAAAAAAATCGATCAAACCCTTTTTGAAATATTTAACTTAAAAAAAAAAGTTTTTTTAAAAACCCAAACAATGTTTTTTTAAATTTTCGTACACAAAACTATTTATATTTTATGGAAGATTCTGTATAAAAAATATTGAAATCAGCCATACAATCTTGAAGAAAATCGAAAATTTAAAAAATGGTTCTTTGGGAGGTACCATTAATAACCATTTTTTGAAAAATGATTCCCCCCAAAGGAAACCTTTACTAAAATTAATTTATTGATTTTCTCTTTAAGAAAAGTTGTGGAGCCGTTTTTGAGAAAGATACGATTATGTAAAATTGCTAAGGAAATTGTATGGTTTCTAAAAAAACTGAAAAAAAAAACGTGTGGGTATAGTCACCAAAAACCACTATGTACCAAGTTTGAAGAAAATCGATCGAGCCGTTGAGGCTGTAGACCAGAGGTTCCCAAACTTTTTTTCTCGTAGACCACTTTCAAAAATTGACCAGGTTTCGGTAGACCCTCTGCCGAACATTTTTACCATATTCCCAAAACTCGTAAAAAAAAGCTAAGATTAGACCTAAAGATTGAAATCTGCGTCGCAGCTGAGTGCCAACCCTAAATTCGGGCGCCACTTTGCAAGTCTCGACAAGCGTTGCACTGAATATCGAATATCAGTAAGTCTGTTTTGAAAAATTGCTTAGAAGATACAAAAAACAAATTTAAAAGGTAATAAAATGGAGTTCTTAGATCGTAAAACTGGTTGATAGCACCAAAGGTAATATAACATAGTTACGAGATATTGATATTTGAATTTGTGATTTGTTTTGATCTGAAATACATTGAAATTGCATTTTAAGATTTATGAGGTTTTGACAGAAAGCCGATGATATGCAAGTTTTTACAAGTAACAGTCGCTGATCTTCTTATTATATACTTCTCAAAAAAATTAAGGGAGGTTTAAAAAAGGGGAATTGATGCTACGTAAACAGGCTATCTGATCCACATGTCAGCCTAAGTGAAAAAATTTTGTTCAAGCCAGCGAACTAAAGAAAAAGCAAAAAATTAACAATATTATTTATTTTATTTTATTGATAAGACTGTATGAGAAGCTCCTAAAAAATTTTAATTAGAATCTTAATTTTTAAAGCTTCAAATATTTTTTTAAAGTTGCAATACGACTATTATTCAATGAAATACAGCCTGTCAAAAATCACCGAATTTTTTTTTTGTTCCCTTAATTTTTTGATTAGTGTAGATAATATCTGCTTTCATAGACAGATAAGGCTCAGCCTACATTTTTGTGCTTTACAATCGAAACCAGATACATTTTTGTGGACCCCGACTTACAACTGGTGAACTTCCATTTTTATTTCATGTCAACGTAGACCCCCGTTGAATCTCCCGTGAACCCCTGGGGGTCCACCTGGACCACTTTGGGAATCACTGCTGTAGACGAACAGGCAGACAGACAGACACCACCCACTTTTTTGGTGTTCTCTATCATCGTAATGTCATGTTTGATTGTTATCTCAAAATCCGAAACTAGCCTTATACATAGTACCTATATCGCAAGTTGTTTTTTTTTTTTTTTTTTTTATAAAAAAAAAAACTTCCATTTTTATTTCATGTCAACGTAGACCCCCGTTGAATCTCCCGTGAACCCCTGGGGGTCCACCTGGACCACTTTGGGAATCACTGCTGTAGACGAACAGACAGACAGACAGACACCACCAGTGGCGACGCGTGATTAAAAAATATAGTCATTCACTTCATTTATTTTTATTTTCTTATGATTTAAGTTTACACAATTTTTGGTGCTATGTAGGTACCTACTAGTATTTTTATTCAAATTTTATCGATTTGTTTAAAAATATTTGCACTAGGTACACTTTTGTGAGATGAACTGTTTTCCTTAGAAGTTTTTTTTTTCAATAGTTGTCCTAGAAAAGGTAGATTTTAAATCTTTTAAGTTAAGAAAAAGATTTTCAAACAGATAATTTATAAATTTCTGAAAAAAATTGCATTTATTATTTATAGATGCGATGTAAGAAAAAAATAATTTAATAAAACAAAAATGTAGTTAAAAATGATTTTAAAAAATGTCCCACAAAAATAAATGAATAGATTCAAAATCCTTAGGAAATTGACAAGCAAAAGAAATTGTTAAACTTCAAACAACGCCTAAAGCTGAAAAGTTAAAAAAAAATTAATAAGACACCTACATACATAATATCTTCTTTTTATCAAAAACCTAATACCTACCTATGTATGTATATTAGGGGTGTCGGAATTTTTGTTTATGTTTTGTATTCAAAATGGGTATTGTGGATCTTGTAAAGGGATTAGAAAGAAATAATTTTTGTTCTGGGACATTTGCCAAAATGGAATTTTGAGACCCCGCGGCCGTTTTTAGGTTAAAAAACCTCAATTCGAATAAGCGCCCCGAAAAACCAATATTATATGAGGTCACAGTAGCTTATAATGATTTTGTTTTGCTTTTGTAACCTGTTGCTAAGAAGAAAGCATTAAAATCTGCTTGTCAAAATATCATGACATAACTTTTTACATTAAATCCCCCCGTAGAATACATCGATTTTCTAGATGTTTTCGATTATGTCTCCTAAATGGAATGCTCGAATTGGTTGAAACTTGCTTTCGTAACACTATACAGCATTTTTTAATTGATGTTCGGTCAATACAAATGGGAAAAGAAAGCCAAAATAAAACATTATAAGTAATTTTGAGAACTAATCGACGAAAATTTAATTGGTTTCCCTGACCATTTTTCGAAGTGTGCTGTTTTTTACATAAAAACGGCCGCGGGGTCTCAAAATTCGATTTTGGAAAATGTCCCAGAACAAAAATTTCATCTTTCTAAACCCTTTACAAGATCCACCATACCCGTTTTGAATATAAAAATAAAAAAAAAATTCCGACACCCCTAATGTATATTAAAATTTCTAAAACACTCTCCTGATTTTAGACACTTTTTTTCTTAAAATTCTATTTTGTAATAATCAGCTAAAGCCCCTACTTTAATGCAGGATCATATTCATAAATATTAAAATACCTATGTATATGATCCTATAAATACAATGTTTACTTTTTTTTACCACCCACCCACTTAGCTATGGTAATGTTCGAATTCATATTACCTTAATTTTTGCATGCACTCAATTATTTTGCTTTGAAATTTTACTCTTCAACGAACCATGAGAAGTTTCACATAAAAAAATTCAATCCCTTGAACAAATCTGTATACCTATATTTTCCATTTCGTTCATATTCTACTTGCACGAATAGCCAAAGGCATCATACAACAACCACTCATACTTTACTCACCCATCCATCCTATATCGAACACAAAGCACAAAAAACATTTGCTTAATTTCGTATGAAGTTCGAACCCACCACCACCATCAGAAACCATCCCAACACCAAACACCAAACAAACAAAATTTGAGTGTAAAAACTTGAGCCAACCTCACCACACTTGCTTGAATTCGTTCACAGGTGATTTGAACGAATAGGTCGGTAGTATTTTGGTTATACTTTTTTTGTTGTCCGTATGTGTTTTAGTGGTTACATTTCATTCACAATTCATGTGAACGAGTTGAAGGTTAAAAATGAGTGGAAATTTTGCTGTCACAGTAGCAGGTTTTTTTTGTTTGTTTTTATTTAAACTGCGTGGACAAAAGGGTTGCACGAGTTTAAAAATTGGAAATTGAGTGCGAAATTGACTAGTTTGAATAGAAAGGCAAAAGAATTTTGTTTTGTGGGTGGTTAGGTTAATTTAATAAACTTTTATCATAGTAATTTGATCTGAAAGCTAGTCGTGCATGAACGAATTGAACAATAGGACGCCACGCCACAGGACACCACCCACTTTTTTGGTGTTCTCTATCATCGTAATGTCATGTTTGATTGTTATCTCAAAATCCGAAACTTGCCTTATACATAGTACCTATATCGCAAGTAAAAATCGTTAAGATAAATCTCATATTCCTTGGTAAGGGCCATCACTATTTATTGATACGAAAATTATGTGTAAGAATTTGTAACTTAATATACATAATACAATTTTACATCAGGCATTTTCTTACAATTAAACATTATTTTAGATTTTGAAATTTCTCGTGTTTGGATGAACGGTTTAAAATAAAATTTATTATTTCAAAGCTTCTAAAAAGTAAACAAAATTGTAATTACAATTTTAAGAAAATTATTTTTTTAAATATTTTGTATATAGTTTTTATCCCCATATTAATAAATGATTAAAATTAGCATACCGAAATGCTTCCTTGAAAATGTTGTAAGAATTTTTATATTAAAATATGTTTAAAAAAAAAACAGTCGGTATTGAGTAGATAGGACCTAAGTCCAATGCGTAAAAAATTATTTTATAAACTCTCAATACGTAGGTCTAGGTACCGGAATTCAAATTACTATTTTTAAATTATAATATAATTATTACTTTCATGTTTTAGCGAGTACATAACTGTAATTTAATTACAGGTAGTGTGGTAATTGCAATTGGAATTTTCAATTACAATTACTGATTAATTGAAGAGCAATTGAACTACATTATGATTATTTGTAATGTAATTGAACTGAAAATAATTAATAATTAATTACAATTGTAATCATTGCTAACCAACTCTGGGAGGAGCATTGACTTAAGTAAAAGCTTAAGATTTACTACTTAATCGAAGCGTATTTTTAAATCTTAATATGACAGGTCATATTTGCCATTTGTGAAGTAAAGAAGTTGCCAATAATTTGACCAAAATGAATAAAATCACGAACCTGTCGAAATGTGTGAGAACTTGGAAGAAAAAACATATAATAAAAAAACAACAATTGTGAAGTGAATATTAATATGCATCAAAGCAATTTTAAGTTTTACAAAGCTGTACAAACACAAGTGTATGTATTTCTTAAACCTCATTCGAACAACTCTGTTAATTTAAAATTAAAAAATCAAATAATTTCTAACATTTTTATTTCCTAAATTTTGCCTTAAAATCAAAACAACAAATTAATAAATATTATAAATAGTAAAAGTGATTATTTTCTTTTCTCATTTTTTGTTTCCCAATGTTCAACCTTAATGTATAACAGTTCCTTAATTAGTTAATCAATGTAGTGAAGAAATCACTCAAATGATTCTTTACGGCACCCAAAATTTTAGTAACTTTGGTCTTGACATTTTCAGCTGCTTCACGTCCGTCTCGACCCAAAATAGAATCCTCTCGAATTGTCTCACTCACTTGTTGATTTTCGTATGTCATTGGCTCATTGTACTCGCCTTGATTGATTAAGTTGTCCTTCAATGGTTTGTACACGTACTTTCCACTACCAATTGACCGTTTTGATCTCTGTGCAGGTTGCCATTCAGGTGAAGACTTGGCAGCACTCAAGAAAGCCCTGAGCTCGTCAGTTTCAGTTTGCTCATAGAAATACTTTCTCACGTTATCATTGCGTACAGTTGGATATGGCGTCAAAGGAAATTCTGGTTTGAAAGGCAACTCCGAGGTAGTTGGCTTTTGGAAAGAATCCTTCCTATAAGGTTTAGTATTAGTATTTTCCTTTTCTACTTGCTCAAATGATTGATTTTCCAGTTGATTTCGAGTGATGTATTTGGTTTGTCCCTCTATGTCTGATACATCGGAAACTTCTGGCTTAGCAATGGCCTTGTATACAAATGGCTTAGGTTGGTACTTTCCATGATCAATTGCTTCATAGAACTCCGATGGCAGTTCCTTATTAGACAGTTTGGTTAATCTTTCATCCTCGATTTCTTCCCGACTTTCCTTTGTACTATATTCTTCGCCATTTAAGTCAGTTATATACTCGAAGTGGACATCACCTTCGGGCATCGCCATTTGTGCCACTGTGGTTTTGAAAATACTTGCCTCATCCCGTTGTTGCTGTTGTTGTTGTTGCTGTTGTTGTTGTTGTTGTTTTGTAGCTAAGGGATGACGTCTTAAAGATGCCCTTCCAGTATGTTTTGGGTACATGGCACTCAAGAAATCAGCTGCACGTCGGGAACGTTTTAGACCCCAATCAACTTTGGGAAGTAATGGCTTAGGCATTAATGGGCTCAAAACAAGAGACTTTAGCCAGTTGTGGGCATTTTCTCGCTTCTTAAGAGTTTTCTCTTGTTTTGTGAGCTGCGGAGTGACCTTTACAGGTGCAGGATTTGCTCCTGGAGTATCCTGTAAGATAAATCTTCTGTGGCGTGTTACCAAATTTCCATTGTTTGAAGCTGATTCCTTATGAAGAGTGTTTGAAGTGTCCCGACGACGACGATTCTTCATTTGGTCAGTAACTGAGGTATCCAGAATGAGTTTCTTTAAAAGCCTGTCTGACGAGGTTTGTCTTCTGTGACGATTCTCCCATTGAGAATCTTGATTTGTGAGTAGCTCGGTAAATTGGCAATCTTCATGGTTTGCAAGTGGAAGTACCCAAAAACCAACAGACATTGGTGGCATATTCATGGCAAGAGGCTTGTTAGGGTGCTTGATTCTAACGAATGGATCAAGTGTAGAATTAAGTGTCAGCTCTTCGTTGTTCAAATACATAACTCCCTTCTTTGAGGTCAAAATAAATTGCCACACTTCAGAACCAGTAAATTTAGCCGATGGTTTTGCAGTAATCTTGACCACATATTCTTCAGTGTTAACACCCATGAAAGCCAATCCTCCTGATATGCCATTAGCACAATGAGAGTAGACTTTCGATGAGAATGTGTGTCTCTTCACAGGTTTGGCAGCAAATACTCGGTTACCCATGATCTTCTTGAATAGAGCACTTACAAAGAAACTATAAGTTGGCGAGCTAACATCTTCATCGGTCAGGGGCTTGAAAACGGCAGAGAATCCAGAACTTGCTGCATCGCCCAAGGTTGTAGCCCAACGCATCGCCTCGGTCACTTCAATGTTGGTATATCCATTGGAAATTTGATGATTGATGGGTCCTTTGGGAGGTAAACTTAACCAAACTGGGACTTTTTTCTCAATCATAGCCTTAAGTGAAAGATCCTTGTCATAGATATAACCGTTAACATTCTCTTCAACGTGATATCCAACAGGTCTATAGTTAAGAAAGAAGTTGTAAAGGATCGGTTTAGAAGAATTTCTCAAGAACTTACTGATTCCATCCAAATGCTGCATTTACATCACTCGACATGTCGATGTAACGTTTAGTTTCCTCAGCACTGCTTCCAGCTGTAATATCTGCACCAATCACTTTCCATTCCTTAACATATGGTCGGAATGTGTCAACCATTGTATCGAGAGTATGGAGATCAGCAACGTAATCTGAGGCTCTCGAAGCACCAAAATCTATAAAGAAACAAAAAAGCTACTATGACATGCCTTAAACACATAAGTAAGATTCTTTAACTTACCAAGACCCAATTGCCATACGCAATTATCAATTCCAATGATATTTGACGTGTTCAGAACTCTCAATGCTTCAATTGGATCCCAAGCCTGAGGAGTGTACTGAACAGGGATAACCATTGTCCAGTTCATAGCCCTTTAAGTAGCAAGACATTTACATTACACTGATCAAAGCTTGAATAGATAAGACTTACCGAGTCCATCTGTTGAATCCACTCCAGATTGTTTGAGTTGGGTTCTTAAGAGTACTCTTTATGTCAGTTGGGAAGAAATAATCACCAGAAAGCTTGATATAAGATGGCCCCAGAAGAGCTACCATGTCGGTAAAGATTTTCCTAAAAGAAAAGTGAAAAAAAAACTCTTTAAAATCTGGATCTCCGAATGAGTATTTAATTAGTCGAACTTATTTGTTCCATCCAGAGTTCCATAAAGCAGCTCCGGTGCAATGGAAAAACTAACAAACTGTTCACTGACATCATGAACGGGTTTATTAACATTAACGTTGACTAAAATATCAGCGAATACAAGTGTTGCCGAAAGGAGGCAAACAAATGCCACAGCAATGTGACCTCCCATTATTATTTTAATAAAATAAAAATAAATAAATAAATTAAAAGCTGAGTTATTGCACTTGCAATAAGCTCGAAAGAACTGATGATAACTTCTCGGGTTGCAACCACTTAATATACTCGTATGATCTGAAAAATGCAACAAATCAACAGTCTTGTAAGTGCATAAACCATGAATTCCCATTGCTGCTCTATCAATGCGGAAGAAAATTTGCATTGACAAAAAATAAAAAGAACTCCAAAATAGTGAATTTATCAAACGAAGCACTTTTTTTAGTTTTTCAATGGCAAGAATATTGTTTAAAACATACAAAATTGTTTACTTAGTGGTTTATGAATTGTGATATTGGTATATCATATATAAGATTTGCAATGAACTGTAAATGACATCCGAATTTGTATCAAGTTGAAGGCTGATAGTTGCCTATAAATTAGTGGATTAGACAGGTAGGCTTAATCTATCGAAAACAAAAATTGTTCAATGGAAAATAAAAGTTTTAAAGGACTTAGTTATTGACTTAATGGCATTTTGAATTCGCTTAAGAAAATAATAAATACATTCATAATAGTGGTGCACTTGGCCATACATATCAAACTATCTTAAATGAAAGGTGTACAGGGTGTTACCAAGTGCAGCTGCAATACTTCGGGAAATTTTCGGGAATGTTATATGGAAAATCTCCAGAAGGCGAGGTTCTTTTTATGTGGAAGGTGTAATTTTCTGTATGTTTAAGAGAGATTCTCTGTGAGAAATTCATTTTTGGCATCGAAAATGTCCCCTACTTAAATTTGAGAAATGAATGATGCACATTAAATGCTTGTTATAAATTATACTTAAGTTGATAATTACCTCTTCAAATCTGTCCAATTGTTTTTAAGCATTTTTTAGGATTATCTCTTGCTACGGAAATGACGCTTTTGTTACGGAAATAGTGATATGGTACCAGAATGAAATTTTCTACTATTATAACAGATTTTTTTTTTTTGTGCTAAAATTATTAAGTTGATACTTAGAAGCAATTAAACATGAAATTTAGCATCTTGTGTGCAATATTAAATAATAGTATCTGTATGCTGTGAGATACAAATCCATCATTTTTAAAATACATCGATTTCAATTGTGTTAAACAAGTACATTTAAATATGTTTGATGACAGAGTTTGTGGGCATGTGCCGACTTGAAGGTAACAATTTTATTTACTATTTTAAATTTTTAAAATGCCTTAATTACGTACTAGCCATATTTACCCTAAGGGAAGTCGAACCATCCAGGAATCGATGCTATTCAAAAAGGAAAACATTTAAAGTTTCTTGTCAAAATGGAAGCCAAGATCAAGCCTCTAGTCGAGCACCCAACTGGGCGTAACTATCCTATCGGAAAATCAAAATGTTTTTTTTTTTCAAACTGACTGTGACTGTTATCCTAGAGTGACACAATCTGAAACAAGAAGTCGAAGAAAGATGAATGATTCAAAACTCATTCCAATTTTCAACAGCAAAAAGCCTTAGACTTAGACGTATGATGATAGCTTATACGTATTTCAGCTCTCAGATTTTATAATTTCTCATGGCATTCATCAATGATGGGATCTACAAAAAATGGATAACCGATGAGCAGTAGGGGCAAGTGAAGGTAAGGCTACTCCACGAATTGCTTGCCGTCCGCCTCCGGTATTTCAATTTCAATTTTCAATTTTGCTTTGCTGAACATTTCTATTTACAATTGGCTTAAAAATAATTTATGACTACTAGATTCATTGATAAATAATAAAATTTTGTTGGCAAATAAGGCGCCTAACGGTATACATTGGTAAAATTTTGGATACAAACAAGATTTATAATATGTGAAAACTTAATATAAAAGTCGGTTTGACTTTGTTCAGGGGCAGTGCATTTATCTTAGTCCAGTAAATGGATAAATTTGACTACTGATCAAATGGAAAAAATAGCGGCAGGCTGAAATTTTGCAGGTCATTTTGGGGGTAGGTATACAACTTTAATATAAGTTGGCGACCTTCTAACCCTTGCAGGGGCGGTGCCACCCCCACTTTTCTTCAATCATGGTTTATGAAGGAATGGCTGCACCGATACGGATGAAATTGTCATAATTTGTTAATATGATCAAAAAACAAATTAAGAAAATTGTTAAATTGAAATCCACCCACTGCCACGCCCGCTTTTATTATTTTTTTTATCACAAACGACTCCAAGGATTTCCATGAAATTTTTTAAAGATTGTTCTTATGGACGAAAAAAAAATTGGAAAATTGGTTTTATTAGAATCTGCCTACTGCCACGCCCACTTTTCTTATTTCTTTTTTCTTGGAAACGCCTCCTACGATATGCATGAACTTAAAAAAATTGTTTCATTTTAAGCCCCGTCTTAGACTAATAGGATGTTCATGTACAAAAAATTGCGGATACGCCTGTGGCTACCAAAATGCTGGCCTCAAATGTACACCAACTTGCAAGAATTCCAGTGGGGAAGTCTGCGACAATAGTCGTCAGATTTTTCTACTAAACGAAGACGACGATAGATACCACTGGACCTTGGACTCAACCTCCAGGGTGGTTTGGAAACAAGTGATGTGCTTAATCAATGCAATTGGATTTCTCACCCCCCTAGGAACACTGATGATTTATACTAAGTCTCGCTCGCAAAAACAAGATTTGAAAATTTTACATACACCAAAATAGCCGTCTTATAGAGACAATATTGAAGAAAAGTCGGAGTGCCAGGGGGCGGATCGTTTCTCTTTAAGACTAGGAGAGTTCTAAGAAATTAATAAATAAACATGAAAGAGGCGCGTGATTTCATTTCATTTCATTTCATTTCATTAAATTGCATTTCTTCAAGTTTTGGCAATTGTTAATTTTTTTTAAGGCACCTGTATTTGGCTCCCCTGTAAGCTTCCACCCGTGGCACAGTAACCGGTGTGCCCCCCATAGATCCACAAAGTGGACAAAAATTATCTCCCCATTAGCATAGTATAACCATAAAAATGGTAAAGTGTGAAAGAATACAGGATCTAACTTTCGGTACACCACTTGTTTTATATTTAAAGCCGATCATTGTCCTCAAATGTTTTAATAGCCCAGGAAAATTAGACAAAAAAATGGGCAAACTTCGAAAAAATTGCGACAAAGCTGATTTTTGGTGGAGTGGCTTATTGTGACGTCTTAAGCATTTCCTGAAAAGTACCCTAAATTTGGCCCGGGGCTAAATTTTTTAGGGGGGGGTGAAAGGGGTTGAAGTTCAGTTTTTTGGGAATTGCTCCTAAACCATCGGTTTTATTGTAAAAATGTGAAAGTAAAAATTAAAGCTGATGTTATTCTACACAAAAAATGTTAACATACTTTTTTTCGTAGAACTAATAGTTTCAGAGAAAAACGTTCAAGAACTTCATGGTGCAGTCAGTTTAGTCCAAAAAATTTATAAAATTTTTGCTTATCGCTGGACAAAATTTGTTTTGTGATTTATGTTTAAGTACAACTCCTTATTGTAAAATCAAGTTTTTGGGATGGTAGAGGAAAGGGAATGGCCGCCATCTTGAAAACAAAGTTGATTTTGTTTTTGTTTAATAACTCTTTGAAATTGCGTTTTTCAAAAAAATGACTTAAGGACAGATTTTAGACGATTAAATTATCTAAAAAATGAGCCTATAAAAATCTCTGTATGTTTATTAATCTCAAAGTTACAGCCGATCAAAGCTCAGCTATGCCTACGGTGACCATTTTTTCAGGGGCAAAAAAGAGGACATCTTTTCAAAAACGTTCTAAAATTTAAGAACGAATTATAATTATAAAAGGAAACAGACATGGTGACAAAAACTATATTTACAACCCCAAATATGTGCACTTTAATAAATACTCTTTGGTAACATCAGAATTCTTGTTGTTTGTACTAGATTCTAGATTTCCGGTAAGATAAACGTATTAGCAGTTTATATCTTTATTGTTACAAAATTTATACATACCTGTTATATCAGAGCCTACTTGTGCGCCCCCACAAACACTTGACTTTAACTTCAATTAAAATTAACAATGAACGTAGTTGATTAACAATGATTCATAATTGCATTTCATAGCGGATGATCATATCCGATATCACTTACATTAAATTGCATATCAGCACTTTTTGCCTTCAGCAACTTGTGTGGGAGTATCCAATGGATACCAAAATATTTCTTTTCAAAGAGCAATATGAATCATTGCATCATTCGCAGTCAAACTAAGATTTGCTGCGTTAGCATTTAATTATTATAAAAAGAGATCATTCGATCTCATTAAGTTTCAGTTCTTAAATACGTGTCACTTCGTACAGCTGAAGATTTCCCCCCACCAGTGGTAAGGGATCGGAAGCTTTAAAACTCAAAAATAAATATTCTTTTATTAAATATAAAAATTGTTTTTCATTTCGTTGTGTTCTCTAACGAGAACAGAAAAATATATTTTTTAGTAAAAATTGAATATTTTAATAAAAATGGCGCAGTCGGTAGGATTGACTAAATAGAGCGAAAATCTATTAAACGAAAAGTCAATCCGTGAAACGAATAACGCGAAAATCTGCAAACCGCGTTACACTGAATTTAATTTAAATAAAAAAAATTAATTCAGTTAGAAAAGTGACAAAACATTGATAAGTGAAAAGTGATAAATGATCGAACGAATATCGAAAGTTTCACTTAACAAACTCAGTGACAAAAAAAGAAAAAGAAAACTACGAACGAAAATCGGAAATTTTTTTTTTCAAGAAAGAAATTAATCAGTAGCTCACCCCAACACAAATGGTAATGCTACGAAACTCTGTAGAGGAGGATTAATTTTGAAGTGAGGAAAAGTGCAAGGAAGTTTAGAAAAAGTGCAAGAAAGAAAATTTAAAAAAGTGAAAAATTAAAATAAAAATCATTTTAAAATTTGAAAATATAAAATAAAAAGGTGCAGTGAAAAAAAAAAAAAAAAAAAAAAAAAAATAAAGACCAAAACTAAGAAATAAAATAAATAAAATTCTTTGTGAAAAGAACAGAACAGAACAGAACAGAACAGAACAGACAAAAAAAAAAAATAATAAAATAAAATAAAACAAAATTAAATAAAATTAATTTCATTTAATTTAATTTATGGTTCATAAAAAAAAGATAAATAACTTGAACCCAACGGCAAGTGGCAAATAAACGAAAGCCCCAACGTGTTCTGAAAAAATTGACGAGCTGAACTAAGACCTTTGTATATAAAATCTATAGTACTATCATCAGCCAATTTTTTTTATTTTCATAAGCCTTCACCAGGCGGCGCTAATATGGAAATGTATTTGATATTTGAGAGTTGAAATAGAAGAAAAATGTAAAAGCAAAATGAAAAAGTCGTAAGAGAGGGTTATATTACATTGATTCTCGCAACAATAAAGGGAGCAAGGGAGACAAATGAATCAGTTGCTTATGCCATACACATACTAACGACAAGAATAAATGAAAGGAAATAAAAATAAAACAAATTGCTTTCTATTACTCGATTGTGTTTGTATGTGAGCTTGAGGTATAAGTTATATATGTTTGTTTATAAATTTATACGTACATACATAATGTAGGTAGGCATGTAGATTGTATTTTCGTTTATTATTTTAATTTTGTTTTTCAAATTTTGGGTATTTGACTTGAAATTTTTAATCTTTGTAGCAATGTTGCAACTTTTCACCACATCTATGAAGGAATTATTTAAGGACATGTTGCGAGATTTCAATTTTTTGTATTTACCTTATGTAGGTAGTAGGAGTTTTATCAGTTTTTCCAAATTTTATTATAACATTATGATAACAGTCTTACGATAACGATTCATGGAATTTAAACCATCATCGCGTAAAATAAAGAGTATATTAAGTTTTTGTTAGGAAAAAATGCATTAGGTAGTTTTATTATGAATAGTTTTGTTTTGATCTATTGCCATTGAATAAAACTTTTTTTTTAACTATTGGGATGCAATTTTTATTTATGTATTTGTTTGTTTAAATTTCATGTAACTCCAGAAATAATTTGTGTTTAATCATTTATGACACTCACTATTGGTTAAAAGAAGACAAGAAAAAAAATCCTACGGGAGGGGGTTTTATTTCCCCCCGCTTGGACAGAAGGGGCAGTCTTATAAAAAAAAATAGTTAGGTACCTAGGTACTTAGAATGGAAAAAGTATACCTATTAACAAACAACCACTTACAGTATTGTTTTGTTACTTTTTTGGAAAACCAGGAGTCTCATGGTTTATTTTTAAATAAAGTTCTTTTCGTAAACAGCTTCGACAAAAATTGTTTTCAAACTTAAAATTGTGAAAAAGTTGTTTTTTAATATATGTACATTATGTATGTTTTTCCATTTTAAGTATTTTTTTATAAAATTGTCGCCTGTCCAAGCCGGTTATATATACTTTTTTTCTTGTTTACTTTTAACCTAAGTACATGCCCTTGGCAGATTTTACGCGAATCACCTAGTATGCTGTATGCACAAAAATATGCCATTAAATTAACCCCAACAGCGACTAAAGGGATGATAATAAAAATCTGAAAAAATTAGGGAATATTTTTTTTTTCTTTTAGAATCGGTTTAGGCCCATACAACCTGATCTTTTTCTTACGACCACCCTAATGCACCTACCTACATACCTACATAGGTATCTTCCTAGCTAGCAACATTTCAAGAGGCTTAGAATTTTTGAAATTGTGTGCATAAAAACTAGATGAAATACATAAAAGAACAATGTTCGAAAGCATGAAATTGATTTAAGAAAAACGAATGTCATCTATGTATGTACATACATAAATACGAAAATATTAATTTTATACCAACAAAAAACTTGAAATCATTGGAGCTATTTATTAGAAAAATTTAAATACAAATTTGGTTTTCTGGTTTTGAAATTCAACACTTTTGTGAGACAAATATTCTAGAAAGATATAAGTACTATTACCATTTTATTATTTTTTTTGACCCTTCACCGTTAGTTTAAAAAAGTACTAAACAACGACTTTTTATGGTCTTTTCGTAAATCTTTTGTTTCCTTGCAAATATTGATTGCATGGCTTGCGTTGGTATGCATAATTTTAGACTTTTAAATCATCAATATTCCTGTAAATATTCAAATGGATTCATGGAACCGTTTTTCCACACCAAATTTTCTGACTGACTGACTGACTGACTGACTGACTGACTGACTGACTGACTGACTGACTGACTGACTGACTGACTGACTGACTGACTGACTGACTGACTGACTGACTGACTGACTGACTGACTGACTGACTGACTGACTGACTGACTGACAGACAGACAGAAAGACAGACAGACAGGCAGACAGAATTGTGCCACCCTTTTTTTTCGTGTTCTCTATCATCGTAATGTCATGTTTGATTTTTGTCTCAAAATTTTCGTTTGCACGAATTCAAAACTTGCCCTATAGTATCTATATCGCAAGTTAAAAAGAGGCTGGGTTTGACCCACACTGGTAGTTTCCCATTGGTGCCCTCAATCCTAGAGGCCCAATGTAATTTTTTGTATTAATTTTTATTTTTCTGGTGTTCAATATACAATCAAGTGAATACCAAAGATTGGTTTGCTTTTGAGATATAAGAGACAAGAACATTGTTGAATAATATGTTTTTAGCTTTTTCTTTTAAAAAAAAACTGTTTGTAGACCAGCAAAAAGAACTGAAATCGTATGGGGAGCCTTGAAATAATTAATTCATGAAATATTATAATTGGCATCGACGCAGAATTCCAGAATTGCACCTTATGGCATATCCAAAGTCCCTCAAAATCCGAAATATTACCGAAAACCCTTTTAAAATAATGGGATGTCAGTGGAACTTTGAAATGTTTCATTGGTCAATAGAACCAAGAGCCACTCCTTTTTCATTCCAACTGTGTCAAACAGGAAAAGTGCTGCAAAAGCAATGCTAAGAACATCCAAACGAAAACAGACCTAAAGCAACCAACCAGGGTTGCCAGCTCAAGAAGCACTTGTGTAGCCCAAATTCAGAATTCTTGTAGCCCAAATCGCTACCCAAAATCTAGGCCAAAAACGAGCCCAATCTCATCTTAAAAATATAGGATTACTTATACATTCCACGTTTTTTTTTTGTTTTTTGGAATAATTTCCAGGGACAAATCCTTAAAATCTGGACGAACTAAAATATATCGTTGAAATTATGTAACGAATTTTCTTAAAAGTTATAGAAATAATATGAAATTGGGCTACTTTTTTCACATTCTTGTCGCAAATTAAGGAAAAAGATAGCCCAATTTATGATAAATAGCCCAATCTCACAACCCTGCAACCAACCACCCCAAACAAAAATTCGTTTTTTTACCCACCCCAGCACAAAAATATTCTGATCGTATGCTGAGCGGCAGCAGCAGCAGCCGAGCATGAGCAACAGCAGCCGTCTATGACAACCACATACGTGCTTTTGCTTACCATATTCCAACAACAACCAACAAAAATAAGAAAAAACGAAAGTAAACAAAACAACCCAAAAATATACACACTAAATGACAACGAAAATTACACCTACCAGCAGCAACCTTCCCCCACCAAAGCATTTTTACGACTGAAATCTGATAAAAACAAAACACGAAAGAAAACACAAAAGTAAAATAAACAAATAAAAAGATTTCAAGTAACCATGGTTACAAATACAATCTTACAATATAACTTGCAAGCATATATTTTGTTGTTTGTTTCCAAATACAACGATAGAAAGAAAAACAATCATACTTTCATTTCAGCTCACATCAGAACCAAATACGCATACGCACCCAACTCTCAGCCTATTATTCATTGACAAAACCAATACCTTTGAAAAAAACAAAATTGCTTGATTTCTTGCCTCCCTCCAACTCTTATAAGAAAGTGTACAGCTCTCTCATTATTTTATTATTACACTTTATTCTTCATTTGCCATATTCTTAAGTTTACAATTCAGCTATACACACTTAGTTAGGCTCAGCACCAGTAATTTCATAAGCCGTCACTTGGTTCGTGCCAGTCGTTCGTCACCCATGATAGTACTATAGATTTTATATACAAAGCTAAGACAGCAAAACTTCAACCAGCAAAGGAAAATTCAAGAAATCAACATGGATCCCGCAGCAGCGGCAGTAGCAGCACAACAACAACAACCACCACTAGGAGTCGGTAATAACATTAATAATAATAATAATATAATATTAAGAAATTTGGAATTAAACCCTCTAAAATATATTGAAAGACTTTCTTCTTTTGATGGAAGAACAGAAGATCTTCCTATTTTTATTCAAAATGTCGATGACATTATTCCCACACTTCAAACCTATAATGATCAGTCTCAAAAAATGTGCATTAATTTGCTTAAATCTAAATTTATAGGTAGAGCTAGGCAAAGCATAGAAATTCATACCCATTTAACGAAATGGACAGACATAAAAGCTATGCTCATAGAAAATTTCGGTGGCTTTAAAAATAGCAACCAGTTATACGAAGAATTGAGAAATTCTCAATACAGAGGTGATGTTATAAAATTTTATAACTATATTCAAAAAACCCTCTCATCACTTAATCAGAAATGCCTTCAAGAAAATAATGTGTCAGATATTCCTCGTAATAACGAGACGGCACTCAATGTCTTTAAAGAAAGATTGCCAACACACATGAGGACAATCCTCTACGCTTTAAAACCAAATACCATGGAGCTAGCACTTCATGAATTAAATAACGCAGGATTTGTCACAAGACAAAATAACGATATAGGTAGTAGTAAAGAAAAACATAGATACAATAATAAAATAGAAAATAGGTATGAGAATAAAAATAATAATAATAATTTTAATAACCCTAATAACCCCTTCAGAAATAATAACAATAGGGAAAATAATAATAATAATTGGCAACCAAAACCTTACGTGCCAAAGAGTCAAAACAATTATCAAAGACCAAATAATAATAATAATTATAACTATAATAATAATTTCAACAGAAATTATAATCCAAATAACTGTCACCAGTATCCTCAAAAATTTGAGCCCATGGATCTCGATCCAACATCATCTCAAATAAAACGAATACCAAAAGCTAATTATGTAGATAAAAATATAACTCAAGAAGATTTAGGAGAAAATACAAATTTTCGGTATGTAGCCTCGGAACAAGAACAGGAATGCCCTTTGTTAAATTAAAAAAAGGACAAACAATATTAAGAATGCTCATTGATACAGGAGCAACTAATAGCCTTCTTAGAGAAGAAGATGCCCCAAAGAAATTTATTAAAACTAGAAAAAATCCCTTAATTATAAGAACTTGTGGAAACCCAGTAACTATAAATAAAGAAATTATTATACCTAAGGATCAATTTATTTTTTCAGTAATTGAAGATTGTGAGTTCCAAATTCACACATTCAGTTCCGAATACAACGGAGTACTAGGGAATAATATTTTAATTCCGAATAATTGTGCAATCAATTACAAAAAGAAAATATTAGAGTTGAACGGTAATAGCATACCTTTTTTCCTCAATAGACATGAAGAAGAAGAATATGAAAGTACAATCAATTACTTTAATAATATTTCACCTGTTAACACAATTATTGATGATTCTTTTACAAATGAACTTAGGACTGAGCATTTAAACTCAGAAGAAAAAAATAAATTAATAAAATTATTAAAAACTCATAAGAATTCTTTTTACCATAAAGGTGATGATTTAAGTTTCACCAACCATGTAAAGCACAACATACCAACGGAAAATACTTCCGCTATATACACAAGGATATACAGATATCCTGAGATCCACAAAAAGGAAGTGGACAGGCAAATAAAAGAGATGCTTGAATCAAAAATAATTCAGCATTCTTCACCTTATAACGCCCCAATCTGGGTCGTACCTAAAAAAGAAGACCACGCTGGTAATAAGGAGTGGCGAATCGTAATAGATTATAGAAAATTAAATAATGTAACCAAAGAAGATAAATATCCCATTCCAAACATGGATTCGATATTAGATAAACTAGGACAAGCAGTATATTTTACAACATTAGATCTTACAAAAGGTTTTTATCAAATTGAAGTTGAAGCTAAAGATAGAGAGAAAACAGCATTTAGTACATTAACTGGACACTATGAGTTCGTACGAATGCCATTCGGCTTAAAGAATGCACCCGCAACCTTTCAAAGACTCATGAATGAAGTCTTGAAAGACTACATAGGAAAAATATGCTACGTTTATTTAGATGATATCATAATATTTTCCTCTAGCCTACAAGAACATATGGATTCACTCCATAAAATCTTATTGACACTTAAGAACGCAAATCTTAAAGTTTCATTAAACAAATCTGAATTTCTACGTAAAGAAACAGAATTTTTAGGGCATGTAGTAACTCAAAATGGTGTAAAACCAAATCCAAAGAAAATAGAAACTATTAAAAAATTCCCCATACCAAAAACAGTAAAAGAAATTCAATCCTTTCTCGGATTAACAGGATATTATAGAAAATTTATAAATGATTATGCGAAAATCATTAAACCTCTAACCTTATGCCTTAAAAAAGAAAGCAAAATAAATATAGAAGATGAATGCTATAAAGAAGCATTTTATAAATTAAAAACTTTAATGTCAGACGATCTAATAAATAGACATCCTGATTTCACAAAAGAATTTACATTAACAACTGATGCAAGTAATTTTGCTATTGGAGCAGTTTTAAGCCAAACACATGGTCCCCTTTCATTCGCCTCTAGAACCTTAAACAAACATGAGTGCAACTACAGCACAATAGAAAAAGAATTATTAGCAATAGTTTGGGCAACCAAACAATTCAGACATTACCTATACGGTAGAAAATTTATTATAAAAACAGATCATCGTCCTCTTGTATGGTTACAAAATTTAAAAGAACCAAATAGTAAGCTACAGAGATGGAAAATAAAACTCGAAGAATATGACTTCGAAATACAATATATACAGGGAAAAGAAAATAAAGTAGCTGATGCTCTTTCTCGTGTAAAAATAAATGTGCTAGAACAAGAAGACCTAGAAACTCAACATAGTGCTGAATCAGATAGTTCAAATCTTATTCCTATTAGTGAAAAACCGGTTAATTTATTTAATCGACAAATAATACTTGAAATCAATGAAAATGATCATCAAGAAATTTTGTACCCACATGTTGGAAAAAGAAGAATAATATTCACACGAAAAGAATACAAAGAAGAAGATTTTATCAATATAATTAAAGAAGTAGATACTACGATGCTAAATTGCATGTACGTCAAAGATGACGAAATATTTAAAAAATTCCAAGATATATGGAGAAAAGAAAATACATTAAGTAATAAAATACTACACAGAAGCATGATTATATTAAAAGATTAAAGAGTTAGAAGCAAGAGAAATAATAATAAAAAATCATAAGAATCATAATCATACTGGTATTGAAAAATTGTATTTAGAGTTGAAACGAGAATATTATATACCAAACCTTAAGACTCTAATTAACAAAATAATAAATAATTGTTCAACATGCATGGCAAAAGCGGAAAGAAATCCAATCAAGTTGCCATATGAGAAAACTGAAACTCCAAGGAATCCTAATGAGCACTATCATATCGATATATGGTTTGTTAATAAAAAAGAGAAATACCTCTCATGTATAGACAAATTTTCAAAATTTGCGGCAGTAGAGCCGATCAAAACAAAAACGTATGTAGACGTTATAAACGCTCTTACAAAAATATTTTCTTATATGAAAAAACCAAATAAAATAACACTTGATAATGAAAATGCATTTGTATCCGAAACACTTAAAAACTTTCTTCAAAATAATGAAATAAGCATACACTATTGCACGGCAAATAGACACACCGGTAATTCCGATGTGGAAAGACTACATAGTAGTTTAAATGAACATATGAGAATCTTACAGCAACTTCAGCAGTCAAATGAAGAAGATTTACCTATAAAACATGCTATTAAAGCAATAGAGTCATATAATAACGTACTTCATCTTACAACTAAAGAAAAACCAATCGATGTTCATTTCAATAAAATAGATAACAAAATAATATATGAAAGAATAGAAAAAACTAAAATAAAAACTCTAAACAAAATAAACATAGGTCGAAAAGATAAAGAGATAGATGAAAATTTTATCAAAATAACTCAACCCGAAAAAATAAAAAATAAAATCACACCCAAACACAAAAAGGTAAAATTATTAAATAAACTAAATAAAAAATATACATTAGACATAGGTAATAAATATAAAAAGATAAAAAATAGAATAGCTCATAAAGATCAATTTCCCGTAAGAAAGAAATTTACACAAAATATCATTGATTTTAGATCCAATAAGAATTAACACATTCATAGGTAGCTATGACTACGAAAAAGATAAAATACAATATGAAATAAGACTTAGAGAAAATCTTGAAAAAGAAATAATAATGACTTCAAGATTAGGAGTACTAAGTAGGATATTTTAACTACAGAAGAAATAAACAATTACGGCATTACCATAATTAACTTAGAAGAATTAGAGCTTAGTTTAGCTTTATATAATTCAAATATTATATTCATAATTAAAGTCCAGAAATTTACAAATGAAGTATACAAAAAGATATACGTCCAACCTATTCCAAATAAGGGAAATAGTTCACAATTAAAAATAAATAAAAATCTGTATTTAACCAATAATCAAATAATTTATGATAACACTAAATACATACAGAATTTGAGTAAAATAAATGATGATTGTATTGAAAACATACTTAAAAAATCTATGCACTGTAAACTTGTACAAAATTTTAATGAAGAAATATTAGAAGTAGGAAATAATAATCTTGTTTTAATTAATGTTAAATTACAAGAAATAAATCAAAATTGTAACAATCAAAAAATTGTAATAAAAGGAAATTATCTTATTAAATTTAAAAACTGTAAAATTAAAATAAATAATAAAGTGTATGAAAGAAAAAACTATAAGCATGAACCAATAATTCCTAATACAATTTTAAATATAAATTATACTAAATTTGAAGATTTATCTTTTCAAGAATTGCAATACCAAAATATAAATAATTTAAAAGAAATTAAAGAACTTAAATATAATCATGAAAAGTCAAGATTCACATTATATTTTATCATTGTAACCATTTGTATAATTGTAATAATTTATGTTTGCCTAAAAATAAAATATAGAAATAGGAAGATAGTAAATAATGTAAATCTTCCAACGGTTACTTTCCAACCATTAGAAGACTCTAAGGGGGGAGGTGTTATATCAGAGCCTACTTGTGCGCCCCCACAAACACTTGACTTTAACTTCAATTAAAATTAACAATGAACGTAGTTGATTAACAATGATTCATAATTGCATTTCATAGCGGATGATCATATCCGATATCACTTACATTAAATTGCATATCAGCACTTTTTGCCTTCAGCAACTTGTGTGGGAGTATCCAATGGATACCAAAATATTTCTTTTCAAAGAGCAATATGAATCATTGCATCATTCGCAGTCAAACTAAGATTTGCTGCGTTAGCATTTAATTATTATAAAAAGAGATCATTCGATCTCATTAAGTTTCAGTTCTTAAATACGTGTCACTTCGTACAGCTGAAGATTCCCCCCCACCAGTGGTAAGGGATCGGAAGCTTTAAAACTCAAAAATAAATATTCTTTTATTAAATATAAAAATTGTTTTTCATTTCGTTGTGTTCTCTAACGAGAACAGAAAAATATATTTTTTAGTAAAAATTGAATATTTTAATAAAAATTACCTATTAGTAAAATTCTAAAATTCTGATCAAAGTTAAGTTAGGTAGTTAACTTTTGATCAGAATTTTAGTTGAATTGTGAATTAGAAGATAATCGAGCACGTTTTATAAATAGGGCTAAAACAGTGTTTAATTTTTTTCTTAAGAAAATTTAAAAATCAGCACAACCAAAGTTGTAATTTGTCGCACTTTGCTTTTGACATTTGTCAACTTTAAATTGCGATCTCTCGGGTGTCTAAATATGTTGTGAGTTTGAAAACAGTCTTTCAGTCAGGGCATTTCAAGTTAGAAATAATAGCGACAATTTTACTGGCTAGAATAGATTTTCACATGTTCTTTATAAAATTTTCTTATCTGGTAACCAATTGACCATTTTTTGATTTGTTCTTCATTGACGTAACGTAGCCAAATAATTCGTCACTATTTATATCTAGATCTTTTACAAATTCTAGTACATGGAAAGAGCGTTTAGATTCAAACTTGTGCTGTCATTAAGTAATATGTTCAATTAGTTAAGTAATGAAAAAAGTAGATACTTGACATGGTTTTAATCTTAGAAAAATGGTTTGAAAGATAAAAGGAGGACATTTGGAGGACAATTTAGTAAAAGGAGGACAATTTTCTGTCCTCTTTAATAAAATAAAATATAGAGGACAGGACTCCGAAAAAGAGGACTGTCCTCTAAAAAAGAGGACGGATGGTCACCGTACCTATGCCTCATATATGGTGGGGATGAAATGACAATTTTTAAGGTTTTTCGATTATTTGTGAATTTTTGTTGGTTAGAATAGAAGACTCACTTTACAGACAATCAAGAGCAGTGCAAAATATATTCTAGACATCAACAAAAAAAATCACAAATAAGCGAAAAACCTTAAAAAACGTAGTTTCATCCCCACCATATATGAGGCATAGGTGACCTTTGATCGGCTGTAACTTTGACATTAATAAACATAAAGAGCTGCTTAATGGCTCATTTTTTAGATATTTTGATCGTCTAAAATCTGTTCTTTAGTCATTTTTTTGAAAAACGCAATTTCAAAGAGTTATTAAACAGAAACAAAACCATCCTTGTTTTCAAGATGGCGGCCATTCCCTTTCCCCTACCACCCCAAAAACTTGATTTCACTATAAGGAGTTGTACTTAAACATAAATCACAAAACAAATTTTGTCCAGCGATAAGCAAAAATTTTATGAATTTTTTGGACTAAACTGACTGCACCATGAAGTTCTCGAACGTTTTTCTCTGAAACTATTAGTTCTACGAAAAAAAGTATGTTAACATTTGTAGAATAAAATCAGCTTTAATTTTTAGTTTACATTTTTTCAATAAAACCGATAGTTTAGGAGCAATTCCCAAAAAACTGAACTTCAACCCCTTTCACCCCCCCTAAAAAATTTAGCCCCGGGCCAAATTTAGGGTACTTTTCAGGAAATGCTTAAGACGTCATAATAAGCCACTCCACCAAAAATCAGCTTTGTCGCAATTTTTTCGAAGTGAAAGTCTAATTTTCCTGGGCTATAAGTGTAAGTATGTCAAATAAATTGCTCGACTGGGCCGCACTAACTTGCTTTTATGTTCAAGACATTGAGGGTTTAAGAAAATTGTATATAAAAACATGGAAATTATGAGAGCAAAATGAAGAGCATAAATATCTACGATATTAAATTTAGCTAAGAAAACTCCTTTGAAAGTTTGATGTGAAAAAGAAGAATGCGATCTTAATTCTTGATTGAATATGATTGTATGGAAACAAAAAATAAAAATCGTTGGAGCTGTGTTTTAAAAAATTAATTTTTATATATACAATTTTTAAAACATTTTTAAGGACAAATTTGGTATGCAAATCTAAATTATATATTTATGTACATATACGATTTTTTTTTTAAATCGTCACCGCGTTTTTAAGATATCGAATTTTCAAAAAACAAAAATTGATACTTTTTTTAAAAATTCAAAAACTTTTTTTTGAAAATTTTTATATGCAATATTAATTTTAACTGAATTTTAAAATTAATCTAGTGAGAAAATTCAAAATTATTTTTGCATAAATGTAAAATTTTTTCTAAAAATTTTTAGAGAGTTGGTATCTACTAAAAACTCTTAAGCGGCGAGTTTCAGAAAAAATCGAACATGTCGTTTTCGAAATATTTGATTTTCAAAAACATATTAGGATATTTTTTTAAAAATCCAAAAAATATTTTTTTAAATTTTGGTACAAAAAATTATTTATATTTTTTGGAAGCTTTCTGTTTAAAAAAATTAATGAAATCAGTCATACCGTTTTGAAGAAAACCGAAAATTAAAAACATGGATCTTTGGGAGGTTGCATTAATAACCATTTTTTAAAGAATGGTTTTCCACATAAAGGAAGCCTTTAAAAGTAATTTATTTAAATTTTTTAAGAAAAGTTGTGAAGCTGTTTTTCATAAAATATGATAATGTAAAATTGCTAAAAAAAATGTATGGCAGGTACCGTTATTTTGTGTTCTATGAAAAAAATTTAAAAAAAACGTGTGGAGGGAATGCCAATAAGACACTATGTACCAAGTTTGAAGGAAATCGATTAAGCCACTTGGCTGTAGATGCACAGACAGACAGAATTTTTCTCTATACCATCGCAATGTCATGTTTGATTGTTATCTCGAATTTCTTTTTGCACGAATCCAAAACTTCCTTACACGGCCGTAGCCAGGATCAAACGTATGGGTGAGCTGAGAGTTGTTGTGGGTGAGCTCATATTTTTTTTAATAAAATCATAATGATGTCTACCGCAAAAATAAATTTTTTACTAAAACAATAGGTACATACATATGTATGTAGGTATAAGGTACCTGCATATAACAAGTACCTCTGTGTATTTCCTGTTAAAAGGTTGAAATTTTCATATGGTGATTGCGTGGTGCTGGTACTGAAAAGAGCTTCAAAGCATTTCTGAAAAAAACTCAATAGAATTATTTGACAAATAAAAATATAGCTGCTCTTTCTTTCATTCACAAACGTCAAAGTCCCCAGTTTTTGGAATCTTTATTGTGGAATTTTAATATTTAAAGTTGATTTTGTATAAACAGCGAAATTTTTTGAAAATAAAATTAAAAGTTTAATAACAAAATTAAGCAATTTAATTTAACAATGATGGTTCTTGTCCTGAAAAGAAGGAAAAATGCTTGTGGATCTGATTTCAGAATCGAGAATAAAATCGTACACGTTCACGGGAAGATTGGTATTTTTCCAAAAATTTTAAATTTTATTTCAAAGCAAACAAATATTTTGGCTCAAAATGAAAACTTGAACAATCTTAAAATATCTCTGAATTTTTGTTTGGGTGAGCTTAACATATTTTTGGGTGAGCTGAGCTATCCTAGTGTGGGCTAATAATATTCCAAATGAGTTTTGAAGGGAATAATTAGAAAAATAAAATAATTTAACGAGTTATTTACAGACAAATTATTTCGGTGTGAAACATTACCTCAAAAAATGAAAAAAAAGAAAAAAAAAATAAAAATACGAAAAAAACTGTTTTTTGCATATACACTCAGAGAAAAAAGCAGGTATTATCAACCAATTTCTGGCCAATCATACCTGATTTTCAGGTTGTTATTTTTCAACTCGGTAGATCTGGTTAACTGTTTAACCTGATACCTGATTTGAAAATTTAACACTGTAATCCTGTAAATTTTACCTGCAAATATAGTTAATTTAACCTGACAAAATATTCAATGCCCTGTAATTTTAACATGAAAATCTGGTTAGTTCAACCTGACAACCTATAGTTAATTTAACAGGTTTCAATGTTATATCAACCCTGTATCTAATGCCAGATTTACACGACTTGAACGCTGCCACTATAATGACAAAAATAATTAATTTGTCCATTCTTTTGTTGTTGCTTTTGTCATTATACTGGCAGTTTTCCAATCGAGTAAATCCAGCATAATTCATGAATTTATACGTCTAAGAGCCGTCTCTTGCGCTGTCTATCGCTCAACTCGTAAGCATTATTCTGAAAGTACATATAGAAATTTATTATTTATTTATTTTAATTTAAAAATTATTTGTGATACTTACTTCAGTTTTGAACTGGGAACCTTTCACACACGGAGATAGCACTCATCCACTGGGCCAATTCACTACACAAAAAACTGGTGCCAAATATCAATACCTTAGTTGAAACTCATTGGATGGCTTGTGTGTGTGTTTTAGCACTAGTGTCACTTTTAAATGAACTGACAGAGTGCTACTTTAACACGAGGCCAGGTAAGATTCAAATAATTTTATTTGAATGGCCTGTGTGTGTGCGTTTCAACGCTAATGTCACGTTTAAATGAACTGGCAGATTGCTTCTTTAACAGGAGACCAGGTTAAATTCAAATCGTTTTACTTAAATTGTCAGTGTGTGTGCGTTTCAGCACTTGTGTCACGCTGGAATGAACTGGCAGAGTGCTTTTTTAACATGAGGTCAGGTAAAATACAACAGGTAAAAAAAAACACATTAAATGTTAGTTCAACCTGATATGTAGTAAAACAGAAATTCATATCATACAGTGTTAGAAAAACACGACCTTGGTTAAAATTGACACTATATTCTTGTTAAAATTTCTTATTTACAAGAAATTAGTGTTAAAATTACAGGTCATCTTCTTAAATCAACCTGAATATGGCAAGAAAGTCCAGCAGGTTGATTTTGCACTGAATAAAAGGTTACTAAAATCAGGTAAATTTCTGAAATGTCAGTAACTTTGTATGGGATTGTGCACCTCGTGAATTCAACAAGGCCCAGGTTAATTATTTACCTGACGTTTTTCTCTGAGTGTAGGGGCCGGTTATAGCGATCAGTAAAACACATCAGTAAAAAGTTGAAACGAAAGGAATTCGGATTTTTTTCCTGATGGGTGTTTATAGCGAACAATAAAATTATGTGTCAGTAAAACTTATGTCTTCTTCTTCTTTCTATTTTTACTGGATGTCAATGCATCAGTAATTTGTTTTCGTATGTACTGAAACAGTAAAAAATTTGAACACAAACAGGCGGAACGAATTGTTTCATTTTGAGTGACATGACAATCAGCTGATACGCAAAATGAGTTTTTGTCAGTAAAATCAAATAAATGGTTTTTCTCAAAAAATACAATTCCGAATCAAGTTTTTCTTTAAAAAAAATTATTTTATTACATTCGTCATCGATTTGCATATAGTTTTTGTTTCAAAAAGCATTTAAACATATTAAATATTGCAAAAGAAAATTTTTACTGATGCGTTTTACTGATCGCTATAACTGGCCCCTTATGGTTTAGAAAAATCTTGAAAACCTAAAGTCATGGAGCAATTTCGAGGTGAAATTCGAGTTAAGGATAGGGAAAACTTTGGAAAATCACAGTTTGGTTTCTGTGAAAAAAAAGTTGTTATAACTAAGGGCTTGTTTCAAGACTAGCTGATTAGCTATGAAAGATATACTATCAGGAACTTTTGGTTTCAAAGGTATCGAATAGTGATATCTAACAAATAAAGTCCCTGATAGCCTATCAGATGCTAAATTTATTGTTAATACTTTTATCAGGAAGATAAGCAAAATTAATTGACTAAAAAAAATATATATTCATAACGTTTTTTCGTATACGTGCGTAGAATGAAAGAACAAGAATTTCAACATGGATTTATTTGAATTTGATGAATTTTACGAACGTCATACACGGCCCCCTTAAAAAAGAGCATTTTGCTCAAAACCAAATTATATTGAAAGAAACAGTCAACGATGAAGATTTTAGAATTCGCATCCGGCTTGCAAAAATAATAAACGCAAATAGCCGTATTCATAAGAATTCGCTAAAACACCTCTCAACGGATGGATATATTTACGCATTATATAAGCCCTCATTAAGGCTCTATTTTATCCTTATTCATATATCTAAAATATTTTCGACCTATTTTAGTTACAATGATCTTGTGCCAAATTAAGTACTGAATAAAACGCAAGACTGGATCGCACGTACTTGCTCTTATGTTCAAGTTGTGTGGGGCTTAAGAACTTAAAAAAATATTCAAGTAATTATAGAAAAAGTTTAAAAAGCATTTAAATCGTTCTTTGAATTGTATAAACAGCCTGATAAATAACTTAGAGCTCAAAAAAAGTATGCCATCTGATTACTTGAAAAAATATGAATATATGCAAAAAAAAAATTAAAAATCGTTGGAGCCGTTTTCTTAAAAATTAATTTTTTATATATAAAATTTTTGTAACATTTTTCAAAAAAAAATTTGGTATGCCAATTTTGAGTATATATTAATATACATTAAAAACTGAAATTTCAAAATAGTTCATCAACCCGTTTTTGAAATATTGAATTTTGAAAAAAAAAATTTGAATCTTTTTTTAAAAATCCAAAATTTATTTTTTCAAAAATTTTGGTATGCAGTATTATTTATATTCTAACAAAGCTTTTGTGTAAAAAAATTCATTGAAATCGGATGAGTGGTTAGTGAGAAAATCAAAAATAAAAAAAACGTTATATGGCAGGTACCGTTAATAAATGTTTTTGGTGATTTTGTTTCTTACCAGAAAGTACACCATATCTACAGTTATACACTGATTTTTTTTTATCAAAATCGTTGTAGCCGTTCTTGAGATAAATAAGGTTTTCCTTAACGGTTGTATGGCAAGTACCGTTATTTTTTGAGCTAAAAAAAAACATTTCAATTTCCCCTCTGGAGAGTTACAAAAAAACCTTAAGTTCAAAATTTGAAGAAAATCCCTTCAGTGGCTTAGGCTGTAGGTTGAGGTACGGACAGACAGACAGACAGAATTTTGCCACCCACTTTTTTCGTGTTCTCTATCATCGTAATGTCATGTTTGATTGTTATCTCGAAATTTTTTTTTGGCACGAATCCAAAACTTGCCCTATAGTACCTATATCGCAAGTAAAAAGAGAAATCTTGAACGTTTAGATATCATCCTTATTCAACGTTTAGCTTAAAACTACTCTATTCAACGTCACATTACATTTATGGATAACATTTCCACGTTAAGAGGCATTGTAACCTTACGCAGTGTCTTAAAAGCGTTTACGAATAAGTCTAAAAATAAACAAAAACAAAATTTACGAAATCTCAAACTATAAGCGGCTGATAAATTTTTCTATACTTTTGACGATTGAACAGAAAAAAATATCAGCAACGTTTATTTGTTAAGTTGCATTATGTGTGTTAGAACTTAGAAAAATTTATTTGAAACTTTTGAAACTGACCTTAAGAAAACTGTATGCCAATTTTTAGTATACATATTACATTTATTCTTCCGAAGGAAAATCAAAAATAAGAAAAATATCGAAAAGAAGTCTATTTAAGGCTCTGTATTTTCAATAACTCATTGGCAACAATAAAAAATGCAATTGAAAATATGAATTAAATACAATTAAATCATGGTGATGAAAGCTTAGCAATAATAATCATATGTGACTACGAGTGACTATCACTTATCTATGACATTAGATGATTCCGGTATACTAACTATCATACAATTTTATATTTTTCATTTTTTATTAACATAACAAACATAACATACAGTGTAGGTACACTCAAATTTTTGTTCTTGTAGGTAACGTAATTATTTTTAAAATTTTAATAACACAGAATTTTTGTATTTGATCTATTTGTTATCCTTCTCATATTCTTTGTGATAGTTATGCATTCTACTGTCATCCCAATTTTCAGTTTGCATAGAATCAATACTTGCGGATGATCTCTTTGACTTAAAACCAGAACTTCCAGAGTATTGATTTGAACTTGAGCTCCCGGAGTTTTTTGGATATTTAACTGTCTTAGTATTTCCTGAACACCTTATGACAAAAAGGAATTCATCCATGAATACACTTTTGAATGGAACCTACGGACAAAATAAGAAATTTATAATCAATTTTCAAATTTTTCATTGAATATCATCTAAAAAAACGTTATCAGAATTAATGTATTCAAGTATACACACCTTATTATCACGGGCTCTGAAATAAATACTCAAAAGCCATTCACAAATTCCTATGATACTTGCAAGGATGCATCCAACAAATAAGACGAAAAAAACACCTCCCAGATTTGGCATTCCCAACTCACTAGCCTGGCTGCTACCATCTTGTTGCTAATAGAGAATATTGTGGAAATAATGAATTATATAAAAAAAAGCATTTCGTAATATTCAGTGCAGAGCTTTAGTATTACGGGAAAACCAAGTCTTCCTTAACCCTTGGCCAAATTTGCCATATTGGAAAACACGAATTAATTAACTTCTTTCTCCGAAACTATTGGTTTTAAAGAAAAATATTTCATAGCGAAACTTGTAGGCAGTTAAATCCAGCCGAGTTGGCATTTTAAAATATGGCGGATTTTCCAAGGTTATGGTATAGCTCTGGGTAACCTTGAATAAAATCGAAATGCAATGACAAATATTACCGAACATGCTCCTCCTCCACGTTTTTCCTTCCACCACTTTGTTTTCATCTTTGCAAGGATACCTTGCTCTTGTAATTCTAGGATAGCTTGGCTTAGGATATCTCTGTATGGGCTTTCTGCAAAAAAAACAAAAATCGCAATTGAAAGAAGACATTTCAATAAAAAGCGTTCGCAAATATTTACGTTTCCGCATAGCAATGCCATAGCCTTTTTCATCCAACAGGGATCCAACTTGACTAAGTGTACACTTTCGCTCAACAACGTACTCAATGGTAGTAGATTCCATGAAAAAAGCATAATTTTCATTCTCAACACGTTCGACGCCTTCGTTATTAGTAGTAGTCATGTATTCCGGGTGTTCTTTCATGAATTCATAAATTTTTTGGTAAGTTGGATAGCTTGCTTCCTATAAATGAAAATTATCAAAATTAGTGTTTATATATTTGTTTTTTATAAGCTACACGACAATTGTTATATTTTCTTTTAATTTATTTTTTAAAATTAGACCTTCAAAGTAAGCTTCATACTGACTTGAAAAAAAGTAAAAGTACTTCCACCACGTTTGGCACCATATTTGACATCTCCTTTTCCTGCTGCGAGATCTTCAACATTTTCAATCGGGGAACTTACAGATTCGACTGTTAAAAAAGCAGCCAAATTAGCTGTGTAAGAAGATACCAGAATAATTGTGAAGAACCACCAAACTGATCCAACTACTCTTGTCGATAAACCTCTTTGAAATCGAAATTCAATTATTTTATAATATTTTATGGAAAAAACTTAAGTAAACTTTACTTTGGAGCAATTTCCGATCCCTGTTGAAATAAAGCTCCAACTGTAAACCATAACGAATTGGCAAAGCTAAATTGATTCATTAGCTCTGTTGGTTCTTCGATACATGGATATGGATTATCCCATTCAGCCGCAGACAATCGTCCCAGGACAAAGAGACTCACTGAAACTCCGAAGTATGCCAATCCTAGCAAAAGCCAGACCTCTCCCGAAAACGGTAACATGAACGAGAAGAGTTTTGGCGGCTCTGTGACAGGCTTTTTGTATAAAATTGCAATTCCTGTGATTTAAATTAAAATTGATTAAAATTTTTCCACTGTCTGTTTATTCACAAGCGGTTTTAACCTAGATTCATGAAGGGAATAGTAAAGTCGACACCACTCTCTCGATCCGACGTCATTGTGAGATCAGTAATGCCAAGGTCAGCCCTCTGAAAGGAAAAAATTATTGTATTGTAAATTCTATATATGTATATAGGGTGTTCCAATAAGAAGTTTTATTTTAATTCATTAAAAAAACGCAATTTTTGCTTAGAAGGTGGTACCTAATAATTGTATTGTGTATCCAAGGCACACACTTGGCTGTTAATTATGTAATACATTTGCCAAACAACACTACCTCGGTTCTTCCCACAGAAATGTTGAAATTTTTCGCATAATTTTTGCTGTATTTCTCGAATGAGAGCTCTGATTTTTGTGCATACATTCTTGGTGGAGCATTGCTGTACACTTTACTATTGACATATACATAACTCTTCAGACAATATTTAATGGTGTTAAATCGAACGATCTAAGCTAGGGCAATAGAACCATTTTTTCACAAGCTGTGTTGCATGTGGCACCGTCCTGCTGGCAGTTAATTTCCCTGACTTTCGAAGCATTAATTTAAGACAAAAATTGTAATACAAAATAGTGCGGGATAGCCCTAATTCCTGAGATTGTCTTGAAATAGAAGCACCTGGATTTTACTTTTTCAGATACAGCGGTGATATTTTCACCTGACCTTGCAATACAAACATGAGTTAGAGTCTTCATATCATTCACCAAACCGTCCAAATTTATCGATAGTAGTAGCTCAATAGTAGCTCAAACTTGACGAAAAGTTTCTTATTCCACTAAGAATAGACATACAAATTTCAAAGAAAGGATTGTACCAGACTGATTTTTGGTATTGAAATTACTAATACAAATCTGAGAAAAGTACTCAACTTTGTGGGATTCTTGGTTTTCGGGATTCTAGGTTTTTTGGGATGTTGGGTTTTCGGGATTGTGGGTTTTAGGTATTTTTGGTTTACGGGATTTTGGGTTTTCGTGACTGTGGGCTTTCGAGGTTTCGGTTCTTGGAATTCTAACCATTTTTTAACCATTTATTTTGGTTGCATACATTTTCATAAAGGTGAAAGTTTGGTTTGGGATTTTCGGGTGTTCGTATTGGATTCACTACCCGGTGAAATCTTGGGTCTTGAGTAACCTATACTCTCAATATGCATGCCGCCGGATCTGCTCTTGACTTCATCCTTATCCACTCAGATACGTCTATTCAGGGGGGCTGAACCTTTGTGTGTATGACGGGTGGGGCCCAGTGAAATGAACGGATGAAAACTGGTTAAAATGAATCTCAGTGGGCTTTAGTAAAAATTACAGACAATTTGGACGAATGCGTTAAATCACAGATGAATCTGGAAAATCAAGGATGAATCTTGCAAATCACAGACGATTCAGGTAAATCACGGACGGATCTGGTATATCACAGATAAATCTGGCAAATCACGGACGAATCTGGCAATTCACAGACGAATCTGGCAGATCATGGAGGAATCCAGCAAATCACAGACGAATCTGGCAAATCACAGACAAATCCGGATAATCATAGATAAATCTGGCAAATCACAGACAAATCTGGCAGTTCACAGACGAATCTGGCAAATCACAGATGAATCCGGCATATCACAGACGAATCTAGCAAATTATGGACGAATCCGGCATATCCCAGACGAAACTGGCAAAAATGTATTGTGTTGGTATTTTACTCTAAGGACCCATTACCACTGACTGGTGGGGGGGAGTTCTTTATCGGGTATCTGTGAAGTACTCAACGACGCACGATGGTGGTCTCGATACTGATCTTTAATTTTGTATGGCGGTCGCTTATAGCACTTTTCGGCTGAACCATGCGTGAGTTGTAAAGCAGCGAAGTGCACTTTTCCTAGAAGTAGTCCCTCGTTCTACCACGTTTTCACCTTTTAGTGAATATAACTTTCGTCCACGTTGACCAAGGACCATTCAGATCCTAGGCCAGCATTACTAAAAGCGATGTGAGGCAGCAAGAGGTTGATGGCAGTATGGCACTGGTATTTGCTTGTCGAATAAACTCATCATCGATGTTCTTGATCGTCACCCGATCGCTAGCTTTCAGTGGAGTTCTTCCTTCTTCTTACACATTTTCTAATGTGCATGTTGTTAGGTGGGGGCATGGTTGTAAGTGAATATACGGGGAGGTATTTTGGTTTGGTATGGAAGTTGTTGGTATTGGGAATGACTTTAAGGATGGGAGCAAGTGCGTGCGGTGGGGAGTGGGTGGAGTTGTAATACTTCATTACAAGATCACGAAAATTAGTTTTTGCCAAATATCTCGAAAACAGTTAGTCAAGAAATAGTTCTACAGACTGTTAGCTGAGGTGTTTTTCCACAAAAGGCTTTCATGGGATTTTGTTCGTTTAGAGGCTGCACTTCAAAATTTCCCAATTATTTTCTAAAATTATGTACTTTCTTCCACCGCTACTTAGAGGTAGTGTCTGGTGTGTTTTTTTTTCAAACTGTGGTTGGAAGTACTAAACGATTAATGTTACAAACAAAATTCAAAACTTTTTTTATGGAAAATTACCTCAGCCTATCTCTCAGAACAATTTTTGTTCAATTAATTTTTTTGAGATATTATTCAAACTCCCATTTTCGCGATCTTTCATCCCTTCTAATTCACTTAGTGATTATACACTATAGTCACCTCATTCCCAACTTGTTTATCAAAATTTAGCCTGTTACAAAGTTTTTAAAAATCTGTTCTTACTGGGCTATTCCGTGAAACTTTCGCCATTTTTGTATGTGGTGAATTTTCATTAATTGAGCAAGTGTATTTCGATGCATAATTTATTACCGCCAGGTTTTTACTGGTCAAAAGTGTACACAACGAAAGTTTAATGTTGACAATTAAAACATTTGTCATCCAACTGATCGCTCAAAAAAAACAATAAGTAATAAAAATTATAAAAGTTAATTTAAAATTTTTAAATTTATTTAATTTCAATAAATTCACAACATATGTTTTTAAGCTTGAGATTAAAGCGGCGCGTTTCGGTTACATAGAACCATCATCATCGGGCTTAATTTTTCGACTCGTGGGAGGTGGCCCGGTGATGGTTCTATGTGACCAAAACGCGTCGCTTTAATCTCAAATTTAAAAACTTATGTTCTGAATTTATTAAAATTAAATAAATTTAAAAATTTTAAATTAACTTTTAAACATTTTTACTAGATACTTACAGCCCTATTATTGACACGATTCAAAACTAGTTTTAACGTAAAACTAGTTCTATATAGTCTGGGAGCACACCGTAAGATTACCTATCTCATCGCGGCCACGCAAAAATTGGATGCCAACCGATAGCTTTAGTCCAAACATTTACAAAACTGCTGGTCGGACAAGCTTTATTTGGTCGAAATGGTTAGAAAATGCACTTTTCAGGTTGCATTTTCCGCTAAATGTACCTTTAATATAAACAACTTATATAAATGGGGTATCAACTGAAAGCTATGACTGTCCTCTACACGATACCATCGGTCGGACTGACTTTTTTTGGCTGTTACGACGAGTCCGACTGTTTTTTTTAAAAATGGTCTTTTTTTAACACTGCGTCTTATATCAGGGAAAACTGAGTAAAATCATTTCAAATTGTTAGGAAAGTGGCCTTAACCACTTTTTTTTTTTCATTTTCGTCCAAGGATGCACAAAATCTCTAATTTTAGAAAAGTGGTCAGATTCGTGGCAACAGCCAAAAAACTCTGTCCGACCATTGCTATCGTGTAGAGCAGCGGTTCCCAAACTTTTTAGTCTGTGGAACCCTAAACAATGCCCAAATATATTTCGGAACCCCATCCTAACAATAGCAAAAAATGGAAAACAACACATTTCAAAATCAAGTTTTTATTTCTGTTTCATTGTTTGATTTATAATTGTTTTTAAATTAACTTCTATGTCCGAAAGTTGTATTCGAATATCTGGGGCAGCATTCAGCCTCGATCTGTATTTAGTTTTTGTGTAAGTATACGCTGAAAAGCTTACTTCACAGCGGTACATTGTAACAAAAGGTAGCAAATTCAATAAAGCTTTCTTGGCAAGCTCAGAGAATTTATTCTTAATATTACCTCATCAAAATTCGTTTAATGATACAGAATCAAATACCAATTTTGATGAAGAGGAGCTCTGCAGATCTATCAGGGATTCGTATTCCTGTATACTCAGGGTCATAGGCTTGCTGGTTTTCATTAGAAATGGATTTTGTACCCACTCGATATCAGTATTTGTATCTGGAAAGTAATCAAGCATGGGACTTTCGAGACTAACCAAATGGAGAGCAATAACATTGCTAATATCTGCTCTGAGTTCAAGCATGTTTTCTTGCAAGAACTCATGTAATACTGGAAAACCCTCAAAATTGTTCTTTTGTACACATGAGATAGTCCAGTCATATTCTATTTTTACCATGCAAATTGTGGGGTTGTTTTGATTTGTTCGCTCCTTTATGTTTTCGGGGGTGCTGAATCCAAATCTGAGGTTTGCCCACAAAATTTCATGACGCAACATGGAAAAAAAATTCAAAAAATGGTGCAAAAATGCTTTTTTGGGAGTTTTTCACGAATGGCTTGAAAACTACCAACTATTCGAAAATGACATCAAAGTACCATTGAAAGTATACACAATTTTCAATAAATCTTTATTCAGGGTTTTTTTCTGCGACAACCCATTTGGACTCAAGCGCTAGTCGAAAATTGACGTATTTGTACTGCTTTCGAAAATCCACTCGAAAGCGCTAAGAAATTATTTTGTGTGACAAAATTTGAATTTTTGTCTGTAACATGAACCAAGATATAATTTTCTGATGAGAGAACTTTTTTTAAATCTGTTGGCATTTTTTTCATAATAAGTGCATATCGATGGAAAATACAGTGTCTGCTGGTAGCAAAGTTTTTAGTATTTGAAACAACCCCTTTACCCTTTCTTACCATTGCTGCGGCTCCACCGCTGCATATATCAATACATTTTCCCCAATTAATGATTTTTTACTCATGAAACAGTTTGTGACCCTGAAGTTCACACTTCGATTAAAAAATATAGGCTCCAAAAAAAAATTTTGTTCAATTTTTTTTTTTGTGGAAATTTTTTCTTATTTTTCTTTTATTTTTTGTATTTTACTCTTTATACTTCAAGAAATTTTTGGAACCCTGAAAACTCTTCCGCGGAACCCCAGGGTTCCGCGGAACACACTTTGGGAACCGCTGGTGTAGAGGACAGTCCTAGCTTTCATTTGATACCCCATTTATAACGGGTGATTTTTTAAGAGGTTTAGAACTTAAAAAAAAAAAAAAACACACAAAATTCGAAAAAATGAATGAAATATTTATTTGAATCGATAGTTTGAACCTTGCAATTTAATGTTTAAAGATAATTTCATGCAAATGTTGACCGCGGCTGCGTCTCAGGTAGCCCATCCGCTGAGTCCAATTTTGGCATACTCTTTCACACATATCGGCCGGTATCTCACGAATGAATGCATGGATGTTGGCTTCCAGTGCGTCAATCGAAGCGGGCTTGTCCCTATAGACATTAGCCTTGACATACCCCCACAAAAAATAATCTAATGGTGTCAAATCGCACGATCTAGGCGGCCAATTGACCGGCCCGAAACGTGAAATTAACTGTTCACCAAACTCGCCTCGCAATTGCGCCATTGTTTCGCGTGCTGTGTGGCATGTGGCACCGTCTTGTTGAAACCACATATCATGCAAGTCAAGAACTTCCATTTCGGGCAAAAAATAGTTTGTTATCATCGCTCGGTAGCGTTCACCATTGACAGTAACGCTGCGATTCGCATCATCTTTGAAGAAATATGGCCCAATAATGCCGCCGGCCCATAAACCGCACCAAACAGTGGCTTTTTCGGGATGCATTGGTAGCTGTTGCAATGCTTCTGGCTGATCTTCACTCCAAATGCGGCAATTATGCTTATTTACGTACCCATTCAACCAAAAATGAGCCTCATCGCTGAACACAATTTTTCGATAAAAAAGCGGATGAACATTGCGAACCGAGCACGAATTTTGATAGTAAAATTCAATAATTTGCAAGCGTTGTTCATTTGTAAGACGATCCATGGTTAAATTGCAAACCAAACTGAAGCTGTTTGACAGTGACACAAGGTACTAAACACACGTCAGCTGTCAAAACCAGTGTTGCCAAAACCAAACCAGCTAAAAAATCACCCGTTATAAGTTGCTTATAACGGGTGATTTTTTAGCTGGTTTGGTTTTGGCAACACTGGCTTTGACAGCTGACGTGTGTTTAGTACCTTGTGTCACTGTCAAACAGCTTCAGTTTGGTTTGCAATTTAACCATGGATCGTCTTACAAATGAACAACGCTTGCAAATTATTGAATTTTACTATCAAAATTCGTGCTCGGTTCGAAATGTTCATCGCGCGCTGCTTCCATTTTATGGTCGGCATTCTCGACCTTCTGAGCAGTCTATTCGGAAGATTGTGACCAAATTTCGCACCAAATTTACTTTGTTGGACATTAAACCACCAACATGTTTACGTACTGTGCGTAGTGAAGAAAATATTGCGGCCGTATCAGCTAGTGTGACAGAAGACCGCGAAATGCCATATTTCTTCAAAGATGATGCGAATCGCAGCGTTACTGTCAATGGTGAACGCTACCGAGCGATGATAACAAACTTTTTTTTGCCCGAAATGGAAGTTCTTGACTTGCATGATATGTGGTTTCAACAAGACGGTGCCACATGCCACACAGCACGCGAAACAATGGCGCAATTGCGAGGCGAGTTTGGTGAACAGTTAATTTCTCGTTTCGGGCCGGTCAATTGGCCGCCTAGATCGTGCGATTTGACACCATTAGATTATTTTTTGTGGGGGTATGTCAAGGCTAATGTCTATAGGGACAAGCCCGCTTCGATTGACGCACTGGAAGCCAACATCCATGCATTCATTCGTGAGATACCGGCCGATATGTGTGAAAGAGTATGCCAAAATTGGACTCAGCGGATGGGCTACCTGAGACGCAGCCGCGGTCAACATTTGCATGAAATTATCTTTAAACATTAAATTGCAAGGTTCAAACTATCGATTCAAATAAATATTTCATTCATTTTTTCGAATTTATTGTGTTTTTTTTTTTTTTAAAGTTCTAAACCTCTTAAGAAATCACCCGTTATTATAGGTACATTTAGCGGAAAATGCAACCTGAAAAGTGCTTTTTCTAACCATTGCGACCAGATAAAGCTTGTCCGACCAGCAGTTTTGTAAATGTTTGGACTAAAGCTATCGGTTGGCATCCAATTTTTGCGTGGCCGCGATGAGATAGGTAATCTTACGGTGTGCTCCCAGACTATATAGAACTAGTTTTACGTTAAAACTAGTTTTGAATCGTGTCAATAATAGGGCTGTTATTGTTTTTTATATTCATTATAAGACACAACATGGAGACTTCACCACACAAAAATCAAATTTTAGGTTTCAAAAAAAAACTTTAAATGACGATGATTTGGTTTATTTTCGCTTATAACCCATAAACAGTGAATGCTATCAAAAAATAATCTGAAGGATCCTCATTTCAAAAGCCAAAAATTCTTGTTTTTTTTTTTTTTTAAATGCCGAAGTTAAAAAAAAAATGTTTTACTTTTGTCTACTTTTAGTATAATACTTTTTTCCATACGAGCTATCAAGGTGTTGTTGTTGTTCAAAAAAGTGAAAGTCTAAATCTAATGCTTTTCACATACAACGTAAATCTTATCGAAATTAGCTTTCACATTAATAACTGTGCATTATGTATTATGGAGAAGAAGAAAATGACTGTAACTTGAATACCATCAGAGATACTTAAGCTTTTCATTTGATATATTTTTATAAATTAACTTACACCTTCTATAATTTCTAAAATCATTCCATTCCATGCTCCTGTTTCGGGATCAAGTGAACCATATTTATTGTCTTCTTGTAATCTAAATTTATAGTTAAATCCGAGTTTATTCCCTAATTCTGCAATAAGGTCAATTCCAAATCCTTCAAATTGATCATTTCCTTCTAGTTTAGCAGCTGTTTCTTTAAGCATTCCATATGGATCAGACTACAGAAAAAAAAAAAAATAAATTTATACACACAACATAATGTTTTCTCATTATTAATACTAACCAATGCTGTGATTACAACAAAAGTTTTATTCACCAAAGAACGTTGATCAACTTCTACTGGATGAGCAATTGGCTTGCGATTTATTAAAAGTCCTTCGGATGCAGACCATGTACCAATTTTAGAAAGTCCTTCAGAAGTCAATTCGATAGTCTCAAGCTGAAAATTCGTTCGTAGGCCTTGATTGTCAAATTTTAATTCGCCAGTTATTCCTGATATTGAAAGCTAATCAACGAAAGGATATTTTAAATATTTTGTTGTCTTTTTAATGGGTTTCAAGTATTTTTTTTATTAAATAAAGTCATATTTATTATAGGTACAGTTGAACCCGCTTAAGAGAAACGCACTTGCGAGAAAAACCCGCTTATCTGAAACAATTTTATCATCCCCACGGATTTTGTTGATCAATCACCTATGAAATACTCAGCTTAAGACCTGGATCTAGATACCCTTGACACATATTTTCAGTTAAGTTTTATATTTTTTATAAAAAAACTCTATTACCTAAGTGAAAAACAAATTGAACGTAAAAGAACAAAAAAGGAGCTGAACGCTTTCACTTCTATTAACTTAAATTTTTATTTGATTTTTTTTTCAGGCAACTCCAAAAGATAAATGCATTTTTTTCTAGCTTCACATTTCCCATTTATGGAAATTTTAAATCCGCTTAAGTACATTTTCTCTTTCACTTATCCAGACTCCGGATTAATTTGTCACTTAAGTGAAAGAAAGACTGTGGCATTTTCCCGCTTCTTTTAAGCGGGTTTTACTGTATATGATTCTTCAGTCAATAGATAGTTATTATTTTTGTTTTCTGGGTCTCTTTTATTTTACAAAGCAAATGTCTATCGTCTACTGCCGGTACAAGGTGAGACAAATGTTAAGTCATAATGTGGATGTGCCATAATTTTTGCAAATGGCGTCAAATGTCATTGTGCTTTGACAATTATGTTTAAGAAAGGCACGTGGTGCTCACATTGGACTGAAAAACTGGATTTTCTTACTTTTTCAGTATTAACATCTCAAATTACTGAAGGAGTGGGAGGTTTCAGTATTCAAATCTCAAATTACTGAAGGAGTGGGAGGGAGATGTGAATACTGAAACGTCAAAAAAAAATTAAGTTTTTCACTCCAATGTGAACAACGTCAAAGGGAATCAGTTCGAAAAGATATCAGCAGTTGTCAGATGTTTAACGAGCAGAGGAGGATCTTCCCCCATATCTCGAACTCCAAAATCTCGAAAGATAAAATACCGAAAACATATATCTCACCAAAATAATCTCGAAAACCGATATGTAAAACTGCCACTTTTACTTTTTTCAAAAGTGATTGGTTTTTCGAGGTCTTATTTACGAGTATCTACCTATACTAACTAGGCTATGGCCTTGTAGTACAAATTAATACCTAAATTGGCAGTGAAGAATTGCATGCGAAAATCCTGTCCGTTCGAAGGACTTAAATTCCCTTTTGAAGTCCTCTGTTCTCTATAAGAAGTTTTTAAAATACAAATTCTATATAATACTGCAATAAAGCAGCCAAGTAGAAGACTAAAAATTTAAGATTGGATTTGTTGAATTATTTGTTTCGTCCGGCTTACTCACTTGGACTCATCGGTGACTAGTAAGGGCCTTGTCATACGCAATTTCTATTAATATGGATATAGTTTACATTGTTTTTTTTGTCAAAAAATCCATGTATTTTGAACTGAACTATGTACAAATTGCGTATGACGACAAGGCCTTCACTATGAGTCCAAGTGAGTAAGCCGGACAAATCATCAATTTGTAGGACTAAAGGCCATAAAAAAACTATTTTGAAGTCCTCTGTTCTCTGTACAACTCACGCAACTCCGTTGATCCGCTTATGGTATTTTCACTGTTCAGTCCTCGCAGACAGGTGTGCCTATGTCAACAGTTTTCTTCGGCAACATTACCTTGGGTGGATCGCGGATTCTCAGGATTTTAACTCCCTTTCTGAATTCTCTGATATACCGCTCACGCAGCTCCGTTTCTTCGCTAAAGCTATGCTCAGTTCCAGGCAGGAGCCTGTCAACAGTTTTCTTGGACAACAACACTGTCTTACTTTTTACTTTTACAATGTTACACAGTCTCTCTCCTCACACCTGGGGTACTCTATCAACATTTCAAGGATTTTTTGAATCTTAAAGGCAATTCTTACTATTGTAAGAATTGCCTTTGCCGAACCGAGGAACGAAAATCAGTTTTTGGATGCGCGTTGCACGTATAAGTCACAAAGAGATAATTAACACCCTGAAAAGCTTAAAAGATGGCAAGGTGGCAAGCTCCGATGGAATACCTGACCTGTTGAGTTCTATATGTACAGAACCATTGAACTTATATATAAGCTCAATTTATCGTTCAATCAAATCTTGGAACCTGGAACCATCCTGCAAGAGTTTAAGGAGTCCATAATTTTTCCAATTCACAAGAAAGAAAGTACGCAAAAACCGGATAACTATCGTGGGATAAGCTTTCTTAATACTTGATACAAAATATTTACTGCAATTCTGCAACAGCGACTCACAATACGTGGATTAATCAAAACCACTTATTAAAAGAATTTCAAGCTGGTTTCAGGACTGGTTACTCCACGGTCAATCACATCTTTGTGCTAAAGAGTATTGGAGAATCCTTCCTTCTAAACAGAAAAACTTTACAAATTCTTTATCGATTTCCAAGCAGTGTTCGATGCGGTGGATAAGCATTCGCTTTTCTACAAGCTCTATGAACTTGGGATGTCTAAAAAGTATCGAAAAGTTCTACAAAATCTGTACAAGGAAATTAAGGCAGGCAGCAGTTTGAAATGGAGAAGAAACATCAGATTGGTTTCAAACGGAGTCTGGTGTTCTACAGGGGTGTGCATTGAGGCCTCTTTTATTCACACTTTTTATAAAGGATCTAACGGATTGCATTTCTGGTGGTGTAGAGTTTGCGAGGACCACTTTAAAGGCTCTCTTTTACGCTGACGACATAGTCAGCCCTGACGACATAGTCAACCCAATCGCTCGAATTGATGATCAACCAACAGCATAGGTAGTGTATTACTTAGATTCTTAAAGTTAACATCGACAAATCAAAAATAATGATCTTCAGAAACGGTGGTGGAAGTGATAGCCTGAACAAAAGATGGTTCAATAATGCAATACCTATTGGAGTCGTGAACGAATTTAGATAGATACCTGTTAGAAGTGTGTTTTACAAAAAAAAATCTGAATGAAAAACTTGTTAAGGCCAAGAGTGCTATTGGAGCTACTTGGAAAAAGTGTTTCACCAACAGAAGAATGGTTCATAGCTGTAAATTCCGTGTATTTGAAATAGTATCCGATTCAATTATGTCCTATGCTTCACAGGAATGGGGATACAAACAATATGGAAGTGTAGAAAAGTTGCTGAGGTTTTTTATTGAAAGGATATTCCACCTGCCCTTCAACACCCCAAACTGCGTCGTAGTGTTAGAAACAGGACTATACCCACTCTTCGTCTAAGCTCAGGAAGATTATAAAGTTTAAGTTTTTCACTATCGAGATTTTGTCATTCGGGATGGAAAATATTTTTTTTTGAGAGAGTTTGTCTATGGAGGTCTTGCCATTCGACATCACAGATATTATTCTTTCAACTTACTGTTTTCAATTAAACTTTCCATGAAAATAGAGCCCAAGTTTTTTTCATTTTTTACAAAATGGGAATCTACATTATGACATTACATTTGCCTCACCTTGTCCGTTCATGTTTCATCATTAATGCTAGAATAAAAGAATAATTTATTAAAACTCTTACCGACTTCATGTAATTTATCAAAGTAAAGCCCTTATCCCAGCTATCGTCGTCATTGCAATTCAATTGAACAGGTCGAAAGTTGACATACTTGATTGTTTCCGCTAGCAATTGCACCCCATCATAGGCCAATGCCATATTCACACTTACCGGGCACGATACTGTGTAAATAATTTAACAATGTTTTAAAAGATTCAGCCATATAATTGCTCTTAAGCCCACCATTTCCAAACGAACCCTCTGCATTCTGATCAAAGGATTTCAGAATTTCAATTACACGCTGATTTTCTGGCGAAACCAATCGAAACCCCGTCATATTCACATCCCCATGCTGATAGGGTTCCAGGTCGATAGTTTGCAAGTCAAGGTTTCCAATTACATAGCGATATGCATCATTCATGAGCCCAACTTGTTGCAACTGTGAAAATGAAAAACATTCAATTGGATTGTATGTAAATGTAGATATGTATAGTGTAAGGACTCGAGTTTGAAAGAGGATATCTATAACGAGAGAAGCACACCTGAGTGAAGAGTTCTGGAAGAGTTTCAATGGATCCAACAACCACTATCGAAAAATCATCGGATTTTTTCACCCTTCGCAGGACATTGCGATAGTCGCCATTGATGTTGAGTTCATAACGACGAAGTGTGACAACTGGACCATTAGTGCCATAGAGCTGAAGTAATTCATTTACAATTGACAAATATTCACCTAAATGGAATAAACAATTTTTGAGTTTAATTGTTTTTGAACTACAGAAAGTATATATTTTTGTTTTTGCATTCCTATACCAGTTTCATAGAGAATCGTAAATCCTCGCCAGCCAAGCGTAGTAACTAAATCTCGTAGAGCTACAGCGAATTGGGTTGGATGGGGGTGCAGATTGATGGTTGGCAATTGTGTAGAAAAATCCCAACGGGTATCCATAAATGGTAGTTCCTTGGCATCACAAATGCTCATGGCATGTGCGGCGGGTAATGTTGTAGATGGTCCGAAAACCGCGATTACACTTGCCTGTGGATATGGAATGCTTGTTAAAATTGATTTAGGCTCTTTGTATTGATGATATATGTATGTACGAAGGTACATACCCGAAGCATTTTGCAAAGCTTTTTCGATGTTTCAAAAGCATTTCCAGGAGTAATAGCAGCAGTAACGGCGGATAGTTGAATGACTTCGTTGCCTTCATTGGCATCATCAATTGATTTTTGAAATATCTTTTCCATGTTGGGGTTTGTGGCTTCATAAATCAGTCCTGAAATAGTAAATTATTAATGCGCAAAAAGAAAGGAAGATCTTAATAAAAATGAGTGTAAAAAAAAACGAAGGAAGCCTTCTGATTAGATTCTAGAAATATATATATGTACCTATATAGAATCGTTACATTATAGTCTTTTTTGGAATGGATATTTTCAAGTTATTGACCAATTCAAAATAATCACTGACATGATCTGTTCGATCTTATTAGAATTGAAACGAATGATTCAAATTTAAAATTTTGGGAGTGGATGTACGAGGTATAACCAAAATATAAGCATGAGGGCTTATGGTCACGATGCATATTGTGATCTCAATTATAAAAGACAACCCTTGGGTAATGTGGGGAGCTTAACTAAAAATAGCAATATATCCATTTGTTCATCTGTAATATAATACATTTCTTCAAATTTAGAAATGTTCCTTAACTCTAGATGATTCGAACCTTATTGGATTTTTTGACACAGGATTAGCTTAAAAAGCTTACATCTTGCGTTCTACCGTAGTGTCAACAATAAGGTTCTAATTAAGTTCTTTGACTAAAGGTGCACTTACATTTGAGAGTACTATCACTTTTCTTTTTCTCTCAAATGAATACGCTACGCACCTTTATGGAAAATGACAAAGAATTATTTCTTATTTTTTAAAAGAGAACCTAAGAATAATTATATGCTTGAAAAATATAAAAATTAATTTTTTAGAAGGTTTACCCAATTATAACGGGTCACAGTCTATGGCGGCCATGCTGTTTTGGAGGTGTTTGTCAAATATGTTGTTTATTCTTTAGTCACTGGTGTTAAATCATATTGGCAAGTGCTTCACGATTGAGCAGCACATCCAAAATGCAAGCGTTGTGTGCGTTTTGTCCATTTGATGGCAGAGGTGGTGGCCCTTCAAAACGTCTCTTCAACAATAATTATTGGAGGCCAATAATTTCGAGGAAACCGGCTCGGTTTGCAAGTTAAAGGCATGCCAGCTCAGACGAGAACAGAGCTGATGCTAGTGAAAATGTCGCCCTGTCCAAAATCGGTAGGAGCTTCTTATACTTGATGGCTTATGGCTTAATAATTTGCAATTAATAAGTCGTTAATTAGTTGTGACAAATTCAATTTGGGGGTACTATGTTTTCTATGTTTTTTGGGTGCTTTGCTTACCTAATTTAAGTTAACAAAGCAACTCCAACGGATCGAAAAATGGATAGATGCATAGCTTGTCGTTAGTTAGTCGTTAATTAGTTGTGACAATTTTGAATTTGTCATTCTATGTTTTTTTTTGAAAAGTTGTAATACCTGAAAAATTTAATATTTTAGTGCTTAATAATTTGCCATTAATTAGTTGTTAAATAGTTGTGAAAATAATGTTGTCGTGCGATTTTTTCCTTGTCTATGAGTGTCAAGTTAGCAGAGCAACTTTGACGAATCGAAAAATGAATATGTGGATAATTAGCCATTAACTAGTCGTTAATTAGTTGTGACGATTTCGAATTTGTAATTCTATGTTTTCTATGTTTTTTTTTTTTGGAACTTTGCTTACTTGACATAGCTCGAAAAGCGGTAAAAACTTCTTATACTTAATGTCTTATGGGTTAATAATCTGTGGTTAGTTAGTCATTAATTAGTTGTGAAAAATTGAATTCAATCGTGCAATGTTTTCTATGTTTTTTTGGGTCCTTTGCTAGCTTGATATCAGGTTAAAAAACGGTTAAAAATGCTAATACCGAACGCTTTACGGTTTTAAATTTCTCGTGAACTAGTCTTATTACTTTAAACGAGTTAATCTTGTATATACATATATATTTGGGTTTTCGGAAACGGCTCCTACGATTTGGATGAAATTTTCAGAGTTTGTTCCTATGACTGAGAAAAAAATACAAAAATTAAATTTTGTTAAATCCGCCCACTGCCACGTCCAATTTTCTTACTTCTTAATTTCTCGAAAACGCTATATTTCATGGAATCGATTAAAATGACTTGGATGATATTTAAAGTGTTTATTCTAATGAGAAAGACAAACATTGAAAAATATTTCAAAAACAATCTGCCTACTGCCACGCCCATTTTTATTATTTATTGGTTTCTGAGAAATAGCTTCAACGATTTCGATGAAATTTTCTAAATTTGTTTGTATGAGCAAGAAAATAAAATTAAAAGCAATTTTAGTAAAATCCACCTCCTGGCACGTCCACTTTTCTAATTTTTTGATTTCTGAAGAGGGATACATTTATTAAGATGAAATTTTCAGAGTTTTTTCTTATGAGAATGAAAATTGAAATTCAGTAACATCCGCCCACTGCCACGCCTACTTTTATTATTTCTTGGTTTCTCGGAAAAGTCTCCTTGGCTTTTGATGGAATTTTAAGAGTTTCTTAGGAAAATAATTCTAAAATGTATGTTTGGATATTATCATAGACAAACTAATAATAAAGACAGGCCGCTTCATATAAAGAAAAAGGACCCGATTTGAGATTGCCTCCACTTAGATTGCCTCCACCTCATACATGTTTTGTACTTGGCGAGAAAAGCTTTTGCTCTATATAAAGCTTCAAGTTGCATCGAACTGAAATTCGTTTCACCACTATCGCAAGTGTACCTGTTTTTGTTGTTGGTTTTTGGGTATTTTGTCTGTTTTATTTTTTGCAATTAATGAAGGTTGTGAAGCAGTGGTGGTAGTTTTTTTGTCTTCATATAGTTTGCTCAACTTAAATTTTGCTTGTGTATGTGTACACTTCAGGTATATTTATTTCATTCATGTCGATCTTGGCAAGAATTTTCGTTTTTGAAGGAAAAATTTGTTCTTTGGAGGATTTATCTGTTTTCACGTTTGGGGGTGGATGTAAATGAGTGTTCTGAAGCAATGGTAGACTTGGTGGCGGTTGTTTGTGTTTGCAATTTTTTGCTCTCATTTTTGTGCGCTTGCTTGTGTACTCTTGCATACATTCATATAGGTAATCTCGATCTTCTAGCAATGACATTAGAGTTTTCGTTTTTGGTGGTTTCGAGGACTTCTATACAGCATAAAAATAATATGTTGGTAGGTGGTATGAAGGAATATTTTGTTTATTTTATATATTTATTTATTTTTCAGTACCGAAATAAAAAAAAAATGTTAATAAATACAGTTGAATAACATACCTTATGTGTTTAATTGCAAAAATAAAATTACCGAGTCGAGGAGTATGTTCGCAAATGATGTGTATAACATTCCTTTACATCGAGTAATTGCAAAGTTAAAATGCTATTTTTTGCATAGGTATTTAAAGCATAAATAAAGATTCATTATTATTTCTATACATTCATATTTTTTCTATTATTATTAAATTCTAGGAAAATGCTCCAGAAAATATCGATATTTTCACTCTAAACAAATTTGCACTTCATATACCTAGTAATTTATCATGTTCACTTGAATCATTATAATTTTCTGAAAATATAATCCTTGTTATATTATCATTCATGTCATACCTCAAAAAAGAATTACTGAAGTAGAGCTTATTCGAGATATTCCAAATCCTATATTTGTACCTAGTTTGCAAAATTTCAGGTTGAGTAATGTTCAAAAATCGATATAAAATCATGTGGTTAACCTAGAAATATGTCTGATACACCATAATAACCTGTTATTAATCAAAATTATTATAAAATACAAATTTTTAAAATCGTATTTAAAATGAGAACATTATTGTAAATGGAGTGAAAGCTTGCTGAAAATCGAAGCAGCATTTCTCGACTTATATATAATTTAATGCAGCGGGATCGACATTTTTTTTGATTTTTTTTTTTTTTTTGCTTGATCTTGAAAATGATCAAAATACAAATTTGCTTGCAATTGATTAATAAATTGAAACTTAACTGCAACACACATAAACATACTCGTATATGTACGAGTATATTCAAATTTTGGTTAGGTTATGCAAAATAGAATTTTGGAGAACTAAAATCATTTGGTGGGTGTGGTCAACAGACATGAACTATATAATTCGCTGATAGGAGAGGTAGAGGATTAATATGGTAGTTTTTGAATGTATGTTAATTATCTTTAAAAAGCCATTTTCTGTTCTTTCTGTTCGAAAATACTATTATTGGATATTTAAAGCATAATCTAAGATTCAGTATTTCGTTTATTATTTTTTATTTATTTACTATTGATTTTCAGGAAAATTTGCTCCAAAGAATCGATATTTTCTCTATAAACCAAGTTAAACATCATACAATAATTTCATATTCAGTCCAACTAATATAAACTATAAAATTTCATCGAATTTGTCGTTTTTATAGAATACAAATAAGAGTTTATTTAAAGTCATCAGAAGCTCAAATGCTTAAATATTATTTTTAAAAAATTTACAAACACAAAAAAAAATAAAATAAAAATATAGGTACGAGTATATCTATGGAAACAGAATTGAAGAATTAAAATTAATAAAAAATGAAAAAAGCACTTTGAAAACATAAAATAAAAATATTCAGAACCTCAAAAATAAAAACTGTAATAAAAACTAAAAAAAAAAATCATACACAAGCTCTCCGAAAATGGCTTATACATAACTTCAGTAATTCTATTTTTTCTAACAAATGAGGTGTCAACTAAAATATAATATAAAATATTTATATTTTTATAAAAATATTAATATTTCGAATGAATATGAAATTATTGTAAAAGGTGCAACTTGATTAAGAGAAAAAATACCACTTCTTCGAGTACATGTGTCTAGAAAATAAATAGTTTACTTGAATTTTGAGAAGATACAGATTCTTAATATAAACTTAAAATATCTAATAAATAACATTTTCAAACAGAAAGCATAGATAATGGATTCTTAAAGATATTTACATACATTCAAAAACTGCCATATTAATCCTCCTACCTGTGAATTATATAGTTCATATTTGTTGACCACACCCACCAAATGATTTTAGCTTTCCAAAATTCTATTTTGCAAAACCAACCTAAAATTTGAATATACATATACGAGTATGTTTATGTGCATGGCTCACAAGCTCCCAAATAAATTTCAATTTATTAATCAATTTCAAACAAATTTGTATTTTGATCATTTTCAAGATTAAGGAAAAAAAAAAATGTCGATCCCGCTGCATTAAATTATATATAAGTCGAGAAATGCTGCTTCGATTTTCAGCAAGCTTTCACTCCATTTACAATAATGTTCTCATTTTAAATACGATTTTAAAAATTTGTATTTTATAATAATTTTGATTAATAACAGGTTATTATGGTGTATCAGACATATTTCTAGGTTAACCACATGATTTTATATCGATTTTTGAACATTACTCAACCTGAAATTTTGCAAACTAGGTACAAATATAGGATTTGGAATATCTCGAATAAGCTCTACTTCAGTAATTCTTTTTTGAGGTATGACATGAATGATAATATAACAAGGATTATATTTTCAGAAAATTATAATGATTCAAGTGAACATGATAAATTACTAGGTATATGAAGTACAAATTTGTTTAGAGTGAAAATATCGATATTTTCTGGAGCATTTTCCTAGAATTTAATAATAATAGAAAAAATATGAATGTAGGTATAGAAATAATAATGAATCTTTATTTATGCTTTTAATACCTATGCAAAAAATAGCATTTTAACTTTGCAATTACTCGATGTAAAGGAATGTTATACACATCATTTGCGAACATACTCCTCGACTCGGTAAGTTTATTTTTGCAATTAAACAAATAAGGTATGTTATTCAACTGTATTTCTTAACATTTTTTTTATTTCGGTACTGAAAAATAAATAAATATATAAAATAAACAAAATACTCCTTCATACCACCTACCTACATATTATTTTTATGCTGTATAGAAGTCCTCGAAACCACCAAAAACGAAAACTCTAATGTCATTGCTAGAAGATCGAGATTACCTATATGAATGTATGCAAGAGTACACAAGCAAGCGCACAAAAATGAGAGCAAAAAATTGCAAACACAAACAACCGCCACCAAGTCTACCATTGCTTCAGAACACTCATTTACATCCACCCCCAAACGTGAAAACAGATAAATCCTCCAAAGAACAAATTTTTCCTTCAAAAACGAAAATTCTTGCCAAGATCGACATGAATGAAATAAATATACCTGAAGTGTACACATACACAAGCAAAATTTAAGTTAGAGCAAACTATATGAAGACAAAAAAACTACCACCACTGCTTCACAACCTTCATTAATTGCAAAAAATAAAACAGACAAAATACCCAAAAACCAACAACAAAAACAGGTACAATTGCGATAGTGGTGAAACGAATTTCAGTTCGATGCAACTTGAAAGCTTTATATAGAGCAAAAGCATTTCTCGCCAAGTACAAAACATGTATGAGGTGGAGGCAATCTAAGTGGAGGCAATCTCAAATCCGGTCCCTTTTCTTTATATGAAGCGGCCTGTCTTTATTATTAGTTAGTCTATGATATTATGTAGAATGCCACGCCTACTTTAATTATTTATTTGTTTCTTCGAAATGGCTCCACGATTTGAATGAAATTTCAGAGTTACTTTCTATAAGCAAGTTAATAATTTAGAGTAATTTTTAGTAAAATTTGCCTCCAGCCACGCCCACTTTTCTAATTTCTCGATTTATAACATTGGAATCTTTCGATATAGATGACATATTCAGAGTTCGTTATTATGAGCAAAAAAGCTAAAAAGCGGTTTAATCTAAATCCATCCACTATCGCGCCTAGTTTTGTTATTTTCAAGTTTATCGGAACCACCTCTACTGATAAAATGAGATTTTCAGAGTTTGTTTGAGATAGAAACCTTGAATGGTTATTTTATTAAATCCAGTCTACTTCCAAGCCCACTTTTCTTATTACAGTCAATTCCGCTTAACTGCACTCCGTTTAACTAAAAACCTCGCTTACCTGAAACAAGAAATATATAACGGAGCCTTTTTGAGCATTTTTCACTCAAACTACTCCGCATAACTGAACTCCGGTTATATGAAAACTTCGCATAATTGAAACAAATATTTTCGTCTCAAATGCAAATTTTGCACTTATTCAATTTCGCATAAGTGAAACTACCATTGAACGCTGCCACTAAATCTTGAATCGAGCACACCCCTCGGATTTTGGAATGTCAAAAACTCATTTCTTGTCAATCCGTCCCTGGAGGATACGTAACCTTAAAAAATATTGACCAATGTTGTGGAAAATAACCCAAAATAAATGTAATATATTTTTTGTTCAATGACATTTATTATATTTTGACGGAATTCCTCTTATTTGAAACAAATTTCAGTTATCCGAAGTTCGCTTGATTGAAAACTCTGCTCAAGAGTGTTCCGAACTGAACAAAACCAGTCATTTGCTAACTTTTTTTTTGCATATATAAGACCGTTTTTTTCACTTTCATCAGATACTTTATTTTATAAAACTTTGCATTTTTTCTAATTGGTCACTAGTAGGCGTATTATTGTACTAAAAAAAATTTTTCTAAAAGTAACTGATTTTAATTTCTAAATTTTCAGTGAAAAAGTGCATTTTAAGAACTACAAATTTCAATATCAAATGATACAATTATGATTACATAATTAATGAAAATCATGAAAAATATATTAAATTTATATCCACTGCAAAAAAAATCATCAAAAAAAAAATACCGTTAGGTATGAAAAATTGACTGTCAAAAATGGTTTTTTTCAAAATTCACAAGCATTTTTATGTTGCATTATTTAAATTTGTATTAGGTACTAAATTAAAAATTTTCTCCAATAGTGGCATAATAATTTTTTTGCAAAAAATGCTATAGTGTAGGTTACATTTGCTTTGAAAAACTGCCATTTTAGCCATTTCCTCGATTTCTTAGAGGCTTTTACCAAAATCTAGAGCACAAAATTAATTTTTGTTTCCAATGATGGCATAGAGAATAAGTTTATCTGTCCATAGACACCTTAATCGCTTTGATCGGATAAGTACACGCTTCGCAAACTTCTTAATGAAATCACCATTTCAGTCCGGAACACTCTTAACTGATACAAATATTCTGCAATTATCGTGTTCCAGTTAAGCGGAGTCGACTGTAGTTGATATCTCAGAGGCGACCCCAACAATCAAAATACCATTTTCTTATTTGCTCTAAATAGTGGACAGATCTTTGAAAGTGGTGTTAATAAAAATCGCCCACTGACACGAGCAATTTTAATATTTTAAGGTTTCCCGAAATTGGCCCTAACAATTTGGATTAAATATTCAGAGCTTGCCTGTTAGAAGATGAAAAACATTTGGAAAGTATATTTATTAAAATCCATCCATTGCCATGCCAGCTTTTTATTTGTTGTTTTCTGGAAAACGGTCTTATTAACTGTATTTCTTCGAACCGACTCAGATGATTTGGATAATATTTTGAGAGTTATTAATTCAAAATAGCTTTTTATGGCCTTTAGTCCTACAAATTGGGGTTTCATTCGGCTTACTCACTTGAACTCATCAGTGACATAGTGAGGGCTTTATCATACGCAATTTGTGTTAATTTCAGTTCAACTTACATGAATTTTTCAACGAAAATCCACTGTAAACTATATCCAACAAGATTAGAGTTCCTAATCATTAAGCTGGAAGTTTTTTGCCCGGGGCCAGGCATTGTTTCTTTAAAAAAAGGTTTTATAATACAAATTCTATTTACTACTGAAATAAATCAGCCAAGTAGAAGACTTAGCATTAAGGATTGGACTTGTTGAATTATTGATTCAAAATAGTTTTTTATGGCCTTTAGTCTTACAAATTGGCGTTAGTTAAAAAGATAGAAAATGAAAAATGGCTTTAATAAAATCTACCATCTGCCAATCCACTTTTATAAATTATTGATTTCTCAGAAATGGTTTAAGGATATGGATGACATTTGCAAAGCTTGTTCGTATAAAAGCGAAAGTAATACAAAATTTGGTTTTTGAAATAATCCGGGTTTGGTAAAATTGGGCAGGGGCTTATTTCTTTTGTTTCTCGAAAATTGCTCTACATATTTGTTCAATTTCTTGGAAATGAATGAAATGATTTGATTCATAATTTACTGTCATAAAAAAGGCAAGCAAATAAAATATAGTTTCAGTAAGGAATCCGTCCATTGCCACGCTCACTTTTATTATTAGGTCAATACTTGATTTCTTGGAAATGAATATAAAGATTTGGACTATAATTACAGATTTGTTCCCATGCTGAAAAAAAAGAAATATTTTTATTTAAAATTCACCCACTAACATCCCAACTTTACTAGATACTTCAATGTTTTTTTTTTCAAAAAAGCAAATAGAATTTAACTGAAGTTTTCAAAGTATGTATGATCAACAACAAATTTAATGGTTTGAGTAAAATTCACCTATACAAAAAAGCAATTTAATAAGCAGCTAATTTAAGAATAAAATTTAAAAATAATAAACTTACATTTAAAAACAGTAAACTTACAGAAAAAAGATAGGTTACTTAGGTAAATAAAACAATAATAAAATATTAAAAAAATGTATGTAAGAGTTACAGTACGCCATTCTTTCACAGTGTGACAAAGTCACCTTGTTGACAATAATTGATTAAATCTTTGTTTGCATATATTTATCTTCAAAAAGATTTAATTTTTAATCATAATATATCCTCAATATTTAAACAAAAATTTGGAAGAATATATTTTTAAATTTTACAGCGGAAATTATTTTATGATGGTGGGGTGCACTCACTAGAGCAGAAACATTACTGCCATGTTGATAGGAGAAGTAGCGTATCACCTCGATTTATTTTAAATAATAATACGAACAACTAAAAAAAAATAAAAAAGTTTTGCCGAGCGGAGCTCGTTCGCCCAGGTACTATTTAATTAAATGAGACAATTTCGAATTTGTAGTGCAGTATTTTCTATGTTTTTGGTGTTCAAAGGGTAGACACGGTGCATTCAAGAGGACACAAGCGTCCACAAGCTTTTTTTTCAAAGCGAACCTCTGTCTATCAACTCCTACTCTCACCTCCAAGTGGTGAACATCGGGTGCCTAGTACCTTTAACTGAAGATGGGGTTCCAATCCCTGTGGACGGTTTTAGGGGGCAGCAAACGAGAGAGGGGGGGGAGGAGTGTTCCCACTAAGGCACTTCTCCTTCATCCAGGCGGCAACGGAAGAATTCTCAAGATGGAATCAACGGTGGCGTCTACAGTTCCAGTTAGGCTGAACTACTTAGTGAACACCTTATACGGGCTACTACGAGATATTCGGAGCTCAGGCCTATAAGGAGCGGTTAATCCGGCTCCCCGCCCTTGGAGTTATATTGTAAGGGTCTGGTCCTCCAGGTTGGGGGTCGTGCCGTCGGGGTGACTTCCCGGCCACGTAAAGCTATCTTAGTTGCGAAGCACCAACAAGCCTCGGATACGGACGGATTTACTGTTGACGAACCAAGCAAACGAAATAAGGACAACGAACTTCGGATCTGCACGTGGAATGTTCTGTCTCTCTATAGACCACGTGCAGCCGAACATTTAGCGGAGGCCCTAGACTGCTACAAAGCAGACATCACCGCCATCCAAGAAGTGCTATGGGATGGGCCGGGCAAGAGAAAACTGAAAGACTGCGATATCTACTACGGTGACTGTTACCGACCACAAGGGCAGCGTCTCTTTGGATGTGGATTCGTCGTTAGAGGCAGACTTAGGCAAGAAGTCTTGAGTTTCAACTATGTGAACGAGCGCCTCACGACAATTCGCATCAAGGCTAAATTCGCCAACATCAGCCTGATATGCGCGCATGCCCCCACAGAGGAGAAAGATGACGACACCAAGGACGAGTTCTACGAGCTCCTGGACAAGACATATGAGCAATGCCCTAGCTATGACATTAAAATTGTCTTGGGTGATTTTAATGCCAAACTAGGAAGAGAAGACGTCTTTGGTGGCACAATCGGAAGATACAGCCTGCACGACACCACCTCCGATAACGGACTCAGGCTAATCGACTTTGCTGCGGGGCGAAACGTTGTGGTAGCTAGTACGCAGTTCCCGCATCTCGATATACATAAGAGGACATGGCGAATTCCTGGTCAATCAACCGCCAACCAAATTGACCACATTGCGATCGACGCAAGGCACTCCTCCAGTATCAAGGATGTCCGAACGTTCCGAGGAGCCAACGTTGACTCGGACCACTACCTCGTTGTAGCAAAGGTAATGCTACGGATATCCAGACCAAAGCCAAAACAGGGAAATACTGTGAGGAAGTTCGACGTCGGACGGCTACAGTCGCAGGAAATCGCCAGGTCCTTTTCCGATCGAGTCTCTCGCGCCCTCTTAACTAGTCCTTTGCCGCCAACTGCAAACATCGAGAACCAGTGGAAAAACTGCCAGGAAGCCATCAGAGATGCCGCCTCTGACGTGCTGGGCTTTGCACGACCACCACAGCGAAACCCCTGGTTCGACGAAGAATGCCGGCAAGTACATGCAGCCAAACAACAGGCATACAAAGCGGCGCTGCATAGAAGGACCAGAGCTGCTCGCGAGCTCTACGAGCAGAAGAGGAGAGAGGAACACAAGCTTCTTAGAAGGAAGAAGAAAGAGCATGAGAAGCGCGCGATCGAGGAGTTAGAGAGATGCCACTGCAGGAATGAAGTTCGGAAGTTTTACCAAAAAGTAAAAAGAACCTCCCAAGGTTACAAGGCCCGAACCGAAGCCTGCAAAGACGATCAGGGGAACATCGTGGTGGAATCGCAGTCGGTGCTGAGGATATGGAAAAATCATTTCTGCAAATTGTATAACGGCGATGACGAACCGAATTCCGCTAACATGCAAATTGCACCATTCAACTTGGACGACGTAGGCCAACAATTCCGTCCACCCGATCTTGACGAAGTGAGGATAGCCATATCTAAACTTAAGTCCAATAAAGCTGCTGGAGCTGATGGCCTTGCGGCTGAATTATTCAAAGCGGCTGGCGATGAATTGGTTAGGAGTATGCACCAGCTCATCTGTAAAATATGGTCGGAGGAAAGCATGCCCGATGAATGGAACCTCAGCATTGTTTGCCCGATCCTCGAGAAAGGCGATCCTCTGGACTGCACCAACTACAGAGGCATCAGCCTTCTTAATATCGCCTACAAGATCTTCTCTGCCGTACTTTGTGAACGCCTGAAGCCATTCGTCAACAACCTGATAGGTTCATATCAGTGTGGCTTTAGGCCAGGGAAGTCCACCATCGACCAAATATTCGCACTACGGCAGATCTTGGAGAAAACCCAGGAGTTTCAAATCGATACCCACCACCTTTTTATCGATTTTAAGGCCGCGTATGACAGCATCTATAGAGACGAGCTATATAGAGCAATGTCTAGTTTTGGCATCCCTGCCAAGCTCGTCCGTTTGTGCAGGATGACGATGGAGAATGCACGCTGCTCCATCAAGGTCGGCAAAGACCTCACCGACACCTTTGATGTCAAAAAAGGTTTTAGGCAAGGCGACGCGCTGTCATGCGACTTCTTCAACATCGTTCTTGAAAGAATAGTGCAAAACTCTCACGTCAACACTAGAGGCACAATCTTTCAAAAGTCCGTCCAATTACTCGCTTATGCTGATGACATTGACATAATGGGACGAACAAAGCGTGATGTCAGTGGTGCTTTTGTGAGCATTGAGAAGGAAGCCAAGAAGATGGGTTTAACGGTGAATGAAAGCAAAACGAAGTATATGCTGTCAACAAGAAAGGACACCCAACACCGACGTCTAGGACAGAACGTCACTATAGACAGCTATAATTTTGAGGTGGTCAGAGACTTTGTCTACCTAGGATCCGCTATAAACTCAGCGAACGATACCAGTGCTGAGATCAAACGAAGAATTACTCTTGCCAATCGCTGTTTCTTCGGGCTAAGAAGGCAATTGAGAAGCAAAGCCCTCCCTCGAGCTACTAAACTGTCCCTGTATAAGACGCTTATCATCCCGGTCCTGATGTATGGTGCAGAGGCATGGACACTGCTAACGGTGGATGAGAACGCGTTAGACTGTTTCGAGAGGAAAATTCTCCGGGTGATTTTTGGTCCCGTCTGCATAGATGGGGAATGGAGGAGAAGATACAACCACGAACTGTATGCGCTGTACAGCGACACCGACCTAGCCACAAAAGTGAAAAGCCAACGACTAACATGGCTGGGTCACCTAGAGCGAATGGGCACCAATGCTCCGGCCCGGAAAGTCTTTGAATCCAACCCCGTGGGACAACGCAGTAGAGGTGGACAGCGTAAAAGGTGGCGCACGCAAGTGGAAGAGGACCTCAACCAACTTGGCGTGCGAAACTGGAGACAGCTAGCTAGAAACCGAGCCGGCTGGAAGAAGCTGGTTGGTTGAGGCCCTGGTCCACCCCGGACTGTAGCGCCACTTTAAGTAAGTAAGTAAGTAAGTAAGTATTTTCTATGTTTTTTTTGGGTTCCTTGCTAACTTGACATGAAGTTAGCAAAGCACCATCTTAAAAAGGAATCTGATGGTTTAGGTACTTATAAATCGTTAACAAGTTTTGACAGTTTTGACAAATTCAATTTTTGTGTGCGATGTTTTCAAAGCTCTTGTTTAATTTCCCTAAATTCATAAATCAGAAAAGAGCTGAACAATTTTGAGAACCTGTTATGTTGATATTTTAATTCATTAATAAATCATTTGTCTTCAATGAGCTATTGATTTATTTGTGACAATTTTAAGATTGTCGTGCAATGTTTTCTATGTTTTTTTTTGTATTTTAATTCCTTTATTCATGTGAACTTCCATTCGAAAAAGATTTAAAATTGATTATATTGGACTGTTTATTGCTTTATTACGTTTTCACTGAGTCAAATAAGTAAATTGTGTCGCAAAAAACATAGAAAATACTGCACAAACAAATTGAATTGGTCACAACTAATTGACGACTAACTAATAGAAAATTAACAAGCAATTAAATGCTAAGTACTTGAAGTTTTTACCATTTTTTTAAGAAAAAAAAAAACATAGAAAACATAGAACTACACATTCGAAACTGTCAAAACTTACTAAGGACTAATTAAGCATGACTTATTTAGCCTTAAACCATTCGGTCTAAGTAGTTTATACCCCTTTTGAGGTGGTGCTGGGCTAGCTTTATGTTAAGCTAGCAAAAAACCCAAAACACGTAGAAAAAATTGCAGTACTTATTCAAAATTAAAATTCGACAAACATAAAGCCATACCGAATGGGGTATTAGCAGTTTTACTCCAAGGTGATGCCTTGCTAACTTGATGTCAAGCTAGATAATAACCCAAAAAAACATATAAAACATTGCAAAATTAAATTCAATTTTTAACAACTAATTAAAGACTAATTAAGTGCAAATTATTAAGCCATAAAACATTAAGTATAAGAAGTCTTAACCCTTTTTCAAGTTATGTGAAGTAAGCAAAGTATCCAAAAAATATAGAAAGCATGAAACGACACATTCGAAACTGTCACAACTAATTAACGACTAATTAATGGCAAATTATCCACCTATTCATTTTTCGATTTGTCAAAATTATTTTGATAACTCGAGACTCATAGAAAAGAAAAGAGAAATAACCCAAAATACAAAGAAAACATCGCATGACAAAATTGATTTTTAGACACATAATTTTTAGATTCTGGTACATCTGTGGGACAAAGCTTTTTCAACGGTATACATTTCATGAATTTCCGTTAAGTATTTACGGAGAAAAGTGTACCGAAAGAATTGCATACGATTTTCTTAAGCGTATTAAGATAATATACACATATTACACTATTTTAAAACTGACTAACGTTTTAGAAAATTTTTGATTATTGTTTAAAAATCTCAGTGAAGTGCAAGGATATGGTTATTGCATCCGAAGTGAGGTGTCGCAACGTAGCAGAGGACTGATTGCTGAAATGTTTGCCCGTATACATTAAATCGTCATTGAATCGTCATCAGCCGATTGATCGATTTAATCTCAAATAATCTATTCAATGTATTTAATTTATTTCTGTGTCGCAAGTAAAAGATGCTCACACGAAATTACATATACAATGAGACACATTTTTCCAAAGTGCTTGTCTATGTACAATGCACATTTATGTATGAGGATTAGTAATTTTATTTCTGAAAATTTTCGTAAGCTGTATACAGTTCTCATCAACATCTCAAAAATATTCAAAAATTGAATGCATACATACTTCTATGGAAATGATAATATCGTCAAACTATTTGATGGCTCTTGGGCTATGGGAAGACTGTTTTGAATAAACAATTTAGATTTTATTGGATTATTTGATTTAAATTTCTTTTACAAATAATAAACGACATCTACCTAGCTAATTGAAATGACACAGGAACAGTATATACCGAAAGAAAATCCTCGCACTATACCATAATGGATTTGATTTAACTCATTCCGCCCGGTTCGAATATTATGAAACTAATTGCGTTCTTTTTGTGATGAATACTTTGTGATTGATTGATATTATGTACACATCGGCATGTATTATATTACAATTTATTATGTTATAATTATTAAGATACAAACCAACGTTAGTGTTTTGTCCATCAACATAATGAAGTATAATCGATATAACAAGTATTAAAATAAATGAATGAAATTCCATTATTCTCGATGTCATCACCACAGATTTTTTTTTTTTATTTCACTATCGTATAATTAACTTGACATACACTTTTACTGTGCAAAATACTGAGAGTGCATTACTTCACCACCGCTCATTGTGTAGTTCGAAAAAAACTAAAATCCAAAAATACCGAGTTTGATGTTCTTCATCAATAGAAGATACTTCAGAGATTCGCTGTTTCTGTGTTTATCTGAGGTTGTTTTCTCGAACTTGTCCGATGCGTAAATAGTAAAATAGTGCAATGACCTGAAGCGCGGGGGAGTCACTAAGAGAAAATTGCAGTCACTTATTCATCAATTTCATATACCGATTTTCTGCAAATTGAATTTTTTTGTTTTACTGAAAGGAAATTAAAATGCACGATTTGGTCGCAGGTATTTGCTTTTAAATTGTTCAGCATCCTCATCATTATCTATACATATATAGTCATATTTCAAGAATAAAAGTTCTCTTTGTTTGTTTTGACTGCAAACCGACTTTTACCAATGATGATACCTCAACCTCATCAAAGACAAAATAATTTAAAAACACAGAATAGGGGGAGCAACTTTTTACCACCTTCTGATTTTAGTCGGAATGTACCTTGACACATTTAAAATGACAAAAAGCTCTTGTAAAGTTGAAAGTTTTTATTTATCAAATTTTGTAAAATTTATAAAATTAACCAAATAAATCTTGTGGGAAGTTTGATTCGAAAAAAAAAAAAAACAAAATGGGGACTGTGACCCAGGTCGGCAAATTTTGTAGGATTGTAAAAAAAATAAAGAGGAAATAAAAACATTTTCTAATCACAAAGTTTAAATTAACAATCCACAAAGCTACAAATTTATCTCAAAATTATAAGAAATTCAAAGTTTGTACAAAAAAAAAAATATACCAATAGGAAGATCACCAATATGAGCAAAAATTATGAAATGATTCTGACAAAAAAAAACAGTTAATAATACATTTTGGTGCCTTTCACAGCCTACTACCTCAAACCACTATGATCAATTCGGCTCACAATTGTCAAAATACCACTGTTGTTTTCTGCTAATATAAAGCCTTTTTGTGATGTACAAAGAAAGGATTTTGTTGACCTAAAAAACTTAAAATGGGCAAAATAAAATGTTTAAAACGGAATATCAACACAACTTAACGTTCAATTTTTGTAAAACTAAACAATCAACAGCTTTAAAGTTCTCAGCCAACAGCTTTCTACGATTGTCTATTTAAAGCGCCTTTAAGGGACTTAAAGACCTTTTTTCTTGGACCGAAACGAGTGGAATCCATTTAAAACTCTATACATCAATTCACCTCAATGTTTCCGTTTGGAAATTAACGTCACCATTTATTACATAGAATTTGTTAGCCCAACAATCTTAAGAGCTACGCCAACCTTGCATTTGACAGACCAATGAGTTTCTGCCCAAGGAAATTTTTTAGGAAAAATTTTTCAGGAACTCTCTTCTTCGAAAAAAAAACCTAATTTTTGAAGTGTGGAACAGGAATTTGGTACAAATTGGTAAAAAGTATAGTTACATTGATGGTTTAGGTAAGTGATGTTTGGAACAAATCTAATGCAAGTTACAAAAAAGTACACACATACGTACATACACAGACACTCATAACTACCTTTTTTATTTTACGATTCTTTTAATCTTAAAAAAGAATTAACTTTGATAAAAAAGGTGTACAAGGAAAAGAAATGCAAAAAAAAGGCACTAACGGGTAAAAAAGGCATAAAAGGCTTAATATAGTACATTACATGGAATCAGGAGGACATGAAACGTAACGGGTGATTTTTTAAGAGGTTTAGAACTTTAAAAAAAAAAAACACAAAAAATTCGAAAAAATGAATGAAATATTTATTTGAATCGATAGTTTGAACCTTGCAATTTAATGTTTAAAGATAATTTCATGCAAATGTTGACCGCGGCTGCGTCTCAGGTAGCCCATCCGCTGAGTCCAATTTTGGCATACTCTTTCACACATATCGGCCGGTATCTCACGAATGAATGCATGGATGTTGGCTTCCAGTGCGTCAATCGAAGCGGGCTTGTCCCTATAGACATTAGCCTTGACATACCCCCACAAAAAATAATCTAATGGTGTCAAATCGCACGATCTAGGCGGCCAATTGACCGGCCCGAAACGTGAAATTAACTGTTCACCAAACTCGCCTCGCAATTGCGCCATTGTTTCACGTGCTGTGTGGCATGTGGCACCGTCTTGTTGAAACCACATATCATGCAAGTCAAGAACTTCCATTTCGGGCAAAAAAAAGTTTGTTATCATCGCTCGGTAGCGTTCACCATTGACAGTAACGCTGCGATTCGCATCATCTTTGAAGAAATATGGCCCAATAATGCTGCCGGCCCATAAACCGCACCAAACAGTGGCTTTTTCGGGATGCATTGGTAGCTGTTGCAATGCTTCTGGCTGATCTTCACTCCAAATGCGGCAATTATGCTTATTTACGTACCCATTCAACCAAAAATGAGCCTCATCGCTGAACACAATTTTTCGATAGAAAAGCGGATCGAACCGAGCACGAATTTTGATAGTAAAATTCAATAATTTGCAAGCGTTGTTCATTTGTAAGACGATCCATGGTTAAATTGCAAACCAAACTGAAGCTGTTTGACAGTGACACAAGGTACTAAACACACGTCAGCTGTCAAAACCAGTGTTGCCAAAACCAAACCAGCTAAAAAATCACCCTTTATTTGTATAAAGTTGATACTTTCATGCGAATACGCACAAAAAAAGGAAAATTTAGCAAAATCCGAAAATCCTATCCCTGGTAATGTTACTGTACGTACTAGAAGTCTGCATGAATGTATTCATTTGCTCTCCCAACGTTTGCAATACTATTCAGTGAACACCATTCGTTGCAATTTTTCAACACAGTATGCAGCGAATATGAGTATGAGTAACGACGCTTTGAAAAGCATAGTTATAATCTGTCCAATTTACATTTGCAGTACAGGGAAGATAGCATATTTGCCTTTCACTCTGACCATAAGGGATTTCAATAAGCTATCTTTAATTTAAAGCTCGGCACGAGTACGATAACTTTGGCGCCAAAAATTGATAAAGGTTTTTTGTATAAGGGTCAAAAACAAGCATTTTTTACTATGGGAGGGGGGTCTATCTGACCCCGTTTAGGAGGTAGGGGCAGTAAAAAAAAAACTACTCTAAATGAAAAAAAGTAGGTATATAAAAACAATGGCAACACTAACAATGAAGTGCTATACCTTTTTTGAAAAGAAGATTGTTATCTGATCTTTAAGTCTTTATTTAAATTAAATTATTTGTGTCAACAGTTTACGAAATATTTGCATGCAAACTTGAAATTTTGATAAAAAAAAAATGAAAGAAAAAAGTTTAGACCAATTTTTTCAGAATTATAAAATGAATTTCTAACTGGCTTTTTGTAGTCAGTGCATAAATCAATTCTGAATCAAACACAAAAAATTAAATGGTTCTATGTCTTCTAGTTTTTGAGAAAATTGAAAATTACTAAAACTACTTTTTATGAAATTTTTTGTTGCTCATTATGTTAATACAGTGCTAGCACCCAACATTACGGTATATAAATAGTGAAACAGTCAACTGCAACCCCCCTGCTTCTGATTTGGGGTAAGTGCGAGGTTGGGTGTATGCAAAGTCTTTTTTGCGTTAAAAGTTTCTGGATGTACATAAACGTGGCCCACAGTTGCACGTTAAAAATTTCCAGACATGAAAATGTAAAGAATTATAAAAAATTTACATCTATTACCTACCTAATTGTAATGTTCAAAGTATGCATACCTGCTAACGTCAACTCCTCCACAGTGTTGCAACTTACCGATGGAGGTGGAAACAAATGAAGTTCGGTTGGATGTGGCAATGCTCAAAAATCAGCTCTTAAAAAAAAGTGACAACAATTGTAGGAATACAATCAACCCATCCATCGGCACATTTTTCCATGGGCCTCAATTAGGGTTCCCAACGTTCATTCAAAGGAGGACACTTTTTTATAGTACGGTCAAGTTAGACATTCACTGGGAACAAATCCGAGGTCAGGTTTGACTTCACTATTCGATAAAGTATTGGTTCACGAGTCTTAAACCACATTTCTCACAACTTTACCTAGAGTCATTTGGCCACCATTTTGTTTTTTATGTTTATTTTGATTTTTGCTTATAACCCGCGCATTTTTGATCTTAGGAAAAAGAAATATAGTGCAAACTTGTAGAAATTGAATTTTCTACAAAAAATGTTAAATAACTTTTTTCGCTTAACACTCTGGTTTGAAAGTTACAGTCCATTAACACAAACAAAAATTAATTTTTTTTTCTAATTGCCATATTTTTTTTTTGTAACTCAAATAAAAAAAAAACAGTATTATAAAAGTTATAGATCTTTTAATTATCTATATTGTTTGCCTTTACAGTTTCTTAATTGGACTAACGGTTCTCGCTTCGGAGCGAATACACGCTTGAGTCCGCACGGAATAAGTTTCTTTTTATTATTATTTTTTTTTTAATTTTAATACAATGCTCGTAATACCGAGTTTAATTTATGCTTCGAGTTTCGAAATGGTATTTAAGTTTATCTGACCACAAAAACGAGTGTTGTGACACGTGCATCATATTCGTTTTTTAGCCTTGGTGCGTTATTTTTTTGTGTGGTTTCTCCAGGAGATTATTACATAATATCTTTCACAGTTTCTTTCACAGTAGTATATCTATCACAGTACACATAAATGTCTATTATCTATAATATCCAGTCATATTGTATTTTAACCATGCAAATTGTGGGATAGTTTTGATTTGTTCGCTCCTTTATGCTTTCGGGGGTGCTGAATCCGAATCTGAGGTTTCCCACAATTTGCATGGTTAAAATACAATATGACTGGATATTATAGATAATAGACATTTATATAATATAGATAATTAAAAGATCTATAACTTTTATAATAGTGTTTTTTTTATTTGAGTTACAAAAAAAAATATGGCAATTAGAAATTTTTTTTTTTTTTTGTGCTAATGGACTGTAACTTTCAAACAAGTGTTTAGCGAAAAAAGTTATTTAACATATATTGTAGAAATTCAATTCTCTACAAGTTTGTACGATATTTCTTTTTCCTAAAATCAAAAATGCGTGGGTTATAAGCAAAAATCAAAATGAACATAAAAACAAAATGGCGGCCAAATGACTCTAGGTACAGTTGTGAGAAATGTGGTTTTAGACTCGTGAACCAATACCATATCGAATAGTGAAGTCAAACCTGACCTCGGATTTAGTTCCCAGCGCTCCATATAATGAACTCTAACTTGCCCGTACTATTAAGAAAATAAAAAATAAAAAGAAGTATAATAATTTTAACAGTTCATTAAAGAATACAAAAATAAATAATAAATTAAAACAACATTTCATACCTTGAAAAACCTTTTCCAATTAATTAATCAAAATTTTGTTCTAAAAAATACAAAAACAATTTCTTACTTTTAGCCTAGTTGACAGTTCCCAAGCGAAAAAAAAATAAAAACTTTTAAAACGATTTTCCACCTATTCTTGAATAATATTCAAGGTGAAAAACGTTAGCCTTGCGGCCTAAGCCACCCATTGAGTCATTAATAAACTACAGATCTAAAAATGGAAAATAATTATTTATGGATGGAAAAGCATTTGCAAATAATACCTTGAAGTGTAAACCGACCATCCAAAAAAAAAAAATATTTTATTCACCAAAGTTTTTTAGCATGCAAAACAATTGCCGGTCCAAGGTTTTGCATGACATTCCATGACAGTAATGTTTTTTTTTTTTTGCATGAAACTGTAAACCAATCATGCAAACAATTAATTTTGCATTTCACCTCAATTATTTTTGACATGCGAGAATTTTTGCATAGATTTTTTTTTTGCGCACGGGAACTGTAAACTAGGCTTTTACTGCAGAAAACTGAGACAAACATTTTTCGGATTCATTTGTTCAATTGGCTTTGACACTCCCCTATCATATTAATGACGTAACAAAACTACGGAGCGGAGCGCTCTGAACTGGCTAACCATCACCAGCGATGAAAATTTTGACATCGTTAGTTGCATGTCTTGTATAAGAAACAAGCATTTTTGTTGGTATACCCGACTTTTAATTCAACCTGTAAATAATGGAACAGTATAAGAAGTTTTGAATTGAGCACCGAATTAGTTCAGAAATGAGCGCTGCTATAAATATTCCTTTTTTTTTAAAGGAGGACATTTGTTAGTGGACTGTCCTCCCAAAAGGAGGACGGTTGGGAACCCTAGCCTTAATGTTGGCTAGAGATTCGCGAGGTGCTTGCAATAATTATCTTTTTTGTAATCAAAATTAATTAAATCTTGAGCTAGAACTTATGGATTTTTTTTTAAAGTATTAATATATATAATTATTTTAAAATTAGTATTTAATCGCTTGGCGTCATCACGACAATAAAAGTGAACTATGTAAGTAAATCAACTATAATAGATTACTATAACTATTGTCGTGAGATAGGCGAAATAATATCGTCTCACGTTGCTGTTAACATTGGCGGCGAAGAAAAAACAGTAAAATCGACGAAACTTTTCTTAAAAAGGAAGTACCACAGAGACCGCATAACCGAACAGATGACATTTTTCGTAGTGTTGGCATTGTTTTGCAAAGAAGATAAGGTCGGCCGCTTCTTTAAAGTAAACTCCAAATGTAAGGAAGATTTGTGGCCTTATATCCATAAATATGTTAACCCCAACACCAGTCGTATTTGTACCGGCAGCGCACACCAGTACATAGATGTTGAGAAAATGTTCCCTAGTTCAACGACTCATAAAGTAACGAACCACAGCAAAGCGAATATGTTAACAAGACCGATGCAACTAACACTAAAAATGATTTGGAGAATCAGAACTGTAAGACAAAGTGCAAAGTGAAAAGTGAAATGTGAAAAGTGCAAATGTGTAAGGGGAAAAGTGCAAAGTGAAAAGTGAAAAGTGATAAGTGATAAGCGAAAAGTGAAAAGTGCAAAGTGCAAAAAGCAAAGTGAAAAGTGCAAAATGCAAAGTGAAAAGTGAAAAGTGCAAAGCGAAAAGTGCAAAGTGCAAGGTGCAAAGTGCAAAGTGCAAAGTGAAAAGTGAAAAGTGCAAAGTGCAAAGTGCAAAGTGCAAAGTGCAAAGTGCAAAGTGCAAAGTGAAAAGTGCAAACTGAAAAGTGCAAAGTGAAAAGTGCAAAGTGAAAAGTGAAAAGTGCAAAGTGCAAAGTGCAAAGTGCAAAGTGCAAAGGGAAAAGTGGAAATAACAAAGTGGAGAGTGCAAAGCGCTAAGAGCAAAGTGCAAAGTGAAAGTGAAAAGTGCAAAGTGCAAAGTGAAAAGTTAAAAGTGCAAAATTAAAAGTGCAAAGTGAAAAGTGCAAAATGCAAAGTAAAAAGTGCAACGTGAAAAGTGCAAAGTGCAAGGAGCAAAGTGAAAAGTGAAAAGTGCAAAGTGCAAAGTGAAAAGTGAAAAGTGCAAACTGAAAAGTGCAAAGTGCAAAGTGAAAAGTGCAAAGTGAAAAGTGCAAAGTGAAAAGTGCAAAGTGCAAAGTGAAAAGTGAAAAGTGAAAAGTGCAAAGCGCAAAGTGCAAAGTGAAAAGTGCAAAGTGAAAAGTGCAAAGTAAAAAGTGCAAAGTGCAAAGTGCAAGGTGCAAAGTGCAAAGTGCAAAGTGAAAAGTGAAAAGTGCAAAGTGAAAAGTGCAAACTGAAAAGTGCAAATTGCAAAGTGTAAAGTGAAAAGTGAAAAGTCCAAAGTATAAAGTGAAAATTGCAAAGTGCAGAGTGCAAAGCGCAAAGAGCAAAGTGCAAAGTGAAAGTGAAATGTGCAAAGTGAAAAGTGAAAAGTAAAAAGTTAAAAGTGCAAAGTAAAAAGTGCAAAGTGCAAAGTGAAAAGTGCAAAGTGAAAAGTGCAAAGTGCAAAGTGCAAAGTGAAAAAAGCAAAGTGCAAAGTGAAAAGCGCAAAGTGAAAAGTGAAAAGTGCAAAGTCAAAATTGCGAAGTGCAGAGTGCAAAGCGCTAAGGGCAAAGCGCAAAGTTGTGATGTGCTTTTTGCTTTCCAGCCGAGGTTATGCTCGCCGGTCTCGCCAGGGTCGTCCTGAAGAAAACACGAAACTTCAGAGGAAAAGGTCTTAGAACCTTATTGCAAAATCTTTATTGAAAACAACTCTTATAATTATAACACACAATATTTCTGTTGCTATGGGTTACTGGTACTGCGGTTAGTTCTGGTACTGGAAACAATTCACTTGCGTTTCTGGAATCTGGTCTTGATGACTTGCATCGGTTGCACTGGTTTCTGATAATTCAGTCCTATTCCTGGTGTTTGGTCGCGGGTAATGTAGCTTTGAGAGTCGGGCCTTTAAAATGACGTTAGATTTGGGTATGATGCCTTAGCATCAAATAAACAGCAGGCTAAAACGCTCTGGTACATCAGCAGGTACTACGCCCCTGGTGGCACTCAAAACAGCAGGCTAAAACGCTCTGGTACATCAGCAGGTACTACGCCCCTGGTGGCACTCAAAACAGCAGGCTAAAACGCTCTGGTACATCAGCAGGTACTACGCCCCTGGTGGCACTCAAAACAGCAGGCTATAACGCTCTGGTACATCAGCAGGTACTACGCCCCTGGTGGCACTCAAAACAGCAGGCTAGAACGCTCTGGTACATCAGCAGGTACTACGCCCCTGGTGGCACTCAAAACAGCAGGCTATAACGCTCTGGTACATCAGCAGGTACTACGCCCCTGGTGGCACTCAAAACAGCAGGCTAGAACGCTCTGGTACATCAGCAGGTACTACGCCCCTGGTGGCACTCAAAACAGCAGGCTAAAACGCTCTGGTACATCAGCAGGTACTACGCCCCTGGTGGCACTCAAAACAGCAGGCTAAAACGCTCTGGTACATCAGCAGGTACTACGCCCCTGGTGGCACTCAAAACAGCAGGCTAAAACGCTCTGGTACATCAGCAGGTACTACGCCCCTGGTGGCACTCAAAACAGCAGGCTAAAACGCTCTGGTACATCAGCAGGTACTACGCCCCTGGTGGCACTCAAAACAGCAGGCTAGAACGCTCTGGTAGATCAGCAGGTACCGAAGCCCCTGGTGGCAATTAACTTGGTAGGCGCAAAGCACTCTACCACATCAGCAGGTACTACGCCCCTGGTGGCACTCAAAACAGCAGGCTAAAACGCTCTGGTACATCAGCAGGTACTACGCCCCTGGTGCAGGGCTGTCGTTTCACTTTTTCAGAAAGCAGTACTTCGAGGAAAAAAATAGCAGTACACAGCAGTCATCATCGTGTCCTGTAACCCCGGCTGGGGCATAGGGCGTCAACAAAACGTCTCCATCCTTCACGGTCTGCTGCAAGGTACTTAAGCTGTGGCCACGTCTTTCTCTGGGATTCTGCTTCCGCTAAGACAGTTGATTTCCATGTTGTTCTTGGTCTTCCAACCCGCCGTGCACCCTGAGGATTCCATTCAAAGGACTGCTTTGCAATTTCATCGTTTGGTTTCCTCAGTGTGTGACCAATCCAACGCCATTTACGCTTTCTTATGTCGACGTCCAGCCGCTCTTGACTTGTCCTGCGCCACAATTCCTCATTTGATATTATTTGTGGCCAGCGAATCTTTAGGATGTGGCGAAGACAGCGATTCACAAAAGCCTGCAATTTCTTCGAAATGGTAGACGTGACTTTCCAGGTTTCACAAGCATATAACAGCACGGATTTGACATTGGATTCGAAGAATCTCAACTTAGTGCGTAAGGAGATTTGACTGGATTTCCAAATTGGGGACAGAGTACCGAAGGCAGCACGAGCTTTATTTATTCTACTTTTAACGTCCAGATCCGTACCACCGTTTGCAGAAACAATACTGCCAAGGTAGTTAAATTGTTCCACTACTTCAACTGGCGTCTCCTGTAAAATAATACGCTGCTGTGTGGAGCGGCCTGTGAGCATTATTTTTGTCTTTTTGCTGTTAATTCTTAGACCACTCGACTCTCCCTTCACTTGCAGTGTTTGGCACATCCCGTTCAGCCCACTGATGTTATTTGCCAGTAGACATATGTCATCGGCATAGTCTAAATGACTGAGCCTTTCGAACGGTCTCCATTGAATGCCCTGTCGCTCAGCTGTACCAACACTGGCCGTCAATACGTCGTCCATCGCCAGCAGGAAGAGAATTGGCGATAGAGCATCCCCTTGTCTCACACCCTGTTGCACTACGAAGGAGTCGGATAGCTGCCCATTGTGCAAAACAAAACACCTCGCGTTGTTGTAGGACTCTTTAATAATGGCAACAATTTTTGGTGGAATTCCTCTACCAAGCAACGATCTCCATATACATTCTCGGTTAACTCGATCAAAGGCCTTTTCAAAATCCACGAACATGAGGTAAAGCGGTGATTGATATTCCATCGACTGCTCGAGGACGATACGCAGGGTGTTGATATGGTCGACACACGATCGACCACTGCGGAAGCCAGCTTGATGCCTCTTGAGTGTAGACTCGATTCTATCCTTTATTCGCTCGAGTATGATTGTTGCCATTAGTTTTGGGAAAACGGACAAAACGGTGATACCACGCCAATTGTTGCAATTCTTTAAGTCACCTTTCTTTGGCAGCTTAACAATCACACCATCCTTCCAGTCCCTGGGATAGCTTTCGTTTTCCCAAATGTTTTGTATCAGCGGATGTAAAATACTAGCCGCTGCTACGGGATCGGCTTTCAGGAATTCAGCTGGTATTCCGTCCAGTCCAGCTGCCTTGTTGTTTTTGAGGAGATTTATTGATGTACGAATTTCCGATTCTGACGGGGGTTCGATGTCAATACCCCTATAGGACCTGCGCATCTCGTTTAGTTGGGGCACTTCAGCACTCTGCTCAACTGAATCCTCATTTAGCAGGGCACAAAAATGGTCCTTCCATCTACGAAGCTGATCCTCAATTGATACCAAAAGTGTGCCATCCACATCCATTACAGGATGATTGGTGTTGCTTTTTTTCCCGATAACATCTTTGGCTATTTGGTACAATTCCCGGATATCTCCTCTTCTGGCAGCGCTTTCCGCATTATCTGCGAGTCCATCCAACTTCACCCTCTTGTCACGTCTCACACAGCGGTAGACCATCTTATGTGCAATGCGGTACTGTCTTCGCAAGTCAGCCTTTCGTTGAACATCAGCTTCGGCATTTATTTGGATTTTCAACGATTTGCGAAGTTCGATCTTATCCCAGGTGTCTTGGGATATCCAAGAGTCTCTACGTCTCGTTCGCTTGGGTACAGTTTCGGATCCAGCCTCCATTAAAACACTTTTAATTTCACCCCACATCTCATCAATTGTTGAATTCTGGATTCCATTTAATGACGAGGCTCTGTCGTTAAGGGTGGTGACATAGTTTCGACATATGTTGGGGTCATTTAAAGCATTAGTAATGAATTTTGTGCTCCTTGCTGCATCCTGCGCTGGTTTTTGTACGGCAGCGGTTCGTAGTTTGAGACTCATCAGAACCAAATGGTGGTCGCTTCCCACATCGGCATTTCTTATACTCCGGACATCACACATAGACTTCCTCCATCGCTGCTGAATCATGATATGATCAATTTGGTTTTCGGTTTGACCATCCGGATGCACCCAGGTAATTTTGTTGCACGTCTTATGTTTAAATACAGTCCCACCTATCACAAGACGATTCGCGTTACAAAAATCGACAAGCAAGTCACCATTTTCATTCCGTGACCCCACGCCATTTCTTCCCATTACGCGTTCCAGTCCGTAATTGTCTGAACCGACTTGGGCATTAAGGTCTCCCATAACAACTATGATGTCGGCTCTCGGAACACTACTGTAAACCGAGTTAAGATGAGTGTAGAACGCGGTTTTGTCTTCCTCGGTCGCTTCATTTGTGGGGGCGTAGCACTGAATAATTGTGACGTTACGAATTTTTGAACGAAACCTTGCTGTCATTAATCTCGCAGAAATGGGCGCCCATGAGATCAAACTACGCCTCGCTTCTTCGTTCAACATAATTCCGACGCCATGCAGTCTTTGGCCACCCTCTCTTTCATCTTCGCCGGAATACAGCATTCTCGTCTGTCCAGTGTCTGATCTGTATTCAGCTCTTCCTCTCCACTTAGTTTCGCTTATGCCCAGGATACTGATCTTTAGGCGAAGCATTTCACGCTCAACCTGCTCGTATCTACCATCGCTGTACAAGGATCGAACGTTCCATGCTCCGATTTTCGTACGTATGCGGTAGCCAAAAGTAACATTTGCGCTTCTTGAAAGACTTCTTCTATTTGTCAACGATTCATTTATTATTATGGCGTCTTGATTGACGCTCGTACATGAAGGATGCCGCACCCCCAAATCCGATGTGCGGTTTACTGCAGCCGAAGCTACAGAAGGATTTTCTATAAAAAGATTACCTCTTGGGGACTCATTTCCATTTGTTGTCATAATTCATGTATTTGCATATATCCTTCCACCATGGTGTTTTCCGAGATATGATTAATAACATACATAAGCTCAGATTTGACAGGCACACCCGCCTTTTGTATGGTCAAACACATAACTGCTCGAGGCCGCCCACTATGGGAAAACAGACGCCTTTTGTAGCCGCCCAATATGGGTTACAGACGCTACCTGCTGCTGCCGTTGGCCTTTTACCAAAAAAAAAAGCTCCTCCGCCACCAGACTATCATGCCGTTGACCGCCACCTGCAGTTCATCCGCCTTAAGGGGGCTTTTAACCATCCCGAGGACAAGTTTGTGCCCTGACCAGCATAGCTGGGTTGTCTGCTTATCCCGGCATCCATTCGGTCCCCCTGCACGTTAGCGTTACCCGCCCTCTACCACGCGGAGGTGTGCATAGGGATTTTCCTATCATTGAGCCTAGGGCCATATGGCGTCCTAGCACTCTCAAGTACTTTTAGAGGACACAGCAGTACGACAGTAATATATATATTTACAAACATAATTGTTAATGCATTTAATTTTGTTTAAATGTATATATTGTTCATTAAAAATTATCACACACGCGCCCAATACCTATTTAACTCTAACGCACAGCAATGGTGGTATCAAATTATTTTCGTTACATAAAAACTCTTATTATGTTTGTGCATGTTTTTCTCAAAATCTGTTGCTTTTAAGAAAAAAGGTAATATTTTTGGGTAGAATTTTATGAGCTACATACAATATTTATTGTAATTATTTTTATTCTTTTCCCCTCCTTAATATACCAAATTTGACCCGCTGCAACTTCATTAGTACATAGGTACCTATAGGTTTAGATAATTTTACTGCCTAAAAGTAAATTTTCGTCATTTTGTCGTAAAATGAAATTCCATAAGGTTATTAAGTAAATTGAAACCACTCCTTTTTTGCAGATGGTGGCCTTACTTAGCCGGGACACCACAATAGCTTGGTTTATAATGAGAAAACGTAGCAAAACGCATATAGTACAAAAAATATTGCTGATCGATTAATGCTATTTTAATAAATTTTTTGACTTAATTTGCTACTCCATAAAAATCCTGCATGATTAACTTTTAATCTATTGGTTGTATGAAAAAAAAACATGGTAATTTTTGTTTGTATAGAATTGAATAATTTTACTTTAATATTTCATTCCAAAAAGTTGATAGCTTTCGTGAATTTAGCAAAAAACTGAATTTTACACTTTTTTACTTCTCCAAAAATTCTTTCTTCAGCCAAAGTTTAGGGTGGTTTTGGAAATTGCTCAGGAAGTCCAAACAAAAATTCAGCTTTGAAGGAGTTTTGTGGAAATACATAAAAGTCTAAATTTCCTGGGCTAGAGATCCATTAATATAATAATTTAACCTTGCTTGACAGGGTTAAAAACTACATTTTGACGTGTGTGGAATATTTCATTTCAAATGACTTCAAAATGTCCATAAACCTCCTTTTTTCGGATCATAAAAGAAAATCTGAAAAGTTCCACAATTTCGAATTTTGTACTTGTAATATACAAGCAATGCCTAAACGACAAACTATGCACTCGTAAAAAAATGTCACGCGAGATTTTGTTCAATAAATCTACAACTTTTTTAATTTATTTATTTTAAAGCTTTTTGGATAGGATTATGATTTGCAAATGTTCTGTGAACAAATTTTTTTAAAAGCAGTACTTTCGTCGAATTAGCAGTACGGCAGTACGGAGTCTCAAAAAGCAGTACAAATACTTCAATTGCAGTACTTCGACAGCCCTGCCCTGGTGGCACTCAAAACAGCAGGCTAAAACGCTCTGGTACATCAGCAGGTACTACGCCCCTGGTGGCACTCAAAACAGCAGGCTAGAACGCTCTGGTAGATCAGCAGGTACCGAAGCCCCTGGTGGCAATTAACTTGGTAGGCGCAAAGCACTCTACCACATCAGCAGGTACTACGCCCCTGGTGGCACTCAAAACAGCAGGCTAGAACGCTCTGGTAGATCAGCAGGTACCGAAGCCCCTGGTGGCAATTAGGACGCTCAACTTCGAACTAAGACCCCTTACCACTGGTGGGGGGAAGCCGTAGTAAGAAATAGTTGGGCAATCTCTCCTACCTAAACTTTCAACGAAACCCCTTACCACTGGTGGGGGGAAGCCTCGAGAAACCAATAAAGCTAAATGACCAGTTCGTCTCGAATGTCTTCGACCGGAAGTAATATGATTGGTTAAACCAAATTTACTATTAATGTCGTCTGACTTATCGTATGACCGAAGAGGTGCTTTTCGTTCATCCAAGCAGATCCTCATGTTACTTTTTCAGTAAAGACTGAATGTGAATTGAAAAGTGATGAACAAAAAATGATAATATAGATTTTGCTGTGACGTCACGTATCCATAGTATGTGTGAATTGAATGCAGTGAAGTACAATTTTCACATGTAAATAAAATAATACGAAAGTAAAAGTAAAAGAAGTGAAGTAACATGGAACGCTTCGTTACATACCCCTCCTCCTTTGGAGACGAGAACCTTCTCGTCTTAAAATTCATGTGGGTTGAAAGCCCAAAATTAAATTCAACTTTTTTCTTTCTTTTTTTTGTTTTTGTTTGTTTTTTTTTCTTCTTACTCTTTTTAAAATTATATTTCATTCAAAAAACTTAAAATCACTTCCCAGAAGTAGAATAAACTTAAAAGAAACAACGGAATTTCGAAACGTATAAAAAACTTAAAATAGGAACTTAAAATGTAGAAAAACTTCATATTTCTCCATGAAAACTTAATAATAAGAAAAATTATATTTATGTAGTCTTAGGGCACAAAGGTAACTCTCTGCTTGAGACTGTCTCGCGATGAGTCAGAATAGCCACTCCTGGCTTAATAATTCTGACGTCTACTCGTCCGTAGCGTCGTATAAACGTGAATCGTTGGCGTCTATATCGAGGGTTATATGTTGGGTGTTTCCTGATGGAAATTCCCAGAAAAGGATCTTCTGGGTGACGTGGTTTGTTGACTTGTTGGCCAGTTGTAGTGTCTGGTGTGGTTGGCTTATCCGTTCTTACCATGATCGGAAATTTAAGATCCCGTGCGGTCAAATATTTCGATGCTACGGCGGCGGTAGCTGGGGACACTGCGACTGATGCGGGAGCAATGGGAGCGAGAGCGGCGGTGGATGTTGACGGCATTGAGTAATACATGTTTAAACTGGATGTGGGCATAAAGTTACTGGCGGTTGATGAAGAGGCAACGGGGGATGCAAAAGCAGCAACGGCGGCAGCGGAAGTTGGCGGTGTGGTGGTCGATGCGGAGGCGGCGGCGGCGGTGATAAGTTTTGTGGCTGGTGATAACACAGGACCATGAGGCTTTCTGGTATCGGCAACTTTCCTAGTAGCTGAAGCGGTGGGGGCAGGTGCCCTTGGCGGTTGATCAGGACGCTTGGTAATAGCAGCTTCGCTCGGCTTATGATTAGAGCGTCGTTGTCTAGCCTTTTTGGAAGTGGCGGCAGCAGCGGGAGTGGGGGAAACTGTGACTGTGGGGGCCTTTGGTGATGGTGTTGGCTTTTTGCTTGGCTCAACCTTTTCTTTTTGGCTTCTCGGCTTGATGTTCACCTTTCGATCTCCCATGGTTTTTGTGTTGGACGGCTGTGGAACGGTTGAAGCGGGCACTGTCGGGATAAAAATAACAGACCTAACTTCTGGTCGTATTTTTGATGGCCGCGTTGGTTGCCTGTTCCATGGCTGGTCGGTATTCTGGTTATCAGACTGCTCCATTTGAGTTGTTGACTGCTCGGCGGTTGTGGACTTACTGATGGCCAACTTTTCTTCGTCATTTATTTTATGCTCTTGTGCTGAGAATCCTTTGAGGTCTTTTAAGTGAGATCGAACTATACTGCTCCTCTTCCCGTTCTCTCGTTCTAGTTTTCTCATAACCACGATAACGGGAGAATCAAATCGTATGACCTCATAATGGCCTTCGTAACGGGGTGCTAGCTTCTCGGTGAAGTATTTAGCGGCGGAGGAGAGGGTTTTTACTCTCTTGAAAACTTGCTCTCCAATGCTGGGCTTCCAAGCTCGGTGTCGTAGGTTATAACCGCGTGCTTGCTTTTGAGCAGCAACTTGTAGGTTAGTTTTTACGAGATGATAAATGGCTTTTAGCCTCTTGCCGCACGGAAACCGGTTCTGCGTTATTGTTGCTAGGCAAAAGTGCATGTTGCGGTGTTCTTATTTCTCTTCCAAAATTGAGGAAGGCGGGAGTAAAACCCGTAGAGTCATGTTTACTTGTATTGATAGCAAGGCAGAGTTCGGGGATATGTTCATCCCAGGACCGGTGATTTTCATTCACATATTGTGCTATCATGGTTTTTAACACTCTATTGACTCGTTCGGTGGGATTTTCCTGGGGTGTGTATGGTGCGGTAAATCTCTGCTGAATACCTACTTCTTTTAGAAAATTTGCAAGGACTGTACTTATAAATTGGCTGCCATTGTCGGACAGGAGGATGCGGGGTACTCCGAAATGAGTTATGATTCTCTCCCTTAATGCCTTAATCACTGCTTGTGACGTAGCTGCCCTCAATGGAACAGCTTCTACCCATTTCGTAAACTTATCCACCATAACTAACATCATGGTGTTCCCTTTCATAGATCTGGGCAACGGTCCCACGAAGTCTATGCACAAGGTATCCCAAGGGTTGTCTACTATGTTTGTATGCATCAGCCCACTTGGCTTCTGTTGGGAGGCTTTGAATTCTCTACATACTTGGCACTTACCTACATACTTCGATATGTCTCGGTACATCCCGGGCCAGTAGTATTGCTGCATAATCCTGGCCGCTGTCTTGGATATTCCTAAGTGACCAGCGGTTGTAACATCGTGATTTTCGTAAAGGATTTTGTCTCTCTCTGCTGTAGGGACACATAACTTCCAGTCGGCATCCTGACTCGATAATGGATGAGATATGAATTTACGAAATAAGCGTCCTTCAATTATTCGGTAATCTGGGTATTTTTCTGGATTCTGGAGCACTTGCTTGACGCGCTTTTGCGTCCAGTCTTCTTGGATACTGGTTATAACGGCGATATCACTTTGAGTGAAAGGTAAAGGGTCTCTGGATAGAGCGTCTGCAACTACGTTCATCGCTCCCTTTCGGTATTTAATTTCAAAGTCGTATTGTTGCAGTTCTATAGCCCATCGGGCTAGACGTCCGGACGGATTATCTTAAGAGTGAAGCCACTTCAACGAGTGATGATCCGTAATGACTGTGAAGTGGTATCCTTCAAGGTACGGTCTCATTTTCCTTATGCCGAAAAGGATCGCCAAACACTCCTTTTCCGTGACGGAATACTTCCTTTCTAAATCTGTTAGCGTTCTGCTAGCATAAGCGATAACTCTTTCCTGATTATCATAGTTCTGACACAAAACTACTCCCAGACCGTATTCACTCGCGTCTGTCTGTAAGGTAAAAGGAAGATCGAAGTTTGGACACATTAAAATCGGTGCCTCTGTCAGTCTCTTTTTAAGCTCTACGAAGGCGTTTTCTTGGTCTACATCCCATGTCCATTGCTCGCTCTTCTTGAATAATTTTGTCAACGGAGTGGCTACTAAAGAAAAGTCTTTGATAAATCTACGGTACCATGAAGTGATTCCAATGATACGCCGTAGTTCCTTCACGTTACGAGGAGCTTTCAAATCTTGGACTGCTGCGATCTTGTCTGGATCGGTACTTATCCCACGGTCACTTACGACGTGTCCAAGATATCTCAATTCCCTTTTGCAGAATTCGCACTTGTCTTTATTTATCCTCAGGTTGACGGCTTGAAGTTTTTTGAATACTTCCTTCAGGTGTTTGAGGTGCTCCTCAAATGTTTCGCTTATGACAATTATGTCATCTAAATAAGCGAATGCATAGTTGTCCATTTCAGGACCTATGATACTGTCCAGCATGCGCTGGAATGTAGCGGCGGCGGAATTTAGACCACATGGCATAACTTTCCACTGAAAAAGTCCACGTCCGGGTACCGTAAAAGCAGTGGCGGGCCTGGATGAAGGATGCAATGGAATTTGCCAATAGCCCTGTTTAAGGTCTATGGTCGATATGAAATTTGCTCGCTTGAGCTTGTCTAGAATCGCAAAAATCTGAGGCAGTGGATATGCATCCATGACTGAGATTTCATTCAACTGTCTATAGTCAACACAGACTCTCCATGAGCCAGTCTTCTTCTTTACGAGAACAATGGGTGAACTATACGGGCTGTTTGACGGTTCTATTTTGTCATCTAGTAATAAATCATTGATTTCGTCATCGATGATCTTTTGCATCGCGGGATTCTTAGGGTAATACCTTTGTTTAAAAGGTTGATCGGTCTTCAATTTGATATGGTGCACTGCAGCGTTAGTGGTTTTAGGTAGACAATCGAATTTTGGGAGTTCGGCATCCAGTAAGTCTTTTAGACGTTCCTCTTGCTGCCATGAAAGAGGTTTTCCCCCTAACATGCAAAGATGATTCCGGTCTTGTTCCGGCACGGTATCAACCAATGGAATCTCTCTACCACGTAATGTCATTCTGAACTCCGCATTTGATAAAATATCTACCCCTATTACCATATCCCCGGAAAGTTGCTCCATGTACGTTAGTTCACCTTGGATGGGCTGATCATTAATGTACATAGTCAAAGTGTAATGTTCTCGGCTCGTGACGGGGTCTCCGTTTGCAAGGTGTGTTAAATGCTTTCGGTATTGCATCGGTATTTTGTTTCTTCGTAACAATTGGCGGGTCTTTGTATTTATAAACGATTTAGTAGCTCCCGTATCAAGCAAAGCTTTGATGAGTTGATCGCAAATTCGGACTGGTACGAAACACCTTGGATCTACCCATGGTTTCAACTTCTCAAGTTGTGGCTCTTGCCTTAAGGCTTGAACTTCAGAATTCTGGTCCTGGTTTGGTTCGCCTAGCGGAAGCTCAACATTTTTACTTCTTAAATCGTCTGGCTCTCCTAAAACTGATGCGGTGTCTCTGGCAGTGTGATCCTCGTCTATATCACCGGATGCATCTTGCATTTCTTGTTGCGATGGCCATTCGTTTATGGGATCGGGTCTATCGTTCAGCATGGATGCTCGATGAGGGTGACAGGTACAATCATCGATCAGGCGGCCGTCTTCCCCACAGAAGGAACAAAACAGCCGGAACGGACGGTGGCAGTTGCTCTTTGTATGCCCACGCTGCTTGCAGTTCCAGCAGTGTGTGGCTCGGTCATACTGAACGGTTGGTATGGCGGGTCGGTTGAAATTATTCTGGTTAAATGATACTCTAGGCGGCGCACATAGGAGTATTTGTATGCAAAACCCGGACAAAATTATTTTTTGTCTTGATTGCAATATTTTCATCTTAAACCATGTAATAAATACCGTTTTTAATAAATTTACCCTCTTTTAAAACAAAAAAAATTTTCAAGTTTTTTTTTAATTTTTCAACTGGAAACAAGAAAAAATGCATACAATCGGATATACGATATAACCAAAAAAGATAAAAAGGATCAAAGTTGCAGCCAATATATTTTTTTTAATCAATACTGGGAGCTTTGCTAAACCATATTTTATACAAATAATTACCAAATAACTCCAAAAAATAAAAAAAAATGAAATCCCAAGGAAAAGTAACAGCACAAATAGTCAGTTTGAATGGACATAAAAGTGAGAATACGATATGACAAAAAACAGCTACATCCGAAAATATCCGCAGCCGATTCTTTTTGAAAATGAAGCTTGATGGTTTATTTTATCCACCCACATACAAATGAGAACCCAATTCCACCTACATCTATAAAAAAATTACTTCCCAATGAAAAAGAACCAACAAAAATAGTGTTTTTTTTTTTGCATTTTTAGAACAAAAATTCGAAAAAAATATAAATATTAAAATATTTGTCGTAAAAATGGCTCAATATAATAGTGAACATCTGTAGTTGATTTTATATACCAAAAATTTCATCAGACTACACAAAATTTTTAAGAAATAATTTAATAAAATGTTTCAAATTTTTTGAAGGTTGATTACAAAAAGAAGTGACAAATTCTTAATCGAAGACTTTGAACTAATATCATAGCCAAAATATGTTGAGCAATAAAAAAAATATTTTAGCCTATTGTTCCATGGGATCTTAGCTATTGTCTGGAAAAAGTTCCCCTTTCAATTTTGACACTTGAAAAATCGACTTTTGGCCGAGTTTTGTAGGCAAATACTCCTATGTGCGGCGGCGGTGTTTGGGAGCGGTTGTTACTAAAATTCCGTTGTTGAGATGGGGACGTTCTGTTTTGTCCCAAGAGGGGTCGTGATGCTATCTGACGGGAGTTACGGTCTTCATTTTGTATGTATTCATACTCCTCAGCTAATTTCATAAGCTCATCTAGAGTCTCGAAATCCCGTCTCTTGATATACAAATGATATTCTGGACGGAGGCTGTCATATATCCGGTCAACGCTTTCCAATATATTCTTGCGGGGGTGGCGATGTATTAGATATTGAGTTGCTTGAATGAACTCCTTTGCCTTTTCTCTTGGCCCTTGTCTTCTCCGCATTATCTCGTCTTCTAGTTTGTAGATATAACGAGCTGGTAAGAAATGTTCCAAAAATGACGTATGGAAATTCTGCCACGTCTTGAGTTTTTCACTATTTATCCAGAACCATTCTAAAGCTGTCTCTCTTAAAATCTCTGGAAGGGCTTTCAGTATATCATCTGGGCGGATATCGTAGCATTTAGTCAATTCCTCAACTCTTTCCATAAACTCCAAAGCATTGCCTGAAGAGTCGAACTTTAATCCCCACTTTCTGACCGTATTCATAACTTCAGCATCGTGGTTGAGTGAAAATCTACCCACAGGCCTACCCGAAAGTTGAGTCTCAGATTGTCGGCTAGGAACGGTAGTATTTATCGGACGTGGGTAAGGGGGTCGTCTCCAGTGGCTTGGAAATATTTTGGCTTGTGCCTACAACATTTGTGCCTGCAACATTTGAAACTGAGTGAGGTGGAACTTGGAAAAATATCTCCGTAAAATTTGGAGACTTTGGGGTTTTGTTATCTTCGGCATTCTTAGTATTATCTTTTGCCCTTTCCATGGCATCTTCCTCTTTATATTCTCTTTCGCTTGTAGTGTTAACGATTTCCTCACATAAATTCTGTGTGGATTTTCTTTGTCTGGCTTCTTTAATATAAGCACTAAAGCGGGCTCTTAATGCGGTGATAGAACCTTCGGTTTCGATTCCTAGCTGGGCCATCCGCTCCATTAACTCTTGCTTCCTCAAAAGATATATGGCTCCCAGGCTAGCGAAACAATCGAATTCCTCTTCGTGATCGGACATAGTGAACTGGTTATTTACGGCGGCGGCGGTTACTTCTTATTATGAACTGGTTATGGTATAGTGGTGGTTATTTGTTATTATAATGAGTGTTTCGGATTTTGCTTGTTACGGGGTTGGACCTTCAAGTCCCTGCTCGGGCGCCAGTTTGTGATGTGCTTTTTGCTTTCCAGCCGAGGTTATGCTCGCCGGTCTCGCCAGGGTCGTCCTGAAGAAAACACGAAACTTCAGAGGAAAAGGTCTTAGAACCTTATTGCAAAATCTTTATTGAAAACAACTCTTATAATTATAACACACAATATTTCTGTTGCTATGGGTTACTGGTACTGCGGTTAGTTCTGGTACTGGAAACAATTCACTTGCGTTTCTGGAATCTGGTCTTGATGACTTGCATCGGTTGCACTGGTTTCTGATAATTCAGTCCTATTCCTGGTGTTTGGTCTCGGGTAATGTAGCTTTGAGAGTCGGGCCTTTAAAATGACGTTAGGTTTGGGTATGATGCCTTAGCATCAAATAAACAGCAGGATTAAACGCTCTGGTACATCAGCAGGTACTACGCCCCTGGTGGCACTCAAAACAGCAGGCTAAAACGCTCTGGTACATCAGCAGGTACTACGCCCCTGGTGGCACTCAAAACAGCAGGCTAAAACGCTCTGGTACATCAGCAGGTACTACGCCCCTGGTGGCGCTCAAAACAGAAGGCTAAAACGCTCTGGTACATCAGCAGGTACTACGCCGCTGGTGGCACTCAAAACAGCAGGCTATAACGCTCTGGTACATCAGCAGGTACTACGCCCCTGGTGGCACTCAAAACAGCAGGCTATAACGCTCTGGTACATCAGCAGGTACTACGCCCCTGGTGGCACTCAAAACAGCAGGCTAGAACGCTCTGGTACATCAGCAGGTACTACGCCCCTGGTGGCACTCAAAACAGCAGGCTAAAACGCTCTGGTACATCAGCAGGTACTACGCCCCTGGTGGCACTCAAAACAGCAGGCTAAAACGCTCTGGTACATCAGCAGGTACTACGCCCCTGGTGGCACTCAAAACAGCAGGCTAGAACGCTCTGGTAGATCAGCAGGTACCGAAGCCCCTGGTGGCAATTAACTTGGTAGGCGCAAAGCACTCTACCACATCAGCAGGTACTACGCCCCTGGTGGCACTCAAAACAGCAGGCTAAAACGCTCTGGTACATCAGCAGGTACTACGCCCCTGGTGGCACTCAAAACAGCAGGCTAAAACGCTCTGGTACATCAGCAGGTACTACGCCCCTGGTGGCACTCAAAACAGCAGGCTAGAACGCTCTGGTAGATCAGCAGGTACCGAAGCCCCTGGTGGCAATTAGGACGCTCAACTTCGAACTAAGACCCCTTACCACTGGTGGGGGGAAGCCGTAGTAAGAAATAGTTGGGCAATCTCTCCTACCTAAACTTTCAACGAAACCCCTTACCACTGGTGGGGGGAAGCCTCGAGAAAGCAATAAAGCTAAATGACCAGTTCGTCTCGAATGTCTTCGACCGGAAGTAATATGATTGGTTAAACCAAATTTACTATTATTGTCGTCTGACTTATCGTATGACCGAAGAGGTGCTTTTCGTTCATCCAAGCAGATCCTCATGTTTTTTTTTCAGTAAAGACTGAATGTGAATTGAAAAGTGATGAACAAAAAATGATAATATAGATTTTGCTGTGACGTCACGTATCCATAGTATGTGTGAATTGAATGCAGTGAAGTACAATTTTCACATGTAAATAAAATAATACGAAAGTAAAAGTAAAAGAAGTGAAGTAGCATGGAACGCTTCGTTACAAAGTGAAAGTGAAAAGTGCAAAGTGAAAAGCTAAAAGTGCAAAATGCAAAGTGCAAAGTGAGTAGTGATAAGTGAAAAGTGCAAAGTGCAAAATGCAAAGTGTAAAGTGAAAAGTGAAAAGTGCAGTGTGTAAAGTGAAAAGTGCAAAAAGCAAAGTGCAACGTGAAAAGAAAAAAGTTAAAAGTACAACGTGCAAAGTGAAAAGTGCAATATGTAAAATGCAAAGTGCAAAGTAAAAAGTGCAAGTGCAAAGTGCAAAGTGAAAAGTGAAAAGTGAAAAGTGAAAAGTTAAAAGTTAAAAGTTAAAAGTGCAAAATGCAAAGTGCAAAGTGAGAAGTGAAAATTGCAAACTGAAAAGTGCAAAGTGCAAAGTGGAAAGTGGAAAGTGGAAAGTGAAAAGTGCAAAGTGCAAAGTGCAAAGTGAAAAGTGTAAGAAACGAAGTGCAAACCGAAAATTGCAAAGTGCAAGGTGCAAAGTGAAAAGTGCAAATTGCAAATTGCAAAGTTAAAAGTGAAAAGCGCAAATTGCAAAGTGCAAAGTGAAAAGTGCAAAGTGAAAAGTGAAAAGTGCAAAGTGAAAAGTGCAAAGTGCAAAGTGAAAAATGAAAAGTGAAAAGTGAAAAGCGCGAAGTGCAAAGTGCAAAGTCAAGAGTGAAAAGTGCAAAGTGCAAAGTTAAAAATGAAAAGCGCAAATTGCAAAGTGAAAAGCGCAAATTGCAAAGTGTAAAGTGCAAAGTGCAAAATGAAAAGTGTAAAGTGAAAAGTGCAAAGTGAAAAGAGCAAAGTGCAAAGTGAAAAGTGCTAAGTGCAAAGTGAAAAGTGCAACGTGTGATGCTTTTTTGTTTCCAGCTGAGGTAGGTCAGCGGAGTCCAGGGTTTAACCGTAGAAAGTGAAAACTCGGTTTGTAGAGAGTTCAGCACTCCAAGTTCCAAAACACAATTATCATTTATTTACTGATAACTTAACAAATTATTTCATATACTCTTACAATATTCCTGATCTTATAATAAACTAACAAGTTATTTCATATACTATAAATTGCGGGATTAAATCCATTACCCCTAACGTAGCTAAAGACAGTGAAGTTTGGGATGGAGTCCCTAGTCTTTAGCAACGACAGAGATTTACGGCGGATAGCTGAGAGAAGCTACTACCTGGTACAAATTATAGCCAGCAGTGTGCTTCGTATTTGTTTTTACACTAATGTTTGAGATATGTCCTAGTACACTTGATTGGTACTAATGACACAATGGCAAGAAGAATCTGATTTTTGATGAATTTGTCACCTCTACTTGTTGATTCTCGAGCTAGGAGTAATTGTTAACTGTAAACACAACAAACGAAATTTATTTGCTGACGTCGACAAGCGAAATTTATTTGCTGACGTGTGCCGACAACCTCCAGTGGGTGTCCTCTTTTGCAAATTTGCGTGGGCGCCGTCGGGGTATGCAACGTTTGTTGATAATTTGGCTGCTGACGTCACTGCTCGTGGCAAATGCGTATCCTCTACCGAAATTTGCATGGGCGCCTCTGCGGTATGCAATGATTGTTGCTCAATTCATTTGATGGAGTAAGTAAAGTGGAATCTCGGCGTTTTGTACTTCTGTATCCCGTGGTCCGGGCAGTAAAAAGTGTAACTTCGTTACATTCGCCCCTTTCTTTGGTACACTCCTAGAAAAATATCCTTGTTACAAGCATTACGTATTCAATACTGTTAACTTCAAGTAGAAATTATTCACTACAAATATATATATATGGGGAATAGCGTTTAACTAGGTCACTCAAGAATTTTAAGCTTTAAAACATGTTTTCGGAAAAAATTGTTTGTGAATGTCGTTTTTTACTGTATTCAACAAAGGAAAAATTTTGTTCACAAAATGCTAAAGAAATGGACGGAAACGTCAATCGCATTAGTTGGTAGTTCTTTAACTGTTTGTAGCAAACGATATAGATCCTGCTGTGATTGACAATGTATGTGAGGTTGAATAATTTGCGAAGTCGGTGTTAATAATTAGAATTTATAAAATAACATCTTTGAATTTTATCACCTTTCAGTTCACACTGTCTTATATCAGTAAAGTTTATACCACTAGGCACTATTTGTGAGATTTTTGGTAACATACCAGAAAAGACTTCATGTCTAATGGTGTAGGCCCCAGATTGACTCTGAAATTTTGAAAGTTTTTTTTAACTTAAAATACAAAAATATACTATTTTATAATAGTTGTACCTTAATTGGGAAGCAAAGGAACTACAAATGCAAGTGCCGTGCTTCCCAAATAAGGCAAACAAAAAATATTTTGAGAAATATGTATATTGTTTGTTAGAAACACTATTCGTTTAAGGATTAAAGGTTTGTTTCTCGTAGGTAATAGGAAAAGTGTTTATCAGTTTGAAGATTAAGTTTCTTGGGCCAAACAATATTATATCTTTCTGTAATGAGTTAAATTTTTACTTTAAGTTCTTAAACTTTTTGTGGCAATCTGGTATATTCCTACGCCTAAATTTCAAAAATTCGTGTAAGTAGATTTTAGACCGCTTGACTTCAAGGCTCATTCGCTTGGAGGTAAAAGTAATAAAATGAGCTGTGATAGTGAATATTGTTTGCAGCAAGAACTTTTTAGTTGCAGTTCGAAGTTTTGGTTTTAGCAAGAAAAGGATTGAAGGCTGTCATTGAAAAATTAAAACATTCACTACAAACAGCTTTAATGCTTGCCGCCTTTTAACTCTTATGGCAAACAATTTCTTTCTTATGGAAAAGATTTTTTTTATCAGTGTAAACGAGACCTCTCGTCGTGATTTTTACGGGGCAGGAGGAGCTATTAATTATTAAATTCAAGTTTTCTTTTTTTTTCATATTCATTATTCAGAAATTTTATATAGTTATTCTTTTTGTTTTTTGTACCTTTGTTTTTTTTGTTTTGTTTTATAATTTTTTTTTTGTGTTTTTTTTTTTCTTATTTTAATTTTTTTTTATTTTTAATTTACATAGGTATACATTTTTTTTTTGTAAGAATAATAACATAAACACGGTGGAAAGAATAAAGAAGAATGATCGGCGGCGGTCAGCTTGGATATAAACTTTGAAGAGCGGGTCGTGCGGTTGACACGAATTGGTTTTCGGATCTCGGTTGCTGGGTTTGTTGTGGTTCGGTCCGGCGGGTGAGCTACACGCTCGATCGATAAGAGGGATTTGAGACTTGTGCTTGGAGAACTCTGGTCGTTCTCCCTAAGGTTACGGCCGGGATGAATTACAACTTTCTGTTCAGTCGATGTTGGACTCATTTTTGTTTCTGGGATAGCAATCGGAGCTGGTTGGCTGCTTCGTTCGGAATTCGGTGATGGTCTTAATGACAGCGGAGTTCCACACTTCATGACGGCTGGATTTCGACAAAGCTCAAGCGATGGATTCAGAGAAGAATACTCTGGTCGACTGTTCGGATCGATGGTCAGGCTTTGAATGACGAAAGCTGCGGTCTGCCTATCTTCATTAATATGTATAAAATCGGCGGCGGATCTTGAAGATGGCTGATAGTTTTCTGGAAAATGATCGAAGCACACTGCTGGCTATTATTTATACAAGGTAGTAGCTTCACAACTTTTTGGCTTACGCCGTTAAGACCCCCTTCCGTTTTCCCCTTCTTTATCATTAGTTAAGACTAGGGACTCTATCCCATCCTTCACTGTCTTAACATCCTTGCCTCCTCCGACAAGCTAAGACTAGGGACTCTATCCCAACCTTCGCCGTCTTAGTTTTTACTCCTTCGCCGTCAACGTTAAGACTAGGAACTCTATTCCAACCTTCACTGTCTTAACTCTTCGAGAAGCTTAGACTAGGGACTCTATCCCAACCTTCGCTGTCTAAGGCTTCTTTTCTCCGCCGTCATCGCTAAGACTAGGGACTCCATCCCAACCTTCGCTGTCTTAGCATATATTCTTCACCGCCATTGTTAAGACTAGGGACTCTATCCCAACCTTCGCTGTCTTAACCACCGACCGTATTTCCACTGCAGACTAGGGACTCTATCCCAACCGTCGCCGTCTCAGCTATCCGCCGTATATCTCTGTCGTTGCTAAAGACTAGGGACTCCATCCCAAACTTCGCTGTCTTTAGCTACGTGAGGAGTAAGGGATTTAATCCCGCAATTTAAAGTATATGAAATAATATGTTAGTTTATTATAAGATCAGGAATATTGTAAGAGTATATGAAATAATTTGTTAAGTTATCTGTAAATAAATGATAATTGTGTTTTGGAACTTGGAGTGCTGAACTCTCTACAAACCAAGTTTTCGCTTTCTACGGTTAAACCCTGGACTCCGCTGACCTACCTCATCTGGAAACAAAAAAGGCGCCCGAGCAGGGACTTTTAGAAGGTTCATTCGAACTCCCACCGACCGACCATAAATCTTTCGAAGCCAACACCGTCCGCCGCCGTAATCCGTTTTCTCCGAAGTCTTTTGGAAAGATTTATCCGTAACCAGACTACGACTCACCGTGACCCTTCAAAAAAGTTCCACCGATCCGTAAACCAATCCGCCGCTGACCCGTTTCAACATGTCCGAATCCGAATCCGACAATTCACCGATGTAAGACATCAACCCGTACAAGAACCTTGGGTTCATATATTTCTTAGAGAAATCCAAAATCATCAAAGTGTTAAAAGACCGTCACTTAGACACTAGTGGCACCGTTCAGACGTTGCGTAATAAGTTGAGCCAACACTTTAAAGAGTTCCACACAGATGCTTCCATACAAAAATTATGTGCAGAATGGGACATTTTTGTGTAGGGAAGAAATAACAATGAACCCCCCGAGGAAATTCCGCCGACCGCCCGCAGCCCTTCAAAAGTCACATCACCATTTCCGTTCCGCCAGCTCCCTCAAAAGCATCATCGTACTTGACCGTGCCAGAACCGAGGAAACCATTCTTCATGCCGATATATCAACAAACTTACACTCCGATACATCAAACGAATTCCGCTTACCGACCGCAAACCTCCAGAAGCACTTCTCTCCCCGAATCTACACTGCCGCCGCAACTGCCACCACCATCGAGATTGGACCCAAACCCAACATCCAGTCGACTTACGTTGAGCTACGAGGCTGAGATAATGAGCACGGTCCGAAAATGGGGATTAAGATTTGATTCCTCCGGAAATCCGTTGGAATCCGATGCTACAACATCCCGCCCAACGATATGTTACGGACACTGCCTGAGCTTTTCCGCGGAACCGCTTTACAATGGCTCCGAATAAAAGGTGATAGTTTTGTTACCTGGGAAGATTTCCAAGAAGCGTTCTTAAGGTATTTCCTGCCTGCTAGGTATTTACACAAACTAGAGGAGGAAATATTGCACAAACGTCAAGGACCCCGCGAAAGGGCCAAAGACTATATACTATCAGCTCAGTACTTGATAAGGCAGCACCCCCGCTTTTCTGTGACCGACAACATCGACCGTATTTTTGATAATATGAGACCAGAGTATCGGTTGTATATCCGCCGTCAGGACTTTAATACACTGGACGAACTGACATACCTCGCCGAAGAATTCAAATCGATTAAGAATGACGGACGAAGTTTTTGCCCCCCGTCGGCACCAACCTCTTTTCCTCCAGCAATTCGCCCGTCCGTCTGCCCGTCAGTAGAAGTTCCTTATAATCGAAATACGCATTGCTGGAACTGTAAGCAGAGAGGGCACCGAAAGGAGACGTGCCATATACCGTATAAGCCATTTTGCTCGTATTGTGGAGTAGATGGCATATTAACGAAGGACTGCTCATGCCATAGAAATCCCGTCGCCGATATCACTATGCCTCCGCAGATGCCTCCGCAAAGCCGCCGCAGCTGCCGAAGATACCATCGCCGCAACTCCGAATTGTACTAAATAAACCCCGCAAAGACGAAGCAATAAACCATGCCCCACCGCAGCCGCCGCACAGTGGACCGTTTCATACATGCTAGACGCCAAAAAGTCAACTCCGAATTTTCGTTGTTGGTGGAATTCTAAAATGTAACGATAACCCACTGACCACAAAAGTACAACTAAAAAAGATTTAACTTGAATAAGTTGGAAGTTATCGTACAACAAAGACAACCTCCAATTTTCCGTAATAGGTAACTATCTAGAAGTGAATTTTTAGCTTCATAAAACTGTTCATATAATTTAAAATTATTCGTAAAATTAAAAAAAAAAATACAGCAATCTTTAAGAACGTATATAGTTTATTAATAAATTGTTTGAAAACCCATAGCATATTCTATAGACATGAAAAAAATACAAAGAAGAATGACGTTTTTTAGCGTACGCAAAGTTTTGTTTAAAGTTTTTTGGATAATCTAAATAGGAGTATGTCATGATGAAATATGTGTTTTTGTAAAGCTTGTCATGTCTATTTAAAGGAAATACCTTCCTTTCATTTCGCACGAATTTGCATGGTATATTTTTTGCACTAAAATCATTTTCTTAACTATTTTTACGTACTAGTATCGCCCCGTGGTCGAAATTCGACCTTTCTCTATTAATGTTTTAATGGCAACATATGAATATAAAAATAAGATTCTGTCAAAGCGATTGGCTATACCTTTCAAATAAAAAAAAAATTATGAAAATACGATGCCATTAAGTCAGTTAAAAACTGAGATATAGAAAAGTGTTTACGTATTAATATATAGATACTGTCATAAATCGGTAACCGTTAAGCTAATTAACATAAACTGTATATTTTTAGAATGGTGTGATTTGTCTCTTTCTGACAATGTTCCATTTGTGTTAATAGGACTTATATTTATTAAGTTACCGGAGGTCAAAGCTAAAAAAACTAGAATTTTTGAAAAATTTCTAGAGTTTGGTTGCTCTTTACGAGGAGATAAATAATGACGAGACATCGTTAGAAAGGTTTTTTTTTATGAACTACAATAGTAACTATAAGAGCTCATTTCAAATCACCATGTGAAAAAAGTTATTTTCTAGTCAAGACTTTTTTTCATACCAAAATGTACTGAAACATAAAATTTGCCTAGCGAATAACTTTTTTCACACAGTGACTTGAAATGTGCTCCTAAGGTAATGCTGTTGGAAGGAGACACATCGACATTAAAAAATATACACTTTATGTTAATTAGCTAAGCCGTTAACGAGATTTATGACAGTATCTAAAAAAATAGCTAGGAAAATTATTTTTGCGCTTATCTCGAAAACGCGTCTTCAGCGACCCACTACGATGGCTTAAAATTATATAAGCTGTGTAATATGCACAAAAATTAATAGTTTTGAGAACTGAAATGTTGGTGGCTTAGTAAAAGAAAATTTTTTGACTTATTTTTAATTTTATATTTGAAAATTTTTCAAAAACTATTTACAAAACCAACTTTATTTAAAAAGGATATTAAAGAATGGATGTTTGACTTTTAAAAAAGCTATTGCACAACATTGTGAATTATGCCGTTGTTTTTTAATAATTGTTTTCTATTTTAGGTAAATGTTTTAGAAAATTTCCCCTTCCGCTTAAAGGGGGGACATAGACCCCTTCTCCGTACGATTTTTTCTTGTCTTCGTCCAATCTAAAAGGCTCTATTCTTTTGTCACATCTCATATTTAAAATCCTATATATCAATTTAAAGGGAAATTAAAAAAAATTGTCATTTAACTTTAATTTTCAAAAATCTGCAAAATTTAGTCATTTTTTCAGAAAAAAATACATGCCTTGAGTATTTTATGCTTAAATTAGAAAAAACATTCATTTGGAAAGAAATTATAGTTTTTCACGTCTAGCATGTATGAAACGGTCCACTGTGAGCCGCCGTCACAGATTTCACCGCAGATGCCAACATTCTTCACAACTTTTTGGCTTACGCCGTTAAAACCCCCTTCCGTTTTCCCCTCCTTTATCATTAGTTAAGACTAGGGACTCTATCCCAACCTTCGCTGTCTTAAAATCCTTACCTCCTCCTCTATCCCAACCTTCGCCGTCTTAGTTTTTACTCCTTCGCCTTCAACGTTAAGACTAGGGACTCTATCCCAACCTTCGCTGTCTTAACTCTCCGAGAAGCTTAGACTAGAAAAGTGAAAAGTGCAAAGTGAAAAGTGAAAAGTGAAAAGTGCAACAAGAAAAGTGAAAAGTGCAAAGTGCAAAGTGCAAAGTGAAAAGTGAAAAGTGCAAAGTACAAAGTACAAAGTGAAAAGTGAAAAGTGAAAAGTGCAAAGTGCAAAGTGAAAAAAGAAAAGTGAAAAGTGAAAAGTGCAACCGGAAAAGTGAAAAGTGCAAAGTGCAAAGTGCAAAGTGAAAAGTGAAAAGTGCAACAAGAAAAGTGAAAAGTGCAAAGTGCAAAGTGCAAAGTGAAAAGTGAAAAGTGCAAAGTACAAAGTGAAAAGTGAAAAGTGAAAAGTGCAAAGTGCAAAGTGCAAAGTGCAAAGTGAAAAGTGAAAAGTGCAAAGTGAAAAGTGCAAAGTGCAAAGTGAAAAGTGAAAAGTGAAAAGTGCAAAGTGAAAAGTGAAAAGTGCAAAGCGCAAAGTGAAAAGTGAAAAGTGAAAAGTGCAAAGTGAAAAGTGAAAAGTGAAAAGTGCAAAGTGATAAGTGCAAAGTGCAAAGTGCAAAGTGAAAAGTGAAAAAAGAAAAGTGAAAAGTGAAAAGTGCAAAGTGCAAAGTGCAAAGTGAAAAGTGAAAAGTGAAAAGTGAAAAGTGAAAAGCGCATAGTGAAAAGTGAAAAGTGAAAAGTGAAAAGTGCCAAGTGAAAAGTGAAAAGTGCAAAGAGCAAAGTGAAAAGTGAAAAGCGAAAAGTAAAAAGTGCAAAGTGAAAAGTGAAAAGTGAAAAGTGCAAAGCGCAAAGTGAAAAGTGAAAAGTGAAAAGTGAAAAGTGAAAAGTGAAAAGTGCAAATTGAAAAGTGCAAAGAGAAAAGTGAAAAGTAAAAAGTGCAAAGTGAAAAGTGAAAAGTGAAAAGTGCAAAGTGAAAAGTGAAAAGTGCAAAGTGAAAAGTGAAAAGTGAAAAGTGAAAAGTGCAAAGTGAAAAGTGAAAAGTGAAAATTGAAAAGTGAAAAGTGCAAAGTGAAAAGTGCAAAGTGAAAAGTGCAAAGTGCAAAGTGAAAAGTGCAAAGTGAAAAATGAAAAGTGAAAAGTGAAAAATGCAAAGTGCAAAGTGAAAAGTGAAAAGTGCAAAGTGAAAAGTGCAGTGCAAAGTGAAAAAAAAAGTGAAAAGTGAAAAGTGCAAAGTGAAAAGTGAAAAATGCAACAGGAAAAGTGAAAAGTGCAAAGTGAAAAGTGCAACCGGAAAAGTGAAAAGTGAATAATGCAAAGTGAAAAGTGTAACGTGAAAAGTGCAAAGTGCAAGGAGCAAAATGCAAAGTGAAAAGCGAAAAGTGAAAAGTGAAGAGTGAAAAGTGAAAAGTGCAAAGTGCAAAGTGAAAAGTGAAAAGTGAAATGTGCAAAGTGAAAAGTGAAAAGTGCAAAGTGAAAAGTGAAAAGTGCAAAGTGCAAAGTGAAAAGTGAAAAGTGAAAAGTGAAAAGTGCAAAGTGCAAAGTGCAAAGTGAAAAGTGAAAAGTGAAAAGTGAAAAGTGAAAAGTGAAAGTGCAAAGTGAAAAGTGAAAAGTGAAAAGTGCAAAGTGAAGAGTGAAAAGAGAAAAGTGAAAAGTGAAAAGTGAAAAGTGCAAAGAGCAAAGTGAAAAGTGAAAAGCGAAAAGTAAAAAGTGCAAAGTGAAAAGTGAAAAGTGAAAAGTGCAAAGCGCAAAGTGCAAAGTGAAAAGTGAAAAGTGCAAAGTGCAAAGTGCAAAGTGAAAAGTGAAAAGTGCAAAGTGCAAAGTGCAAAGTGAAAAATGAAAAGTGCAAAGTGAAAAGTGAAAAGTGCAATGTGAAAAGTGAAAAGTGCAAAGTGCAAAGTGAAAAGTGAAAAGTGCAGAGCAAAGTGAAAAAAAAAAGTGAAAGTGAAAATTGAAAAGTGCAAAGTGAAAAGTGCAACAGGAAAAGTGAAAAGTGCAACGGGAAAAGTGAAAAGTGCAAAGTGCAATGTGAAAAGTGAAAAGTGAAAAGTGCAAAGTGCAAAGTCAAAAGCGAAAAGTGAAAAGTGAAGAGTGAGATGTGAAAAGTGCAAAGTGCAAAGTGCAAAGTGCAAAGTGAAAAGTGAAAAGTGCAAAGTGAAAAGTGCAAAGTGAAAAGTGAAAAGTGAAAAGTGCAAAGTGCAAAGTGAAAAGTGAAAAGTGAAAAGTGCAAAGTGAAAAGTGAAAAGTGAAAAGTGCAAAGTGCAAAGTGCAAAGTGAAAAGTGAAAAGTGAAAAGTGAAAAGTGCAAAGTGAAAAGTGCAAAGTGAAAAGTGAAAAGTGAAAAATGCAAAGTGAAAAGTGAAAAGTGAAGAGTGAAAAGTGCAAAGTGCAAAGTGAAAAATGAAAAGTGCAAAGTGAAAAGTGAAAAATGCAAAGTGCAAAGTGCAAAGTGAAAAGTGAAAAGTGAAAAGTGAAAAGTGCAAAGTGCAAAGTGAAAAGTGAAAATTGCCAAGTGCAAAGTGAAAAGTGCAAAGTGAAAAGTGCAAAGTGAAAAGTGAAAAGTGAAAAGTGAAGATTGAAAAGTGCAAAGTGCAAAGCGAAAAGTGAAAAGTGCAAAGTGCAAAGTGCAAAGTGAAAAGTGAAAAGTGCAGAGCAAAGTGAAAAGTGAAAAGCGAAAAGTAAAAAGTGCAAAGTGAAAAGTGAAAAGTGAAAAGTGCAAAGTGAAAAGTGAAAAGTGCAAAGTGCAAAGTGAAAAGTAAAAGTGAAAAGTGCAACGGGAAAAGTGAAAAGTGCAAAGTGCAAAGTGAAAAGTGAAAAGTGCAAAGTGCAAAGTGAAAAGTGAAAAGTGAAAAGTGAAGAGTGAAAAGTGAAAAGTGCAAAGTGCAAAGTGCAAAGTGCAAAGTGCAAAGTGAAAAGTGAAAAGTGCAAAGTGAAAAGTGAAAAGTTAAATTTGCAAAGTGAAAAGTGCAAAGTGCAAAGTGAAAAGTGCAAAGTGAAAAGTGAAAAGTGCAAAGTGAAAAGTGAAAAGTGCAAAGTGCAAAGTGAAAAGTGCAAAGTAAAAGTGAAAAGTGCAAAGTGAAAAGTGAAAAGTGAAAAGTGCAAAGTGAAAAGTGAAAAGTGCAATGTGAAAAGTGAAAAGTGAAAAGTGCAAAGTGAAAAGTGAAAAGTGAAAAGTGCAAAGTGCAAAGTGCAAAGTGAAAAATGAAAAGTGCAAAGTGAAAAGTGAAAAATGCAAAGTGCAAAGTGAAAAGTGAAAAGCGCAAAGTGAAAAGCGAAAAGTGAAAAGTGCAACAGGAAAAGTGAAAAATGCAAAGTGAAAAGTGAAAAGTGCAAAGTGCAAAGTGAAAAGTGAAAAGTGAAAAGTGAAAAGTGAAAAGTGCAAAGTGCAAAGTGCAAAGTGAAAAGTGCAAAGTGCAAAGTGAAAAGTGAAGAGTGGAAAGTGAAAAGTGAAAAGTGCAACAAGAAAAGTGCAAAGTGAAAAGTGAAAAGTGAAAAGTGAAAAGTGCAAAGTGAAAAGTGAAAAGTGCAAAGTGAAAAGTGAAAAGTGAAAAGTGCAAAGTGAAAAGTGAAAAGTGAAAAGTGAAAAGTAAAAAGTGCAAAGTGCAAAGTGAAAAGTGAAAAGTGAAAAGTGCAATGTGAAAAGTGTAAAGTGCAAAGTGAAAAGTGAAAAGTGCAAAGTGAAAAGTGAAAAGTGAAAAGTGCAATGTGCAAAGTGAAAAGTGAAAAGTGCAAAGTGCAACGTGAAAAGTGAAAAGTGCAAAGAGCAAAGTGAAAAGTGAAAAGCGAAAAGTAAAAAGTGCAAAGTGAAAAGTGAAAAGTGCAAAGTGAAAAGTGAAAAGTGCAAAGTGAAAAGTGAAAAGTGAAAATAGAAAAGTGAAAAGTGCAAAGTGAAAAGTGCAAAGTGAAAAGTGAAAAGTGCAAAGTGCAAAGTGCAAAGTGAAAAATGAAAAGTGCAAAGTGAAAAGTGAAAAATGCAAAGTGCAAAGTGAAAAGTGAAAAGTGAAAAGTGAAAAGTGCAAAGTGAAAAGTGCAATGCAAAGTGAAAAGTAAAAGTGAAAAATGAAAAGTGCAAAGTGAAAAGTGAAAAGTGCAAAGTGAAAAGTGAAAAGTGCAAAGTGCAACGTGAAAAGTGAAAAGTGCAAAGAGCAAAGTGAAAAGTGAAAAGCGAAAAGTAAAAAGTGCAAAGTGAAAAGTGAAAAGTGCAAAGCGAAAAGTGAAAAGTGCAAAGTGAAAAGTGAAAAGTGAAAAGTGAAAATAGAAAAGTGAAAAGTGAAAAGTGCAAAGTGCAAAGTGAAAAGTGCAAAGTGCAAAGTGAAAAATGAAAAGTGAAAAGTGAAAAGTGCAAAGTGAAAAATGAAAAGTGCAAAGTGAAAAGTCTTTGCTTTTTTCACTTTTCACTTTTCACTTTGCACTTTTCACTTTTCACTTTTCACTTTTCACTTTGCACTTTTCACTTTTCACCTTGCACTTTTCACTTTTCACTTTTCACTTTGCACTTTTCAATTTTCACTTTGCACTTTTCTTTTTTAACTTTTCACTTTGCTTTTTCACTTTGCACTTTTCACTTTTCACTTTTCGCTTTGCACTTTTCACTTTTCACTTTGCACTTTTCACTTTTCACTTTGCACTTTTCACTTTTCACTTTGCACTTTTCTTTTTTCACTTTTCACTTTGCTTTTTTCACTTTGCACTTTTCACTTTGCACTTTTCACTTTTCACTTTTCACTTTTCACTTTGCACTTTTCACTTTTCACTTTGCACTTTGCACTTTTCACTTTGCTTTTTTCACTTTTCACTTTTCACTTTTCACTTTTCACTTTTCACTTTTCACTTTTCACTTTTCACTTTTCACTTTTCACTTTGCACTTTTCACTTTTCACTTTGCACTTTTCACTTTTCACTTTTCACTTTTCACTTTGCACATTTCACTTTTCACATTTCACTTTGCTCTTTCCACTTTTCACTTTTCACTTTGCACTTTGCACTTTGCACTTTGCACTTTTCACTTTTCACTTTGCATTTTTCACTTTTCGCTTTGCACTTTTCACTTTGCACTTTGCACTTTGCACTTTTCACTTTTCACTTTGCACTTTTTACTTTTCACTTTTCACTTTAAGCTTTTCACTTTTCACTTTGCACTTTTCACTTTTCACTTTTCACTTTGCACTTTTCACTTTTCACTTTGCACTTTTCACTTTTCACTTTTCACTTTGCACTTTGCACTTTTCACTTTGCACTGCACTTTTCACTTTGCACTTTGCACTTTGCACTTTTCACTTTTCACTTTTCACTTTTCACTTTTCTCTTTTCAGTTTTCACTTTTCACTTTGCACTTTTCACATTTCACTTTGCTCTTTCCACTTTTCACTTTTCACTTTTCACTTTTCACTTTTCACTTTTCACTTTTCACTTTTCACTTTTCACTTTTCACTTTGCACTTTGCACTTTTCCCGTTGCACTTTTCACTTTTCACTTTTCACTTTTCACTTTTCACTTTTCACTTTTCACTTTTCACTTTTCACTTTGCACTTTGCACTTTGCACTTTGCACTTTGCACATTGCACTTTGCACTTTTCACTTTGCACTTTTCACTTTTCAGTTTGCACTGCACTTTTCACTTTGCACTTTTCACTTTTCACTTTGCACTTTTCACTTTTCACTTTGCACTTTTCAATTTTCACTTTTCACTTTTCACTTTTCACTTTTCACTTTTCACTTTTCACTTTTCACTTTTCACTTTTCACTTTGCACTTTGCACTTTGCACTTTTCACTTTGCACTTTGCACTTTTTACTTTTCACTTTTCACTTTGCACTTTTCGCTTTTCACTTTGCACTTTGCACTTTGCACTTTTCACTATGCACTTTTCACTTTGCACTTTTTACTTTTCACTTTTCACTTTGCACTTTTCGCTTTTCACTTTGCACTTTGCACTTTGCACTATGCACTTTTCACTTTTCACTTTTCACTTTTCACTTTTCACTTTTCACTTTGCATTTTTCACTTTTCATCTTCACTTTTCACTTTTCACTTTTCACTTTTCACTTTTCACTTTTCACTTTTCACTTTGCACTTTTCCCGTTGCACTTTTCACTTTTCACTTTTCACTTTTCACTTTTCACTTTGCACTTTTCACTTTTCACTTTTCACTTTTTACTTTGCACTTTGCACTTTTCACTTTTCACTTTTCACTTTTCACTTTTTACTTTTCACTTTGCACTTTGCACTTTGCACTTTGCACTTTTCACTTTTCACTTTTCACTTTGCACTTTTCACTTTTCACTTTTCAGTTTGCACTTTGCACTTTTCACTTTGCACTTTGCACTTTTCCCGTTGCACTTTTCACTTTTCACTTTTCACTTTGCACTTTGCACTTTGCACTTTTCACTTTGCACTTTTCACATTTCACTTTTCACTTTGCACTGCACTTTTCACTTTGCACTTTGCACTTTTCACTTTTCACTTTTCAATTTTCACTTTGCACTTTTCACTTTTCACTTTGCACTTTTCAATTTTCACTTTTCACTTTTCACTTTTCACTTTTCACTTTTCACTTTTCCCTTTTCACTTTGCACTTTTCCCGTTGCACTTTTCACTTTTCACTTTGCACTTTTCACTTTGCACTTTGCACTTTTCACTTTGCACTTTTTATTTTTCACCTTGCACTTTTCACTTTTCACTTTGCACTTTTCACTTTTCACTTTTCACTTTGCACTTTTCACTTTGCACTTTTCACATTTCACTTTGCTCTTTCCACTTTTCACTTTGCACTTTTAACTTTTCACTTTTCACTTTGCACTTTTCACTTTTCACTTTTCACTTTTCATTTTGCACTTTTCACTTTTCACTTTTCACTTTTTACTTTGCACTTTTCACTTTGCACTTTGCACTTTTCACTTTGCACTTTTTACTTTTCACCTTGCACTTTTCACTTTTCACTTTTCACTTTTCACTTTGCACTTTTCACTTTGCACTTTTCACATTTCACTTTGCTCTTTCCACTTTTCACTTTTCACTTTGCACTTTTAACTTTTCACTTTTCACTTTTCATTTTGCACTTTCACTTTTCACTTTTCACTTTTCACTTTTCACTTTTCACTTTTCACTTTTCACTTTGCACTTTTCACTTTGCACTTTGTTTTTTTCACTTTGCACTTTTTACTTTTCACCTTGCACTTTTCACTTTTCACTTTTCACTTTGCACTTTTCACTTTTCACTTTTCAATTTTCACTTTTCACTTTTCACTTTTCACTTTTCACTTTTCACTTTTCACTTTTCCCTTTTCACTTTGCACTTTTCCCGTTGCACTTTTCACTTTTCACTTTTCACTTTGCACTTTTCACTTTGCACTTTGCACTTTTCACTTTGCACTTTTTATTTTTCACCTTGCACTTTTCACTTTTCACTTTGCACTTTTCACTTTTCACTTTTCACTTTGCACTTTTCACTTTGCACTTTTCACATTTCACTTTGCTCTTTCCACTTTTCACTTTGCACTTTTAACTTTTCACTTTTCACTTTGCACTTTTCACTTTTCACTTTTCACTTTTCATTTTGCACTTTTCACTTTTCACTTTTCACTTTTTACTTTGCACTTTTCACTTTGCACTTTGCACTTTTCACTTTGCACTTTTCACTTTTCACTTTGCACTTTGCACTTTTCACTTTTCACTTTTCACTTTTCACTTTGCACTTTTCACTTTTCCCGTTGCACTTTTCACTTTTCACTTTGCACTTTTCACTTTTCACTTTTCACTTTTCACTTTGCACTTTTCCCGTTGCACTTTTCACTTTTCACTTTGCACTTTTCACTTTTCCCGTTGCACTTTTCACTTTTCACTTTTCACTTTTCACTTTGCACTTTGCACTTTTCATTACTGTGCACTTTGCACTTTGCTAGTTGCACTTTGCACTTTTTATTACTGTGCACTTTGCACTTTGCAAGTTGCACTTTGCACTTTGCAAAGTTGAGATAACAATTAAACATGCTATTACGATGATAGAGAACACAACAAAAGTAAGTGGCCGCACAATATTCTGTCTGTCTGTCTGTCTGTTCGTCTACAGCCTAAACGGCTCGATCGATTTTCTTCAAACTTGGTACATAGTAGTTTTTGGTGATTATGCCCACACGTTTTTTTCATTTTTTTTAGAACCAAAAATAACGAACCTGCCATACAATTTTTTTCAGCAATTTTACATAATCGTATTTTTCTCAAAAACGGCTCGACAACTTTTCTTAAAAAAAATTCAATAAATTTATTTTAGTAAGGCTTCCTTTGGGTGGAAAACTATTTTTAAAAAATGGTTATTAATGGTACCTCCCAACCATATTTTAAATTTTTGATTTTCTTCAAAACGATGCGGCCAATTTCAATTATTTTTTTTTTGCAGAAGCTTCCAAAAAATATAAATAGATTTGTCCACCAAAATTTTTGAAAAATATTTTTTGGATTTTTAAAAAATGTTTCAAATTTTTTTTTTGAAAAATCAAATGTTTCGAAAACGACATGATCTATTTGTTTGAAACTTGATAATTAAGAGGTTTTTAGTACTATCTAAAATATTTTTAGAAAAAATTTTGCATTTTTGAAAAATAACGGTACCTGCCATACAAAAGTTAAAAAACCGCAAAGGAAAACATTTTTTTGCTTAAAAATGACTCCTACAATTTTGATAAAACTTTTTATATACTAAAATTAGTACGATCTACTACCAAAAATTATAAATTTTACACTTAGCAACTATTAATAGTACCTGTCATAGAACGTATTTTTTTATTTTGAATTTTCTCGTTATCGGCTAAACGGATTTAGATGAATTTTTGTATATACAAATTTCAAATAAGATTTAATAATATTGCATACCAAAATTTTCAAAAAAAAAGTTTTTGGATTTTTAAAAAAAGTTTCAAATATTTTTTGAAAATTCGATATATCAAAAATGGGTTGACAATTTTTTTACAAATTTTGTTTTATATACACATAAATACATACAAAAATGTTTCAAGAATTTTATATAGAAAAATTATTTTTTTAAAAAACCGCTCCAATGATTTTAATTTTTTTCCCATACAATCATATTCAATCAAGAACTAATATGGCATTCTTTTTTTTCGTCTCAAACTGTCAAAAGAGTTGTTTTAGCCAATTTATTTAAATGTCGTATTTCAGCCAATCGGAGCCCGCGGACTTCTATAACCAAATTTGTAAGCAACTGTCAGCTATGTTGCTGAACAGCGCCACCGTTGACGAAACCCAGCGGTCCTACTTACTCGCACATACAATTCCTAGCTTTTTGCAAGTCATCGTGGAATTCGCCGATCGCTGGTGTCACTTCCAGGAGCGCGCGAGCACGGTGAACGCATTCAGCTATTTTCTAACTTTTTAAGAAAAAACCAGACGAAAGCACCAAAAATCGAACAAACCAATTTCGAAATTGTAGAACCATTTTTCCCCTCCAAATTTCTAAAAACAGAACCCAAAAGTTAAAAGAGAGCTCAAGCGATAAAAAATAGAGGATACCAAAAAAAAAACTTTCTACTCGCGATAAAAAATAACCTACTTCGGTGAGTTTTTGTTTGATTTTGGGGAATTAGGGAGTGGTTGATAGCTTTTCATCTTTAATAGCCTATTGAATAGACCGGAAAATGAGGAGTATAAAGGAAAGGAACAATTACGTGCAAGGGTTTTTATTATTGAATATGTTTGTTGGGCCCATAAGCATGCTTAAAACCGAAAATGCTACTAAATTTACCCATGCACTTCTGAGAGAATGGTCACACCGGCCACTTTTAAATATTTTTGGTATAACTCGAAAACTAAGCCGAATTTGACAATTTTACATATAAAACTTTTTGTTCAAAATTGAATTTTCTATTGGAATGGAAAGTTGAAAAATTTTATAAAAAAATTTAAGCAGGAAAAGTTAACAAAAACCAACCTACAAAAAATCGAAAAATCAAAGATATTTAAATTTTGTTCTAAATTGCGCATTACTTTTTTCAGAGCAAAGATACGCTCAAGACATGCATGAACAAAGTAAAGTAGAGTTTTTAGGCCATAATATGACATGTTTAAAAAGACATATTATTTCAAAATTGACAGAGATATAGCCATTCAAACTTTACCATTTCTTATCATTTTTCGCAGTTTTTGCCCGAAAGCCAATTTTTTTGCTACTTTATGAAAAATTTTACATTCCTAGCACATAGTACCAAATCTTATGTTAATTGGACCAGCCGTTCGGTCTGTAGGTCTGAAAGCATTTAAAAACAGCCAAAAAACGAAATTGCGAACTTACACCCTTTTTTATAAATTCTCTATAGTTGTAATGTCATATTATATCAAAATTTTGATTTCGAACATTTTTACGAAAGTGAAAATTGCCATATTGTACCGAAAAAGGGACTTTCGGGCCAAAACTGTGAAAAATTATAAGAAATCATAAGGTTTGAATGGAAATATCTCTGTCAATTTTGAATAAATATTAATTTTTAATTATTTTATTTTTATGCCATATTAAAGCCGTAAGACTTAAGCTTATTTTGTTCATGCATGTCTTGAGCGTATTTTTGCTCCGAAAAAAGTTATGCGCAATTTAGGAAAAAATTTAAAAATCTTTGATTTTTTGATTTTTTTATGTTGGTTTTTGTTTACTTTTTCCTGCTTAAATTTTTTTATAAAATTTTCCAAACTACCCATTTCGATAGAAAATTTAATTTTGAACAAAAATTATTGTACGCAAAATTGTCAAATTCGGCTTAGTTTTCAAGTTATACCAAAAATACTGAAAAGTGGCCAGTGTGACCATTCTCTCAGAAACGCATGGGTGAATTTAGTAGCATTTTCGGTTTTAAGCATGCTTATGGACCAAACAAACATATTCAATAATAAAAACCCTTGCACGTAATTGTTCCTTTTTAAAAGGTCTATTCAATAGGCTATAACATCATGAAGTTAAAATTAATATTATTATTATAATGCCCTTCTCACCAAGAGGAACATCTAGTGGACGGGGACTAAATGTCAACCACGCTTCTATTGGTAATTTGGATTCATACAGACCACCTGTCTGTCTGGACACTTAGATACATTTTAGTACAGACCGCCTGCCCGTCTGTTATATTTTCGGATAGTGGTTTGCTCTTCCACTTTAAAGGCCAGTAATGTAGGTTCATCGATTATCTTGTTTCATCAATATACTGGGATAGGGTACTAATGGCTGATAGACCATTGTTTTCCTACTCTCTGCCAGTATATTGAAGATAACACCTGTAGAAAAGAAGGGATATACGGTCTGGAATAAATATTCTGAAATTTGAAAAAAATAGTTTTTGTCGTGGTAAATTTTACCGTGACATCGTAATGTTGACAGAAAAATACTTTAAAAAAAATCGTATAAAAGAATCTAGGTATAGCAGACCAATTACTGAAACTAGCTGACCTTTTATATAGATCTTAGGGCCTTTCAAGTTGTATTAAATTTTTGTAAATTTCCCATAAATGAGGTGCCAAAAATCGCACGTGACCTTGAACAATAATTTAAAAATACAAAAAAAAAAAAATATGGCTGACCAATTACTAAAACTAGCTGACCTTTTATATAGTTCTCAGGGCCTTTCTGAGGGTATTAATTTTTTGCAAATTTTCCATAAATGAGGTGCACAGAAATCGCTATGACTTTGACATTTTTAAAATTAAAAAAAAAATCTATGCCTCACCAATTACTGAAACTAGCTGAATTTTTATATAGTTCTAGAGATCTTTTAGATGGTACACATTTTTTGCGAATTTACCTAAGATGAGGTGCCAAAAATCGTTATGACCTTGAATTTTTTTTTTAAATTCATTCAATATTCATAAAAAAAATCTATGGCTTACCAATTACTGAAAATAGCTGACCTTTTACAACCTCGAAGAGGCCTTTCAAAAAGCTTACTTTTTTTTAAAGACCCAAATCAGGTGCCAAAAGTTTTTTCTGTCATCTTGAAACGAACTTCAAAAATTCATAGAAAACAATCTATGGCTGACCAATTACTGTAAATAGTTGACCTTTTATCACGTTCTATAAATCTTTCGGATGGTATACATTTTTTGCAAATTTCCCATAAATGAGGTGCCAAAAATCGGGCGCGATCTTGAGAAAGTTTAAGCCTTTACTATAAGTTATCTAGGGCTGACCAATTTCTGGGACCAGTTTAACTTTTCTCACCAATTACTGACCAATAAAATGGCATTTTTTTTATCTATTATTTCCCTCATATGAGGTGCCAAAGGTCCAGAGCCATGTAAATGGTAGATTGTGAAATTCTGAGTCGACACATCAATAAATTTTATTAATACAAATATTTTTCTAACTTTTCTTGCCTTTTCAAATTTTCTTTCCAAAAACGACTTTTTTTTAATGTAGTCCTATGGTTTAGGGTGCTGAAGCCAACGGGAGTTCTCGGGTCACCGTCCGACACTTGGTTTTCGATTTATAAGCAACATTTCGGGATTTAAACTGGTAAGTAGCAACCCTTCTATTGTCCTTCTGACAGTGTTGTCACCTTTGCAATACTGGACATGAACTATTTGTAACGCCCTTACTTTTAAGGAAATTTTATGGGACAAATCTTCTTTCACACTCGTAGCTAGAGTTCTAAAAGATCTTGATGTACACAAATCCGCTGGCCCGGATGGTGCCCCCCCCCCCTTCATTGTTCTGAAGAGGTGTTATTCAAGCTGGCGAAGTCACTTCGTAAGCTTTTCCATCTGTCCTACTACACTGACCTCTTTCCGAGTCGATGTAGAACGGAATTTGTCCAGCCTGTCCCTAAAAAAGGTGAATCTTCGTCTCTCTCCAAGTATCGATCAATTGCACTTACGTCCCTTCTTTCCAAGGTCATCGAAACTGATAAAAATTATCAGCTTAAGAAATATCTTGAAGAACGAAAGCTTCTCAATGACCGGCAGCACGGCTTTCGTAACATCTGATGATCTGATCTGATTGTTTATCTCATCGAGCAGTGGATCAAATCTTTACATCATTTTGGAGAAAGTAAGATTGTTACATTTGATATTTCCAAAGCGTTTGATAGAGTTTGGCACCAAGCTCTATTATCGAAAATGCGTGCATTTGGTATTGATGAATCTCTTCTTCGATGGATTAAAAATTACCTTTCGGACCGTTCAATATAATTTGAATTGGATGGTTTCAAGTCTGATATTCATAAAATAAATGCTGGTGTGCCCCAGGGCTCCGTTTTGTCTCCGACTCTCTTTCTCATTTTCATTAATGACCTCTTGCCTGAAACTTCTAATCCATTAAATTGTTTTGCTGTCGATAGTACCCTCAGCTTTTCTTATTCGTTTCTTGATTCATACCCCTGTCCTTCGGATGTGGAACTTGAGTGGCAGCGTATGATAAGCTCATTTAATTCCGATCTTGACAGCATTGTCCGGAGCGGAATCAAAAACCGTGTAGAATTGAATGCTTCAAAAATTCAATGCTGTTTGCTGTCTATGAAGCTGAACCCACCCCCAATGCCGCTATCAATAAAAGTTATTATTTTCTGCCTTTTTTAAAACAAATTACAAGTCATTCATCATGATGAAACGAAAAAAAGTTAATCCGCGGACAAAAACCTATTTTTATAAAAGAGCTTCAAACACTTAGTGGGGCTTCCTCCTGAAAGAGCAGCCTTCTGTGAGTTTTGCTAGTCCACCAGTTGGCTGACAGAGGATCGTTGAACAACCAGCGCATACAACGACTCCTTGGGCATGACTAAAGACAGTTGTGATCTTGTAGCATCCTGGGCATTTTACGTCCATGAAGTAGGAATTTGGGTGTTGTACCAGACGCTTTAGCTTGTGCTTGCGCTTTTCTTCAGCTGGTAATGGGTGAAGTAAATCTTTTGCTAGCGGCATGTTTCTTCTTTCACAGCTAACACGGAAAAAGGAGCGGTACTTGCATCGAAAAAACTGAACAGCTTTCAGTTCGGGGTATGTGCATCACAGATCACCTTCTGTGGAATGATCACATATTCATCGTCGCCAAAAATGCTAAAAAGTGTTTAGGTTTTCTTCGAAGATGGAAGAAATCATGTCTCCCCTTCTGATCTGGCTGTAATCTATAAAGCCTTTATTCGCCCAAAGCTTGAATACAATTCTCACATTTGGGTTGGAGCTCCCATAACCCATTTAAGTCTCTTGGATGCTTGGATCGTATCCAAAAAAGAGCTTTAAAAATGATAGGTGATACTACTATAACTGAAACATTAGAATCTTTTCGTAATGTTTCATGCCTCACCTTATTTTATTGCTATTTTTATAAACCTCCCCTAAAACAATTCCACCGTAATACTCGCACTTTCAGGAATGCACATCAGTTTAGCCTTAAGCCCAATTTCGGACGTACTGTTAAGTACGGAGATTCTTTTTTTAGCCGAACCACACGAATGTGGAATGCATTACCCAGCTCTATTTTTTCCTTCCATTTTGATATTCAGAATTTCAAAACCAATGTACATCGGTATCTCCCTTTAAATCTTTCCCTATTTTCCTGTCACTGTATTCAATCACTTTTAAAAGTAGTCAAAACCTCTTTACATGCATATCCAATAAAAAAAGTAAAAGTTTTGAATTAAAATTTGTTGATATTATATTATTCAATAGATGCACAATTTTTTCAATCTAAAAAACATACATTCACTTTATAACTTAATAAAAACATTGATGTTCATCATCTATTTAAAATAAATGTCACAATTCTACTTTTAAGATTTGGTCTAAAAAACTATAACATTTTGAAGAAAACTAAATAATACTTCTTGTGATTGAAGAGTTGAATATTATTATCTACTTTTGATTGTGGCCTTTGTTATGATCACTGTGATTATAACTTTTATTATGATCACTACGATTATTGTGCATCTTACTGTCATCTAAATTTTCTGATGGGATCGAATCGATAGTCACTGTTGACCTCTTTGATTTCGAACCAGAGCTAGAACTGGAGCTGGAACTTCCTGAGGTTTTTGGATATTTAACTGCCTTAGTATTTCCCGAACATTGCATGACAAAACGAAGTTCATCCAAAAATTCGGCCTTAAATGGAACCTGTTAAAAAAAAATCATCGTTAAATTTGGGAAAATTTTATTTCAAAAGGACTTGCCAAAGGGAAGACAAAATGAAAATGCTTTAAAGTATTCGATTTGTTTTATGTGTAGGTACCTTATTATCTCGGGCTATGAAATATATACTCAAAAGCCATTCGCAAATCCCAATGCAACTCGCAAGGATACACCCAACAAGCAGGACGAAGTAAACACCTCCTAAATTAGCCAATCCCAACCCTTTGGCCTCACCGCTACCATCTCCTTGCTAATGAGTGAGGTGTTTTTTTTTGTATGGTGGAGATGGGAGAAGGAAAAATCAAAATGGTATAAAAGCAAAATTAAATTTGTACAAGGAAAAGGTACCCAAGCTTGGGAGTTACTTTAAAACCAAAAAAAAAAACACTTTGAAAACTTAAATATCAGCACACGAAATAAAGAAAGGACTTCTTGTTGTATTCCAAATGGAGTGCGTATAATGTGTGAGCATGGATTGTTTACTCTTTCTTTGCGAAAACCATTCGAGGGATACCTTATGTTCCTCGCATCGCTCCTTAATTCCAAGAACCATTTCTAGAATAGCCACAAATACAGCAAAAAGTGATCCAACAATTAAAACAAGATACACGCCACCTAAGTTTGAAATTTCTAAAGAGGTTGCACCTCCTTCGCTTTGGGTATCCTTGAATTATTTATGTTATTTTTATTTTTTTAGAAAACAAAGTTTTTAAATAAATCCCTGTACACTTTCAAAATCTTACCGAGCACGCACCACCACCACGTTTTTCCTTCCACCACTTTGTCTTCAACTTTGTCAAGACACCCTGTTCTTGTAGTTCCAAAACGGCTTGACTCAAGATATCTCTATATGGACTATCTATAAAAAGATTTTAGGATATTAAGATTGAGTTTGAAAACTATAAAAAAAGAATGATTGATACTTTTGCGCATAGCAATTCCATATCCCTTTTCGTCGAGTAGTGCTCCAACTTGCGTTAATGTACATTTCCGTTCAATTATATACTCAATTGTGGTTGATTCCATTAAGAAAGCATAGTTTTCATTTTCAACGCGTTCAACTCCCTCGTTGTTGGTGGAAGTCATGTACTGAGGGTTTTCTTTCATAAATTCATACATTTTCTGGTAAGTTGGATATTTCGCGTCCTAAACAATAAATTAGTATGAAAAAATAAAAAAAATTAAAAGGAAAGTTCAACATAAAAACAAGTTTTATTTCAAAAATAAATATTTGCATACATTTTATGAGGAAGGTATTTTTGTTTTTTAAGCTAGAAACTTAGATTCAAGTTTTACTGTCCCAAAGAAATGCAAGTTTATCGTCGCACAATGGGGCAGAATGCCCTTCAATGTGGCATCAAATCAGTCGTTAGAGCTAGGAACTTAAAATTTTACACGAAAGCTTTTGAAACCAGTCGCAACCATTCCAGTCAACAACAGCTGATATTTTGCTGTCAGAATAATTGTCCTTCATCTATAATGCTTTTTCACTTTTTCTCATAGACTTCGCATGTGCGAGGGAAACAACCTCTTTTTTTTAGTCCAGGGATGTGAGCAAACTCAGTCTAATTAAAATATCCCTAAAATATCCCTTTTCTACATTGGTGAAACTGGAAAATTTTAAATGCCTGATAAAATTTAGTAGGAGTTTAGATAAAAGCAATTTTAGTGTTTGATTATGAAATTGGCCACTAGTCTGAACTATAATTTGAAAGAAATTCGAAAAATTTAAGTCAACTTCTCAAAAACTCGAAATAGATAAAAATTATCTAACGTAATAGTTTTAATAATATTGATAATTTTCTGGTTGCATTATTTAGATCTCACGTAATATAATTGGCAGTTACAAAAAAACTGTTAACTTATGAAACAGTTAAAGTTATCTTATAGTTGATAAGGGAACTTACTTCACGGGAACTCTACCTTGACATTGGAAATAATTTCACCTATACTAGGAAATAATTTCACTTTTTTGAAGTGAAGTTTTATTCCCACTGGATGTGGGAAACTCTTTCAAATTTAGAGTATGCTCAGCTTATATCAACCAAGTTCTTAGACAAAATTATCACTTAGGGTTTATTCAATCGCCAGACAGGCACCTATGTCAACAGTTTTCTTGGACAACAGTAAGGTTTCGCGATAATTTATATTTTCACATCTTAAGTTGGTTCTCACTTGAAACAATTCTTTTTTGCCGCTCGCTACGCTTTGCGAGAACAGGGAGGCTTATGTGGAACAACATACATACTGTCAACACATCCTTGATGAAAATGGAACAAGTTTTAAAAATATTTTGAAAGCCATTTAATATTTAAAAAAGGTTATCGATGGTTGTCATCCTGTGTGGATAACATGTTTTTTTATATAAGCCCCCGTAATGGTGATAAAATATTTGTCTTTTAATTAAACTCTTCACGCGGATTTTTTATTTTCACACCCCAATTGGTTCCCTCTTGTAAAAAAAATTTGCGCTCGCTATGCTTTGCGCAAATGTAGCCTAGTTTACAGTTCCCGTGAGCAAAGCAAAAAGAATTCTATGCAAATATTCTCGCGTGTCAAAATAATTGAGGTAAAATGCTTGGTTTACAGTTTCATGCATTGTTTGGCATGCGAAAAAAAGTGTTTTGAATAAAATATTTCTTGTTGATGGTCGGCTAACACTTCGAAAAAAAACTATATTCACCCCAAGGCATTATTTGCATGCAAATGGTTTTTGCATCCAAAAATAATTATTTTCCATTTTTAGGCCTACAGTTTATTAATTAAAGGTAAATTAATGACTCAATGGGTGGCTTAGGCCAAGGAAAAACTTTTTCGCCTTAAATATTTTTTCAATTTGGTGCACAGAATTGGTGAGAAATCGTGGTGGCCTTATGTCACTGCACAGAATTAAGATGGTCATACAAAATCATATAAAAACTAATCTCATTTCATTTCTACAAAATAACATTCTTACCAAGAATTCTTTTTCTGTTTTTCTTTCTCGAAATTTTTCATAAAATAGTTGAGGAATAACTTCACCCAAATTATAGATGAAATTACTTCCCACGTTTAGTGGGAAAAAAACTTCCACCAAAAAGAAAAGTGAAACCATATCCCACTAGAGGTGGAGTTATTTCCCATGTGAAGGTAACTTCCGTGAAGTTATTTCCCTGCACATTATATTTGAAATTGTTTAATGGGTTTTTCCAACTCTCAATTATCAGAATTCTTATAACCTGTCGAGAGTTTTATGTAAGTAATGGAAACTGAAAAAAATATCAACATTATTAAAACTATTACTTTAGATAATTTTTGATTATTCCGAGTTTTTGAAAGTCATTCAATTTTTGAAGTCTTCTTTTTATTGCTTTTCATGACAAATGAACCATTGATGCCAAGTTTCATCGACAAACCAGTATTTTCTACTGGTTTCCGGTAATATTTAACTTTTATACTGAAAATATAGTCATTTGTACATAAAAATTACAATAACTTTTTACACGGAGGCCGTATCGACTTGGTTTTGGTGTCATTTGATTCAGCAAAACTACCTCAAAACCATGTATCATCTGCTTAGGTTGCACCAAAGTTAATTTTTCTGTTCAATACACCACAATTTCACAAATCTCCCCCTCAAAAAAACACCCTTCCATGTGAAATATTTTCTTTTTCTTTTTATTTTTCATTCTCATAATACATGAAACGTTTTCACCAAGTTTCATAATTTTTTTGTTTTATATATCCTATTTTACCTCTACTATATGATAACAATATAGAAACATATTCCTAAAACCTAAGAGTAAAAAAACCTGTAAGCAGAATTATGGATACACAGAATTTTATAATACTGAATATTGGATTTACAACATTTTTAAATACAGAATTTTGAAAAACAGAATTCTGGATTTACAGAATTTTAGGACAAATAGTAGGCGGAACTCCACACTGGCTTCTCTATTGGCCAGCCAGCGTTCGGATCTTACTCCAAATGGAGTAAATCTACTCCGTTTATAGGGAAAGAAATTTAATTACTACAATTTTCCACTTTTTCAAGTCTGAAGAGTGAACCACTTCAATCTATCTTCTGTGTGGTTTGGAGTGGCATTTTAAGTACCTGTGCTCACTTATCAAGGCTGCCATATTACAAACTGTCATTAGACGTTGTATTTAGTGCATTTTTGTCTTCGCTTAAAAAAGTTGCATGTTAAATGCAACAACAATTTTGTATAATTCCGTAATGTTGTTAGCCTTTTCTTTTAGTATATTTTTATATTCACTTACATAAAAAGAAGTATGTAAAATACATCAACAAAACGGAATTATATCGGATTGTTGTTGTATTTAAAGCCAGAGTTTCGATGTCATTACGAATGTTTCCGGTTGGTTTTGGAGAGCCTTAGCTTATTTCTATCACAAAACAAATAGATATTTATCGTTAAAACTCTTGTTTTATTTTTCGTGCGCAGCGATACAAAATGCGACAGTTATACAATGGTAAACAACAACAAACAACTGTCGTCGGCGAACGTTTCACGAAGGTTTGAGAGAGCCTTTAATCAATTCATTCGCCAGTTTTCTTGTCTTTCTTCTCAAACGGAAATAACACCCTACAACACACCAGACGAGGAAAGTGTGGTTCCGGCTTTATTAATCTTCAAACATTTTTTAGATCGCTTAGCAAATTCATAAAACCTTGAGTTCTTAAGGACTGGACATAGACTCCCGATTTTTATTTTATTAATACATATTTTGTGAAAGAAAATGAGAGTAAACTTGAGTTTTAGTCCTATTTTTCCAAATATGCTACGAAATAGTAGCCGAGCCCTGTTACTGGCTCCTCTACTGGCTTTCCAACTGGCTACGAAAGGGGGGGTTTACATGAAACATTTAAACGCAAAAAAAACCATGTTGTCAACCTGGAGTTGTATGGTTTTCAAAATATTTTGAAAGCTTGTTGCGATTCCATAAAGCAATGTTTTCAACAATGTTGATCCATCTAAACCCCCCTAAAAAGGCAAGCCAGTTGACGAGCCAGTTGCTCAGGTTTGTATGTGTAAGTAAAAAATGTGAGTGCAATGCGACAGCCAGTACTGGCTCGTGTGGGTAAATAAAAAAAACACTTTTTACGATATTAAATTAAAATAATTATTCCGTGCCTCGTTTTTCAAAATTCAACAACAGAAACGGGGCTTAATTTTGTGGAAAGACCTTTTCTTAAATTCAATATGAACGATACAAATGCAAAAATTTGTTCAAAATTGTTATAATGATTGTCTTGTTGTTATAATGATTTACACCGCTAAAAACCCCACATTTCATAAACCATTCTCAATTCACCACTGACCACCCCAATACCAGTAGCCACTTTCTTCTCTTTATATAAGTTCATAATAATTCAACACTCACTAACTCTTCACTCCAAATCTTCAAGCCTCTTTAAAAATTCTGCATTCTCGGCATATAGTCAATCACATAACTCACTTGAAAGAAGGTAAAGGTACTTCCACCACGCTTAGCTCCATATTTGACATTTCCTTTCCCTGCTGCTAAATCCTCTGCATTCTCAATTGGTGTACTCAAAGATTCTACTGTCAGAAAAGCCGCCAAATTAGCAGTGTAAGATGAAACAAGAATCAATGTGAAAAACCACCAAAATGATGCAACAGCCCTTGTTGATGGAGCTCTAAAAAACGAAAACAAAATTTCAAAATCAAATACTATCTATACATGCATAATTTAAAGATACTTTACTTCGGGGCAAGTTCAGTTCCCTGTTGCAGTAAGGCTCCAATTGTAAACCATAATGAGTTCGCAAAGCTAAATTGTGTTTCCAATTCGGTTGGTTCTTCAATACAAGGATATGGATTATCCCATTCTGCTGGAGATATTCGTCCTAGGATAAAAAGACTCATCGAAACTCCAAAATATGCCATTCCTAGAAGAAGCCAAACTTCCCCTGAAAAGGGTGACATGAACGAGAACAGCTTTGGGGGCTCTTTCACTGGTTTCTTATATAAAATTGCAATGCCTGTTGAATAAATTAATTAAGTGATTATCCTTGGAAAAAATCATTAAAGAATTTCCTTTAAATACCAAGATTCATGAAGGGAATGGTAAAATCAACACCACTCTCCCGATCTGACGTCATTGTTAAATCCGTGATGCCCAAGTCGGCTCGCTGCAAAGGCATATCATTAAAAATGTGAGATAGTCAATATTGAAAAATATCTGTGATGCCAGCATAATATACTGCAAATAATACAATATTGATCTGTCGAGGTGAAGCGGAAAATTATTCGCATTATTGGCTAAAGGCGTCGAAGGAGCATATTCCCCATCGCCATATAAAGATAATGGAAAAGCCTCTCAATTTTCTTACAAGTGGGATGTTTATATGTAAAGTGCTGTGCGCATTAATTTGCTCAACGTTCAACCATAATCTTTGGAATTCCCAGTAATTTTAAAAACATTGATTTGACAGCTTCCTTCATTTTCATCATTCATACGGAATAGGAAAATGGTACGACTTTGTGGGCCAAAATTGTTGCAATACTGTTATTGGCGTTTTAAGGCGTCTATCAGTACTTCCCTTTTTCGTAGGACTACCGTTTTTAAGATAACTGTTTCTTAACAGAACATGAAAATCATGAAATAAAAAACGTGTAATTATATTTTCAAAATATTTAGCATTTTGATGCAGTAAAACAGTTTAGCAACACAAATTTGTACACACAGCACTGTATGTGTCATTACATGTTTATGTCATACAACATAAACATAAACAACAAAAATACCAAAAAACAAGAGGAATAAATTCTCCTCTGAACTTGAGACTTTCAAGGATTTGCCATTACAACAACAAAATAAATAGCATGTAGTATGATTGATGGAGATTGATTATAACGGCTGAAAAGCTCGCCCGAAGGACCCCCGCATGAAAATCTGTTATCCATAAAGTGATATGGAAAAGAAGTTTGAAAAATTATTGATGAGTAATAAATTGTTTTAGGTAAGCCTGTCAAAATGTTTTGATGGGAAAAGTCACCAATTATAAAAATATCAATGGTGATTGAGCAAATGAACTGGATTTAATGTAATTTCATACAAAAGAAGAAACAGAAATTATATAGTTTGATTTTTCATTTTTTTTTCTTATGACGATGACCATGGATTTTTTAAAAGACAATATAAAGGGTCCGCCAAATAACTTTTTTTTTTATGAAAATGCTACTACTACATGGAGTGTAGCTTCGGCTGTGTGGCACGTAGCGCCGTCCTGTTGAGACCAAATGTTGCCAATATCCTTCTCTTCAATTTTTGTGAACAAAAATTCGTTCAACATGGCCCGATAACGATCGCCATTGACTGTAACGGCCACTCGAAGAAAAATGGCCCAATTATGCCTCTGGACCAAAATCCGCACCAAACAGTGACTCGTTTTGGGTGTATCGGCTTTTCAATGGCGTGCGGGTTTTCTGTGCCCCAAATGCGATAATTTTGCTTGTTAACATACCCGCCAAGATCAAAATGAGCTTCATCTGAAAGATGATTTTTTTTTGGCAAAATCGGCATCTTCTCTAAGTCGATCGCAGGCCCACTTAGCGAAGCAGCCATTTGAATGAAATTATTTTCCATTATTAAACGGAAGGATTGTACTTTCAAATAAAAAAAGAAATTTGAGAAAATATTCAGTAGTTTTTTTTTATAGCATTTTCAAAAAAAAAAAGTTATTTGGCGGACCCTATATAAAACCTAAAACTAAATGAAACGAAAAATAATTAAAATTTAAAAAAAAAATGCACGACTGGATCGTACGAATTTGTCTTTCTGGTTCAAGGCTTTAGCAAAGATAGGTATTTAAAAAAAATGATTAGTTGTTAACAGAAGAGTGCGAGAAAAAAAATTAGTTGTTAACAGAAGAGTGTGAAAAAAGTAATAAAAATTATTTTTTTTCGAGGTTAAGGTAAGCCCGTCGTAGTCCAGGGTATTCCGCAAATAAAACTCGGATTAAGAAAGAAAAAATTCAGAGATATCATTACTTTATTTTTTTTTAAATAATAAGACATTAGGCTTACAATCATGTTGGAAACTTAATATAAATAACAGAGTATTACATATATATCAAAACTCGGTATAAAAAGAGCTACATGAATAGGAAATGTAAAGTTTCTATAAACAATGATTTTCTGGAACCTATTTGCTTTTATAATTCGTAATTATTAGCTATGTTATTAAGAATTAACATGAGTTGATAAGCTTCCACCGTTTTTTGGAATTCGTACCTACTCATGATGATTTTTCTGCCACAAGACAATGTGAACTGTAACGAGGACGAATGGAAACATCGTGTGTGGGCGTTGACCATTCGGTGTATGGTGGCGGGTGTATGTTGATATGGGCGTAGGTAGATATTTGGTGGTTTGGCTATGCAGAGATGGTGTATATTAATGACTGGTCTATGGTGGTTTAATGGTGATGTATGGTGCTGGTAGTTGATGTTGATAGCGTGGCTTTGTGAGCGGAGGTTGAATCGGCTTAGCTGATGGTTGATTGTCACTTTTTTGATAGCCATCTTGATGATAGCTATTCCTATCATATCTACGGGTAAAGTTATAGGGGAATATAGAGAGAGCGATCATTTTTGCAGTTTTTTATAGGTTCATTCAAAATTTGCAATGAGTCCTGGACTCTGTTTCATAATTCATACAGCTAATATTATTAGTTGATAGTACTAGTTTAAAAACTAAAAAGTGCAACCACTAATAGCTTGTGTTTCATAGAATGGGTGACCTTCCTAATATTATTCTCGATATTAACGAACTGAAAAGTACAAAAGTTCTTTTCTGCACTTGTTTTACTTAATTAACTGAATTTGGAAGAAGAGAAATCAGAAAACAGATTTTCTTGAAAAATACCGTGATGATTATAACATCTAAGATTTTAATTAAATTTTGAAGAAAAAAATTAGTGCTTTGATTGAGAAATCGTTACTAATTTTATTAAAAAAATGACCCTAAAATTAACAAACATATCAAATATTGTAATGACTTTCCATATTTGACACAATAAAGCTTACGGTCGCAGTGCAAACATACCCTTATTAGCTATAATTATAGCGACTCTCAAACGATAGAAGCGCCATCTGCCGGATTATAGCAGGAAACCAGCTGTCAAATAAAAGCTTTGGAAAGAGGAATTATGGGAAATTTCCCCTACGGATAGCTCTGGAAGCAGATACCAGAACCTTTTACTAATTTCAAGAGTTTATCAAACAAGTATAAAAGGCACATGTTTGACCGGCAGCGAAACAGTGAATGAATAAAGTTGGTTGTAATAAAAGTGAAAAGTAAAGTTGGTGAATCAATTTCAGTGGTGAATAATAAATTGTTTTGTTTGTAGTAAGAAAAGTAAAGTGTTTTATTTTGTAAAATAAATAAGTGGAAGTTTTGAATAAAGTAAATAAGTTTTATTAACGAACCTGAGAATATATTACAATATCATAGTTTGGACTGTCACCAGCACCGTAAAATGGTAGATCTTGAAAAGTGTAACGGCCATCGAAGCATGATAAAATCCCTATACATAATTTTTTTATTTAACGTAAAAGAAAAGTTATGATAAAAAAAAAGAATTACCGATAAAAAACACTTTGAACACTTTAGGACTGCCGCCAATGCGCGCGCCGTAAAAATGATTCGTTTAAAAGTTGGAATTTTTCTTTTTTTTCTTGCTATATATACTGTACTATAGGGCAAGTTTTCGATTCGTGCAGAAAAATTTTTTGAGATAACATTAAAACATGACATTACCTACGACCTACGATGATAGAGAACACGAAAAAAGTGGATGGCACAATTCTGTCTGTCTCAGTGTGTTATTGTATATATAGTGTACTTTTTGGTATAAACAAAAAATTTCCAAAAACTGTTATTAACGGTACCGGCCATAGAACGGTTTTTTTGATTTTCTATTTTCTCTTAAGCGGCTCAACCTATTTCAATAATTTTTCTTATACTAAAGCTCCTTAAAAATGTCAATAAAATTGCATATCAAAATTTTGAAAAAAGTAGATTTAGGATTTTTTAAAAAAATATAAATTTTTTTTTGAAAATTCAATATGTATTTGAAAACGGGTTGATGATTCTTTTTTAAATATTTTGGTAAATGTAAATTAATAAATACTCAAATCTGGCATCCAAATATTTTAATTTAAAAATATAGCAAAAATTTTATATATACAAAATTAGTTTTTAAGAAAACCACTCCAACGATTTTAAATATTTTTGTTCGCATATATTCCTATTTTATCAAGTAATAAAATGGCATACTTGATTTTGAGTGCTAAGCTATTTAACTATATGTGTTTATACAATTTAAAGAACGATTTAAACTCTTTTTATGTATTTGTCTATATTTTTGTATATTATTTTTATATTTGTATTGTACTAGCATATTTTAAAAGTTCTTAAATTCCAAGCAACTTGAACATAAGAGCAAGTACGTGCGATACAGTCGTGCATTTTATTTTATTAACCGTGAAAGAAAGGTAATAAGAAATAATAAAAAATTGCGTATAGAGATTTTTTCTAGACAACCCGATCGCATCGTCATACATATGTATTTTTCAAAATTGAATCTTTTTTGCGGCGGCTCTTGCAGATCCAAAATATGATATTCAAATTGTCTGTAAGGTTAAGGGTCATACCAAAAATACGTTTAACCTCAATCATTGAAAAAATGGTATTTATTTTCATTTTTTAACGAAAACTTTTCGAAAAGCCAAGTTGATGGCGGAAAATGGATAAGGGACTCGAGCTGAGATCTTAAATGCATGCGCTTATAAACATTGACTTTTCATTTCAAAAAGTTAACAGATATAAATAATAGCAGTATCCTCGTATCTGAATTTTGTTAATCAAAAGATATTAACATATAAAAAACAGTTAGAACATGTATAATTAAATACTATTATGCTTTAATAATATTTCAAACTTTCAGTCAATATACACTGTAAAATAAAAATTTAAAAAAGATTAAGTTTCAATATTGTGCTTAACTGTAAGAAACAAAATGTTTTTTTCGATTCCTGATAAATTGTGTTTCTGTAGATACGAGGTAGGTCAACGCAGAGACCGGACCATATGGCAAGTTATGCGTTCGAAACAAAAAATTGAACTCGAACTTTTATTGAAAAAATTGAAAGTGCCTTCTTTCACTAATTATTTAATAACTTCTACATTTATCGTCCGATTTTGAAATACTTTAGCTCAAATCTTTGCTTAAAACATTGTCTTCCACTTGAATTCTTAAAATTATTTTAAATATTTTTTTCTATCCATATGGAGCAATCAAAAACTAGAAATTTTTCAAAATACTCGTTTTTCAAACTTTGAATGCCTGTAACTTATAAAATTTCAGTCCGAGATGATTCAGAAAATACACATTTTATGTAATATCTGAAAAAATAGTTGAGAAAATGATTTTTGCGCATATCTCCAAACGCTTCTTTGGAAAAAATAATAATTTTGATTTTCATGTTCAGTGACCCAAAATTAGTCTAGAAAATATATATTTTCTAAGAACCTTATCCTGACCCAAAATTTTGTAAACTAGTGTTATTGAAGAAACTATTTGTAACCATTTTCCTAAAAGTTTCCAAATTGACGAGATGTTGCCAGTGTCATTCCAGATACAAAATGGTGCTGTCAAATGAGTAATAAAATATGTAAATAGATTTGGTGACGAAACAGCTCGTGGATAACCAGGGCCTAATGATTTACAACTCGAAACTATTCCTGGGTGGAAATTTTTTGGCAAGAAGAAGAAGGAGGGGAACTACAGTTTTTTGTAGAGTCTGAACGTGTGCAAAATAAAATTGTACGACACAAAAAATTAATTGAATCTGACTAAACAAGTTATCTTTACCATTTTATTTGATTGAAAAAAAAAGAAAATACCTATAAAAATGAAGACACTTAAAAAATATAAGAAAATAGATAATTTTTTGTCTCGTGTCATTTCTTGCAATAACGCTATAACGCTATAACGGTACTTCAAACAAACATTTTTTGCAAACAAATCTCGAAATAAAAAAAAAAGATACAGCTCTCCAAAAACACTAACAAAAATTGAAAAAAATTTGTTCCTTTAATTTTTTTGACAAGCGTAGGTACTTCATTAATTTCAAGTTTTGTAATTGTTACTTTATTTTTGTTCGGTAAAAGTTTCATTGAGTAGACAATTTTGAAGAATTATTTACTTTTTTTGTTTTATTTTTGAGATTTTGGCCTTTTTGAATTTTGGGTTTTGGGGTTTTTTGATTTTGGCATTCTGGGCTTTCGGAATTCTGGGGTTTTCAGGATTCTGAGTTTTCGGGATTCTGTGTTTTTGGATTCTGGTTTTCAGAATCTGGATTTTCGGGATTTTGGATGTTCTGGATTTAGAATTTCGAAATTGTGTCCGTCTCCCGGTGAAAACACAGATAAAAACGTGTATGCATTCCTGATTAAGTGCCTATGTTCAGTATTCAAGCTTATTTTATCCAAATGAGGTGCCAAAAGCTTTTTTGTGACCTTGAAACGAACTCCAAAAATTCTATTGCTGAACTTCTTTCACGATCTAGAGATCTTTCGGATGGTGTTTTATTTTTTGCAAATTTCCCATAAATCCTTAATTAAAATTTAACTAGGCCTGACCAATTAGATGACATTTTTTTTTCAAATTTCCAATATATGAGGTGCCAAACATCCAGAGCCACTGAAAGCCTCTACAAAAACTGTTTGTGAATTATTACTTGGAAATTATGAACTAAAGTTTCAGGAACACATCATGGCTTGTATAGATGAATGATTTAATGTTCCTACTCTAAACTAAAAAGTGTAATCAATGCAAATGAATTGTCCAGTGTACATGTCACCACAGTTTCTAAACAAATCTAAATTTTCAAAGCAGATTTGCTCCTTAAATATCAGACAAATCTTATTGTCATTATGTTACATTCCTGTAACATCGACAAAACATGAAATTTGATACAATATAAAGTCATGTTATTTTTCAGCGGAGCTCTCCGTTTGACACCTTCCGCTGCCTTAGATATACTGCTTAACATTACACCCCTCGATATATACACTAAACAAGTGGCAGCGAGCACAGCTATTCGTCTCAGAGCCATCTCTCAATGGTCCAATAACTCTATTGGCCATACTATCATTCTTAACAAATTCGCATCAATCCCTAAACACTCCGACTACACCATCCCTCAGCCGATTTTTGGCAAAAACTTCCAAGTCACAATTCCAACAAGATCCACTTGGAATGATGAGGAATTCTTGAGAGATGAAGCAATTCATTTCTACACGGATGGCTCAAAACTGAAGAGGGGGTGGGTGGTGGCGTGTACTCAGAACGACTAAACATTAGTCTCTCTTTCCGTCTCCCTGATCATTGTAGCGTGTTCCAAGCGGGAATCCTGGCGATAAAAGAAGTTTTATCTTGGCTCAAAGAAAACGTAATATCTACCTTAAATATCCGTATCTTCTCAGATAGCCAAGCGGCCCTTAAATCACTAGGCTCTGTTTCTACAAACTCCGTTACTGCCCGAAATTGTCGATCGTCTCTAATGGAGATGGCAGAACAGTTCAACATTAACCTTTTCTGGGTGCCGGGACACAGAAATATTCCAGGAAACTGTAAAGCCGATGAACTCGCCAGGAAGGGAACTACTACACCAATATTACCTGACAGGGTGAATATTGGAATACCAATCGCTACTTGTAAACTTATGCTTAAGCAAGATTCCATGTTGATGACAAACATCAGATGGACAGGTATCACTACTTGTCTGGCGACAAAACGGATCTGGCCAACACTGGATCCGAAGCGATCGAAATGTTTGTTATCTCTTAATAGATTGCATATTAGCTCCACCCTTGGTGTCATAACTGGACACTGCCTAATAGGCAAACACGCCAATAGACTAGGCGTTCTTTCAAATGACTTCTGCAGAAGCTGCATGGACGAGGAGGAGGAAGAAACTATCCCACACCTTCTTTGTTCATGCCCTGCTCTTTCTCAAAGACGTAAAATATACTTAGGAAATTTTTTCTTTGACGATCCCAGTGATTTAAATAAAATCGACATTCACAGTCTCCATCGCTTTATTAAAAGCTCCAATTGGTTTAATTAGCGAGGGTCATCTCGCAGTCTTTATGTGGTATCACAATGGGCCTATTCTGGCCTAAGTGTGTCAGTAGTTTTCCTGGCAGCCACCTTAACCTAACCTAACCTAAACTTTGTTATTTTTCACACCTCCATTCGTTTTATAACATTTAGCAGAAATACAACTAGATCATATTCAGAATAATGATGGTCGCCATCGCAAACCAATGAAAATTTTCCAAAACCCAAAGAATACTTCGGCTCAAATTTTTGGTTTATTAAAAAATAGCCCCAAAAAGATTTCATCTGGGGTTGCCGGAGCATTTTTATTTGCTTACAGAATTTTGGTATTACAAATAAATACCCAGAATTAGTAAAAAAAAAAAAACGGGAATTCGACCACCAGGGCTATGATTCACTCTCACATCTTGCCCGACTCTGAAGATTTGAATACCTACGAATAAATCATAAAACATTTTTGAAAACTTACACCTTCTATTATTTCCAAAATCATTCCATTCCATGCTCCAGTGACTGGATCAAGTGATCCATACTTATTGTCTTCTTGTAACCTAAATGTAAAGTTAAACCCGAGTTTATTTCCTAATTCTGCAATGAGATCAATGCCAAATCCTTCAAATTGCTCATTTCCTTCAAGTTTAACAGATGTTTCCTTAAGCATGCCATATGGATCTGTCTGCAATAAAAATTGTTTACTGTGTGAGTTTATGACATAAAGCCTTTTTGTTGTTTCTTACCAAAGCTGTGATTACAACAAAACTCCTGTTCACCAACGAACGTTGATCAACCTCAAGTGTATTCGGAAGTGGTTTGCGATTAATAGCAAATCCATCACTTGTCGACCAAGTACCTATGTTTGAAAGTCCCGAAGGATTTAATTCAATTGTTTCCAGTTGGAAATCAGTTCGAAGGCCTTGGTTGTCAAATTTGATTTCTCCAGTTATTCCTGATATTGTAAGCTGATAATGAAAGTTAGAATACAAAATGACATTCTGCATTTATTCGAGACATTTTCTAATCAGAGTTTGAACCCAAATGTCATTGAGTGGTGGAGGTAAGCAGATTATACTACGCTGGGCGGTAGATTGCTAGCTCTTAGCCATGTTTCCAGAAATTAAAAAAGCAAACATGTTGGCCATGTGTCAAAAAGTAATCTGGCTTAATGTTAGTTTCTACGTCTTCCAAAAGAATTTACCATTTTTCTTATGAAAGTATTTCACATGTTTGCTTATGGTCTGAGTTCTGACATTTAAAGCGGTTAATTAAATGACCCCGGTAAAAAGGTACATTTTGTTGATTTAGGATCACACTGAGACAATTCATCTTCGGACTCTACTTGTCAATTATATAAACGGAGCAAAAAATCAAACTTTTAAAGATTATAATTACCGACTTCATGTAGTTAATTAAAGTATAACCCTTGTCCCAGCTGCTGTCATCATTGCAATTGAGTTGAACAGGCCTAAAGTTGATGTGCTTGAATGTTTCAGCCAGTAGTTGGACACCATCATAGACCAATGCCATATTCACACTCATAGGGCAGGACACTAAACAAACAAGTTAACAATCCTTTTTCATGTACAAAAAAAGATTGTTTTATATTCACCATTTTGAAAAGGGTCCTCCACACTTTCATCAAAGGATTTCAAAATATCAAACACACGCTGATTTTCCGGTGAAACTAATCGAAATCCCGTTATATTAGCATCACCATGCTGGAACGGTTCCAAGTCGATAGTTTGCAAGTCAAGGTTTCCAATAACATAACGGTATGCATCATTCATGAGGCCCACTTGTTGCAGCTGTAAAGCATTTTAATTGGAAATATTGTTAAGGATTTTGTTTGTGAGACACAGGCGAACAAGACTCACCTGCTTGAAAAGCTCAGGTAGGGTGTCAATGGATCCAACAATTACTATGGAAAAATCGTCGGACTTTTTCACCCTCCGCAGGACATTGCGGTAGTTGCCTTGGATGTCAAGCTCATAACGACGCAACGTAACAACTGGACCCTCTGTTCCGTAGAGCTGAAGTAATTCATTTACAATTGACAGATATTCACCTGAGTGGACAGAAAAAAAAAATATATTTGAATTTGATTGTTTTAGAAGAATAAAAACGGCGGCAGTCGGGTTTTGTTGTTTTTATTCTTACCAGTTTCATAGAGAATCGTAAATCCTCGCCACCCAAGCGTTGTAACTATATCTCGCAGAATGACAGCTAACTGGGTCGGGTGGGGGTGTAGATTGATGGTAGGCAATTGTGTGGAAAAATCCCAGCGGGTATCCATAAATGGCATTTCCTTGGCATCGCAAATGCTCATGGCATGTGCGGCGGGCACGGTCGTAGATGGGCCGAAAACCGCGATTACACTTGACTGTGGAATGCTTGATAAATTGGATTTTAACTCCCTTTTTTTTTTGTTGCTGTAAAAAAGCACTTTGTCTAAATACATACTCGGAGCATTTTGCAAAGCCTCTTTGAGGTTTCAAAGGCGTTGCCGGGAGTTATAGCTGCGGTAACGGCGGATAGTTTAATGTCTTCGTTGCCTTCATTGGCGTCATCAATTGCCTTTTGGAATATCTTTTCCATGTCAGGATTTGTTGATTCATAAATCAGACCTATCGGATAAAAACAAAATTTGATTAAAAAAAAAAAAAAGTGCTGTAGGCACCTCATTATTTTCAAAGAAAGTAACGTTAATAATAATTAAGAGTTCATTTTTTACATCTCATCCTACAGTTACGATTATTATTATATTTTTCGAAGCATAATATAGAAAAATAATTTTCTATTTGCCATAAACAGGGTGATTCGCATGGAGTGTGGTATGATTTGTATATGAATGGAGAAATTTTACAGCAGAATCTCTTAAAAGTACCTATGTATGGTGAACTATTCATCAGTGCATCAATTTTCCAAAAGATGAACAGGGTAGGTCATCTGTTGGTCTCCTTTTTGAATTGTATGGTATCTTGATATTGAAAGTTCCTTACGATCAAATAATTGACATTCACACATACACGTTATTAAGGCTAGCCATGATACCATCAAAGTCTTGGTATCGTTTGGAATCATTTGGTATCGATTTTGGAAACTGAAACAATATTGAGACGATACCAGCTCCAAACCATCCGAAACGATACCGAGGCGATACTGTACTCCTTGGACCGAAGCGCATGTAACCAAATCGTGCATTTTTTTCAACTGTAAGCAGACACCGATACCGATACCAAGACTGAGACCAAGACCGAGACCGAGACCAAGATCGAGACCGACACCGAGACCGAGACCAAGACCGAGACCGAGACCGAGACCAAGACAGAGACCGAGACCGAGACCGAGACCGAGACTGAGACCAAGACCAAGACCAAGACCAAGACCAAGACCAAGACCAAGACCAAGACCAAGACCAAGACCAAGACCAAGACCAAGACCAAGACCAAGACCAAGACCAAGACCAAGACCAAGACCGAGATCAAGACGGAGACCGAGACCGAGACCAAGACTGAGGTCGTGACCGATACCGAGAACAAGACCGAGACCGAGATCAAGACCGAGAACGAGACCGAGACCGATACCGAGACCAATACCGAGACCGATTCCGATACCAATACCAAGACCGAGACCGAGACCGAGACCGAGACCAAGACCGAGACCAAGACCAAGACCGATACCGACACCGACACCGATACCGAGACCGAATACGAGACCAAAACCGAGACCGAGACCAAGACCGAGACAGAGGCCGAGACCGATAAGGAAACAAGCGAGACGAGACTGATTGATTAAAGACCGAGACCGATTCCGAGACGATACTGATATTTTTCGATTTTGACGACACCGAGATGATACCGACTAAAGTATCGTTTGGTTCGGTCTCGTGGCCTGCTTTACATTTTATACACCCTACACCTGATCAACTTTGAGAATTACATATTGCAATAAGAACTTCAAAAGTGATTGGTGGTTGGATATTGTAGGAACTGGGGGCCTCGAGCTGTATCTTTTCCTACACATCAAGTGCTTACATTACTTTACCTTCACGTTGGTAACTGCCGGATACTGGTCTTGGCTTCATGTCATGACTTCCTAAACTTGAAAGTGCAAATGTTGATAAAGGCAAGAATATTGTAACACCAACGAGTATAACGACTCGACAACAATAAAAAACCTATTGTTAGGAGTGACGCGAGATGCGAGAAGCCAGTAGATACGATGGATAGGATCTAGAATAACGAAAAGAAAAGATTGCGGCATTCGTCGTGGGAAATTGACTCAGATCGAAAGTCATCGATTTTAAGCCGATCAGTGATCGCCTAGCTCCGTATAAAAGCTAGTTTCCAAAACATCAGCCTAATATGTGTACACGCACCTTCCGTTGAAGCTCAGGAGTTTAACAAGGAGGAGTTTAACGATCTCCTGGATGGAGCCTGTCCATAGTACGATGGAAAAGTCGTGCTCTCGTGCTTAATTCGGAAAAGAAAATATCTTTGGCAGACTAGTTGAAAAGCACAGCCTCCACGAAACGACAACAGATAACGGCTTCCAACTAATCGACTTTGCTGCAGCTCGTAATACGGTGATAAGTAGCACTAGGTTCCCCAGGTGAATGATACAGACAATAACAAGGCGATCTCCAGTTAGTCGAACCATCAACCAAATCGACCACGTGCTAATTGGCACAAGGCACGCAACGAACATCTTGGACGTGCGAATTTTCCGAGATGCAAACGTAGACTCTGGCCACTTTCTTGTCGTGCAAAAGTTTAGAGCCCGAGTTTCCAAGGAAAAGAAAGCGAAGACCGTCCAAAGGAAGGAATTCAACATTTCATTACCTAGCAAATCTGAGAAAGCCAGAGACTACAGTAAGCAATTGACCGAGAGACTCTCTGCCATACACCCAGCCACAAGCGTCAACAACCAGTGGAACCAATATCGCGACATCATTAAGGAGACAGCCGAGACCACCATAGCCTATCAGCCACCCAGAAAAAAGAACCCGTGGGATGACGATGAATGTGCGTTATTGAAGCAGGAGATGGAAAATGCACGAATGCAAATGCTGCAACGGAAAACAAGAGCAGCAAGAGAGGAGTACCGTGAAAAGAGACGGAAAGAGAAAAAAACCCTGCGCAGAAAAAAAAGCATCCGTAGCCTCTCAGCTCCGGTATCTCGAAGAGTCTAGCACCACCACCAACACCCGCCGCCGATTCTACAAAACAGCCAAGCAACTGGCATCTGTTTATAGGACCGCATTCGTTCATTCATAGGACCACCAGTCACGCAAGCTCTTCGGAACAGCGAGGGGAAGCTAGTCACTAAAACACAGGGAATTGTAGACGTATCTTAGTAGCATTTACAGCAACTGCTTAGTGGACATTTTGTGGAGGAAGTGACAGGAGAACAAAGAAACATGAGAACAGCCAATGAAGTTGGCCTAGCACCCAGTACTAAGAAGGTTAAGAAAGCCATCTACAAGATTAAGAACAACAAGTCCAACGGCTCGGATTGGCCTACCTGTGGAACTCTTCATGGAGGAGATGTCCTGGTAGGCTGCAGCTCATCAACCAAGTGTGGGAGAAGAAAAGTATACCCAACGACTAGTCAAATATGCCCAATCTATAAAAAAGGCGATCCCATGTCCTGCAAAAACTACAGAGGCATATCCCTGCTTAATGTTGCTTACAAAATCTTATCCCACGTATTAAGTGAGAGCCTAAAATCTTTCTGCAACACTTCAGGCCAGGCAGATCAACGATTGACCAAATCTTCACATTGAGGCAAATCCTGGAAAAGACCAACGAATTTCAAGTTGAGACCATCTTTTCATCGACTTCGAAGCCGCATTAGATAACATAAGTCACCAAGAGCTTCTATTTTCGGTGTCGGAACTCGGTATCCAAAAAAACTGATCCAGCTATGCCACATGACGGTAACAGCGGTAACAGCTCATCCGAGTTATTCCAGACGTGTACAGGGTGCAGACAAGAAGATGCGCTATAATGTGATTTCTTTAACCTAGTCCAGGAGCAGATAGTGCGCAAGAGTGATATTAACCTGGAATGCACTATCTTCAACAGGTCTTCTTAACTGCTTGGCTATGCGGACGACATCGACATCATCAGTCGTTCCAAGCGAGCTGTACTTGAAGCATTCACAACTGTTGATGAACAAGCGAAACGCGTTGGTTTTGCAGAAGTGAATGAGAACAAAACAAAGTATATGCTATCAACAAACAGAGCCTCATCTGTCCATCGCCTAGGACAAAACGTCACTGTTGGTAGCAGTCATTTCGAGGTAGTCCAGGAGCTCACCTACCTCGGAACAAACATCAATTCCACGAACGACACTTTTGTAGAAATCCAACGAAAAATTACCCAAGAGAACCGCTGCTTCTTCGGTTTGGCCAAACAAAAAATGGGTTCAAAGCTCCTTTCCCGAAAGATAAAATGCACGCTATACAAAACGCTGATTTTACCAGTTTTACTCTACGGGCACCGAGTGCTGGACGGGGAATTGATACTTGGCACTTTTAAGAGAAAAACTCTTCGGCGGATATTTGGTCCTATATGCGAAGAAGGCGATTGGAGGAGAAGATTCAATCGTGAATTGTACGAGCTGTACCAAGATGTGGATGTAGTCCAAAGAGCCAAAACACGGCGACTACACTGGCTCCGCCACATCGAGGGGATGAACGACAATGCTCCCGCCAAGATAATCTTTAAATCCCAGCCCCCAGGTTCGAGACGATCAGGCAGACCGAACCCCCGCTACAGGGACCAGGCGGTTACTGACGCAAGGGCACTTGGTCTCACGACTAGAGGAAGCTTTTGAGGGACCGCAACCGATGGAAGACCACAATATCTCAGGCAGAGACCCTCCATGTATCGGGAGCCGGATAAGTTAGTAAGAATGGAGATTTCTGTGTTGCCGAAACAGAAGGGTTAAAACAGCGCAGAAACGAATTTAAACAAACGCCACAGTTGGATAACCCTTTGTTTTTTTTTCTCTTGAAATAATGAAACAATTCCTAAAATTCTTTAAAGAAACTTTACAAAAAGTCATTACCTACATATCTCTTTTGAGAACATTCCTTTCAGCAGAAAAAAAATAAATTCAAATTACAGCGGGTCGCAAGTCCATTTGTAATTTATTACATTACTTGTTTGCATTCCTACAGACACTAATTTAGTTTGTGTTCTCTTTTATGCAGTGGCGTAGCGTGGGTTTTTGCCGCCCGGGGCGGTGTCTAATTTTGCCGCCCCCCAAAATGTATTCAAAACAAACAAATTCAAAACAAACAAAAAATAAAAATTACATATACATATATACATAGACATAAAAATGCTACAAAACTTTTCATGCAAAGTTAAATTTATTTTTGTCACATTATGTATACGAGAACATATCATTATTTTTGAATGTCAGTCAGAAAAAACATTATTATTACACATTTTTTTTAAGTAAAGATACATAGATGGTTGAAAATAAAATTTAATTTTTATATCCTAACAGTGTTGGTGAAATAGTCGAACACAGAAAAGTGGTGGAAAAGTATAAATTATGTAATTTTGGATACAGTTTGTATATAACTTGAACGAAAGCCTTTACAATTCATTTAGGAAAATATAAGTATCATTTTTAGACATTAAAATAAAAGTCATCTTGGTTAAAAACAAAGTAGGTAATTATTCTTTTTTTATATGGTGGCTTTTCATAAATGGCAAAATGTGGTGAAAAGCGAGGCGCACATCTCTAGTTTTCAAAGAATAAAAATAAGAATAGAATAAACGAATAAAAAAAATACTTCTAGTGTAATTTGCTAGGAAGTCATAACCATAACTCATAACTAGTCAAATAACAAATACATACCTACATATCATTACATTATTGTTATAAAACTATTGGTATTTCGTTTTGGTGTCAAATTTTTGACTAGTGTACAAATTTTAAAATAAATAATAATAAAATGTTTGAAATGCTGTGTCGGCAAATTGCACTCGAAAACTCTTACTTCGAGGACGTCTAACAAAGAAATCGTCGGTTCAAAGGTAAAACTCACTAAGTGCAGAAAAAAATGTCCAAGAAAATGAGAATGAAATGCATTTTTTTAATCCAAAAAATCTCATTTTGCGCGGTTATTATAGGGACATTTAAAGGTATGCCCGCGAACTTTATTTAAAAATTTTCGGAGCATGACTTTTCAGCTTTAAAAAGTATGTTTCAATCAAATTTCCTCCAAAAGTGTAATTTATTAGTTAGTGAGTTTTACCTTTGAACCGACGAAATGATACATAGGTAGATAGCTTCATGATAATAAACTTTTTCTTTATTCAAAACCATTTAAAAAATCAAACACTTTGAGAATCAGAATTTTAATTAGACTTACGTGGATGTATATCACAGTACACATATTAAAGGTAATATTATAAGAGTTTTGATTTTTGTTTCTTCTGCGCATTTATCAAAATTTGTGTGAAATGTCAATATTTGTTGTTGTTTTTACGTGTATTTAAGTCATCACATTCCCAGCCAATTTTATTTCTTACATTTTCCTCACGTTCACAGCCATTTTTTATTTCCGACTGACAACCTGCGCAGTATATACCTTATTTGTGTACTGCGGATGTATATGATGTGTATATAATAGCATAAGAACTTTAAAAAATTTCAAACTTTACACATGAACAATTTCCGATTACTATACATTTCGAGTAGGTAGTTATCTTTACAGAAAAGCAAAGTTCAAACGAAGTTTTTCCCCGTTATTTTATTTTGGTAAGACGGTATAATGTTTCAGAAAGTAAAAGGAAGAGCAGTCTACTCGTTTTTGTTTGTGTTTTTTCTTCGCCTTTCACGTATACTATTTTCTCATTTCATCTCATAATCTTTTAACCCCCTGCGGGTAAGGGGCAAGAATATACCCGAGGTAGGCATGCCTGTCGTAAGAGGCGACTAAAATCCAAACTCCGTATACTGAGATTGATGTATACATAACTATGCAATGAGCAAAACAATAAGATATAGTACCCCAGGTGGCAGTCCAGGTTCACTGGAAAATCCACCCTCTTCGGAGGTCGGCTCTATGGATTCTGGGGAGAGCCAATTATTGCATTTAATAAATCCCTTCCTTAAAAGTGCAAGGGTATCTCGATCACCACCATCTAAATCGAGTATAAAACCATCCAAATTCGGGCAAAAGAGTCCACCCGTCACGCCAGCGCGCGCCAAAAAAGACTCAGATAAAACAGAAAATCTTGAAAAAGATAATAACGAACTTCGACGAAGACTTGATGAAGTAATGGAACTTTATCAAGAGCTAAAGAAAGAAGTCGATCTTCTTCGAAAAGAAAATGAGATGTTGAAAGGCAAAAATTCTCAAATAAACTCCAAAGCTAGCTTGCCAGAAGTCAATAATTCTAGATATGAAACAGACGAAGAAGAGCTAGCACGTGAAACGGAAAAGTCCTCAAAGAAAAGATTAAGTAAAAAGCGTAAAGCTGGCTCTTCACCTGAGGCAGCCTCGTCTTTTGAAATAATAGTTTCACCAAAACATGCGACAGTAAAAGAAAAACCTGTTAAGGAACGGCCCCCGCCACCGATAAATGTTATCGGTATTGAGGAGTATAACAAGTTGCAAACCATATTAAAGGCATTACTACCATCGGCTTTTAAAGTTATTTCGCTCAATAACAACAAATGGAAAGTATGTGTGAAAGACCCCGAAAGTTATCGCCTTCTGTCGCGAAAACTAAACGAAGAAAAAGTAGAGTGGTATACCTTTGAAAATAAGTCGGAAAGACCCTTACGTGTTGTGGCGAGAGGCTTACACGCATCATGTTCAAAAGACGATATCATTAGTGATCTAAAAGAGCGCAACTTCAAAATCTTAGATGCAATTAACATCGTCAAAAGAGAGAAACAGACAAAAGAGGGTGAAACAAAAGTGGTACAGCGTGGTCTGCCACTATTTATACTTTCGTTCGATAAGACTGAAAAACTAGATGAAATTTATAAAATCAAAACAATTCTAAACATCGTAGTTAAGATCGAACCTCTAAGAAAGAGCACAAGGTTAGTCCCTCAGTGTAAACGCTGTCAAGAATTCAATCACACCCAAACTTATTGCAAAAAAGAGCCAAGGTGTGTAAAATGCGCCGGAAAGCATTTAACCGTTGACTGCATCGGAAAAAATGAAAGTCCACCGACGTGCATTAATTGTAATGGAAATCACCCGGCAAACTATAGAGGCTGCGAAGTAGCTAAAGAATTACAAAAGCGGCGATCAAAATCAGCCAAAACACAAAGAAACCCACAAAGGCAAATAGAAACCGTAGTTCCCAAGACTTCCAAATCTAATAAAGCTCCAAAACCTATTATCCGTAAGGAAAAGAAAACAGTGTCAATACCTTCGGAGAATATATCAAAGCAAGGAAATGCAGAAACATATGCCCAAATAGCGGCTAAAAAAATACCCGTAAACAACGACACTGAAACCGACCCGGTTTCAAAAGTATTTTCAATAATTCTGTCAAAACTTGAGGAACAATGTGACACAAATAAACTTATCTTTGATAGGTTAAGTAAGCTCGAAAATAGTTTTCGACCCAAATCTCTCTCAAAAAATTTACAGATTTCACTCCTTGAGTAACGATGGGGACATTGAAAATGACTTGCTAATGCTAGATAAATCCTTAATCTTTATAATTTATACAATCTTTTTTCTCTTTTAAATTTTATCTTTACCAATTTATACATACATATCAATTTAGTTCATCTTTTTTATGAAGACCAATCCAAACATTATATTGAACTAAGAAAACTAAAAATTTGTTAAACAAACTTTATTCGCACTTCCATCTTTACTTGCGCTTAGTTACACCAAATTGTTTTTTTTTCTTCAGCTTTAAAAATAATTAAGGAAGGATAATTTTTAAGCCGTTAATCCAACAAAAATCGGAGCTCTTAATTGCTTAATACATACATTTAATTTTCCCTCCGTTTTATCTTCAACCAAATTTTGATTCTTCCCTAAGCGCAAAATGATGTTAGCATATGTATAACTACTTTTTTTCCTATTTCGTCCTGTATTCGTTTTTCGTTTTCCAAAATCACGTTTTTTGTAACACTAAATAAAATTATATTTTCCAAAAAACAAATATTTAATGTTGGTAGTTGTTACCTCTCCCCAGAATGTGTCTTCTCTTATTCCCACTGTAGTTTTTTTATTTTGTTTCATTTTCAAATATACAAAAGAGGTGTTTTCTTTTTGTTATTTTATTGACCCACATAAATTATTTTCCCGCTTGTCTTCTAATCTTATATTTTTCATTTACTTCGTGCGGTACCTTACTTTTTTCTTTTTGATTTAGCTTTGTGGGAGCACCAAACAAAAATTAAAAATTTCTACACCTATTGCTTGTTTATTTCGGTCTGTATTTGAATAGATTTTTCCTAACTCGTGTAACTGTTTAATTGTGGTAGGCAACGCTAACTTATATTTGATTTTCCCTCAAATATATGCCTACAAACGAATTTTCAACGCTGCTGTTTGGTACGTGTCAGAAAAATTCTATTTTTCTTATGCCCTTTGTAGTTTTTTTTTTAATTTTGGGGTTTATTACGAGTCTTTTCGAAAAAATTCGGCAAGACAAAAGTCAACCAAAAATTCTTGATGGACTTAAAGTTTCTATCAAATAGGAAAATATTTACTAATACAAATTAGCAATAACGATAAATCGACTTTTAGTCTAATCAACCAGTCTGTTTTGAAGAGACTCTTGTAATACGGTCCTTTATTGCATTTTCAAAAAGAGGCTGGTTGTGACCCACACTAGTAACTTCCAATTTGTGGTGCCCCGGAAGCTAGAGGTCCAATGTTATTTTTTTGTATTCAACAATTTTTGGTATAGTTTTTGTATTTTTTTTTTGCATTAAAAAAAAACAGTTTGTTGAATTATTATACAAAACCTACCGATTGTCAATTATAATCTAGTACATACATATATAGAAGCCCGAAACCAATATGATTATTTGTTCCTAACATATTCGAGACTAAAAACAATTCAACATTTTTTGGTAAGGTTTTTTGTAGTTTTTTTGCTTAAGAAACTGGTTATGGGATATTTTTACAAATCCTTATTTATAGAAAAAAAAATACCCAAAAGCTAATATCATTGTTTGTTCTCAAGATATTTGGAACGAACAAAAATTTTCTACAATTTTGTTAAGTTTCTTGTAGTTTTTTCGATAAAAATAATTATTTGTTGAATATTTTTACAAATTTTATCAATCATTTATTATAAACTCATTTAAAGAATAAAATTAGCCTGAAGTCAATATCATTGTTTGTTCTCAAAATATTTGAGATGTAAAAATATTTTCCACCATTTTTGGTGAAGTACCTATCTTGTAGTTCTTTTTCACTTAAAAAAAAACTTTTTGTTGAATTTTTTTATAAATCCTATCAATTATCAATTCTAAGCTAGTGTGTGGACTTAAATTAACCCGATGTCATGTTATTATCTGTTCTCAAGATAATAATTAGTGTGTAGAATTGCTTGCAGTTTTTCGCTTAAAAAAAACTATTAATTCAATATTTTTTAAAATTTTATCAATTTGTATCTATAAACTAGCGTATAAAATAAAATAACCTCGAAGCCAATATCATTGTTTGTTGTCAAGATATTCGAGCCAAACAACTTTTTCAACAATTTTCATCTACATTTTTTTATTAAAAAAAAAACTATAAGTTGATATACTTCTATATTTTAATCAATTCCTTATTACGTCAATTTGCGTAGAATAAAATTAACCTGAAGTCGATTTGTTCTCGAGATATCTGAGACTAAGGAAATTTGAACTGCTTCTTGAATTTATTGAAAGGTCCTTTCTGCTTGTAATGAAACTACTGTGTATACAATAAAATCCATCCGAAGTCGATATCTTAATTCGTCCTTGAGATACGGTGAACAAAAAAAGCGAAGGAACGTACGAACACACACAGACATCTCTCTACAAAAATGGAATCCGATTCTAGGGAGCGAAACGTGAAGATATGTTAAAATTTTTATTTTGACAAATCGGACCATTTACAATAACTTCCAATGGGAAGTTAAAAAATTATAACTTTTTTATGTTTTAGTTTTGTGATTTTATTGGCCTATATTTGTATTCCCACGTGTAGGTATTCTTATTTCATATTTTTCATTTTCTTCGTTAATCCATCTAATCATAGCTAAACAAAACACAACAGTAAAATAATAAACAAACAAAAAACCCCCAACAAATATCCTAACGAACCTACCTGAAAACTAAACATCCCACATGCATTCTATCCTACTTACCTTTCACGCACATCGCATTCTATACTATTAATACAAAAATATTTACCGGCAAGCAGCGCAAATGAACCTTCCCACTCCAAGGCATCTTTGCAACTGAAGACAGACTGAACACTGAACACTGAAATGAACAGTCTCTTATAATAAACTACTAGACAGATATCAGGGATGAAATCGTGTTTCAGCAATGTATCAAAATATAAAAGGAAAGTGTATCGAATTGTACTTTTTGATTTGATTTGATAATATTTTGTCCACATTTGCTGTTGTATGAACGTATGTAATATTTCTATATCCAATTAATTTAAAAAACAACTTAGCTGTTTATGTTAATTAACATATAAGGTACATACATACTTACATATGCGAAACTTTTATAACAAAACTGTAGGAATTTGTTGCAATACCCTTCGATTTTGCGAGATTTAAATTTTATAAATTTAATGTTTTCGATTTTTAATTGCGAGATTGTTGAAACCGGTATTTTGTAGATGCCATTTTCTCGAACAAACTGTATTAATCATTTTTATTTCTTCTGTTATATCGATGTCAGCCTCGGTTCACAGTATACATTTTGTGAGGTCAGATGATTTTCTTTTTAATTTACTTTATCTTTTTCGTTGAATGCAAAAGTGGAGTACTTTAGCAAAGTGGAGTGTATCGAAAAAAGTACAATCTTATCGACTTTTGCAACCCTGGCAGAGATAGAAAGAAATCTTCAATGAACTATGGGACTATATTTTTGTGCTCTGTTTATTTGGGCTGTTTGTCCGCACAAAAACTTGCAAATCGACGACGATGAATTTTAGGAATATTGATTAAAGATTTAGTACCACTTTTTAATTAATTGTATTTTCGATTTGTGAAGCTTATATAGAACGTACAGCAACGTATGATATATCAAAATAATTGTCAATTATTCAAGCTGCTAATAAAACAAAAACTAATTGTCTAGGTGCACAGATTAAAGAGTTAGTAGGTGATATGTAAATGAACAGAAATATGTTATTATCTCGGCTTAGGTACGATTAAAAAAATCAAATTTTACATGTTATATGTGAATCTATATAATCTATCTCCGGTATGAATTTGAGATTTTTAAATGCAACCATTTAAAAGATAAAAAATAATAACTGCGAAAAATCGATCAACAAAAATTATATAAAATATATAAAATATAAAAAAATACTAGGTATCAAAATTTCCTGAAACGAAACAATTTGTTATTTATTATCTTTCTTAAACTATACAATTTAGTACAATCAGCCTTAACTCTGATGTGTAGCATTTGTGAGCCTTCTTTTTTAGAACTTTGAACTTACAACCAAATATATCTCACTTTGTAGATTTTTTGGAATTGCAAAATATATGTACAAAATTGTTATATTAAACTTAACCATAGATAAACAAAAAAAAATATTACTCTGGCACTTCTCATTTGTTTTCTTTTTTTGTTCGACCATTTCACATAAAACCATATTTAAAAAAACGTCATATTGCACCTCTACATTATTTTCCTATCATAAACATTTTCAAAAAATTTCCAACGCTTAGATTTAGTTTTAGAAGCACAATGCACTGCTGAGTGCTGACTGCACTAGCTCTTGCATTTTATAATTATAGTAATATGTATAGTTAAAACTTATATTGTTCATTTTATAAACACCAACCAAAAATTCAACCGTACCCTCCCTATCCGCCTGCAATCATCTTCTATACATATTTGTTCATTCCAAAATGAATGGTAACACCACCAAAAATTCGATCTTATCCCCCTTATACGCCATCGTTCATCTCATATACACACTTGTTCACTTTATTCATTTTAGTAACACCATAATTTACTCAAAACGACCCTATAAACATTTTCAATGTTAAAATTTATGATGGAAAAGTTTAAAATTCTTACGTGGAATGCCAACGGATTATGGCAAAAACTTGGAGAATTAGAGACGTATATGCAGGAAAATGATATCGACATATGTTTGATATCAGAAACGCATGCCAAAAATGAATCAAATCTTAAAATCTACGGGTTTCTTGACTACCACGCTGTTCATCCTTCAAATAAAGCAAGGGGTGGATCATCGTTATATATAAAAGAGTGCATTGAACACTCGATAGGCCTGAAAATAGAGGTAGAATCGATGCAATTGAGTAGTGTTCAGGTTAGAACTAAAAACATTCTTCTCAATATCTCTTCGATATATTGCCCTCCACGTTGCAAAATAGATAAGAGTGAATTTACGACATTGATAAAATCGCTAAGCCCAAACTTAATTGTTGGTGGCGATTTTAATGCAAAGCACACCTTTTGGGCTTCAAGATGCATATCTCAAAAGGGTCGAATGCTATATGAGGCAGGAATGGAAAATAATTGCGATTTTCATTCGACCGGAAAGCCAACTTACTGGCCAACTGATCCGTCAAAAATACCTGACTTAATCGATTTGTTTATGGTAAAAGGAATACCCTCTAACCGTATTGAAATCTCAGAAGGCCATGATCTCTTCTCAGATCATTCTGCAGTCATACTCACTATGAGCGAAAGCCTTGTCAAAATTGAAAAACCACCCAGGTTAACAAACGGTAAAACTAACTGGGAAGGATTTAAGAAAGATATCGAGGACAACGTTGAATTGAGGGTATCATTACAAACGCCTCTTGAGCTTGAAGATGCAGTAGATGCCTTTGTTGATATAATACAAAAGGCAGCGTGGAATAACACACCTTATCAAAGGGTTACCCCGTGCTATAAAGATATAAAATATCCGCAGGAAATAAAAGACTTAATAAAAGATAAACGAAAAGCACGTAAGAAATGGCAGCGAACCCGTGCTCCTCAACACAAAGCTCATTTAAATCGCTTGTGTAATGTGCTAAAAACAGCGATATCAGATTTCAAAAACCGTGAAGTTGAAAATTACCTTGAAAGCTTGTCAGCTGGGAAAGAATCCAACTACTCACTTTGGAAAGCTATAAAAACAACGAAAAAACCAAAGCTTCCAGTACCCCCGATTAAGAAAAGCCAAAACGAATGGGCTAAAAGTGACAAAGAGAAAGCGGCAGTATTCGCCGATTACCTGGAAGAAACATTTAAACCTTCCGATGGGCAAGCACTCAATGAAAATATTAATATGAGTTTTAGCTCAAGTGAAAATTACAGAACCAGAAATGCTACGCTTGCTGAATTGAACAGAGAAATAAAGAAGCTTAAGTCTAATAAAGCTCCGGGGTATGACTTAATAACAGCGGAAATATTAAAAATGCTTCCTAATAAAGGATTAATTAACCTCCTTTATATAATAAATGCCGCTCTAAGGCTAGAATATGTTCCAAGCCAATGGAAAGTTGCGGAAGTCATAATGGTTTTGAAACCTGGTAAACCATCTCACGAAAAGAATTCTTACAGACCGATTTCGCTTCTTCCAATAATATCGAAAGTTTTTGAAAGAATACTACTCCTGCGCCTGCAGCCTATAATAGAAGAGAAACGATTAATACCTGAACATCAGTTCGGATTTAGAAGCAAGCATTCAACAATTGATCAAGTGCATAGAATAACTGACGTAATTGAGAGAGCTCTTGAAGAAAAGAAAATCTGTTCGACGGTCTTTTTGGATGTGTCGCAAGCGTTTGACAAGGTGTGGCACGAAGGCCTCAAATTCAAATTACGACAAGTTCTGCCTGAAGGACTTTATAAAATTCTTAACGAATATCTAGAAAACAGACTTTTTCGTGTAAGACACGGAAATGAATATTCTAATTTCAAAGAAATAGTGGCTGGGGTACCACAAGGTAGTGTTTTAGGTCCAGTTCTGTACCTTCTATTTACACGTGATATACCTCAAACAGAAGACACTTTCGTAGCAACGTTTGCTGATGATACTGCAACTGCTAGGCAAAACGATTAACGAAGCTACGATTAAATTACAAAATGCTCTTAATAATGTTAATGAGTGGACAAAAACATGGCGAATAGCGCTCAATGAACAAAAGTCAGTCCACGTGGACTTTACGTATAAAAAAATAAATAGATTGCCCGTCTTTCTTAATACCGGTCGTGTACCATTTGCGAATGAAGCAAAATATCTGGGAATGACTCTAGACGCGAAATTAAAATGGAAGCCGCACGTAAAAAAGAAATGCGAAGAATTAAAAAGTAAATTAAGAGATATGAACTGGCTACTCGGTAAATATTCCAAGCTTAGTATTGATAATAAGTTGATTTTATACAGGCAGGTACTTAAACCTGTCTGGACTTACGGTATACAACTCTGGGGTTGTACCTGCGATACAAATTTAAATAAATTACAAAAGTTTGAAAATAAATTGCTTAGGTCATTTGTAAATGCACCATGGTATATAAGAAACGAAGATCTTCACAGGGATCTCGGGATTCCTACGGTTCGAGATGAAATTAAGAGTTTCGCGCGAAAACATAGAAATCGGCTATTAGATCACGCTAATCCAACGATTATTGACATTCTTGACGAGTCGAATTTAGTACGCCGTCTGCAAAGAACAAAACCTTCCGACTTGGTGCGGTGAACACAAAACCGCTTTAAAATCGCGGAATAAGCAGAAACTTTCACCGGAAAGTTACCTGCAACACGTTACTTAACTTCGTTAAAAATAAATTGCTAGATAAGTTTCAACTTAGTTGCAATCGGGAAGTGGAGGTGGTTTTAGTGTAGTAAGAATCTCACACTTCTATGAGCACGCGTTTTCCGGTCCTCATAGAGCCTGATGCAGGTTTTGCGCCTACCCACGGTCAAAAAAAAAAAAAAAAAAAAAAAAATCTCATAATCTTTAAAGCGCTTTGGTCAAAATGTTTAATGACTTGTCCGTCTGGTGAATAATTTAAATGAAAGGGCTGTGTTCTCAAAAGTTTTCAATGTGCTACCATTGGGAGTCCCCAATTTATAGTTAAAATATTTAGTTCTATTTGTGAACTTCTTCATTCTTTTTGATGGAATTTGACAGTTTATGGCTTGACAAATTCTCCCTTTACATAAAAGAGTCCATTTGCTTTCATAAGAAAACATATTAGCACAAATATTTCTTTCTATTGAAAGGGTTTCTTGATGTAAGATAAATCGATGAGAACCAAAACTTGCCATATCCAAGCCTCGTCATAACCAAGCGTGAAACGTAATAGTAAAATTTCTTTTCTATGGAACTTTATATATCAATCCTATAAAAGTATTTTAACAATTAAGTTTGGCTATAGTTTATTCTGGTCCGGGTTCCGATTGGTTCCGATCACATCATACATACTTACCGGAAGGCTCCAAATTTGTTTGCATGATATAAATGTTGAACTTGAGTTTGCTACCACTCAAGTTGTTGTTGTTGCATTCAAATATTATTATTTCTATTGTTTAAATGAATTTGATACTAATTTTTGGTTGGTGACATGATTTTTGATTTCAATACCGCCCCGGATATATTTTGGGAAGGGCAAAATTAATTAATCATGCTTATTACGGAATTTACAATGGGAGCGGAAGCAAGGTGGGTTAGCACATTGCGTCGGTATTACAATTGAACGGATAACGATCGGGAGATTCACTTATTGAAATCTGATGTAAAGCATTACTGATCGAGTAGCTTCCCGCCTGGATTGCGAATTTTATAAGAGACATGAATAATTTTCTAAGAGCGCCGAAACTTCACAGTAAAATTTAATTACTAAATAAAAAAAAATTAAAATTGCCACCAAATTTGCCGCCCCCCTAGTAAGTGCCGCCCGGGGCGGGCCGCCCCCCCCCCCGCAAACCCACGCTACGCCACTGCTTTTATGTGCAATTATGCTGAGTAGAATACTTTTTAAATGCAAGTAAATCTTTCCGTGTGGAATAATTTCTTCTTTTTTTTTGTAAGTGATAATATAAAGTACAAATGTAAATACCTATACCTATATAGCGAAAAAATATAAGTTTGCAAAACAATTATATAAAGTGAAGAAAAATATAAATATAAATGCCTCCTTTTTCATTTAGATTATTATTATGCATTTGCATCAGATGAATTCTGTGAATTTATAAAGTTTTTTTTCTACCCTAACTTTTCCTTTTTATCCTTTCAGCAATTAAATGAGCACTAAAAAAATACACACCGCACAGACATCCTATCTCAATTGAGTCCTGGCAATACTACAAGCACTAGCAAGAAAGGCCAACAGCTGGAATTCTTTCGTAAAAAAAAAGAAAAAACAATGTAAAACTTTGATTGTAAAATAAATGAAAAAATAAACAAAAAATTAACTTTGCCTTCATCTGGCATGGTAGCCCATGCGCTAACTAAGGAGTAAGGTCGTGTAGTATAAAAAAATTATTTAAATTAAATCCAAGTTTTGTATAATGAAATATCGAAATGCCGATTTTTTAATATCTAAAAGAGGCCTATTAGAAAAGCCTTGGTACAGGTTTTTGTGACACCAAGGCCTGGTCAGATACTAGATATTGGAAAACAAGAATAAAGTTTTCCCATAAAATGTGAATGCTTTATTGATAGCTTCTTGAATTGACCGCAAACTATTTACAAAAATACCAAAACACGATTTAATTCAGTTTTAATTTTTTTCATTCTTTGAGGTGGTTTTTTTTACTGCGGAAGTATAAACAAAATAAATAAGGTGGTCAGTGGTGCAGGTTCAGAGGACTCCCGATTAGAACTAATAGGTGGCCGTATGGGAGGGTAGAAATTGGAAAACAAAAGAATTTACTCGAGCGTGTCAAGAGGGGATGTTAAGTGACCCCCAAGGATACTCACATTCAAAAGACTGGCGATATGGATGTGACGCAATCTTGCGGCAGCTTTTTGAAAATGCAAACAAAAATCGCTATTTTGAAATACTCGAGCGCGTCAGATTTTGATATGTATATATGGTTCAACTCGGTGCCTTACATGTACTGAACCTTAATCGAACGATTTGAAAAAAAAGGAAACGTTTTTAGTCAGCATTTCTCTTAATCACTGGGGTGAGTAGCGTCAAATACAAGCATTTTATTTTACTATAGAGGGGGGGGGGGGGTCATCTCGCTCAACTTAATCTACCTATAATCTAAACGTAGGATTAAAGAACAGACTTCTGGCGTTTAAAACCGTTATTTTTATGCATTAAAAGTATTGTCGTTTATTTTTAATATTTGTTTTTTCCATTTAAGTCGCTTTTTCTTCGAAAATCGCCTCTACCTCCTAAATGTCTAGGTGACGATTTTTTTCACGTACGCTGCGTACGTGTCATCACCAAGAACTTAGGCTATTCACCCCCTCCCTTCTCTGGGTTCCTTTTTTGTACCTAATTATTTTAAAGCTTATATTCACAAACATTTCTAAAAACTGCATTCGTTGGTTGGGAAACAACATCCGAAATTGATAAAAAATCACCTAAGTTCTACAAAAATAATTTTCCTCCAAAATATTTGGGTGATATTTCCATTTTATATTTAGATTCAAGTTTCGGGCAATAATTTCAATGTTTTTTTTTTTTTGGGTGATACAAACATTTTTGGGCGTTTTTGTGCTTGGCGCTATTTCCTAACGTCACAAATGTAAATTAATTTGACACTTTCAAATGTGTCTGGTTACATTAGGTCCCTCTGTATAGGTATCTGGTTCTGGGGAAATATTTCAGTTGCCAAAAGAACGTACTATACAGAAACACTATAAAACTTTACCTTTATAAATAAAGCATTCGCAAATTAAATTAACCAAATCGCAAATAGGTTTAACCTAAACGCATATAAGTTTCACCCAAGCGCAAATAGATCTAACCCAAACGCAAATGGAACTAACCCAATCGCAATTCGATTTAAACAAAACGCAAATATAGTTAAACTATACGCAAATAATTTAAACAATTATCAAATAATTTTAACCAAAACGCAAATTGAATTAACCTTAGCTTGACTTTTTGTTCCAGCTGTACTTTTAGGGTCTAATAGATTTTGGTATTATTTATATGTAGTTGTTAAAAAATCATTATTAAGAGATTGGCCTTTCATTTCTTCGGTAAGTTCTTGGAAAAATGCACAAAACTAGATGAATTTAAAATTGGGGGTTTGTCAAAATCTTATGGTGAACTTTTTCTACTGTCATAAACCTTCCATTTCTTCACCACACCAGCTGGAACAACAAGTTGAGCCTGGGTTAATTCAATTTGCGTATTGGTTAAAATGATTTGTTATCATCATCATCGTGTCCTGTAACCCCGGCTGGAGCATAGGGCGTCAACAAAACGTCTCCATCCTTCACGGTCAGCTGCAAGGTACTTTAGCTGTGGCCACGTCTTTCTCTGGGATTCTGCTTCCGCTAAGACAGTTGATTTCCATGTTGTTCTTGGTCTTCCAACCCACCGTGCACCCTGAGGATTCCATTCAAAGGACTGCTTTGCAATTTCATCGTTTGGTTTCCTCAGTGTGTGACCGATCCAACGCCATTTACGCTTTCTTATGTCGACGTCCAGAGCCGCTCTTGACTTGTCCTGCGCCACAATTTCTCGTTTGATATTATTTGTGGCCAGCGAATCTTTAGGATGTGGCGAAGACAGCGATTTCCAAAAGCCTGCAATTTCTTCGAAATGGTAGACGTGACTTTCCAGGTTTCAAAAGCATATAGCAGCACGGTATTCACATTGGATTCGAAGAATCTAAACTTAGTGCGTAAGGAGATTTGACTGCATTTCCAAATTGGGGACAGAGTACCGAAGGCAGCACGACCTTTATTTATTCTACTTTTAACGTCCAGATCTGTACCACCGGCACCGTTTGCAGAAACAATACTGCCAAGGTAGTTGAACTGTTCCACTTCTTCAACTGGCGTCTCATGTAGAATAATACGCTGCTGTGCTGGGTGGAGCGGCCTTTGAGCATTTTTTTTGTCTTTTTGCTATTTATTCTTAGACCACTCCACTCTCCCTTCACTGGCAGTGTTTGGCACACCCCGTTCAGCCCACTGGCACTGATGTTACTTGCCAGTAGACATATGTTATCGGCATAGTCTAAATGACTGAGCCTTTCGCACGGTCTCCATTGAATGCCCTGTCGCTCAGCTGTACCAACACTGGCCGTCAATACGTCATCCATCGCCAGGAGGAAGAGAACTGGCGATAGAACATCCCCTGTTGCACTACGAAGGAGTCGGATAACTGCCCATTGTGTAAAACAAAACACCTTGCTGTAGGACTCTTTAATAATGGCAACAATTTTTGGCGGAATTCCTCTACCAAGCAACGATCTCCATATACATTCTCGGTTAACTCGATCAAAGGCCTTCTCAAAATCCACGAACATGAGGAAAAGCGGTGATTGGAACTCTATCGACTGCTCGAGGACGATACGCAGGGTGTTGATATGGTCGACACACGATCGACCACTGCGGAAGCCAGCTTGATGCCTCTTGAGTGTAGACTCGATTCTATCCTTTATTCGCTCGAGAATGATGGTTGCCATTAGTTTTGGGAAAACGGACAAAACGGTGATACCACGCCAATTGTTGCAATTCTTTAAGTCACCTTTCTTTGGCAACTTAACAATCACACCATCCTTCCAGTCCCTGGGATAGCTTTCGTTTTCCCAAATGCTTTGTATCAACGGATGTAAAATACTAGCCGCTGTTACGGGATCGGCTTTCAGGAATTCAGCTGGTATTCCGTCCAGTCCAGCTGCCTTGTTATTTTTGAGGAGATTTATAGATGTATGGATTTCCGATTCTGACGGGGGGTTCGATGTCAATACCCCTATAGGACCTGCGCATCTCGTTTAGTTGGGGCACTTCAGCACTCTGCTCAACTGTATCGTATCCTCCTTTAGCAGGGCCTCCTTCCATCTGCGTAGCTGATCCTCAATAACTGATACCAAAAGTGTGCCATCCACATCCATTACAGGATGATTGGTGTTGCTTTTTTTTCCCGATAGCATCGGTACTAGGTGCAAGAAATGTTAAATATGTCATGTACAAGAAAAAAAAAATAGGCTTTTGGGCAAAAACTGCGAAAAATAATAAGAAATTGTAAAGATTAGGCACTGCGTCGGGGTGGCATGATCTGAGCGTGGTCCTCAGGCGTACGTGTCTCCACCAAAAACTTACGCGATTCACCCCCTTCCCTCTCCAAAATACTTTCTTGTGCCTACATAATTATTTTATAGAGCGTAATTCACAAACATTTCTAAAAGCTTTGCTTATTCATTGAAATCAAGTTTGGAAATATCACCCAAAATTTAGGAAATATCACCTAAGCTCTACAAAACTAATTTGCATGCAAAATATTTGGGCCATATTTCCATTTTATCATTTGGATTCAAAGTAGTTTCGGCCCGAGCAATAATTTCAGTTTTTTCCTTGCTTTTGAGTGATACATACATTTTTGGTCAATTTTTCCTTGGGCGCTATTTCGTAGTATCGCAAATGTAGCTTTGCTACTATAAATTAAAAAAAGAAGATTATTTTGACACTTTGAAATGTGTCTGTATATTAAGTGACACAACTATACTCTTCGTTGGAAATTTTTTAAATACTTTCAATAAACCTGGGAACAATGGATTTTTGGTTTGTAATTTTATAAATATTTTACATTCGTTTTTAAATATCATTTTTTTCCACGACACAAATACTTGTGCTTTAAAGAATGCACAAATAGTTATCACACACTAAAAAAACACAATATAGGAGGCTTACAGTGAGCAAAAAAACCATACCCAATTGCTTTTCATAGCCCATATCGAACACCCAATCAGAAACAAAATTGATTTGAATATTTAGTTTTTTTTAATAAAAATTAAGGTAAATAAAGAATAAATATACAAACCAACGTTTGTTTTTGGTTGTCCATCGACATGATGACAAACAAAAACCGTAATTGTTATCCAAATAATCAAACGATATTCAATTTTCCATGCCATTGCGAAGCAAATTTATTACAATTTGATTATATTATATATTTTTATTTTTTATTTCTTGTATTTTTGTTGTTGTTAAATTTAATTTGAGTGCACAGTGTTCGAGTGCATTTCGATAACACTGACCGTATTGCAATTCAGCGAAAAACTAAAATCCGAAATATACCGAATTTATGTCTCTTCCTTTGATTTATATTATTCTATGGCTCGTTGTGTTTATTTATTTTTATTTCTCGCGCACTTCTTCGGATTTCAAAATAGAAATTGTGTCGAAAATAAGAACAACATTATCTCGCATGGCTTGCAGAACAGTGCATTTTAGATTTGAGGTGGTTATGAATTGAAATTTTCTTCTAAAATAAAACTCACGCCCCATAGCCACTTGACCAAATTGTGCTCATTGTTTTTTTTAAATAATTTTTAATTAATGAAGTTTGTGTCTAGGTCGAAAGTGTTTGATGTTAAGGGAAATTGGAATTAAACAAAATGTTCTGCTGTTTCTATTGGTTTCAAATTCAAACATTTTGAGAATAAAATTAAACTTAAGATTACGATGATGGTGAAATCCAATATAGTGGGTATACAAAAATATGAACCCAATTATTCCAACTTACAAAATATATACATACTTCCTAATGAAAAAGAACCCACAAAAAAAGCCGGTTTTATAAAAAAAAAATAATATCGCAAAAACTATAAGTATTAAAATATCTGTCGTAAAAAAGACTCAATATAACTACACAAAATTTTAACTAAGTGGGTGATTCAAAAAATTCTAACAAATTTTTCCAATGTTGATAACAAGAAAAAGTGATAAATTCTTATTGACTTAAATGACTTTGAAATTTGAACCCATATATGAATTAAAGCCAAATGTGTTGATCAATACAAAAATGTTGTAGCCTATTGTTCTATGAGAACTTGCTTTTGTCTGGAAAAGAACAACTTTTCAGTTTTGACATTTGAAAAATAGACTTTTGTGTGGGCATAAGAGGATAATTTTGAAGTTTGTTTTATGTCATCTATAAAGGATAAGGCGGGAAGAATCTTTTTCAATTTTTCTATCGAGCAGGTCTTATTTCGAACCCGAGATTTTCTTGAAAGTGTTTACGAAGGGGCCTTTGACTTTACATTGTACAAGTTCATATATGTATGTTTATTAGAGTGGTCGTTCAAAAAAAGATCATCATAGCTCTCAAAGAAAAAAAAAACAAGTTCCCCATTTTTTTAAGATTTTTATTTTCTTTTTTACATATCGCCCAGGAAAATTAGACTTTCACTTCGAAAAAATTGCGACAAAGCTGAATTTTGCTGGAGTGGCTTATTATGACGTCTTAAGAATTTCCTGAAAAGTACCCTAAATTTGGCTCGGGGCTAAATTTTTTAGGGGAGTGAAAGGGGTTGAAGTTCAGTTTTTTGGGAATTGTTCCTTAACTATAGGTTTTATTGAAAAAATGTGAATGTAAAAATTCTAAAACTCTACACAAAAAATGTTACAACTCCTAATTATTGTAAAGTCAAGTTTTTGGGGTGGAAGGGGCAAGGGAATGGCCACCATCTTGAAAACAAGGTTGATTTTGTTTTTGTTTAATAAGTCGTTGAAATTGCGTTTTTCAAAAAAATTACCAAAGGACAGATTTTAGGCGATTAAATTATCTACAAAATGAACCATTAAACAGCTCTGTAAGTTTATTTATCTCAAAGTTACAGCGGCTCAAAGGTCACCAATGCCTCATATATGGTGGGGATGAAAGGAGGTTTTTTAAAAATGTTCGCTTATTTGTGAATTTTTTTGATAATGTCTATAGTCATTTTACAGACAATCCAGAGCATTAGCAGTAAAGCCATTTGTCAACACCCTGATAGGTCCATATCAGTGTGGCTTTAGGCCAGGGTAGTCCACCATCGACCAAATATTCGCACTACGGCAAATTTTGGAGAAAACCAAGGAGTTTCAAATCGATACCCACCACCTTTTCATCAATTTCAAGGTCGCGTATGACAGCATTTATAGAGACGAGCTATATAGAGCAATGTCTAGTTTTGGCATCCCTGCCAAACTCGTCCCTTTGTGCAGGATGACGATGGAGAATGCACGCTGCTCCATCAAGGTCGGCAAAGACCTCACCGACACCTCTGATGTCAAAAAAGGTTTTAGGCAAGGTGACCGCGACGCACTGGCATGCGACTTCTTCAACATCGTTCTTGAAAGAATAGTGCAAAACTCTCCCGTCAACACTAGAGGCACAATCTTTCAAAAGTCCGTCCAATTACTCACTTACGCTGACGACATTGACATAATCGGATGAAAAAAGCGTGGTGTTAGTGGTGCTTTTGTGAGTATTGAGAAGGAAGCCAAGAAGATGGGTTCAACGGTGAATGAAAGCAAAACGAAATACCGACGTCTAGGACAGAACGTCACTTTAGACAGCTATAACTTTGAGGTTGTCAGAGACTTTGTCTACCTAGGATCCGCTATAAACTCAGCGAACGATACCAGTGCTGAAACCAATCGCTGTTTCTTCGGGCTAAGGAGGCAATAGAGAAGCAAAACCCTTTCTCGAGCAACTAAACTGTCCCTGTATAAGACGCTTATCATCCCAGTACTAATGTATGGTACAGAGGCATGGACACTGCTAACGGTGGATGAGAACGGGTAAGGCTGTTTCGAGAGGAAAATTCTCCGGGTGATTTTTGGTCCTGTCTGCATAGATGGGAAATGGAGAAGAAGATACAACAGCGAACTGTATGGGCTGTACAGCAACACCGATCTAGCCACAAAAGTGAAAAGCCAACGACGGAGATGGCTGGGTCACCTAGAGCGAATGGACACCAATGCTCCGGCTCGGAAAGTCTTTAAATCCAACCACGTGGGACAACGCAGTAGAGGTGGACAGCGTAAAAGGTGGCGCACGCAAGCGGAAGAGGACCTCAACCAACTTGGCGTGCGAGACTGGAGACAGCTAGCTAGAAACCGAGCTGGCTGGAAGAAGCTTGTTGGTTGAGGCTCTGGTCCACCCCGGACTGTAGCGCCACCTTAAGTAAGTAAGTAAGTTGTTTAGGAAACGATTTAATAAACATGATTTTTGTCAAAAACACTCGACATTTTTTTTGTTCTCAACATCTTAATAGGGCAACTCGTTGTAAGAAATCAGTCAAAACAAATTTCTTTAAGACTACCTAAAACGGGTGCGGTGAAAAGTTTTGTACGGAAGACTATAATATTAAATTATTTATAACTTTTTTAGAGTACCTACTCTCCACATTTGTATTAACTTTAACGATAAAAAGACTTTTTTAATAAAGTGGGTGCGTCAATTGGTGCAAATTTACTCTAATCATTCATTTTGGCATATTTTAACATGTCAGAAAATTTTATAAAAATTGGTTGACTGGCTCAGATTTATAAATTTAAGACAACCTCTCTATATCTATAACTTAAGCCACTATACGGTGCCACATGCAGAAAAATAATCACAATTTCTACATATCGAACAAAAATCGCCTTTTGTGAGCAGAGTCGGGGCAGTCATTCCGAAGATATGAATGTGCATACATATTATATCACGACTTTTTAATAAAATTGTGCTTTTTTATGACTTAAAATTAAAATTCTTATTGGAACACCTCACTTATACTATCCTCCTAATATAAAAAAATGTGAAAGTGAGTTTGTTTGTTTGTTTGTTTGTGATGCTTTTACACCTAAACTGCTGAATTAATTATAGTGAATTTTGATATGTAGAGATAGATGGGGCTAAGGAAACGTCGATATGATACTTTTTTTTACCATATGAAACAAAAAAAGAAAAAATATAAAACAGCTTCATTTTATATAAGAAACAAATAAATCAATTAAGCTTAAAAAAAAATAATTTGATATTTCGTTTGAGTGATAGTTTTTTTTTTTAATTATTTTGAAGTTTCCTTTTACTACTACTGCTACTTCGCAAACGTTGTTGGTAAACAGGAGCTCATCGCATGCCCGGGCAGTAAAAATTGCTCAATTTAAAAGAAATTCATTCATGCCAAATGAGAAAAGTACTATAAGGCCAGCTAATTAAAGTATGTTCGCGTGTGCCCAGTGCCCAAAATTTGTATGTTAGCGCCAAAAGGAAGGACATGCAACATTATGTAGCATACAGCAGCATTCTTATATAGACTCTAAGAGCCAGCAGCAAATTCATTGGATGAACGCGTTGCCAAAATATGAGTATGAGGAGGGTTCGTAGGACAGAATTTGTTTACACCCGTGTTCGGGATAAGGGGTAGAAAACTACGCTTTTATAATGTTTGTGTCAGGGGTACAACTACTTCAATTGATTTATTTAAAATGGAAAAGTATGCTCTGTAATTTTTTCTAAGTCCAAAAACTTTAATTTTATGATCTGAGTAATAGAACTCTAAAGCAAAGCTTATTGGCCATATTAGTTATTTTGGAGACTTTTTTTATTTTAATTTTTTGATTCTTTTAAATCTCCAAATATTGTTCATATTATTCAACAGCTCATTTCATAAAACACAAAACTTAACAAATTTAGAAAACAAAAAAATGAGTAAGTACTATGCTAGTGAATAAACCTTCTAATTAAGAGCAATTACGTTCAACTTTTTTTGAATATGTATATGCTTGGGTATAAGCTAACCATGCTAAAAACCAAAATCAAATTCTTAAATTTTCCTTGCAGTTGAAAATACCTGATAAAGAATCTTCCAATGTAGGAACATATACAGATAGAAAACAATATTCTTTCCAACCACTCATTTTAAGTTTGAGGTTTTTGTGAATGTCTTACCACATGGACCTACCAATACTCTTCTATATACCTACTACATTTATATCAAAATTGAAAATAGCAACCAATTTATTGAAGAATTGGAATTGGCATTCATTATGTTTGCATGAGATGAAATGTCATTTCGTAGGAATCAATCAATGTCATTCGTTGGGATTTGCTTATGACATCTGAGGACTCACTGTGTATTTCGTTTGTCATTTTGTGTTATTCCATTAGTTTTTTGTTTCTTCAGGGGAGTTATTAACTTGTTGCCTTTTTCCATCACATGAACTTTGCTTAGTGTTTCAAGGTTGTGGACTGTTTAAGCACTCAAAAGTTAAGGTAACGATTTATAAATATCTGTGGTGTTTGGTAGAAACATGATAACTCCATTTTAAAATTTGCCTCCTTTCCTCCACTTTAAATCGAGCTACAGACTAAACGGATGAACCGATTTTTCTCAAATTTGAAATATAAATTTTCAAGGACTATTTTCATAAATGTTCCAAATTTGAAGAAAATCGGTAAACTTTTTTAGGCTCTAGCACGATTTAAAGAGGATGTAAAAACGCAAATTTAAAAATGGAGTTATCATGTTTCTACCAAACACCACAGATATCTATAGTGGATATAAATTATTTAAAGGAATGTGGGAAAAGGATCAACAGATTATTCAAACAAAATTATTTTTCAACCTAATGAAATTCGAATTTTGGTTTCAAATCAGGCAGTAGCTGGCCAAGACACAAGATATACATAAGTGCATACGGGCGTGCCCAAAACCATTTTTGGTTTGACTAAAACCTTGATATTTTTCTTGCACACAAATCCTTCCTATTTTGTTCAATTTTCAAAAATTTTCAAGCTTTTTCATCGTCATTACCATAAAGCTATATGTTCTCTAATTAATTCCAGGGTCAGCCTGTTCTCATTTCGCTTATCGTTGTCGCAGTAACATAAATATCAAAAATATTCAACCTGACCTGAGTGCGTGACTAAAAAACCTCAGAGTAAACATAGCTGCCACATCAATTCACACCTTTATTAAGCACCATAACGATAATAAGTGTAATAAAGTCATGTGATTGTCCGTTGTTAATTATTTGCGTAATAAGTACAGGCTATGATTTTCCCCTGAATTGTTTGTATATAATTTAGGGAAGAGAATATTAATGTATTACAGGGCCTTAGAAAAGACACGTTTCTGTCAGATTAACTATATTTTTAATCCACAACATTTATTTCATAATTCATCAAGTGACAGATTTTAATTTTTTTTGCGATACTTTTATTAAGAGCACCTTAATGAAAACTGACTACGTGCATAACCTAATTAGCAAGAAAAAGGACTTTTTTAATAGCGCCTATTACAAAGTTGCTGAGCTATGCAAATAAAATTTTACCCAATTTGATGAGGATTTCGAGCAAAGCCTTCCCTTCATTCTTATTTTTTGTTTGTAACTTAGAGGGGCTGCTGAAACATATTCTGTTAATGAATTTAATAACGTTATACTGTTTCGCTTTTTCAACAACATCTTGATCTTAACTAAATTGAGAAAGAAGTTTTATTTGTAAAAGTTTGTCAATGCCGCGCCTCTTGCTTTCCAAATTCAATTTGGAAGCGATGATGGAATAAAAAAGAAAAAAGTTATTTTCAACTCAAGATTTTCTCCGTTGTTGAAAAGTTGATGCATAGTGAAAATTAGTGTGCCAATGTTGCCACATAAGAGGTATTGCGGTGTACGCACCTGCTTCATTCAATAAAGTTATTTTATTTTTGTTACTCCCCAACACAATTATGGAGTTGAGCTCACTTGAACTTTTAACTTGAATTATAAATATTCAGTCACTCCACTTAAACAGAAGAATTTCTTTTTAAATTTTCTTCATATTCTATTATTATAAAAAGCCTGAGCGCACCCAGCGGGAAAAATTAAAAAATTCATTGAGGAAAAACCTAATTGTTCCTTGAGGAATGGAAGCTGTAGCTGCCACTTTTCAGCTTTTTCTTTTGATGAATTTAGCATGGGCATGTCATTGGCGGGAAGCACATGCCATTTTCTCGATGAAAATTCACTAACAAATTCCCTACTTCAATGGAAGTTGTTTATTCACCGATGAAAAACATGGTAATTGCGTAATCTGTGAATTCACTGCATACGGGTATTTAGCTTATTCATCAGTTCAATAATTTCGATGAAAAATGTAATGAAAATTCAATTATGAAATCACTAGATTAGTGGTAGTTTCTTTTTCATCAATTAAATCCTCCCATTTGTATTGTTTAGTAAATCCCAGTGGGAATTTTTCAAAAATTCACCGAGTAATCCCCAGCTTTACTCTCCAGGAATAGAATAGGAATAGAAATTGCTTAATCATTTAGTGAGATTATAAATATCGGTAATGTTCCCTTTATTTTAAAATGAAAACAAACCAAAAAGCAGTTCCCATTTCAAATCAGAAGTTATTGGCGTTTCGGCAAACGCAATTTCTATTGAGTTCAGTTCGTCTTATATGGACTTTTTTACAGAAATTCACTGTGAACTGTTTCCAACAAAATGAGAATTTATAATTGCCAAAAAATCATAAACAACTTTGTGCATTACTATTCATTGTTGAAATCATCGATTATAATTCACCATTTATTTCACTCACATTTGTTTTGTTTTTTGTTCTCGCCATGAACACTTTACACAGCAGATGAGTGGAGTCAAAGGTATGAACTGAGGAACCTTTGCATTACTCTTCACCTACTTAATCATTGAATGTAGTTTCTCTTATGATTTGGCAAGTGAATTCATTGATTATTTCAGCAATAAATTTCATTGAGGACGATATTTCCCGCTGGGCAGGCATTTGAAATTCTAAGCGTCTGAATTTAACCAAAATCCCTTAGAATAATAAAATTCACAGTATCTTAATGCTGTGATTTTTATATTACTCGGTAAACATCGATACAAAATTGCGTCTTAGAAGGGTACGATAGTCATCTAACTGATGAGCGCAACTATCGTACCTGGGCGAAACGCAATTATGGAGTTGAGCTCACTTGAACTTTTAACTTGAATTAGAAAAACAGCGTGTTCAATCATACCTACCATCATTTACACTTCAACACATTTCATATTCTCTCGTCACTGTCATTCTCAATTGAATAATCTTTTCATAACCTCTTTATTCTGAATTCTCTTGTTAAGTCCCTTTTCACTCGAGGAAACTGAGTTGCCAGCAACTTTCAGATCCATGGTGAGAAGAGCACGAGGAGAGAGGGGTGAACAAAATCTCCCCGGCCAAGGATTTGAAGAGATATTTTTGACATTTCCTTTCACTTCTTGGTTAAGTTATGTTCAACCAATAGACTTTTAAAGCAAGTTTCAAAAATTGCCTGAAGATTTGTTTTCTTGTGTGAAAGGTACAAGAGATGTTTAAGGAGATTAAAAGAAAACGTCAAAAAAATCTCCAGCAACAATTTGAAAATAATTCATACTGACCTGCTAACTTCAATTCAATTCAATTCAATTCAATTCAATTCAATTCAATTTCTTTTATTGAACATTATATATACAATCTGGCTTATAACTAATATGATACTATGATAAATTTACATTTGTTGGCACATAGGGGGCCTAACGTTATACAATGTCTTAAGTTTAACAAATTATAGATATATAAATTACATGTCAAAAAATTTAAATTAAAAGTCGGCTGACTTAATCGTCCTCAGGGTGTTCATTCCCGGTTGTCAATGGTATTTTTGGTGTAGGTTGGGGGAAGTTTTGGCGTTTAGCCACGGTAGAAGGCTGACCCAATGTCAGCGTAGAACGAGACTGCTTCCTCGTTGTCCATGATTATGTTGTCATCAAGTGTTTCCATTACACTGAGGTACCTTGGCTCCGGATGTCGTTGTTCAGTGGTCATCCTTCTCATTAGCTGATTCGGGTGGTCGATGATGTTCCGTACTAGTCTCTTCGCTGAAAGGACTAGGTATTTGTCCAGCGGGATTATGTTGGCTTCGGAGTAGAGATGTTCGTTCCTGTAGTGTTTCCGCCGCTGCCGGTCGAAGTACAGTCCGGTGCAAATTCTGAGAATCTTCCTTTCGAATACTTGAAGCTCCTTCATGGTTGTCTTGGAGATTGAAAACCAGACTGGGAAACCTGCTAACTTCACTGTGAAGCATTGTTGAGCATAATGCTTTTGTACAGCTCATTAAAATCCTTCGAAAATTTTCGTTGTGCAATCGAGACTCAGGATGTTCTCCCTGATGCTGAAAGTAAAAATGCTCGAAGAAGTGGAAGCGCGCAAGCAAAAATTCAAAGAGTCTGAATGCGGAGCAATGATTGCAACTAGAAGCAAACAAGTAAAGAAAATCCAACAAATAAGAAAAAGTTTCCATTTCGATGTAGCAAGTGCAGCAAGCTTGGGCACAAGGCTCTTTGGTGATTGTCGTGTTAAACGTCAAGCTTCACAAAACATGCCGAACATGTGGAAAGGATTCCTTTTACATAATGTCAGTTGTTTCTGAACATGCCATGTGCACGGATACCTTTGATCGAAAAGAAGCTGGTGTTTGAATAGTGGCTGCACATCCCACCTGTGCCGTGAAGAGGAAAATTTCGATTTGATATTGGATTGATTTGATATTGGAGATTTTATAAATAAATAAAAGATATTATTTTGAATAACTTAAAAACACTTATTATATTTATTTATTTACTTAAATACATATCGGGAGCAATGCTTCCATCGTCAGTAAGTTTTATATAAATAATAATACAAACAAAATTTTTGATTGATATTAATAAACGGATGTGCGATCCGTTATATTAAAAAAAAACGCAAACGCCAGCCTAGGGGCTGGCCCAACTGTTCGACTTACGAATAAAACGAAATCTATCTAATTCAGTTTAAGTGACTTTATTCTGCTACTATCCAAACAAGACTAATTCTACTTAAAACTAATTCCCTATACCTAAGCATAACCATATGCCATGCCGTCCTACGATGATTCGCTGAATCAGCGACCTTGAAGGTTCCCGGTGCATTTACCCCAATGCATTGCTATGCGCCGTTATGTGATAGCCACCAATCGTGGGAAATCATAATTTGTTCAAACATGATTTGCTGGCTCAGCAAATTATAACGGGGCGCATGCAAATGCGATGTGTTAACTATATTAAATACAAATAACTCAATACAAACAAAACAAACTACACAATCAATTTTATAGTGAATTTAGGATCTATTATAAAATTTTTTGAAAAATGGATCTTTTATTGGTCCGTCGTCACTATTCATTAAATTATTTCTATTTTTAACAATATAAAGAGATTCATATGCATCGAGTCTTTGTCATCTACCAATTGGTAAAAATTGAATATCCACTACAGTTCCCGTTAGACTCCAGGCAGCTGTTGGAGTCGAATCAAGGTCACTACATTTTGAATAAAACTCTATTAGTTCCCGATCTGCGCACAAATCTTCAGTGTCCAAGACTACTGGCAAGAATTGAGAAAAAGTCGTTAGGCGTGACATGGCACTAGTACAAGATGAAAATGGAAAAATGAAACTTATAGCTGATAGGGCTGTTGATTTATATTGATTGAATAATGGCAAAAGGGATACTGTTCGAAAATTTTTGACGTATATCTGAAGTCACAAGGTATTCAAAGGAGACTGTCAACACCTTACACGCTACGCTTCAACAAGATGGGGTAAGTGAACGGAAAAACCTGACCTTGGTCGAGATGGCCCGATGTATGGTGCTGCCAGCTGGACTTTCTACATCGTTTTGGGCTGAGAAAATTTGTTCAGTGATTTACTTGCGGAATATTGATGTCCGTAAAAAACTCTTGATTGTAAAACACCATTCAAACTGTGAACTGGACGTGTTCCGCATTTGAAACACCTTCATTTGGCTGCAGAGCTTTTGTTAAAAATAAAAAGAACCAAGTTAGGATACATTTGGAGCTCATTCAACTGAGGGTATATTAATTGGATACTCAGATGACTCAGAAACATAATCGAATTTTGATGCCATCAGAGAGAAAAATTTCTATGTCAAGAAATGTTATGTTTGTCGATGAATCCAGAGAAGTCCATGAAGATGTCCTGAGAGCAGTGGAATTTTATTGAATCTGTTTATACTGAAATATTATGTCATCAAGACCCTAGTGAGCCGTGTTAAACTGATCAATATAGTGAAATTAAAAACGATGCTGAAATTTTAGGCGATGTCTAGTGAGAAGTCTTGGGAGCCGAATAAAACTGATCAACATAGTACATAAAAAAACTGAAAATGATGATGAAAATCTTTCTGATAATGATGTTGTAGCTAATGCATTTAATGCTGAGATAAGTTCCAAGGAAACCCTCCAAGGCATTGACTGTGCTGAGTGGAAAAACGCCATCATAAACGAAGTAAAATGTCTAATTAAAACTGATGATTGAAAGCTGGTCCATGAGCAAGCGGAACGGAGCAAAGTTGGATGTTGTGCTTACAAACAAATGAAATCTAGATGGTATAGTTACGAGAAGGAAGGCCCACCTTGTAGCTCAAGGTTATTTTCAACAACCACGCATAGACTACATGAAAAAATTTCTCCGGTAGCTCGTCTTGAATCTATGCGTCTTATGCTTGCACTCGCTGCAAGATACCAGCCCAAGGATTATTTGTCAAATTTCAGACTTTTCACACATCTCAATAATTATTTCCGAACATTCGTACGTTGTGTAGTGAAAATCATGACGTGAAATTTACTACAAACCGGTTTTTATTTTGCTTTCATTTTTAGGTACTCATCAATTGATTTATTTTTTTCTTTTCTAAAATAAAGTTGTTTTGGTAACAAATATTTTTATTTTTTTTGTTTCATATAATTAAAAAAAGTATACTTTAGCCTATTCCAATACATAATATGCATCTCCTCAACATTTTAATCCAATCTGTTCAGCCACTTGAGAGCGTGATTGTCTAACAAACATATGTACAAACGAACAAACTTTCACAATTATAATATAAGTAAAATAAGATAAGATAAAATTAGTAAAGTTAGTATAGTTTTTATATTTTCAATATAAATAAAAACTTATTGAGAAGCCCAGTTTTTAAAATATTTCTAGGTAAAAAATGAAACCAAAAGTGACCTTAATTAGTTCATATCAATTTTTTATTACATAATCTGTTATTCAGTTATATGTTTTTTTTACGAACCCAAACAAGAACACAGTTGCTTTGGTTTTAAAAAGAAATTCTTCAAAACATTTAATTATAGTTCAAATTTTTCCTTTAAGTTTAATTTTGAGGAAATGTCACCCTAATGAGCCTACTTCAATTAGGTATTATTGTATTTTAACAGTAGGCTCCAAAGCAACCACAACTATATTCCACTGCGAATAATATTCCCAAATTGGCAACAGTGTTGAGTTTGTTAAACTTACTTTTGCATGGAGAAGGGGGATGAAACGTTGAAACCTGTTGGCTTAGATGAACGTGAATATTATCCTGGCAAGTGGCAAAAATGTCGCCTTTTAAATCTTTGTCATGCAAAATGACGAAATACATATACTTACTCGTACATCTTCAAACCTTTTTTTGGTTGATAATAATTTACATATCTTGTGTTCTATTTTATCAGCTCGCGTTTTAGCTGTTAGAAAATTTATTCAGCAAGGGATTTTAAGGTATATTTAAATGACGTTAAGTTGAGAATATATGTCACATTTTCATGTCTTGAGATAAAAGAAAGAATTTAATTTTGCTTTATAATGATAAATAATAATAGTTAAAACATAAAGACGGAAACTCAGTTATGATCCTTTTTTATTGTTATATGATGGAATACATGGATATGGATGTTTGGGTTTGTGTGCAACCCTTTAAGAAAATATAGACGTTTTAATTGGTAAATGTAGTATACTTTGGCGTTGAAATGTCACACTGCGCTCTCTGGTGGTCTGAAAAATGAAAAAGTCAGTATTTTTGAACACAACGAACGGCTAGGCGAGAGAAGTTCCGATTCGGGAGCAATTTTCGTGTAGCCTTGCCACCTATCCTAGGGTCACGCCATAGTTTCATGTGCGTGAAGTTAGCACCACCATTTTGGATTTTCAAAAAAAAAAGGTTGTGCTGTAATGTGCCCAACTTGTTTTGCCATGTGCCGTATTAAAAAAAATCGTACTAAGGGTTTGATTTTTAGAGGGTTCCTACCCATTTTTTTAGCTGGAAGTTAGCACCGCCATTTTCAATTTTTGAAAAAAATCGTTGTGCTGTATTGTACTCAATATGTGCTAGCTTGTGCCATTAATATTTCTGAAAAAATTGCAAATTTGAAAATTTTGCGAGTGAAATTTTTGCGGGATTTCAAAATTTCTTAGTAAAAAAGCTGTGCTGCTATAAGCTCAGAAAATGCTACTAAGAACCGAAAAGAAAAAAAAAATTCGCATTATTGCAACTGTTATGACCAAAACAAAACTTTGCGAAGGGCTGTAGCGGGAAGTACGCACCGCCATTTTCGATTAAAAAAATGGTTGTGCTGTAATCTGCCAAACTTGTGCTGCTATGTGCCGTCCCATAGTTAAAAAGAAAATCGTACTTAGGGTTCGGTTTCACGCTTCGCAAAACTGATTTTTGGCCGTAAAAGTCACATATAAGCGCATTTTTTATCTCTTCTGAATATGGCACCACAAACTAAGCACAAAACTGAACAGCTTTAATTTTTTACAAAATTGTAAAATTACAAAAATTTTCATCCGACAAATTTGCAAATTTGCGAGTTTCTTAAAAATATTTACGGCATAGGCAGCGCAAATTGAGCGCAATACAGCACAACTTTTTTTCTTTGGAAAATTGTTAGTGGCGGTGCTTACTTCACGCTTCGCAAAACAATTTTTTGGTAGTAAAAGTCACAAATATGAGGATTTTTTTTTCTCTTCGGAATATGGCAGCTCAAAAAGTGCAAAAAACAGCAAAACTTTAATTTTTAACAAAATTGCAAAATTTGAAAAAGTTTTATCTGTAAAATTTGCAAATTTGCAAATTTTTTAAAAATATTTACGGCACAAGTTAAGCACAATACAGTGCATTTTTTTTTGAAAATCGCAAATGGCGGTCCTAGTTTCACGCTTCGCAAAACTGTTTCTTTGGCCGTAAAAGTTACAAATATGCGTTTTTTTTATCTCTTTGGAATATGTCTGCACAAATTGAGAAAAAAGCAGCACAACTTTCATTTCCAAATTTGCGATTTTTTTTAATGTTTACGGCACAAGACAGCACAAGTTGAGCACAATTTTTTTTTTTTTGAAAATCGAAAATGGCTGTGCTTACTTCACGCTACAGCCCTTCGCAAAGTTTGCTTTTGGCCATAATAGATGCAATTATGCGAATTTTTGTTTTTTTCTTTTTGGTTCTTAGTCGCATTTTTTGAACACGATGCAGCACAAGTTTTTTTTTAACAAATTTTGATATTTCGCAAAAAAATTCATTCGTAAAATTTGCAAATTTGCGAATCTTTCAAAAATATTTACGGCACAAGCCAGCACAATACAGCACAACTTTTTTTTCGAAAATTGAAAATGGCGGTGCTAACTTCACGCACAACAATTGCCGCTTTCACAACTGCCACAGTGTCTCCAACAGCGGCTACTTTCTTTGGTACTTTGCGAAATTAAGTTATGCAGCTTGTGACTGTAGAATGGTGTCTTTACAGCGTAACTGCAATCTACAAATCCCATAAATGAAATAAGAATTCGAGTGAATGTTTCAACCTTTTCTTTAGCTGGGACAAGATAATTTGGTCAATGACCTTGCCAGTTAAAGGCCATTTTTGAAAACCTCATCTGCGTCATAGAGTAAAACAAAGTGGGAGTGCTCAATATTTATGAGAAAATGCAATTTGCTGATTGTCTGAAGGACTGTGTCTTACAACCCTGAAGATCATAAGAACTCCCAGCTTTGCAGTTGGCGCCCAACGTGAGGAAAAGCCAAAAAGGAATATGTTCGTTATACATCGGGGCTTACCTTACAATTGGCAAATACTGCTAAAGTCACATGTTCAAAAACATCATCTTCGGTGCAATTCGGTAGTTAAAAAATCGAGTTGATGACAAAAATATTGAGGAGCCAGAGAAAGTTTTTCGTAAACGTCAAATGCGTTTGTAAGAGAATTGACTGACGTTGATCAAAAAGATTTTGTGCAAACAGAACGATTGCATATTTGGACGAAGCAATATTTGCGTAAGAAAATGATGATCACTTGACAATCAAATTGACGTTGACTTTACGTTTTCTATAGCGGCCAAAGACAACTATCCTTAGGTGAAGAAACTCCATTTCCATTTAACTTCTCTTCGGCAATAGAAGAAAATCAGGAAAATGGAAACGTGTAGTCCTTTACTAGCTGCCAAGAATAAATTTTATAATTTGATTATATTTTATTAAATTTATATTTTATGCTTCCTTCGTTCTTTCCCCAGGGGGGGGGGGGACTCCCATTGCCCTCCCCCTGTATCCGCACCTAAATCCAATGATCAATGGCTAAATTAAACGCGTAAACATCTCACTGCTTCGAAAACATTTGCCCAATCGGTTACTGGCTCCCTATAGGGTTAAAAGTATTGAGAAGGATAAAATTTCTTGGAAATTCAATGATTTATGTGCGAGTTAACAGCAAATAGTTTTCGAAATGAACCATTTCGCTGCCTTGCGTTACACACACACAAAAGTTTTCAATTACAGCAAGCATTTTCTAAACTGCTGGCCACTGAACAGGAAAACTTGAAAACAGGCAAGCTCAATTCCCTAACTTTCTAGCACCACATCACACCAGAGAGATGTAGCGCGAACATGGAATATGAGGTTCAATTACTTAGTAGCAGTCTACTGTTGATGTATAGACAATAATTAATTCCAACCGGGAATTAAAAAAAAAAAAAACTTTTTACTACGAATACCATAATCAAGACTAGGGGTTGAAAAATAGAAAAAAAATATTATTCTGTTCGTAGGTATGTATGTACATAACAGCATCCACTACGATATAGATGCAGGGAAAGTTGTAGGTATGTAAACCTATATGGATGTGGCAGAAAAAGCAAAAAACCCTCTTGTGTTGCTAGCTTTTTAGGAATCCATTTGGGATGACGATGACAGGCTATAGAGCTGAACTTCTGACGTGAATTGTGATACATACTGACGTACGCGGAATCTGCTGGTGAGTGCTGTAATTATAATGTGACAGTGTGTTGTAGTGTAGATACCAACGTTAGTGAACGCGTCAGTTGATAAAATTTTGCAAGGTTGTGTAAACTTGCACTTTATTATGTTTTGTTGACTTTAGGTATGAGGACTACTGAATCAAATAAGAGGAAAGACTTAATAGAGTTAACGAAGTTTAAAACTGTGTGTGCTTTTCATGGAAACCAAGGCCTATTTCAAGGCCTATTTTAAGCACAAATGTTTAACGGATTTTTTTGTTAAATTCAAACAAAAATCAACCGAAAGTCAAAACATAGTTCACTTTCAAATTACTTGAAACGTATCAAATACATATGTTTGTAATTTGAATTATTTTGTATATATTATTACGAGTATTTTTATACGATCATTTATACATTAATTTAAGGTTTTGAATTCATCTCTAGAGGCTCGGTCCCCAAACTGTGTTCCACGGAACCCTATGGTTCCACAGAATAATCACGAATTTCTTGAAGCATAATTGAAAAATAATTTTTGTAAAGTAAATATTCAACAACATTCACTTTCCAAAGTAAAAAAGCCATTGCTATGAGAAAGACGAATGGAGCCTCTGATAATGACCCCCCTCAACGAGACCAGGAACGAAAATGAACTACGACTACGACCTACGAGTATATGCACCTGGAATGTAAGGACACTCTATACGCCAGGTGCTACTCAAAAACTTAAATCTGTCCTCTCGCTGTACAAGTACAAGGTAGATATGATCGTGTTTCAGGAGATACGATGGAGAGGATCAGGAATAACGAAAAGGAAAGATTGCGACATTTATTGTAGCTGTCATCAAAGGCTGCACATGCTAGGATGCGAACTCGTCGTGGGAAATCGACTGATATCGAAAATCATCGATTTTAAGCCGATTAGCGATCGCCTGGGAGTGATCTGGATCAAAGCTACCTTCCAAAACATCAGCCTTATATGTGCACACGCCCCAACCTGATGAGTGTAAAAAGGAGACATTTTGCGACCTCCTGCACGGAGCCTATGGAGCTTGTCCGGAGAACGATGTCAAAGTCGGGCTCAGAGTCTTCAATGCTGAAGTCTGCAATGAAAATATCTTTGGCAGATTAATTCGAAAGCATAGTCTCCACCAAATGACAACAGATAATGCTTTCCGACTAAGTAACTGAATAGCACTATGTTCCCCAGGTGAAGGACCGCCAACTTAATCGACCGACCAAGTGCTAAATGGTGCAAGACACGCATCGAAAATCATGGATCTGCGAACTTTCCGAAGTGCAAACGTGGACTCTGACCACTTTCTTGTTGTGACAAAGTTCAGAGCTAGACTGTCCAATGAACAAAAAAAAACGAAGACCACCCAAAGGAAGGTGTGCATTAGCACACCTGAGAAAGCTAGAGACTACAGTGAGCAATTGATCGGGAAACTCTCTGCCGTGACCCAAACCACAAGCGTAAACAACCAGTGGAACCAGTATCACGATATTATTAGGGAGACAGCCGAACCCACCATAGACTATCAATCACCTAGGAAAAAGAACCCGTGGTACGATGATGAATTCCCGGTATTGAAGCAGGAAACGGAGAATGCACAAATGCAAATGCTGCAACGGAAAACAAGAGCAGCAAGAAAGGAGTAATGTGGAAAGAGAAAGAAAGAGAAGAAGATGAGTCAAGCAGCACCACCAACACCCGCGCGTTCTACAAAACAGCCAAGCAACTGGCATCTGGTTATAGGACCGGCACGCAAGGTCTTCGAAACAGCGAAGGGAGCCTAGTCACCGAAGCACAGGGAGTTGTAGACGTGTTTTAGCAGCATTTCCAGCAACTGCTTGATGTGCATTATTTAGAGAAAGCAATAAGGGAACATTGAAGCATGATACCAGTCAAATAAGTTTAAGTCCCAGCGCCCAGTACTGCAGAGGATAAGAAAGCCATCCACAAGCTTAAGAACAACAAATCCGCTGTCTCAGATGGCCTACCTGTGGAACTCTTCAAGTATTGAGGAGATATCGTGGTAGATTGCATGCATCAGCTCATAAACCAAGTGTGCGACGTGCGAGGAGGAAAGTATCGCAATGACTGGGCGAATAGCTCCATATGCCCAATCTACAAAAAGGGTGATCCTATGTCCTGCAAAACTACAGGGCATATCTCTGCTTAATGTTGCCTACAAAATCGTATCCAACGTACTATGTGAGCGTCTAAAACCCTTCTGCAACACTATGATTGGTACGTACCAGTATGCTATCAGGCCAGGCAGATCAACGATAGACTAAATCTTTCAAATGAGGCAAAACCTGGCAAAAAAAAAAACAAGGAATTTCAAGTTGAGATCCACCATCTATTCATCGACTTCACAGTCGCATATGATAGCATAAGTCGCCAAGAGCTTCTACTGGCGATGTCGGAACGGAACACGTGATCCCGAAAAAACTGATTCAGCTATACCGCTTGTTGTTACAAAATACGCGATGCAACGTGCAAATGGGTAACAGCTCATCCGAGCTATTTCAAACGTGTAAGTTATGAAAAGACTGGTCACCCTAATTCCCACTCTACCCAGTTGTCCCCTATTCAACTTCCAACCCAGCAACAGAGAAGATCTAAAACTGTTCATCCGCTGAGAGCAAGTTTTCATGTTATCATTGGACCGTTGGAGATAACAAATATTTGATACAGTAAACGATAAGCTTAAGTCTGTTCTTGCCAGCTGACCATTGCACATCGTCGAAAGCTTCCTCATAAAGGAAAATAAAGAAATTTCTTAAAAAAACACAAGTAGTTTTATTTTGTAAAGGTTTAGACAAGGAGATGCGCTATCATGCGAGTCCTTGAGTAGATAGTGTGCAAGGGTGGTGTCAACATGGAAGGCACTATCTTCAACAGGTCTTCTTAGCTACTTGGTAATTTTGAGGTAAGCAAAGAGTTCGCCTGCCTCGGAACAGACATCAACTCCACGAACGACACCTTAGTGGAAATCCGACGAAGAATTACCCTAGCGAACCGCTGCTACTTCGGTTTGGCCAAAAAAATGGGTTCAAATCTCCTTTCTCGAGGAAGACCGAACCTCTGCTACAGATACCAGGGGGTTACAGATGCAAGAGCACTCGGTCTCAACCACTAGAGCAGAGGTTCCAAAACGTTTTTTTTTTTCGTAGATCACTTTCAAAAATTAACCTGGTTTCGGTAGACATTTTTACCATATTCCCAAAACTCGTCAAAAAATGCGAAGATTAGATTTAAAGATGGAAATCTGTGTCGTAGCTGAGTTCCAAACCTAAATTCGGGCGTCAATTTGCAAGTCTCGACAGGCGTTGCACTGAATATCGAATATTCAGTCGGCTTTCTGATTTCAAAACCTCGTAAGTCTGGTTTGAAAAATTATTATTACTATTAACAATATTATTTTTACAATGCTATTTATTGAGAGGACTGCCTGAGAAGCTGCTTAAACATTTAAGCCAACAATTTTAAAAATTAGAATCTTAATTCTTAAGGCTTCAAAATTCATTGAAGCCCAAGCTTCTGCAAAGTTTTCCAAGAGGAAGTGCTTGCAGTTTGCGAGGCTGCAAAATACCTAGCAATATGTGAACTGACGAACAAAAACATTGATATCTTCATAGACAGCCAGACGGCAATCAGAGCCATTTCGTCAATTGTCAGGAAGTCAAAACTAGTTGATCGATGCCGTAGTGAATTGAGATGGCTTGGAGAAACAAATTCACTCACTCTTTGATGGGTCCCTAGTCACCGTGACATTTATGGTAATGAAATGGCTGATGAATTGGCCAAAAACAGTTCATTACTGGAACCGAGCCAAACTGTACCTTGGGTACTTATGCCCAGGGCCGGACAAGCTATACGTGCAAGCGGTGCAAGTGCGCAGGGCGCTGAGCCCAATGGGCGCCTTGAGCAAGTATCAAAAAAGCCACTACCTACCTATACTTTTTTAATTCTTTTTAATAGCTCATCCAATATTGATATCCATTCTTATTCTGAATTCAAAGACAGATATCTACTATTCCAAAACTAGGTTGGAGCCTAACTTCCTATTCACACCCACTGTAAAAAAAAACTAAATCACAAAATCTTTGCAAAGTGCACGATTTTGTTCGCCCCTTGGGGATACCTCGTACGTATCTTGGGGGTGCTAATGATGAAGCTTGCGCAGAGCGCTAATCTTGCTCGGGCCGGCTCTGCTTATGCCACTGGAGCAAGAAAAGAGTTGAATTCACCAAAGCTTCCTCAAGGCCGCTAACGATAGATGGTCAAAAATTGACACCTGTCGGGTTTCAAGGAATCTTTGGCCAGATATTTCAAAGAACAAAACGGAGTACTTACTTAAGCTAAGCAGACATCAATTGTCTCTCTTGGTTGGAAATTGGAATCCTTACGGGTCACAACTCAATGGGAACCCACATGAGCAGAATGGGCATCGGCACATCTGACTTATGCAGAGGGTGTCAGGACGAAGAGGTGGAAGAGGGCTCTTCTCACTTCCTCTGTGAATGCCCCAGCCTAGCCAGAACAAGAAAAGCAGCCCTCGGAGAATATTTTTTCGACGAACTGGGCGACGCACGTCTCTTTCTTGCCACTGAAAAACATCCTGAAATTTATTCAAAGCACAGGATGGTTCAGGGAGGCACTCCATTTCTAAAACTTCCACTAAATCCCTCCTCTTTCCCTCCTATTCCTACATTTCTCACATCCCGGGGAGCACAATCGATCCATTGAGATACGAGTGAGATGTTTCGGCTTGCCGGATCATCACCCCACCTAACCTAACCTAACCTAAGGCTTCAAAATCCTTTTTTTTAAAGTCGCAATACGACCATTATTCACTGAAATACAGCCAGTCAAAAATTCCCTTAATTTTTTTGATTAGTGTAGGTAATATCTGCCTTCATTTTTGTACTTTATTATCGAAACCAGATACATTTTCGTGGATCCCGACTTACAACTGGTGAACCCCCATTTTTATTTCATGACTACGTAAACCCCCGCCGAATCTTTCGTGATCCCCTGGGGGTCCACCTGCACCACTTTGGGAATCACTGGACTAGAGGGAGCTTGCGAGGGACCGTTACCAATGGAAGACCGCAATATCTCAGACAGAGACCCTCCATGGATCGGGAGCCGGGTAAGTAAGTAAGTAAGAAATTTTATTATTTTAAATATTAATGCATATTAAAGTAAAAAGCATATTTCTTAAGGAAATTCATTTATAAATACAAACAAAAACAGAAAAGGGCCAAGATGGTTACCTTGAGGAACTCCTGAATTTCGATTCATTTAATTTTTTTTTTAGATGCTAGTGGAAAAATTTGAATTTTGACATACTGAATACTACTTGTAAGATAGCTCCTCAACCAGTTTAATAATTTTATGACCGTAAAAACCTTAAGATTCAAACTGTCTAAAAAGAAAAGCGTATGATTCGTTCGATGAAACGCCTTCAAAAAGGGGTTAGTGACGTTTGCCCAAGACTTATAATACCCAAATAAAAATCCTCAAGCTAAAAGCAAGTAAAGACAAAATTCCAAAAATTAATTTGACCAAAATACTACGGAACTGTACATAAAACAAATCGGTATAGGAACATCAAACACACACTTTGTTAATCTCCAAGGGATATTATCATTTCAGAATAAATCTACCCGAATGTTCCATGAACCAAAAAACCTTCAAGATGTTCATTTTCCTTAAACTAAGTACCTAAGTTGAGTTGTCATCCATAATAGGCATATAATAATGAATGATCAGTGAAACCACTAGTGACTCAGGAAAAAGAAATCCAATCCTAATCTCAATTAGGATCGAAGTGCAAAAGCCATAAATTATCTAGCTACTCAATAACAAAAAGAAAAAAAAACTCTAAACACATCTTAACACCTCTCTGTTGGCATGGAAATACTGTGTACCTATATATATTTTTTTTTTTTTTTTTGAAGCTGCCACACAAACCACAATCCCCATTGTGGTGGTTTCTCGAAGTAGGTACTTCATCTGATCAAAAAGGATACTTTTTTGTTTACAAAACATTTCATATACCTACACACTTCCACCCAAGGAAATTTCACATTGTTATCTTCTAAGGGAATCTTTGAAAATTAATTTAAATAGATGGGTGTTATGAGGAGTAGGTATGCACATCCCAAAGTTGTATAATAGGCATACAGGAAACCTTTCAGTTAATACTTATATCTACGAGTACTAATCTAATAATAATTAACCCACTAACTTAAAGCTATATAGAGAATTAAATTAAATGTAATAATAAGATACATTATCTTCAAAGAACTTCCTCTCAAACACACACATGTTGAACACCACTAAATCTCATCTCCCTTTTGTCCTCGCACAGGAATGCTTAATCCCTTCTCGATCTCACAAAATGCATGAATATACGATTATACAAACTCCAGGAGCAAGTGACAAATATTTTTATATGGCGTGGAGCGTGTTCCGTGTTGGCATTGGCATTGGCATCCGTATCTTATCGCATATTCTTTTCAATATCCACTTATGTGGTACGTGTATTTGCGCCAGGACATCGTGCATAGATTTTCCAACGGAATATAAAACGTTCAAATAAGTGCAAATAAAAATCGAGTATGTATTGGATTTTCCAGAATTTAATAATGAGTAGTGAATCCTTTTTTTTTCTTCTTGCCTTTTTTCTGTGTCCCTTTTTTTTTTTGGGTAGGAAAAATTTAACTCCGAAATAGAGAGTTTAAGCAAGTTTCGGAGTAAATATTTCTGGACAGAAAAAAATGTATCTGGGATAAAGGATGTTACTTTCTCTCGCTCTTTTTCAATGGCCCTTTTCCCTTATCAGAATTTATTGATTTTTATTAAAGCGCGGGGAAGAATGTAATCAAACACAAGGCATCAGAGGATACAGGGAATATGCGGGAGAAAATAGTTAACTTTAATGTTGTTGAATTTGTAATACTGCGCATTCACCTCTCCTGACGGTCGGATGAATCCCAAACTGTAGGTATTCTCTGAATGTATTCACTCTTCTTCTTTGATGGTGCCTTTCCACAAATCTAACTCGCTCGTTTCTATCCTGAGATGAGTCCCTTTTGGTTCTTGTTAATTCACAAAGAAGTTCACGGGCGATATCTACAGGCTTGATTCTGCGTTGAAACACATGGAATAAAATAATATGTAACTCAAAGATTATTGGACAAGAGTGTTGCCAGAATTCTGTATCTTTATGCATACAAAAATCAGTGGGTTTCGTGAAACCTATTATAATCTTTGACTGAAAATTGACATTAAAGAAACATGCTGATGGTAGATTAACAAAACTAACCTTTTTGTTCTAAGTGTTCCTTAATATATTTTACATAACAGTAGGTGTGTATTTTCAAATCTTCCCAAGGAACCATATTTTTAATTTTCGATTTTATTTAAAACGGTTTGATTGATTTCAATAATTTTTTTATACAAAGGCTTTCAAAAAATATAAATAGTTGTGTGTACTAAAATTAAAACAAAAAAATATTTTTTTGGATTTTCAAAAATGCTTCGAAATTTTTTTTTGAAAGTCAAATACTTCGAAAACGCTATGATCGATTTTTGAAACTCGATACATAAAAGGTTTTTAGTATTCTCTGAAATATTTTTAGAAAATTTTTAGATTTATGAAAAAATAATGGTTCCTTCCGTACAAAAGATAAAAAACTGTTAGTGAAAATATTTTTTTCTCAAAAATGGCTCCTACGATTTTGATTAAACTTTTACGGTCTACTAACAAAAATTATAAAATTTTGCACTTTATTTTGAATTTTTTTCGTTGTTGGCTAAACGGATTTAAATAATTTTTTTATGTACAAATTTCAGATAAAATTAAATAATTATATTGCATATCAAAATTTTCAAAAAAAAAGTTTTTGAATTTTTAAAAAGGTTTCGAATATTTTTTTTGAAAATTCGGTATCTCAAAAACGGGTTGACAATTTTGTTTGAAATTTTGTTTTTATCGGCACATAAGTACAAACTTCGGATTTGCATTTCAAAATTTGCCCATAAATATGTTTCGAGAATTTTTATGTAAAAAATTAATTTAAAAAAAAACCGCTCCAACCATTTTATACTTTTTTTTCCATACAATCATATTCAATTAAGAATTAAGATGGCATTTTTTTCACCTCAAACTGTCAAAGGAGTTGTTTTACATAATTTTAATATCATATTTCATATTTATCTACATTTTTCTCTCATAACTTTCAGGTTTTTATATACAATTTTCTCAAACTTGCAGTGTCTGGAACATAAGAGCAAGTACGTGCGACCCAGTCGTGCATTTTATTTTTAATTCTTTAAGAACCAAACATTTTAAAATCTTAAATCATTTATGGCCAGTTTCACAGCGATGGTTTAAACCCGTGTTCAGCTGAGCCTGAACTTCAGTTTAATTTTGAAGTTGAACTTGTTTGGTTTCACAATGTAAACTGAACTTCAGATCAATTAAGCGAAGTTTTATAAGATTCTATGAACGCAACTTGGCAGCATTGTAGTTTTGACACTCGAAAGCATTTTCCGATGATTTTTATGTCAACTTCCCGAATTCAATTAAACAAAAAATTGTAATAAGAATATGGGAACAAATTTAAACAAAAGGAAAAGGAAAGCAGATCCAATTTTTCCACCACTACCGTGGATTTATTGATGGAATTGGTTCTGAAGCACAAAATGGGAATTGAATTTAATTCAATAAGTAGTTCACTGTTGTTCAGATGTGCTTAAGACAAAATACGAAAATTTAAAAAAGAGCAAACACAATTTTGCTAGCGAAAAGCTAAAATTTTATGAAACTGGTGGTGGTCCGCAAGAAATAACAACGGATTCATTGCACAGGAGCATTTTGGACATTTTGACTAATCGGGCGCAGGGACTTGCATCGGTTTTAAGTAAAAGTGATAAAAAAGTGTATTTTAAGCGTTTCTTGATAATATTGTTTTAGATGATGCTACCGAAAAAGGACATGTAAATAGACTTCGAAAACAGTGGCCATGTTACAATGAACGATTTCATGACAGATACAAAGATTACAAATATTTATTCAATAAAAAAGTCTGCGTTTCTAACTTCTCGTAAAAGAAATCTTACTGCTTTCGGACAAAAAATACAAGGTAGTAGTGAGGCTACAATAAAAAGTGTTGGAAGACAAACATGCACTTGAAATGAAGCATGTAATGAAGAACATGAAAAGTAACTGCTCATTTTGGATGCTGAACTGGAGAAACTTGAAAATGAAGCTTTAAACATTTAATAAATGCTGCAAATATTCATCGTTATTTTTATTTTGTATTAATTTCCATGATTAATATTGAAGTCCTTATTTTTTTTAGTCTTATTTTTTTTTGTTATTTTGAATTACGTCATGAAACATAATTTTAACAATTTTCGCTAAAAGCATACCCTATGCTGGCAATTAATGAAACACAGAAATACTTTTTTCTGTTCCCATCAATTCTAGACTTCTAATTTAATCATTATTATATTTGAGTATAATTGTGTTCAAGGATTCCACACGTTGAACTTCAGTTCAAAGGGCAAATACTGTCGTTTTACTTAAACTACAGAATTAACTCAGTTCAAGGTTTAAACGAACACTGTGAAAACGGTTATGTTGTTGAACTTAAGTTTAAATCAAAATCAGAGCTTAAACTCCCACTGTGAAACTGGCCATTAAATTTTAATTTTTATATGAAGGTATTTCAAAAATATGGTGGTGAACTGTTTTTGTTATTTAAACTTTATCTCCACATTAATACAAATTTCAAAGGAGATTGCTCAAAAACAAACCCCATCTCGATTAAGATCAAACATTATCGGTCGAACTATTGTAGATAACAAATTTTTTGCCGAGTCCAAACGACTAGACGAGAAGCACTTATTCATTAAAACAGATACTCTTGGATGATCAGTTCCTCGCAAGAGGAAGTACCTGGAAGAAAAATTTGAAATTAGTTTTTCACGAATAGACTGTCACCAATTTCACTGAACAGCAAAATAGTTTTCGTAATAATAAACGTTTTTTGAAATTAGAAAGCGATAGGTAGTGTAAAAAAGAGAGAGATGGATCTATATAAAACGGTAAATGGGTCATGTAGCGAATACCCACATTTCTCATATTAAAGGTGTGTAATATCATTAGCGTTTTAAGTTGGGTTTTGTGTGTAAATGGAAATTCATACAAGTGCACTGCATGCTGCAAGTTATACATCAGTTTATATTGAATAATTTTGAATGAACAACAACAACTTGCGTGTGTTACCACCAAGTATATAGGCTGGAGTTATAGCTTGCACGAGAGCCACAAAAATGGCGGTTACATATTTCCGTTCACTTGTCAAATGTCAATATCAGTTGTTGTATTTTCGTGATATTTGAGGGGCTCTCGAATAGCCAATTTGAATTACTTAAGCTTTCTACATTGAAAACCTGCACAATATATTAGATTGGTGTACTGTGGCGAATACTTACTTTTTATAATGGAGACCAATTTGAATTTTTACGCATTTTAGTTTTTCATTGATTTAGTATCATTTTATTAAAACTTGGTGTGTCAATTTGGGTGATAATTATCATTGTATTAAAAATTGCATCAAAACCGTGGTATAAGAATATGAGAAAAAAAGTTTGAAATTAAATGGTTCCTTGGCTCGCTAAGTAACTAAGTTAATTTTCGACAGCAGTATTTTTAGTTCTTTTTTTCGGAAATTGTCAGAGTTAATCCGAGCTGATTTATCTTATTTAAAATTAAATATGACTTTTCAAGGAAACCAAAAAAAAAAATTGTTAAATAATTTTGTGTCACTGAAAAAGAAAATGGCACTTTCTTTTTGTTTTGTAAATTTTGTAAAAAGCACTTTTGAAATATGTAAATTTTAAAAAGGATAAACAACCATTTTTCGTCATATATGAGGGTATGCCCCATGGCGAAATAATAATTTTTCTCCAAAAACACCTTTGAGAATCTGAAAGTACTATTCCCTCCCCCCCCCTTTTAAAATCCATTTAGAATTCTCAAAATTTTTTAACTTCTAAATCCTAATTTGAAATCCTAATTTGAAATTTGTCAGTTTTTTTTTCAAAAGTTATACAGAACAGTTTACCCTGGTTTATTATTTTAGCCCAGTCACATAAGCTTTTGATAATATAGTATATGTTAACATCATTGGAGCTATAGAGGCCGAGATAACCGCAAAAACGGGATTTTTGCGACGTTTGACCTTGAATAACTTACGTTACTGACACGGATTGACAATATATAATGAAATTTAGAAAATAAACTTAAGACTTGTTTTTTTTTACGAGTAAAATATTCGTTTTTTAATAGCAGTTAACTTACTTAACCTCTTATTATCTTCGAAATTTCAAAGTCATCAAGTATTCCTTACCAACTTTTGTTTTTGTCTATTTGATTTTTTTTCGAATAGTCTCGCACAATACGGCCCTAAGCGAGAGGATAATGTGAGTGACTGCCAAGCAAACAATTAATAAACCACGAACTTCTTAGGATAAAACATTATTTTGTGATAAAAAGGAGTTAATTAAATACCGTGCATCGTACGGCAAAAGTAGTAGTTTTTCTCTTAAAGCTAATAACAGTCTTTTTTTTTAATCAAGTTGTTTTACTGAAATGTTTTTAAGAAATTAAATTTTAAAGGCAATATTTCTTAGAAAAGTTGTGATTTTTTCTTTCAAGTTGATTTTTTTTTCAAACTTTGTCCTTATTAACACCACAGTTTTTTTAATATTAAAAAGTTTAATCAATTTATTTTAGTCAAATACTGAAAAACCGATACAAGAATCTTTCTTAGTTTTTGAGAAATTTAAAAGATAAAGGTCCTTTTTCCAAAAAAAAACCCGGTCACAAACAATACGTGGGTGTCAATATTGAGATTTGTCTGTCATTGCATTGGATTCATATCTGAAAAAAATATTTTTGGAGGAGATTCACAATAGCAGACAAATTTTATGGGGGAAATATAATTAATGCAAGGAGGTTGTGAGGGCCCAGCAAAACGATGATCAATAAAAGCCAGTGATATATAGTAACAAGTAAATCTATACAGGGTGTCCCGGACCTGAGTGGAAGTATCTTAGGATGTGGTTCCTGGGTATATTCTAAGAAAAAAATTGTATGGGGGGAAAGTTGTATCTCCTCTCCCTGAGGCAGGGGGGGCAGTTTCTGAAAAATTGACTTTAACCCATTTCCGCCTAACGTTGCGAAAACGCAACGTCGTACGTGTGGACGTATATAACTTTACTGATGATAAATTTGCTGATTAGTGATTTTGAAAGTTAATTTAATTATCTAATCGACCTATTTTTGGATTTTTTTCTAAAAATTTGTTTTCATGGTTTTTTTGTACTTCCAAAATCAGAAATTTTCGAAATTTTAAGGTAAAATTTTTGAACCACTCAAAAATATCTTCAAAATTATAATTTTTCAAAATAAAGTCAACGGCATGTAACGAAGGGCTCAAATTATATTCTAAAATAAAGTTGACGCAATTTATATGAGTTGCCTACTTGACAGGTGAGGTGAAAGCACTGCGTTGCGTTTTCGCAACGTTTGTCTAATGTAGTAGCATTTGAACCTAAAAACAATATTTGCACTTCGTTGCGTTTTCAAATCAGAATAAACGGTTTTTTCTCGGAATATTGTGTTTTTATGATTATATTGCACGAATTTTTGAAATAGTGTCAATTTTTGTTGCATCCTGTCAAACAAAAGGATGCGTATTCTAATTCTGAGAAAAGAAAAAACAATTCATTTAGTGCAATATTGGAAAAACCCTTTTTACCATCCACGCAACCTTATTCTTAGAAGTAATTAGACAGTAACTCCTGCGTATAGGAAACCTCAAAGCACAGGTAATTTTTCTAATGAGCGTGGTCCCTATACGAGAACTCTACTGTACTCAGGTACGGTACTGATGGGAGTGCAAGTGCATATTCCAATTCCCAGAGAAAAAATTTAACCAATTGATAATCGCGTGCTGTTTTGGAAAACCCCATCACGTATATAAGTTTTTTGCATTCGATTTATTTTTTACTTATGAGCTGTGAGTTGTGCGGTCAAGTTGTGTAGTTAAAAAATATATCTGTGTTAAAAAAAGTGCAAAATTATGTATCGCAGAAAGTTTTTATCAGCTAGAGAACTAGAAGAGTTATTGATGAACCCGAGTTCTGACGAAGAATTAAGATGCAGCAGTTGAAACAAATGTTATAATTTTGCCTCCAAAAATTGATGCTGTGAGCGATAATGAGGAGATTGGAGATAATGTGTAGCTTTTGGAAGATAGAAACGTGTTCCCAAATGAATTAGCGGGTGAAATTGAGATTGAATGTACAATCGACGATTTGAATTCTCCAAAAAAAATGCCACGAACCAGAAGTCGATGTTGTATGAAATGATTTGACCAATCCATCAACAACCCAAAACATCGCTTCAACATCCAATAAATCATCAACATCTCTCCATTACGAGTTGCCAAAGTGGTCAAAAAGCCATCGAGTTGGTTTTTCAAAGACTCCAGTAGACGTATCAAGTGAAAAAATACGAAAAATTTATGAAAAAATCGGTAAGTTTATCATCATCAAGTCCTGTAACCCCGGTTGGGACATAGGGCGCCAACAAATCGTTTCCATCCTTCTCGGTCTGCAGATAGATATTTTAACTGTGGCCACGTCTTTCTCTGGGAGTCTGCTTCTGCTAGAACTGTTGATTTCCATGTTGTTCTTGGTCTTCCAACCCGCCGTGCACCCTGAGGATTCCATTCAAATGACTGCTTTGCAATTTCATCGTTTGGTTTCCTCAGTGTGTGACCAATCCATTGCCATTTACGCTTTCTTATGTCAACGTCCAGCCGCTCCTGGCTTGTCCTGCGCCACAATTCCTCGTTTGATATAATTTGTGGCCAGCGAATTTTTAGAATATGGCGTAGACAACGGTTCACAAAAGCCTGCAATTTCTTTGAGATGGTAGTCGTGACTTTCCAGGTTTCGCAAGCATATAACAGCACGGATTTGACATTGGATTCGAAGAATCTCAACTTTGTGCGCAAGGAGATTTGACATGAGTTCCAAATTTGGGAGAGAGAACCGAAGGCTGCGCGAGCTTTATTTATTCTACTTTGAACGTCCAGATCAGTACCACCATTTGCTGAAACAATACTTCCAAGGTAGTTAAATTGTTCAACCTCTTCAACTGGCGTCTCCTGTATTAATATACGCTGATGTGTGGAGCGGCCTGTGAGCATTATTTTTGTCTTTTTACTATTTATTTTAAGACCACTCGCCTCTCCTTTTACCTTCAGAGCTTGACACATCCCGTTCAGCCCGCTGATGTTATTTGCCAAGAGACATATATCATCGGCATAGTCTAAGTGGCTAAGCCTTTCAAACGGTCTCCATTGAATGCCCTGCCTCTCTGATGTTCCAACGCCGTCAAGACATCGTCAATCGCCAGTAGAAAGAGAATTGGCGATAGAACATCTCCCTGTCTCACACCCTGCCGCACTTCGAAAGAGTCGGATAGCTGCCCATTGTGTAAAACAAAGCATCTTGCGTTGTTATAGGACTCTCTTATAATGGCAACAATTTTTGGGGGAATTCCTCTACCAAGAAGTGATCTCCATATACATTCACGGTTGACTCGGTCAAAGGCCTTCTCAAAATCCACGAACATGAGGTAAAGCGGTGATTGAAACTCCGCAGACTGCTCAAGAACGATACGCAGAGTGTTGATATGGTCGACACAAGACCGCCCACTGCGGAAACCAGCTTGATGCCTCTTGAGTGTAGACTCGATTCTAACCTTTATCCGCTCCAGAATGATGGTTGCCATTAATTTTGGAAAAACGGACAAAACTGTAATACCTCGCCAATTGTTGCAATTCTTAAGATCACCTTTCTTTGGCAACTTAACAATTACACCATCCTTCCAGTCGCTGGGATAGATTTCATTTTCCCACACAGCTTGTATCAACGAGTGTAGAATACTAGCCGTTCTGACAGGGTCAGCTTTCAGGAGCTCGGCTGGTATACCATCAAGTCCAGCTGCTTTGTTGTTTTTGAGAAGATTTATCGAAGATTGAATTTCCAGTACTGTAGGGGGCTCGATGTCAATACCCCTATATGATCTACGCATCTCGTTAAGCTGGGGCACTTCAGCACTCTGCTCGACAGAATCCTCATTAAGCAAGGCACAAAAGTGCTCCTTCCACCTGCGCAGCTGATCCTCGATTGATACCAAAAGTGTACCATCCACATCCATTACAGGATGATTGGTGTTGGTTTTCTTCCCGACAACTTCCTTGGATATTTGGTACAATTCCCTCATGTCTCCTCTTCTTGCAGCGTTTTCCTCATTTTCTGCGAGACCGTCTAACCTCACCCTCTTGTCTCGTCTCACACAGCGATAGACCATCTTATGTGCTAAGCGATACTCTCTTCGCAATTCAGCCTTTCGTTGAGCATCTGCTTCGGCATTTATTTGCATCTTCAACGATTTGCGAAGCTCGATTTTATCCCAGGTGTCTTGGGATATCCAAGAGTCTCTAACTCTCGACTGCTTGGGTACAGTTTCGGATCCAGCATCCATAAAAACACTTTTTATATCACCCCACATCTCATCAATTGTTGAATGTTGTATTCCATTTAATGACGAAGCTCTGTCGTTAAGGTTGGTGACATAGTTACGACATATGTTGGGATCACTTAAAGCATTTGTATTGAACTTCGAATTCCTTGCTGCACCCTGTGATTGACGTTGTACAGCTGCCGTTCGTAGCTTGAGACTCATGAGAGCCAAATGATGGTCGCTTCCAATGTCGGCATTTCTTATGCTCCGAACATCGCACATTGACTTCCTCCATCGCTGCTGAATCATGATGTGGTCAATTTGGTTTTCAGTTTGACCATCCGGATGTACCCAGGTGATTTTGTTGCAAGTCTTATGTTTAAACACAGTTCCACCCAGTACAAGACGATTAGCGTTACAAAAATCGACCAGCAAATCGCCATTTTCATTTCGTGACCCCAAGCCATTTTTCCCCATGACGCGTTCCAGACCGTAGTTGTCTGATCCGACTTGGGCATTGAGATCTCCCATGACAATTATGATGTCGGCTCTTGGAACACCACTGTAAACTGAGTTAAGATGAGTGTAGAAAGCGGTTTTGTCTTCCTCGGTCGCTTCATTTGTGGGGGCGTAGCACTGAATTATTGTGACGTTGCGAATTTTTGAACGGAACCTTGCTCCCATTATTCTTGCAGAAATGGGCGCCCAGGATAAAAGACTACGCCTTGCTTCTTCGTTCAACATAATTCCAACACCATGCAGCCTTTGGCCACCCTCTCTTTCATCCTCCCCGGAATACAGCATTCTCGTTTGCCCAGAGTCAGCTCTGTATTCGGCTCTTCCTCTCCACCTAGTTTCACTGATGCCCAGGATACTGATCTTAAGGTGAAGCATTTCACGCTCAACCTGCTCATATCTACCTTCGCCATACAAGGATCGAACGTTCCATGCTCCGATTTTCGTACGTATGCGGTAGCCAAAAGTATCATTTGCTCTTCTTAAAAGACTTCTTATTTGTTAACGATTCATTTATTGTTATGGCGTCTTGATTGACGCTGGTACACGAAAGATGCCGCACCCCCAAATCCGATGTGCGGCTTACAGCAGCCGAAGCTGCAGAAGGATTCTCCATAAAATGGTTACCTCTTGGGGACTCATTTCCAATTGTTGTCATATTTCATGTAATAGCATATATCCTTCCACCATGGTGTTTTCCGAGATACGATTAATAACATACATAAGCTCAGATTTGACAGGCACACCCGCCTTTTGTATGGTCAAACACAAAACTGCTCGAGGCCGCCCACTATGGGAAAACAGACGCCTTTTGTAGCCGCCCAATATGGGTTACAGACGCTACCTTCTGCTGCCGTTGGCCTTTTAACAAAAACGCTCCTCCGCCACCAGACTATCATGCCGTTGACCGCCACCTGCAGTTCATCCGTCTTAAGGGGGCTTTTAACCATCCCAAGGACAAGTTTGTGCCCTGACCAGCAAAGCTGGGTTGTCTGCTTATCCCGGCATCCATTTGGTCCCCCTGCACGTTAGCGTTACCCACCCTCCACCACGTGGAGGTGTGCATAGGGATTTTCCTATCATTGAGCCTAGGGCCATATGGCGTCCTAGCACTCTCAAGTACTTTTGGAGGGTAAAGAGGGTAAGTTTATAATATACTATTATTCAGAATATATCCTTTCTTGAAAGAGTATAAGAGATGACCCTTTCTTTTCTTCTCTCAGGTAATTCGAATCCTCTGCAAATGTTGGAATTATTTCTTGATAATGACATAATTAATTTTATTGTTGAAAGTACAAATGTGTATGCTAGTGTGGACAAAAATAATCCCACGTTCAAAACTGATTGGAACGAAATTCGTAGATTCATTGGAATATTGTATTTTTCTGGTATGCATACAGTGCCTCAGTTGCATTTGTATTGGTCTAATAGTCCAATATTCCGATGCGATATAGTAAAAGATGCAATGAGTCGAGATCGTTTCAAAATTATCAAATCGTATTTACATGTTTGTAATAACAGTACAATGGATCCCAGCGAGAAGTTTGCAAAAGTTACAATGCTCAACGATATGCTCAATGAAAGATCTATGCAGTTTGGAGTATTCTCCCACCATCTTTCAATAGATGAACAAATGCAGTAGCGTAGCTAGGGGGGGGCGAAGAGGGCGGTCGCCCCGGGCGCCAGGAGTTAGGGGCGGCAAATGGGAAAATCATCTTCGTTGTTCATGGGATGTTGTAAACCAATTACAAAAGTCTTTTTTTGTGAACATTTTATAAAATTTTTATTATAAAACATAGGTACAATTTTTATAGTACATATTCAAATTTGTAGGGGCGTTGTTCATGAGAAGTTGGAAATAAACACAAGTTTAATTTTTGTTTAATTAATAATTCAATCAATTTTTAATAAATTGAAATCAATAGGGGTACAAAATCTTCATCGTTGTTTATTACAGAAGTTGGAAATAAACAAAAAACTATTATTTTTTTAAGTTAAAAGTTCTATAACATTTGTAGGTATAAGAACGTACAATAAAATATTCAATAATTTATGGCAGTTTATTTAATAAATCTCTTAATATCATTGAATTTTCTTTTTCTGACTTGATTCGGTACAGCTGTGAGCCCTCCATATATGTGTTTGTTAATTCTCTCAATTTAGAGTTCAGAGGGGTTGACCTTTCTCAGAAATTTTTTTCGCGTTAGATTTGAAAATAAAATGCTGTAGATTGAATATTTTCGCAGATGATTTGTTTTGTTTTTTTTCAAAAATTATTTAAACAAAGCTGATAAATGAATAAATATAAATAAAACATAAGACTAGTTTTTTTTTAACATAAAACCAGCAAACAAACAAAGCTCTAAATTATACATATGGCTGCATTCAACACAAAAAATTTAAAAAAAAGATGAAGAAGATTAATTTTTTTTTCGTAAAATGAAGTGCAGTATGTAGATTTTGCAGCAGATTTATTTTGAGAAAAATGCATAAGATCAACAATCTGCTGCAATTTCAGTGAAGTTACAACTCTGTAGTCAGACACTCAGTCAAATGAACAGTTTTAGCTGAGAAAGAACATTGAGAAATTAATCCAAAAAAATTTCCTCTCAGAAATCTCTGAAGAAAATCTCAGTGCTCAGGTGAGATTTTTTGTCCCACTTTAAAAATCTCTGAGCTCTCAGAGATTTTATTTGGTGAGACACGCCTAATGAACAATTATGAACTTCACTATTTTTGGACGAAAGCAAACACTAAAAAAATTTCAAGTCTCATGTGCCTAGGTATACATAGATATTATATAGAGAAACAAACAAAATTCATTCAGCACTTCAGCAGATATTGCGGGAAAGTGGAGTGTATTAATATTTCGCAGAATATAATTCCTTGCATTTATAAAAAAATATTTTAATAAAAATTTTGTCTGCAACTTTAAGACCGATGATATAAAGGTACCTATCAAAAATTTTTTTTATAAGTTATGTTAGACCAAAGGGGCGGCAAAATATTGTTTTGCCCTGGGCGGCAAATATCCTAGCTACGCCACTGAACAAATGATACCCTACTACGGACGTCATTCCACTAAAAACAAGCAAAACGGTTTGTTCGCAAAAAGAGGAAACACGTAAACATTCACATGCCAAATGCAATTCGCGTATACGTATACGAATTCGAGGAAAGAAGTGGTACTGGCCACTTTTATCAAATGCACTCGATGCAGCATTGGTAAATGCATGGAAGTTACACTGTATTTGCAAAAAAAATGCTAAGGAAACAGCAATGACACAACTAGAATTTGGGACGTGGTTTAGATTAAACTTTAAAAATGAAATGCAATTTTGTACAGTTTACTATAATTCATTTAATAACTTTAATATGACCAAGACAATGGATGTGTTATCAGGCAGAGGGCCAAGCTTATCACGATGTTGTTCTGGTGGTGGTTGCAATCGAAAAGAGGAAGAACAAAAGTTAAAATCCACCAGCAAGCCCCGTATGAATAGCAAAACATCAAAAACACCCGCAACTGCAATACATAAACTAGAGAGAGAACCCGCTAGCCCATGTATTACAATTGCTGTGCTATGCTGTGATGCTATTTATATAGGGTAAATTATATAAGTTTGATGTTAAGGAACATATACAACAATTTCATCAATTATTAATTTAGTTCAGTTAAATTAAGTTTAATTTTTGACAAGAATTCATATTCAAAGATTTCATTTCAAAACACGCCGCCACCCCTGAAGGGCACTTCAGGAAATTGGTAATAGAGCCAGTTTAGAAATGGGTCTCAAAAATTGGCCGCTCTTGGTGCGAAGTGTTACCACACGAACATGTCCATCGTTTCCAGGGTGTAGCTCCTCGATACGACCCAAAGCCCATTGAGAAGGGGGCAAATTAGGTTCTTTCACAACAACCAGGTCACCCACTTCGTAGTTCCGCTCAGCTTGTCTCCATTTAGGCCGCTGTTGAAGCGAGGTTATATAGTCAGACTGCCATCTTTGCCAAAATCCTTGTAGCATATTTTGGACTAGCTCCCATCGCCCCAATCGATTTTCTGGAATCTCCAAATAGTTAGGATCCAATATTGCGTTGTACGGGCGACCTATAACGAAATGAGAAGGGGTTAACGGGTTCAAATCGGTATCAGAGATAGCACATAGAGGTCGAGAATTTAGCAAGGCTTCTATTTGGGCAAGCAAAGTGCCCATTTCTTCAAAAGTAAGAATGTTGTTTCCAATAACTCGACGAAGATGCTGCTTTACACATTTGACACCCGCCTCCCAAAGCCCTCCAAAATGAGGAGCATGGGGTGGAATGAATTCCCATCGGATGTTCTCTGCGGCCAAGGTGGTGGACACTAACTCGTTGTGTTTAGAAGAGCGAACTAACTCATACACTTCCGATAGTTTTCGAGCAGCTCCTCGGAAGTTAGTGCCATTGTCAGAATGGATTACACTACATTTTCCTCGCCGAGCGATGAATCTTCTCAGGGCAGCAATAAAGGCTTCGGTGGATAGATCGCTTACAACCTCCAAATGGATGGCCTTAGTCGCCATACACACGAATATAGCAAAGTACCCCTTTGTTAATTTAGCTCTCCGTAGTTTTGACGCTCGAAGTGTAAAGGGACCAGCATAATCGCAACCTGTCTGAGCGAATGCAAATGATGGTGAGAGACGAGTCGAAGGTAGATTTCCCATCAGCTGCGAGGACGTGGATGAACGCAAGCGGAAGCAATCAAGACACTGGTGTACCACCGTACGAATCATGTTTCTTGCTCCAATTATCCAGAACTCTTGACGAACCAAGGAAAACATCTCTGACACACCGGGATGAAGAAACTTCTTGTGAGCATCTGAAAGTATAAGCTGCGAAACACGATGATTTTTCGGTAAAATTATTGGGTGTTTTATGCTAAACGAAATATGTGGCGCATTAGAAATTCTTCCCCCAACTCGTAACAAGCCTACTTCATCAATGAAAGGGGACAACGGCGCTAGTTTTGACTGTGGTGAAACATGTTTTTGCTTTTGCAGCATCAGAATCTCGTCCTTGAACTCCCTTTGACAAAAACGAAGACAAGATTCTTTGGAATTACGAAGCTCAGAAAAGGTTAAAAAGTCAAAAAGAGGTTTTTCATCTCGAGGACGCCGACATTTTCGCACAAAACGCAAGATATAAGCAACAACGCGAACTATCTTTTGCCACGAAGATAACTTGTTGACCAATGCATCCAAAAAATGGTCTTCTGGGAGCGATATTAAAGCCACAGCACGGCTTTTCCTTTCTTCGGGTGCATTCTCCATTTCGTTGATGACTATAGCTGGCCATTGATTATATTCAGATGAAATCCACGCAGGGCCATTCCACCACAACGCCAAATCCATTAATTTGCTGGGTTCTACTCCTCTGGAAGCACTATCGGCTGGATTTTCCTCGGAACGAACATGATTCCAGACAGAGCGAGGCAGAGTATCCAAAATTTCAGCTGTACGATTAGCTACGAAGGTGTTCCATCTGCGGGGAAGAGAAGAAAGCCACGCCAAAACAATTGTGGAATCAGTGAAGGCAAAGAGTTTTCCAGGTAAAGCATCTAACGATGAGCAAACAATTTTCATAATACGACTCAGAAGAAGAGCTCCACATAGCTCAAGGCGAGGTATCGAAACTTGCTTTACAGGTGCAACACGGGTTTTCGCAGCTACAAGACGAACCTCTACAACGCCATCTTCAGAAACACTTCGTGCATAGACAACCGCAGAATATGCCTTTTCAGAGGCATCAGAAAATCCAATCAGATCAAACCCCTTTGCATTCAGCGTATATCTTCGAGGAATCCTAAATTTCTCAACATGTGTCAAATCCTGGCGGTATGAAATCCATTTTTCAGCTATTTCTATGGGTAAAGGGTCATCCCAATCAACCCTATTCTTATCCAGCCAAAGTTTTTGAAACAAAATCTTAAAGAGAATGGTGGAAGGTGCCAAAAACCCCATAGGATCAAATATTTTCGAAACTTCAGAAAGCAAATTCCTTTTGGTAGGTGTTGATAAATCTCCCAAAGCTATTTTAAAGGTGAACATATCTTGATATGGATTCCAGACTAGTCCAAGTACTTTTTTCCATTCCTTGTCAAGATCTAGTGAAACGGTCTCACCTTCCTCGGTAGTACTGGGAATTTCCCAACAATTGGATACCCATTTGCTCAGTTCCAAGCCCCCACAAGAAAGAATTCCTATCAGCTGTTCCTTCAAATCCAAAACTTCAGACAAAGAATCTGAACCAGCCGCAAAATCATCAACGTAAGAATTATGCAGAATTGCATATGAAGCCTTAGGAAATTGTTGTTTATAATCCTTAGCCAATTGCCTTAAAACCCTTATTGCTAGAAAAGGTGCGGGGGCAGTACCATAGGTGACTGTACTAAGACGAAAATGAGCAATGGGATCAGTTGGAGATTCTCTCCAAACAATGCGTTGGAAATCACGATCCTTAGGGCTGACCCAAATTTGTCTGAACATTTTTACAATATCAGCGCAAAAGACATACCGATATAACCGAAATTGCATGTAGACATTAAGTAGATTTCTCTGAAGAGGAGGCCCGATGCGATGTGAAGAGTTTCATTCAAACTGAGCCCTGCCGAATCCTTGTGAGAACCATCAAAAACTACCCTCATTTTATTTGTTACCACGGCATGGTGTGGCAAGTAAAACGTTTTTCCTGACGTTGGCTCAACCTCACTATCCGGAATACGCTGCATATGGCCTAGCTCTTGGTAGATCTTCATAAACTTGCAGTACTCGACCCGAAGCTTTTCATCCCGAGCAAAACGCCGCTCCAAACTAAACAACCTGGATAACGCACCAGAAATGGTGTTGCTAAACCTAACGTCATCCTGGCGAAATGGCAGTTCAACAATAAACTTGTTATCTGGGGCTCGAGAAAAGGTTTTTTTAAAATGAGAATCAGCAAAATCTTCATTTCCGATGGGGGGTTGTAGGGAGGCAACCTCTTCTATCTCCCAAAATGATTTTAAAAGAACATCTACATCAAGTCCTACATGCAACGAAACCACTTGGTTTTTGGGGATGTTTCCAGCCATCACCCAGCCAAACACTGTGTTGTGGGCAATAATATTACCATTACTGTCCGATCGATGACCATCTCGTAAGCTTCTCCATACCATGTCTGATCCAAGTAAAATGTCGATAGGAGCAGAGTTGTTAAATCCAGGATCCGCTAACTGCAAATTTCTCAAAGCAAAAGGATCCCCTAAAGCGAATGAGACTGGGGGTGTTATTGAAGTAATGGTTTTCAACACAAAAGCTTCCACATTCATTGGGAAGGTATCAAAGCGAGAACTCAATTGAAGAGTTACGACTCCTTGCGTAACACCAGCATCTACCGCAGAAATCCCAGATATAGGCAAGCGAGAATGAAAACGAGAAAGTCCTAGCATTCTAACCACACGATCAGTCACAAATGAAACCTGAGAACCTGTGTCCAGCAACGCACGAAGAAATTGAGATTTTCCTGCAGCATCCAACACTTTCACGACAGCAGTCGGTAGAAGCACCCATGTTGGATTACCGGATTTAATATGATTGCTAACAATCGACGGCAAAGGGGGAGCAGCAAGCGGGGTTCCATTCGGAGAATCGTTACCCTTACTAGGGTTTGCATTGGCAGCAGCATCTAGATGCACCAACGTATGATGGCGCGCACGACAATGAGAGCATCGACTCTTTACCCGACAACGGGACGACGAATGTTGTGTTCCTAGGCAGTTATAACAAAGTTTTTGGTCTCGGGCGAAACTACGACGCACTTCAATGGACAAACCGAGAAACTGAGAACACTGATATAGAGGATGGTTATCTTGACACTTTGGACATAATAATTTTGCAACGGCTAAGCTTCTAACCTTTCCCGAAGAGTTTGACGAACGCGAGCTTGGTTTATTTGCTTTGATTTTCGATTCACTTGTCTCTAAAGCACTACACCTATCCTCTAAAAAGTCAATCAATTGTTGAATGATGGAGTCTTCAGAATTTTTATTTTTCAAAGCCCAAGCCTTACGAGTATCACTGTCTGTTTTGTTTATTAGGAGGTAGATCAACCACGGATCCCTACCCTCCGCTTCCATAGCAGCTAAGCCGCGAATAACCTCATCTGCATTGTCAATTAATTTGCGTAACTGATTAGGATCTGCACTGTTCAACGATGGCATATTCAAAAATGTTTCAATAAATTGATTGATTATATATAACGGCCTATCATATCTTCTTTCAAGCTTATCCCAAGCTTGCATATAATTTGCATCAGATATATAGATACCGTTTAACAAACTTGCGGGCTCATCGCGCAAAAAAGATTTTAAATACCGAAATTTTTGTGAACTAGATAAGTTTTTTCTACAGTCTATGCTACCTAGGAACATGTCGCGGAAACACGGCCACTCACGATAATCACCACCAAACGGTGTTATTTTGAACGCTGGCAGCTCAATTTCTGAAGAAAATTTTGAAACGTCTGAAGCCGTAGCATCACGAGCAGGAGTTTTATTTTTTGTATTGTCAGAAAACGGATTTTCAGAAGAAGATTCATTGATTCCAATATTAGGAATACGCGACGAAGTTTTCCTCCCGAAAGATTCACGGGTGGAAGTTTTCCCGTTAAGAGCCTTTAGGAGTAACGATTTAGCGGTGATAAATTTATCTTCACATTCCTCGAACTCTGATTCTGGATTCACAAAACCCTGCTCTGCATGATGTTGGTAAAGATCATAATTATTCCCAACGAAATCTTTCCACGCATCCTCCAAGCAATCTAGCCTAACCTCAATTGCCTCAACCAGCGTGTCTTCAGGAATTGACTGGCTGAAGCTAAACACACGATTAATGGAGGCTTTTATGTGATCTCTCGACTGCAATAATATTTCCATTGTAAGGAACTAATAATGAGGTGCAATTTAGTAAAGCCCTTTTTTCACACACAGTTAAATGCCTCAGAAATTCCACTAGCAACAATCTAACAGCAACAGCGAACCGTTAACCAAATAGCCAGCAACACCGAACAACAGCAGAAAAGTACAGCAACCAGCAATAATTTACCAAACAAATAATTACCTATCCTCTAATGCAATGAGGATTTTATATATGGACTGTATCCAAAGGCCGATTGCAACCACCCGATTTACGAGCGAACAAACAAAAAATACTTTTAGCTTTTAATATCCGACAGCTTGAAGGACCAACTTTGGTTTAGATTAAACTTTAAAAATGAAATGCAATTTTGTACAGTTTACTATAATTCATTTAATAACTTTAATATGACCAAGACAATGGATGTGTTATCAGGCAGAGGGCCAAGCTTATCACGATGTTGTTCTGGTGGTGGTTGCAATCGAAAAGAGGAAGAACAAAAGTTAAAATCCACCAGCAAGCCCCGTATGAATAGCAAAACATCAAAAACACCCGCAACTGCAATACATAAACTAGAGAGAGAACCCGCTAGCCCATGTATTACAATTGCTGTGCTATGCTGTGATGCTATTTATATAGGGTAAATTATATAAGTTTGATGTTAAGGAACATATACAACAATTTCATCAATTATTAATTTAGTTCAGTTAAATTAAGTTTAATTTTTGACAAGAATTCATATTCAAAGATTTCATTTCAAAACAGGACGTTTGTTGTAGAGTCCTTGTTGCGATCGGAGTCAAATGATCAACATGTGCAACGAAGGGAAGGAAACCCCAATGAAGTGGTTCGTTTCGATGACATCAAACATACAGTCACCAAAACAGAAAAGCGTCTTCGATGTCGCAAGTGCTCCAGCCAAACCGTTTTTTCCTGAAATGTAATATCCCGCTTCATCCAAAATGCTTCGACGCATACCACACAAAAGCCCAGTCTTTATAAGCATATCTTGATTTAGTGTATACTTTCTTATAAACTTCTTCATTGTATCTTTTAATTTATACCTATTTATTACATTTTTCATAAAGTTCACAAATAAATTTCATTCATGTTCCATTAAAAAAAAAAAAAAATGTAATAATTTTGCTACCCCTTTCGCCGAATGTTGCGAAAACGCAACGTGAATTTTCCGGGAAACTATAAGCTTTTCCAAAAATTTTTTTTGGGATTTCTCTTAGTTAGACCAAAAATAGACAGTGTATGATATTTCACGTTTCTAACTCAACTGGAACTGGTAGCCGTCTTAAATGGGTTAAATGCCAAAAAAATTAAAAATCAACGAAAACACATCTGATAATTTGCTATAATTTTTTTAAAAGCTAATACTCCATTCCTGCATTTGGTTTTTAAATAAAGTTGTTTCACAGAATAGTTTTTGAGAAATTAAATTTCAGAGTCAAATTTGTTAAAAAAAATTGTGATTTTTTTTCCTTAAGTCGATATTTTTCAAAATTTTACGTAATTAAGTGCTATTTTTGTGTTCAATATTCATTGCCCTCTTTATTTTTAAGTCCATTACCTGAGACCAAATGTAAAAATCTATCTTAGTTTTTGAGAAATTAAGAAAAAACGAAAAGTACTTTTATCAAAAAAGCCTGAAAAAAGGGTTAAATTATGGATTAATAAATTTATTTTTTCGGCCTTTTTTGGGAAAAGTACCTTCTGTTTTCTTCTTAATTTCTCAAAAACTAACACCCCTATTACGGTTGTCAATTATCAATTTGATATTTGATAAACCTTGAAAATTGGTTTTTTAAACTCAATTTATCAACAAACTGGTCAACAATTCTTTTATATTTTTTTAATTTTCTTGTTATTAGCAGCTGTCTGCATCATTCTCAATGATCAAAACTTTTATAAGATGGATTTTTAAACATTTAATTTTAAATTTATCAACTATCAAATTGATATTTGACAACCGTAATAGGGCTGTAAGAAAGATTTTTACATTTGGTTTTCGGTAATGGACTAAAAAATAATGAGGGCAATGAATATTCAACACAAAAATATAGTCCGGGAGCCAGCGACCGTTTTGAATGACTGATTCCAGAAAAGCTGGTATTTTGTCATGAGCTTCATTTGCTATCACCGGTAAGTAAATTGCAAATCAGCGCTCTGAGTAGCGGTGGGTGTGTCTGTGGCAGCCGCCCAAACATGTAAAAAAAATGTAAAACAAAACTGATTTCAGAAAAGGTGAGCTTTTGTGGATACGTTTATGAGGTCGTAAACAAACGAAAAAACGCAGTCAGCTTAACTTTGAGTGGGGGGATGTACGTCCGCTTCTCATGTAAACATTGCAAAAAATGCGAAAAAAAAACCGATTTCAGAAAAGATGAGCTTTGGTGTAGTGATAGCTATTACGAACATATACACAAAAATACCCGTCCGCTTAACTTTCAGCGGGGGGACACCCCGCAGCGTTTGATTTGAAATGCAGCGCTGCACCATGAGCCCGAGTACGTAGCAATTTTTTTTTTTAAGAAAACGGGAACCAGGAAAGCTGAAATTTAGTATAATGATAGCTAATATAAACTGCTATCCAAAAAAAATATAGTTTTAAAATTTTTGCATCGGAAAAATGCTTGGTTTTCGTATTAAGGGTGCAGTGCATCAAATACAAGGCAAGTGTGTGTTGCATCTTTTTTTTGGTAGAAAATAAATATCAGGACAACTGAAAATTCGTACAATAATAGCTTACATAACCAGTTATAAGAAACTAACAGTCAGCTGAGCTCGAAGAGACGAAAAAGCCGTCCGCTTTTGAGTTGAAAATGCACTGCATCACGTTTCAATAGATTTTAACATATAAAAGCGGTTATTTTTTTCTTATACAAAATTGATTTCAGCAAACTTGAGCATTGGCATAGTAGTACCTTACATAAACCGTTATAAGAAAAAAATAATACCATGAACTTCCAGCGGTGGAAAAGCCGTCGGCTTTGAAGTTGAAAATGCGCTGCATCGCATTTCGAGTGCTTTTTACATACAATCGCGTTTATTTTTTTTTTCATACAAAACTGATTTCAGAAAACTCGATCACTGGCATAGTAGTACCTTACATATACAGTTAACAGAAAAAAATAATATCATGAACTTCCAGCGGTGGAAAAGCCGTCCGCTTTGGAGTTGAAAATGCGCTGCATCGCATTTCGAGTGCTTTTTACATACAATCGCGTTTATTTTTCTTTTCATACAAAACTGATTTAAGCAAACTTGATCACTGGCATAATGATACCTTACATATGCAGTTAACAGAAAAAAATAATGCCATGAACTTCCAGCGGTGGAAAAGCCGTCCGCTTTGGAGTTGAAAATGCGCTGCATCGCATTTCGAGTGATTTTTACATACAATCGCGTTTATTTTTTTTTTTAATACAAAACTGATTTCAGCAAATTTGATCACTGGCATAGTGGTACCTTATATATACAGTTAACAGAAAAAAATAATACCATGAACTTCCAGCGGTGGAAAAGCCGTCCGCTTTGGAGTTGAAAATGCGCTGCATCGCATTTCGAGTGATTTTTACATACAATCGCGTTTATTTTTTTTTTCATACAAAACTGATTTCAGAAAACTCGATCACTAGCATAGTAGTACCTTACATATACAGTTAACAGAAAAAAATAATATCATGAACTTCCAGCGGTGGAAAAGCCGTCCGCTTTGGAGTTGAAAATGCGCTGCATCGCATTTCGAGTGATTTTTACATACAATCGCGTTTATTTTTTTTTTTATACAAAACTGATTTCAGCAAACTTGATCACTGGCATAGTGATACCTTACATATGCAGTTAACAGGAAAAAATAATGCCATGAACTTCCAGCAGTGGAAAAGCCGTCCGCTTTGGAGTTGAAAATGCGCTGCATCGCATTTCGAGTGATTTTTACATACAATCGCGTTTATTTTTTTTTTAATACAAAACTGATTTCAGCAAACTTGATCACTGGCATAGTGGTACCTTATATATACAGTTAACAGAAAAAAATAATACCATGAACTTTCAGCGGTGGAAAAGCCGTCCGCTTTGGAGTTGAAAATGCGCTGCATCGCATTTCGAGTGATTTTTACATACAATCGCGTTTATTTTTTTTTCATACAAAACTGATTTCAGAAAACTCGATCACTGGCATAGTAGTACCTATCATATACAGTTAACAGAAAAATATAATATCATGAACTTCCAGCGGTGGAAAAGCCGTCCGCTTTGGAGTTGAAAATGCGCTGCATCGCATTTCGAGTGATTTTTACATACAATCGCGTTTATTTTTTTTTTTATACAAAACTGATTTTAGCAAACTTGATCACTGGCATAGTGATACCTTACATATGCAGTTAACAGGAAAAAATAATGCCATGAACTTCCAGCGGTGGAAAAGCCGTCCGCTTTGGAGTTGAAAATGCGCTGCATCGCATTTCGAGTGCTTTTTACATACAATCGCGTTTATTTTTTTTTCATACAAAACTGATTTCAGCAAACTTGATCACTGACATAGTGATACCTTACATATGCAGTTAACAGGAAAAAATAATACCATGAACTTCCAGCGGTGGAAAAGCCGTCCGCTTTGGAGTTGAAAATGCGCTGCATCGCATTTCGAGTGATTTTTACATACAATCGCGTTTATTTTTTTTTCATACAAAACTGATTTCAGAAAACTCGATCACTGGCATAGTAGTACCTTACATATACAGTTAACAGAAAAAAATAATATCATGAACTTCCAGCGGTGGAAAAGCCGTCCGCTTTGGAGTTGAAAATGCGCTGCATCGCATTTCGAGTGCTTTTTACATACAATCGCGTTTATTTTTTTTTCATACAAAACTGATTTCAGCAAACTTGATCACTGGCATAGTGGTACCTTATATATACAGCTAACAGAAAAAAATAATACCATGAACTTCCAGCGGTGGAAAAGCCTTCCGCTTTGGAGTTGAAAATGCGCTGCATTCCTACCGATCCTTAATTATTGTCCGAATAAATAAAGACAATATAAAAATAATAAAACGTTTTTTGATTTTGATTTTGTTTGCATATCTGACTTAACGGCCTTAGGACTAAAATATATTAATTGACTTTATACATAATATATAACCATGTTGGTAGCAAAATTAATTTTCATCTTCTTCGGATTCTTCGCCATCAAACCCATGGTCGCTTTCAATATCACTTGAAAGTTATATATATGTATAAAGTCAATTAATATATTTTAGTCCTAAGGCCGTTAAGTCAGATACTATTGTCGTTTTCCATTGGTTTCACTCAAGAAGACACTCATTCTGAATCCAATGGAACAGTGCTTGTTACTTCTACTCAATTTTGAAATTTCGTCTCTGTATTAGTGAATCATTCAATAGAAACTTTTTGCTGGCACACAAAAAGTGAAAGTAAAAACAATAGTGTATCCATATCCACCCCTTATTTACAAATAATAATTTTTCTTTTTGTTTTTCTTAATTTGTTTATTAAATATTATTAAATTCAATGTTTTCGAGTGCACAATTAATTCGAATGGGATGAACAAAAAATATGAAGTTGCACTGCAGTATGTTTTGACGTTTGAGTGAATTTTTGTTGAAGTTTCGTGTTGAATGTATTAGTGCTTCTGAGTGTCTTCTGAATTCAAATCAAGAATCAATTTTCTCTCCTCAGAATCGTCAGAAGAGTATTTTTTGTGCCAATGAAACGGTTTCAGAAGCGTTCCGGACGATTCTGGACGCTTCCGGACGTCCAATGGAAAACAGCATATGCAAACAAAATCAAAAAACATTTTATTATTTTTATATTGTCTTTATTTATTCGGACAATAATTAAGGATCGGTAGGAATGCAGCGCATTTTCAACTCCAAAGCGGAAGGCTTTTCCACCGCTGGAAGTTCATGGTATTATTTTTTCCTGTTAACTGCATATGTAAGGTATCACTATGCCAGTGATCAAGTTTGCTGAAATCAGTTTTGTATGAAAAAAAAAATAAACGCGATTGTATGTAAAAAGCACTCGAAATGCGATGCAGCGCATTTTCAACTCCAAAGCGGACGGCTTTTCCACCGCTGAAAGTTCATGGTATTATTTTTTTCTGTTAACTGTATATATAAGGTACCACTATGCCAGTGATCAAGTTTGCTGAAATCAGTTTTGTATTAAAAAAAAAATAAACGCGATTGTATGTAAAAATCACTCGAAATGCGATGCGGCGCATTTTCAACTCCAAAGCGGACGGCTTTTCCACCGCTGGAAGTTCATGGCATTATTTTTTCCTGTTAACTGAATATGTAAGGTATCACTATGCCAGTGATCAAGTTTGCTAAAATCAGTTTTGTATAAAAAAAAAAATAAACGCGATTGTATGTAAAAATCACTCGAAATGCGATGCAGCGCATTTTCAACTCTAAAGCGGACGGCTTTTCCACCGCTGGAAGTTCATGGTATTATTTTTTCCTGTTAACTGCATATGTAAGGTTTCACTATGAACGCGATTGTATGTAAAAATCACTCGAAATGCGATGCAGCGCATTTTCAACTCCAAAGCGGACGGCTTTTCCACCGCTGGAAGTTCATGGCATTATTTTTTCCTGTTAACTGCATATGTAAGGTATCACTATGCCAGTGATCAAGTTTGCTGAAATCAGTTTTGTATGAAAAAAAAAATAAACGCGATTGTATGTAAAAAGCACTCGAAATGCGATGCAGCGCATTTTCAACTCCAAAGCGGACGGCTTTTCCACCGCTGGAAGTTCATGATATTATTTTTTTCTGTTAACTGTATATGTAAGGTACTACTATGCCAGTGATCGAGTTTTCTGAAATCAGTTTTGTATGAAAAAAAAATAAACGCGATTGTATGTAAAAAGCACTCGAAATGCGATGCAGCGCATTTTCAACTTCAAAGCCGACGGCTTTTCCACCGCTGGAAGTTCATGGTATTATTTTTTTCTTATAACGGTTTATGTAAGGTACTACTATGCCAATGCTCAAGTTTGCTGAAATCAATTTTGTATAAGAAAAAAATAAACGCCTTTGTATGTTAAAATCTATTGAAACGTGATGCAGTGCATTTTCAACTCAAAAGCGGACGGCTTTTTCGTCTCTTCGAGCTCAGCTGACTGTTAGTTTCTTATAACTGGTTATGTAAGCTATTATTGTACGAATTTTCAGTTGTCCTGATATTTATTTTCTACCAAAAAAAAGATGCAACACACACTTGCCTTGTATTTGATGCACTGCACCCTTAATACGAAAACCAAGCATTTTTCCGATGCAAAAATTTTAAAACTATATTTTTTTTGGATAGCAGTTTATATTAGCTATCACTATACTAAATTTCAGCTTTCCTGGTTCCCGTTTTCTTAAAAAAAAAAAATTGCTACGTACTCGGGCTCATGGTGCAGCGCTGCATTTCAAATCAAACGCTGCGGGGTGTCCCCCCGCTGAAAGTTAAGCGGACGGGTATTTTTGTGTATATGTTCGTAATAGCTATCACTACACCAAAGCTCATCTTTTCTGAAATCGGTTTTTTTTTCGCATTTTTTGCAATGTTTACATGAGAAGCGGACGTACATCCCCCCACTCAAAGTTAAGCTGACTGCGTTTTTTCGTTTGTTTACGACCTCATAAACGTATCCACAAAAGCTCACCTTTTCTGAAATCAGTTTTTTTTTACATTTTTTTTACATGTTTGGGCGGCTGCCACAGACACACCCACCGCTAGTGCGCGAGCAGAGCTTCTATTTAGTAATCAGTGATATCAAATGAACCAAATATACAAATATTGGCTTTTCTACTATTGGTCATTGAAAACGGTCGCTGGCTCCCGGACTAATAGCACTTAATTACGTAAAATTTTTAAAAATATCGACTTAAGAAAAAAATTCACAATTTTTGTAAGCAAATTTGACTTTGAAATTTATTTTCTCAAAAATTATTCGCTAAAACAACTTGATTTAAAAACCAAATTCAAGAATGGAGTATTATCTTTCAAAAAACTATAGCACATTATTGAATGTGTTTTCGTTGATTTTTAATGTTTTTTTTTTGGCATTTAAAGTCAATTTTTCATAAACTGAAACCCCCCCCCTCAGGGAGGGGAGATACAACTTTCTCCCTATACAATTTTTTTCTTAGAATATACCCAGGAATCACACCCTAACATACTTCCACTCAGGTGCGGGACACCCTGTATATAAATAGGCTTAAATAAATTTTGTGGTACCATTTTCACAAAAAGTATTGGGCCTATTTGGATAAATGTGTTGGAAAGCTATAATCGCAAGTAGTGTGCGAATCACAAAACTAAACACTGCGGGTCCATTTTATACTGCCGCTCACTGTGCACACTCAAAAAATTAAATTTAAAAATTGTTTTTTTGCTTCAATTTTCAAATATTTATGGCTACATATGTAGCTTTCATTTTTTGATTGGTGTCGAATTTCGACACGGGGTGGGGATGAGACTAGTACATATAAATATACATACACACACTAACTAATTTCTAATTAATATATAACTGATTTTCAGGTTGTTATTTTCAACACGGTAGATAAGCCAATTTGTAGGACTAAAGGCCATAAAAAGCTAATTTGAATCACTAATTCAACAAGTCCAATCCTTAATGCAAAGTCTTCTACTTGGCTGATTTATTTCAGTAGTATATAGAATTTGTTTTATAAAACCTTCTTATATAGTTATTAAAATCAGGTACATTTCTGAAATTACTGTAACTTTATATAGGATTATCCACCTAGTTAATTTAACAAGGCTCTTGTTGATTACTTACCTGACGTTTTTCTCTGAGTGTATATAGAAAATTAAAATACAGTGCGGTTCATATCTATAACCCACTTTAAAAATCGTAAATTTTTTGGTCGTCTATACATGATAAAAAATAAAAAAGATAGGGAATAATAGTAATGGTCATGGTAGTTAATTACAAAAACAACTTAATTTCAGAAACGTAACAAATGTATTTCTATTTCTTAGTAATACAAAAATAACAAAATTCAAGTGTTTCAAATTTATAACCCATTGTTTCAATAATTAATAAAAGTAAGTGAAGAACCGAAACTAATAAATTGATTTAGGAACCTTTGGCAAGAATCAAGTCAAAAATTCTTTTTTTTCATGGATTTTATGAATTTATCCAAAAGTTCTGGCTTGATTTTAAGCCATTCATCAAGAGGAGCCTGTTTAAGCTCTGATCGTCTCATACGTCCTTCTTTCCGCATATATGTATTATATTCTTCTGACAAAAACTATCCAAAGATTCCCAATAGGGCTTACATCGGGAGAGCATGCAGGCCAGTTCATAAAATCAATAGAATTTATTCCCAACCAATAAATTGTTTCTTTACTGATATGGATTCTGGCATTGTCCTCCTTATCCAAGTTCTCTCATGGTGATCTACCAAAAAATGTACCAAACTGCTTCGGAAAACTTGAACATAATTCCTGTTTTTACTATCTTGAATGACAATTTTTTGAAATTTTTCGAGGCAAAAATGAACCAAGTCACAAATTTGTTTTCCTAGCAAATTTTTGTGAACATTTTTCAACTCTAGCTTTTCCGTTTTTTAATAAGAAAATTATTTGGAGAATAAACTTTAGAATTTTCCTTATTACGAGTAAAATATCCATTTTAGTCTTTAATGGCAGTTGATTTACTAAATCTCTTATTATCTTCGAATTCACTTTTTGTATCTTGGTTCGGTACAGCTGTGAGCCCTCCAAATATGAACCACACTGTAGTTTACTTTTTGAAATTATTAACAACATTTTTTTTTTAAATAAAATTAATAAATTCAAGAGAAAAATGTAGATTCTGGCATTTCCTCAAAAAGGCTGTAATCGAAATATCACTGCCACTGACAGTGACATACGACTTGGAAGAGCAACATACAAACTACAAAAGATACATATACACATACACACACACCCATTCGTTGACTTTTTTGTCCCATACCCCAGATGAATGATGATGATGATGATGAGGATGTACGATGCAGGAAGAAGAAATTTACGCGCTGAAAAAGTACATACACTATTTCTCTCTATAAACAAAATTTCAATTTTCAAATTAAATTTCCTACACAGAACATGCGTACAAAACATCATCAAAAACAAAATTTTTACATGGAGAAGTTGAATTTCCGAGATTCAGATACATCCATTGGTGTTTTCGGAGTAAACGAAATTCCAGATACCAACTAGCCTCGTAGCAATCGAGAAAACAGTTCGGGGTGGACAGTTCACGGCAAGAGTTGCTTCAAGATACATGATATTCTGAGCGCGCGATAAACAACAACTGTTATTGTTAGTGTATTTGTACCGAAAAGCAAAGAGATACATTTTTATCTCGCACAAAAAAAAAAAAAACTTAAAAAAAACCTAAATCTAAATCCGACGGAATTTTAAATCGTATTCCGCGAAAATGAGTTCTTCCGAAATAATTGAGCTAAATGTTGGTGGCGTTCATTACTCGTCAACTCTTGCAACGCTCACAAATGAAAAATCTTCCCTACTATGCGAGATGTTCAGTAATCCTGACAGTTTAACCAAGGATTCCAAAGGGCGAGTATTTTTGGACCGCGATGGAGTCCTCTTCCGCTATATCCTAGACTATTTGCGGGACAAGGAACTAAATTTGCCGGAAGGATTCCGGGAAAAGATTCGTCTGCACAAAGAAGCTGAACACTACAAGTTGAATGGACTTCTTGAGTGCATGAAATCCGAATTGGACTTAAAGCCAAGTGGAAGCATCACAATTGGCTACCGGGGAAGCTTCCAGTTTGGCAAGGACGGTCTGGCAGATGTAAAATTCCGTAAGCTGTCCCGCATTTTAGTCTGTGGCAGAGTAGCCCAATGCCGGGATGTCTTTGGTGATACCTTGAATGAATCTCGAGACCCCGATCACGGTGGACCAGACCGATACACATCACGATTCTTCCTGAAGCATTGCTTCATCGAACAGGCCTTCGATATGTTGCATGAGCAAGGCTTCCGATTGGCCGGAAGCTGCGGCTCTGGAACAGCTGGATCTATTGCGGAACCCAAGCCTGGTGTTGATGCAGAAGAAAACCGATGGAACCACTATAATGAATTTGTTTTTGTTCGTGATTAAAAAAAAGGATATGTTGGAGTTACAGAAAGTTTTATAATCTGACCTCCATGGAGAGTCTTCACAAAATAATGAAGTAGTCCAACATTTGTGAGTGATGTGTGTGTTTTTTTAATTTTTGGTTTAGGCAGCGCACAACGCATTTCAGATTAGAAAATTAGATTTTCAAAAAGAAATACTAAAAATAAATATAGATACTATAATATCTTATAGATAAATATCTGGAGTACCTTCAGTTATAAAATAAAGTAAAAAAAAAAAATATATTTACAGTGAAAAAGGAATTAGCAAAATTATATTTTAATTTGTCATTGGTAACAAAAATGTGCCATTCAAAAAATGTGTAATTAAATGAATAAATCTTTTAAGCAAAAAGTTTTTTCTGTCAAGTGAATATCGAAAGGGATTATTTCCAGTTAAAAATCACATTGCACATTTAATTGACGCAATTATGCGTTACCATGGTAAGCATTGTAATTGCAAATTTATTATTTATAAACAAAATAAACTGGTAGTTTTAACGATGATGTTAATCAACCTAATAGCAGAGTAAAAATAAATTAAAAAAATGAAATAGTAAAGCAAAACCACAGAGCATGTACGTATGAAATAGTAGAGTTCCAAATAATATCAGTATTAAAATAGAATATGAATGTGTGTCGAAGACACTCAATGTGTGTTCAAAAGTAATACAATAAGCTTGGGAGAGATAACTCAGTAAATTTACCATAATTTCGAAAAATAATGAAAATGCATTAATAAGCGGGACTTAATATCTGAGCCGAGATTCACGCTGCTGTGTCGATACTGATACACCCTCGCTACGATAAAATATTTGTACACATAAGAGCCTATGAGAGAGGAGCGATATTGTATCGGATATTGATGTTGTTAAAACACTCATTATTTCTTGTATAAAGATCGTATCGAAACTGTATCGGTATTGGCATACTAGGTTTACGTCAATTCGGCCTTAGCCTACCTTCTTAAGACCAAAACCTACCCACCGATAAAATATATTTTTTCTGTCAAGAAACATTTCTTAAATGCTCATCAATCTTGCAATTCTGAATACAGAATGTTCTCTTAAATTGTTGCCACTTTTTTTAAATACAAAACATCCAAAGCTTTAAACCATCAATTTATTGAAGCCAACACTAATATCAACAGAACAATTTTCACCCAATGAAGTTTGAAAATGCAATCCTCTCTCAGGGAACTAAAACTTAGTTCGACCAAAAATATAGAGGCTGTATCATTTCACATAAATGGTGAGTTTTAGAAGTATGTTTATTTATTTAAATTTTATTTTATTTTCTCATAATGTTATCACCAGAAACTTAATTAGGCTATTTTTGACCATCAATCCCATCGTGCGTCCTACCCAACATTAACTTCAGATTCCGTAACGGCTTTTTTGAAAAAAAAAGTAAAAATAAAAAATAAACTTTCACTGTTTGTTGAACATCTTTATCAACCTCAAGAATTGTCAATAAAAACATAGGTTTTTCTGGCTGCCGCAGTTGCTGACATTTAAACCAAGAAAATAGTTCTTGAAATTTGTTTTAAATTAATCTTAAAAATGATTAAAAACAATCCACAACTTCAAATGCTTGTGTATTCCTTAAATTCTATTTCAAAAACCAACAATTACCTGTAGCTTGCGAGTCCATTACAAAACGCAACTTCCTTTGCCAGTTTATTCCTTACTTCAACTCGCCACGGAATAAACCTTAAGCCTATTGAAGGGTGAACCCCCAAGAAACACTGAAATCGTTCATCAGGGTGACTTCAGATTTTTCAATAAACACTTTAGGGTGACACCCAGGGCAATTTGTGCCTAAAGCTTAGATTAGACGGTCAACGTAAATGGCCAACGCATTAACTCCTTGACGTCATCAGAAACACTGTCAAATTACTGTCAACGTAGACTGTGTCAACGCATAAAACATTGACGATCACAGAAATGACGGCACTCGTCAAGTTTGTCCCAAAATGCGTGGACGTGTTATCTGTGTCAACACAATTGGTACCCTCTGGTGTCAACGTATTGACACGTGAAACATTGAAGATTATAATACTTGACCATATCCAAACATATGAACGTTGACGCCGAGTTGACAAGAGCTAAATTGAATCATTTTGTACGTTGACGATCACACGATATTGACTACGTTGTTATCGAATACAATGAGGATGAATTAAAAAACTTCTTAATAACCAGACATTTTAGACATTTTTGTACTGCTCTGGAAAAAATTGATTTTAGGGCAATTCAGTGACATTTGAATTGAAATATGCTTTTGCCGTCAAAACATAGTTTGTCCCCTTCATGTGTCAGGCCATCAAATTCTTGTGTCGATGCTTTAAAATACTCAAAAAATGCAAACATTTTGAGATTGAGATGAAGGTCAACGCAGAGTACGTTGAAATGGCAGAAAAAGCCGCTGTGTCAACATAAAGATACAGTCAACGCGTTGTTGAGTAGTCTGTCATAGTGTCCTTACTGCGTTGACAGGGTGATTACACGGCCAACGAAAATTATAGTCAACGCATTGACCCTAAAATTCGAGTCAACGAGAGTGTCAACGCAGCCGTGAACGCATGGACAGTATTCTGCGTTGACGAACACACGACAAGACAACTTTGGGACAGAATTTTACGTCATTTTGACGTCAGAGAGTCAACGCGTTGACCATTTGCGTTGACCGTCTAATCATAGCTTAACACATAAACCTATACCTGCCACATGTTATGATACTCAAAAATGGTTCTAACGATTTGGATTAAACTTCATACCTTTATAGTGTCGAAAAATCAAGTTCAGATGGCTGTCAAATCTGCCAGGAAAAAAAAACATGTTCCAAAGACAGTGTTCACATTGGCTACCATGCGTGATGCGTAAACTACTCTTTCGGTCAAGATGGCCCAAAGTAATTTTTCTAATTTTTATTTGAAAAAATTTCCTTACTTGGTAATCGGCAATCGATATCTTGCCAAGAAATGAGAGTGAGCAGTGAGATAAGTACGTCAAAATAAGTCTAATAGATCGAGGCCATTACACAGTTAATGTCTTTAAACTGTGTGAACTGTGTCTAATGCTGAATTTAGAACAAAATATGAACACGTAATTTTTACGATTTTCGAATGTTAAAGACATTCGGTGCGTTCGAATACCTATACATCTCTTTTTGATTTTCCTCTTTTTTTTTTGGTAAGAAGGAGGTGGGCGAAAGTGAAAATTGAATTTTCAAAAAAAAGTAAAAAATTTGCAATATTTGCCAGCCTCCTTTTGCCAAGGATTGAAGAGAGACGTCAAAATGAGTTACGCAAAGTGAGGCAAATATGAACACACCGCCTAGGGTAGTTGGCTATTGTCAGCTCATTTTCTGACTACTTGTATTACTAATATCCTGACTAGTTGTCAGATCTGAAAACCAAACGTCTGTACTTAGCTTAACTATACTTAAAAAAAAAACTGCCTTCAGATTCTTGAAAAAAAAAATGGAAATGGAGTTTTAACGAATTTATTGAAAACTTGCTTATTTTTGGGTTGTTCCCAAAATATTTCTAACAAGAACTGATAAAATTTCACTCCAAAGTTTCACAATTTTCCCTTTCGTTGCGGATATCCAGATATTCAAAACAAATTTGACTTAAATTTGCACAAATTCCACACTCAAAGAACGGTTAAATTCTTTCATGTTAATTTTTTCTACTCATATTCGTAATCTAGTCGAACCCAGGCCAATTTAACTTGAGGAAGGTCGAATAGAGCTTCAATCTCTCTTTTTTGATTACTACGACTTGTTGTTTTATTAATTTGTTAAAGATTCACAGATCAAAGCTGACCCAAGGAATGGCAGAAAACATTGTAGCCCCACAGTAGCAGAGTGGCTAAGTACTAAAATCGCGGCTGCCATTTAACTTTCGCAAACGAAGTAATCACTCCTTAACTTAAATAGTGTTAAAAAAGAAAGAAAGCTTCATCCGTTCCAAAGTTCATTTTCAACGATCGATGGTCCGATTGTTAACTCTTTACAAAAAGAGAAACTATCTAGCAGAATAATTTGCAGCGAACTCCATCCTGCCCGAAAGTAATTTATGACACCTTTTGTGATTTAGAGCTAAAGATCTTAACATACACAAATAATCGTGTCTGGATTGTATTTGCGCTGTAGGATTGAGGAATAAATTACCTCATGGCATTATGGTTGGTGCGTTGGACTGTCATGCCGAAAGGTCTGGGTTCGATTCCCAGCCGCTGCCTCCTAAAAACAGAAATATTTTTCCCGAGATACTGCCTCTTGCAAGGAACTGACATATCCTCTAAGATTACTTGCTTTCATGAAAAGTGGTGCTTCTTATCTACAATCAAGAAATTGTAGGTCCCTTCTATTAATTCCATCAACACGCACACAGGAATGGTTGAGATTTGTAAGTCACTAGGCCCTGGTTCTCCTTGTACTGTTGCACCACGAAATTTATTTCTTACAACACTCTTAAGATGAAGAAGAAGAAGTTCAAGGATAACCTGATTGATCTTGACACCATTATACATTGGAGAATAAAAACCAGCTTGAAATTTAATACTTCCAAACCTCAACACTCTGATTTATATCACCTAACCAAAACTAGCACATGCTCCTTCTTTTTATAAGGGGAAAGGAGGTGGGTATCGATTTGAAGTTCCTAGATTTTTTCCATAGTCTGCAGTAGTGTGAATATTTGGTCGATGGTGGACTTTGCCTGCCTAGGTTAGGTTAGGTTAGGTATAAGGGCTGAAAGTTGATCCTGTTACCATCACACTTAGATCTATGTAGATCCGTTGTGATACCCTAGGAAATTGTATTCCACTTAATGTAAAAACCTATGTGTTCTGTTAGCATTCAAGCCATTTAGAGGCGTTGATGAAATTCAGAAGCTATTAGCCTATGTTCTAGAAAGTTCCTCTTAGTCATCATAGAAATGATTTCGTAGGTGTTTCTTTCTTAAATGACAGAGTGCTGGGCAGTGGCATGCTTCTTCGTCGCTGTACCCTCTGCAAAGATCGTAAGTAATGAGCCTCAATTTCTTTCTTGGGTATCTCAGTAGGTTGTGTCCGGTGATTCTGCTGACAAGGGAACGGAAATGTTTCTTGTTAATTTGCATAATTTTGTTTGTCCTCTGCTTATTGAAATTTGGCCATAATTTTCTAGTTGTGCCGCATGTTTCAAGCAGATTCCATCTCTCATTGGTTTTTTTCTAATATTTCGTTACCAATATCCTGTTTGATGCTACAGGTTATTACTTTGATATGTTGTTCGGCTTGACTTGAATCAAGAGACGAACACGTTCTCGCCAGCTCTCATCAGCTCTCTCATTTCCCTGTACATCACTGTAACCAGGAACCCAGCAGAGTCTAATGTTATGCTGCCTGCCAAGAACCCAAAGCTTTTCGCGAAAGCAAGTCACAAGCTTCGAATGTATCTCGGTGGCAGAAATAGCTTTTATTGCTGCTTGGCTATCAATAAAGAGGGTGATATCAGCTCGTGGTATCACCATCATTGATATTTGGTAGCTGCTTTTGTCACTGCCAAGACCTCAGCTTGGAAGACGCTGCAAAATTCTGGTAGTCTGAAGGAGCTAGCTAGTCCCAGAGCTTCCGAGAAAAATCCTGTACCAACTCCAGTGTCCATATCTTCGAACCATCAGTGAGGACAGTTCTCGTAGATTAATTACTAATAGGTTGGTTGTTTTCCCACTCCTCTCTATTAGGACAAGAGGTAGTGAAGGGTCTGTTGAAGTTTAAACTGGGTGTTCTGTAGTCTGTGCGAACGTTTATTCCCACATATCTCTGCAGAATCTGAGTATAGCCCGTTGTGCTTTACTTCCAGCATTTAGTTTGGCTTAGCTGCAAACTCTGTATTCTACAGATTCCTGCACAAATAGATCTAGGGGTCTCAAATTGAGTATCGCTTCCAGCCCCCCTGCGGGAGTGGCTTTGAACTCCCCCGTAATACCTACGCATGCTGATCTTTGAACTTTTGTCAAGGTTTTCAGGTTTGTTGCTTTCTCAGTCGTGCTCCACCAAACTAAATTACCGTAGATAAGTATACGTCTAATTATTACCGTGTACATCCACCTGATAATTTTTGGGTTGGGTCCCAGGATTTTCCAAAAATTCTGTTGCAGAAATAGAATGCAACCATAGCTTTCTTTGCTCTTTCTTTAGTGTTGAGACTCCAGTTCAGTTTCAAGGATCACACGCAAGTATTTGGCCTGATCCGAGATTTTGAGTGGAGTCCCTTCAATTGATGGTAATCTAAATATTGGTATTTTTCTTCTGTTAGTGAAGAGAACCAATTCTGCTTTCAATGGATTGATCATTAGACCACAGTTCTTTGTCCAGGTATTGACCTTTGACAGGACATACTGTATTGCTGGCCTAAAGTCACACTGAAATTGACCTATCAGGTTGTTGACGAATGGCTTCAGGCGTTCACAAAGTATGGCAGAGAAGATTATTCATGCGCTGTTTAGGAGACTTATGCCTCTGTAGTTTGTGCAGTCCAGAGGATCTTCTTTCTTTATGCAGATGAGCTCTTGCCTTGTGCATACTCCTAACCAATTCATCACCAGCCGCTTAGAACAGATCGGCCACAAGGCTTTAAGCTCTTGCAGCTTTATTAGTCTTAAGTTTGGATATACAGTAATACAGCATTGGCCAAAAGTATTAGGCACCCCAAACAAGTTGTCACAGTTTAAACAGGAAGTACATATAAAAGAAACGGAGGATGCAGTTACGTTTATGTTTTAATCAAATAAAACAAATATTTAGTTTAGTCACCTTTGGCTTGTAAGACTACTGCTATCCTTTTAAACATAGATCGTATCTTCTTAGAATCACTCAACTAAACTTATTTTGTTGTTCTATTTTTGATTTAAAATATTTTTGAGCATCTATTTTAATGTTGTGAGATACTTTTGGATGTTCCGTTTTAATACTCCTCCAAGGTGCCATATTTGGTTCACAATCAGATCTGGAAGCTAGTGAGGCCATAGAAGCAGGCTAATATCTTTTCAACAAATCTTTGCATTGAAAGACCGGAATAGTGACAGAGTGCATTATCTTACTTCTATATAATGTTCTATAAGATTAAGCGAATCATAAGAAAAATGTGCCTAAAAGATGGCATCCGCTTCTTGCTTCTTTTCCATCAATTTCTTCGTCATCGTCATAATATAATTTTCAGAAATGATTTTTCCATATCCTCAGTACCGACTATGACTCTACCACGATGTTTCCCGGATTCCTGGCAAGCTTCAGTTCGAGTCTTGTTACCTTGGAGGGAGAACTTTCTGATCCAGTTATAATAAACAGATAATAAATGTGCCCAAAAATTGAATACTACTTTTCTATCTGGGCAGGGGCCCACAAATCAGAAGTCTATTTTTCTCTTTTTTAAGCATTTATTTTTACAAAAATGTGCTATCGATTTATTCAATTTAAAATGTGTTCGTGTGCCATCACCCATCTCTACTTTATCAGATTAATATGATTCCTTTTGTCATATTGCTCCCATGCAAATGGCTATGCTATTAAATGGAAAAGCATGGGAAATGCGAACGTCAAGAAATATCAAAGCATTTTGAAAATAAAGAAAACAAAAATTATTTCTTTGAGAGACAATTAGATGAATAGTGGCTGACGCTGGATAGTATGCGTGTAATCCTTTCACATATTGCAGACTTTTATTTCTTAGATATGAAATTATACAGTCAACATAACGAAGTGAAGGTAAGAAGTTCAGCGCCTCTTAGACAATTTTACTTAAAAATTAAATATCCACTAATGTTTGTAAAGTGTTACTAAAAGATTCCAAATTTAAGTGGTTTACCCTTCTAGAATTTTAAGCTCATTTTATTTAATGCTTAATGGCGGGTAATGTACAGTACATATATAACTGAGCTTTGTTTTCTGTTAATTCATTATGGGGATGATTTAAATGATAGAAAACTAGGAAGTAATAATTATCTAGCTAGCCAAGGTAAGGAAGTGGCTGCCAGTCGTGAAGACTGACACACTAAGGGCCAGTTTTTCCGTTCAGGGTTAGCTCTGAGTTAAATCAGAGCTAGCTAATCCTGAAGATAAAAAAACCCTGAGTTAACTCAGGAACAGTTCTTCAGTAGAGGACTAACTCTATCTTTCAGTTGGCAAAAATCTAGGGCCAACGATGTGCGACACTATGGATAGCATCCATCTACGCCTTTCACGCATCGCAATAGAGATGACGCCACAACGAAATTGCACTGAAAATAACTGTCCTTATCGAAATCGTAATGGCACCATAGCTGAAAAGGCCTTCAATTTGGTCCCTGAGTTAACTCACCAAATTAGACGACTTAACTTGGAGTTAACTTGTTTTCAAGTGACTGAAAAACACGTTTATGGAGTTAACTCAGGTTTAACCCCGGGACTAGGATGATCTCGCACTGAAAAACTGGCCCTTAGACACCACATGAATCTAGGAAGCCCTTTTCCTTACTAGGTGAACCATTTTGAGCTTCTTATGAAGCGTTGCCTATGTCTATGTTTATTAGATAACTGGGATCATTGAAGTAAAAATCACCAAGGGGAAGTCTTCGTCTATGATAAAAACACGTGCATAGAAGGTGAGATATAGACTTTGCCACTAATTAGTCTTCAATTAGTTGTGACAATTTTGAGTTTGTCGTGCAATGTTTTCTATGTTTTTTTGGTTCTTTGGTAGCTTGACATCGAGTTGGCAAAGGATTACTTGAAAATGGGGTAAGAACTGGTATACCGGATGGTTTATGGCTTAATAATCTACCAACCCTTTTAATACTAACCCTCGTAATACACGTTATCCTCGTCTCTTTTATACACCCACCCACCAAACCTCTTATGGCTCCAATGAACCAATCTCTCGTATGCTGCGGGCTGTTAATTCAAACATGTCCTCCTTCGACTTTAACCTAAGTACTCCTTCCTTAAAAAAACAACTTCTGAACCGATCAACGCCTCACGAAACTTAGCTTAAGTTCATAGTTCTTAAGTTAGATTAAGAATTAGCTTGTATTAAGCCGAATAAATGGGGGTTTTGCCCCCACCAAAATCAATAATAGCCGTTTCTTATTTGTTATAATTTTGAATTTGTCGTTCTATGTTTTCTACGTTTTTTTTCGAAAAGTGGTGAGACTTTCAAAACTTAATATGTTATTCCTTAATAATTTGCCATTTGTTAGTCGTTAATTAGTTGTGAAAAATTCAATTTTGTCATGCGATGTTTTCTATGTAATTTTGGGTTACTTGTTTAATATTAGAAATTTATTATTAACGGCAAATTATCCACCTACCCATTTTTCAATTAGGGTAAATTTATTTCGTAGATATACTGACGCTCATAGAAAACAAATAACCCTAAATTACACAGACAACATCGGATGACAAAATTGAATTTTTCACAACTAATTAACAACTCAATAATGGCAAATTATCAAGGAATAACATATTAAGTATAAGAAGTTTTCACGCTTTTCAAGTAGTGTCAAGTTAGCAAAGCACCCAAAAAAACATAGAAAGCATTGAACGACAAATTCGAAATTGTCACAACTAATTAACGACTAATTAACGGCAAATTATCCAACTAACCATTTTTCGATTCGTCAAAGTTGCTTTGCTAACTTGATACTCATATCTCCATCAGACATGAACGGCAATTTAGGGCTGATGAAGTTAGTAGCGACCGATTCCAGAGACTTGATAGCTACTTGACTATCCGAGAAGAGGCGGATATCTGTGGTTGATATCACGTTATCTTTCAGCACAGATAAGGGTTCTTTAATCACCATAAGTTCCGCCTGGAACACGCTACAATGATTAGCAATACGGAATGAGAGACTTTATTTGAGTACACACCAGCACTCACCCCTTCATCGGCTTTCGAACCGTCTGTTTAGATATGAAACGATTGATACTTCAAGAAAGCCATATCATTCCAGAGAGTTCTAGAAGGAATGGTGACTTGAAAGTTTTTGCCGAAATGTGATTTTGGGATGGTGTAATCAATGTGGTAGTGATCCGTTAGCTATACTCTTTACTCGAAAATATTTGGAGCTTTTTTTGTAAAACACAATATTTCAATAAACTTAAGTGGTAGTTTACTATTACGTGAGCTTATCAAGCGACCACGAATAAGATATCGATTTTATAAGTCAATTTTAAGTCAGCACAAAAATTATAAACTTTTTATTATTGAAATTTTTTATATTATAATCGAATATATTTTTATATTTTCTGGCTACTAAACGAAGAATATGTTTTGGGGTTTTATCTCAAAATTATCCCTGGTTTTAAGAACCTTAAACAACTGACCGGAGTGTATAATTTTATGAGGGTTTTATTATGTCCAAAACGGAGTCGTTATGGTTTTTTTGTTGCCAAATCTTTGCATGGTGTGCGGTGTCTGTGTTGAAGATTTTTCCCAAACAAAAATTCAACCTTTATAAAGAATTTCAAGACTACATAAAATCAATTTAGTCGTATAAAAAAGATAACCCGCTGCCATTATGTTTTTCAGCAGCCTTCAAATGCAGAGCTATAAAGATGAAAACTATAAATTTCATTAAATATGAACTTGAACTTGAATATGAAATCCAAAACCCAAAATAGCGAAATCTCTTCTCTTAAGCAAACTTTTACTTTTGAATATGGGGGAGTAGGATAAGTTATAATCAATCTGGAATATTATGTACATAGAGGTACGAGGTACAAGGCATAGGGTATATGCGGATTTTAGGCGGTTTCTCACTGTAAATAATGAATGCGTGTAATATGAACTCGAAAAGGGTTAACCGAAAAAAAGATTTTGTAATAGCAGTTCTCTCTGTTTAAAATCTGTTTTTATGGGTGGACTAATGGATATCGTTCCTTTTTATTACAAAAAGAAGAAAAAGACAAGGATGATAAATATTTTTGCTTAACTAAGGTGCTTTCCTTGATGAATTTTATTCAAAGATAAATCGGAGATACATATATTTCAAGGGATAATGAATTATAATGGTGTCTGTGTGTGTGTGATACAGTTGGCACATACATTCATAAATCAAATTAATGACAAGTCATTCAAAGTCAGAAAATGCTTATAACAAATAGTTCCTGACAAAAGAATAAATTAATGCGCAAAGCTTGAGGTTAGATTCATATATTTGAATTTGTTTTTAAATTTAAAGAAAAAAATATTTCAAAGGTTAACAAAATTCTACTTGGAAGTAAATGTCTCTTGACGTCTGTTATAGTGTTTTTTAAAGCAGTTTTCTAAGCAGTTCCTAGATAGATCTGGCCATTAAGTACTTGGAATCCGACAGTTCAGAATTGTTCACCATCTGTCATTTGTTACTTTTAGGAAACTGAGGTGATGATCCAGATAGGCTTGGGCTCAAGAGATGACCAGTTTTTGCCAGTTTTACAGCCATTTTGTTCCCGTAAATATCATGATGTCCTGTACCCATCGAATCATAACTGTTTTGTTACTCTAAGGGCCAGTTCTTCATGAATAAACACATCAAAGTTTTGCATTTGACCAGCTCACAAGTGGAAAGACTCCTTGCAGTCTCATAGATTTCATCTGGGTTACCTGAAAACATGTCCATCATCCATCTTGAAACTGTTTGTAAAGACCGACTTAAAAGCCTCCGGAATAACCTTGCAGGGATATTTGGTGGACGAATGGAATAATATCAGTATTTGGTGCTGTTTCCAGATAGATGTGATTGTAAGAAAAGTTTACTATTTTGAGAAAAGCCTGTGACTGTGAATGCGGGTTGAATTACAGCAGCTCGTTTAAGTTGATACTTAAGGATTAGGCACAGTTTTTGGCTGGTAATCTGGGTCCATCTAGGAGTTTTTAGGTGATGCTTCTGCAGCTCTAACCTAAGCAACTGCCCTGCTTCTTGGCTTTCTGAATAAGATATGCTCCTATTTGGATAAGTTGATCCGCATACCCAATTTGTTGAAAAACTCGAAGGGTTTGTGGATGTGAATCTCGACTCTTTGGACAGCTGAGAATGGAGAAAAAGATGAGTAACTAATATGTGAACGAGTCATAAACGAAGAGAAGGTTCACGCATTTGCTGGAAATTGGAAGGTCAGAGAGATCAAAGGTCATAACATTGTAGGGAAATGGTTCAAGTTTCAAGCCATGGGCAACTCCAGCTCTGATGCTCTTCAATGTCAATTAGCAGTCTTTCAGTAACACAAAGAATTTTGATAAGAGCTGGAAGAAAACCTAGTACGTAGATTTTGGCACTGTCGTATATTTTGTCAATGATATTCAAGAAGCATTTGACGGTGAGTCGATGGTTGTTTAAAGTGATGAAGACATCAAGACGAAATTTTAGGAGAATATAAGAAAATTGGTGGCGCAACAGCTTGTCGAGAACCAGGGCCTTGGTCAGTTACAAGTCTCAACCATTCCTGTGTGCGTGCTGTTGGCAGTAATAGAGGGGACCTACAACTCTAGATGATTAAGCACTTATTCATGACAAGTATACTCTTGGTAGATTTGTCAGTTCCTCACAAGAGGCAGTACCTACCTCGGAAAAAATATCTGTTTTTAGGTGGCAGCGGTTGGGTATCGAACCCAGACCTTCGGCATGGCAGTCCAACAACCTAACCATTATGCCACGAGGTACTACTTTACGAGAATATGCATTGTTGAATGGTTTCAAAAAAAAATGAACACCATGTCTGTGAACTGCTAAACTTCTTAAGCTTACTGAGTTTCAGCCCTTCCAAGAGGTTATTTATAGGTTATTGACGGAGATATCAGCTTGTAGTTGTGAACCATATTCGGACACGTTTCTTGAGTATCGCCACTACTTTATCAGTTTTTCTTTTTTGGGAAATAAGCTATTGTTGATGCAGTTGCTGAGTATGATGGCTAAGAAGACCATGACTTTTTGTGAAACCCTTTTTAGAACGGTTTTGGATATCGCATCCGCTGACTTCTTTCATTTAGAGCTGCTAATCATCTTATCTATCTCATCTAGGGTGCTCAAGAAGACTCGATTACCAGATAGTTAAGGTGTGAAGAAACAGATAGTGAATGTTCCAACCATTGGGTTGATATTTCGCTGTCCCATTGTTTGTGACAATGGTTTCAAGAATTTGTGATGATTGTGAAATAATTTTATTGATGTTCTTGAAGGTGTCAAGTCTAGGTTTGATTGACTGCAGTCACAATTCTGGAATCAGCTGTTGTCTTGGTTTTAGATTGAATTCCGAAACCGAAATTGTTGACCCACTGAAGATCACTCCACATCACTGTCTGGCATAGTAGCTGTTGTTGTGTAAAGTTCTCGTAGGTGAATCCTTTGCAGACATTTCCTTAGCCGTTGAGTATAGGCAAGTAGGTTTGGTGGATATTTTGAAAAAGTTGGTGCTGATATCTGTCGTTTGACATCTTGCGCTACTTTTGGCTATTCAATGCTGTACTTTTAAAGCCGTTAAGCATTTGGCTATTATTTCGCAAGAAGATGGACTGGAGCTTATGCCACGAGGTACTATCTTACGAGGATATGGATTGTTGAATGGTTTCCCAAAAACTGAACACCATGTCTGTGAACTGCTAAACTTCTTAAGCTTACTGAGTTTCAGCCCTTCCAAGAGGTTATTTATAGGTTATTGACGGAGATATCAGCTTGTAGTTGTGAACCACATTCGGACACGTTTCTTGAGTATTGCCACTCTTCCAAGGAATGATGCAGTTGGTATATTTCTCATGGCACCATGTATGTAGATATACCAATACACACCAGCCTCAGAATTTTTATTGTAGTTTTAAGATTAGTTGCCTTATTGAAGGTCACCTTGCATAACCAAGATTTATAATGGGTGTACGTACACTTAAATACATCCAATGAATGATTTTGGGGTTGAAACCCATCTGTTTCTAAAAATTTTACTTCAGGTGTAACTTCTATTGAAGCTTTCTCTTCACTTTATTTAACAAACCAAGACAATTCTGCCGTACCAGTTATATGAAGCATTTATGATGGGAAGCTAATATGTTACTTAGCTTGTGTCTATCCTCCAAGGGTATGACACCGTCGTGGCCGCACTTGATGTGACGACTGACTATATACCACCTGTTATAGATTTTAATAAACACTTCTCTATTTTAATACCCGAAAGGCATGGCTGGGAACCTAACTCACTAGCTAGGGAACAGGGTATCTCCTTCTTCACCGATGGGTCAAAAATGAAAGAAGGAACGGGAGATGGGGTGTTTTGAGAAGCTCTTGATATTAGATATTCGTATAAACTCCTAGATGAGTGTAGTGTCTTTCAAGCTGCGTTTACGCTATTGAAAAAGTGGCAGAAATGGTACAAACGAAAAAACTGAGCTCGTCGGAGATCACATTTTTCGTGGACAGCCAAGCGGCTTTCAAAGCTTTAGCCAGTGAGACTATAAGATCCAAGACTGTAGCAAAATGCCGAGGCAAACTGAATGATATTTGTAACACTAACCAACTCAAACTCGGCTGGGTTCCTGGACATAGCGATATAGAAGGGAATGATATAGCAGATGAACTGGCAAGGAAAGGGGCAGTATCAAATAGAAACAGTAGTAGCCAATTAGATGTGGGACTAAACATCCCAATCGGCGTGATTAAATGAGCAAATCAATAAATCCTGGAGGACTAGGAATGACTGCGTTATCCCCAGAAGTTTATGGCCTAGAATTAATGAAAAGGAATCTCGGTATATTTTATCACTGAGTAAAAAGAATATTAGAATCTTGATAGGTGTACTAACGGGCCATTGCGCCATTGGCACAATTACCAGCCTAGATGTATTCGCACCCGATTTCTGCAGGAGCTGTCAGGACGTAGAAGAAATAGAAACCATTAAACACCTGCTCTGTGATTGTCCAAACCTCCAAACAAATCGATTTCGTTATTTTGGAAACAGGTTTGTTGGAGAACTGGACGATCTAGCGCAGGTCTCAATGGCAAACATGAGACAATTCATATAGAAAGCACAGGCTGGCTTGCAAACGAACCAGTCTATGTGAACCATTAGTTTAGGTGCATCTCTGCCTTCTTTTATAAGGGGATCACAATGGACCAATTATAGGCCCCCGTGTACGCAACAGCCTCTGTGCTCTGCATGCCTCTCTTAATCTCTAACCTAGCTTGTGCAGGTGTGTTTGCAAGAGCTTGCAAAGTGTTAGCCAAATATTTCAAAGGCCAATATCACAATACCATCAGCCGCTTATACATGATATCGATCTTATTTGACAGAATTGTATAGAATCTAGTAGCACTTTGCCAATTGCACTATTTTCAACTTTACTGGAGGCTTCTACTTGGTCAAAAAAGGCTCCTAGTGTAAATTCTTTGAATTTAATTAATTTTCTCAACTGTCCGGACCACTTTAACAGATATATAATGTATGCAGGGCCTGCGACATCTAACTATCATTCATTTTTTAGCGAATGTGCATCTCATTTAGTCTTTCTGATGTCTTGAGAGGAAATGAGGAAAAGGTTATTGGTCTGAAATCTTTCGGTTCAGTGGGTGGGCTTTCTGTTTTTTTTTAATAAAAATATACTGGCTTTTCTTTAACTAGAAAAGACGAAGTTTTGAAAGACAAAGTTCTCGAAAGACAAAGTTCTCAAACGACAAAGTTCTGAAGAGACAAAGTTCTGGTAAGACAATGTTGTATAAGGACGAAGTTCTGAAAAGACAAAGTTCTAAAAAGACAAAACACTTAAAGAACACAGTTCTGCAACAACACAGTTATGAAATGCTTTTTTTGACAAAGAGTCATAAGTCCTCTTTACAAAAAAATCTTCAAATGACTTTTGAAACTGTTAAAACCTTGACATGGATATGAGTGAGCGGTGCTACTTTATATACAGAGAAATTCAGCTATATTCATAAAAAATCTGCCTTGTTGCCTCTACCTTTGCCTCTCCTGTTATATTGTAAATACAGCCATATCGCTAACAAGTTTAAACAGTTTCTAAAAAATCATCAAAAGGATCAAGGGAAGCAATACCAATACCAAAATTCAACTTTCCCACAAATTATTTGGATATCAATGTCTTAAATGACTCTACATAAATCAATTTTTAAAGCCTCTTGTATGTTTTTGGCCCAAGGCTGTAAAAATATTGTCCTTCAGTCATTTTGAAAAACATAATATATTTTGATTAAAATCTCGAAAACAACTCATCGCACAAAATTGTTGTTAATTTCTAATTAATTGACGATTAAACCATATTTATTTCTTTGTTCCAATATTTTGGTACACCTAGTTCTTTTCCGAACGGTAATTTTTTTTTTCATTTTTTGTCTCATATCTATGAGCAGGTATCTTGAATAGAAAATTGCAATGAAAAAACTTGATAAATCATCATAAGTTAAACTGAAGTCAAAACATCAGAGACTTTAAATCTCCCTTAGAAAGTTCTTTAATCTAAACAAAAAAAAATGTTTAAAAAGCTAAACACACTGCTTTTCTTATTTATTTGACACACCTTATATAATGCCCCACATAACCCTGACACACGTAACTTTTTATCTCAATCGAAATCCTCATGTTGAAATAAATTTTCCAATGAGTAGAAAAGAAATCTTTTTATTTCACCTCTGTCAAATTGCAAAGTCAAACCTTATGGGACAGCAAAAAACAAAAAAAAAAAAAGGAAATGGAAAACAATTCCCATGTGAAACTAATTTGAAAAAAGTCAGCCTTTTAACTTTACCAATTTAACTTTATGATATCATTTTATTTCCCTTGAGATATATTTTTTTTGTTTTACTAGAGACACATGTATGACCTTAACTTAAATTCTGTAAAAAAAAACAAGAAATAAAAAGTCAATTTTGAGTACCTAACGTAATAAAAGGCTATGTATGTTATGTTGAATATAATGTAATTTGGATTTGAAAAGCTCAAACGAATGGAAGTGGTAAATTAAACCTTAAACCTAATCTAATTTACTACCAATAATCTGTATAGATATATTCAGTGAGTCATCCAATTTACTTTATGGCAACCTATTGGACAAGAGCTTAAATGAATTTGCAATTTTTTATGTAAAATTTAACAAACCTTCTTTACCTCAATTTTATAAAGAATCTGACAAATCCATCTTTTAGACACTTTTTCAATTTCACTTTTTTGAAGAATTTTCTATAACGTCCCATAAATTAATTAAGAGTCAATGACTATCTCCTCACAAGTTTATTGTATTATTATTGAAAAACATAAAATTTAAAATATAAATAAGACTTTCTTTTGAAATGTATACTACAATCGAAATAACCACCACACACTGAAACTAAGAAATTTAAAAAAACATGAATTAAAACAATCTTATTGAACAGAAAATCATTTATTTAAAATAAATATAAGCAACTTAAAACAACAAACAAAAAACACCAAAAGAAAACTTTTTAAAATGCAAAAAAAAAAAAAATGAAATGAAGAAACAACATAAACAAAATACATACATATTTCTATGTTTAAATTTAAGTGAATAAGACATAAAATATTTTTAAATTTTTATTTATCAAAAAATAAAAACAAAAAAAAAACAATGAATAATGAAAACAAAATATATAAAACAAGCCAATAAGCATCTCTTCCTGTTATTTATAATAATTTATTTAAAAGCAAAACAAAACAAAATAAAAACTTAATTAAAATATGAAATAAAAAGAAATATATACATTATATACATAAATTATAATATATACATAATTCCATTGTGTATTGATCGTGAAACTGAAAGAAAAAGAAAAAAAAACATAAATAAAAATATATTAATATAACTCTAACTATTATATAGATATACATTGTTTAATTAAGTTAAAAAATGAAAAGAGAAATAAAAATATAAAAATCAGAGGACAAATAAAATAGTGTGTTTTATTTCGTATAAAAATAATAATTGAAACCTCAAGTTTGGGTTTCGAATTCATTAGAGTAAAGGGTGTTGCCATTTATTTTTTCCAGGATGGAGATATTCAGCCTAATTGTGAGTTTCAACCGAACAACATTCCACCCGGAAAATTTACATTTCACTTTTTGCGTATTGTGGGCTTCACCCAAAAAAATGTTTAATGTTCGATAATTCCCCTTATTGTCAATTCGGATTTCGAACGAAATTTATCGTAATTAAGAGCTAAATTGTTCACTTATTTTTTGGCGGGGAACGAAAAAAACACAAGTGATATCTATATGCCTACTGGTCCCCTTTCCGCAAGTCTTTTGTTTATTTAAGGACATTCGAACTTCGCGCACAACTCATAATAGCTTTTAAAGTTTCGGGTGAACAAAAATTCTTCGGGTAACATATTTTAAGATTGAAACTCACTATAAGGCTGATTGTGAAGTATACGCACTATATTTACAAAATAAATAAATAGGTAAATAAATGAATCGGTAATGCAATAGTTTGAACAGAACCAGGGCTTAATGACTTTATTACGTTCTCAACCATTCCTGAATATGAGTTGTTAGTTGGCAGGTAAAGTGGGGACGTACCCATAGAGAATTTGTCACTTTTTGGAAAAAAAAGTATCTTTGGGGAAACAAATTTTTTTTACAAAAGGATCGGTTAAGTTTGAACTCAGCACACTGACATGATAGTCCAACGAACAAACCATTACTGGAAACCGTAGTATAATACTATTAGACCAGAGCGAAAAATGCAGTTTTCAAAGGCCAACATTTGAAAAATGGGTGAAAATTTAAGACTATTTGGTATATAAAAGGGGAAAAATAAATTGCACCGCAAAAGATGACCTTAAGTGGGGTTGGTGGGCGAAAAAGTGGAGTGGGGGTGTTAAAACGAGGTTTTTTTACAATTACTCGCAAAAGTAGACCTCCCATTAAAAAAAGTTATGCAGAAAAGTTTTAGATAATTAAGAGACCGACAACTTCTACCTGGATCATTTTTACATAACCTCAAAAATATTGAGAAAAATTCCAAAAACCAATTTTGGACTTTTATTTTGTCTTCGACGAAAATATTATTATTATTATATATAACATATATAATAACACTTTTAACAATTAATTTAATTCAACAATGAACAACTACTGGCACTTGCGGAAGAATCGGACTGGAAAAATAGTTTTCTTTTTGTTTTTTTTTGCCATTTTTGACAATGTTTTTTTCACAATACCAGCGTGATTTCTTTACACCATCTTAAAGTACAGGTCTCAATAACAAAAATGCCGTCCTAAATTTTTCAAAAATCTTAAAATTTTTTGTCAACGTTTTTGATTGAAAATTGGACAATTTTTTAAAATTTAAATTCACAAAGAAATCAAAAAATTTATATTTTGCTTCAAAAAAAAATTAAAGCTTCTTTGAAACATAAAAATGTACGTTTTCATAAAACTTCATCAAAATCGAATTATTTCTCGAAGATAAAAAAAAAAAAAAATTGGTTTTTGGTATTTTTCACAATATTTTTGAAGTTATGTGAAAATAATCCAAGCGAAAGTTGTAGGTCCCTTGATTATTTACAACTCTTCTATATTACTTTTTTCAATAGGTCTACTTTTGCCAGAAAGTGTAAAAAACCTCGTTTTCACACCCCCACCCTACCTTTTCGCACAACCACCCCACTCCCAGTCATCTTTTGCGGGGAAATTTATTTTTCCCTTTTTATATACAAATAAATCTTTCCCATCGCTAATAACTTTTTATTCTCGAAAATTATTGGCACTGGTCTAATCTCTTTTGGTTAACTTGCCCAAAACAACCAATTTCTTACAATTTTAGTTCATAGTCTATGAATGTTCTAATACAAAATAAAATTTCTGTTGAAATTAATAGCCTAGTCCTAGTGAGTATGGCCACAGTGGCCACTTTTCAATATATAGAGATATCACAGATTTCTAAGTTATTCGCTAAATTGCACATAACTCGTACATATACTGCGCGTCACTTGCTTAAGGCCACTATTTTCGTAATCTATTTTTCTCGATAAATACCTGTGAGAAATAGTTTTTTTAGGTATTCATACTGGCCAGTAAAAAAGGAAAGTGTTGGAGGGGTAGCTTGAAAAACCCATAGGAATTTCACAAGTTATATAAATTAACTGCAAAAAATGGTATACAAAATTGCGTCACTTTATTGAGGCCACTCGAAAAATCTTTTTAAAAACTAACACAAATACCCAAATGTTAACATTTTAGTTTTCAAACATTTATTTATTATATTCTTTGTCAATTCATAATGAGTATGTGCATATTCTTTTGTAATTAGGGCCTTAAGACAGTTTGGAATTGAGTCATACAGCTTTTTTTTTAAATCAAGTGAAATCCTGCTCCAGGCATCTCAGATAGATTCGATTAATGGATCTTTGCCTTCAAACTATCTACCAGCCTCATAAAATACTTGAAATAGCCTGGCCCAAAATTTTTCGATGATGTTTGAGTCCGGTGAATAGGGTGGCCATGACAAAAATTCCACGTTTTTCAACTGAATTCATCAGCTTTATCCTACCCTGAATGTGTGGATAGTGGTGTTATCTTATTGTAAAATTCAAGGCAAAAGTTGAACAATGTCTGTCATCTTTGAATATGCCCATCTTAAATCATAAAAATTAAAATTCTAACGATCGGATGCTTCAAGATTGAAACTTTGTTCAACCGAAGAGACAGCTCATATCCTTTCGTTCCTTCAAGCAACAAGATCCCTGGTGAAATTCATATGAAGCTCATTGTGTCGTCGTTGTAAAACTGTTTTTTTTTGCTATCACTGGTTTGAATTATCCTTAAAACCGTCAAAACACTGACTAATATAGCACTTTTTGACCATATTCTGGGCAATAATAGAGCGGAGTTCGAGGTATTCTCCGGAATTGCCCACTTTTATTCAATATTTTTGCTTTGGTTCTGCGTCTTTTTTATTTTTTACCGTTGTGTTTAGTATTTGCTAGATAATTTTTCACAGCGATATTACTTCCCTTCATTCTCCACTCTGTTCCACGGCCACAAAGTACCAGTTCCTTGAAATCATCTCTTGTCCCTATTTCTTGTACCGTAAAGGTATTTCCGGCGCCCATTTTTACCTAAAATTTAAAATAAAATATAGTTTTCGACCCTTTTTCAAATATTATAAACTTCTGTTAGAAAAAAATGCAAGTTTTAAGCTTTTGCCAATTAATATTTGCAATGGCCTCAATCAAATGACTGAAGATTTAATAGCCATTTTTGGCAGTTCATTCATATTACTTGTAAAACTCCTATGAATTTTCCAAGTTACCTCTTCAACGTTATCCATTTTTGTTGGCCAAAATGTATTCCTACCTACAGGTTCCAAAAATGTGCAGGAAAAATATTTTGTCAGGTGCAGGGAATTAACTTCACGGGAACTATCTTCACATGGGAATTTACTTCACCAGTAGTGGGAATTAATTTCACCTTTTTTTTGTGAAGAAATTTCCCCCTAAAGGTGGGAAATAATTTCATCTGAAAATTGTGTGAAGTTATTTCCCACCTATGATATGATAGAAATTACAAAAATGTAAAATTGTGTTTCCTTAAATCCCGATTCTTTAAATGCAAAAGAAATTTGCATACACCCAGCCCCGCACCTACCCCAAATCCTATAATGGGCCCAAGCAGGGGGGTTGCAGGTACCAAACATACCTCACTGTTTATTCGCCGCAATGCTTGCTGCTAGCATAAATACAGTGCTAGCAGCAAGCATAAATACAGTGCAAGCAGCAAGCATTACGGCGAATAAACAGTGAGATATGTATGGGGGGGCATGCTGCCCCCCTGCAACCCCCTTGCTTGGGCCCATTATAGGATTTGGGGTAGGTGCGAGGCTGGGTGTATGCAAAGTTGCTTTTGCATTCAATGAATCTGGGCTTAAGGAAACGCACATTAAAGTGAAATTAATTCCCACAAAAAAGTGAAATTATTACTCACTTTCAGTGGGAAGTAATTTCACTTCAAAAAAGTGAAATTAATTCCCATTAGTGGTGAAGTTAATTCCCATGTGAAGGAAGCTCCCGTGAAGTTAATTCCCTGCACCATTTCGTCACAGGTATTTATGGAGAAAAAACGTTTGCAAAAATAGTGGCTTCAAACAAGTGTATGTACATTTTTTCTAGGCATAAATTGGCTCTAAAAAGCCAATTTAAATCAAAACTATCACAGAAATAACAATTTAAACTTCAGCATTTTGTATCATTTTTCGCAGTCTTTATACCCGAAAGCCAAATATTTTGGTACCACATGCCAAAAAATTCAGTCTGTAGACTTTGAAGCATTAAAAAATAGCCGGAAAACAAAACAGCGTGTCTAACATTTACTTTTAAAATATTCCGTAGAGTCGTTTTGTCATATTTCATCAAAATCTTGACTTCGAATATTTTATCGAATAATGGCAAAATTTGAATATGCCATTATAGCCTTGAGCCTCTCCTTTTTTCGTTCAAATTTGTATGTTTTGAGCCTATGTTTTCTCGAAAAATGTTAAGTGCAATTTAATAAAAATTTTTTAAGTTTAGATTATATGCTTAAACTTTTTTTACATTTCATCCATCCACTTCGATAGGAAATTGAATTTTCTACAGTAAGTTCTAAGTTTTAAATTGTCAAATTCGGCTTAGTTCCCGAGCCATACCGAAAATATTGAAAATTGGCCAATGTGACCATTCTATCTCGAAAGGTGTTCCTAAGGTTACCTAGCTCATGAAGGCTGTTGAAAAAGAGGATACTAATCGAAAGCCTCAGGCTAAATAATAATAAAGACGATGGTCGGACAAACCTTCGCAGGTTGCTTTGGTAAGAAAATGGTTAGTACCTGGACCTGCCACATTAGCTTTCCCATCATCGGTCTTTCGACAAATGAGGTATCAAATGAAAGCTATATAACTCTCCTCTTTACGAAACCAGTGCCAGTAGTTGAAGAGCTTGTTCGGGACCGCGTGGCCACCATTTTTTTTAAAACACCCAATTGGCCCCATTTTACGTAATCGATGTGATTGTCGTTTAAAATTCAATTTTTTATAAAAAAAAAGTAGAATTTTATCAAGTTTCGTCCTAAATTCTGCAAACTGACAGAAAAAAGGGATAAGATTTATTTTCGAATTTATTAAGAAACTAAAAGAGTTGTCTGCATTTTTGTTGTAATTTAGTCAGTTAAATTTTTATTTGATATAAGAATAAATTTAATTTTAGTTCTTGAATAAATTGTCTATCGATACGTGCCCCTTTCTTGTCCCGGGACCCTTTTTGGGACCCCTTTGAATTTTTTTTCAGCGGCAACACTGTATGGAAGAGCTTTTTCAAAAAAACCAGTGCCTGTTGCTGCTTTCAAGGACTTAAGACTTAACTTGAGAAACTGCCACTGAAATAAGAAACAGACTTACTGAGTTATATTGAAATTGCTTGTGTAATCTTCATTAAACCCACGTACATCCTATATCTGACCTATCTGCTCCCCAGCTGAAAGGTCAAAGGAGAGGAGACTGATCGCCAATTTGCCATCAACCCTCATTAACATTTTGTTATTACAAAAAACACTTCAAATCAGAGTTCCCATTGCCCAGTTGATGCAAGTTTTGAAGACTTTTTTTTGGAGCTTTCAGGATTCAAGCTTTTTTAGAGCTTTTGGTTGCAAATTTTTCAACTTTAAAGGAATAGGAGTTGACACTTAATGTTTTTCTGTTTTCATTTTTACTTGCGATATAGGTACTATAGGGCAAGTTTTGGATTCGTGCAAAAAAAAATTTCGAGATAACAATCAAACATGTCATTACGATGATAGAGAACATGAAAAAAGTGGGTGGCACAATTCTGTCTGTCTGTCTGTCCGTACCTCAACCTACAGCCTAAACCACTGAGGCGATTTTCTATAAATTTTGAACTTAAGGTTTTTTTGTAACTCTCCAGAGGGGAAATTGAAATTTTGGTTTTAGCTCAAAATATAATGGTACTTGCCATACAACAGTTAAGGAAAAGCTTATTTATCTTAAAAACGGCTCCAACGATTTTGATAAAAAGAATCAGTGTATTATTGTAGACTTGATGTACCTTTAAGTAAGAAAAAAAAATCAACAAAAACATTTATTTACGGTACCATATAACGGTTTTTTGATTTTTTAGTTTCTCATTAACCGCTCATCCGATTTTAATAAAAATTCTTGCACAAAAGCTTTGTTAGAATATTATAAATAATGCATACCAAAATTTTAGAAAAAATAAATTTTGGATTTTTAAAAAAAGACTCAATTTTTTTTTGAAAATTCTATTTTTCAAAAACTTGTTGATGAATCGTTTTGAAATTTCAGTTTTAAATGTATATTAATATATACTCAAAATTGGCATCCAAAATATTTTTTTTTAAATGTTATAAACATTTTATATATAAAAAATTAATTTTTAAGAAAATTGCTCCAACGATTTTAAATGTTTTTTTTGCATACATATATATATATTTTCAAGTTATCAAATGGCATACTTTTTTTTGAGCTCTAAGTTATTTATCAGACTGTTTATACAAATAAAAGAACGATTTAAATGCTTTTTATACTTTTTCTATAATTACTTGAATATTTTTTAAAGTTCTTAAGTCCCACACAACTTGAACATTAGAGCAAGTATGTACGTGCGATCCAGTCGTGCATTTTACTTCTTTCTTTTTAATTAAATGTAATTTCGATTTCAAGGTGTACACAGTTTTTTGGTTGATTAAAATACAAAATTATATGAAAATAGCATAAAAGAAAGTTAACGTGTGTAATATCTTTAAAATAAAGTGCAGTGTAATAAATATTTACTTTTAAGATTTGAGAAGGTATTTTTTTTGTTAGTTAACATCAAAAAATGGCATTAAGTTCGTCGAAGGATACAGGTTTTAAGAAAGAAAGAAAAAGCTGAAGATGGTTAAACCAATTTTATGACCTTCATGAAAATAACACGGACTCTGAAAAAAACAGCGCATTCCTTTTCTGTATCAAAGTGAACAAATTTGATAGGAGAAAAGTTACTTTAAAAAGGAGAAGGCCTGGGTGGTGTGGAAAAAGATGGATTGAGTATTTTTGCGGTCATCATTATTTTGACTATAAATATTAATTAACAGTTGGCAACCCTATTGAGATTTTTGTGAGATTTGCGGCAACTTATAGTACTCACTACGTCAACCTTATAAGAGCTTAAAAATAAAGATACTTACTTACTTATCCGGCTCCCGATCCATGAAGGGTCTCTGCCTGAGATATTGCGGTCTTCCATCGGTTGCTGTCCCTCGCACGCTCCTTCCAGTCGTCGAGACCAAGCGCTCTTGCGTCTGTGACCACCTGGTCCCTATAGCGGAGGTTCGGTCTTCCTGTTCGTCTCGAACCTGGGGGCTGGGATTCGAAGATTTTCTTGCTGGAGCGTTGTTGTCCATTCGCTCGATGTGGCCGAGCCAGTGTAGTCGACGTGTTTTGGCTCTTTGGACTACATCCACATCTTGGTACAGCTCGTACAGTTCACGATTGAATCTTCTCCTCCAATCGCCCTCTTCGCATATAGGACCAAATATCCGCCGAAGAATTTTTCTCTCGAAGGTGCCCAGTATATCAATTCCCCTTTTTTAATTATCGTCCAGCACTCGGCGCCGTAGAGTAGAACTGGTAAAATTAGCGTTTTGTATAGCGTGCATTTTGTCTTTCGAGAAAGGAGTTTTGAACCCATTTGTTTGGCCAAACCGAAGTAGCAGCGGTTAGCTAGGGTAATTCTTCGTCGGATTTCCACTAAGGTGTCGTTCGTGGAATTGATGTTTGTTTGTTAATATAAAGATAACTTATTGAAATCTATTATGGTCAGAGTGAAAGGCAAATATCCTACAGTCTCTGTACTACATATATAAATTGGACAGAGTATAACTAGTTGACTTCGAACAAGTCTACAACCATCAATTAAAATTTAATAACTATTCAACAAGTTTATTCTCTATTTTTTTAACTCTTGTCATTTAAAGTTACAGAAACGGTGGATTTATGAAATTTCCCACTTTTTGAAAGAGTTTGGTATCGGATCTTATTATACTCTTGTGTGGTTTTAATATTTGGAAAGATTAATAGAAGTTCAAAATTTTACTCAATTTTATTATGCATCTCAAGAAAATTGAGATTATTTTTTGAGTTTTTAAGTTAAAGGCAACCTGTATAAAAATTAATAATTATTAGAAAACCTGCCTCTGATGAATGTTTTTTAGATATGACATGTCTTTTGTTCCTTACAAAAAATGAAAAAAAAAAACAACTTTTAATTACTCTTAATGTTCACTCTATGAGTTTCAACAATAAGGGTGCGATTATTGTGGGTAAGGGTGTCTATGACAATATATATATGTATATACAAACACAAGAGAAGAGGAACTCAGCACCCATTTATTAAACATTCAGAGATATCAACTTTAAGCATCGTCATCATCACTTTATTACCTTTACGACAACCCTCTTGTTGGTTAAACTAAAACAAGGGAGTGCGGGACTAATAAAAGACAAATAGCTCAACGACTTTTCCTCAACAACAACCATCATATACGACTGACTATCTACGAGCGACGATGCTGATGCTGGGTGATGGCTGGAGGAAGCTTAGAAGAATGGATGCCATTGCTGCTATACTCTTAAAAGCGATACTTTCAATAACACGGAGAAAAGTCATTTGTTCATCCTGTTTTCAGAGGATAATGTCAGAGTACACGATGGGTAATATCTATGTATGTTTATGTGTCTGTAAAGATATATAGAGTGCGCCCGGGATGAAGGGGATGATGTTTGGCAAAAAAAACTGTCATTGTCCTTATTTTGTGAGTAAAATAAGGCTACTCAACTTCGAAACACCATTAAATAGAGAATGTTTGATATTTTGAGTATATACACACAGACATCATAGGTTTGAAAGTGTGTGGAGTCCTGCAGGCAACAGAAACAAATTAAGAGTCCCAGCAACGATTAAACGTATAGAAATTTATTATTATTCTTTTTGTTTAAAGGTGAGTAAAGTTAATTTTATGGCGTATACATATAAAAAAATGCATAAGGCATGGGAAAGACAAAACACTTTAAAACCATAATTTTATTATCATTTACCTCTTTTATTTATCCACTTGATTTCATCCAGATTAATCGTTAACACGTAAAATATGTACAATAACATAACATGTAATCCTGCTTTCTATCTGGATCTAAATATTTCAATTATACAAAAATTAGTTTGTACTCTGGCGGGTAGAAAGCTTTTTTTATTTTGCAAATGGCAAGGCAACCATACGACTTTTTGCAGGTGGTGGCCGAGGGCGGATCCAGACTTTTGCCCACCAGGGGGAGGGGTAACGTTTTTCAAAATTCAATAAAATAGATATTGCACTAAACATAATTTATTTAGTTAAAAAAAGGCATTCAAAAAAGTTGCTGCCAAGTTGCTACATATGTGGGAAAGTGCAAACAAATTACGGGCAAATTGAAATGCGGTGGTAATTGCGATCAAAAATGGATTCGCTACCTCAAATCGCTTTAGTTTGCCCGAGGCTTAAATTTACTTCATTACGCCAGCAACTGGGAGCAACCTAAAGTTGATAGGAACTTAGTTGCTTAGTGGGTGCCAGGTTTTGCCTTTGGGATTCTGGCATTCCGTATGTGAAATAGGCTAACTGGTCAAAAAAGATCAAGAGAAAATTATTAATCTACCTATGGTCAAAGTTTTTCAATGTCAGCTCCGATTTTCGATTTGAGTTCAATTTGATTCAGTTTGAGATAGGTTTGAGATCGGTTTGAGAGCAGTTTAAGTTTGGTTTGAGTTCAGTTTTGAGATACTTTTGAGATCAGTAAGAATTCGGTTTGATATCAGTTTGAGATCATTTTGAATTTGGCCTGAGACTGGTTTGAAATCGGCTTAAGATCAGTTTGAGATCGGTTTGAGTTTGGCTAGAGTTCATTTTGAGATCGCTTTGATATTGGTATGAGTTCAGTTTGAGATCAGTTTGGGATTGGTTTGGGATCGGTTTGAAATCGGTTTGAGATCGGTTTAAGATGGGCTTAAGAGATTGGCGTGAGTTTGGTTTGAGTTCGGTTTGAGATCGGTTTGAGATCAGTTTGAATTCAGTTTGAGACCGATTTGAGATTGGTTTGAGATTGATTTGAGATTGGTTTGAGTTCAGTTTGAAATCGGCTTGAGGTTAGTTTAAATTTGGGTTAAGATTGGTTTGAGATGGGTTTGAGATCGGCTTGATATCGGATTGTTTCGAGCCAAGTTGAATAAAATTGAATATCTTTTCAGCGCATGGAAGCTTAAACTGATTACAAAAGAGCTCATTTTTCAGTTTTAAGACATTTTAAAATTTTGTAAATCTGCAAAACACAAACACCACGCTTCAATTTTTATCCATGTTATGTTATATCATATAATTTTTGTCATCTGCCAATTTTAATACATTAAGCTAACAACTTTATATAATTAAGAGGACTCACATACATTTAAACTTTTAACGACATGAAAATAATAATTATTATTAATCTTTAACATCTTTAAATGTGAAATGCATCAATTTTACATATGTATTTGTATATACCTTCATATGCAGGCTGAACATACAATTCGTAGAGAAATACAATCCTGAAAATAGATTTTACAAGTCAAATTTATCTTAGAGAACTTTTGCTTATTAGTGCTTTCATTGATAAGTGGAAGGAAAAGAAAAAGTTCTTATGTACATCAGAAATTTTTTATTTTGGTTTAGTTTGATAACCAATTTTTATATCCATAATTTAAGCTCACTCAGTAAATTGTTTCTTATTTAAACAATAAGTTGTTGAGTCTTTTTCACTTTTCAAAACTTAAAAACTTAAACCAAAAATAATTATCTAATATCTGTTTGGTGGAACACAAAATTCGTATTAGGATTCAGTTGTTGATAATTTATTGATAGTAGCTACCGAAAGTCGTTGGTGGAATTGGGCCTTGGTCACAGGTCACAATAAAACTGAATTAAAAGTTATACAAAGAGAAAATGCGTCAGTTGCTTTCCGTTTTGCATTTTGTAATTGAATAATCTGCATCTTTCTATAACAAGTTCCCACGTCCCTTGTTCACCTTCACATATTCTGCGTATTCTCTCTTCTTCTCGTGTCCAGAACCATCTTTTTCTCACTTCATTCTCTAGCCTAACTCTTGCTATTCTCCTTGTTCTTTCTGTCTTCCATCCCGCTTTCAAATATTGCGGGATCCCCTTTGCTTCCGTATACCACCTGTTTTATCTGGATTTTTGTATTTGTTCCCTTCTTTCCTTCTCCTGATCTCACCTGATTTTTCTTTCCAATACCTCGTATTAATTCACACTGTCTTCTGCCCCCCCCCGCCTTCTCTTCATTTATTCTCTCCATTGTTCCCATTGTGATATTCTCCCCCGTCCATCTCTCTGTCTCTCGTTCATCTCCTCTTCACATTCCATTGCTATTTTGCTTCCTTTTCCACCTGTTGTGTTCTCTTCATAATTCCATCCCCTTTCCCCTGCTCTTACCATTATCTTCTCTCTTTTTGTGTCCTGTGTCTTACCATGTATCCTGGAGTTTGCCATTCCACCCTTAGCGTCCATTTGAGGTACCTCTCGTGTATTCTTTCCATTTCTCGTCTCACTTCCACCTCTCTCACTCAAAAAAAAAAAAACTAAAAGAAATTTTCATAAATTTTAATTTTCACATTGACAATCGCAATAATCAGTTTGACATTGACTCTAGTTTTCAATTTGATGACAGAAGTAATTTGATGATTTAATTAGGGATTTTCTTAATACTTTGACGAAAATGAAAAAAAAGTGATGTTTTTCCTAATGTTAAACGCAATGTTAAAACCCCTTTTTTATGAGTGTCAAGCTAGCAAAGCTACTTTGGGGAATCGAAAAATGAGCTGGTGGATAATTTGCCGTTATTTAGTCGTTAATTAGTTGTTATAATTTCGAATTTGTCGTTCATTGTTTTCTATGTTTTTTGGGTGCCTTACTAACTTGACACAACTCGAAGAACGTGAAAAACTTCTTATACTTGATTTTTTACGGCTTAATAACTTGCCGTTGATAAGCCATTAATTGGTTGTGAAAATTTGAATTCAATCGTGCAATGTTTTCTATGTTTTTTTTCGAAAAGTGGTAAGAATTTCCAAATTTGTATATGTTACTCCTTGATAATTTTCCAGTATTTAGTTCTTAATTAGTTGTTAAGAGTTCAGTTTTGTCATGTGATGTTTTCAATGTAATTCGAGTTGTGTCAAGTTAATAAAGCACCCAAAAAACATAGAAAACATAACGACAAATTCGACATTGTCACAACTAATTAATGGCAAATTATCCAAAAACCCATTTTTCGATTCGTGAAAGTTTTTTTGCTAACTTGACACCCGTAGAAAAAAATCACCCAAAGTACATAGAAAACATCGCACGACAAAATTGAATTTATCACAACTAACTAACGGCAAATTATAAATGAATAAAATATTGAGTTTTATAATTTGTACCACTTTTCGAAAAAAAAACATAGAACGACAAGTTCAAAATTGGCACAACTTATTAACGACAAATCATCCACCTACCCATTTTTCGATCCCTGAGAGTAACTTTGCTAACTGCATATCAAGTTATAGCAAAGTACCCAAAAAACAAAGAAAACATTATACTGTCAGTTAAAGTAATTTAATTCGAATATCGAAACAACCTTTGTTTTGTTTGTTTATTACTTGACTGATTTATATTAAATATTATTTAGTTCAAATTAAGTTGCCGTTGTATAAACATCTTTTAATATTATTATTTTTCATTAAAAACTTATTTGTTTGTTCTTAAGAAAGACTTCTTATTCCAAACTATTTACTTGGATTTTTATCATAACTGTGCAGATCTCAAATTCTCAGGTTATGGGCCCAGAATGAAAGTATAAGAATTCAGTAAATTGGGTTGTTAGTGAATAATAAGTCTCGAGAACATTCTATTTTGAAAAATAAAAATGGCTGACGGTGAAAAGATCGTTTTTCCGAAGTTCGACGGAACAAATTTTAGTCAATGGAAATTTCGACTTGATTTGTTATTGGAAGAAAAATCTTTGAAAAGATTTGTCGATGATGATTTGAACTCATTGAAGCAAGGAGCAAAAACTCCAAGCGAAAAAGATCAATCGATGGCTAAAGACGCAAAATGTAAAAGTTTGATTGCGCAAACAATCAATGATGAACAGCTCACTTACATTATGGATAAACCTAATGCAAAAGAAATGTATATTGGACTATTGAGTATGTTTCAGCGAAGAAGTATCACAAGTCAATTGGTGCTCCGCAAGCAATTAATGTCCATGAAATTTGATGGTAATGACATGCAAAAACATTTTTCAAGATTTGACAATATTGTTCGTGATCTACGTTTGGCGGGAGCCAAACCAGAAGAACAGGACCTTATTGTTAGTTTATTTCTCACGTTGAATGAGAAATATGATGCCTTAATTGAATCACTCAACGGGATGGATGAATCTAAGTTAACATTGGACTATGCAAAGAGTCGATTACTGGATGTGTTTGCTAAGCAAAATAGCAGTTCAAGGCAAACTAAAACGATTGACGCATGTGCAATGCAAGCAAAAAATCTTAATATCGTTTGTTTTAAATGCGGTAAAAAAGGTCACATTAAATCCAGATGCAGAACCAAAGGTAAAGTTTGGAAGGGAAATACATTGAAGAATGAATCTAGTGCTAACTATGCAACTCAGAATGATTCAAAGGAGCATTCAATTTTATCTGCGATACAAGATGTCCAAAAAGATGCCTTAAGAACAAACACAAGAACAAAAGATTGCTGTATAAGGGATGAATATGAGCCAAACAGAAATTGCCAAAATGAAGTGTTGTCGGCGAAACGCCATAACGCCATGGAAATCACGTTCACATTAGACTCTGGAGCAACGGACGATTTATGCAATGATAAACAATATTTTGATCATTTAGTTGACATCGAACAAATGAATATTTCCGTCGTGAAAAAGAATGAGAAAATCACAGCAACACAACAAGGTGATATTTCAGTCAAGACTTTCTATAAGGGTGATTGTTCTTTGAAGAAAATACCAAATGTATTGTACGTTCCTGATTCAAAATGCAATCTTCTGTCAATCCGAAAGCTAACGAAGAGAGGTTACAAAATTGTATTTGATGGTGATTATGCGTACGCATCCAAGAATGGCAAAACACAATTTGTGGCGCATGCAAGTGGCCAACTGTATGAGGTGACTTTCGACGTAGAACGTGATATATTTGCTGGAATCGCAGGTGAGGACAATTTAAAAAGAGTTTCTCAGGATCTATGGCATTATCGATTGAGCCATTTAAATGTTTTTGACATGAAGAAATTAATCAAGCATACCATGGTTGATGGCATCGACAAAATCAATATAAATACAGATGACAAATTTTGTGAATCATGCGTTCTGAGTAAGCAAACACGACTACCGTTCGACAAAAGGGGTAACATAAGATCAACAAGAGTGTTGCAGTTAATACACACGGATGTTTGCGGACCATTTTCAAAGCCAGCATATGATGGATCATTATATTTTGTAACATTTACTGATGATTATACGCGAGCATCAATGGTTTATTTCCTGAAGAATAAAAGCGAGGTATTCAGCAAATTTAAAGAATATGTCAACATGGGAGAAACAATGCACAACAGTAAAGTTTCAAAAGTTCGGGCTGACAACGGTGGAGAGTATATAGTTAAAGATTTTAAAGACTATTGTAGGTCGAGAGGAATTCAGATTTCCTACACTGTTGCATACAATCCTGAAATGAATGGTGTTGCTGAGCGATTAAATCGAAATCTTCAAGAAAAGGCACTCTCAATGCTGACGGCAAGTAGTCTAGATCGCAAATTTTGGAATGAAGCTGTTCTTGCGGCGAATTACATCAAGAATCGCTGTCCAACGAGCGCATTCGGAAAGCAATTCATAAACAAGACACCAGCTGAACTCTGGTATGGTCAACGGCCGAACATTTCCAACATACGCATTTTTGGTTCAATTTGCTATAATCATATTCCACCTGAAAGACGGAAGAAACTCGAACCAAAGGCAAAGAAATGTTTTCTGTTAGGCTACGCTTCAAACAATTCCTATCGACTTTGGGATATTGATAACGATAAGCTGATCATTGGCCAAAATGTAACATTTAATGAGAAGTCAATTTTAAATCGAGCAAAAATCAACGGTTCATTGAATTCAGAGGCGGATATCGAATTTCATAACGATTGCAATGAACACAATTCATCTATGGAGGCATCATCGGAAAACAGCACTGAACATGAAGATGAATTTGAGGACTGCGATACTGTAAATTCTAACTGCAAAGATAAAATCCACAGTGCTAATACGGATAGCATTGGTAACATCGAGCCATCGAGACACCCAAGACATCGATTCGAAAAAGCCAACGAGAACGAAGAAAACCAAATCGTTTGAACTTACTTGCGGATTCACTGGGCTTTGATACAAATTTTGCACTATCTGCACAAGGCTACGTTGAAAATGATCCAACATCGATTGATGAAGCAAGGAAACGTGATGACTGGTCTGAATGGAAATCGGCAATAGAATGTGAGTATGAATCTTTAATAAAGAATAATACTTGGACCTTGTGTGAATTACCAACAAATCGTAAAGCTATATCGAACAAATGGGTATTCAAACTTAAACGTAAAGCCAATGGTGAAGTTGATAAATATAAGGCTAGACTGGTTGCCAAGGGGTGTTCACAGAAGAAGGGTTTCGATTACAATGAAACATATGCACCAGTAGCCAAATTATCAACGTTGCGTATTTTGTTTGCGATAGCTGTACAATTCAATATGCACATTCACCAAATTGATGTAAAAGGAGCTTTTCTCAATGGCGAACTGAACGAAGAAATTTATATGAAACAGCCAGACGGTTTAGCCAAAGACTCAAAAGTTTGCAGATTGAATAAATCACTTTACGGCCTTAAACAAGCATCGCGCATGTGGAACGAGAAATTTAACCAGTTCATTACACGCATCGGATTTAAGCGTTGTGCATCAGATTATTGCTTGTATACAAAATTTGATAAAGGTATTCGTTGTTTGTTGTTTCATTCTTTTGTATGTGGATGATTTGTTGATTATTTCTGAAAGCATCGACATGATTGGCATTGTGAAGCGTTTACTTGCGAAAGAATTCGAAATGACAGATGTTGGGAAGGTTGAATCGTTCCTTGGGATGCATATTGAACATGATCCAGAAAATGGAATTATAAAATTGAGTCAAGCACAATATTTGAAAAACGTTGTAAGAAAATTTGGAATGAACGAGTGTAAAACAGCAACAACACCCATTGAAAAAGGTTTACAACTGGAAGCTGGTAGCGCAAACAATGATTCAATCCCACACCGTGAATTAATTGGTTGTTTAACATATGCAACATTGACAACAAGACCGGATTTATGTGCAGCAACAAATTATTTCAGCAGGTTCCAAAGTTGCTACACACATGAGCATTATACACATGTGAAAAGAGTTCTGCGTTACATACAAGGTACATTAAACTTAAAATTGGAGTATCGGAAAAATGAAAACGCTGATACATTAATCGGATATGCTGACTCTGATTGGGCTGGAGACAAAAACGACTGTAAGTCAACATCAGGATTTGTTTTCAAGCTATTTGGTAACACAGTGACTTGGTCGACACATAAGCAAGGTACCATCAGTCAATCATCAACCGAAGCTGAATATGCAGCAGTCGTTGAAGCAATGAATGAAGCTGAATGGATTAAGCAATTACTTCCAGAGTTGAACATTGAACCAAATGAACCAACGATTATTAACGAAGATAATCAATCATGTATCAATGCAGCTGAAAAACCAAAAAATCATAAACGATTGAAGCACGTAGCAGTCAAATATCATGTGGTTCGTAATACCATCGAAAAAGGGTTTGTTGAATTGAAATATATTCCTACTGGTGAACATGCTGCTGATATAATGACCAAAGGACTAGGTCGAATTCAATTCGAAAAACTTCGATCATATTTAAATTTAGTTTAGTTTTGTTTTTTCTGATTTTCATATTTTCTTTGCTCAGCAAAAGATAACGTTAATATTTAAATAGTATTCTTATAAAATTAAGAGGCGGTGTCAGTTAAAGTAATTTAATTTGAATATCGAAACAACCTTTGTTTTGTTTGTTTATTACTTGACTGATTTATATTAAATATTATTTAGTTCAAATTAAGTTGCCGTTGTATAAACATCTTTTAATATTATTATTTTTCATTAAAAACTTATTTGTTTGTTCTTAAGAAAGACTTCTTATTCCAAACTATTTACTTGGATTTTTATCATAACTGTGCAGATCTCAAATTCTCATATACGATCAAATTGAATTTGTAACAACTAATTAACGACTAATTAACGGCAGATTATTTAGCCATAAACTATCAGGTATAAGAAGTTTTTATTGATTTTCGACAAAAAATCATAGAAAACATTGAACGACAAATTCGAAATTACCACAACTAATAAACGACTAATTAATGGCAAATTATCCACCTAGCTAACTTGACACTGACACTCATCATTTTTTTTTACAAAAATGCCCGGAGACTACGCAACAGCCGAAAAAAGTCTGTCCGACCATTGATATCGGGTAGAAGGACAGTCCTACCATTCATTTGATACACCATTTAGAAGTTGCTTATAGGTTCACTTATAGCCAAAAATGCAACCTGAAAATTGATTTTTCTAACCATTGTATCCAAATAAAGGCCAATGTTTTTTTAATGGCCAAAATCTATCGGTTGGCATCCTTTTCTGTGCGTGCCATGATGAGATAAGTTATCCTTACGGTGGCTCCCAGACTATTAGCTATTAGGTACAGTTTTTTAAGATCAATTAAGCGGGAAAAGAAATTAAGTGAGATGGAATTATTAACCTGGGAATATTGTACATTAAAATGAATACCTCCTATACCATACCTACTATACCTTTTATCGTCATCATTTATAATAAATTCAGTTTTTCAGGTCTTAGACATCTGAATACAGAGTCATATGAGAATCTGATATATGTAGGCAAGTTATCTTTTCACAACGCAGTAAAGTTTATATGGAATAAGCAGGAAGTTAGTTTTATTTACCTGAGGTTCCTTCCTTCTGTTACTCATTTTAAGCTTTTTGCTAAACAGAAATTCAAACATAATATTTTTATCAATAATATATGTTTTCCGGTTGCCTTAAAAAGTAATAATCTACTCAAATTCCTGCTTAAACTTACAAAATCACTCAACAATGAAATTCGAATCTCAACGAGAATAACAAGACATTTGTAGGTAAAGTTTTCTTGTTTCGATTAACTATCCCTTAATAATTAACATGCAGCATATAAAATCTTATAAATTTCAAAGTAATAATATCCCTCAAACATTTTTTCCCTTAAATTGAAGATTAAAACAGTATCTGATTGCGCACAACCGAAGGTATTTGGGAAAGCACAAAAGTTTTCAAGTGAAAGTTATAACAGATACGTTGAACCCCTCCTACATTAATATACCAGAGGAAAATATTAAGACTTTTCCATTCAGTAAAGTGGCATTAAGAAAAGGTAATTTTCTTGCCTTGAGAATGCATTAGCATAGCACCCAAAAAATAGAATAAAATAAAATGATAAAATATTACTCGTAATTCCATAAATTTGACAAAACTCTATACTCATTTTCGGATTTTGTTCTTCTCTTAAAATTTTAAAATTCTGCCGTCTCAAATCCTTAAGCCCGGACATTAAAATGTCCATCTATTACAACTGTGAAAAGGTTTATGCAGCTTGTTAGTAGCTTCGTTCTTTTATAGACAGCCCAGATTCAATTCTGTGGTTTGAGACACTCCTGAGAGTGAACATTTGTTGGGGTCATGATTATTAAACAATTTATGAGCACAAAAGGTTTCTTCTTCTTCTTTATGAACGTATAGGTATCTATCTATACCTACGGTACGGATACCTACTTTATTTTCATCCTGAAGATGTAATTAATTTTATCTAGGATGTAGCCAACCATTTCTTCGGATATTTTTTCTTTCATTCTTTGTTCATGATGTGGAGTGGAAAATTAGTAGATAAATGTAGGAATTGTAGGTATACATATATAGTACGGAATGGATACCATTGTCCATCTGCTTGATTGCTTCCCATAATGTTATACAGCAGACGAGGACATGACTGCTTTAAGGATTCGTATATGAGTGTATTATAGTCACACGTTCCAAGAATCCACCAATTCTAATATCGTTGATTTAGTTTTTCGCACAGATTAAGAGAAAAACATGTTGATATAGCCCAACTTAAGGCTATATTTCACCAGTTATTTAATAAATTTGAAGAAGAGTATAAGTATAGGCAAGTGCCACACACACGCTACATGCTGAAGAAGTTAATTAGTACAAAGTATAGAATACAATGAAAATAAGTCTAATACTCCTTTAAACTAGCTCTACAACTCCACAAAATTTCAATCCTATTATCAAACTTTTGGTTTTTTGCACAAAATTCCTGGGCTATATTCGTAGTCTAAGAAATGTATAGCTTATCAATCAAATATGAAAAGCTTAATCAAGAAAATATGATAAGCTTAATAGTTCAGGAATCTGCGGAAAAAATTCAAGTTAAAGTTAGGTTGGGTTAGGTGGCTACCACTACCAGTCGTAAAGAATGACAAACGTAGACCATGAGTTGGTCTATTGTGATACGACATTAATCAAGCAAACCCTTTGAACCATTTGGAGCTTCTTATGAAGCTTAACACATTTCCAATTTCTATTATAGGATCATTGAAGTAGTTATCACCAAGGTGAAGTCTTCGTCTATGAGATAGAGCAGGGCACGTGCTGCATAGAAGATGGGGGATCGATTCCCTCTTTTCCTCGTCCATACAGCTCCTACAAACATGGCTGAGGCTTTTTTGGTCGCCGTAAGTTCCACCTGGAACACCCTACAATGATTACGAAGACGGAAGGAGAGACACACCACCACCCACCCCGTCATCAGTTCTCAATCCGTCTGAGTAGATATTAATTGATTCATCTATTAAAAAAAGGCATATCCTCCCAGAAGGAAAAGGTCAAAATCCCACCGATCAAAATCCTGCGAGTCGAAATCCCGCCAAATAAAATTACTGATTATGAACACGAATCGCCAGTCAAAATCCCTGGAATTAAATATAAATTTTCAATAGAATTGAGTTGTTTTTGTACTTTTATTCTATGGAGAAAAGTATTCAAGCAGTAGTGCTTGCAGAAATTCTTTAGTTCTTGAGGTATTGAAGAGATTTGAAATGGATTTCAAATTGTACGGTTTGGGTGGGTCTGGATCTGGACAGAGGTGGGTGTGGATTTGGACAGAGGTGGGTCTGGAATCTGGACAGAGGTGGGTCTGGATCTGGACAGAGGTGGGCCTGGATCTTTAGAGAGTTTCGTCTGGATCTGTATCGAGGTACGTCTGGATTCTGGATAGAGGTGGGAGTTTTTTGTTTTTTTGTTTTAAATTATAAGAAAATATAAACTTTTCTCGACTTTTTTTTGAAAAATTAAGAAAAAAACACTTTTTTTTCTACAATTTTGTTAATGAACAAAATTAGCTTATTAATATTTTGTTTTTCTTCAAAATATGGATCCAAATTTTTTTTTTTTTTGATAATTTCAATAAACAAATTTTTTTCTTAATTCTAATTAAAAATATTTAACATTTTTTTTCTTTATTTTTGAAAAAATCAAAATATTTTTCTTCCATTTTTTGTATATGGTCCAAGAAAACTGTTGAAATTGGCGCTTGCAAGATGGCTTTACATACCCGAAGCATGCATTGAGCAGAGGACCCAAACAAAGAAGTTAAACTTCTGAGAATCCGCGAAGCGGGCCACCCACTGTTGCTTAAAAGACTGTTTTGGCGCCTGTTTTTAAATTTACGAGAAACACTTTAGGGCTCTGGACCTTTGGCACCTCATTTGAGGGAAATTTGATAAAAAAAATGCCATGTAATTGGTCAGAAAAGTTCTACTGGTCCCAGAAATTGGTAAGCACTAGATAACTTTTAATCAAGGTTTAAACTTTCTCAAGTTAGCTCAAGGTCACACGCGATTTTTGGCACCTCATTTAGGAGAAGTTTGCCAAAAATTTATACCATCTGAAAGATTTCTAGATCGTGATAAAAGGTCAACTATTTTCAGTAATTGATAAGCCATAGATTTTTTTCTATGAGTTTTTGAAGTTCGTTTCAAGGTCACAAAAAAACCTTTTGGCACCTAATTTGGGTCATTTAAAAAAAAAGTATGCAATTTGTAAGGCCTCTTCACGGTTGTAAAAGGTCAGCTATTTTCAGTAATTGGTTAGCCATAGATTTTTTCTATGAATATTTAATGAATTAAAAAAAAAATTCAAGGTTAAAACGATTTTTGGCACCTCATTTCAGGGAAATTTGCCAAAAATGTGTACCATCTGAAAGATCTATATAAAAGGTCACCATCAGAAAGGTCCTGAGAACTATATAAAAGTTCAGCTAGTTTTAGTAATTGGTCATCCGTTGTTTTTTTTTAAATGAATTTTTAAATTATTGTTTAAGGTCACGCGCGATTTTTGGCACCTCATTTATGGGAAATTTACACAAATTTAATACCACCTGAAAGGCCCTTAAATCTTTATAAAAGGTCAGCTAGTTTCAGTAATTGGTCAGCTATAGATTCTTTTATACGATTTTCTTAAGTTTTTTTTCAAGGTCATGAACGATTCGTGACCTTGAAAAAAATACTTCAAAATTTGAATTGCATTTTTTCTTGAAGTAAATGAAAAACTGCAAATTTGGACCTTAACTGCAATTTTCTAGCACTGACGTTAACAGTGAAAAATGAATTTTTTGGTTTTTTTTTTTTTCAAATTTGGACTTCAAAATTTGGACATTAATTTTTCTTGCACTGCAAATTTGGAGCCTAACTGCAAATATCTAAGTATCACCGTTGCTGAGAAAAGGACTTTTATTCTAACTTCACAGTGAAGTTAGCAGTACAGTCGGTTACAGCCATTATTTGGTGAACTTCAAAACCCGGAATAGAAATGCATAAAAAATGCAAAAAAATTGCAAATTCCTGCCATGGTCCCATTGGTCTAGCTCAAAAATGTTATGCCAACTTCACACACGTGATATCCAATATAGTTACTTACTTACTCACTTAGGTCCTCGGACCTTTCATTTCCGTGAGGTTCCCTTTGCGAGGCATAGGGCCTCCTCTACTCCTACCCACCATCCTGTATGGTTTCTGCAGATAACCTTCAGCCCTCTCTAACTCTGCTGATTTCTCTTCGACCGTTCTTCGCCAAGTTCTTCTTGGTCGGCCCACTCCTCCACCTCAATGCATGAGAGGGTTCCATTGCATCACTTGACTCGCAGTGCACTCTTGACCTTTACGAAGCGTATGTCCAATCCACTGCCACTTACGTTTTCGTATTATAGAGTCAATAGTTTCCTGACCTGTCCTCGCATTAAGTCCATCGTTGGAGATACGGTAAGGCCAGAAAATCCTCAATATATTTCGCAGACATCTATTCACGAACGTTTTCAGCTCTCTTGTGAGAGCGGGTGTTACTTTCCAAGTGGACAGCACTCCGAAGGCAGCCTTTGCTTTCCCGATTCGGCTGACTTTATCTAGTTTGGTCCCGCAATCACTAGAAACAATACTCCCAAGATATTGGAAACTCTCTATCATCTCTACTGGTTATTCAGAAACATCTATTTGAGTAGATGAGGAAGTTCCAAGGCTATCCTTTTTGCTATATTGATGTTCAGCCCAACGATTTCAGCTTCCCTTTTCACCTTTGTTGTCATTTGATGGAGATCCATAATCTTATGAGAGAGTAAGCATACGTGCGTCGTCCGCGAAGTCCAGATGTTTGAGGTGTGATTGCAGATTACACTGAATTCTTTCATTTGCAGTTGACAAGCTACAAGCTAAGATCTTGACCCTACAAAATATTTCATTCTGAATCTGTTTTCCGATATGACTCTTGATGATATGAGTCCTGATTTCAAACAAGAATGCCTATAATTTTTTTCCAACCTACCTAGAGTTAAGGTCGTATATGTCCTTAGCATGGAACACCCCCATGACATTGCCAGTCATATCCTCTAACTCGTAAAGGCTGTTTCCACGAATAGATTTTACCTTCGCCTTCACAAACTTTGGACAAAGTTTGGCAAAGTTTCGTCGCTCTGCACGGAATTGCTCTTGAAGACACTATCACCAACCTTAAACTGCACATCCTTGCTACGGGTGTTGTAAGTTTGTTCGTAGACTTCGTATGCACGTTCAAGGGAGGATTTCAAGTGGCTATGAATCAAATTCATCCTCCACGACTTTGGCAAAACCTCAAATTCTGGATTGTTGACTGCTCTGAGCAATCACAGTAGCTTGTATTCGGAGCCATGTTCTACTTTGCACAGTCCAAATAGTGCCTCATATGGTGACATGTCAAAGGCAGGGTGAACCGTCGTTCTAAGGGCACCTCCTATGGAAGGCAGGTGTTTATACCAATGGCCTTTGATCTTTATCTAAATAAGACCGAATGGTGCTTAGAATCGAAGGATTTAACCAGTGTTAAAAAGACAATCCAACGCTCTCAACCTTTCAGCGACTCTTCTTCCTGCACTAGATAGCTTGGCTATTGACGGTAGGGAGACCTTGGACAGACTTCCCTCTATAGGAAGTCAAACCGAGGACGAGTTACTGGAAGACTCGAGTCACGAAGAGACTACGCTGAAGCCTACTGCACCCCTCAATGCTTCGAGGCAACGCAGTAACTACAGATCCTCTAAGCGATTCGTGAGTGCTACGGAGAAAAAAGACCCATCTTCTCTCAGTCCGAGAGACAGGGCCCTACTAAAAAAGCATAGGAAGTTGGTGAGAAACTATGAACGGCAGTTGGCAGAGTCTGCCACTGCACCCACTGTTTCCACCCAGCAGTTGAACGCTAAAAAGCCGGACAGCGAAAGAGTAAATGCTGCTACATCTAGGTCTATCCCTAAAAAGATAAACCGTGAACAGGCTGGCAACAACTCTACTGCTCGTACCGGCTCAAATCCAAATCTGGCGTCCTTCAGTAAGAAACAGCAGACCAACGCTATATCAAACCTGAAAGGGAATGAGAAAGCACAGGTAGGCAGCTCTTCTGGGACGAAGCCAGGTTCAATCAAGAGAGCAAGATCGGAGGAGGCAACCAAAACTGTAGGCTCTAAAAAGCTTAAAATCAATAGTTTTGACACCACCCCGATCGATCTGCAGGTGGCCATAATAAGTCGAGACGACCCAGATGGGAAAATCACGGCAAAAAATTGGTTACTTGTGGAAAATGAAATCCTCAAAGCCATGATGGCGGCATCGGAGAGTGATAGTTCTGACGACTACACCTTTGATGGAGCTGGATGGCGGAAAGGCGTTAAAGTGGTATGCTGTGGGGACCAGAAATCTCGGGAGTTCCTCACTCACACAATCGCCAATATTGGCGAACTGTGGGAGGGAGCTTCTCTCGGGGTTCTTCCCGTCACATCTATTCCGCTTCGCCAGCAGGTTAATATATGGATTCCTCCTCCTGCCACGCATGAGGACTCATCCATAATTAAACTGCTGGCGAAACAGAATAAGGAGTTCTCCATACTCGAATGGAAGCTCCTGCATTCCAGGAAGAGCTTTAGCGGGGAAGGGAAGGACCTCTTGTTCGTAATTGACAAGATATCTGACCTTCTCCTCAAAGAGAAAGGGGACGTGCTGAGATATGGTCTCGGAACCGTAAGGGTAAGGAGGCATGATGGCAAAGGGGAGTCAAAAGCTGCTAGTGGTGCAAATTAATTTGCACCACGCCATAGCAGCAACGCACGACCTGATGCTCTTCATGTCTCAAGAGGCCGTGGATGTGGCCTTAATCCAAGAACCTTGGATTCGTAAGAATCAGGTACAAGGATTGAGGTCAAAAAACTATAACCTGTTCCACTCCACGTCCGAAGGTGAAATAAGAAGTTGTATTCTAGTGAAAAAGTCAATTAACGCTTTCTTTTTATCTAGGTACAGCAACAGAGACAACGTGGCAATCAGCGTTGAGACCAAGGAAGGCAACTTCGTCTTGGCATCAACGTACATGCCGTACGAAGAAGAAGACCCACCATCAAAAACGGTCCGCGACCTTGTGGGTTACACCATAACACGTGGGACACCTTTGGTGATGGGCTGTGATGCCAACGCACACCACACTCAATGGGGCGGTAAGGATATCAACAAAAGGGGTGAGTCAATTTTTGAATACATTCTCTGTTCTAACCTCATGTTATGTAATAAGGGTAATCACCCAACATTTCGAAACAAAAACAGGGAAGAAATTCTTGATCTCACTCTTATGAGTTATAATGATAAGATCTCTGTAGAAAACTGGAGAGTCTCACCTGAGGAATCCTTTTCGGATCACTTTAGGATACTCTTTACTTTAGACAGAAATCAAAATGATATTAAACCTTTTAGAAACCCTACTAGAACAAATTGGACAGAGTACACAAAATGGTTGAATGAACGTATCAACCCACCTGAGGAAGAAACGTTTTCGATAACCTCAACCATTGACACTGTTGTTCAAAACCTAACTAGTAAAATGAGAACGGCCTTTGAAAAAAACTGCCCTATATCTCGTAACATTAAACCCACTAACCCACCATGGTGGAACAGTGAACTTAAGAAACGAAGAACAGGGGTCAGAAAACTTTTCAATGTAGCTAAGCTGAGCAAATTAGAGAAAGACTGGATTTCATACAGAGCCGAACTTAACTTATACACCAAAGAGTTAAGAAGGGCCAAGAAAGATTCATGGACTAGGCACTGTGAATCCATTGAGAACACAAGTGAGGCGGCGAGACTTCGAAAGGTTCTTACCTTTAACCCCACGAATCCAGGATACATTAAGCATCCCGATGGATCATGGTCGAATTCGAGCCAAGAAACACTTGAACTCTTCATGGAAACACATTTCCCTGGGTGTAAGAATCCTGAGATCTCAGGTTATTCACAACCAGACTACTTAGAAATTTTACAATCAACACCAGAATTGGAACAGGTTATCACAGAGCAGAAGATTATGTGGGCTATAAACTCGTTCAAACCCTATAAATCAGCTGGACCAGACGAGATTATTCCGGCATTTCTTCAACACGCTCTACAGATAATCACCCCATGGCTTAGGGTAATCTTCAAAAGTTGTGTCAAACTTAGATACGTCCCTACTAGCTGGAGAAAGGTTAAAGTTGTCTTTATTCCAAAAGCTGGAAAACCGACACACTCGACTACAAAGGATTATAGACCTATACCTAAGTCTCTCTTCGTTTCTCCTCAAGACACTGGAGAGAATTATTGATCTGCATGTCAGGGACCTTCTTAATCCAAACATTTTGTGCAGCTACCAACACGCTTACCTCAAAGGTAAGTCAGTGGAGACTGCATTGCACGAAGTCGTTACACAAATTGAAAAAGTCTCGAACACAAAGAACACACCCTTGCAGCATTTTTGGACATTGAAGGAGCGTTTAACAACGTAAAAACGGAGTCCATTAAATCTGCTCTGGAAGAGGTTGGGGTTGAGTCTGCCATTGTGGACTGGATTTATACCATGCTCAATGGTAGAATCATAAGCTCCCAACTTGGAGATACGATTGTTGAGAAAACAGTAACAAGAGGCACTCCACAGGGAGGGGTGATTTCGCTTCTTCTTTGGGTCCTGGTTGTTAACAAAATTCTTACAAGATTTAGGAATCAGGGCATTAAAATCGTGACCTATGCAGACGACATAGTAATTTTGATATCGGGTAAGTACCTTACCACCATCAAAGATATTATGGAATCCGCACTCAAAGAACTATCTTCGTGGGCAGTACAAAACGGTCTTGGGGTTAACCCCTCAAAAACTGAGCTAGTTTTGTTCACGAATAAAAAGAAATTAGAGGACTTTACTCCTCCAAGGCTTAATGACATTCCTTTGAAACTTTCCAAAGAAGCTAAATATCTTGGCGTAATCCTTGATTCCAAGCTAACATGGAAACAGAACACAGAGGAAAGAATGAAAAGAGCACTATGCGCTTTCTATACATGCAAGAAAACCTTCGGTACACGGTGGGGAATGCGACCGCACGTCATCCAGTGGATGTACACGGCGATTGTTCGTCCTATACTAACCTATGGTTCTATTGTTTGGTGGAAGGCTGTTGAAAAAGTAAGCTATCTCAAAAACCTGAACAAGGTACAGAGACTAGCCTGTATAGGAACAACGGGGGCTCAGAGGTCTACGCCACAAGCAGGGCTGGAAATTATTTTAAATCTTCCGGCACTTGACGAGTACATAAGATGCACAGCAGCCAAGAGCGCACTTCGACTCAAAGAACTGGGCTCTTGGAAGCAAAACACCTATGGTCATGGGTCTATCCTCCAGAGGTATGACACAGTGGCCGCACTTGATGTGACGACTGACTACATACCACCTTTTATAGATTTTAATAAACACTTCTCTATTTTAATACCCCAAAGGCATGGCTGGGAACCCAACTCACTTACCAGGGAACAGGGTATCTCATTCTACACCGATGGATCGAAAATGGAAGAAGGAACGGGAGCTGGGGTGTTTTGTGAAGCTCTGAATATTAGATATTCGTATAAACTCCCAGATGAGTGTAGTGTCTTTCAGGCTGAGATTTACGCTATTGAAAAAGCGGCAGAAATGGTACAAACGAAGAAACTGAACTCGTCGGAGATCACATTTTTCGTTGACAGCCAAGCTGCTATCAAAGCTTTAGCCAGTGAGACTATAAGATCCAAAACTGTAGCAAAATGCCGAGGCAAACTGAATGATATTTGTGACACTAACCGAGTCAAACTCTGCTGGGTTCCTGGACATAGCGATATAGAAGGGAACGATATAGCAGATGAACTGGCAAGGAAAGGGTCAGTATCAAATAGAAACAGTAGTAGCCATTTAGATATGGGACTTAACATCCCGATCGGCGTGATTAGAACGAAAATAGACCTAATAACAAAAGAGCAAATCAATAAATCCTGGAGGACTAGGAACGACTGTGTTATCTCTAGAAGTTTATGGCCTAGAATTAATGAAAAGGAATCTCGGTATATTTTATCACTGAGTAAAAAGAATATTAGAATCTTGATAGGTGTACTAACGGGCCATTGCGCCATTGGCACAATGGCCATCAGACTGGGTGTATTTGCACCCGATTTCTGCAGGAGCTGTCAAGACGTAGAGGAAATAGAAACCATTCAACACCTGCTCTGTGATTGTCCAAACCTCCAAACAAATCGACTCCGTTATTTTGGAAACAGGTTTTTTGAAGAACTGGAAGATCTGGCACAGGTCTCAATGGCAAACATGAGAAAATTCATAGAAAGCACAGGCTGGTTCGCAAACGATCCAGTCTATGTGAACCATTAGTTTGGGTGCATCTCTGCCTTCTTTTTTAAGGGGATCACAATGGACCAATAGGCCCCCGTGTACGCAACAGCCTCTGTGCTGTGCACGCCCCTCTTAACCTAACCTAACCTAACCTAGAATCGAAGGATTCACCCTTTCACTGGCATTTGCCTGTGGGGAATAGACTGCATGCTGTCTTGACATGTGCAACTCCATACGAGAGCAGAAATTTGGAGAACTCTTTACTCTCAAACTGTTTCCCATTATCTGAGAGCAAGTATTCTGGTACTCCAAACACAGAGAATATCTGCTCTTCCAAAAATTTAATAGCGTTTGCACTCGTTGCCTGCCGCAAAGGATGAATACGAACGAACTTTGTTAGTTGGTCCAAGCAAACGATGATGTGAGTGTTACCTTTAATGGACCTTGGGTATGGTCCCAGGAAGTCGATGAAAATGTGTTAGTACGGCCTTTTCACTACGAATGCCTTTCCCATTTTCGGCCTTAGGATCGCCTTCAAGACTTTGCATACATCGCAACTCGCAATGAATGATTTTACTTCAGCCGCCATATTAGGCCAGTAAAATCTATCACCAAGCCGATACAAAGTCTTAGCAATACCGCCATGCGAGGCTTTAGGAGGTTGATGTGCGAGAAGAATAAAGGATTTGGTCAACGACGATTAAATCCAAAGCTTTCACACCATGTCGTCTTCGAATGGGTTACTCGTACAGTGTTTGACTTTTTTGTACACAAACCCATCAGAGATTTGAAGATCAAGAAGCTGGTCTCCACTATCCCTGATTGCCTCGATTAACTTCACATATTCCTTTGATTTGAAACTCAAGTCATCGGGGTCAATGTGAAGGATATCGTGGGGATTTTCTTACAATCGAACATCACTCTAAGAGCATCAACAGCGTATACTCGCGATAAAGCGTCTGGGACAACGTGCTGAGAACCCTTGCGTTGTTCGATGTCAAAATCAAACCCTTGAAGCTTTAAACTCCATTGTGCCAACATACCATGTAAATCCTGCTGGTTCATCAACCATTTCAAACTTGCATGGTCGGTCACAATTTTGAAGGTATTCCCTTCCACGTAAGGTCGAAATTTTTTAACTCCCAATACTTTTTCTGTCACAGAATAGTTGCGTTGAGATTTGTTAAGCTTATGGGAGTATTAGTAAACTGGTCGTTCCACACCCTCATCGTACTCCTGGCACAATACACAGCCAACGCCGGTGTTAGATGCGTCGCAAAGAATCTTGAATGGTTTTGAATAATCCGGGTTTACGAGGGTTGGGGCGGTGGTTCCACGATGGACGAAACCCTTTCTGAATTAGTTTTCAAACACCCCTCCCCCACAACATACCCAAGATAATTGAGTTCCTTAAAACAGAACTTTAACTTCTCTATGTTAATAGTAAGCCCAGCCTCTGTTAATCAGTTCGCAATTATCTTAAGCATCCGAACATGCTCTTCGAATGTCGCTGTCGAAATCAGCAAAAACTAATGCTTTTGCTTCCTCTAATGCAATTAATTATCCTGGTGATAGTTGATGCATATTTGGATCTATTTGTTGGGTTTGGGAGGAGAAATGATTTGGAGAGCGAGGTTAAACAATCTCCAAAAATCCACGCCAAGATAGAGTTTCTGCTCCAAGGTTGGAATTATGAACAGACGCATCTCTTTCTCCAATCCATTGTACCTCATCTTGACAGTCTGTGGTAGAACCGGTGATTGCCTGCTTCTGACCACTTGCAGTATTGAACACTGACGAAAAACCTACGTATGGGATTGCAGAGCATCTTGACCTAGACAACTTATAGGTGCTCCTGAGTCAAAAAGACCAAAAATGCTCCTGTTGCCTAATTGTACGTTCGCATACGGTCTAGGGTCGTCAGTACCTAGCAAAGTGGTAGATTCAATGGCTTTATACAAAGCCTTCTTCTCTGCAAATCTCTGTCGAAGTTTCATGACTTTGGTCAGAGGTACATGGTTGGTTAGGTGGATTTGAACTGAAAATTTGAGCATGTACCTGTTCATAATTCCAAAGACGCTCATGAAGTGTTGGGCTAGGAAGTTGGTGAATGCATTTGGGTAAGTCAGGTGAAATCGTACTTTTTAGAATTTTTGTTGGAGCTGTGAAAGTTTGTAATCCTGGTGGTTCTGTCTTTTTGGAAGTATTTATCCTGAAAGGATTGTCCGGTCTCTGCGTTTGGGAGCAACGTCCCCCGGACTGCAGATTGCTCCTCGTTCGGTTTCCAAAACAATTTGGACAATGAGAAGTTGTTGTGTCCGGAAGTCCTAATCTGAAACAGAACAGAGAACGCTGCGACTACTGGGACACTGGTGGAATGTATGTCCTTCAATTTTACAGTTCCAGCATTTCAAGGAAGATTTTTGAAGAAGAGACTTTGAAACTCCGATGGCTTCTAATTGTTGACCATAGGCATCATCTTGAGGTTCAAAGTCTAGTTCATGTATATGTTTCTGAAATTGATGCTTTCATGTCGGTTAAATTGACTGGAACCTGTCCTTTCAAGAATGTACTTTTCTATGCTTCTACAAATGTAAACCATTTCTAGAAATCTAGCTGTTTTGAATGTCAGAAGCTTCTCACCTATATCTGGACACACATTATTTCGAAGTAGACAAATTAGTTTATCATTACTTCGAGGATTCCTAAGCCTTGAATTAATTTTCAGGATATCTGCGAATAAAATTTATCGAACGACTCCCGTGAGCCTTGACGTCGATCGTCCATTTTTCTTCCTAGCTCCTCGTCAGTTTCTAGGCTTCTAAAATGCTCCACCCTCCACCACATTGCATCATTTACTACCAACAGGAACAGTAATGGTAGCAGTATACAACCCTGTCTAGCCCAAACGACCGAATATCCAGGAACTTCAAACCGAGTTAGTCACCTTTTCATCGATTTCTAGGCCGTGTATGACAACATCTTAGGACATGAGCTGTTTAGAGCTATGTTAAATTTTGGCACCCATTACCCATAATGTTATAGTAATTTTTATCGCTTACGGTACAAATATTTGACCTACATATACAAAAAGGATACAATTGAGTTCATTTCTTAAATCTAATGTTAGAGTATGTGTACGAGCTTTCTTTCAGCAAATGCACACTCCTTAAAATGTGCTTAACCAAAAACTGTTGACTGGAAGGTCATGTTGGGTTTTGGAGCGTATTTTATTCCCGCTGGCTGAAATAAAATTTAATATAAAAACAAAAAAAGAAAATACTTCCCTTATGTTATAAACAAAGTAGGGTCAAGTTGTTAAAGTTTACCGAAAAACTTAAGATGTAGAAAAAAAAAAGGTCTCTAGAGACTAAGCCATTTAAAAAATCAGCCCTATTTTTTGACATTCAGACAAATTATCCGTAAATAAATTAAGCATAAGGACAATGTACGATATACCATAGCTATACGTTTGTTTATTTATTTTTTTGTTTTTTGTTTTGTTGTGTTTGCTAAAATGCCATCTCTGCTTAATAGTGGCATGTGCGCCACTTAATGCCAACCCTCATTTATTTAAACTTGTAAATGGCTCTAATGAAAAATAACGACCATTCCTCAATTCGCAAAGAAAAATAACCAACATACCTCAACTTTGAAAAAAGGACCTTTTCCTTGTTTTTTTTTGCAGTTGTTGTTGTTCATTCTTTGTCTGTATAAGGATATTCTTTGATGGTTGTGTGTTGTACAGTTACCGCTAGTCAAAGGACACTGAACAAAAACTAACACTTCTTGATACATATACCTACTGCCATTCATGCAAGGAACATTGTAGGTATGATGATTATTTTTTGTTTGATGTGCCCTTGACTGTGTTAACGCAACAAACGTGAAGGTGTTGAGTACGTGCTTAAAATATTTAACAAACAGAAATTAGAAAAAACTTTGGAAATTACAAAAGAACGTGTACCAGCAGCGACCGCTGGCGCTGCTGTAAGCTTTTGCTAAATACGAAGAAAACTAACGGCCCGTTTAGGTATGTATTTGCAGAATAAGGAGAAATTAAACGATTTTGGTTTTATTATTCTTGGCATACTACAGTTAAGTTAGTGAATGAATACAGAAAAGTATGGAGATCTAGAGGACTTCACTGTGAGCGCTCTAGGCTTCTAGGCAATGGACATATTTTTAAAAGTAGTAAAGAAAGGATATCAACGCTTAAAAGCAATTATTTGTTGGAGGCGATAATAATAAAGAGATTAACAAGTTTGATGTTAATATTGATTGGGACGTTCGGGGTGTAAAATTGGGGATAAGGAAGTGTTTTTCTTCTTAATTGCTAGTTAATAAATCTACCATATGGTTAACTCAATCGTCTAAGTTCTGAGAGAGAGTCCAGAGTCGACAGCTGGACGAGACTTTCTTATAAAATGTTCTTCACTAGTTATTACCACAAGGGGAGGAGTAAGAATCCTATTTGTTTTTGTAAGGAATAAATCTTGTTCTATATTAAGTGCCTACGTTAATACTTATATTCTACATTTATTTGTATTTAAATGAAAATAATCAATAACTGTTATGCCACACACGGCTGCCGAAGGGCTGGGTTTGATTCCCAGTGGCTGCCACATAAAAACAGAATTGTTTTTTTCCAAGGTACTGCCTCTTGCGAGGAACATACAATATTCCTTGTAAACAAGTAGGTATACTTGTCATGAATGAGAGCTTCTCATCTAGCCGTTCGGACTCTGCAACAAATTGTAGGGCCCCTCCATTCCTGCCAGCAACAATCACACAGGGATGGTTGAGAGTTGTAAGACACTAGGCCAGGTTCTCCACGAGTTGTTTCGCCACCAAATCTATTTATTTTATGCCACATTCGGATAACACTGGGCAGCAGTGAAAAAGTGTCATGAACAATTTCAACTAATTATTACTTTTCAGTCATCCTGAATAAAGATCCATGCGTAAGACCTATATCTTAGTTCAGTTTTTCGAAATTCAACCGTTATTTAAGTCACATGCTCCTGTGGTTCACACTTTGATTTGCATATTTCCATAAGATACATCAAAATAACCTTGCGTGCTATATTGTGATGGTTGGGCGTTGTAGGGCGCGGGTAGTCACTGCCTGGCGTCAATATGGCGACGTCCAGTGATGCAACGAATTCTACACGTCAATTGTGCTTATTTTACCTCCAAGTGGTAGCCATCAGATACTGATACAAAAGACAAAAATAGCAACACTTTAATATTCTGTCGGAAATGACTGGCAGTATAATTCGGCTGAAGTCTTGGACGAGCCTATCAGAAGCATGGTGTGCGATGGATGAATTCAGCATAGAGAATCAACGGTCCCATCAACAATCTTGAAGACAGAAACCGGGAGGAGTGTTCCCACAAAGGCACCTCTCCCTTTATCAAGGCGGCAGTGGAAGAATTCCCATGATGGAATAAGTGGTGGGGTCTACAGTTTCAGTTAGGCTGAACCACTTAGTGAACACCTTATACGGACTACTACGGCATATTCGAAGCTCAGACATATAATGACCACCAGTTAACCCAGCTCCCCGCCCTAATTTTTATATATATTGTAAAGGTCTGGTCTTCCAGGTTTGGGGTCGTGCTGTGTCGGGGTGACTTCCCGGCCACATACATAAAGCTATTTAGTTGCGAAGCATCAAAACGCCTCGGATACGAACGGATTAACTGTTGACAAACCTAGCAAACGAAATAAGGACAACGAACTTCGGATCAGCACGTGGAATGTTCTTTCTCTCTATAGACCACGTGCAGCCAAACATTTAGCGGAAGCCCTAGACTGCTACAAAGCAGACATCACCACCATCCACGAAATGCGATGGGATTACCCAGGCAAAAGAAAACTGAAAGACTGCGATATCTACTACGGTGACTATTACCGACCACAAGGGCAGCGTCTTTTTGGATGTGAATATGTTGTTTGAGGCAGACTTAGGCAAGAGGTCTTGAGTTTCAACTATCTGAATGAACACCTCACGACAATTCACATAAAGGCTAAGTTTGCCAACATCAGCCTCATATGCACGCATGCCCACAGAGGAGAAAGATGACGACAACAAGGACGACTTCTACGAGCTGCTGGCCAGGACATATGAGCAATGCCCCAGCTATGACATTAAAATTGTCCTGGGTGATTTTAATGCCAAACATCTTTGGTGGCACAACCGGAAGATATAGCTTGCACGACACCACCTCCGATAACGGACTCAGGTTAATCGACTTTGCTGCGGGGTGAAACATTGTGGTAGCTAATCAGCTTCCAAATCTCGATATACAAAGGGACATGGTGAATTCTTGGTCAATCAACCGCCAACCAGATTGACCACATTGCAATTGATGCAAGGCACTCCTCCAGTATCAAGGATGTCCGAACGTTCCAAACGTTCACTCGAGAACCAGAGTGGAAAGACTGCCAGGAAGCCATCAGTGATGCCGCCTTTGATGTGCTGGCCTCTAACGACCACCACAGCGAAACCCCTGGTTCGACGAAGAATGCCGGCAAGTACATGCAGCCAAACAACAGGCAAACAAAGTGGCGCTGCAAAGAAGGACCAGAGCTGCTCTCGCGAGCTCTACGAGCAGGAGAGGAGAGAGGAACACAAGCTTCTAAGAAGGAAAAAGGAAGAGCATGAGAAGCGTGCGATCGAGGAAATAGAGGGATGCCATTGCAGGAATGAAGTTCGGAAGTTTTACCAAAAAGTAAAAAGAACCTCCCAAGGTTACAAGGCCCGAACCGAAGCCTGCAAGGATGACCAGGGGAACATCGTAGTAGAATCGCAGTCGGTGCTGAGGATATGGAAAATTTTTTCTGAAAATTGTATAACAGCGATGACAAACCGAGTTCCGCAACAATGCAGACTGCATTATTCAACCTAGACGACGACGTAGGCCAACAATTCCGTCCACCCGATCTCGACGAAGTGAAGATAGCTATATCTAAACTTAATTCAAATAAAGCTGCTGGAGCTGATGGCCTTTCGGCTGAGCTATTCAAAGCGGCTGGCGATGAATTGGTTAGGAGTATACACCAGCTCATTTGCAAAATATGGTCGGACGAAAGCATGCCCAATGAATGGAACTTCAGTATTGTTTGCCCGATCTTTAAGAAAGGTGATCCTCTGGACTGCACCAACTATCGGTCTTCTTAATATCGCCTACAAGATCTTTTCTGCCGTACGTTGTGAACGCCTGAAGCCATTCGTCAACAACCTGATAGGTCCATATCAGTGTGGCTTTAGGCCAGGGAAGTCCACCATCGACCAAATATTCGCACTATGGCAGATCTAGGAAAAAACCCAGGAGTTTCAAATCGATACCCATCTATAGACTCCAAACTCGTCTGTTTGTGCAGGATGACGATGGAGAATTCATGCTGCTCCATTAAGGTCGACAAAGACCTTACCAAAACCTGTAATGTCAAAAGAGGCTTTATGCAAGGCGACGCGCTGTCATGCAACTTCTTTAAGATCGTTCTTGAAAGAATAGTGCAAAACTCTCACGTCAGCACTAGAGACAAAATCTTTCAAAAGTCCGTCCAATTACTCGCTTACGCTGACGACATTGACATAATCGGACGAACAAAGCGTGATGTCAGGGGTGCTTTTGTGAGTATTGAGAAGGAAGCCAAGAAGATGGGTTTTACGGTGAATGAAAGCAAAACGAAATATATGCTCTCAACAAGAAAGGACACCCAACATCAACACATCTCGGACAGAACGTCATTTCAGACAGCTATAGCTTTGAGGTGGTCACAGAATTTGTCTACCTAGGATCCGCTATAAACTCAGATAATGATTTCAGTGCTGAGATCAAACTACGGATTACTCTTGCCAATCCTGTATAAGACGCTTATCATCCCGGTCATGATGTATGGTGCAGAGGCATGGACACTGTGAACGGTGGATGAAAACGCGTTAAGCTGTTTTGAGAGGAAAATTCTCCGGGTGATTTTTGGTAACGTCTGGGGAATGGAGAAGAAGATACAACAACGAACTGTACGGGCTTTACAGCGACACCAACCTAGCCACAAAAGTGATGGCTGGGTCACCTAGAACGAATGAGCAATAAAGCTCCGGCCCGGAAAGTCTTTGAATCCAACCCCCTCGGACAACGCAGTAGAGGTGGACACCGTAAAAGGTGGAGCACGCAAGTGGAAGAGGACCTCAACCAACTTGGAGTGTGAAACAGGAGACATCTCGCTCGAAACTGAGCCGGCTGGAAGAAGCTAGTCGGTTGAGGCCCTGGTCCACCCCGGACTGTAGCCTCACCTTATGTAAGTAAGTAAGTAATCGGCAATAACACGGCGAATGCTGTCCTCCAAGTGGTTTATCGTTTCGTGCTTATCGGCGTAGACTAACAACTTCAAATATCCCCACAGAAAATAGTCAAGTGGTGTTAAATCGCACAATCTTGGAGGCCAATTCACGGGTCCGTAACGTGAAACTATGCGGTTACCAAATGTTTCCTTTAATAAATCAATTGTAACATGAGCTGTGTGACATCCTGCGCCATCTTGTTGAAACCGCAGTTCCTGCACATCATGGTTGTTCTATTGATGGACGAAAAAGTCAGTAGTCATGGCTCTATAGCGATAACCATTGACTGTAACGTTCTGGCCATCATCGTTTTTAAAGAATTACGGACCAATAATTCCACTAACCCATAAAGACAGATGTTGTGGATGTAACGGTGTCTCAACATACACTTGAGGATTATATTCACTCCAAATACGGCAGTTTTGTTTATTGACGTATTCAACAAAAAGTGAGCTTCAAAACAAAATTCGCGCGATACATATGTACATGCAAGACACAATGCGAATGCCCAACCTCTATTTTCTATTATAATTTAAGCCTTTAGTCCTTTTACTGTAGTGAAGGTTCCATCAAAGAAGGGTCTCTTTTCAAATTCAATGGAAATAAAAAAACGAAAAGGTTACGAAGCATCATTTGAATTTTTTTGATTTTTTTCTTAAGAAATTTATTTGAATAGATGAGTATTTGGTAAATTATGGCTGCTTGACTTTTGTATCTGCCTTTTTGTTTTAAAATGGGGTTTTGACTTTATTTATGTACAATGTTTTGTGAAAAAATTTCCATTTTTGAATAAATGAGAATGATTTAAAGGATTAAAAGCTGTCAAGAAATAAACTAAATTTTAAAAAGAAACCAACAACGGATGTGGTTTCGATTCTCATTTAAAAGCTTTAGTTCTGAATGTTCCAACAATGTTCCTTTTTGATTTAAAATAGATTTTTATGGCCTTTAGTCCTATAAATGTTCCTTTTTGTTTTGAAATAAGTTCAACCATTATCGTTTGTAACTGGTATAGAAAACAGTTGAATCGTGTAGTAACTGAGAACACAAGTAAATTCCAAATTCATCTTTAAAGAAGAAATATGAGAAGTACCGTAATGGGATTTTCCCAGAAAATTTACGAATGCCTTGTTTTTCCGTGCGAACCCTTCAACATGTTTTTAGTAAAATTTTATCCCAAGTAAACTCAATAAGTATAAAGTGTATCCAAACCTCAGTGTGCATTTCTAAGTCTTAAAATGGCGCCCGATGCAGAGAATAAAAAGAAGTATACAACCTCCTTTCCACTCTAAAGTACTGGAGGGTGCTAGGACGACACTTTGGCCCTAAACTCAATGAAAGGAAAATCCACATGTACACCTCCCAGTGTTAGTAAGTGGGTAACGCTAACGTGCTGGGGTACCGATAGTTACAGGGATAAGCAGGCAAGCCAGAGATGATGGTCATGGAACAAACTTGTCCTTGGGATGGTTTAAGGCCCCCAGACGGCGGAAGAATTGCAGGTGGCCGTGGCGGTCAACGGCATAAAAATCTGGTGGTGGAGGAGCATATCTTAAAAGTCCAATGGCAGCAGCGTCTGTAATCCCATATAGGGCTTGTACACGTACATGAACTATGACAACAACTGGTAATGGGTCCCCAGGAGGATCCATTTTATGGAGAATCCTTCTGCTGCTGTAAACCACACATCAGATTTTAGGGTGCACGAACATGTACCAGCGTCAATCAAGACGCCATAACAATAAACGAATCTCCAACAAATAGAAAAAATCTTTCAAGAAACGTAAGTGTTACTTTTGGCTACCGCATGCGTACAAAAATCGGAGCATGAAACGTTCGATCCTTGTATATCTCTGGTAGACATTTGGATATGATATATATGGAGTGTGAAGTGCTTCGAAATAAAATCAATTTCCAGGGCATAAGTGAAAGAGCTGAATACAGATCTGACACGAAAACAACCATTCCTGTGTGCGTGTTATTGGCCGAAATGAAAGGGACCTACAATTTTTTGCCGAGTCCAAACGGATAGATGAGAAGCACTTATTCATAACAAGTATACTCGTGGAGGATCTGTCAGTTCCTCGCAAGCGCAAGAGTCAGTTCCTAGGGAAAAACATTTCTTTCTTAAGGTGGCAGCGGCTGTGAATTGAACCCAGACCTTTGGCATGACAGTCCAACGCACTTACCATTACGCCACGAAGTACTTCATTAATGATAGCAAGGTTTCGTTCGAAAACTCGTAACATCGCAATTATTCAGTGCTACACCCGCCCCCACAATTGAAGTGACCGAGGAAGACAAAAGCTGCGTTCTTCTGCACTCATCTCAACTCGGCTTACAGGAGTGTTCCGAGAGCCGATATCATAGTCATAATGGGAAACTTCAATACCCAAGTTCGATCAGACAATTACGGTGTAGAATGCGTGATGGGTAAAAATTGCTCGGGGTCACGGAACGAAAATATCGACTTGCTTGTCGAATTTTGCAACGCAAATCATCCTTTGCTAGATGGGACTGTTCTTAAGCATAAGAAGTGCAACAAAATCACCTGGGTGCATCCGGATGGTCAAACCGAAAACCAAATTGATCATATCATGACTCAGCAGCGATGGAGGAAGTCAATGAAGGTGCAAATAAATGCCGAAAGAGATGCTCAAAGAATGGCTGAATTACGAAGCATGTATCGCCTAGCAGGGTGAGGCGAGGCAGATAATGCGAAAAGCGCTGCAAGAAGAGGAGATATCCGGGAATGGTAGCAAATATCTAAAGATGTTATTGGGAAAAAAAGCAACATCACTCATCCTGTAATGGATGTGGATGGCACACTTTAGATATCATTTAAGGATCAGCTATACGCAGATGGAAGGACCATTATTGTGCCCTGCATAATGATTCCATTGAGCAAAGTGCTGAAGTGCCCCACCCTAACGAGATGCGTAGTTCCTATAGGGGTATTGTGACCCCTTATGTATCGGAAATTCAAACATCAATAAATCTCCTCAAAAACAACAAGGCAGTTGGACTTCACGCTGAATTCCTGAAAGCCGATTCCGTAACAGCCATTAGTATTTTACATCCGTTGATACAAATCATTTGGGGAAATGAAAGCTATCTCATGGACTGAAAAGATGGTGTGGTTGTTAAGCTGCCAAAGAAAGGTGACCTTAAGAATTGCAACAATTGGAGTGTTATCACCGTTCTATGTCCGTTTTCCCAAAACTAATTGCAGCCATCATTCTCGAGCAGATAAGGGATAGAATCGAGTCTACATTCAAGAGGCATCAAGCTGGCTTCCGCAGTAGTCGATCGTGTGTTGACCATATCAATACCCTGCTTATCGTCCCCAAGTAGGCTTGTGTAGTTCGCGAACGAACTAGTTCAAAAAGCAGCTCCTACAAGTGAGCTATGTGAACTAGTTCACTACCTCATAGTTCATTTAGGTCAGTAGTTCATTAACGAACTAAAGTCAAAAAAGCTAAAGAGCATATTGTTAATATTTATGTATTCATTCATATCATAAATCCACATCCACATTTTATAACTGAAATGACACAAGACAAGCAACAATAAAGGTTGGGTTGACTCAATGCACCTAGGTCGCTGCCCTGCTTGTGCTTTGGCTGTGTTTTTTCGCATATCAAACCACTACCTCAACCAAATGTATCTGTTGTATTCATTATTCACTCTCTTTCATTGCGTAAATGCGTACCCACCAGGGCTGTCGAAGTACTGCAATTGAAGTATTTGTACTGCTTTTTGAAACTCCGTACTGCCGTACTGCTAATACGACCAAAGTACTGCTTTTTTGAAAACATTTGAAAACCATAATCCTATCCAAAATGTTTTAAAATAAATAATTAAAAAAGTCGTAGATTTATTGACCAAAATCTCGCGTTACATTTTTTTACGGGTGCATAGTTTGTAGTTTAGGCATTGCCTGTATATCGCAGGTAAAAAAATGAAAATTCTGGAACTTTTCAGATTTACTTTTAGTATCCGAAAAAAGGAAGTTTATGGACACTTTGATGTCATTTGAAATGAAATATTCCACACACGTCAAAATGTAGTTTTTCACCCATCAGCATCAAGCAATATTAAATTATATTAATGGATCTCTAGCCCAGGAAATTTAGACTTTTATGTTCTTCAACAAAACTCCTACAAAGCTGAATTTTTGTTTTGACTTCCTGTGCAATTTCCAAAACCACCCTAAATTTTGGCTGAAGAAAGAATTTTAGGAGAAGCAAAAGAGTTTCTTGCTACTTTCACGAAAACTATCAATTTTGTCGTATGATACTTAAGGTAAAATTGTAGCTTATTCAATACTATAAAAAAAAATGACCATGCTTTTTCTTCATACAACCAATAGATTAAAAGTAAATCATGCAGGATTTTTATGGAGTAGCAAATTTAGTCAAAAAATTTATTAGAATAGCATTAATCGATCAGCAAAATTTTTTGTACTATGTGAGTATATGCGTTTGGTTACGTTTTCTCATTATAAACCAAGTTATTGTGGTGTTCAGGCTAAGTAACGCCACCATCTGGAAAAAGGAGTGGTTTCAATTTATTTAATAACCTTATGGAATTTCATTTTACGAAAAAAATGACCAAAATTAACTTTTAGGCAGTAAAATTATCTAAACCTATAGGTACCTATGTACTAATGAAGTTACAGCGGGTCAAATTTGGTCTATGAAGCAAGTGAAAGGAAACAAAATAATTACAATAAATATTGTATGTAGCTTATAAAATTCTCCCCGAAAATATTAACTTTTTCCTAAAAGCAACAGATATTGAGAAAAACGTGCACAAACATAGCAAGAGTTTTTATGTAACAAAAACTTTTTAATACCACCATTGCAGTGCGCTAGAGCTAAATAGGTAATGGGCACGTATGTGATAATTTTTAATGAACACTATATGCATTTAAACAAAATAAAATGCATTAGCAATTATGTTTGTAAATATATATTTTACTGCCGTACTGCTGTGTACTGCTATTTTTTTCCTCGAAGTACTGCTTTCTGAAAAAGTGAAACGACAGCCCTGGTACCCACCCATACCACCACGCAACACTCAGAGTCAGAGGTCAGAGCTCAGAGCTAACAAACTAAAAGAGAGCTAAACGAACTTCACTACACTAACACTATCACTACTTCAACTTTCAACAGATATAGAAAAACAAACGATCTAGTTCGTTCAATAATTCCTAAACGAACTAAAGAGCAAAATGAGCTAACGAACTAAAGGAGATATCGAAATACAAACCTACACTCTACACAAAAACACAAGTGAGCTTGGCAGCTCAGTAGTTCGTTTAGTTCGTTATCGTTAGTTCGCGACCGGACCAGAGCGCGAACGAACTAAAGATCTAATGAACTGGAGAAATAGCTAGGTACATTTATGAGTGTATTTGAGTTGATATGAATGTGAGTTAGATGACGAAGACGTTAACTTCGATTTTTTTGTATCAAGCACAATGAAGAATGAATTGCTTTGTGGCTAGGTTTTAGTATTTGTTTTATTTTTCATTTTCAACTTAGACTTCGTTTGATGCAATCAAAATGATCTTTTCTTTCAGCTCAAATTTTAATTTTTAAAGCTGATACTCCATACTTTTATTTGTTTTTTAAATCAAGTTGCTTAGGCAAATAGTTCTTAAGAAATAAATTTTCAAAGTAAACATTTTTGAAACAAAAAATTTTGCGTAATTAAGTGCTATTTTTGTGTTTGATATTCAAAGTTATTAGTTATGAATATTCTAGTGATTAGTAATTTAAAGTAAATGTTTCTGAAACTGCCCATTTCAGGGACACCGTGTATACAAAGTAATATTCCTACTTAAAAACGCCTACAACTGAAAGGCAACACAAAAAAGAAATAGCTAATTTAAATTTTTTTGTCCATATATAATGTAAACGTTAAACATAAATTCAAAACGATTTTAAATATTTTACTACAAGGTGATTGAATTCAGAGGTCTTCATATCGTAATTACTCATAGTACAGGAGGCTGGACTATGTTGCTTATACCTTGTTTTGTCTATTTTAATTTTACAGTTTACTATTTGGGTGTGCTTAGAATTTAAGTTGTGCTACTAATCGCTTTCAAAACAATGTCGACAAAAAGGAAGCATAGTAACATATGGGCGCATTTTAGAGAAGAAAATGACAAAAAGGCTAAATGTAAGTATTGTGCGCAACTCATTAGCATAGCTGGAGGATCAAATGGAAACCTAGCCCGTCATATGAAAACAAAACACCCCTTTACACAGCTTTCTCTTGAAAGACAAAACGAAACATCCACTGGTGAAGATAACAATTTAGCATTGGCTTCTAATCAAGTTCAAGGTGAACAAGCTGACGTAGTGTGTGTTCCTTCTACATCAAAATCTTCATCCCAACAAAGAAGAACAATCTTGCAATACATTCGAAAGCCACCACCAATTCGAAAAGTGGAACAAATTGATAGGCAAGTTATTAAAATGATTGCTAAAGGACACCACGCTTTAAGAATTGTAGAGGAACCGGAGTTTAAAAAGACCATAGAAATGGTATCTAATTGTCTAGGCTATCAACTACCAACAAGAAAAACTCTATCCCAAAATTTATTACCAACTATTTATAATGACCTGGAGTCCGAATTAAAGCAAAAAGTATTCACTGACTGCACCTGCCGTGTGCCTAACGACAGATGCTTGGAATTCCAGAAACAATGTAAGTTATATTGCAGTAACAGCTCACTTTATTGATTCAACCACAAGGCTATGCTCATTCTTGATTTCATGCAAAGAATGCAAAGACGGGCATACAAGTGAAAATGTACGTAGTATATTGAAAGAGGTAGTGATAGAGTGGAGGATTTCAAACAAAATTGCTGCTGTTGTGAGCGATAATGCTGCCAATATCCTCACCGCTGTTAGGCTGGCTGGATGGGAATCGATAGGATGTTTTGCACATTTACTAAATCTTGTGGTACAAAAGGCAACGAAAGAAATAGCTGATCCCTTGTTAAAAGTGAAAGCTATTGTCGAGTATTTTAAAAGAAGCTCGCAAGCACTGAACAAGCTTAAAGAAACACAAACACAAATGAATCTTCCAGAATTGAAACTTAAACAAGATGTTCCAACACGCTGGAATTCCAGTTACGATATGCTTGTTCGCATTTTGGCTATAAAGGATGCTGTAATAAGCACAATTGCAATTTTATGGAGTGATCTATCTTTGAACCTGAACGACTGGAATGTTATAGAGGAAGTATTACCAATCCTCAAACCATTTCACGAGGTAACAACGGAAATAAGTGCAGAAAAAAATGTGACCTTATCGAAGATAATAGTGTTCAATAAATTTGCTTCAAGGATTTCTTGCTAAATGTTCTCCAAAAAGTTTTAAAGTTACTGAATTACTTTCAGTTTTGAAAAATGAAATGAATACGCGATTTCGCGACTAAGAGCTAAATTATCTTTACGCCGAATGCACATTATTGGACCCTCGTTTCAAAGAAAAGGCTTTTAAGAATCGAAGAGCATGTGATAATGCAGTAAAGGAACTTGGAATCAAAATAAGTCAAGTACATGTTAGATTACCGGAACTACAGGCAGATGAAGAAGTGGAAACTACAGATTCTAGTAATTCAATTGCAGCTGTCACCAAAGAAACAAGTATATGGGATGCATATGACCAGGAGATGCAATCAATTAAGAAAACTGGAAATAAAGCTGAAGCTGCAATCAGAGAATTGGATAAGTATCTAGGTGAAGAACACTTGGACAGAAAAATGGATCCATTAGGATGGTGGGAAGAACGTAAAAAAATATACCCTCACGTTTATTCTATAATGGTAAAAAGATTTTGCATTGTCGCTACTTCCGTCCCTTGCGAGCGCATATTTTCTGGTACGGGACAGATAATAAATGAAAGGCGAACTCTTCTTAAATCCGAAAAAGTATCCAAACTAATTTTCTTGCATCATAGTATGTAACTTTCTTAGGTTTAAAACATATTAAATAATACAAAATATATTTATGTATGTTCTTTGTTATAAAGGCGTGATTTTACTTTTTTTCTTATTAAAAAATTATTCATACCTATTTACTACGAAATTGAAAGACCAACTTTGTGGAAGATTATATTGAACTAGTGAACTAAATGAACTAGAAGAGCGAACTAGTTCACTAAAATCTTTTGAACTAAAATGAGCGCTCTTTGAAGTGAACTAAAATGCACAACCCTATCCCCAAGCAGTCGATGGAATTTCAATCACCGCTTTACCTCATGTTTGTGGATTTGGAGAAGGTCTTCGATCGAGTTAACCAAGAACGTTTATGGAGATCGTTGCTTGTTAGAGGAATTCCGCCAAAAACTGTTGCCATTATTAAAGAGTTCTTGTTTTTCACAGTAGGCAGCTATCCGACTCCTTCGTAGTGCAACAGGGTGTGAGCCATAGGGATGGTATATCGCCAAATCTTTTCCTGCTAGCGGTGGACAACGTATTGACAGCCAGTGTTGGTTCAGCTGAGCGACAGGGTATTCAATGGAGACCGTTTGAAAGGCCCAGTCATTTACAGTTTAGACTATGCCGATAACATAGTATGTCTACTGGAAAATAACATCAGTGGGCTGAACGGGATGTGCCAAACACTGCTAGTGAAGGGAGAGTCAAGTCAAGAGCGGCTGGACGTCGATATAAGAAAGCGTAAATGGTAATAGATTGGTCACATACTGAGGAGAAAGCCAAACGATGATACTGCGAAGCAGTTCATTGCATTGAATGGAATAGTCAGGGTGCACAGCGGCGATGGGTTGGAAGACTAAGAACAACATGAAATCAACTATCTTAGCAGAAGCAAAATTCCTGAGAACAACGTGGCCACAGTTTAAAGCCTTGCTAAGTACCGTGCAGGATGGAGACGTTTCGTTGAGGCCATATGCCCCACCACATGGTTACCGGACTCGATGATGAAATAATTTGTCTTAAATTTGCAATGGCGCCCAACGCAGAATAAAAAGAAGTAAGTATAATATAAAGAAGTCGTTATAGACAGAAAACAAAAACCCATTTTAATTGTGTGTTACTTCAAATGTTCATATATTCCAACTTTACTGGGCTAAAATACCTAAAACATAAACATAAATATATATCAATGGTCCCCGCAAATTGTTGGTAAAAAAAAAATAATAAAACAGTCGGGACAATTTATTTTTATATAAATCAGTTAAGCCAGATTTACCTGTTATGTAATACTTTTTGACTTAAAATAAGTTGTGTGATTTTCTCGGTCTATATAAGTCACGGAAACAGGTATACCTTCTATATAAGGTTTGGGATATTCCTTTATTTTCATGGATAAATTTATCACAAACCAAAAAATGGGTGAGGCTTAAACAAACAATGTTAAGTATAATAAATTGTTGAGGCAGGTGTAGGTATACCTATGTAGGTTGGTATAGGTATAGAATAAAGCTAATATCTTTCAATAGCAAGGAACTATTTTATTTTTCCACTACATCTTCATTAAGCGATATAGAAAAATGGCTTCTTATCGTGCGTCATTACGATTATAAGCTATTTCATAAACTAACAGTAACTTATTAGCTCTATTTTTCAAGTAAACATTCGTAATTGATATTTTGCTATCGCGATAAGCTTGTCATGCTATGTTAAATACCCATACTCTCTATCTTTCTCCATAGGAGCTCCACATAAGGGGAGCTTTTCCATCAGCTTGAGGTGTGTTAACAAAACTTTACCCGGGACTATCGTGCTTCCATCATCAGAAACCTTTAATTCCGGTGGAAATGGTTTACTACGTCGCGTCGTCATAATAAATTAAGTACCTACGTACATTTTTTTTACAAATATAACGAGTGACTGTGTGAATTTGATTGGTTTACTAAGTATGTCACAGATGGAGGGAATATTCGTTGGAAAAAAAGTGAGTGTCGTCTGTCCTAGTTTGTTTGATTTATTTTTTGATTTATGTACGTAGTATGATTATCCTTTAAGCGTTCTAAGTTTTGCTGAGCTCCCTTCTACGCGAAATATGTTCTAAGCTGTTAATCACTATGTTAACTTTAATTTTTCCACCGACCCAATACTTGTCCCCCGGAGATAGAATCTCAACAACTTGTGGTCAATTTATAAGAATTGGTTGATCATTTACAATTGTCCTATTTATTTATTACAAATTGGTGTGAGGAATTCGTGTAAATTAATGGCTGCGTACAAACCAATGATTTCCGGTTTAGTTGATTTTGGTTTGTGTTTTTGTTTTTTAGCCGGAAATATTAATTTTATTAATACAAGCACACGCCAAACAACAAAACGACTTAATTGCAACAAAAATGAAAATGAAATTCGAGTCCTTGCTAAATACATACATATATATTCAAAGAGGCTTATGATATAATTCATTGTCAATGCCAACAACCAACACAAAACAAAAAACAAAATTTATAAACATTCATTCTGGATCAGGGAAGTATAACCAAGGGCTTAGAGAAATAAATGGAAAAGTCCTTTCATTCTCTGATTAATTCACAAAAAATAAAACAAATATAAAATGAAATGTTTCTGAAATAGTTTGCTGGTTAAGTACCTACATTGCTGATGGTTTACGTTTTGTTGAAATATTTCTTTCTTTTTTTTTTGTAGAAGTTTAGAGGCACTCATATAGCTTTTCTGAATTTTAAGTACATACCTGCTTTATACTATATCTGAGTTTCAACAAATCCCCACAAGGACTTTTGTTATCAAATAAGTAAATAAATTGTTTGTTTCTCTTTGTTTGTGCTTATCACTTGACATTTAAGGAGATTAGCAAAAATGTATACTTTACCTACCTTCAATTTAACCTGCAGAAGAAGGAGATGTATTTATATGGTATATCCTTCGATATGTTTGCTTGTATGCGTTTTGTTTTTGAATAAGGACTAACAAAACAGAATGATTTCAACAGAAAAAAAGGGAGCAGCAAACATAATACCTAATTCCTACGTTTTTATCCCAATATCGGTTTAATATTTTTGTTTTCTTTTTTTTTTTTGGTCTTAAGGATGAAGAGAGCCCTTTTTCATAATATTAGCATAGAGAGAGGTTAATAAAAGTGTTTTTTAAAAAAGCACTTTATTTTTTGTTGTCAGTGGAAGAGGAGGAGAGCGTTAGTATTTGGTTTCATGTGGTTTAAAGAACCATTGGTTTTCGTTTTTTTAAAAATTGGTTACAGATTCAAGGAATTTAATATTATTTTTGAAATAAAAAGCTAATCAGTTGAATTTCTATCCCATTAAAGGTTTTTATCCTTCGGAAATTATGCCCATCCAAACGGGGTGTAGCACTTATTTAATGTGTCCCTTTCCTATGTTCATATCGCTATATCAGCAAATAAATCATGAAAAGACGTCCAATTAAAGTAGGTTATTTCTTGGAGGAAAATTGGTATCACGCTGAAAATTAAAACAGTTCTTTGTTTCATTGTTAAAAAATAAGCTATCAAAAGTACCTACCTATCAACCCGACATCTGCAAAAAAAGCCACACATTTCTGCCGTTGCAAGAACTGAGCCAGACACTTGTTTTTAAGTGAAAACCAGTGGGAAATGAGTCAATCTTTGCCAAATGTTTGTTTTTTATGGTAATAAGATGGATATTCCACCTAAATTCCACCTTTAAAACCCCCAAGTTGCAATTACAGGTGGCGTTTTGAATCTAATGAGTTTTAAGGGTGAAAATTATTGCTCTAATATTTTTCTCTATTTCTTTCAAATTAACCTATTTTGATGATGTGCACTTTAAGATCGAACGTGACTCTTTGATTAAAAAAATACACTGTGGTGTATACGTACTTTTTTTTTGTTATATGCAGATATTGGCTTTCTGTTATAATTTTATTATTTTTAAATAAGCTGCTTATTTTTTACTTTATTTAATTTTCGTTTTGTCTTAAATACTCACCCATATTCTGCAAGTCGTATTTTTTCTCGTACTCGTAGTCGAACTCGTACTCGTCTCGTATCAAAATCGTTATTCTTCAAGTCGTATACGTTGGATACGAGAAGCTTTAAAAAACAACGTCTATCATTGCTTGTAGAAAATTGTCAAATACTTAAAACTGTCATTACAAAAATAAAATCATATGTGCTGTTTTCTCCCTTTTTCAATAAACTTGCCACATAGAAGCTAATATGCAGCTTTTTGTATTTGGTTTAGACACCGTTGTGACCATAGATGTTTCCTAAAATAGTATCATTGCCGCCTACAAGGATCAACTGCCCCAATTGAAGGGCATCGTCCACAACTGTGAAGGAAACGCTTTGGAGAATGATTGCTGCGTTAGGGAGGAGTGGGGAATTGGATGTCCATGTACCACTTCTCGGAAGTAAAGTGCATGTTTTGTTTAGCTCGTGCAGTTATGATCAAGGGACATACTCCCAAAGTAGAAACAGGAAATAAAGAAGGAGAAGAACAGTAGTGGCGCAAAGAGGGAATCCTGTAGGTACAACAGACGTTTCGTCGTGCACGGATTCGGTCGCTATCGTGGTCCAAATGCTTATTCTCTTCTTAAATTTAGTCTCAAATTAATCTTTCTGTTAATAAAAAACAAAACATTTTATAAAATACATTATGAGTTCCATTGAACTATTTTTTAATATCAACAAAAGCGTTGTGAGTTTATCCTACATCTAGGGACAAATCAAATCCAATGGAATTACCCGATGTTGGAATTAGTTGGAGAGCAAAATTTTGAAGACGTACATATACCGTTCGCATTAGTTCAGGGATACCACGGCAACATTTAACCACAATAATGCACCTTCAAAATGCACACTAAATAGGGAAGTTAAAGTATTTTATACCGCTTAAAAATCTTTTAGCATACAAATTTGTATCTGTAACCTGTAGTCGCTGAGACCACCAAAATGCACTTTCAAAATGCAACAAAAAAATTGTTTTAAGTAAGATAAGTGTTTTATACCGCTCATAGTTTCGTTCACTTACACTTTGTATCCGTGCAAGCTACATGCCATCAACCTGGTAGGGATGCTGCGGCCACAAGAGCAAAGGCCAAAGTTAAAGGAATGCAATACCAAAGACTGCTTGAATACATTAGTCTTTAAAATTTCTTTAAAAAGATTCTTGAAATCCTTTGGTTGCAGTTAAAATACTGCAGTCTTTTGGCTGCTTTTACATCTTTTTTACTTCAAGCTGTCTTTTAAGTGCAATTATTGTTGATGCGAAATACGCTAGACTGCAGTATTTTAACTGCAAGTTTTGTCCACTTTTATCCCAAAAAATGTATCTCGTTTACAAAATTTTACACGACCAATAAACGACACAAATACGACTTTAATTCAAACAAATACGAGATTCAGAATATCATAAAATACGAAAAGTCGTATGCGATGTTGTGCGTTTCTCAATACTAATACGAGCTAAGTCGAATCAACGACACCTGGAACAATAACATACGACTGTAGTCGAATACGAGTCCTAAATACGAGTTGCAGAATATGGGTGACTATTACAAGTAAAATAGTACAGAAAGTCCTTCGAACAAAAATTCTTCCCATCATGAAACTAGTTAAAAACGTTTCATGTATCGAATGAGGATGAAGATTCAAACAAATCTATAAAAATATTCCACAAGAAAGGGTGTTTTTTTCGAGGGGGAGAGGGTGTAACGAAGCGTTACAACTCCTATACAGTACCCTAATTATTAAAATTATTATATCATATCGTCACCTGATTGCAAGAACTAGGTAACTCACTTTCATAAATTTTGGAGTTAAATCCCTTATAGAAACATAGCTTCTGGAGAACGATGGAAAGTTTAATTTTATGTTCCCGAAACTTCACAAACATCCTATATTTGTCTGTGACAGAAAAAGATTAGACAAAAGCCTTAAAAACTGTACAAAATAATACCGTTTTTGCCGATATATTATTAAAATATAAAATTGAGTTACCTAGTTCTTGCATGCAGTACATACATCGTATGACACCCGCCTTAGGGTTATTCATACATATCAAGAACAAAAATAAAATAATCATGAAAGTCCATATAAAGTTGAATTTCATTTCTTTCAATTCACATTGGCTTACTCCAGCAAATATAATGAAGTGAGAAAAATGATAAAATGGTCTTTTCTTCTCGACTAGTGGTCGATAACAATCTAGACTAGACTATAGAAAATAAGAGATCGGGCCGTAACATAGACCTTTCATAAGGCGTTTCGGTGACAGATAGGCATTGCTAACGCAGAGCCCCATCTAACTTTTTTTTATAAAATATTTTTTGCTAGTTTAGAAAAACCATTTAGGTAGGGTAAAGAGTATATATATGTACATATATAGGTAGGTATATAGTATAAGTTATAAGCGATTTCCATAAGAAGTTCCGACCGTTTCGTTCCTCTGAGGTCTTCTTCAAGAAGCTCATTGGACAAGGTTTTCCTTCGAGAGTTCCGCCCGTTTCTTTCCCGGGGTTTTGTGCCAGGGACAACCATTTTGTTCCCTTGGACACCTCTTCAAGAAGTTCACTGGACAAGGTTCTCCTTCGAGGGTTCCGACCGTTTCTTTCCCTGGGTTGTGTGCCAGGGACAATCGTTTTGTTCCTTCAGGTTACTCCTCTAGAAGCTCATTGGACAAGGTTCTCCTAAGAGGGTTCCAACCTCTTTGTTCCTTATTTGCTGAGGATATAGGGTTTATGATAAGGATTCCCGACCCCGTTTTGTTCCTCTGACTTCCTCTTCAAGAAGCTCATTGGACAACGTTCTCCTTCGAGAGTTCCGTCCGTTTCTTATTTCCCTGGGTTTTATGCCAGGGACAATCATTTTGTTCCTTTGGACTCCTCTTCAAGAAGTTCACTGGACAAGGTTCTCCTACGAGGGTTCCGACCGCTTTGATCCTTATTTGCTGAGGACATAGGGTTTCCGAAAAAGATTCCTGACCGTTCCTTCGAGTTCCTCTTCAAGGATCTAGCTGGACAAGGTTCTCCGTTTTGTTCCCTAGGTTTCGTGCTAGGGACATATTATATGAAATACCGTGCTAGTTATTTTCAAGACTAGAAAAACATTGTAGTATATATGTTATTTATTGTAAGAAGCTAAAATTACAATTTATATGAAATAACTTGTTAGTTCCTAATTTTGAAAAACTTTAAATAAAAGAATCTTTTTGTAAATAACTAAATAAAAGAATTAAGTGCTTAGGATATCGAATATAATCAAAACTAATCGTGTCGAAGGTAGATCTACAGGTATGGTGCTGTTAGATATCGGAAAAGCTATTGATTACGTTTGGCATAATGCCCTATTTATAAGAAGAAAACATTCGGAATGCCAATTTTCCTAATAAAAATAGTTCAAAGCTTCTTGTCAGGAAGATGTTTAAAAGTGTATGTAAGCAAAAGTAAATCTTATTGAACGACCAGTATGGTCAAGGTTCAGTGCTCGGTCCTGTCCTATATAACATCAAACACCTCTGATTTTCCACAGCTACCATATTGTGAAACAGGAATTTATGCAGATGATACCTGTGTAATTTTTTCGCATGAGTTTGGTCTCAATATTGAGAATTGATTTGTAGAAGAATTCAAAAGCTATGTGATACTTTTTTAACAAACTGTGATATTTCTGATAAACCCTTGGTTGTCCAACTAAATGATTTGTAATGTCCCATAGTATAGTTATATTTTGTTATTTTTTTATTTATATATTTATTTATTTATTTAATTATTTACATATTTGGTTTATATTGTTCATTGTTGTCTATGTATCTATTACTTTATTTATTTAATTCGTTATTTAATTATTTAGTTTCTTACATATTTTTTTACTTATTTATTTGTTTATCTGTTTACTTATCCATTTATTTATATATTTGTTTATTTATTTGTTAAATTATTTATTTATTTAGTTATTTATTTATTTATTTATTTATTTTTTAACTTGATTATTTATTTATTTATCATTAACTTAGTCATTTATTAATTTATTTATTCATTTATTTGTGTATCAGTTTATATATTAATTTATTTGTTTTATATACGTATGTACATATTATATATTTTCTTTTTTTTCATATTAATTTATGATCTGAAATTACAAATTCATATTAGAATGTTTCAATATTAATTTTACTTTTGTTTTTTTTTTTTCATTTCATTTTAAAAAAATATCTTGTTATCTAGTTTACAATTTATTTATCTTAGTAAATGAGTTTTTTTTTATTCCCTTCTATTTTTGTTAAGTTTTTTATTTAATCAAAACTCTATCTTTTCTCATATTATTATAATTATTATTATAATATCTTTTGTTTTTTGCTTTAAATTGAAATAATTGTCATGCTTTCCTTCAGAATGTACTGATTTTCTTTACTTTATATTCAACTTATAAAAATGTTAAAATAACTTATTTAGTAGAAAGATATATTATAAGCATCAAATCTCTATGTGTAAACTGAGCGGTAGCAACCAAATTGAGCAGAACATGTGGCTTCAGTGGGGCGGTGTGTAGTGCATCGGCCTCTGAATTGCAAGGTTCATGGTTCGCTCCCAGATGACGGCAAAGAGTTTTTTCAATTAATACGAGCATAGCCATACTAAGCACCACTAAAGGAGTCTGATGATCGAGTTGGCTCTCGTGAAATAGCTATAACTCCAGCCTATATACTTGGTGGTAACACACGCAAGTTGTTGTTGTTCAATCAAAATTATTCAATATAAATTGATGTATAACTTGCAGCATGCACTGCACTTGTGTGGATTTCCATTTACACACAAATTCAACTTTAACCAATTATTATATTATCTGAAGTACGAAATAAAATATCTATCTATCTATCGATTACCAAAATAATGGTTTGGTTCGCGCATCGCGCGCTGCGTCCACTATTCGGTCTACATAATTGCCCAGCAGAGTCGTGGATTTGTTTCGCACCACGTTTACTCTACTAGTGGATAATGCACATCCTCAGAGACGCGCGCCGCGTGCCGTACAGTGCGCACCGAATACGCTATTGCTGCTGTGGAGCAGAATATCGAAGAAGACCCAAATGAGTATCAGTACATCCACCATCGCATCAAAAATTCGTGGTCGATAATTAGGCCTATCGGCTGGAATTTATTCGAGCCAGCCACGGCAACGCGGCCACTTGCCCGAAATCATTTTAGTAAAAATATAATGGCAAGCCCTTATCTTTATAATAAAGCTAAATTTTTGGAAATAACTTTAAATTATATGCTTTATATTTCTTCTTGAAAACCACACGTCAAAAAAAAAAAACAACCTTAAAGTATAAAATGTTTAAAAAAATCACACTCAGCAGCTATTAATATTATACTACGTCCCATAGAACGGTTTTCTGATTTAGAATTTCCCATTATCGGCTGAACGGATTTAAATAATCTTTTTCTTTACAAATTTCAAATATATAATTGGAAATAATATTTCATATTAAAATATTCAAACACATTTTTGGAAATTTTTACAAAAGTCCTTTTTTTTGGAAATTCAATATTTCAAAAATTGATCGGTAAGTCTTTGTAAGTTTTTTTATATGCATATCAATACATCCCTAAGATTTGCATAGTAAAATTTTCTATTAAAAATGTTATAAGAATTTTATATATAAAATATGAATATACATAGTAAAAACACCGTTTCAGCGATTTTAAATTTTTTACACAAACACATATATTTCACAACATGTTGAGTGAATAAGATCTCCAACACTTATACACACGGAACAATAAATTATTATTTTTAGTGCAGCTACAACAATGGAATTTTCTTTACAAACTTTTCTGTATTTACTGTTATTGCTCAAAACATTTGTAATGCTTTAACCAACTTCTACTATACAGATCCTTCAAAACCATTAAAGTATTTCCAGCACTCAAGAGTAGGTACATACAAATAAGAAGTTCAAAACTACATTTTTCAGCATGAATGAAAAAAAAAGTTAACATATTTCCAACCATTTTGCAGCTAGATACAGGGAAATGTATGAATTATGTATGTTATGTAAATAGATTTGTTGAGTGTATGTTATGCATTTAAAAACTCTTCAAGGAATCATTGTTGATTGTATAAACAGAGTGCATTACAAAAAAAGTTAAGTTATATTTTCCCCTGAGGTAGGTACTCATAGAAAATTCTAAGTAAAAATATAGGATGAGAGGCATCAGGTATTATAATTAAAAGATAATCTTCGAAACCGATTAATCAGCATGTGTGTTAGCTCTGATAAACTTAAGCGTAGGTAATTCAAACAAATGTATTCCCAAAAGACTTGTGCAATAAATCTTAATAAATCTAAAAATATTACAACCCCTAATGGCATCCCACCGGAAGTCCTTCTGCAAAAAATATATTGTTGTATATATAAATTATATTAATTTCAAAAGTTCGCATGACAACTACATTTATTTATGTTATTGCGAGGAAAATGTACGGAAAAAACAGCATGAAATTTGATGAAATATTTCTTTTGATTCCCTCCGACGACAGTAACAAGGGTTGAATTTCAAGAAAAGTGTTCGTATATTTAAGCCTTTCAAAATGTTGACAAAAAGTTAGAACGTAGATATGTATGAGTGTAGGTATAGATATTATTATTAAAAAAAAGAATTTTTTTGCACATTTTTATTCGCAACTCAAAAAGTTTTTCATTTTGATTTGGGTTTAGGGCGCTAACTACTTCTCACAAAATGACACACCATGCCAGAAAGAGCTTATCGCCTTATGTTGACCAAAGAAATATTAATTTTCTTGGGAAAAAAGATGAAAATCTCACGGTTATTACAGAAGGGATTCTTGAGCGAAAAATTATGTTTGACGTTTGACAAGTTCTGATTTCATATACTTACATCTACATATTATGTATGTACATATGTATCCTGAAGAAACAATTTTAATTAATTTTGTTTTCTCAAATAAAAAAAACAGATAATAACGTAGGAAACAGAAAAATTGGTTTCAAGTGAGACAGATGGCAGGCGTCTGGAATTTTTGATTGCACGAGAAATGGCTTCTTGTTGTCGATAATTAAAACAATACAAACAATACGGAAACAAAAAAGGGAATAGGTGCAACCCGCACTAGTACCTTCGGAAACTACATAAAACCTGGATGTTATTTTTTTATTATCAGCTTACTAGCTGTTTAATATGCAATATGAAGTGAAGACCAATGTTCTGGGCCGAACGCTCACTAGATATTCGAGTCAAAAACATTTATCAATCATTTTTGTAGGCTTTTACTAAGAAAAAAAAAACTGTTTACAAAACTTATTCATTCTTAATTACAGAATAATTGTGTGGCAGAATAAAATTTGCCTGGAGTCGATATAATTGTTTGTTCTCAAGATATTTCAGTTGAAAATATTTTTGTACAATTTTAAGAATTTATTTTCATAGCAAGTTTTTTGCTTGAAAAAAAAACTGTACCTACATCTAAGGCACCATTAAGACGGTATAATTTCAGTTTCAGTCGAGCTATCAGTTAAGCTTTCAGTTAAAGTGATAATTTCTCTCCACCAAATTATCACTCACAGCACCACAAAGAAATAGACTATGTTACATTTCCCATTGATTTCAACCCAATAAACATAACAGATATCCCAACCATCAGGGAACCCCGGAATGAAAACTGGTCCAAAAATGCAAATCATGTTTCGGCCTTTACTGACGGTTCCAAACCCTTCGAGGGGGGCATCTTCTCAGATAACCCACCTAATCTATGAAGATTCCAAAGCTTTGCAGTGTATTCCAAGATGTGTTTGCAGTTTGCGAAGCCACAAAACATCTTGCCTTACGTGAAGTAGTCAACAATAATAATTGACATCTTCATAGATAGCCAGGTGGCAATTAAAGCCATTTCCTCAATCACCATAAAGTCCAAACAGATATTGCAACAGACGCAGTAATCCCAAGATGGGTCCTAGAACATAGGGATATTTACGGGAATGAAATGGCCGTTGAACTGGTCAAAAACGGGTTACCTTTTGATCCAAGCCAAATTGAAGTCTGGGTGCTTATGCCACTGGAGCAAGAAAAAAGTAGATTTTACCACAGCTTCCTTAAAGCTGCAGATGTCAGATGGTCATCCATTGACACTTGTCAGGTTTCAAGGAATCTATGGCCAAATATTTCGAGGAAAAAACACTGAAAGCTAAGCAGGTCTAAATAATAATCACTCATAGCTGGTGTCCGGCTCCCAATTCATGGAGGGTCTCTGCCTGAGATTATTGCGGTTCTCCATTGGTTTCGGTCCCTTGCAAGGTTTTTCCAGTCGTCGAGACCTAGCGCTTTTGCGTCTGTGACCACCTGGTCCTTGGTTCAGTCTTCCTGGTTGTCTCAAACCTGGCCGGGGGCTAGGATTCGAAGATTCTCTTGGCTGGAGCGTTGTTGTCCATTCGCTCGATGTGGCCAAGCAAGTGTAGTCGACGTGTTTTGGCTTTTTTGACTGCATCCACATCTTGGTACAGCTAGTACAATTTTACGATTGAATCTTCTCCTCCACTCGCCCTCTTCACGTATAGAACCAAATATCCACTGAAGAATTTTTCTCTCAAAAGTGCCCAGTATTAATTCCCCTATTTCACTTATCGTCCAGCTCTCAGCACCGGCGGCGAGTAGAACTGGTAAATTAGCGTTTTGTATAGCGTGCACTTTGTCTTTTGAGAAAGGGGTTTTTAACCCATTTGTTTGGCCACACTGAAGTAGCAGTGGTTCGCTAGGGTAATTCTTCATCGGATTTCCACTAAGGTGTCGTTCGTGTAATTGATGTTAGATAGATAGATCATTTATTGTAGCTGAATTATTATACATTTTTTCATTAAACCTATATTGCACAATTTACAGAGACTTGGTATAAAGCTACCTTACTACTGAAAAATTTATAACAATGTTTTTAAATATCACTGACGTTAATATAATTGGTAGAAGGAAAAGCTACAGAAAAAACCTTCTTTAAATAGATGAGATGGAGAGAAGGGGAGGGAATAACTGACAAAAACCTCAAATCAATGACTTTTTACAAAAATAATGCGAATATGACAAAAATCAAATAAATAAACATTTTAATAAATAAATAACAAATAAATAAATAAGTTAATAATTTAACATTCAAATAAATAAATAAGTAGCAAAATTAATAACAAAAAAAAAATACAAAAAAATACAAAAAAATAAGTAAATAAATAAATACATAATTAAGTGAAATAACAAACAAAAATAAGTAATAAATAAATAAATAAATAATTAATAAATAAATAAATAAATGAATAAATAAATGAAATAAATAAATAAATAAATAAATAAATAAATAAATAAATAAATAGATAAATAAATAAATAAATAAATAAATAATTAACTAAATAAAAAAAAAATATCACAGAAGAAATAAATATCAATAAATAAATAAATTAATTTTAATAAATTAACAAATAAATATATCACAGAAAAAAAAAATAAAAATATTTAAATCACTATAGTTGAATAAATAAATAAATAATGTTCATAAAGTCAGATTTGATATAAGGTAGTTGTCAGATGAACTACAGGATAAGTCATAGCTGTTGCCTAGTTTTACTATTCTAGATGGAATTCTTTCCATCTTTGTTATTCTATGTAATTCTTCTGTCGAATAATGCCATGGCAAATTAAGCATCATCTTCAAAATTTTGTTTTGCATTCTTTGCAACCTAAGTATATGCACATTTGCACATTTTCCCCACACAGGTGATCCATACAGTATGATGCTTTGAAAAATTACTTTATATAAAATAAGCTTATTTTCATCACTTAACTTTGATTTCCTATTGATAAACGGATACATCATTTTAATTGTCACATTAACCTTGTTTATTGTTTTCTGGATATGTAATCCAAAAGTTAATGTTTTATCAAGGTGAACTCCTAAGTATTTGGCATTGGATCTCCATTCTGTTTGTGTTCCATTAATTGTTAAGCTTCTACTAGGAAGAAAACAAGCTTTCCTTTTTCTGGTGAAAAAGACGGCTTGAGTCTTTCCAGCATTTAATTTTATTTTCCACTTATTAAAATAGTTTTGGATGCTATCTAAGGCAGATTGCAAATTGGTTTCAATCAATAAACCATATGAATCTGCTGAATAGATGCAAGTATCATCTGCAAAGATAGCAGTTTCACAGCCACTAAACTTTGGAAAATCAGATGTATATATGTTGTACAAAAATGGCCCCAAAACAGATCCTTGGGGAACACCTGCTAAAATTTCCTTAGAATCTGAACATTCAGCATTAATAGAGACTTTAAATGTGCGTCCGGTCAAAAAAGAAAAAATTATTTTATTTAGGTACCGAGGAAAATTCAAAATTCTTAATTTATGAATCAGACCATTGTGCCATACTGTGTCGAAAGCCTTCTCAACATCAAGTAAAACTAATCCTGTGCTTTTCCCTAAAGCGAAGTTGTTTTTAATATCTTTAGTTATCCGATGTATCTGATGTACTGTACTGTGGTGACATCGAAATCCGAATTGTTCTACAGGCAAGATATTATATAAATTTAAATGATTAAGAAGATTACTTTTTATTACTTTTTCGAGACATTTGAATTGATGTTTGTTCCGAGGTAGGTGAACTCCTTGACTACCTCGAAATTACTGCTACCAACAGTGACGTTTTGTTCTAGGCGATTGACTGATGAGGCTTTATTTGCTGATAGCATATACTTTGTTTTGTCCTCATTCACTTCTGCAAGACCAACGTGTTTCGCCTGTTCATCAACAGCTGTGAATGCTTCAAGAACAGCTCGCTTGGAGCGACCGATGATGCCGATGTCGTCCGCATAGCCAAGCAGTTGAGAAGACCTGCTGAACCCTGTACACATCTGGAAAAACTCGCATTTGCACGTTGCACCACGTATTTTGTAACGCCATGTAGCATATCTGGATCAGGCTTTCAGCATCCCGAGTTCCGACATCGCCAATAGAAGCTCTTCTATCATATGCGGCTTTGAAGTCGATGAATAGGTGGTGGGTCTCGACTTGAATTTCGTTGGGCTTTTCCAGGATTTGCCTCAATGTGAAGATTTGGTCTATCGTTGATCAGCCTGGCCTGAAGCCACACTGGTATGTGCCGATCATAGTGTTGCCGAAAGGTTTTAGACGCTCACATAGTAGTAATATGTTAGATGGAATCTTATAGGCAACATTAAGCAGGGATATGCCTCTGTAGTTCTTGCAGGTCATAGGATCGCTTTTTTGTAGATTGGGCATATGGAGCTATTTGACCGGTCGTCGGGCATACTTTAATCCTCCCACACTTGGTTGATGAGCTGGTGCATGTACAATACCATGACATCTCCACCACACTTGAAGAGTTCCGCAGGTAGGCCATCCGAGGCAGCGGATTTGCTGTTCCTAAAACTGTGGATGGCTTTCTTAACCTCTTCAGTACTGGGCGCTGGGACTGGATCTTCATTGACATGCTTCTATGTTCCCCTGTCTCCTGCTCTACATAATACCCATCAACCACCTACTGGAAATGCTGCTTAAACACGTCTGAAATTCCGTGTGCTTTGCTGATTATGTTCCGTTCGCTGTTTTGAAGAGCTTGCGTGCCAGTCCTATAACCAGATTCCAGATGCTTGGCTATTTTGTAGAACCGGTGGTTGATAGTTGTGGTGCTAGACTCCTCGAGATACCTGACCTGAAAGGCTGCGGATGCTCTTTTGTTTCCGCGCACGTTTTTTTCTCTTTCCTTCTCTTTTCACGGTACTCCTCTCTTGCTGCTCTTGTTTTCCGTTGCAGTATTTGGATTCATCGTGCATTTTCCATCTCATGCTGCAATTCCGCACATTCGTTATCATACAACGAGTTGATAGCCTATGGTGATCTCAGCTGTCTCCTTTATGATGTCCCGATACTGGTTCCACTGATTGTTGGCGCTTGTGGCTGGGGGTGCGGCAGAGAGTTTCCCGGTCAATTGCTCACTGTAGTCTCTGGCTTTATCAGATGTGCTTAGGCATGCAATGTTGAATTTCTTCCTTTGGTTGGTCTTCGTTTTCCTTTCATTGGATAGTCGGGTTCTGAACTTTGTCACAACAAGAAAGTGGGCAGAGTTAGAGTCCACCTTTGAAACTCAGAAAGTTCGCACGGGCGCACGTCCAAGAATCAAGATGTTCGATGCCTGCCTTGTGCCAATCAGCAAGTGGTCGATTTGGTTGGTGGTTCGATCCATCTGGTTGTTGTGTGTATCCTTCACTTGGGGAACCTAGTGCTACTTGTCACGGTATTTCGACCTACAACAAAGTCGATTAGTCGAGAGCCTTTATCTGTTGTCATTTCGTGGAGGCTATGACTGCCAACTAATTCACGAAAGATGTTTTCATTTCCGACTTTAGCATTGAAGTCTCCGAGCATAGCTTTGACATCGTACTCCGGACAGGCTCCGTAGGCTCCGTCCAGGAGGTCGTAAAACTCCTCCTTGTTAAACTCCTCAGCTTCTTCGGTAGGGGCATGTGCAAATATTTAGGCTTATATTTTGGAAGGTAGCTTTGATGCGGACCACAGCCAGGCGATCGCTTATCGGCTTAAAATCGATGACTTTCGATCTGAATCGATTTCCCACGATGAATCCGCATCCTATAGCATGTGCAGTCTTTGATGACAGCTGTAATAAATGTCGCGCAATCTTTTCTTTTCGTTATTCCTGATCCTATCCATCCTGTCTCCTGGATCGCGGTTATGTGACTTGTCTACCGCGAGAGGACAGATTCAAGTTTTTGAGTAGCACCTGGTGTATAGAGTGCCCTTACATTCCAGGTCCATACTCGTAGGTCGTAGTCCATTTTTGTTCCGGGTTTGGTTGCCATTTGAGGGGGGTCATTAGCCGAGGCGTCACGCATCTTTTTCGTAACAATGTTTTTTTTTACTTTGGTCGGGTCGTTAACCCAACGCTCTAACCTCCAATCTGCAGGGCCACGGGCTTAATCTTAAATGTTGCAAGTCTTGCCTTGATCAACATTGGCTCTAACAGGTTTAGCAAGTCATGATATAAAGCCAAGACCAGTATCAGGCCGCTATCAACTTGGAGGCTATGTAAACACTTGATGTGTGGGAAAAGGTACAGCTCGAGGCCCCCAGTTCCTACAACATCCATATCTAATTTAAGATATTATTAAGTCGGCCCACGTATGGTTCTTTATTTGACTTCAAGTGAATTGTTCCTTAACAGCTTTACCAAACTCAGTTATGGTTTTAAACCCTCAGTGTCTCACTTTTTGTTTCGGAAATTTATTGGGACTCTTTATATCTCTGCAGGTATTTATGAAATCAATTTCAATTTTTCCAAAAGAAAAAAAAAAAGATTTTATAATTATTTCGCTGGTAAAAGCAATATGAGTTATTGCTATTATAAACTTTGTTCAAAATAAAAATAAAAAAATGAGTACTTATCCTACCTGTAAAAAAGTTCAGACTTAATTTTAAATTATTTCAGATATTATAGTCGAAGCGGACTTCCGTTTTCAGATTCCGTTCTCGGATGCCTCTACATTATGTAGGTAAGGTAGGTAGGTACTTCATAACGACGAAAAAAAAACAACTTAAATGAATTATTGATTATGCCTACCCACGTATACCAAATAGACCTCCTCTTTCATCAGACATTATATTCAATTGAATCCTGAGCTTAAAGCCGATAGGAAAGAGCATCAACGAGATCTTTAGATGGATGGTACGTGCTTGCGCGTTTGTGCATCCCTTTCCACCTGTAAACATATAAGTATTCTCGATATTCATCAGCCACTGAGCCACCTCTCCATGGGAATTATAACAGTGGATGCTAGGTGAAATTGAATTATGAATGATGGGTCGTCGGCCGACTAGGAGTGATAAGAAATTCCATGAATTCTGATGATACGGGCAAAACTTTTGATGATAAAGAACCGAACAAAATTAAAGTAAATGATATAATGCCGTATTGGAACTATTATAATAATATGTTAAAGTGAAGTAGGGAATAAAATGCTTTGGCAAAAATTCCAAGAAATTATTTAATAGACCTCTTAATTTGTATATTGTCAAGTCTCAAGTGGGTTATGAAAAGTGGAGGGAATTCTTTTATATCTACGAGAATTAATATTCTTAATTTATTAGTCTGATTGCACCTATAGTAGATTTATTTTCTTTTATTCATACCAGAGAACTTCAATAAAATTAAGAATTGAGTACAGACTGATTTTAACTATTTTCTTCATAAATAAAAGGAGGCAGAATATTGAGAGGTGCACTTTTAAGTTTTTATTTAAAAAAATTGATATTTTATGCGCATCTCCTGACCCTAGAAGGTTCTCTGGTGAAACACAGGGATCTTACATCGTTTATGGTCCCGTTCGGAGCAGACTGATGCTCTAAGTCATCCAGGTTTGGAATTAGGTATATTTTGAGACCTTCATGATCTGTAACTTCTCGTCGATAAAATTCGTCGAGAAACAATGGAAACTGAAACAAATTGTATGAGTTTTGTTTCATTTTTCAACGTTTCTCGACGAATTTTATCGATGTGATAGATACAGAACAAGGGTCCTACGCAGCGTTGCCGCCAAAAAAAAATTTTCGTGCCACATTTTTTGAAAAAACGTGCCATTTATGAAATTTTCGTGCCATATGAAAAAAAAAATCAATTTGTTCTTTAAAAATAAATTTTAATTCAATACTATTACTATTACAAAAACAAAAATCACTTCCTCTATTCGTGTAGGCATTGTCCAGAAGCAGGAGTTTTTGGCAAGTTCATAACTACCTATTTCACATCACATTATGAGTATTATTATTATTTAAAAATATAAAGAATAAAGCTTTGTATGACAACTGAATATTAAAATATCTACGCTCTACTACATTGTAATGAAATAATTGTGTTCATACTAGGTTTGTTCCTTGCCGACTTTCAAACAGTTTGAAACCACCAGATTTAGTTCGAAGTCGTTCCACACTTAAAAATTGTACTGGTCCGCACCAAATCTGGCGGTCTGAAACTGTTTGGGACTAAACCAAGGAACAGGGTTACTATGAGTTAGAATGGATGCATCCAGTTCTGTTGAGGTGATAAGGTAGACACGTCCAGTTCTTTTGATGAATATTGACACTGTGTTTATACTATGAGTTTAAATTTATGTAAGATAATGAAAATAAAAAAAACGTGCCATATTGAAACTTTTCGTGCCACCGTGCCACGAGAAAATTTCCGTGTCAAAATGGCACGATCGTGCCACATCGGCAACGCTGGCTCCTACGTGCCCACTAATGAAGCTATCAATAAGACAAAACCAACAACGCAAATCGTCTTGTACTAGGTGGGACTGTATTTCAACATAAGACTTGCAACAAAATCACCTGGGTGCATCCGGATGGTCAAACTTAAAACCAAATTGACCATATCATGATTCAGCAGCGATGGAGTAAGTCAATGTGCGATGTTCGAAGTATTAGAAATGCCGACATGGGAAGTGAAAGCGACCACAATTTGGTTCTCATGAGTCTCAAACTACGAACCACAGCTGTACAACGACAATCACAGGGTGCTTCAGAGAGTTCGAAGTTCAATAGCAATGCTTTAAGTGATCCCAACATAAGTCTTAACTATGTCATAAACCTAATCGACGGAGCTTTGTCATTAAACGGAATTCAACATTCAACAATTGATGAGATGCGGAGCGATATAAAAAGTATTTTTATGGAGTTTGGATCCAAAACTGTTCCCAAGCGGACGATAGTTAGAGACTCTTGGAAATCCCATGACAACTGGGATAAAATCAAGCTTTGCAGGTCGATGAAGATGCAAATAAATGCCGAAGCAGATGCTCAACGATAGGCTGAATCGCGAAACGAGAATCGCCTTGCACGTAAGACGGTCTATGTGTGAGACGTGACAGGAGGGTGAGGTTAAATGGACTCGCAGATAATGCGGAATACGCTGTAAAAAGAGGATTTATCCGGGCAATGTTACCAAGTAGCCAAAAATGTTATTGGGAAAAAAAGCAACACCAATCATCCTGTAGTGGATGATTGTGGTATCACTTAACGACCAGCAAGGCAGACGGAAGGGCAATTTTTGTACCCTGCTTAGTGAGGATTCTGTTGCGCAGAGTGATGAAGTGCACCATCTTAACAAAATTCCTATAGGGGTATTGGCAGCGAGCCCTCTTCTGTATCGGAAGTTAGAACATCAATAAATCTCCTCAAAAACAAAAAGGCAGCTGGACTTGACGGAATACCAGCTGAATTCCTGAAAGCCAATCCCGTAACAGAGGCTTGTATTTTTCACCCGTTGATACAAATCATTTGGGCAAACGAAAACTATCCCTAGGATTGGAAGGATGGTGTGATTGTAAAGCTGAGGTGACCCCCATAATTGTAACCTTTGATGTGGTATCACCATTTTGTCCGATTTCCCAAAACTAATGGCAACCATAATTCTCGAGCGGATAAAGGATAGAATCGAGTCTACACTCAAGAGGCATCAACCTGGCTTCCGCAGTGGTCGATCGTGTGTCGACCATATCAACTCTTTTCCTATCGTTCTTGAACAGTCGATTGAATTTCAATCACCGCTTGACCCCATGTTCGTGGATTTTGAGAAGGCCTTCGATATAATTAGCTTATGAGAATGTATATGGAGATCGTTGCTTGGTAGAGGAGTTCCACCAAAAATTGTTGCCATTATTTAGGAGTCCTACAACAACACAAGGTTTTTGGTTTTTCACAATGGGCAACTATCCGACTCCTTCGTAGTTCAATAGGGTGATACAAGGGAGTGTTCTATCACCAATTCTCTTCTTGCTGGCAATGGACGACATATTGACGGCCAGGGTATATACAGCTGAGCGACAGGGTATTCAATGGAGATGGAGACCGTTTGAAAGGCTCAGTCATATAAAGAAACTTTGCCAGTGACATATATGTTTGCCGGAAAATGACATCAGTGGGCTGCATGGGATGTGCCAAGAACTGCAAGGGGAGGGAGAGGCGAGTGGTCTAAGAGTAAACAGCAAAATGACAAAACAAAAATGCTCACAAGCCGCTCCACTCAGCAGCGTTTTATTCTATAGGAGATACCAGTAGAAGAAATCGAACAGTTTAACTATCTTAGCAGTTTTGTTTCTGCAAATGGTGGTACGTACCTGAACGTTAAAAGTAGAATTAATTAGGCTCGTGATGCCTTCGGTACTCTGTCCCCAATTTGGAAATCCTATCAAATCTTTGAATCCAATGTCAAATCTGTGCTTTTATAAGCTTGTGAAACCTGGAAAGTCACGACTAACATCTCGAAGAAATTGCAAACTTTTGTGAATCACTGGCTTCACCACATCCTAAAATTTCGCTGGCCCTAGATAATATCAAACGAGGAATTGTGCCGCAGGACAAGTCAAAAGTGGCTGGACGTTCGGGACGTCGAGTTGGGGCCCTTTGCCCCAATCGGGGTTACATGACTTCATAATGATGTTGCGACAGTCAAAAAAAAAGTGACTGTAACCACATATCGAAACTTTCAATGCTTTCCTGGACCTTCCTATTTTTTTATCAAAAACGGCTGGGGGGTCTCAAAATTTAATTTCGGAAAATGTCCCATAGCAAAAGTTACGTCTCTTGAAATCATCTTCAAGATCCATCTTACCTATCTTGAATATCTGAAGAAAAAAAATGCTGACACCCCTAATAAACCCAATGCTTACAGATGTGAGTCATAAAACACAATCTCTAAGGTAATTACTCGTAACTCTTATATCAAAAGGGTCGACAGCAATACAGCATCACCAACCGCTTTGGTGTTGGAATAATAGCAAATCCATACTTTCAATACAATTCTAGGGTCATATATATAAGAACCTATGTGTAAATGCTATAAATATATAGTTACATGATACAATTATAAAAATGTGTAACTTAAAACATGCCCTTAAAATAGCTCATGCAGAATGTTAATCGTGGTATTTGTGGCACGTAGCAGTGTCTTATTGGAAGTAAATGCTGGTTTTTATGACATCTCTGAGTTAACACAATAAGAAGTTGCCTTATCGGTGCCAGTTTCGTTTTGGAAAGAAGTTGGTATACGGACCGCTGATTCCATCAGATCAAAAGCCGCCCTAAACATGGATGAATTTGGTACTGGTTTATATCGTGTGTATCTTCACAAATCTGCAGTTTTTGTAAATGACAAATATGTACATACATAGGCGTACAGCACATTCATCTAGAAATAGACCTCATCGCTAGAGTTAACGGAGCACTCAGCAGATATTGCTTTAACAGCACAACAACTATTTGAAAAAGTTTAAGCCTGTTGAAGATCTATTAAAGAATAATATGCGTAGGAACTTAATTCGAAAAAAAATTGTCTTAATAGAACCAAATATAAACAAAGCTTCTTTTATTAAAAATAATTGATTGGAGTGTTTTCTTCTTCAGTATTGATGTAGTCACATTACCCATAATGCGGTATATAAACCTTTAACTTTTGAAACAGGAGTAACTTTCTTCCTCTATACGTACAATGCACATTCTCTTGTTTCTTTTCTATATGGTTACCTGGCCAACAAGAAGCTCAATAATGCAATTTCCTAGGCATCATTTATTGAGCATCCACCTGGAAGTTTAATAAAATATAAAAATGGGAATAACTAAACCAACAAAGACTGCGGCGGTGGCTGGTGGTCGTAGAAGTGAATTTTCCATAAGCCACTATAGTTAGACCTGTCTGTATGTGAGTGTGTGCATTTAGGGAGGCTGAAGAAAATCCAAGTATACCTACTACCTATAAAAAGTACGTCATAAAAACGAGTATCCTTACCTAGCCGTTTTTATTGGCTTCGCAACCAAGGAGGAAATCAAATTAAAAGTTTTGAAAGTATGCATTTCGAGAGAGAGCTGTTTGTTTTAAGAAAGAATTTTATCAGAGGTGAAATAGGACACATTCATGGTCATTTTTAAATTGCTTCAAAATTCAAAGTTAGTTTAATTGAATATTCTAAAGTTAACCTACATGTTTTTTTTTAGTTTAAAGTTATTTCTGGTGGAATAATTCAATTAACTTACATTTTAATGGCTATGACTTATGCTTTATAATCTATGTATTGTATATAAGTAAACACATTGCATAGATACTGAAAAAATTCTTGTACCTTTTTCCAAACAACTTTTCGAACACTTTTGATTGTAGGACTCTAAATGGCATCGATCTTCCATCATCCAAATCCTTTTAAGTATTCTCCAAATTACCTAACAGTTGCATTGTGTTTGAAAATTCTAAGGGTAGTAACTCCGCTACCCTTGAGTAAAGGTAAAACTACTTTTCCACAAGAACATATACCTTAAGGATTTAAAGCTGAAATCACTGATTGGTATACAATCTAAGGAAGCCATTATACGGCCTGAAAAGCAAAGGAGAAAATAAATAAATATTTTATACAACTTGGATACGAGATGTCGAGGTATGTGACTATTGTCTTAACATGAAAGTAAACAAGGCACTCACCTATATTACTGATGTCGTAAATATCTAAAAAATGTATGGCAAAGTGAAATCTGCATTCCATTTGTTGTTTTAAAACATTCACTTTTGTTTTGCATCCAAAATTTACATTTAATATAAAAAATGCTGTTTTGTTATGAAAGATTTTTGTTCGATAATAATAAAATTCTCAATATAAGGATTCAAAGCTTATGCGCTATAATATGAATACTGAGGGTGCGAATTCTTACTTTTTGTTGTTATGATAATTCAAATGTCTTTCTTTTTATATTGAATTTTTCTTGTAGAATTTATACATCAAGGCAGTACTCAGATCGTGCTGAATTTCAGCTCCCAGATTTATCTCCAAACACCAGCTGAAATTTTTACATAACATTTTTGTGGAGAATATCACATATGTAAAACAAATATTAAATTTAACTTGCGTTCCGAAAATACTAGGCAAAATTTTTGGGAGAATTTTATATGGGAGCAAAATTTAAACGTGTTCCAAAGATATTGGCTAAAACAACTAATTAAAGCCACGCCATCGCCATTTTGTTTGAATGATCCTACAATTTCTATTCATGAATATCTAATGAATATTTATCATTTTATTCATTTTATTTATTTATTATTTTAAAGAAAGCCAAATAATTCTGCGTCGGTCAGCTAAGCCTGAAAGATATCAACAGAAGAGCTTTGAAAAAGGAGACATTTGCTCTTGGTGGTCAAATTCTAAAATAAATAAAATAAATAGGAACCTTAATGATGAATTCTATCGATATCCATAGCTTTAGTTGATTCAGCTTAAAACAAAAAATTGCATTGAACATGTAAATTTGTTGATCTAACCCCATTTGTTTCGCCCAATACTCTACGGGCTTGAACAAAAGCATTTTTTTAATCCATTTTGTTTTTTGGCCAATCCCTAGGGACTTAAAAATGCACAGTTAAGATGTAAATTGTTAAGCCCAACATCATATTTTCGTTCAGTTTCCTTGAAGTTCGGGAAAATAACAGCTTACATGTATTGTAAAGCCCCAACCTCGTCGAATTTCTTTAAGGCTTGGGATAAAATACAGCCATTGCAATTCCGTTAGGGCTTGGAAAAACACATTTTAGCCGTAAATTGGTAGCCCCAGCTCTGACTTTCTGCCCCTCTTGTAAGGCTTGGAATAAATAAAGCCTTCGTTTTTATAATCAAATTGCTTAGTCTCATCTTCGGTTTTTTATCCAATTTCTTTGGGTACTTAGAAAAACATACTTTCATGCTAATTCTTCAATCTCAACCTTGTTTTAATAAATACTACAGAAAATCACAAATATTCACCCCGATTACAGAATCCGACAAATGAACTGCGGAGGGAATCAGACTCAATTTTGACATTTTTTCTATGAGCCAAATGTCAAAATTGAGTCAGATTCCCTCCGCAGCTCATTCTTCGGATTCTGTAATCGGCGTGATTATATCTATGATTTAAGGGATCATTCTTTTGTTGTTTCATGAAGTATTTTTAAAAATTTTAGATTTGAAAACGAACACAAAAATGACACATCGCGTAATGTATTATATTTTGCTATGTAATTAATTGTACTAATCAACTGTGAGGGGGGGGTATGGCCCCCCCACTGGATCTGCTACTGATTCCATTCAGAGGACTGCTTTGTAATTTCATCGTGTGGTTTCCTCAGTGTGTGTGACCAATCCACTGCCATTTACGCTTTCTTATGTCGCCGTCCAGCCATCTTGACTTGTCTTGAACCACAATAAACCCTCGGTTGATCAAATTTGAGGCCAGAAAATCTTTAGGATGTGCCGTAGATAGTGATTCACAAAAGCGTGCAATTTCTTGAGATGGTAGTCGTGACTTTCCAGGTGTCGCAAGCTTATAACAAACAGCACGGATTTGATATTGGATTCGATGAATCTCAGCTAAGTGCGTAAGGAGATTTTACTGGATTTTCAAATTGGGGACAAAGGCAGCACGAGCCTTATTAATTCTACTTTTAACTTTAAATTCTATTTAATTCTACTACAATACTTTCAAGGTAGTTAAATTGTTCAACCTCTTCAATTGGCGTCTCCTGTAGAAATAAACGCTGATGTGTGGAGCGGCCTGTGAGCATTATTTTTGTCTTTTTGCTGTATATTCTTAGACCATTATTGTAGTATTGAATTTTCACCACATACACATGGTTCCGCTAAGGCTTTTATTCAAATATCAATTCTTAATTCCCAAATTATCAACCAACTTGAGCACTAGTTGTCAATTCCAAATAAAAATAAACAAAAAAAACCTAATAGAACCGAATAAGTGTGAAAGCTAGGATTAATTTGTGTCTTGTGTGACCCGATTACGAGCAGTTTTGAAACGTAATGAAACCGATTCATGTCGAGGGGACATTCGGTGCTATTTGGTTTCTATTAGGTTTTTATTCTTGTCGTTTTCATCGGTTCACACTTATCAGGCCTGACCGAAAATGAACCGAAACAAGTCTAATAATGGTAACAATTTGTTGTAGAGTTCCTCTACCAAGCAGCGATCTACATATATGTACATACATTCTCAGTTAACTCGATCAAAGGCCTTCTCAAAATCCACGGACATGAGGTAAGGCGGTGATTGAAATTCCAGCGACTGCTCTAGGACGATACGCAAGGTGTTGATATGGTCGACCTCGATACCCGATCGATCACTGCGGAAGCCAGCTTGATGCCTCTTGAGTGTGGACTCGATTCTATCCTTTATTCACTCGAGAATTGGGAAGACGGACAAAACGTGGTACCACGCCAATTCTTGCAATTCTTAAGGTCACCATTCTTTGGCAGCTTAACAATCACACCCTCCTTCCAGTTCTTGGGATAGCTTTCTATTTCCCAAATTATGTGTATCAACGCATGCAGAAAACTAACCGCTGTAGTGATGTCCTAAATGGTTATTTTTGAATAACTGATATAACAGTTACCGTTATTTTGTAGTAACAGTTATTCTTAGAAGTTATAGTTACTTTTATTTGAGGCGGTGAGTGCAAAAGTGGTGTAACCCATTTTTTGGCACTTTTGATATTATTGCCTCGTATTTTTACATTTATGCATCAAATGTCATCAAAGTAAAAATTTTAATTTCTAAAATATTTAAGCTTTCCAAAAATGTGACGTATACTCCTTGAATCTCAGTTAAAATAGTATTAAAAATCGATTCAAAACGAAAAATATGATAAAAAAGAAGTGGGTTACACCACTTTTGCACTCAAAGCCCCATTTTAAATTAAAGAGCCCATGGATAGCTTACCTTTTTTAAGTTGGTTAGATCAAGACAAATGAAATTCTATTGTTTCAGTAAATAAAATTTAATCCATGTTTTTTGAAGTTGTACTGTTTAGAACAGTGCGCTCTATTAACTCAGAATAAAATAACAGACAGAGTAAAATGCATTTCAAAGTTAGTGTTCAGTTGTGTTTCAAAAAAAATTCAAAGCGCTCAGAACACGGTTGGTTCAGATATCAGATGATGTTTAAAACTTTCTCGAATTCCATAGAAGGATTTCTAACGATGGTGATGGATTACAAATCCTCTAAGAAATACGAAATTTTTGAGATTTTATTTTGTGCTTCGGAAAAGGGTGATTTTAGGGCTTTTGAAGTAATTTGCAACAAAATACTTATCATGTGCCATAATATAGTTTGTTACCTATTTGTCAAGCCATGAACTTGTGATGCTTTTACTTTGCAGCTGAGGTAAGCTCGGCGGTGTCCAGGATTCTTTCCCAAGAAGCAACGAAACTTGGGGTTAGGAGGATCTAATCTCCGAATAAAACGGCTTTAATTTCTGTATTAAGTTATTTACAACAATATTCTTTTATTTAAAGTTTTCAAAATCAAGAACTAACAAGTTATTTCATATAAATTATAATTTTAAGTTCTTAAATAAATAACATGGTACTTCATATATTTTACAATGTTTTTCTGATCTTAAAAATAACTAGCACGGTATTTCATATAATATGTCCCTAGCACGAAACCTAGGGAACAAAACGGTCGGAACCCTCAAAGGAGAACCTTGTCCAGCTAGACCCTTGAAGAGGGACTCGAAGGAACAAAACGGTCAGGAATCCTTATCGGAAACCCTATGTCCTCAGCAAATAAGGAACAAAGCGGTCGGAACCCTCTTAGGAGAACCTTGTCCAATGAGCTTCTAGAGGAGTAGCCCAAAGGAACAAAACGATTGTCCCTGGCACACAACCCAGGGAAAGAAACGGTCGGAACCCTCAAAGGAGAACCTTGTCCAGTGAACTACTTGAAGAGGAGTCCAAAGGAACAAAACGGTTGTCCCTGACACAAAACCCAGGGAAAGAAACGGGCGGAACTCTCAAAGGAGAACCTTGTCCAATGAGCTTCTTGAAGAGGAGATCAGAGGAACAAAACGGGGTCGGGAATCCTTATCAGAAACCCTATGTCCTCGGCAAATAAGGAACAAAGCGGTCGGAACCCTCTTAGGAGAACCTTGTCCAATGAGCTTCTAGAAGAGTAGCCCAAAGGAACAAAACGATTGTCCCTGGCACACAATCCAGGGAAAGAAACGGTCGGAACCCTCGAAGGAGCACCTTGTCCAGTGAACTTCTTGAAGAGGAGTCCAAAGGAACAAAACGGATGTCCCTGGCACGAAACCCAGGGAAAGAAACGGGCGGAACTCTCGAAGGAGAACCTTGTCCAATGAGCTTCTTGAAGAGGAGCTCAGAGGAATAAAACGGGGTCGGGAATCCTTATCAGAAACCCTATGTCCTCGGCAAGTAAGGAACAAAGCGGTCGGAACTCTCTTAGGAGAACCTTGTCCAATGAGCTTCTAGAGGAGTAGCCCAAAGGAACAAAACGGTTGTCCCTGGCACACAACCCAGGGAAAGAAACGGTCGGAACCCTCGAAGGAGAACCTTGTCCAGTGAACTGCTTGAAGAGGAGTCCAAAGGAACAAAACGGTTGTCCCTGGCACAAAACCCAGGGAAAGAAACGGGCGGAACTCTCGAAGGAGAACCTTGTCCAATGAGCTTCTTGAAGAGGAGATCAGAGGAAAGAAACGGTCGGAACTTCTTATGGAAATCCCTTATAACTTATACTATATACCTATATATGTATATATGCCTATACTGTTTGCCCTACCTAAATGGTTTTTCTAAACTAGCAAAAATATTTTATAAAAAAAGTTAGATTGGGCTCTGCGTTAGCAATGCCTATCTGTCACCGAAACGCCTTATAAAAGGTCTGTGTTACGGCCCGATCTTTAATTCTCTATACACTAAATTGGTATCCACCACTGGACGAGAAGAAAAGACAATTTTATCATTTTTTTTACTTTGCCATATAACATTTGGTGAAGTAAGTTAATGTGAATTGTAAAAGATGAAATTTAAATTTATACGTGTTTTCATGATTTTTAATTTTCTTCATGATATGAATGAATTAACGAAAGGCGGGTGTCATACGATGTATGCACAAAATGATAGGAGTGTATGATGTAATAATAAAGGTACTGTAGGAGTTGTAACGCTTCGTTACAAACTGTCAAATTCCATTGCAGGATTGCTACGATGTTGAAGGATTAAAAAACCTCTAAGAAATCCGAAATTTTTGAGATTTTATTTTGTGGTGCTCTGGAAAAGTTCGATTTCAGGGCTTTCGACTGATATGACTCTACATGTGCCAAGATTTAATTTGTTGTGCATCTGTAAAGCCATGAACTGTCAAATTCCATCGAAGGATGGCTACGATGTTGACGGATTAAAAAAACCTCTAAGAAATCCGAAATATTTGAGATTTTACTATGTGCTCCGGAAAAGGGCGATTTCAAGGCTTTCAACTGATATGTGGATCCAGGTGATTTTGTATTTTCTGCTATCTCTTGCAACCTGGAATTTACCTTCTAGGGCGGAGTGATTTTTTTACTTTTGGAAATTCAAAAACATACCCCCCGCAAAAGTTGCGTATGGTTAAAAAATAAATTTTAAGAATTTTTTTATTTTTTTAAATTCACCGCTAGGGGTCGCGCAGTGCGAGAGAAAATTTTGTTTTTGATTTTTTTTTTGTTTTTTTTTTTCAGTGTATCCGTCGCTCTATAACTTAGGTATGTATCAATATGAACAAATTGAAGAAGGTCTTATTCATTGTAAAAGCTCTTTGTTTTTTTATCGTTCGGTGTCAGGTTTTCAACGTTGGAAAACCAACAAAAAAGCAATCAATTTTAGTTCATACAAAAAATTTAAATGACAAGTTTTTTTAGATACATTTTTTGAAGGCTATTTTCAATTTAATAATATGATTTTTGTCAGTTCAGGAAATTCAAAACTATTTAAAATGAAAAACAAAGTTGCCTTCTATTTTCAAAAAAAACCGTTTCGGTTTTAAATAAAATAAAAGTAGGCTTTGCATTTCGTGTTATTTGAATTCAATTTAAATCGAATTACCTTTCGCTTTCACTCGCGTTTTTTGTTAAACAAAAGTACAAAAGAATATTCGAACATTAAAGTTTCACCTTGGATTACTTTATTTATATCAACTTTATTTTAAAAAAAGGTAAGTCTTGTAAAGTAATTTCAAAAGTGCCCTGAAAAACAAAACGTTGCAATGTTTGAGTGAATTTAATACATTTGCTGGAATTTTTTTCTAGAGATTAAATGGATACTCGTTCACAAAACAAAACTTGCCAGGTATTTGGAATTGGGAAAATGTTATCGCTGCGTGTGCTGCCAACGTACGAAGATGTTTGTCGCTACCTTACCTTCCTCGAAGATGAAGAAAACTCATCGATGAAGCGAATATCGCTCGCAGCTACGAAGGTCATGGAAATATACGTGATTTCTTCAATTCCAACAGTTGGTAAGTTCAGTGTTGAAAAAATGATTCATAAACTCAACGATAAAAGAAGTACTCTCATAAAAACACCGAAAGCCAGAAGAACCAGCAATGCATTTCAACAACGGTTAAAGGAATTCAAAACTGATGCCAAAAGACTCTTTGACATTAGTGCTTGTAAGTGCGTTGATTTTAAATGTTGTTCCTGTCCAAAAGACAAAAAAGTTCCGGTAAAAGAACGCTCCTTCCTGGAAGATCAAAGATCTCAAAAAAAAATGGCTATTGGGACAGTTGAGGTTCCTGGAACCATTAAGCTCCAAAGATCTCTCGCAAGAAGATTTGCAAGCTCTACATCTTCACCTTCAGACACTTTAAACACCCAAGCTGAATGTATAATTGTATAACCGACGACGATGGAGCCCAAATTAATTCCGACATCGAATCTGTGATCTCAATGTCACCCTCGCCAGAAAAAAACCACGTTTAGAGAATGAAGCGGTTTGTAATTTAAATCGTAAATCTCTCCCGAACGTTGCGAAGGTCGCAGACAGATTTAAGATATCTGATAGGGCAACAGCAACTATTGTTACAGCCGTCTTAACGGATTATGGAGTTATTAATGATATGGATCGGTCAAATATTGTTGATAGAAGCAAAATAAGGAGGGAGAGATCCAAACAAAGAATGGAAGTGGATCAGAGTTCTAACCGGCATCCCGTGGGCATTTACTTCGACGGTCGCAAGGACATCACAAAAACAGCCAAAGGCAATGTGGTTAAAGAGCATATTGTGTTGATTGGAGAACCTGATAGCCAGTACCTGGGTCATATCACACCACACAACGGGAAAGCAGAGACAATTACCAATGAGATACTAAACTTCTTGGAAAGATCGTGTATATCAGTAAATAGTCTCAAACTTATTGGATGCGACGGTACCAATGTTAATACCGGGGTAAGAGGTGGAATCATTCGGCAAATTGAGACGAAAATACAGCAACCTTTGCAATGGTCTATTTGCTTACTTCATGCCTACGAGTTACCTTTGAGACACTTGTTTGAGAAACTGTACGGTAAAACAACTGGGCCAAGCGCATACTCCGGAGAAATAGGAAAGGACTTAAAGAACTGTCAAAATTTAGGCGTCGTTCAGTATCAAGCAGTTCGAATAAATTTACCGGAAATACCATTGGCTTGTCTGAGCTCGGACCAAAAGTATTTTTATGAAATATGCAAAGCCATAAACGATGGTGTCCGAGAAGGCTCAATTTTCGAGAAAAACCCTGGAACAATGGTACATTCTAGATGGCTTACGACTGCTAACCGCATTCTTCGAGTGTATGTTGCAAAACAATCCCCGGATAAGCCATCAAAGCAAATAGTTGAGTATATTGCTAAAGTGTACGCAGTAATGTGGTTTGACATAAGATCTCAACCTTCCTTCGTGTATGGTGCGAAACATTTTTTCAAATCTATAAAGTTGACAAGGTATTTGCCAAATGATTTGAAAGGAATCGTAGATAATGTTTTCGCACGGAATGGATATTTTGGACACTGCGAAAACATTTTAGTAGCTATGTTGTTCGATGACCGCCGCGTACTTAAGGCTAGAGCAGCAGTCAACAGCAACACCAGTGAAGAATTTGTCCGAAAGTTTCAGCTCCCAAACTTTCAATTCGAAGCAGGTGAATATTACGAGTTAATAGATTGGTGGAAAACTGAAAATCACCGTTTAACTGAGCCTCCAGTACTAAAAGATTTTACCGAAGAAGAACTTTGGGATATTGTGGGACAAAAAGAAACTACCAAATCTAACTTTTTAAAACAGTTTCCTTGTCACAGCCAAGCAGTTGAAAGAGCGGTTAAGCTGGTGACTGAAGCTTCCCAAACTGTTTGTGGATTTAAGAACAGGGATGGAGTCATTAAAAATACTTTAATTTCACGAAAAGAACTTCCAAATATAGAAACAAAAAAAAATTATATTAAATAAAACTTAAAAAAAAAAAAAACAAATTAAAAATACAACAATTGTACTTGGTTTTCTTATAATCTAGAATTTTAAAAAATAAAAGCGTTTCCTAAAATTATTAGATAATAAGGGAGTTTGTTTTGTTCTACCACCTATGGTTTTGTTTTTTCTTTCATTGAAGTGCGCGCCCCCTAGTGGACATTTAAAAAGTAAAAAGTGCTCTTAAAGCCAATTAAATGACCCAAACGAAGTTATAAAGGGGTATATAATATATTCAATTTTTTTTTTTTTTTTTTTTTTTTTTTAAATTGCGATGCGCGACCCCTAGCGGTCATTTTAAAAATTAAAAAAAAAAATCTTAAATATTTTAAAAAGACTTGACACAACTTTTGCGGGGGGTATGTTTTTGATATTCCAATTTAATTTTTTCCCCATACATCAGCGCTCCGGCCTTTGTGCAACGAAATACTCATCATGTGCCATAATTCAGTTTGTTACCTATCTGTCAAGCCATGAACTGTCAAATTCCATCGCAGGATGGCTACGATGTTGACAGAGTAAAAACCTCTAAAAAATCCAAATTTTTTTTAGATTTTCCGTTTTTGCTCCGGAATAAGGTGATTTCAGAATTTTTGGGATAAGTTTTGAACAAAATACTAAACACGTCAACAAGTTTATTCGATATCAAAGTTAATAGTTGTTACCCTTTAAATCTATTGATATAACCATTTAGAAATAACTCTTAAGGCTTAAAGGTTATTCGATTTTCCATATCAAAAATACTTATTACCCTTAGTAGTTATTAAAATAACCATTAAGAAATAACTCTTAAGGCTTTCGTTTTCCCAACGGATGTAAAATACTAGCCGCTGTTACGGGATCGGCTTTCAGGAATTCAGCTGGTTTCCGTCAAGTCCAGCTGCCTTGTTATTTTTGAGGAGTTTTATTGATGTTTGAATTTCCTATACAGAATGGAGTTCGCTGTCAATACCCCATCTCATTAAGATGGGCACTGCAGCACTCTACGCAACTGAATCCTCATTCAGTAGGGCACAAAAATGGTCCTTCCATCTGCGTAGCTGATCCTCTCAATTGATACCAAAAGTGTGCCATCCTCATCCACTACAGGATTATTGGTGGTGTTTTTTTTCCCAATTACATCTTTGATATTTGGTACAATTCCCGGATATCTCCTCTTCTTGAAGCGTTTTCGACATATTCTGCGAGACCGTCTTTCCTCTCACCCTCCTGTCACGTCTCACACAGCGATAGACCATCTTGTGTGCAAGGTGATATTCGCTTCGCAATTCAGCCTTTCGATGAACATCTGCTTCGGTATTTATTTGCATTTTCGACGATTTGTGAAGCTCGATTTTATCCCAGGTGTCTTGGGATATCCAAGAGTCTCTAACTCACAGTTCGGATTCAGCCTCCATAGAAACACTATTTACCTACATATATCACACCACATCTCATCAATTGTTGAGTGTTGAATTCCGATTAATGACGAAGTTCTGTCGTTAAGGTTGGTGACATACTTGGTTATGACATATTTGACGTGGTTTTCTCGTTTTTACCATAAAAAGTCGAAAATTCTTAACGATTTAAAGTATTTTTTTAATACTAAAAAAAAAAGTACGACGAATGGTCCTAACTGTGTAGGAAGGGCAGCTTCTCATTCGTAGACCTATAGTAAATTGAACCACAAGGCGATTTTCTTGTTAGCCGCATCAACAGAATTGTAACCGTGGAAGATATTGCGTCCAACTAGGATGCAGAAATCACCACGGATGTTTCCTGGCAGAGAGTTAGCTGTGTTGGTGGCACCCATCCAACCATCTGGCCGGTCTTCACGACGTTCAAACCTTCCCACACCATTGGAATTACTGAGCCGGGGCTCATATCAATAACCAAACCGGGGAAGAATGGACGAGCAGACCAGTTGGGAGTAATGTTTCTCCAACAAGTTCTTGAAGCCCACATGAATTTCATGGAAACCAATTTGAAGCCCTTCTGTTTGAAACGATCGATGATCTTGCCGACGAATCCACGCGGGGACGGACGGCATCGGGATTGACCATGATTTAAGTACGTTCCTTGTTTGCTGCCATTGCTGTTGAGAACAACGAGATGTTGACATCACTTAAAGAGTTCGTAATGAACTTCGAAATCCTTTTTCCACCCTGTGATTATGGTTTCTTATTTCTTATACTTTAAACATCACACATTGACTTCCTCCATCGCTCATTAATAATGATATGGCCAATTTGGTTTTCAGTTTGACCATCCGGATGTTCCCAGGTGATTTTGTTGCACTTCATTTGCAGTCTCACCTCGCACAAGACGATTGACGTTACAAAAATCAACAAGCAAATCGCCATTTCCTTTCTGTGTACCCAAACCAAACCCCATTACGCGTTCCAAACCATAATGGTATCCCAATGCCCGAATTGGACATTGATGTCTCCCATGACGACTATGTTATTGGCTGTCGGAACACTCCCGTAAACCGAGTTAAGATGAGTTTAGAATGTGGTCTTGCCTTCTTGGGTCACTTCATTTGGGGGGGCGTAGCACTGAATCAATTTTTGAGCGAAACCTTGCTGCTATTGATCTTCCCGAAATGGGCATCCAAAAAATAAGACAACGCCTCGCTTCTTCGTTCAACATAATTTCGACACAATGCAGCCTTTGGCCACCCTCTCTTTTTAATCTCGTTTGTCTAGTGTCAGATCCGTATTCAGCTCTTCTTCTTCTCTTAGTTTTGCTTATGGATACTGATCTTTAGGCGAAGCATTTCACGCCCAACTTGCTCGTATCTACCTTCGCTGTACAAGGATCGAACGTCCCATTCTCCGATGTTTGTATACATGTGGTGGCCAAAAGTACCATTTACATTTCTTGAAAGAATTCCACTATTGGTTGGCGATTCATTTATTACTATGGTGTACTGATTGACGCTGGTACATGAAAGATGCTTCAATCCAGAATCCAATGTGCGTTTTACTGTACCCGAAGCTGCCGAAAGATTCTTCATAAAATGGTGACCTCTTGGGGACTCATTACCAGAGTTCTTGTCATAGTTCATGTGCTGGCATATATCCTTCCACAATGGTGTTTTCCGAGATATGACTAATAACATACATAAGCTCAGATTTTCAGGCACACTGGCCCTTTCTATGGTAGAACAAAGAACTAAGTAGAGGCTGCCCACTATGTCAAAACAGACACCTTTTGCAGCCGTCCAATATGGTTACAGACGCAATGAAAATGTTCAGCTTAAAAATTTTCATATTTTCTCAAAAGTCTTCCTTTAATTTTATGAAAGACGACTTAAAGTGCTTTTTTTTCTACAATAGGAGTTTTTTGTATGTTTGAACAATTCAAAAAGAAAGAAGTATACGAGTACCTTCATAAAAAGTTTGTGCTCTCATTTATTTTACTTTGTCAAATATTACCACCATAAATAATTAATGATATAAGTTAGTCCAAGTCTTCAATTGGTTTATCACGCAAAATCTCATTTCTTATTAAAATTATTTTAAACGTATCCTCATAATTAAATTTCAGTTTAATATTATTAAAAGCAATTCAGCTAGCTACGAGGATGTATGTAATATGCTTTTTCTGACTGCAAAAGGACTATACACGTACAATTCTCTTGAAACGTGAAACATTTGAAAATAAACTTTCTGCCAAACTGCCTGAGAGATAATAGGGCAATTTGCTGAGAGGAAATTCAAACGCAATTATCTTCTGAAACTCAAATAAACAGTGGTAAGGCATCATGGTTAGCGTTAACAAACTTCGAAACGACACCGTTTCGGAGTAATAAAATACAACCCCCTATTTTCACCACCAGAGTGTCCCGCATCTAAAGCTTATTACATTTTTAAGAACAATATAAAGGACACAGAGAAGGACTCTTTAGTTTACCAACACCATACCACCACACCACACCATACAGCATACAACACAATACCACCAAACCATCCCATAAAAGAGAAAATCTTTTTATACACAAATACACAAAATTCGTTTTTCTTATCGATGGCGTCGCAGAATGGAAAGCTTGAAATGGAAAACCTGAAGAGATAAAAGTTGAAGAATAAAATTTCACCGAACGCACAATCACCCCAGCCCCCCACCTTCCAAAAAAATACCAGGCAGTAGGTAAGCGGCAAGCACAGTCATCCTGAAAATGTCAAAGTAGCTGTAGTCCCAGATAAAATGGCGAAGAAAACAAATAATGTAGTATAGGGAAGGGATAGTTCCGGAATAGATAAGTCACGCACCAACGAACGAAGGAACGACATTTTGCCCAGGGGCGCAGCTTTTATATTGTCTAAATATGTGGGCTGTGTATAGACACCAGAAAAGGAACAAGAAAAGGTGCGATAAATTAGATGGTTGCCTTGTGATATATTGGAATATCTCGACAGGTTATCCCGGCGAATTGCGGAAGGAAAGGGAAGAGTACCTGTGTAGATTTATGTGACATAGGTTATATTACGTAAGAATTCGATAAGAAGTTTACTGATATATGTTTATGTACCTTCGTAATAATTGATCAAAAATAGATTTGTTTGTTTTTTAATGCTTTGAGGTAAATCTGTATATAACCCACTCAGATTTTATTTTTTAGAGAATTCTCTGAGGGTAATTGCAATCTGAAAGAATGAGAATAATTAAAATTTGTTGGCAATAAGATGAAAAATACTTTAACTTAATTATCCTTTGAACATATTTTAAAATACAGAAAGTGGTGTCTGACACAAACTAAAATCTTACTGTAAACTGTACCTACTGTAAAATCTTACTGTAAAGGCCAAGAGCCGGGTTCTGCAATTTATTACTAAACTTGTTTTCTTGATGGAATATGAATCTAAATCTAAGTTAGGAGGACGGGGAGATGGGAAACGGGTTTTATCAAATATCTCGTGAACTAAGTTAGTGAAAAAAATATTATTTTTTGGAAACCTAATGCTCCATTCTTTTATTTGCTTTTTTAAATGAAATTGCTTTTGTGAAAAAATTTAGAGAAATTCAATTTTATGGAAATATATTTTTGAAAACAATCAACTTGAAGTAAAATTCACAATTTTTCCAAAAATATTGACTTTAACGAAAACAACTTGATTTAAAAAAAACTAATAAAATAATGGAATATTTATGTTGGCTAGCTTTCAAACAAAATTTACTATTTTTGTTGTAGGTACGATTCATTTGATAAAACCAGAGGTCGAAAATAAAACTCAACTATTTGAAAAATCTTTAAAATTTCGCTTGCCTGCCGAGATTTTTAAAAATGGTCACTTAATAACCATTTAGTTTAAAAGGAACTTTTTCGGTTTCTCTCAGTGAGAAACTTTAATTTTGATTTTTTTAGGTTTTGGTTAACCACTGACCACTTATCGCTAAAAGAAAAAAATAAATTTCATTTGGATATTTGCATTTTGTTTTGTTGATTGAAAAGCTCTACTTTTGAATTTTCAAAGAATTGTTTGGTCATTCATTGTTTAATACTCTTCAATAAAAGTTTAGTGGAAGTGCTGATCGCAATTGACTCATTTTGGTCTTTGAGCTGACACTCGTCTATGAGGGTTGTGGTCAAAAACTCGTACCTTAAAATCGGTCAAAGTGCAACGTCACCGACTAGGATGGACACAATAACGACAGCAACAATTGCACGAGTGATGATTTCTTGACGTCATCTTGCCGATTGCGTTTTCACGTAGTTTTGTGTATTGTTGTCCCATGGCATACGCCTCGCCATGGCCGTTTACAAGTTGTTTTTTCGTTTGCATCCATGGTGTTCATATCTTCTCGCCGTATACATTTAGGTACACGTACACGAGGTTTTCTCGCTTATGGTTATCATTTCATCTCGTTATGATCTTATTTGAAAAATCACCTTGCAGAGATCTTTTAAGGTTAGCCCACAGTTTACTTGAACGACTTTGCGTTGGCTGACCAATAGGCTCTCATCTGGATTTCACTCCTTCTTTGTGGCCGTTGTGCCTCTCCCGCAACTCCGTTGACCAACTTAAGGTATGAATGTTCAGTGAGCAGTAAGGTGTCAATTGTCATTGTTAACAGTTTTGTTTTGCCAGTCAGGCACCGTTGTCATCAGCTTGAAAAATGTAGCTAAAATGAAACTGTAATTGCTATAGGTAATAGCCGGACTTTGGTAACATAAGAGCCAGACCACAGCAAGACGATGATAAGACGTGAACAATGACAAAAAATATGTGTTATTGTCACGGCGTGTCTATAGCGAGACTATTGCGAGAAATCCACAATACAGATAGCCGTGTAAATGAAACCTAAAACCACGTTTGGAATTTGTATCCACGGACTTAGCTTATTGTAACATATTTTAAAGTAATTTTGAAATAAAAAGAGTTTCGGTCTTATCTTATTGTAACCTATTTGAAAGTAATTTTGAAATAAAAAGAGTTTCGGCGAGACTGTAGCGAGACCAATAGACCAAGATCCCAGGGCCGCCAGACATACGTCATTTTATCATAGCTGAATTTTTTTCTGTGAATGCACACCAGGGTAGGTATGAACGAATGGATAATACGAACCTTGAACCCGGGTGCGTTTCGGAGGTATTAAGAGCTAAAAGTGGATAAAATTGATGCAAAATTACGTTATTTTATCAAAGCTGGTTTTTTGATATGTTTTAAAGAAAGTTATGATAAACTTATTTTGAAACTAACCAGACACGTACATGGAGGCACAATGTCAGCCAGACACCATTAAAGGTGCCAAAAAAAATCTTGAAATTTTCATTATAATATCAAAGCTGAATTGTATATATGTATGTTCTTCGGGAAACTTTTCAATATATTTCAGCTATGATAAAATGACGTATGTCTGGCGGCCCTGGGATCTTACTCTACAAAGCGAGATGATGGAAAAAAATTCCAAATGACAAAAACCAACGTGTAAATATCACAGCGAGACCAAACCGAGACCGAGACCAGCCATGTAAACGGACACGGTGAGATAAAAGCGAGATTAAAACAATGACCAGAATGGTCTTGAAAGCCATGGTTAGACGGTATCTGCGGCATCATTATCGTAATACCTACCTCTTCTTTTATAAATGTTGATGACAATTTGAGTCTACTGAGTTCTGAATTATCTGAAATATTTCAACACAGATTTTATATCTACTTTTTCTTGAGAGAAAATACCCTTTACTTTTAGAAAAAAAGTCAACAGATAAGAGTTATTCTGGAAGTTAAATGATAAATCTCACCAAAAGACCTACAAAATTAATTTTTAAAAATTGATCTCAAACCAGGACCAAAATAAAATACGAATTAAATATCTCTCAGTTAGAAACCAATTGAAAATACAGGTCAAGTGTTATTTTCAATGTCTGGATAAAGCGCGTTTTCCAAGATGGCGGCATGGTGACTAATACTCGCCTCCCCCCCCCTAATTATTTTTGTTCTGGCTGTTAGACTAGTAGATTTATAATACAAATGTGTATCTGTTCTGAACATTTAAAATCGATCTGTTGGTGTTGTTTCAGCTAATCAAAAGCCAGGACCAAGTGGCTTACAACTCTCACCAATTTCTGATTTTAAAATTTGGTTCTGGATGTGCTATCGTGTGATTTCTTCAATACCCAGCCTGGAGCACGGGTAGACGAAAATACACAGGGCACTTTCTTCAACAGGTTCAGCTACTAAGGAAAGTAGACGATGTTGATATTGTTGGCTGGTTCCAACATGCTGTAATTGATTCAAGGTATCCAAGAACATGCTATCAACAAACATCCGCCCATCACTGGCTAGCCCAAAAGCTCACCGTGGATAGCAGCAACTTCCAGGTAGTTAAGGAGTTTATCTACTTATGGGCCGATTTTGGATCTGTTAAAAATTGAAACGAAAATCTTTTCACTCTTTCGAGCTGATTCCGATTCCTGTTCTCGGAAAATGTAAAACCAAACATCAAACACTTTCACATTAATAATTTTCTTCAACGCCGCCGTCACGTCATTTGCAGGTGAATATTCAAATTGAAAGCATAAAAGGATGACAAAATCGATCATTTTTAAACATTAATCCTTGTAACTTTTATTGCTGTACTATTAAGGACCAAGTTTTAATGTATACTTTATTAAACCAATAAACTAAGCTTAACAAAACTGCCCCATCTCTGTCCAATCCATAGAACAAAATGTGGTTTTATCTCGCATGCACTTCTTCAAAACACATGAAAAGTGAGAAAATTTAGTTCTTTTCAGGGGATATGGTTTTTATGTTTAATGAATCGAAAAAGTGAAAGCAAGCTTAGCAGTTATAGCCTTTTGAATAGACCTTTTAAAAAGGAACAGTAACGTGCAAGGGTTTTTATTGTTGAATATAATGTTTGTTTTGCTTATAAGCATGCTTAAAACCAAAAATGCTACTAAATTCACCCTTGCGTTTCTGAGAAATTGGTCATACTGGCCACTTTTCCATTTGAATCTGAAACTGACAATTTTACACTAAAAACTTCAAAATTAAATTTTCCAAGCTAATGGATAATTTAGAAAATTTCATAAAAAAATTTAAGCAAGAAAAGTTAACAAAAACCAACAAAATTGAAAATCTATAATTCAAAAAAACATCTGAATAGCGCATAACTTTTTTTGAAACAAAGATACGCTCAAGACATACTAATACAAAGTAAAGTAGGGTTTTAAGGCTTTAATAATTATGTATGATATTTTAGAAAAGTCATATTATTTGAAAAATCACAGAGATATATGTAGCCATTCAAACTTTCCCAATTCTTATCATTTTCCGCAGTTTTTTCCCGAAAGCTTATTTTTTGGTATTTTATGACAAATTTACACATTCCTAGCACCTTGTAGGTACCAAATCTGATATTTATCACCAGCCGTTCGGTCTGAAGGTCTGAAAGCATTTCAAAACTGCGAAATTACATACTTTTTAAATATTCTCTATAGTCGTTATGTCATATATCAAAATCTTGATTTCGAACATTTTAACGAATGTGAAATTTGCCATATTGTACTAAAAATAGAGCTTTCGGGCCATAGCTAAGAAAAATTATAAGAAATGGTTAAGTTTGAATGGGCATTCTGTCAATTTTGAACAAATATTACTTTTTGATATTAAAGTCTTTAGTCTCTGCTTTATTTTGTCTTTGCATGTCTTGACCCTATATATGCCTCAAAAAAAAATTATGCACAATTTAATAAAAAAAAAATTGAAATCTGTGATTTTTTTAGATTGGTTTTTGTTTACTTTTCCTGCTTAATTTTTTTTATATAATTTTTGAACTATCCATTTCAACGGAAAATTTAATTTGAACAAAAAGTTTTCAATGTTAAATTGTCAAATTCGGTTTAGTTTTCGAGAACGGCATGGGTGAATTTAGTATCATTTTCTGTTTTAGCATGCTTATGACCCAAACAAACATATTCAATAATAAAAACCCTTGCACGTAATTGTTCCCTTATACCCCTCATTTTCCAGTCTATTCAATAGGCTATTAGCAGTGAGTGTCAAAACGATTTATTCGATTCATTTTTTCACAGAACTAGAATCGGCTCTCTGGGACTAAAAATTAACTTAAAGAACAACACCTAAGTAAACCTCTTCGAAACAGCTCAGGTCAGAGATATTATTGTCCCAACACTACAACAGACTAGACATTTCTTAATTCTCAACAAACTAACTATTTCGGCCATTAACTTCTGACTTATGGCTAGATATGTTGTTGTGCACAAGAAAACAAAACAATTTCAAGCACAGACCCCTCCATTGTAAAAGGAACACCACTCCAATATATTTTGTCTTCTATTAGAAATACTTTATTGAAATTTATGTTCTTAGCATTATTATACCATACAATATTATTTTTACACTGCATGGGGTCATCTAGCTAGAGATTTCTCGGAAAGTAAAGTAAGTATTGGAAAAATTCGAAATGATTTTTAAAAAAGTTTAACTAAATTATTCAATAAAATAAATACATAACGCTTATTAATCATTTTAAACTTTTTATAATTTATCTGGTCACAATAATTATAGACCCATGTAATGAGAAGAAAATGTTTTTTTTTGTTTAATAAGAAAAAAAATGAATTAAAGGTAAAAAAACATACAGTTAAAAAATACCAGTATTCATAAAAATTTGGGAAATAACCAAAATGTTGATTATAAGAAAAGTTGTTGATATTTGATTGTAGAAGGCCGGAGCGATTTCCAAAATTTTGGAAAATCAAAATTATACCCCCCGCAAAAGTTGCATATGGCCTTAAAACGAATTTTAAGATTTTTTTAAAATTTTTATTTCCACCGCTAAGGGTCGCGCAACGCAGAATAAAAAAATGCGATTGCTTGATTTTACTGTCCTTTGATTTTTTTTCAGTGTCCACAGCTTTTAAATCTATACACAAATTAACGGAGCATTTTTATTTTAAATAACTTCCAATACCGGGGAACTTAATTTTGCGAAATTAAATTTTTTTTATTCGGATTATCTATTACATTTTGCTTAGAAAGTGCAATAGTTTGAAATCAACCGTGCTCGAATTAAAATATATGTTAAAGATCGTAGTAGGCCTTGCTTTTTGTGACATTTTTAAATGTGAGCCGATTTTCAAATTATTTTATTAGTGTCTGTGTTTGGTTCTTAAACCTTTGTGTAGTGTGTTATTCCCGGCCTCTTATTTTGTTTTTAATAAAATAAGTTATTTGGAAAAAAGGTAAGTAGAGTTTTTAAATGTGACATTGCTAACAAAAAATATAAAATTGGGGACAGTTCAATAAACATCAATTAATTTTTTTTCATAAATAAACCAAGGTGAAAATGGATACTCGTTCCCAAAAAAAAGTCTGTCAAATATTTGGTATAGGACGAACGATGTCGATGCGTTTGTTGCCGACCTACAAGGATATTGCTCTTCATCTTACTTTTTTGGAAAACGAAGAAACTTCATCGAAAAAACGGATATCACTTACAGCTGCAAGAATTATGAAATTTATGATTTAGCTTCAATTCCAACAGTTGGTAAGTTTTGTGTTGAGAAAGGCATTATTAAATTCAACGAGAGAAGAACTGCGCTTCTAAAGACGCCCAAGGGCAGAAGAGTACCCGGAGTCTTTGATAAATTGAAAAGTGACGGAGAAAAACTGTTTGACATAGCTGCCTGTAAATGTATTGTGAATGGATTGTGTCGATGCTCTAAAGAAAAAAAAGTGTCAGTGAAAGAACGTTCGTTTTTGGAAGACCAAAGGTCTCAAAGGAAAATAATGATCGGGAATATCGATGTTGCCGAAACCACCAGGATTCAAAAGTCTCTTAAAAGAAAATTTCCATGTCTTTCATCTTCAAGCACAACTGAAACACCAACCATCGTACAGACAGATAACATCGAAACAGAAAGCATCCCTTCAGATACCGATGAAGATATTGAAATTGAAGCCTCAGAAAGATTGAAAAAAAAAAAAATAGACCCAAATCCAAAATCTCTTTCTAATGTTACGAAGGTGGCAGACAGATTCAAAATATCGGACAGAGCTACTGCAACACTTGTTACAGCGGTCTTGCAAGATTATGGTTTAATAAATGATACCGATCAGTCAAACATCATCGATTCGAAGGGAGAGAACAGAATCAAGGTCTCAACAAACAGGCGTGGCCGAACTTGACTATTTTGGTCTTTATTTTGACGGCCGCAAGGACGTTACAAGAAATGCAAGAGGCTTTTCTACCGAAGAACATATAGTCTTGATAACAGAACCTGACTCGCGATACCTAGGGCATGTAACACCACCAAATGGGAAATCAGAGACCATCACGAATTCAATATTTGATTTTCTTAAAGAATCTGCAGTTTCAACAAATAATTTAAAAATTATTGGCTGCGATGGGACTAACGTTAACACCGGAATAAGAAACGGAATCATCCGAAAAATCGAAGTGAAAATTAAACGACCTTTGCAATGGTGTATTTGCTTGCTCCACGCCAACGAGTTACCATTACGACACCTTTTCGAAAAATTCTATGGAAAAACGTCTGGTCCAAATGCATATCCTGGTGAAATTGGCAAGGATCTCAAGAACTGCCAGAATCTAACGGTGGCTGATTACAAAGTAATTCAAGTGAACCTACTGGATATACCTTTAAATTGCTTGAGCTCAGAACAAAAATATCTATACGAAATTTGTATGGCCATCAGTAATGGTGTCAAAGAAGGATCAATTTTTCAAGGAATCCTGGTGCAATGGTCCATTCTAGATGGTTGACGACAGCTAACCGTATTTTAAGAGTTTATGTATCTAAACAAGATCCAAGAGCCATTACAACATATTGTTAAGTTTATTTGCCAAGTTTATGCAGTGATGTGGTTTGAAATTAAGTCCAAGTCTTCATTTGTCTACGGTGCGAACATTTTCACAAGGCCAGTCTACTCTCAAGATATTTGCCGGAGGACCTGAAAAAGGTAGTAGACCCAGTTTTCGCTCGCAATGGATACTTCGGGCATTGCGAGAATATCTTGGTAGCCATGCTGCTGGATGAACGCCAAAACATTCGAGAACTTGCTGCTCGACGCATTCTAAAAGCAAGGGCAACAACTATTAATGTCGAAAATCCGAGAAAGTTTGAACTCCCAAATTTCAATTTTGAAGCTACTGAATATTTCGAACTTATTGATTGGTGGCAGATAGAAAAAAGTTGTTTAACCGAACTTCCACTGGTAATGGATTTTAACACGGAAGAGCTTTGGGATATTGTCAGCCAAAACGACAGTAACAAATCAAATTTGTTGAAAAGTTTCCCATGCCACAGCCAAGCAGTAGAAAGGGCAGTGAAATTGGTCACCGAGGCTTCCCAAACTGTTTGTGGGTTCACCAACAGAGATGGAGTGATAAAAAACACATTAATTTCGCGAAAGGAACTTCCAAGTGTTGAAACCAAGAAAGATTATATCAAATAAATAAAACTAATAATAATACTTTAATATAAGAAGGTTTTATAATACAAATTCTATATACTACTGAAATAAATCAGCCAAGTAGAAGACTTAGCATTAAGGATTGGACTTGTTGAATTATTGATTCAAAATAGCTTTTTATGGCCTTTAGTCCTATAAATTGGCGTTTCGTTCGGCTTACTCACTTGAACTCATCAGTGACATAGTGAGGGCTTTGTCAAACTGAACTTAATATAAATTGCGTATGACAAAGCCCTCACTATGTCACTGATGAGTTCAAGTGAGTAAGCCGAACGAAACGCCAATTTATAGGACTAAAGGCCATAAAAAGCTATTTTGAATCAATAATTCAACAAGTCCAATCCTTAATGCTAAGTCTTCTACTTGGCTGATTTATTTCAGTAGTATATAGAATTTGTATTATAAAACCTTCTTATATAGAAACTATGCCTGGCCCAGGGCAAAAAACTTCCAGCTTAATGATTAGGAATTCTAATCTTGTTGGATATAGTTTACAGTGGATTTTCGTTGAAAAATTCATGTAAGTTGAACTGAACTTAATATAAATTGCGTATGACAAAGCCCTCACTATGTCACTGATGAGTTCAAGTGAGTAAGCCGAACGAAACGCCAATTTATAGGACTAAAGGCCATAAAAAGCTATTTTGAATCAATAATTCAACAAGTCCAATCCTTAATGCTAAGTCTTCTACTTGGCTGATTTATTTCAGTAGTATATAGAATTTGTATTATAAAACCTTCTTATATAGAAACTATGCCTGGCCCAGGGCAAAAAAACTTCCAGCTTAATGATTAGGAATTCTAATCTTGTTGGATATAGTTTACAGTGGATTTTCGTTGAAAAATTCATGTAAGTTGAACTGAACTTAACATAAATTGCGTATGACAAAGCCCTCACTATGTCACTGATGAGTTCAAGTGAGTAAGCCGAACGAAACGCCAATTTATAGGACTAAAGGCCATAAAAAGCTATTTTGAATCAATAATACTTTAAGTGAGAAATTTCAATGTGTTTTTCTTTATTTTTTAATATTTCCTGGTTCGTTTATTATGTTTTTCACTAGGGTTTTTTACCTAAAATGACAAACTAAAGCAGGTTTTTTAAGCAAAAAATAACTCCTTAACAAGTATAAAAGTTGAATCTATAGAGCATCCGCACCGGAATCGAACTAATTTTTTTATTTTTTTTTTTATTTTTAATTTTCAATGCTGATGCGCGACCCCTAGCGGACATTTTAAAAATTAAAAAAAAATCTTAAAATTTATTTTAGGACCCAACGCAACTTTTGCGGGGGGTATTTTTTTCATTTTAACAGTTTTATTTTTGTCCATACAACCGCGCTCCGCTCTAGCCCAGACCCCATTGCTTATTACTGATTCACATCGCGTCAATTCATGTTATCCAAAAAAGCCTTAGCCTTATATCTACGCAATAGGATAACTTTCCATGCTGTCTCCACTGTGACCCAAAGCTTTTTTTTTAGTGGGCTTGGGAGCTGCAACCACTTTTTTTAAGATCTGTACATAGGCCCTCTTTTGGGGAGGCAAATTCATTATTAAAATATTACAGACCCACTCCTTATTAGTTTTGCTGGTGTTCTTTGTGTCATTACCTTGTTAAAAACCCATCTGATTGTTATTTCCTCCTCTGAACAAGACAGCATGGTTCCCTGAAGAATGTCAATGTAAGCATACTGATCCACATCCGTCACACCATTTATTAAGTATGTGGCTCCTACAGCATGATATGAAAAGCAACCCAAACCATTATGCTAAATCACTACCACGCTTTACGTGGTATTCATGGGAACCTGAGCTGACATACAGCCTAATTTTGCTTTCATTCTTCCATAAGTAATTCCACCAATTCTGAAGGAGCCTATCAACATGGGCCTTGGTAAACTGACTTCTTTTGGCAATGTATTATTTTTTATAAAGTTGAACTTTTCTTGGACTTGTTGCATTCAGGTTATTTATTTCTTATATCCTGCTGAAAGTTTCCACCCTTACATACACTTAAATTTTGCGGTTTTTTTATCTCAGTAGCAGGAAAGTGGGAACTCAAGAAACTCACAATCCTCCTAACCGATTTCGGGGACAAAATCTTTTCTTTTTTTTTGCCCCGAGTTTCAGGTTTTTCCTCATAATTTCTTCGCATTTTAAACTATTTTCCAGAGACTTGAAGTTTCTTTTTGAATTTGAGTATACGAGTAAATTTTGCCGTCAGAAAAAAGTTGACGAATGATTCTCCGTTTCTCCGGGTTATAGTGTTTACTACGGGTGTAAATATCGGAATGCTAAAGGGCCTCGAAGTCATACTTTTATTTTTATACTTAAAATAATCACAAGATCAAAAAACAATATATTATTACCATAACTTTGCGAACACTGCTATTATTTTGACCGCTAGGAAATACACTTTAAGAGCATCCAAAGTGACTTTTGGAGAAAAAAAGTTATGCCATGAATTTTGTTCCTGGAAACAGAAGACGAAATGCTCTTGTACCAAAAAAGTAGTTGGAGGATCTAATTAATTGCTTATATTTAAGATTGTAACAGAATACACAAGTCCAAGCTAACACTGCTATTATTTTTGACTGCAACTGTATTGGCCCTAATGCCCCAACCGGGGTTACAGGACACGATGTTAAAATAATTTTACCGACAAGTGTTTTACGATATAGCAATTTTACCGTGACAACAACAGTGATACCATTCAGACAAAAACTTCAGTTCAGAAATCAAATAGACCTATTTATGTGATTAATATGCATATGCATCATACCAGCGCCACATGCATTTGCAGTACAAAACAAAAAATAATACGTATACGCCACAGTAGATGACATTTTTCTTAACAATAACTGAGTATTTTTTCGCTGTGAGTTGCAGCATAATTATAAAAAGCTATGCATATATGATGGCTAAGAGAGCTTAAGTAAGTTTCCTAACAAATCTGATCGCCACTAGAACGCTAAATGGTTGATAAAGATATAGCTGTAAAGCCACTAAATCCTGGGTTGTCTACAAACTCTCTCACCTCCTAATTTATTGAACCCTTTTTTTTATTCACATGTCAAAAATAGCTTCTGAAGCTAAATAGATCTAGCTTGCTTAACCATAACAGCTTTTAAATTGAATCTTCTTTAAATCACAGGTCCTTTATTGAGCTCTCACTGAAGAGCCTATTATTCTTTAAGATAGCATAAGCTTTTGTAACTCTGTTTATAAGGCATACATAATTAGTACAGCTCTTTCAATATGTTTTTTTACCGTTATTAGATTTAACCCTTCAATATTGAAATCTTCCAAAACAACCTCAATTTGCAAAGTTTCCAATCGGAAACTTAAATTACGCCTTGCAATGCGATACCATTAAAGAAAATGTTACTACTAAAGAACTAAATTAAAATTTAACTAAGCCAATTGTCGGGTAAAGTCTTGTTTTACATCTTCACTTTAAATTCAAATATATTTTTATGGTTATTCGACTTTCATAAGGGCAGCTTTGGATATTTAATTTTCATCTTTGGTAAAGGGTTCGTCGATTGGTAAGTTCCAAAATGAAAATGACAACAATATAATGCCATATAACCCGCAAGGCCAATCTTGGTTGGCCCTTAAGGAATTTTCAATTTCATGTTTTAAATTGAAAATTAATATTAGGATATCCTCTCCAAGCTATATGTATGTATGTATAAGCAAAGGTACCCAGAGTCAGAACACTAAATGGAAGAAAACCATCTTTGTTGTCTTTAAAAGATACTTTTAGCGATTTTATAACAGAGAAGAAATTGCAAAGGAGTCTCTGGGGGATATATCCCATCAGAGAATGACGATGGCATCAAAGCTGAAAAAGAGAACTATGCCAACCATATCCATGGAAATCTTACCTATGGAATTGATATTGCAGATATGTGTAGGTATTGTTTCATTCCTTAATATTGGGGTTGGATATGGGTACGTACATATATAATTGGCCTTAAAAAGTTACAACAACTACATATTGATTCTTTAAACATTTATAGCAAGGGGAAACCTTAGACAAAAAATGCGTGACTGAATTGTACTTACCTCACGGCGAAATGCTTCCTTTTCTTGGTTTAGTGAAGGATTCATACAAATATTTACAAGACTGTTATGAGGAAAATGTAAAAAAGTATTTTAGGTATATAAAAATAAAACTACAACTACATAAGTATAGGAATGTAGGTTCAATAAATAAAAATGTATGAGCAAACATTCCAAAAAGAACCCTAACAAAAAAGTACTTAAAGATCTTCAAGGCATTATTTTTTTTTTAACTTGGGAGGTACCTTCATTTATTACAACTAGAGAAACAGATTGAACTTGGCTATAAAAAGTCAATTCCCATAAATAAAAACTTTAATATATTTATTCACAAATACAAACATACATAACTACAACCTTCTTTATTACTTTTAAATACATTTTAACACACTTTAAAGCTTAATTAATGGAGACTCAATGATACCTTGATTTGACTTATAAAATTTGCGTTAGTAAGCTAAAAACCTTCTTGTTTGCGGAATCAACACACAAACTTATTATTTTCCATACAACTATTGACAGAAGACTAACAAAGTCGTAAATTTACGCAAGAACATGCCTATATTTTATGAGATTAATGAGTGGAACACTAAGTATAAGCTCCTTAAAATAAATCCAAAGCTGATATAAGGCTTGGTTGGTTTTAATCCTCATAAATAAATAATTATTCCGTAGAGAAATTTTGACATTTGATTTCACTTTTTCACCTATCCAGAATTGAATTGCGTGTTGAGCTGTCAACAAATAATGAATCAATCATTTTAAATCCATAGATAGAACAATGACCCTTCGACCTGGTAAATCGTAATGCTCTCTTTTATAAACTCTCGCAAATAGGAATATCTACGAAATTCATACGTATAATAAAAGAATTATATTCGGAGTCCAGAGCAGCTGTGTGGGATGGTTCTACCTACTCAGAATGGTTCAAAACGGATAATGGAGTAAAACAAGGATGCCCTCTCAGTGCGCTTTTATTTGCACTTTTTATAAACGATGTTACTGCCTACTTACCTGGAGGAATACGAATCGCCGATTTAAACATCAATGTTCTGCTGTATGCTGATGATCTGGTAGTTCTTTCAGAATCCCCAGAAAATTTGCAACTGATGATCAATCGCCTGGCGGAATATTGCCATAAATGGTGTCTTATAATCAATGCAAGCAAATCAAAAATAATGGTTTTCACCAGATCAGCAAGGAGTCAAAACACTTACAATTGGGTCTTCAATGGTTCAAGTTTGGAGGTCGTCAACGAATACAAGTACCTAGGTGTGAAACTTAATAGGACTCTTGATTTCCGTTTACATCTTACAGAAAAATCAAATACTTCGCAAAGCCTGATCAATGTGTCATGGAGAAACATCTTCTCAAATAACCGAATCATCCTCTCAACAAAGTATAAAATTTTTGATGCTGTGGTAAAATCTACACTATGTTACGCTGCCCAAGTGTGGGGAATTGATGAGCACGAGCCCATTGAAAAATTCCATAGGAATTTCTTAAAAAAGCTATTCAACTTGCCAATAAACACACCGAACTACGCACTATACCTTGAAACAGGACTTCCAAAACTGTACACCTATACATTGAAGTTGCATGCGGACTTTATTGTGAAGGTGCTTTCTCATCAGGATGACCGTATTTCCAAAAAAATGGTGTTATATGAACTGAGAAACGAGGATTGGTGGATGGCAAAGTGGAAAAGTTTAGGAAATGCTTGTGATGAAGTTGTATTGATGGACACAGACAATTTAAATTCAGTTAAGGAGCTATTGTATCGGATTACTCAGAAGCATGAAAATGCTGTGCGTGATGCGTTTGTAGTGAAAGCTCGTGAGTCAGAAAGCAGACTTATATACTCACAACTGAACACTAATTTAATAGAAAAAAACTACTTTCATGACCTGTTAAGCTATAAAGAAATATCCCTTATTTTTAAAACAAGGTGCGAACTCCTCGGTTTAAACGGAAGTCCTTACAACGGTAGCTTCAACCAGTTCTGTTCGTTGTGTAATCTTAAATCCAAAGAAGACTGCTTCCATTTTCTTAGCATTTGCCCAATTTTCGCTTCTCATCGGCGTACATACTTCGGAAAGAAAACTCTAACGATGCGGGAAACTATTGAAATTTTGAACGAGTACAACTGGAAAACCCTTTACAATTTTTTGAAAGAAATTTCTACGTATAGAATGTTACTAATAACAGAATTTGTATAGTAATTTGAAAATTTGTCTACTATTTATTTGGACTAAAACTCAAATATGTATTTATTTTATTAACATACCTAAAACTATTAAACAAAAAACTTGCTAACCGAGCTGACGGCAATGCCATAGCTTTAAAAATTCATATTTTTGTAAATCCTGGAATTGAGAAAATTGAATAAAATGAATTCTTACTTACTTACTTAATTCTTACTTACTTACTAGAACAATGACTCCTATGCTATCCGAAAGTTGAATGTATGTAGGTAATCGAATGATATCAGTGCAATTGGGATAGATGGAAAGTCTTGTTCAAGAAGCCAAAGAAATTACCTCTTTTGTAGAAATGATGATGATAAGTGGTTACCTCAATTCTACAATCTACACAAAAATTCCCTGGATTGCTAAAATTGCTCTCATGTTTTTTTGTGAATACATTTACTTTGTAATTATGGTCCAAACTTATAATTATGTCTCCAGTTTCACACACCAAGTTCTCTGAGGCCTCTTCCACTTGTATTCGCCATCTGTTATGCTGTCTTCCACCACTGCGGATGGAATCAAAGACTTTCCGTGCCGGAGCATTGATATCCATTAGCTCCAAGTGACCTAGCCATCTCAGTCGATGGCTTTTCCCTTTTGTGCCTAGGTCAGTGACACTGAACAGCCTGTACAGTTCGTTGTTGTATCTTCTTCTTCATTCAGCCGAAGAATTTTCAACTCAAAACAGCCTAAAGCGTTCTCATCTACCGTTAATCAGGACCGAGATGACGCTTGTTATACAAGAAAACTTTAAATGCTCAAGAAAGGGCTTTTTTGTTCAATTGGACTAAGACCAAATAAACAGTAATTGGAAAGAGTATAATTCTTCGTTTGATCTCAGCATCAGCACTGGTATCGTTCGCTGAGTTGATAACGGAGTCTAGGTAGACAAAGTCTTGGGCTACCTTAAAATTAAAGCTATCTATAGTGACGTTCTGTCCAAGACGTCGGTGTTAGGTGTCCTTTCTCGTTGACCGCATATACTTTTGTTGCCTACCTCCTCTATACTCTCGAAAACACCACTGAACTATCTTTTTGAGAAAAAATTTCATATTCAAACGGAAAAGTATACTTTAGCAATGCTTGCTTTACTTACTTTACTTTACTTTACTTTACTTTACTTTACTTTACTTTACTTTACTTTACTTTACTTTACTTTACTTTACTTTACTTTACTTTACTTTACTTTACTTTACTTTACTTTACTTTACTTTACTTTACTTTACTTTACTTTACTTTACTTTACTTTACTTTACTTTACTTTACTTTACTTTACTTTACTTTACTTTACTTTACTTTACTTTACTTTACTTTACTTTACTTTACTTTACTTTACTTTACTTTACTTTACTTTACTTTACTTTACTTTACTTTACTTTACTTTACTTTACTTTACTTTACTTTACTTTACTTTACTTTACTTTACTTTACTTTACTTTACTTTACTTTACTTTACTTTACTTTACTTTACTTTACTTTACTTTACTTTACTTTACTTTACTTTACTTTACTTTACTTTACTTTACTTTACTTTACTTTACTTTACTTTACTTTACTTTACTTTACTTTACTTTACTTTACTTTACTTTACTTTACTTTACTTTACTTTACTTTACTTTACTTTACTTTACTTTACTTTACTTTACTTTACTTTACTTTACTTTAGATGGCGCTCACGGTCCAGGGTGGTCTACGGCCTCAACCAACAAGCCCTTCCAGCCAGCTCGATCTCTAGCTAGCTGCCTCCAATTACGCGCTCCAGATTGGTTGAGTTCGTTCTCCACCTGTGTGCGCCACTGCTGCGTAGACCATCAGTGGTAGATTCGAAGACTCGTCGGTCTGGTGCGTCGTTGTCCATATACTCCACATGTCCCAGCCATCTCAGCCGGTGTTTTTTTCCAGCTTTTTGACCAGGTTGACGTCTCTGAAAAGGCCGTAAAGCTCGTTATTAAATCTTCTCCTCTATACTCCATCAATACAGACTGGACCGAAGATAACCCAAAGAATTTCCCTTTCAAAGTTACCAAGGAGATTCTCATCCGCATTTGACAGGGTCCATACTTCTGCTTCATACAGCAGGACCGCGATGATTAGGGTCTTATATAATGTCTCCTTGGTTCTTTGAGAGATGGCTTGACTACTCAAATGCCTACTTAGCCCGAAGAAACAGCGGTTGACAAGAGTAATTCTTCGTTTGATCTCTCCACTGATGTCATTTTGCGATGTAATAGTGGAACCCAGGTAGACAAAGTTCTTGACGACTTCGTAGTTGTACATATCTATCGTGACGTTTGCCAAAGTTGATGATGTTGAGATTTCTTTCTCGATGATACCATAAACTTCATCTTGTTCTCATTAACAGCCAAACCCATTTTTGCCGCCTCCCATTCAATACTTGCCAACAGCTCCTTCGTTACCCCAATGATGTCAATATCATCTGCATAAGCAAGTAAGAAAAATTGAACCTCATTGTTGACTTGCGAGATGTATATAAAGTTAGCAGGACACTTTTGGAAATTCATGTTAAAAACTATCCTATCATTAGTTGCTAATTAATTGCGAATTAGTTACGCAAAAAAAAAATTAATTGCTTTTTTGGTTTAGGAAAAAATGGGTGTCCTGCTAACTTCATATGAACTTAACAGGACAACTTTCTCAAAAATAAAGATAATCGAGCCAAAAAAAAGTTTATCATTGAGAACTAATTAATTGCGAATTAGTTACGCAAAAACAAATTTTATTGCATTTTTGGTTTGCGAAAAAATAGGTGTCCTGCTAACTTCATATGAACTTAGCAGGACAACTTTCTCAAAAATAAAGATAATCGAGCTGAAAAAAAGTTTATTATTGAGAACTAATTAATTGCGAATTAGTTACGCAAAAAAAAATTTAATTGCATTTTTGGTTTGCGAAAAAATGGGTGTCCTGCTAAGTTCATATGAAGTTAACAGGACACCCATTTTTTCGCAAACCAAAAATGCAATAAATTTTTGTTTTGCGTAACTAATTCGCAATTAATTAGCTCTCAATAATCTAATTTTTTTAGCTCGATTATCTTTATTTTTGAGAAAGTTGTCCTGCTAAGTTCATATGAAGTTAGCAGGACATCCATTTTTTCGCAAACCAAAAATGCAATAAAATTTTTTTTTGCGTAACTAATTCGCAATTAATTAGTTCTCAATAATCAAATTTTTTCAGCTCGATTATCTTTACTTTTGAGAAAGTTGTCCTGCTAAGTTCATATGAAGTTAGCAGGACACCCATTTTTTCGCAAACCAAAAATGCAATAAAAATTTTTTTTGCGTAACTAATTCGCAATTAATTAGTTCTCAATGATAAACTTTTTTTTGGCTCGATTATCTTTATTTTTGAGAAAGTTGTCCTGCTAAGTTCATATGAAGTTAGCAGGACACCCATTTTTTCGCAAACCAAAAATGCAATAAATTTTTTTTTTGCGTAACTAATTCGCAATTAATTAGCTCTCAATAATCAAATTTTTTCAGCTCGATTATCTTTATTTTTGAGAAAGTTGTCCTGCTAAGTTCATATGAAGTTAGCAGGACACCCATTTTTTCGCAAACCAAAAATGCAATAAAATTTTTTTTTGCGTAACTAATTCGCAATTAATTAGCTCTCAAAAATCAAATTTTTTCAGCTCAATTATCTTTATTTTTGAGAAAGTTGTCCTGCTAAGTTCATATGAAGTTAGCAGGACACCCATTTTTTCGCAAACCAAAAATGCAATAAAGTTTTTTTTTGCGTAACTAATTCGCAATTAATTAGCTCTCAATAATCAAATTTTTTCAGCTCAATTATCTTTATTTTTGAGAAAGTTGTCCTGCTAAGTTCATATGAAGTTAGCAGGACACCCATTTTCTCGCAAACCAAAAATGCAATAAAATTTTTTTTTGCGTAACTAATTCGCAATTAATTAGTTCTCAAAAACCAACTTTCTTCAAATCATTAATCTTCATTTTTGGGAAAGTTGTCCTGCTAAGTTCACATGAAGTTCGCAATACGCCTATTTTTCACAAACGAACAAAAAATTAATTTTTTTTTGCGTAACTAATTCGCAATTAATTAGCTCTCAATAATCAAATTTTTTCAGCTCAATTATCTTTATTTTTGAGAAAGTTGTCCTGCTAAGTTCATATGAAGTTAGCAGGACACCCATTTTTTCGCAAACCAAAAATGCAATAAAGTTTTTTTTTGCGTAACTAATTCGCAATTAATTAGCTCTCAATAATCAAATTTTTTCAGCTCGATTATCTTTATTTTTGAGAAAGTTGTCCTGCTAAGTTCATATGAAGTTAGCAGGACACCCATTTTTTCGCAAACCAAAAATGCAATAAAATTTTTTTTTGCGTAACTAATTCGCAATTAATTAGCTCTCAATAATCAAATTTTTTCAGCTCAATTATCTTTATTTTTGAGAAAGTTGTCCTGCTAAGTTCATATGAAGTTAGCAGGACACCCATTTTTTCGCAAACCAAAAATGCAATAAAGTTTTTTTTTGCGTAACTAATTCGCAATTAATTAGCTCTCAATAATCAAATTTTTTCAGCTCAATTATCTTTATTTTTGAGAAAGTTGTCCTGCTAAGTTCATATGAAGTTAGCAGGACACCCATTTTCTCGCAAACCAAAAATACTATAATTTTTTTTTTTGCGTAACTAATTCGCAATTAATTAGTTCTCAAAATCATTTTTTTTTTAATCGTTTATACCCATTTTTGAGAAAGTTGTCCTGCTAAGTTCATATGAAGTTGGCAGGACACCCATTTTCTCGCAAACCAAAAAAGCAATTAATTTTTTTTTTGCGTAACTAATTCGCAATTAATTAGCAACTAATGATAGGATAGTTTTTAACATGAATTTCCAAAAGTGTCCTGCTAACTTTATATACATACTTGCGAGTTGCGTACAAATGCTTCAAGTATGATGTTAAGCGGGTAACATGATAACGAATCGCCTTGCCTCAAACCTTTCTCGACATCAAAGGGTTCGATGGTGTTCTTACCGACTTTGACGGAGCAGCGAGATTTCTCCATCGTCATCCACACACAAACGGACGAGTTTGGCAGGGATGCCGAGATGCGACATGGCTCTGTATAGTTCTTCTCTATATACGCTATCATATGCGACTTTGAAATCGATAAAGAGGTGGTGTGTATCGCTTTGAAACTCCTGGGTTTTTTCCAAAATCTGTTGTATTGGGAACATTTCATCGATGGTTGACTTGCCGGGCCTAAAACCACACTGATAGGGGCCAATCAGTTCGTTGACAAAAGGTTTTAAGCGATCACAGAGTACAGATGACAGGATTTTGTATACGACTCTGTAGTTGGCACAAGTCAGAGCATCTCATTTCTTGTGGATGGGGCACACTATACCAAGGTTCCATTCCTCTGGCATACTTTCATCCGACCAAATTTTGGAGATAAATTGGTGTATACTCCCCACCAAGTCATCTCCCCCTGCTTTAAATAGCTCGGCTGGCAGGCCATTTGCACCAGCAGCCTTGTACGCTTTAAGCTAGGCTATCGCTAACCGCACTTCATTTAGGTCGGGTGGAGGGAAATTTTGACCATCATCGTCCAGTCTGAATGGAGTGTTCTGTCTTACAGCGGAATTTTGGCCATCTTCACCGTTTAACAGTCCAGAGAAGTGCTGTTTCCAGATCCTCAGCACGAACTGTGTGTCCAGTAGCGGATCCAGGATTTGGCTGTGGGGGGGGGCTTGGAGTTCCCTTAGACACATCTTTTTAAAAAAAATTCTTAATCATAAACGAATGCCCTACCAACCCAAATTTTCTTTTCTCAGAAAGTAGGCTAGTCGGCAGCTGAATTAAAAAGATTTTGTATTATGTAAAAATATATGTACTTAATAGGAAAATGCTGCAAAATTTTATGATTGGAAATGGAGCATCTAGAATTATTGAGCTTCAGCTGCTATTTTATAAAGACACTTTAACCAGTTTCTCCACAAAGACACATCGTATAAGAAAGTTGTTAGGATATATTTATAGGAACTTTAAATAAGTAGCTACCTTTCTTTAATTTGAATATTTTTTGTTGAATTCATAAATACTGATCCTACAGTACTTTGTCTAACTTTAGACAGCCGTCTAGCTCCGAAAAGTTATTGACAAACTTTGTAGGTTACTGTTGTCCTAAAATTTGTTTACTTGGGCAACGGAATTGGTTGTCCAAGATTTGATGAACTGGACTGTCTGTTTTTGACATTAACGTAAGATCCGTGGAAAAAATATATGGACAAAATTGAAACAAAAGGTCGTAACGCCAAGTTGGGCAGCTAGATGCGCTTGCCCGCCCTCCCCCCCTAATCAGAATATATTTCATATATTATTCAATATTTATTCTTTTGAAAACACTTTAAAGCAAGATTTCTGTAATAAAACTATTTTTTGAATAAATTTGCCCCCACTTAATCGAAATCCGGCGAAGAGAAAGAAGAGAATAAAAATGCTATGTCCAAAAAGAAAGGTAATTAAGCTCCCTATAAAAAACACAATTGCAAATTTTGTGTACAAGTAGCTGTTCCAAGAAATTAGGTTAGGTTAGGTTGAAGTGGCTGCCAGTCATGGAGACTGACACACTTAGACCATGAGTTGGTCCATTGTGATACCACATGAATCTAGGAAACCCTTTTCCTTACTCGGTGAACCATTTGGAGCTTCTTATGAAGCGTAATAGACTGCCAAGAAATTAACTAAATCATGTTTTTCAATTAAAAAAAATGAATTTGGATGTTCTGTATCTATTCCATCTAAAATGACTTTAGTCCATGTGGATTGGTATTTCGAACATAAAAATTTGTGTTCAAAATTCCGATCATTGACTATTTTAAGTGAATTTCATTCATATTTTTTGTCAATTGAAATCTTACAGTTTGACGAAGATTTGGAAAAAATTTGAGCTAGAATTTTAAAAATTTTGTCTGCCATTCAATTTCTTTTTATTTATAGTTATTCGAGTAGATATTTCGTTCATATTAAAACAAAAATGTACCTAAATTACACTTTTTAAAGAAAAAAAAACATTAACCGTTACAGCTGATTTTTACATTTTTCGAAAACGAGTTCGAAGTGAATTGAAATTCTTTTTCATTTCATTTAATGAATATTGCTCGCGGGAAGAGCTCTCTAATCTTTCGTTAGAGCACAAAGGAAATCACAAGAGAAACTATGATCAAAAATCGGTTCATCTTAAAACAGTCTTTGAAATCGTCAAAATATCCTTTGGCACACGAAAATAGTCTGAAATAAAAACATAAGTTTCAATTTCTAAAACAATATTTTGATGTTATCATGCAAACTATCCATATCAAAGATTACCTATAGCATCCGTCGAATGAGCTGTGGAGCGAATTAGACTGAATTTTGACATTTTTACTATGAGCCAAATGTCAAAATTGAGCCTGACTCATTCGTCGGATTCTGTTATCAGGGGGATTTTTTACACCGGAAGCTGAGTTTTTAAACTAAAGCCCCAAAAGTTATCTGGGCTCAGCTAAGTCCGAAAAATACCAAGAGGAGTTGAAGAAAAAGGTAACATTGATTTATTTTGTCAAACTTCATTTGATATTTAAGAAATATCGATACCCAAGGAAATCTAGGTTACAATAATAGCATGAAGGTCAACCTCACTAGTTTCAATATAAGGACTTGAAAAAAAACACAGCATTAAGGTATGCATACTTACTAGCCCCAAACTTGTTATTTCTTTAGTCCGATTCCCTAGGGGCTTGGAAAAAACAAAGCTCACATACAATTTGTTAAGCCCCAACCTCAATTTTTCCCAACAACAGCTTTCATGCTAATTTCTAAGCTCTTGTCTCTTATTTTCAACGGATTTCTTTAATGCCTTTGTTAGCCCTATCAGTGTTATGGTTTTCATCAGATCCCTTGCAGGTTTAGGAGAATGCTTCGTAAAGGTTTAGCCCCAAGTCTCAATTTTTCTTCTAATGTCTTTAGGGCTTGAAATAAATAGAGCCATTTTATTTTTTATACTATAATCGCCTTTTTTCATCCAATTCTCTTGGGGCCTCAAAAAAAACACAGTTGCATATAATATGGTTCAGCCCAACAATTCGTTCAATTTCCCTAGGGCTTGGAAAAACACAGCTCTCATGAAAATTTTGTAGCCACAATCTTAGTTTTGTTTGTCTAACTCTCTTCTGAATCAGCCGTGGGGGGGGCTTCAGCTCCTATAGCCCCCCTCTGGATCCGCCACTGTGTGTGTCCACCACCATGTTCCCACTCTCGTCTCGACAGGCTTCCGTTCTGGCCTGGTAAGCCTGGGTACTTTCGAACATCTCCCCTGCCACTACAGTCCTCTTGCAGCACTCGCAGAAGTAGATTTCCCACGACTTCATCCTTCGTATACCTTCTCCATCCCATCGCACTTCCGGATGGCTGTAATGTCAGTATTAAGCCTATCCAGACTCTTCACTAGTTGTTCGGCTGCACGTGGCCTATTAAAGGTCCGGACATTCCACGTGTAGATCCGAAATTCATTTTCCTTGCTTCGTTTGCTGGGGTCGTCAACTAAAATCATCCATATACAAGGCTTGTGGTTGTTTCGGAAACAATTTGTTATTCCGTGGTAGGGAAGTTACCCCGACGCACAGCCCCCAACTTGGAGGACCAGACCCTTAGTATAACTCCAAGGGTGGGGAGCCGGATAAACCGCTCCTTATAGGCCTGTGCTTTGAATATGTCGTAGTAGCCCATATAAGGTGTTCACTAAGTAGTTCAATCTAACTGTAACTGTAGACGCCATCGTTGATTCCATCTGGCGAATTCTTTGGCTACCGCCTGGATAAAGGAGAAGTGCCTTAGTGGGAGCACTCTCCCCCCCCCCCATCTCTCGTTTGCTTCCGCCTAAAACTGCCCACAGAGATTGGAACCCCATCCTCAGTTAAATGTACTAGGCAGTAGTAAAATGTAAATGTAGAATGCACATGTCTACCTTTTCAACATCGATCTACCAATGCATTTCTAAAGAATTTCCGGGAGGGATCAAACTCCTACGATTCCCCTCTGGTGAACGTAAAGATGCATTGACCGAAAAAGTGTAAGACGAAAGCCACTCTTTTGGACTTTTTCGTCTTCGTCATATTAAGTTATTAAAATCTCTAAATCCTTCCAAGCAAACAATACGCACCCTATAGACTATAGAGCAAGTAAATGGAAAGCCAGGCTAATACAACCTTGTCCTGCATTTTGTTTTAAGCTTTTGCAATAACTTAAATGTTTTTCAAGCAGAACGTATTTTATTTTAGCCTTGCTTCAATAATAAATAGCCACATAAAAGTTATTACATAAAAATTGAATATTCATTGCCATCTTAACATTTATTTTCTTGAATTTTACTGTCGAATTAATTGATTTGCGGAAATGGATTTCCTGTTTCCCCAAAATCATATTCTCATACTCACACATAAAAATTTGAATTATAGCTTCGATTGTTAGGGGTATTTATCTTCACAATAACTTTCATTTTATTTTATTTTCTATTACTAACTAAATTACTTGACGCCATATAGAATGAGAAAAAGTAAAGAACGCCTTCATTGACATCCGCATAGATACGACTTAACTTTCTCTACCTTTAATAGGCTTTGTCTGAACATAAACCAAATTAAATATCATTTGGACTAATAATTCACTTAGATGACACGACTCCATAATACATTTGGCAGTTACAGGGGGCTTTAATGGGTATTGTTGTCACTTTTCATGGTAATTAGCTTAGAGATGCCTCTTGTTGTAGGTATGAGGTTTTTTTTTTATATTCCATAGTTCAATATCACTTATTTTATTGAGCTTATTGATTGTTGACTGATAATAAAATTTATATAATTTAATACCTATTTCACAACAACTAACATTAGAACCTTACTTTAGTCATTCCTTTGGCAGAGATTAGGCATAATCCTCACTTTGACTTCAACACCGAAGCCGTCTCAAATATTATTTCCATTCACTTAGTCATGCTTTTTGTTATTCTTGTTGTTTAGCTTGGTGACGTCGACTTTGTAATTAATGGCCATCTGGCTTAAAGCTTATCCAGCTTAACATGTGTACCAAAAGGATTTCTTCCTTTTGATTTATTTGAGCACTTTGCAAAGTTGGACAGTTTTTGAATTGCAAAAAAAAAAAAATACAATTCTTCATTTACTTTGCAAGAAAAGAATATAATTTCAAATTAATGTTGGTATTCCGGTGGCTTATATATTTAATACTGTAGATCAAATAGAACTGACTAGGACCCTGCCTTGTTAAGTTCGAAAAATTATGCTCGTACAGATTTTTCTTTCCCCACCACGCGAACGGCTTACGGCTACTGCGATGAAACCAAGAACTATGCGTCCGCAGAACGAGTTTCTGCGGAAGAGCCTCCAATGGTCGACTGGTCGAAGTGTAGAAGGCTATTGCTACTATTTACCCTGCAACGAAAGAGTGTTCCTACCATGGCTCCAACAATTGGATAGCAGCGGATGAATTCTCGAAAAAGAATTATCGATGGTGTCTAAAGTTCCAGCAATTTTTAGCATTTGAAGCTCAGGCTGATTAGAAGCGGTTTTATCCGGCTCTCTACTCTTGGAGTTATTTAAAAGTTTGGTCCTCCAGGATGGGGGTTGTGCGTCGGTGAAATTCCCTACCATGTAAATGTTGATGACACAAGAAAACGAAACGAGAACAAAGAATTTCAGATCTGCACGTGGAATGTACTGTACTTGTACAGACCACGTGCAGCCGAGTAATTAGTATGGAGACCCTGGATAGGCTTAAGGCTGATGTTACAACTATCCAGGAACTGCGATAGGATTGAGAGGGCACACGAAGAATGAAATCATGTGACGTACTTTTGTGGGTTTTATCAAAAACCCATGATGGTTTGTCGGAATGATGGTTATTGCGTAGGACTGTCATGCCGAAGCTGTGGGTTCGATTTTCCCAGCCGTGCCACCTATAAACAGAAATGTTTTATCCGAGGTACTGCCTCTTGCAAGGAACTGACAAATTCTCCAAGAGGATACCTGTTATGAAAGAATGCTTCTCATTTAGCCGCTCGGACTCGGCAAAAAACTGTAGGTCCCCTCCATTTCTGCCAACAACACGCTGGAATGGTTGAGAGTTGTAAGTCACTAGGCCCTGGCTCTCCACGAGTTGTTGCGCCACCCAATTTATTTATTTATTTTATCACAAACCAAGCAAGACTAGGACAAGAAGTCTTGGGTTTTAAAAGTATATAAGCGAAGCCCTGGTCACAATCTGCATCAAAGCCAAATTCAAGAACATACGCTGATCTGCATTCATGCCCCAAGGAAAAGAGAGAAAACTGAACAAAAGAAGCATTCTACGACCTCCTTGAAAACACGTACGATAAATGCCCGAAGTATGACCTTAAGATTATTCTGGGAGACTTCAACGCCAGATTCGGAAAGGATAGCATTTTTGTTTCGAAATTCGGAGGACGCAGCCTTCATGATGACGTAACTTCCGATAACGGACATGCGGATTTCTGACGGGGCAAAATGTCATCATAGCTAGCACTCGTTTCCCACCCCTTGATGTACACAGAGAGACTTGGTGGTCTTGTGATCAAAAAACCGTCAACCAATTTGATCATATTGCGATAAACGACAGAGATGCTTCCAGTATCTTGGAGGTCTGAACGTTCAGAGGGGCAAACATAGACTTAGACATGGTAATATATCAAGTACGTATACGATTATCCACGACCGACGACGCCACAGCACCGAGCAGATGCTGTGATAAGATTTGATGTCGAAAAGCTTAAATTGCAAGAGATTGCCAGAACTTTTTCCGACCATGTCTCACTTAATCTATCAGCAAGCCCACCGTCAGCATCAAGTACAGAGGGCCAGTGGAGGCATTGTCAACAAGCCGTCAGAAGAACCGCCGCTGATGTGGTGGGTTTCACTAAACGACCACAACAAAACTCCTGGTTCGTTGAAGAGTGCCGGCTGGCGCATGCAGCTAAGAACGAGGTCAACCAAAAAAATGCTGCAGAGGAGAACAAGAGTTGCTGAGAAAGAAGCTCTACGGGCAATAGGGAGGGATGAGCCCCAATTTCTCAAGAATAAAAAGAGGGAGCACGAGAAGTGGGAGGTACAGTCTTTTGAGGAGTGTATCGCCAAGGGTGATGTTCGTAAGTTCTAGCAAAGGGGGAAGCGATTTACTACAACTACTACAGGCTACAAAGCCAGAACGGAAGACTTTCGAGATGAAAACGGGAACATGGTAGTAGATACGCAGTCAGTGCTAAAGATCTGGAAGGAACACTTTACGACATTGCAACATGGCGAAGATAGTCAATATTCCGCTGCTAGGCAAAACATTCAATTCAACTAGGACGATGATGCCCAACCCAACCTTACTGAAGTGTGGTTAGCGATTTGCAAACCTAGCTTACATAAGGCGGCTGGTGCGGAAGAACTCCCAGCCGAACTATTCAAAGCAGCAGGAGATGACTTGATAAGTAGCGTGAACCAACTTATCTGCAAATTTGGTCGGATGAAAGTATCCCTGTTGAATGGAAACTTGGAATAATATGCCCCATCCACAAAAAGGAGATGTTTTGACCTGCTCAACTAAAGAGGAATAAGTCTCCTAAACGTCGCGTACAAAATCTTGTCAGCTTAACTGTGTGATCGCCTTAAGCCCTTTGCCAACGACCTGATCGCCCCCCCCCTCCTATCAGTGTGGTTTTAAAATGTTTGCACTCCAGATTCCATATCAATACACACCATCTTGTCAATATCAATACCACTGGTATAATTTAGCAAAAGTCCGTTCAACAACTTACGTATACAGATGATAAAGACATTATTGGCAGAAATAAGCGAGCTGTGGTTGGTAAATTTGCCAGTATTGAATCGAAAGCATTGAAAATAGGATTGGTTGTCAATGAAGATAAGACGAAATATATGCTATCAACGAGAAAGGAATCTCAATATCATCGACTCGGGCAAAACGTCCCGATGGATAGATATAACTTCGAAGTTGTCAAGGACTTTTTCAAGTATACCAGGGATCCACTATTACATCATAAACTGACATAAGTACAGAAATCAAACGAAGAATTTATCTTGCCAATCGCAGATTTTTAGGGCTTAGAAGGCATTTAAGTAGTAAAGCCCTCTCTCATAGATCCAAGTAGACTTTGTATGAGACCTTAATCATCCCTGTCTTGCTGTATGGGGAAGAAGCATGGACCCTGAAAGAAACGGATGAAAATTTGGTTGGCTGCTTTGAGAAGAGGATTCTTCGAATAATTTTTGGTCCTGTGTGTATCGAAGGAGTCTGGTGAAAAAGATTGAACGACTAGCTTTACGGGCTATACAGCAACGTCGACTTGGTCAAAAAGTTGTTAGTACAGCGGCTGAGATGGATGGGACACCTGGAGCGTATGGACATTAACGCACCAGCCCGACGGGGTTTCAGTGGCTTCTAGCCACGGTGATAGTTTGACGCTGTATCTCCGTAAAATTGAATTGCCTCGTCATCGTTGATAGGAATAATTCCGTTGTCCAGTAGTGCTGTCACATCAAGGTATCGTGGCTCGGGGTGTCTCTCTTCACTTGTGATGGTTCTCACCAGAGGGTTTCGATGATTGCTTAGGTTGTTTGTCAGTCTTTTGGCAGCACTGATCATGTATTTGTCAAAGGGTGCTATTCCGGATGCCTCGTAGAGTCGCTTGTTGCTGAAATGTTTTCGCCGCCGTTGGTCGAAGTAGAGTCCCGTGCAGATCCGCAGGATCTTCCTCTCGAACACTCCTAGTTTCTTCATGCTGGTTTTGGAAATAGTAAACCAGACAGGAAAGCAGTATGTGATGATCGGTCTAAGAAGTTGCTTAAAGAGAAGCAACTTCGTCCTTTGGCTGAGTCCATATTCCTTTTCCGCATTAGGGGGTGGATGCGGTGGAAAGCGTAGTTTGCTTTCTTCAGAACAGTTGTTACATGCGGATTGAAGCGTAACCTCTCCTCAATATTTCACTGATGGTTTGGTTGTCTGTCAGTTGCGATCCATCAGGCAGATTGATGATGATGCTGCGGCAGCTTTTAGCTAACGGTGTACTTCGCTGTCCCGCTGGTCCTCTGAAACAAGCCAACTCAGATTTGACTGAATTGACTTTGATGCCCCATGTTGTGTAGAACTCCCATAGACTTCTCACGTGCTCTTCTACTCTTTGGGCTGCAATGATTGGTGGAAAAGATTTGGCGTGTGTTAGTGAATCGTCCGCATGAAGCAAATTCATAGCATTGTTGGGTTGAGGTTGGTCCGAGGTGAAGATGTTGAAGAGGTACGGTCCCAGCTTTGATCCTTGAGCAACTCCTGCCCTGATGTTTTTGGTTGTTGACTGGCTGTTTTCAATCTGGACGAAAAACGATCTGGAATTGAGAAAACTGAAAATTATTTTTATTAGTGTACCTGGAAAAAAAAAACCTGGAAAAAAGTGGTTGCTGTCAAATGCTTTCTATATATCCAAGAAGCATCCAACAACAACCTGACAGTTATTGAGGGTGCTAACAACGTCGTTATGAAATCGCAAGAGCGGATGTAAGGTAGAGTGCCTCTCCCAAAATCCAAACTGCATGTCCGGAAGGACGTTGTTAGCGATGCAGAACGCCTTCAATCTCCGAAGAATAAGCCCTTCAAGAATTTTGCTGGTGTTGTTAAGAAGAGATATGGGACGATATCCAGAAACGGTTCCTCCGTCGGCTTTCTTCGGTATCGGTACTATTTTAGCTGTCTTCCATCACTTCGGAAAGTAACAATTGTTGACGCAGTTGTTGAATAGGATCGTGAGAAACAGCACCATAACTTGGAGAAACTTCTTAATGATTTAGCTGAAAATCATATCTGGTCCGGATGATTTTTTTGGTCGTCCACTTTTGATTAGCTCAGCTACTTCTTCAGGGTTGGTGAAGCCCCCAGTTAGCTCGGGATCACTAGCAAGATTTTCATTGTTAAAAAGATAATTTCAGCGTCTGTCTGTTGCAGCTGCTCAATTGTTGACTCAACTTCTTCTAAGAGTGAAGGATCACTAGATGGGTTTGGCACGAAATTTCCTTCAAAATATTCGGCAAATGCTTCCGCTTTATCCTGAATCGTCATGACTTCCCCTTCCCTGGTGCTGATTTTTTCTGGTATTTGCTGTCTTTTGCCGATGATCTTGTTTATTTTCTTGAATGCATCGGGTCCAGGTTTGATGGATTGTAGCCTATTTTAGAACTGGTTGTTGTTAAAATGTTGAAGAACGTTTCTCAACATAATTTGCGTACATTAAAGTTCACTCTTCACCATTTAGTAGTTTCCGTTGGCCGTGTTCCAATCCCTTTGTTGAATCCTTTGTAGGCGTTTCCGCAATTGCTGTCGATGATCATATAGTCGAACAATTCCTTCTGGAAGATGCTGGTATCTATCCCTTGAGGTCTTCCATCTCTTCTGCTCATCCAGGGCGTTGTTTATGGTGAGCTCCATTGCTTCAATAGCCTCCTCAATTTCATTGTTGGAAAAGTTTCTGTTGGAATCCGGTATCACTATGGTTTCCACGATTTTTCTTTGTAATCGGTCGATACCCAGTTGGTTGTAGTTGATTTATTTTTCATTTTGGGTATCTATTGTTAGAATTGGCTGGCCCAGTTTGATGTGAAGTTCCACTGGCTCGTGGTCCGCATCTCCTTTAAGGATGCTTGAACAATTCTGCAACTCGGGAATCATGTTGATGAAGTTCGAGGAAACCAGGTAGAAGTCCAACCAGGATGGTGTTCTTGGGAACGTTGGCTTTAGTTGAGAGACCACCAGGAATTAATGATGCTCAACATTTTCATCCAACCAGTTCACCAGGAAGTTTCCAGCGTCAGATGTAGTTGTGTCGTACCATCGTGGGTGTCGGGCATTGAAGTCTACTCCAATCTGTCCATAGGTGTGCTGGGCGGCTAGGTTGCTGGAAACAAAAAGATCGTGATTAATATCAAACTCTAAACTATGTTGGATCATCAAGCTGTTGATTTGACAAAATTGCGCAAGTTAACTACACAATTGTTTCGTTAAAAATAATTAGCAATAAGTTACGGGTTAGATTTAAAGTGATTCAAATTTTTGTTTTCAGAATTAAAACCTCACTCTTAATCAAAATAATTTTATTTAACAAAGTATTATATCCCGTTAGCTATTAATTAAAGAAAAGAAATGATGGTAGGCGGTTTAATTAGCACCTTAGTGTGTTTATTTATTCCTGATAAATTAAACACACGACCAAGAATCTCTAAAATAATATTTGCACATGAAATGCTCATAAGTAAGCACACACTTACAGTAAAGATGCTGCTGCAAAAAGTACCTCATCACCACTTCCAGCAAGGAAAAGATTCAAGTACACGACTAAAACGCTAAAGGTGGTTATCAAGATCCCTAACCGCCATCGAACAAAAGTTTCTGTAGAGGAAAATATTCTTCTCGTATTTGATTCTATACGAAAACATCGAATACCTTGGGATGGAAATCGATTCTCTTGATTAAGTCCTCTAATGGAGCACTTTAGACTCCCCTCTATATCTTGCTGACGACAAATAATATGAGTTCCATACATTCTGAGGAAGCTATACTCTATGTAAGTTTACAAATGGAGGTAGAGGTTGGGGTTCGAATAAGTTCATGGATAACGCACTTACTCATCCTTGGAGTCGAGCATACCTACATAATATTATAGGTATGCGTGGGTGTAGTATTATATGGAAGGAAAGAACGCGTGTCAAATGTGGATGTGGAATATTAATTGGTTTAGAAGGATTTATAATTACACTTCCATTGATTCCCCTTTGGTATAGGTTTTGGTGGTGTAGAACACAAACAACGAATCTTGCAATCTGATCCTGATGACTAAAAGCTTTTATGTAAATTTGACAAGAATAAAATAATAGACTCGTGTTAATGTTAATTTATTGATTGAATTACGTTTCACATTTGAGTTTATGAGGCAGAACGCGTATTTGGAATTTAATGTAATTATAGTCGGCTTAAGGTAAAGATTTTGCTTAATTAACGAGTTTGTAATTTTCAGTGTTTGTGTTGTGCTGCCCGAAATTGCTGATTAATTAATTAGGAAAAAGTGCGCTTTGATGCATTATATTAATAATTAAATTTATTTCATGTGACTTTTAAGTATTTTTGTGTATGTTCATTGAAGTGTGCAACATAGAGCACCACGGCACACCCAACACTATGTGCAAATTACAAAGTGAATTAGAGCGTATAAAATGCTTTGATGGTTCTGATAGAGAAAAGCATACAAAGAGTTTTGGCGTTGTGTAACTATTGCTAACAAAATGTTAATTAAATTATTTTTTTTTAAATTATCAACAGTGTATCCTGTAGTGGAATAGATGTGAGCTCGTGGTACATTGGTGATTATTGGTGAACTTCAAGTCAACAAAACAACTTTTAGAATTCTCATGGATCTAATGCCTTTCTTTCCTCTGCCATCCCCTGATTAGTATTTTTCTATTTTAATCTAAGATACATAGAAGGCAAATTTCAATGACTGCACATGCTAGGATGCGGATTCGTCGTGGGAAATCGACTCAGATCGAAAGCCATCGATATAAAGCCGATTAGAAATCGCCTGGCTGTGATCCGCATCAAAGCGACCTTCCAAAATATTAGCCTAATATGTGCACACTGCACACGCCCCTACCGATGAAACTGAGGAGTCTAACAAGTGGGAGTCTTACGACCTAATGGACGGAGCCTACGAAGTCTGTGTTCCTATCTGGAACACGATGTCAAAGTCGTGCTCGAACACTTGAAAGCTAAATTCGGAAATGTTTTCCTTTGCGTTGGATTAGTCGGAAAGCACAGCCTTCACGAAACGACAACAGATAACGGCTTCCGACTAATCGACTTTGCTGCAGCTCGTAATACGGCGATTAGTGGCACTAGGTTCCCCAGGCGAAGGAAACACACAGCAACCTGGTGATCTCTAGATGGTTGAACCAAAAACCAAATCGACCACGTGCTAATTGGCGCAGGGCACGCATCGAACATCTTGAACGTGTGAACTTTCCCCAGGCGCAAACGTGGACTCTGACCACTTTCTTGTTGTGACAAAGTTCAGAGCCCGACTGTCCAACGAAAATAAAACGAAGACCACCCAAGGGAAGAAATTCAACATGGCATACCTTAGTTTATCTGAGAAAGCCAGAGACTACAGGAGACATTGGACATTGGAACCAGTATCGCGACATCATTAAGGAGACAGCCGAGAACACCATAGGCTAGATACCACCCAGAAAAAAGAACCCGTGGAAACCGAAAATGCACGAATGCAAATGCTGCAACGGAAAATAAGAGTAGCAAGAGAGGAGTACCGTGAAAAGAAAATGAAACAGCTCAAGTATCTCGAAGAGTCTAGCACAGACACCAACACCCGCCAGTTCTACAAAACAGCCAAGCAACTGGCATCTGGTTATAGGACTATGGCACGCAAGATCTTCGAAACAGCGGAGGGAACCTAGTCACCGAAGCACAGGGAATTGTAGACATGTTTAAGCAGCATTTCCAGCAATTGCTTAGTGGGCAGTATGTAGAGCAGGCTATAAGGGAACAAAGAAGCAAGAGACCAGTCAATGAAGATCCAGTCCCAGTGCCCAGTACTGAAGAGGTTAAGAAAGCCATCCACTAGCTCAAGAACAACAAATCTGCCGGCTCAGATGGCCTACCTGCGGAACTCTTCCAGTATGGAGGGGATGTTTCGGTAGAGTGAAAGCATCAGCTCATCATCTAAGTGTGGACGGAAGAAAGTTTGCCCGACGACTGGTCAAGTAGCTTCATATGCTCAATCTTCAACAAAGGCGATCCCATGTCCTGCAAGAACTATAGAGGCATATCCCTGCTTAATGTTGCCTACAAGATCCTATCCAACGTACTATGTGAGCGTCTAAAACTTTTCTGCAACATTATGATCGGCACGTACCAGTGTGGCTTTAGGCCAGGCAGATCAATGGTACATAGATCAAATCTTCACATTGAGGCAAATCCTGGAAAAGAGCAATGAATGTCAAGTAGAGACCAGTGGCGTATCGAGCACTTCGGGGGCCCCGTATCAAAAAAATTTTAGGGGCCCCCTTTTTAATAACAATGGCACTACCTTTTTTCCTATACTAACATCAACTTATTTTAAAAGTATAACAATCTAGGAACTTTACATAAGTTAAGCTACGATTAGACGGTCAACGCAAATGTTCAACGCGTTGACTCTCAAGTCAAAATTACGTTAAATTCTGTCCCAAAGTTGAATACTTTTCAATGAATACTTTCGAAGCATTGACGGCTGTGTTGACACTTTCGTTGGCACAAATTAAGGGGTCAATAAGATAAATATTTTCGTTGGCCATGTGATCACTCTGTTAACAAAGTTAGAACCAAAGTTCACCAACGCGTTGACTGTATTCTTACTTTGACACAGCAGAATTTTCCTGCCAAGTCAACGTAGCTTGCCCTGAGCTTCATATTAGTCTTGAAAATTTTGCATTTTTTTTTTTGAGAATTTTTAATACATCGAAAATTCGAAAGTTATATAATAGCTTGACAGATGAGGGACGAAATTTATCTTGACGGCAAAGGCTTATTTCCATTCAAATGTCACGCAATTACCAATCACTTTTCTCCGGCGCAGTACAAAAACTTCAAAAATATCTAGTTTTAGGTTTTTGCATTGTTCGGTATTACTACGAGTACAGCCAATTTTATGTGATCGTCAAAAAAAAAAATGATTGAATTTTGTTCGTGTCCGCTCCGCGTCAACTTTCATATGTTTAGATGTGGTCAAGTAGTGTAACCGTAAACGTTTCACATATCAATTCATTGACACCAAAGAGTACCAATTGCGTTCACACATATAACACGTTAACGCATTAAGGGACAACATTGACCGATTGGCGTTATTCGTGTGATCGTCAACGTTTCTTGTATTGACGCGGTCTACGTTGAAAGTATATTAACGATGTTTCTGATGATATCAAGGAGTCAATGCATTGACCATTCAGGTTGATCGTTTAATCTTAGCTTCAGTCTTAAAGTTATGGCGGTTTAATGATTGCTTTTTATTTGTACGGTTAAAGGGACAAAATACAGTTTTTATAAGTACCTTAAAAGCCGTTTGTTTTTTGAAAAGATTTTTTATTTTATCTCATAAAGTTGTACACATTAAAGTTTATACCATTTTTTTCGGCAAAGCAGAGATTTTTAGAAAAATACGGTAAAACGCTCGGTGCGCTCAGTATTTACATTTACTCTAGTGTGCCGCAGTCGGAGTGTGGCACGTTTCTCTCAAAATCTGTTGTTCTAATGAAATTTTAATAAATATTTTCGACTAAACTGGTCATGAAGTTCTTGCAGGTTTTTCTCTAAACTATTGATTGTTTGATAAAAGCAAGCTATTAACATTTGCTTTCCCCTAAAAATATAAGCCCCAGCTCAAATTAGGACTTAAGAGTAGGAAATTTTTATTAAATGCTTAAGACGTTAAACCGACACATCTCAATTCAGTTTTGTAAGAATTTTTTTCTAGTTTTGCCATATTTTCGTCTAATTTTTGTCGGATTCTGGCACACGTTCCAATAAAAAAAACAGTGGTTGCACGTTTGGTTTCGGCTACTTTAATTGGTAGGATGTAGATAGAGATACATTAGGACACCTACGTAGGAAAAACTATCGAAAAGACACATGCAAACAAAAATAAGTACATTTTTAAATTGTAATCGACATTGTGTGTCATATTCATCTCAATGAAAAATTCGTAACACACATCAAGTCCTCTCTATCGTGGGGCCCCTTTATCTCGGGGGCCCCATATCATTGATACGGCTGATACCGCGGTAGCTACGCTACTGGTAGAGACCCACCATCTTTCCATCGACTTCAAACCCGCATACGATAGCATAAGTCACCAAGAGCTTCTATTGGTGATGTCGGAACTCGGGATCCGGAAAAACCGATCCAGCTATGCCACATGACGTTACAAAATACGCAGTGCAAATGGGTAAAAGCTCACCTGAGCTATTCCAGACGTGTATAGGGTGAAGACAAGGAGATGCGCTATCATAAGATTTCTTCAACCTAGTCCTGGAGCAGATAGGAAGACCGAACCTCCGCTCCGATTATGTCGTAGAGGCCCGTATAAGATGCTCAACCTAACTAAAACTGTAGTCGCCACCGTTGATTCCATCAGAGGATTACTTCCGCTGCTGCCTTGATGAAAGGAGAAGAGCCTTACTGGAAATACTCCCCCTCTCGTTTGCTGCCTCCAACAACCGTCTAAATGGTTTTGAAACCCATCTTCGATTGAGGTACTCGTACTAGGCACCAGATGTTCACCACGGGGATGTGGCACTGCCCTAGACTGCCACAAAGCAGACATCACCACCATCCAAGGAGCGATGGGATGGGCTGGGCAGAAAAACAATGAAAGACTGCGACATCTACTAAGGTGACTGTTACCGACCACGAGGGCAGCATCTTTTCGGATGTGGATTCGTCGTTAGAGGCAGACTTAGGCAAGAAGTTTTGAGTTTCATCAAGGCTAAATTCGTCAGCATTAGCTTCATAAGCGTGCATGGCCCCACAAAAGAGAAAGATGACGACACCAAAGACGAGTTATACGAGCTCCTGGACAAGACATATGAGCAATGCCCTAACTTTGACATTAAAATTGTTTTGTGTGATTTTAATGCCAAACTAGGAAGGGAAAACCTTTTTGGTGGCACAAACGGAAGATATAGCCTGCACGACACCACCTCCGATAACAAACTCAAGCTAATCGTCTTCACTGCGGAGTGAAACGTTGTAGTATCAAGTATGCATTTCCCGCATCTTGATATAATGTACATAAGGGTACATGGCAAATTCCTCGTTAGTCAACCGCCAACCAGATTGGCAACATTGCGATCGACGCAAAGCTTACCTCCGGTATCAAGGATGTCCGAACGTTCCGAGGAGCCGACGCGACGTTGACTCGGACCACTACCGTCGTTATAGTCAAGGTGATGCTACGGATATCCACGCCAAAGTCAAAACAGGGAGGAACTGTGAGGAAGTTCGACGTCAAACGGCCACAGTTGCAAGAAATCTCCAGGTCCTTTCCCGAGTCATTCGCGCCCTCCTATGCCGCCAACTGCAAGTATCGAGAACCAGTGGAAGAACTACCAGGAAGCCATCAGAGATGCAACCTCTGACGTGTTGGGCCTCACACGACCACCACAGCGAAACTCCTGGCGTACCCTCGTATGTACACGAGCACTGTATACTTATTTCATTTTTACAAATCATTAAAAGCTTCCATTCAAAAGCATCCACATCAAGTCCATCACAATTGAATTAACTATTTATTTTGAATTGATGGGTAGCTTGTCTCTTGCATGATGAAGGTTCTCACAGAATAGGGTCGAAATTGATAGAGTGATTGCTTAAATAAAATGCGTACTTTGCATTTGTCATTCATTCAATGAAATTATTTCGAATAATTCGCGAGAAAAAAAGCTTGTTATGAATCTTATTAAAATTTCTTTCAATTTATCTGCTCGATTTAAAACACAACTGTTATGACGTTCCTTGACCATATTGAAGTTTAATGTTTAGAACTTTTTCCGCTCTTATTCCATATATAAAATTATACATATATCTACATACATAAATATTTCTGCGATTCTTTTGATTTGTTAATATAGGTAGGTACAGGTAGATACATAAATTATATCCTTTTCAAGTCATGTTCGAATTCAAAAGAATAGACGAAAGGGTATGTTGAGAATTTATCTGACGAAGATTTGCAGGCGATTTAGTGCTTAAAGTTGTGATATCACGTACATAAGAAAGACGTATCTACATTCATTTGGACCATTGTGTATGTACATAAGGGTGGTCCTCATTTTAAAAACTTTTGAGCACCCGTTTTTTTTTGTTCATTGACAACTTAAAACACTACCCTATTTTTTTTTATTTTTTTAAATCACGTTAGCACGTGCCGCATTGAGCTTAAAGTTGATATCCCTGTGAGAGTTAGGGATTATTTAAATACTGTTTTAGCTCCAAAAATAATGGTACTTGCTACACAAACGTTATGAAAAACCTTATCTATCTTAAAAACAGCTCAAAAGATTTCGATAATAATTTTAAAAATGTTTGTATAGTTACTCGGATATTTTTAAAAATTCTTAATTTCCAAGCAAATTGAACTTTATGAGCAAGAACGTGCGACCCAGTCGGGCCTTTTATTTTTTTTTATTTTGAAGCAAGAGTAAGTAACAGATTTGAAAGTGCACATTATTAATTCTGCAAATCAAATTTTTAATAGCACCCGGTTTTGGTCGATTTTATGAAAATTCAAATTTTCAAACTCATTGCGGCACGTGTAAATACAATCCGATTAGCATGAAATTTTTTTGCTACACGTTTTAAATGTAGAAGAACAGAAAAAAATGGTGCTCAGTAAAAACAAACAACTTTTTTTTTCCTCCATACAAATAAGGACCACCCTAATGTACATACTTCAAAAACCTCCCATCAATCCCAACTCAAAACACCACAACCGCAAAAACTATAGACCTTATATTTTTCAGTCTTTTAATGGATTATATTTTGGTATTCCTATATATACAATATACAGACATACATAAAATATGTAAAAAGGGAAAGGCACACATATAACGATTTTGAGTGGTTGTATTTCATATGCTCAACCTATGTCTGTATAGAAAACAAAAGAAAAAAAATATTAAAAGTTGTTTTCTTTTCAGATTACTGCCTTCCAGTGATTCTAATGACACAAACAAAAGGCTTTAAATCTGCCCTGTGACATTGGGCCAATGTGACAGAAACGAATTTATGAACCTTGAAAAGGATATTATTACCATGGGTGATATGGTTGCTTAACGAAAATTGAAATTACAAATAAAATAAAATTTTGAAATAAAATTATTTTACGAGTATGTTTTTTTTTTGTTCAAAAAGGATATTATGTTGAGCTGCTTCAAGATTGGCCAGGTATTATTTCAGAAATATGTAATACGAGTATAAAGCGCCTTTGAGCAATGTTCAATTGAAAATAAATTCAATTCAACTAGGTCGACCTTAGCCTCAATTTCAGGAGATCTCAATGGTTCATTGGAAATCTAATTGAGCGAATGAAGGTCTGTGAAATTTCGTTTCTTTTTATTTTTCCATCAAATTTATGTACTTTTAAACTTCGATTGATTGTTATGCCCAAAGGTAAATGTTAAATGGATATTCATTTCATATCTATGTTTAAACTCAGTACTCCTTGGATTTATGAGGGGTATTCAAAGCTGAGAGGGTACTTAACTCCCGAGTCACGAGAACGAGAACGAGTACCTGTGGGGTTTTTCAAATACTGTCAATACGAAGATATATGGAAATGTGCGTACGTCTTCCTCGGCTTCCTTCTCCCTTATAGGATATATTTCTTTAAGTGACATTCGAGGCCCTTATAATGGTCAGGAGGTCTTGCACGTAACTTGATACAATCGAGTATAGGTGGTTATTTACTTGAACACTAAGAAGAATTATCAATGCCGACATACATAATTATCTCATTAAAGCGTGGTGGTAATCAGCCTCTTAAATTGACTGCAGTGATAATTGTTGTAACAACCTGAAAATAAAAGTCATTAGACCAACCTCCGAATGCCACTAGGTTAGCTAAAATTTTGAAACCAAAAAGGCGCTAGAAGTCCCCAATAACAAAAGCTAAACATATTTTACTTTATGAACAACTTTTAATTTTTTGTAAATAAAGCCTGGTTTATACATTCATGTGAAGTGTAGTTTTCATAGAAAAAAATACTTTTTTTCCTAGGCGTGAAAAACTGTCAAAAACTAAATGCAATTATTTTGGTGACAAGGAGGAACAAAATTGTCTCGAAACAAATGCAACTCAATGGGCTTTTTGCAACCAAATTTTATGACGAAAACTATTTTTTTGAAAACCTTTTGGTTCATTAATTCTTATTGATGTTTCATTTCAAATTTGATTTCACTTCGCTTTGAAGTATAAACTAGGCTTAATTAGGAATATCAAAAACTCCCATATGGGTAATTACCGTCCCAACTGTGATTCTTTGTGTCCAGTCCTTTTTTTGTTTTGTTATTTAATGTAAAATGTTCGTATATATTTTTGGTTTGAATTGTGGAAATGGCTATTTGCTACAATCTACATTCGATATCATGACCAAATTTGCTACTTCTTCCATCATGGCTGGAAAAGTGTAGTAAAAATGTCAGTACCATGACATGTCCGTTCCTTGTTTTTCAGATTAAATTTACTTTTTTCTAATGAAATACTTCATTGAGTAGAAATGTTGTCCCCTTTAGTGCTTGCTTGAAAAAATATGCAAAAATTAAGTCAAAATACTTATTGCTGAATAAAATAATCATGAATGAATGTGGTCCGAGGATTTACTTTGAAAAACTGTGTAATAGCCCAGCACACAGAAAAGGGTTGCCATTCAGAAGAATAGTCTTTAAAAACGAAAAAATTATACATATTTAAAGAAAATAAGGGAAGTAGACATGTCAAGTTTACATAACAGTTAATTTAGAATCTCAACAAAAATAACGTCAATAAGAGAGAAAACAAAATACAAATAAAAAGAAGTAGACGAGCTTCATTATGGTCTATATTTCAGTTTTAGTACATTTTACCATATTTTTTGTTCTTTAAAAGTTGTAGCAAAATGCTTTTACAGATTTGATACTCTGACTAAATGAAGCCACAAAAACTAAACAAAAATTGTTGCCAATAAGGTTTATTTTTTGCAATTTAAAAAGAAAAAGAATCACAGTTGGCAGAGAATTTAAGCTGTTTCTAGACAAGGCTTGAGTTTATCTTTCTGAAATTTGTATCGTGTCTAGACCAGATGCAACGATTACATAACTATGTTAATATCGATATTAAAATAAACAATTAAAATTGTCAATAAAAAGTGAATTAAATTGCCGAATAACGCAAACAAAATTCTAACCTCCTAGCTCCTAGTAAGCATGTAAATTAGAAACCTCTGAATTTAGGAATCTGAATTTGAGGTCACCAAAACCTAACTAACGAATTTTAAATAGATTGAAAACTTAAAATCGGACCACCCAAGTAACATCGTTGGAGCTTATAGAAGCAAAACTGTTCTTTAGCAGCTTCTTATTGTAAATATAGAAATTCAAAGAAGAGGCTCTGAAACTGATTATTTCTCAGCTCCCTTTATTGTATTTAAAAATAATATTCTATAATCGAAGTCGCAGAACACTTTTAGCTGCATTTATTTTATAACGACTCAAGATTTTAAAATATGTAGCTCTTTGATATCGTTCAACGTTTAATATGAGCACATAAGGAAGCATTGTAGAGCTGCTTAAAACTCATATTCAAAATACTATTTAGATCTTTCAAAAAAATAGCATTTCAAAAGCTACACAAAAAACGGCTGTAAGGTTAATTATTCATACTTTAACACAAACCTTTCCAGAAGTTAACTCTAACGCATGCGCGTGTTCAAATCTTCTGAGTATTGTGAAATGTGAAGTCTGAACAAAGCCAGGGTTGTCAGATTGGGCATTTTATCATAAATTGGAAATCTTTTTCCCAAATTTGCGACAAGAATTTGAAAAAGTTAGCCCAATTTTATATTACCTACTTATATTACTTTTAAGAAAATTGTTACATAAGTCCAACAGTATATGTAAATTCGTCCAGATTTTAAGGATTTGCCCTTAGAAATTATTACAAAAAAAAAAGAAAAACGTGGAATGTATTAGTTATTTTAGATTTTCTTAAGGGCAGCAATTTTTTGGCAACAAGAATTCTGAAATTGCTACAGCAAATCGACTATTAAGGTTAATACTAAACCTCCATATTTTTTTAGCACTGAACGCAAAACTCTCATTTTATGGAAAATAGCTCGTTTGAAGACAAACTACGTTCATAATAAAGAATGTGGTGCAGAAAAAAAATTATTGAATCAATTTTCTTTATTTATTTTGAACGAATACAAAATCTTTCCTTTCAATAAAAAACACTGAAACATATATTACAATGAAAACAAAAATGTATTTTACAATTTTTTACTTTGCTCAGGTAAACATTTTTAAATATTTCACAGCGTAATATTTATAAGAAGGAACTTCGCGTTTAACATTTTCTCTATGAATATTTAATTAATCTGCGTTAAATCACAACACAAATGCTACTATCAAGTATATGAAATATATCATCCTAATATTATTTGAATAATCATTTAAACATATAAGAAAGTTTTATAATACAAATTCTATATACTACTGAAATAAATCAGCCAAGTAGAAGACTTAGCATTAAGGATTGGACTTGTTCCAATTCAACAAGTCCAATCCTTAATGCTAAGTCTTCTACTTGGCTGATTTATTTCAGTAGTATATAGAATTTGTATTATAAAACCTTCTTATATAGAAACTATGCCTGGCCCAGGGCAAAAAAACTTCCAGCTTAATGATTAGGAATTCTAATCTTGTTGGATATAGTTTACAGTGGATTTTCGTTGAAAAATTCATGTAAGTTGAACTGAACTTAATATAAATTGCGTATGACAAAGCCCTCACTATGTCACTGATGAGTTCAAGTGAGTAAGCCGAACGAAACGCCAATTTATAGGACTAAAGGCCATAAAAAGCTATTTTGAATCAATAATCATTTAAACGCTGGGCAAAAGAATTTAACGATCCGTATGTTACTCTTTCCTTATACAATTGCTACGTAAGACCCCATCTTGAGTACGCCTCCCAAGTATGGACTCCATTTCACGAAATTCACAAGAGCCGTATTGAATCAATACAACATAACTTCATTCGCTTTGCTTTGAAAGATCTTCCTTGGGCTGATCCGTATAACCTGCCACCTTATGAACACAGAATCATGCTTCTGCAACTTCAAACTTTATATCAAAGGCGCGTTAATAATGATTTAATTTTTTTTTCATCAACTTAGCAGTGGCGAAATTGACGCTCCTGACTTATTAGCCTGTATAGGTATTAACTACCGCGGGGGATCCCACCACCTACGAAGATTTGAACTTTTTCATGTTCCTTTTCATAGAACCAATTATGGTAATCACGAACCTCTTAATCGTATGTGCAAACTTTTTAATTTAAACGCTGCCTCTGTTGATTTTAACATAAGCAAAGTATGATTAAAAACATTGTTGCGAACCAGTGTTCCACTCTCGTAAATGTCTATGTATGGGTTATTTATTTGTTTTATACTATATTGTATCTAAATTTGTTTATTGTTTAATTTTGTTAATTTTTATTTATTTATGTGCTTGTGTTAGCTTTGCTTAATCTATACTTACCACTGACACATGCACTCATGATGAGCCTCTGATTGTAGAACACAGCTTGCTTTAAGCTCACTACAACACAGAATTCTGAAGTGTACGAAAAAAAAATAAAAAAAAGTATCACCCTAATCAATAAAAACAAAATGCCGGCAAAAATGTTGCTATTTACAAATCATGAACCTAAGAGCTCCAAGGGCAAACTAGCCTCTAAAAACAGGCTGGTTTCGACCAAAAATTAGCTCTCTAACTCAATGAATTCGCTGAAAGCAAGCCTTACTACGACCTTAGAAGTGCATCTAGCTAGAGCTTCTTTTGAAACAATGAGCTTTAAGATTTGCTCTAGAAGTACTGTTAGAACATTTGAACAGCTAAAATTGTTTCTTGGGCATAGTGGTAGTTCTCAATTTGGAATTAGTTGGTGAATTTCAGTCTTTAATTATTGAAAATAGCAAATGTCAAATTATTATTCAAATGCCATGGATTTAATATTACTAGGACCATAACTTATATACCTTATGTTTCATATAAAGTAGATATTATTAGCATGCCGTAAATCACAAATTCATGCTTTCAAAAGTCGCTGGAAAAAATCTAGCGACATTAAAGTATTTTTTTGTCGCTACTAAGTGGAAATGTCGCTAGATATAGCGACAAAGTCACTAAAACGGCAACCCTGCCAGTGATATACCTACAAGATTGAGCAAATAGTGGGAGAAAACCCTTCCATTACTTAAAATTGCCTAGAATCAGAAGTCAGGATGTACTATCATTAGATCCATTAAAAATGGATTGAAACAATAATTATTGTGGATCACACATTATTTGAAGTTGATCGTCACAATTCTCAAAGAACAAGTAAGGAGCGCGCAAAGTGTAAGTATTACATGAAAGAATATATAGGTAGTATGTACAAAATTTAAAAAATGTATGTAAGACTATTGGGTTTGCAAAAGGTGAATCTAATTTGCAAATGGGTGAATTCAATTTACAAAAGAGTGAATTTAATTTCAAAAGGGATAATTTAATTTGCACAAAAGAGAATGAATTCAATTTTCAAAAGAATTAAATTGATTTGCAAAAAGGTGAATTTAATATGAAAAGACTGAGTGGAAATACAATAGAATACAAAAAATAAAACTCGTAGACCAAAACAGAGATACTATTTTATTTTGTTCGTCTTTGTTTATTTAAGGTTAGTTTGGATTTCAACAAGCATATTTTTAAATTATGGGGATTTCAAACAAATAATAATTTAAAATTTGTACCTGCATATTTTTAAAATTGTGTGGATTTTTTAGAGATTTGGAGATAATGGTTGTAATTAATTTAACCCATTAACGACCAAGCACTCCAAAAATTTGAATAAATTAAAAATATTTGAAATGCAGGCTATTATTACTTAAACTTAAATAGTTGTTTAAACAAAATACAAATATTTTTGTAACTTAAGGAGATAAAGGGGTGTACTCAAATGAGTACACTGGCTTGATATGAGTACAAAAATTATTAATTTACAGAAAAATAGGTTTGCAAGAAAAGAGTGGTTTTTGATCTTTTTTCAGAAATTTTGAATTTTAGATTTCCAGATCGATGTATTTTTGAAGTAATTATTGAAAAGAACAGAGAACGAATAGTGAAAAAGCATAATCAGATGCAATTTCCCACGGTAATTTAAAAAAATGTTGGTGACTCAATACTTTTGAAAGGATAATATCTCCTAGAGACTCAATTTATTGATACTGGATCATTTTACTACCTTGTCTGAAGTTCTTTTCTCCTGCATAAATAGCATATATTTGCTCTGCTTTGCGAGAGTTCACTAATGTACGAATAGCTATCATCCCCACCAGTGAACTCAACTTTGAAAAAGGGTTTTATTAGTTCTAAAGTATTGAATCCCGCAACTGATTTGCAAGATCATCATGCCATATTTTTATGCGCAGGCACCCACAGGGTTTATTTCAAGTGGAGGGGGGGGGGAGGCAAATCTTCTAGGAGGCTGTTGATTTCTCAAAGTCTCCGACAGAAAAAAGGTAAGTACATATTTGTTAAAAGTCCATAGTACAAATTTAAGAATTTGCTAACGTGGTATTTTCTAGAGGGGGGAAACTGCCCCTCTTTCCCAACTCTGACCACCTATGTTTGTATGCAGCATATGTTTTACTTATGTATGTTTTCAATTTCGCAGGATTTAGGTTTTTCCACATTATGAATAGAAGTCAAAGTTCTTACGCAGTAAACTTTGTAAACTTTGTAACTAATAAATTGCAGGCTATGATTGTATGGGAAATTTTTAATGACCAACCCCAACCCGCTATCACATGAAAATACTTTCACTGGCAGCAATTTTTAAACCTGCGATGAAAACGGAATGATTTCATTGTCTGAAGTATATTTTTTAAGAATTTGTTTTCAATTTTTGTTCACATAGTTTCGGCCAGTGTACTCAATTGAGTACACCAACTTTGTGCATGATTTACCATGGATAAGAGTGACTTATATGTTTGAATTTTTTTAGTAAAAAGGTTTGTTAACATCCTAACTAAATAATTCACATGCTTTTATATCTGTTCAGTAAAATTTCGTATTTAAAAATTACTATTTATTGGTGCATGGACGAAAAATTGCTCCAATCGGAAAACACATAACACTCAAGTTCACAAAAAAACTTTAAAATCACTTTTATCTTCATCGAAATATTTCCAAATCTAAGCACACATGTCTACGCTTCCATTAAAATAATAAGTTCATAAAAATTATTCTTACTTTTAGAAAAAAAACTTTATTCAATGTTACGAAAAAACTGTACTCAATTGAGTACAATGGCAGCTAATGGGTTTTAAAGAATATTATTTCATTCAAATAACTGCTTCTACTGCCTTTGCATTGGCCTATTCTGTCACCCCATTTTCGATGGTTTCGGGCCTACAATGTTGTTCTTAAGTGCCTCAATCGAGTGTGGATTGTTCGCTTAGTATAAATCTTCAATGACACTCCCCACAAAAATCGCAGCTCAGTGCCGACCAAGCAACATCACCAAAACGATTGATTACACGATTATTGAATTGAGTGGGTAATAAATCGATTGTTGGGTAGTTTGTGTGGCAAGTAGCCCTCCTCGGAACCATAGCTCATCAAAGTCTTCTAATTTCTGGCCATACAAAATCAGTTGGCATGTTATGGTAGGGCTCCATTGACTGTAACGTTTCCCCCATAGTCGCGTGTCGGTGGTCTTCGAATAAAAATGGGCGTAATTGTTACTGTTACCAAACAGTAACACGTTCAGGAAGCATTTGGTTCCTCTTTCATTTTGTGTGAATTTTTGAGCCCCAAAATTATAAATATCAAAATAACATACAAACATAGGTATATGTAAGATTTAAAAAAAATCAACGTATGGAACAACCCTAAAATATTGGTACACAAAATATTTGTGAGGGCCCCCTTACGCATTGGGAGCTTATCTTCTTAAATAGCATTTTTTTGTGAATAATTTTTAATCTTGTAAAAATTGAAACCAACTATTTCTTTACGAGGGTGTTTAAACTAAAATAATTCTATTTTTAAAGGTACACAGGAGAAACAGGCAAAATTTTAAATGATGCAGGGTTCTAGGTATGAACAAATATCTGTGGTTTTGGATAGAAACATGTTAACTCCATAAAATAACTTATAAATAGTTTAAGGGCTAGAGACGTTTTCGAGAAGTCATTTTAGTATGGCTACTTCTTTTATATACCTATGTTCTCTCTTACTCCCTAGATTCGCGTGGGAAGAGTCTGGCTGGTGGGGATTATTGCGTTATCGGCCATTTTGAAAAAAGACGTCGAAAAACGTGGATACGATTTTTCCGGCTCCTATTGAACGCAGAGTAATTTTTATTGGGATCCTCTACAAGAATTCGTTATTTTTTTGCAGCACCGGACGAACCCTTATCTCCCATTAGCAATAATTATTTGCTTTATATTTGCAACTTTGTTACTTTTAGCCCAAGAAAATTCGACTTTCACATCGAAAAATTTCCGACAAAGCTGAATTGCGGTGAAGAGCTTTGTTTTGACGTCTAAAGCATTTCCTTAAAAGTTCCGTAGCAATATTTTTTAGGGGGTGGGGCGGGGGTTGAAGGGGGTAAAATTAATTTCTTTCCTAATTTCTCGAAACATATTAGTTTTTTGAAAAAATGTAAATGTGCAAATTGTAGTTTATGTATAATTCTACAAAAAATTAATTTTCTTAGAATCAATAGATTCAGAGAAAATCGTGGAAGAACTTCATGATGGAGCAAGTTTTGTCAAAAAACTTATTAAAATTTCATTAATCGGTGGGCGAACTTTTTTGTACGGTTTGTGTTTTGCTACATCTCCACATTATAAAACCAAGTTTTTGGGGTGCGCGGGGTGAAGGGAAGGCCACAGTGACGTTTATTCGAAGGTGCGCAGGTGTTCTCCGCACACCCTACCAAAATCTTAACATACCCACATGTCTTTTTAAAATTTTATCTGCATCAATATCCCAAGTATAGACACACCCAATTCAAAATAAAATCATTCCACCCAGTAACAGTAAACAAAATAAAACACCATGTAGTCAAGGTGTTCTCAAAATTCAGCGCACCAAGGCAAAGCAAATTTTTACACAAAAAAAAATCTAAAACGAAACCAACACGAAGTTTTTCTCCTATACCTATCTATAGCTACTCTTATTAATCTATATGACTTTGGTGATCAACTTCATCAAGCGCACATTCGATCTTCATTCGGCAACTCGACGCAAATTCATTTCCTCTCAAGGAAACGAAAAATTCACCCATCACGGTGTTCTTTTAGCTTCAGCGCACCGAAGTAAAGCAGAAGGCAGAACTATAATAGTCGGAAGAGCACTGAAGCTAATGTCAAAAACCAACGAAAAGTTGCTTTCAGTACCGAAAAAAGGGGAACACACCCATAATGTATTTATCATCTATCTCTTTTTGGTATTCCTATTTCACCAAATGTCGGTTTTACTTAAGTGATGTGCGCTCGGGAGCGCACCTCACTGCCGTAACCAAAGTTGAACGAAACTTGACGAAACGCACCACTCCGCAATTATAGTCGCGTCGTATGCTTTCCGTGTATTCGCTTGTTTTCTTCCGACCACTTAAGTGCCCCTCCGAGCATTATAGTTCTAGCTAGATCCACATACAAACATTTAAAAAAAATAACACAAAGTTCATTCTTCCTATAGAAATTTAGATAGCAAGGTGTTCAACTTCATCGAGCGCACCATGGTCCTTCATTCTTCACTTCGCTATGTAGAGAATTCTGTATCTGTTTCATTTTCGTTGCTGTGCGCCAGTGGTGATGGATGGTGATATTCACATTACAGTGCTGGGGGATCGTGACAAAAATTCCTTTGTTTGGGAATTTAAAAAAAATAGAAAAAAAGGGAAGTCTACTGATTTTTTGAACTATAATTTTTATATATAAAAAAGGTGAAAACACATTTTTTTAGAACTATAAAAAAAGCAAAATAGCAAAATGGAAAATATCATAGTTCCTTTCAAAATATATTGAAATTTATTTAGACTTTTAACACTTTTGATTTTTGTTTCAATAAATTTAATGCCTATTTCAAGGAATAATATAGCTTGGTTAGCACCTTCACAGATGAATGTATTAAGTTTTTGTTTTCAATAAATTAAAGTAGCCAACATTTTTGAAAATTAATAGGCATAATATTGATGTGATTAAATTTAACAAGTAGATTAAATTTTAATTTAACACGTGATTAAATTTAACACGTAGAATTATTTACTAGCCCAAAATGTTAAGAATTATTTAAAACAAAATACTACTTACAAAACAATTATTAAAGAGGTTTAGAATAACTTAGTAGATTTTATTAAATGAAAAAAGTCCTCCTCCTCTAATAATTGAATTACAGTTCCAAGGTCTTTCATTTTCTTACAAAACAAACTATAAGTTGAAGCATTGGCTTCAGGGTAACCTGTTCTCATTGGTGCTGTTGCTCTGTTGTACTTACGCTGACCTTGATTACTTTTTTCAATAAACTAATAGTGAGAAAGTTTTGTAACCACTTAGAATTGTTGTTTGAAGTATCTCCTTGTTTTTCACAGCGACTAAGTGTCTGAGAACAGGCTTGCTTTGGAACGCTGGTACTGTGTGCAAAGCTTAAAAAAATATGTTTTCATTGCAAAATAAGTTAGCGCACACCTAACTGAAATCACCACGGCACGTCCCTGGAAGGCCACCATCTTGAAAAAGAAAGTGATTTGGTCTTTATTCAAAACTTGATTCAATTTCCTTTAACAACAAAATCATGAAAGAATAACATTTAGACAATAAAATTATTTATTTATTTTTTATTTATTTTTATTTATTATCTAAAATTTATTATCTAAAAAAAGAGCATACTTTTTACCGTTAAATTGAAAATAAAGAAGTTACAGTTGAAAATTGACTAACGTTTTTCAAAGAAATATTATTAAAGGGTTATAACTTGCTATTGAGAACACATTGATGTTCGACTGCTTTTGACCGAAACTTCTTTATTTAAAAGGTGGTAGCTAAATGGGAGACTTTCAACCCCTAAAATCCAGTTTAATACTCACACTGATCCCACTTTCATAGCAAAAAAAAAAACCTTGTCCTACCCAAAATACAAGGACTACTATGTAACATTTCAATAGACTAGTAGGAAATAGAAAATTTATAGTCACTATTGAGTGATTGCCGTGTCTATCGAGATTCGCTAATTGAATTTCGTTAAGGGAATCAATTTTAATGACTGTTCCATTGATGCATTCATAAACAAATGGCATTTCAATGAGAAGAACGAAAATAATAGAGAATTATTTTTTTTTTATTTTTGTGGACTAGCTATTGAATATCTGCGTCAGTGGTCCCAGATTGGTGGTTTTTGGAAAAAATCCTTTTGGTGGGAAAACATTCATAGTGGGATTTATGGTGGGAACATTATTTCAATAGTGTTTTTTTTTGGGGGGGGGGGGGTATTATTTTTACCATAACCGCAGGTTTCAATACTTGTCTATCTATGAGATTTAACAGAAATTCATCGAAAAAAGCCTATTACTAACCAATTACTGAAATATAGTTGACCTTTTATCACGATTTAGTGATCTATCGGATGTTATATATTTATTGTGAATATACCACAAATGAGGTGTCAAAAATAGCACGTGACTTTGAGAAACCTTTACGTCTTGAAGTTTTCTAGGGCTGACCAATTTCAAGGACTAGCTTGTCATGTTCGACCAATAAGAGATGACATACTTTTTTTAACGAAGTGCCAAGAGAGTGTGTAGCGAACTTTGTTTTTTTTGTTTAAGTTAAAGCAGAAATAACGGGTGTTTCTTAGAGGTATTTAACTTTAAGTTGGCAGCACTATTGTAACTGGCGGCCATTTTGTCAGCTGTCAAGTGATGATTTATTTTTAGTTTGTTTTGTCATTTTCACAAGAATAGACTGACGACTGAACAACACTTCCAAATTGTGCAAATTTATTTTGAAAATCATGGTTCTGTTCGAAGTACTTAATAAGCGAATTTTGTTTAGCGATGAAGCTCACTTTTGGTTGAATCGATACGTCAAGGAACAAAAGTACCATATTTCGTTGATGATAATCCTCAAGTGTATGTTGAGACACCGTTTTATCCGCAAAAATGACTGTTTGGTGTGCTTTATGGGATGGTGGACTAATTGGTCCGTACTTCCTTAAAAACGATGCTGGCCAGAACGTTACAGTCAATGGTGACCGCTATAGAGCCGTCATTACTGACTTTTTCGTTCATCAATTGAACAACCATGATGTGCAGGAGCTGTGTTTTCAACAAGATAGCGCAATATGTCACACAATTCATGCCTCAATTGATTTATTCAAGGAAACGTTTGGAAACCGCATTGTTTCACGTTACGAACCCATGAATTGGCCACCAAGATCGTGCGATTTAACGCCGCTTCACTATTTTCTGAGGGGTTATCTGAACGTGAAGTCCCTAGTCTAAGCCGTTAAGCCCGAAACGATTGACCACTTGGAAGACAACATTCACCGCGTTAATTTTGGAAAAAGTCATCGAAAATTGGACCTCCAGATTAGACTACATCCGAGCCAGCCATGGCGATCATATCCAGAAGTCATATTTAAATTATAATGCCAAAATATCATCTTTCGATAATCTTTGTTTTATTCCATTTCAAAGTTCAATACCTCTAAAAAAAACACCCTTTAGTATGGTGTTTTTTTTTCCTTCCAATACAAAATGGTGTGATTTTTTTGGAATCCGGATTATAGATATCATATCTGGCATCACTGATCTGCGTTTCTTTTTTAGCTCAGGCACTCAGAGCGCTTAACTTGTGTTTCTTTTTTCAATCAGAGATAGCTCGGAGTACGCTCCATGATCTTAGAGTAAAAAGACCGAGCGAATGGAACAAATTGCTGAGCGCAGCCAACTTCACTCTTTTTTGTTCCACTCTTTCAAGTTGGGGCCTTACATTCCTACCAAATAACACGCACACACACAGGAATGGTTAAGAATTGTAAAGTCACTAGGACCTAGTTCTCCTCCAGCTGCCGCGCCACCAAATTTGTTTATTAATATTAAAAAACGGCAAACACGAATTTTGTGCTACAATTTATGCTGTCTAAAAAAGTCGAAGGCATATAAATTATGCATCGTTAAAAGTTTTTTTTGCACAGAAGTGCAGAATGCAAAAATTTATTAAATAATTGCACCACAAAAACTAAAACAATAAAAGAATATTGCACAATAAGTGCGAGTGAGAGCCAGAGGGAGACCGAGTACATATTTGTTCACGACACTTAATTTTGCATTTTCACTTTAAAATTCACAACACTTATAAAGATTCGTGTTTGCCCTTTTATTATTTGATGATATATTTCTTAACACTTTTGTTTTGTTTTATTCCTTTGTTTAATTTGTTATTGTTAATATTGTTCATTTTTAGCTTGTTTTTATTTATTTATTATAAACGTCACCGACAAATAGATGAAGTTTTGATTTTGTCCACCCACCAACCAACCAATTATCCAGCACTGACTTTTCCAGTTATTTGAATGTCCGATGGCAGCGTTCAGTGCTGCAGAAAAGTATTTTAGTTCTTCTCGACGCTCAAGAATGCTTTTAAACGATGCAATTATTCTTGCGATTTTTACATAATATTTGAGTACATCCAAAAATCGTATGCAAATACCCTGGCTCATTTTGTAATCGGTAAATTTTATGCAAACGTCAGTGTGTGCTATAAATTGTCACACTTTTCTACCGGACAGACAGGCAGTAAGCGGACGTGATCAATAATAGCTCTGTTTTTTTTGAAAGACCAAAGGGAATTGGATGAAAGAAATGATGCCGGTGCTCATCAATTTACGGAGAACTTTTGGTGCTTAACTTAAGCACGGAATGAATTACATACATGTTATCGATAATTTGAATAGAAACTCCATATTTTTTCTGTGACGGCCGGCGTGCGTCGGTAATTCCCGCTGTCGTTTTTTCAATCAATTTCAGCCATGCTTCCAGAAAAGCTATAATTAATCAATGCGCTCATAACTTAAACGTTTGTTGTATTATTCATATCGGTAACACAGTTTTTCTCCGCATTTAAGTTAAGCGCTGATAATTCTCTTCATTTAAATTAGCCCCTCTACCTGCGTGAATGACTTTGTAATCGATAATTCGCATTCAAATGCCACTTCTCTTGGTTGAGCTTAGCCCCAATTTTATGCAAACGTCACTTTTGCTATGAGCTGTCAACGCGTTGAAAAATAATATTTTCGTGTCTACTACACGCCGGTAACACAGTTTTTATCCGCTTTAAAGTTAAGTGCAGAGAATTCTATGCGTTTGCTTAACATGCCGGCTCCAAGTGTCACCCAATTTGCCTTAAAATCAACTTTTTCTGGAACTGTCAAAATTCATCAAAAATTTGTGATTTCTTAGATTTTTTTTTAATTCATCGACATCGTAGCCATCCGTCAAAGGAATTTGACAGTTGATGGCTTGAAATATAGGGGACAAACTTTTTTTTTGACAAAAAAGGTATTTTGATACAAATGTCACCCAACTGCCTTAAAATCATCTTTTTTTGGAGTAGTAAAAATTCATCAAACATTTGTGCTTTTTCAGAGGTTTTTTAATCCATTGATAACGTAGCCATCCGTCAATGAAATTTGACAGTTGATGTGTTGATGGATAGTGGCCGAACTATATTTTCACATAAAAAGTGTATTACGATCCAAATGTCAACCAATTGTCATAAAATCACCTTTTTCCGGAACAGCTGCTCAGATCTATCGCTGATCGGTTCAGCTTTGCTCAGCGCTATTTACATACATTCCCCATAAGATTGGCTCATTCTAAATACAAAATCAAACAGAACCCATCACAGATCCATGTTAAACTACAGACAAAGTAATAAAGTGAATTTGACATGCCATTGCCAAAGTATTAAAACTGATAAATTTATAAGATGCCTTGTATCCATTTCCAAAGCTAGTGGTTAGCAATATCCAAGTGTACAATTGAAACCTTTGTAAAGTCGTTCAAGTGAATAAAGATGAATGCTTTGCTCTCTTTATAAGCTTTTTTCATCTTGTATCATTTGGAATTATTTAATATTATTTCCTAAATGATTCAGATTAGAAGTTCTTTCATCTTTATTAAAGGATTATTTTATTTTGTATTGAAAATTATTCATTACTTTGACTTTTTGGAATTTCAAATTAAATCTATAAATTTAAATCGATAATTCCATAACTTAAATAATAATTATTCCATTGAATTACATACTATTGAATGGTTCATTCATGCATCTCTATAGAGCAGAAGCTCTGTAATATTCTATGGTAGTCGAAAAAATAATATTAATTAAAAAGATAATCCAGATAGGTCTGTCAGATAGTCAAAAAAATGGTACTATGGAATATCTATGTTTAGATATAGAATGTAGGAAAAATGGTAATCTTCTTACAACGAAGTACATATTGTTATAATGCTAACTTGCATACTTCTTTAGGAATGTATCCATTCGTATATAATGTAGACCTTTCAGTTCGTCTCCTATTTTAATAACGAGCAACCTTTAAACACTTAAGTCTTTGAAACAGATGTCTTTTGTTATCCAAATTACATACTAAGTTCTAAAAGCTATTTAAAGGTTTAGTAACAATTTTACGATAAGTATTTGTATGTACCCTTTTTTGGGAAGATTTTTTTTGGTCTATGTATAAATATTCACTTTTGTATAAGGCTACGCAGCAGGAAATGCCTAAAATCGACTCAACGTACATTTTGTTGTCATACATAAGTATGTGCGTGTGTATGTAGGTATTTTGTTTTATGCTGCCATAGCAATTATATAAAAGGAAAGCAAAAACGTTCTATATTCAAACTAAATCATGATAAGAGAGAAAATGAATTAAAAAGGATCAACTTGCAAATTAATTTATTAGCCTCAGATGAGAATGATAATTAAAGTTTGTTAGGTCATCAAATTGTTAGCTACACGAGTAGCTATTTGCTATACCTACCAGAGACATTGAGGAGATTAAAATTCCAAGGATGGGATTTATTGTAATATTACAAAGTGTCAGTTTAAAACGTTTAATTATGAAATATGTTCGTATATAAAATATAATTAATTTTACTTATATTCACGTTGAACGAACACAAATGCTATGTTGTGACATTCGAAGTTGGTATGGGAACTTGTACATTATTGCGTTTAATACCTATTTGGAAGCAATTTTTTGTAAACTGAAATTGGTTGCTGTTTACTTCTTCGAAAAGGCCAGAAGCTGTAAGGAAATAGGAGAAATTGGTAAGGACTCGGTTTAAGCTAGGACCTCGAAAGCGATAGTCTATAGCAGGGGCAGACTAAGAGGCAGTGGCACCCGGGATGGTAAGACAAGCTACTTACTTACTTATCTGGCTCCCGATACATGAAGGGTCTCTGCCTGAGATATTGCGGTCTTCCGTCGGTTGTGGTCCCTCGCACACTCCCTTCAGTCGTCGAGACAAAGCGATCTTGCGTCTGTGACCGCCTGATCCTTATAGCGGAGGTTCGGTCTTCCTGGTCGTCTCGAACTTAGGGGCTGGGATTCGAAGATTTTCTTGGCTTGAGCGTTGTTGTTCATTCGCTCGATGTAGCCGAGCCAGTGTAGTCAAAGTGTTTTGGCTCTTTTGGACTACATCTATATTTTGAAATAGCTCGTTCAATTCACGATTAAATCTTCTCCTCTAGTCGCTTTCTTCGCATATAGTACCAAGTATCCACCACAGAATTTTTCTCTCGAAAGTGCCCAGAATCAATCCTCTTTTTTACTTGTTATTTATCGTCCAGAACTCGGCGCCGTAGAGTAGATCTGGTAAAAATAGCGTTTTGTATAGCGTGCACTTTGTCTATCGAGAAAGGAGCTTTGAACCCATTTGTTTGGCCAAATCGAAGTAGCAGCGGTTCGCTAGGGTAATTCTTCGTCGGATTTCCACTAAGGTGTCGTTCGTGGAATTGATGTTGTGCCAAAACTTTCCTATACTCCTACTCTTTCTAACTAGTGCCGTGCAATTCAGGTTGCATTTAAAAGACCAAAGGTCTTACAGGCATATAGTTAAAATTATTATTATTATGTTTGTTCCGATGTAGGTGAACTCCTTGACTACCTCGAAATTACTGCTACCAACAGTGACGTTTTGTCCTAGGCGATGGACAGATGCGGCTTTGTTTGTTGATAACATACATATACTTTGTTTTGTCCTCATTCACTTCAAGACCAACGCGTTTCGCCTGTTCATCAATAAGTGTGGTGGGTCTCAACTTGAAATTCGTTGATCTTTTCCAGGATTTGCCTTAATGTACAGATTTGGTCTATCGTTGATCTGCCTGGCCTGAAGTCACACTGGTACGTGCCGATCATAGTGTTGCAGAAAGGTTTAAGACACCCGCATAGAACGTTGGATAGGATCTTGTAGGCAACATTAAGCAAGGATTTGCCTCTATAGCTCTTGCAGGACATAGGATCGCCTTTTTTTGTATATTGGGCATATGGAGCTATTTGACCAGTCGTTGGGAATACTTTTCTCCTCCCACACTTGGTTGATGAGCTGGTGCATTCACCCTACCAGGACATCTCCTCCATACTTGAAGAGTTCCGCAGGTAGGCCATCGGAGCCAGTGGATTTGTTGTTCTTAAGCTTGTGTATGGCTTTCTTAACCTATTAAGTACTGGGCACTGGATCTTCATTGACTGGTCTTTTGCTTCTTTGTTCCTCTGTCACCGCATCTACATCATAAAAATCATCGGACACCCAACATCGGACAGAACGTCACTATAGGCAGCTATAATTCAGAGTCAGGTAGTCAGAGACTTTGTCTATACCTAGGATCCACTATAAACTCTGCGAACGATACCAGTCCTGATATCAAACGAAGAATTACTCTTGCCAATCGCTGTTTCTTTGGGCTAAGAAGGTAATTGAGAAGCAAAGCCCTCTCTCGAGCGACTAAACTGTCCCTGTATAAGATGCTTATCATCCCGGTCCTGATGTATGGTGTAGAGGCATGGACACTGTTAACGGTGGATGAAAACACGTTAGGCTGTTTTCAGAGGAATATTCTACGGGTTATTTTTGATTCCGTTTGCATAGATTGGGAATAGAGAAGAAGATACACAATGAACTGTACGGGCTGTACAGCGACAACGACCTATGTAACCACAAAAGTGAAAAGCCAACGACTGAGATGGCTGGGTCACCTAGAGCGAATGGACACCAATGCTCGGGCCCGGAAAGTCTTTGAATCCAACCCCGTGGGACAACGCAGTAGAGTTGGACAGCGTAACAGGTGGTGCACGAAAGTGCAAGAAGACCTCAACCAACTTGGCGTGCGAAACTGGAGAAAGCTAGCTAGAAAGTTTCTAGCAGAAACCGAGCCGGCTGATTGAGGCCCTGGTCCACCCGGACTGTAGCGCCATCTTAAGTAAGTAAGTAACTTGTTGTTTCCAATATTGATTTAACCTTTTTTAATTTTTATTTTCAAGTTAGAGATTATTAAATAAAAAAATTAACTTAAAATAAATTTTTAAATCAAGAACAAAGCTGAATCACTTTATCAGGGTTCCTTGATGAATATATAAAACAAGTACCATTTGTGGTGTGGAAGACAGCACACAATATGAGAGATGGGTCCCTCAATTGTTAAATTAAAACGAACTACCAGACACTATTTTATTACTTTTATATACGGGTATTAGTAGATACATGTGTGTTCTACGATTTAGAGTTAGGTGTGGTTTTCCAACCCCCCAAACGCCTATAATGCTCATACGTATGTATGTAGGCGAGTTATGGGCTGCAAATGAAGAATGGAGTTGAATCATAAATTTGAGTTCTATTTGTTAGTGACAGGCAGCATAACACATAGGAACTAGACCAGACAATCTGCGGTTGATAATAATAAACAATTATACACATAAATATTATTCTCTTCTACAAACTTTAATAGCAAAGGTCGGTTTCGAACCACATGAAGTGGTGCACACACTCAAGCACCCACAGACCGACCTCCTTTATGCTCTCGATCTCAAGCCAAAGACATAACATCGAGGTGCTGATGCATAGTTTTCATGAAATTGTTTGCTTCAAAATGCACAACAATCGTATATGTTCTTGACATTAGTGTTGTTTTCTCAATAATAAAAGGTTTTCTTTTTTAAGGTGCAGATATTGCTTCGGTGCTAAAAAAAACTGAACCAGTTTAATAATTGCTACTGGTTTTTGTTCATGCATTTAAAGAAATAAATAAAAGGACTTGAAGTAAAGGGCATCTCATGTCAATTCGCCCCAAGGCTTAACTCAGCAACGCCAATGTAGGCCTTTGTGCAAGCATGTCAACGCAGAAAAGTAAGATGATGACATCAAAGACGTCTGTAAAGTTAGCAGGGCAACTTTTACCCACGCAAATGGGACCTTGACAGGAGTTTGTAGTATTTTTGCATTTTTATTTTGCATCTCTTCCGGATTTTGCAGTTCGCCAAATAAGGATGTAATTGAGTGACCTGCCAACTTCACTGTGAAGTTAGCAGGTCACATGGTGTATCCCAGGAACCAAACGTGCTATAGGAACGTGTAGTAAGGCTCCAAATTTGCAGCTGCTTTGCATTTCAACGATGTTCAAAATTTGAAGTCCTCAATTTGAAAAAAATTTCATACTGGGGGGGGGGGGGTGTATTTCACGGCATAGGCCAAAAAGTTTTGAAGTTTAAAACTGGTACACAAGAGTAGCCAGCAGCGTACTTCTTTATTAGTTCAACTAATAAAAGCGAGACTTTTCTAATGCAAGAAGAATCTGATTTCTGGTGGATTTACCACCCTTACTAGTCAACTTTGCTGGCGTAACCAACTGTGACTATAAACTGGTGAATGAACTCCATTTGCTGAGGTAACCAACTGCCAGTAGGTTTCCTCTTGTTGCTGACGTCGTAGCAGGCGGCAAATGTATATCCTCTTCTGTACTTCATATGGGGACCTCTGTGGTATGCAATGCTAGTTTATTGTTTGGTACGGGTGATTGAGGACACAAAATATGTGACTTCGTGACAAGTTTCATGACATTAAAACTTCCCAAGGCAATTTTATCGTCAAGCTAGGAAAAGTAGATTTTTGGTTTAACAGTCACATTTATGACAACGGAATCAGACTGATTAACGTTGCTACTAGGTGAAACATTGTGGTATCTACGATCTTAAAGAAGCAAGAAGACTCCATCAGTCGTCAACCTGACCGACCACATTGCAATCGATGCAAGGTAACATGAATGTCATAATTTGCTGACGGAACAACGATCAAGGCCACAGTAAAAAGAAGATAACTATCAACGATATGATAAATCTTACTTTCTTACTTTAGACGCCATCAGGGGTTGATTCAAAGACTCGTCGGGCTGGTGCGTCAGTGTTCATACGCTCCATGTGTCCCAGCCATCTCAGCCGCTGTATTTTCAGCTTTTTTACCAGGTTGACGTCACTGAAAGGCCCGTAAAGCTCGTTGTTAAATCTTCTCCTCCATACTCCATGGATACAGACTGGACCGAAAATCCACCTGAAGAATATTTTCCTTTCAAAGCTACCAAGCAGATTCTCATCAGCTTTTGTCAGGGTCCATGCTTCTGCCCCATACAGCAGGACTGGGGTGATTAGGGTCTTATATACATAAGGTCTCCTTGGTTCTTTGAGAGATGGCTTTACTACTCAAATAGCTTCTTAGGCCGAAGAAACAGCGGCTTGCAAGAGTAATTCTTCGTTTGATCTCTCAACTGATGTCATTTTGCGATGTAATAGTGGAGCACAGGTATAGACAAAGTCCTTGACGACTTCGAAGTTGTGTCTATCCATCATGACGTTTTGCCTGAGTCGAAGATGCTAAGTTTCCTTTCTCGATGATAGCGTATACTTCGTCTTGTCCTCATTAACAGCCAAGCCCATTTAAGCCACTTCCGATTCAATACTTACAAACGCGCCGGTAACAGCTCGCTCCGTTCTCCCAATGAAGTCAATGTCATCTGCATAAGAACGGACTTTTACAAAATGGAACTTCTGATGTTGACTTGCGAGCTGCGTACAATTGCTTCAAGTACGATGTTAAAAAGGTTGCATGATAATGCATCGCCTTCCCTCAAACCTTTCTCGACATAAAATGGTTCGGTGGTGTTTTTGCTGACTTTGACGGAGCAGCGAGATTTCTCCATCGTCATCCTGGATGCCGAGATGTGACATAGCTCATCTATGTCTACACTATTATACGCGACTTCAAAATTGATAATGAGATAGTGTGTATCGATTTGAAACTCCTGGGCTTTTTCCAGAATCTGTCAGAGTGTGAATAGTTGATCAACGGTCGATTTGCCGGGCCTAAAACCATCACACTGATAGGGGCAGATTTGATCGTTGACAAACGGTTTTAAGCGATCACACAGTACAGATGACAGGATTTTATATGGCACGTTGTTGAGATTTATACCTCTGTAGTTGGCACAAGTCAGATCATCTCCATTTTTGTGGATTGGGTACACTTTACCAAGGTTCGATTCATCGGGCATACTTTTATCCCACCAAATTTTGGAGATAAGTTGGTGTATACTCCCTACCAGGTCATCTCCCCCTGCTTTGCAAAGCTTGGCTGAAAGGCCATTTGCACCACCAGTCTTGTACTCTTTAAGCTATCGCTCACCGCACTTTATTTAGGTCGGGTGAACAAAAATGTTGACCATCATCGTCCAGGTTGAATGGATTGTTCTGTCTTATAGCGGAATTTTGGCCATTCTTCACCGTTTAGCAGTCTAAAAAAGTGTTGTTTCCAGATCCTCAGCACCGACTGTGTGTCTACTACCATATTCCCACACTCATCTCGGCAGACTTCCGTTCTAACCTTGAAGCCCTCGCCAGATTGCCTCACTCTTCGGTAGAACTTTCGAACATCCCCCCTACCGCTAGAGTCCTCAATAGCCCGCTTTGCATGCTCTCTCTATTTCCTCCTGAGAAGTCAGCACTCATCCCTTCGTTTGTGCTCATAGAGCTCCCTTGCTGTTCTCTCAGCAGCTCTGGTTCTAGCTTGCAGCATCGATTGGCAGGCTTCGTTCTTGGCTGCATGCACCAACTGGCATTCTTCATCGAACCAGGGGATTAGTTGTGGTCGTCTAGTGAAACTCAGCACATCAGTGCGTGGCGGCACTTCTGATGGCTTGTTGGCAGTGTTTCCACTGGTCCTCTGCAGTTGTGGTAGAGCTGCTGAAAAGTTTAGAGAGAATTGGTCAGCAAAGGTCATGGTGATCTCTTGTGATTTTAACTTCTCGATATCAAATATTTTCACAGCATCCGCTCGGCGTTGTGGCGTCATAGATATCCAAATACGTACTTGAGCTACGAGCTACAACCAAGCAATGGTCCGATTCAATGTTGGCCCCCCGGAACGTTTGGACATCCAGGATACTGGAAGTATGTCTGGCGTCTATCGCAACATGATCATTCTGGTTGACGGTTCGTTGATCAGGAGACCGCCAGGTCCCTTTTTGTATTTTGAGTTGTGGGAATCGAGTACTGGCTATGATGATGTTACACCCCTCCGCAAAGTCAATCAGCCTAAGTCCGTTACCGGAAGTTTTGTCGTGCAGGCTGTGTTCTCCGACTATCGAACCTAAGATGCCCTCCTTTCCGATTTTGGGGTCGAAGTCGCCAAGAATGATCTTGACTTCGTACTTGGGGCACCTATCATACGTATTCTCGAGGAGATCGTAGAAGTCTTCCTTGGTTGAGTCATCCTTGCCTTCCGTTGTTGGGGCGTGGGCACAGATCAACGAAACGTTTTTGAATTCTGCTTTGATGTGGATTGTGACCAGGCACTCGCTTAAACTTCTGAAGCCCAAGACTTCTTGCCTGAGTCTTGATAGATCAGTCGCAAGAAATCACTAAGTCTTTTCCAATCGAGTCTTTAATAACCTCAAGAGAAACCCTTTATGACACCAGCATCAAGAATTGAGAACTAGTGCCATCAGTTCCTAGACCCTATCAGAAGTGTTGTCTTTCTCACCTCAACGAAACCTCTGGTTTGACAAATAAAAGGTCGAATAAGAATCCTAGAAAGCAGTTCTGAATATAATATCGAGAGCTGCTCTCGTGCTCTATAACCAGAAGAGAAGGAGAAACAGCCTCTTAGAGGGAAAAATAAAGGGCATGCAAAATGTGTGATCGAAGAAATGGAGTATGTCATAGCTGGAATAAGTATTGGAGGATTTACGAAAAGCCAAGAAGGGACTTAAGTCTTATGGTTGAGCTCAGAAATCCTTTGAATTCACCCCCAAGAAATATCAAAGTAAAGATAGACTATATGGATCAGGTGATCTTTAATTTTTCGTTGGGTCAATAAAAACTCAGTACATACATATATTTAAGAAATTTCTTAACTTAACGAAGAATTTAAATAACTGCGAATTCAGCCAATTGCTTTCATATTTTGTAAGCAACATCTTCTAGTTGCCCAAATATTTATCCAACCACTTCTAGATCCAGACTGTGTTTATTCTAAATAAAAAAAACAATGCCTTACAACATCAATGCCTAGTCACTTCACAGCTTTGAACTTTAAGAGCTAAAACGTGCGATGCAGTCATGGATTTTATTTTATATATTAAATTTTAACGATTTGCTTGCTGCTGTGGACTTTAATTCCGATTTCACAACCACCCACATTTTATGCACATTTTATGTGTTTAAATAAAGCCAAAAAGAGAGTGGAGACCTAGATAAATTTAATAGTAAAGGAGGAAATATGACTAAGGAATTGAAGAAGATTGGATTCAATTACGATTTATAAACTCCCTGGATCTAGGTCTTGGGGTGGTTTTTACTTCAGCTCAGAGCAGAATGTCATAAATTAAAGTTTATCTCGAATTCACACTACATACTTCCATATAATTGTACTTGTTTAATGTTTATGTATACTGATACTCTCAAAATTATTGAAATGAGAGAAGGATGAAAGAAAAGTAAAAAAAAAAAAAAAAATTCAATGATGTGTTGCATTATTAGTAAAAAGGGGGCATATTCATAGTTATTATACTTAAGCTGTTACTAAGTAAACCTGTTTATATTAGTTTATCATCCTGAAACTTCATCAGGTAAACTCCTTTTTTGTCTATCTAAGCTTAAACAACATCGGAACTTCAATCCACGACAAGAAACAAGAGAAACAACGATGTGCGTGAACTAAGCACCACCATTTTTGATTTTCAAAAAAAACTTGTGCTGACTTGTGCCGTAAATAATTTTGAAAAGTTCGCAAATTTGCAAATTTTACGAATGAATTTTGTGCAAAATTTCTTAAAAAAAAAACAAGTTGTGCTGCATCGTGCTCAAAAAATGCTACTAAGAACCAAAAAGAAAAAAAAAAAAAATTCACATAATTGCATTTATTATGGCCAAAACTAAACTTTGCGAAGGGCTGTAGCGTGATGTTAGCACCACCATTTTCAATTAAAAAAAAAAAAGAAAACAAAAAAATTGTGCTGTATTGTGCTCAACTTGTACTGCCTTGTGCCGATAATATTTTTAAAAAAATCGCAAATTAGCAAATTTTTCGAATGATTTTTTTGCGAAATTTCAAAGTTTCTTAAAAAAAAAGTTGTGCTCTATCGTGCTAAAGAAATGCTACTAAGAACCAAAAAGAAAAAACAAAAATTCCCATAATTGCATTAATTATGGCCAAAACTAAACTTTGCGAAGGTCTGAAGCGTGAATTTAGCACCGCCATTTTCGATTTTCAAAAAACAAAAAAATTGTGCTCAACTTGTACTGCCTTGTGCCATAAATATTTAAAAAAAACTTGCAGATTTGCAAATAAAAATTAAAGTTTTGCAGTTTTCTGCGCTATTTTTACTGCCATATTCGGAAGAGAAAACAAAAAATTCGCATATTTGTAACTTTTACGGCCAAGAAATAGTTATGCGAAGCGTGAAGTTAGCACCGCCATTAACGATTTTCAAACAAAAAAGTTGTGCTGCATTGTGCTCAACTTGTGCTGCCTTGTGCCGTAAATATTTAAAAAAATCGCAAATTTGCAAATTTACGAATGAAATAAAACGAAAAACAAGTAAAAGAACCAGGAAGCACAGGTTCTTATATGCCCAGATGGGGACTTCAGATAATTTGTATGTGGAAAACCTTTGTGCAGAAATCTCATCATCATCGCGTCTTGTAACCCTGGCTGGGGGATTCGTTGAATTTTTTTACCAGATTTCGCATATGGCGTCAACAAAACGTCTCCATCCTTCACGATCTACTGCAACTGCAAGGTATTTTTGCTGTGGCCACGTCTTTCTCTGGGATTCTGCTTCCACTAAGACAGTTGATTTCCATGTTGTTCTTGGTCTTCCTACCCACCGTGCACGCTGAGGATCCCATTAACTGCAAAGCAATTTCATCGTTTAGTTTCCTCAGTGTGTGACCAATCCCACGCCATTTACGCTTTCTTATGTCGAACGTCCAACCACTCTTGACTTGTCTTGCCCACAATTCCTCGTTTGATATCATTTTCGGCCAGCAAATCTTTAGGATTTGGTGAAGACAGCGGTTCACAAAAGCCTGCAATTTCTTCGATATGGTAGACTTTCCAGGTCTTGCAAGCATATATCAGCACATTGGATTCGAAGAATCTCAACTTAGTGCGTAAGGAGATTTGACTGGATTTTCAAATTGGGGACGAACCTCATTAATTCTACTTTTAACGTCCAGATCCGTACCGTTTGCAGAAACAATACTGCCAAGGTAGTTAAACTGTTCGACTTCTTTCACTAGCGTCTCCTGATGTGTGGAGCGCTGTGTCTTTTTGCTATTTATTTTTGGACCCCTCGACTCTCCTTTCCCCTTCAGTGCTTGACACATCCGTTTCAGCCCGCTGATGTTATTTGCTAAGAGACATGTATCATGGGCATAGTCTAAATGTCTAAGCCTTTCAAACGGTCTCCATTGAATGCCCTGTATCTCCGCTGTTCCAACGCTGGCCGTCAAACCATCATCTATCGCCAGTAGAAACAGAATCACACACCCTGTCGTACGAAACAGTCGGATAGCTGCCCTTTGTGTAAAACAAAACATCCTGCGTTGTATAGGACTCTTTAATAATGGCAACCATTTTTGGGGGAATTCTCCTACCAAGAAGTGATCTCCATATACATTCACGGTTGATTTGGTCAAAGGCCTTCTCAAAATCCACGAACATGAGGTAAAGCAGTGATTGAAACACAGCAGACTGCTCAAGAACGATACGCAGAATGTTGATTTGATCGACACAAGACCGCCCACTGCGGAAACCAGCTTGGTGTCTCTTGAGTGTAGACTCGATTCTAACTTTTATCCTCTCAAGAATGATGGTTGCCATTAGTTTTGGAAAAACGAACAAAACTGTAATACCTCGCCAATTGTTACAATTCTTAAGGTCACCTTTCTTTGGCAACTTAACAATCACAATCGCTGGGATAGATTTCGTTTTCCCAAACAGCTTGTATCAACGGGTGTAGAATACAAGCAATTCTGACGGGGTCAGCTTTCCGGGATTCGGCTGGTATTCCATCAAGTCCAGCTGCTTTGTTGTTTTTGAGAAGAGTTATCGAAGATTGGATTTCCAGTACTGTAGGAGGTTCAATACCCCCATAAGATCTATGCATCTCGTTAAGCTGGGGCACTTCAGCACTCTGCTCAACGGAATCCTTATTTAGCAAGGCAAAAAAGTGATCCTTCCACCTGCGCAGCTGATCCTCGATTGATGCCAAAAGTGTACCATCCACATCCATTACAAGATGATTGGTGTTGCTTTTCTTCCAGACAACTTTCTTGGATATTTGGTACAATTCCCTCATATCTCCTCTTCTTGCAGCGTTTTCCGCATTTTCTGCGAGACCGTCTAACCTCGCCCTCTTGTCACGTCTCACACAGCCATAGACCATCTTATGTGCTAAGCGATACTCTCTTCGCAATTCAGCCTTTCGTTGAGCATCCGCTTCAGAATTTATTTGCATCTTCAACGATTTGCGAAGCTCGATTTTATCCCATGCGTCTTGGGATATCCAAGAGTCTCTAACTCCCGTCCACTTTGGTACAGCTTCGGATCCAGCCTCCATAAAAACACTTTGTATATCACCCCCAATCTCATCAATTGTTGAATGTTGAATTCCGTTTAATGACGAAGCTCTGTCGTTGGTGACACAGTTACGATGTATGTTGGGATCACTTAAAGCATTTGTATTGAACTTCGAATTCCTTGCTGCACCCTGTGATTGACGTTGTACAGCTGCAGTTCGTAGCTTGAGACTCATGAGAACCAAATGGTGGTCGCTTCCCATGTCGGCATTTCTAATGCTTCGAACATCGCACATTGACTTCCTCCATCGCTGCTAAATCATGCTGTGGTCAATGTGGTTTTCAGTTTGACCATCCGGATGAACCCAGGTGATTTTGTTACAAGTCTTATGTTTAAACACAATCCCACCCAGTACAAGATGATTAGCGTTACAAAAATCGACCAGCAAATCGCCATTTTCATTCCGTGACCCCAAGCCATTTTTCCCCATGACGTGTTCCAGACCGTAGTTGTCTGATCCGACTTGGGCATTGAGATCTCCCATGACAATTATGATGTCGGCTCTTGGAACACCACTGTAAACTGAGTTAAGATGAGTGTAGAAAGCGGTTTTTTCTTCCTTGATCGCTTCATTTGTGGGGGCGTAGCACTGAATTATTGTGACGTAATTAATTTTTGTACGGAACCTTGCTCTGTTATTATTCTTGCAGAAATGGGCGTCCAGGATATAAGACTACGCCTCGCTTCTTCGTTCAACATAATTCCGACACCATTCATCATTGGTCACCATCTCTTTCATCCTCCCCGGAAAACAGCATTCTCGTTTGCCCAGAGTCAGTTCGTATTCGGCTCTTCCTCTCCACCTAGTTTCGCTGATGCCCAGGATACTGATCTTAAGGTGAAGCATTTCACGCTCAACCTGCTCGAATCTACCTTCGCTGTACAAAGATCGAACGTTCCATGCTCTGATTTTTGTACGTATGCGGAAGCCAAAAGTATCATTTGCCCTTATTGAAAGACTTCTTCTGGTTGTTAGCGATTCATTTATTGTTATGGCGTCTTGATTGACGCTGGTACCCGAAAAATGCCGCACCCCCAAATCCGATGTGCGGTTTGCAGCAGCCGATGCTGCAGAAGGATTTTTCATAAAATGGTTACCTCTTGGGAACTCATTTCCAGTTGTTGTCATAATTCATGTTTTTGTATAAATCCTTCCATCATGGTGTTTTCCGAGATACGATTAATAACATACATTAGCTCAGATTTGACAGGCACGCCCGCCTTTTGTATGGTCAAATACATAACTCCTCGAGGCTGCCCATTATGGGCTACAGACGCTTCATGATGCTGTCGTTGGCCTTTCTATCTATAATGCCGTTGACCACCACCTGCAGTTCATCCGTCTTTAGGGGGGCTTTTAACCATCCCACGGACAAGTTTGTGCCCTGTGGTCCGTTCCTTTTCTCTAAAATGTTAGCAATTGTTAACAATTGTTAACACTGATCGTTCCTAAATTCTCAAATTGTAACATCGTGTAACATTATGACGTCATAAAATCGTTCCTAAACTCAATGTTGAAGTGTCAGAATGTTACACTTTGTAACAATTTCCAACTCATCTCCTCGACATGAATTGAAAGTGTTGATCTGTCAAAAACAGCTGAAACTACAATTTTTTATTTTGTGATTATCTTTCGTTTACTTTTCGTTGTTTGGATTTAGAATTGTTAGCATTTTTGCAAATATGTGTTTTCAATTTAATTAATTGTATTGTTTTTTTTTTTAGTTTTGAATTGTTTTATGATAAATTTACTTTTTTCGACATTGCAATTTATCAATTCCGTGATTATTGTTAAAGAAATTTGTGCTCATAGTTAGTTTAAGTTAATAGAAATTTAATTTAGAAATTATATGTATTTATTTTCAATGAATTTTATGCAATAAATAGTTTTTTCTTTATTATTTATTCTAAATGCATTTCGATTTTTTTTTCCAACCTTGCTGTTTGACAGATCAACAATATTTTCAACATTAATCGTTCCTAAATGAAATGTTACAAAGTGTAACATTCTTAACAATGACATTCCAACATTTTTTTTTGACACATCAACAATTATTAACATTTTTAGAGAAAAGGAACGGACCACTGACCAGCATCGCTGGATTGTCTTCTTATCCCGGCATGCATTCGGTCCCCCTGCACGTTATAGCGTTACCCGCTCTCTACCACGCGGAGATGGGCATAGGGATTTTCCTTTCATTGTGCCTAGGGCCGTAGTGGAGTCCTAGCACTCTCCAGTACTTTTAGAGAGCAATATGCACCCATAGCAAGTATTAATCAGATGATAAAAAAAAACACCCCATCTTTGATCAAAGGCGTGCTTTTATGGATGGATATATTAATAAAATGTATGAAAATAAAATGAGCTTGACATTCTTAAAATTTGAAATGTTTGGTAGCATTTTATAAATTACGTCTTTTCTTTGATATAAGACCCATATCCCAGAATAAGTCATACCAACTCATAATAGCTTAACGATAAAATAAATCTGCTATATAAAATTAATGATAATTATTCCCTTTCTTGGAAAGCTCAAAAAGGACAAATTAAAAAACAAAAGAGCATTAGAAATAACAAATTGTACCGCACACAAATACTAATAGCTAAATTAAAAACATAACTTAATGAAGTTAAATCTGCCTTCCAGCTAACCGACACCATTTACTGAAAAATGCCTGTACATCGAAATGGCCCAATTTCTACCATCTGCTTCGTTCAATTCAGGCAAATGGACAGTAGAAGATATTTTCATTAATAACAAAAAAAAATAAGAACAAATAATACGAAAAAGAAAAAAAAAAACGAAAAATCCCCCGGGGGTCCGGAAACCTGCCCCCACATTAAAAACCACTTATGATGTAAAACCATAAATTTTCAGCGATAATAACACAATAGGAAGTTTAATTTCATCCAGCCCAACGCGACCCTCTAATCTTACAAAAGGACGACAAAGAATTTTCTTGGAAAGTAGATTCCCCAAGCAACAGGAAAACTTCTAAAATAAAACAACGACAACGCACATTCACATCCTCCATTCCAGCATCCCAGTATCCACCATCAAAGCATCCAAAAATCTATCCCATTCTTTGAAACGGTGCTGCTCCACCAAACTAAGCCCTTTTACCGGATGTGTTTTATTTTTCATTTTTTGTTTTAATTTTCGAAAAACAAAGATATATTTCACCCGGAGAAATGTCAGCTGCTCTACTTGCTGTTGTTGTTGTTGAAAATCAGAGGAAAACAAAAATCGATTTAAATCGTGCAGCCCCATTTTACCGCAGGACTCATGCCCATGGCTTTATGGTGATAAAGTCTCCCTGCCTACGACAAAATGCTCCTCCGAACTCAGCAACCGAATTATTCCATGTAGCACATCTGGACTATTATAAACCCAACCGCTGTCATACAGTAAAAACAGCACCCACATGGGAATGGTTAAAGGTTAATAAAATTTGTGAGTATATGTCCTTTTTTTTACGGAAACACATCAGTGCCTGGGGGCTCGAATAATTCAACGTGAGATTACACCTGACCCCCATGAACAAAGATAAAGGATTCAGGGCAACAAAATAGATCAGTTGGAAATTGGGACTCGATTGTAAATTTTTCATGAATTAAATAAAATATTTTACTGCAAATATTTTGTATGTGTATATGCTCGAGTATAGTGGTTGTGGTTGTGAGTCTGTATTTTAAAACACAGAGGGATTATAATATGATTCCCATTCCCTGTATCAGGCAGGTTGTCGTTTTCGGTCATTAGGTATTCTAAAATCGAATTGATGTGAACGCCACTTATAAGTAAAGTTCTGTAAAAAGACATTTTTTTTAAAAAGTAAACAAAATTGCTTAATAAGGTTTCAAGGTCGAATTTAAATTTAAAGTAGCGTGCAACTACTATATAAATAAATATAAATTGGGTGGCGCAACAGCTCATGAAGAACCAGGGCCAAGTGACTTACAACTCTCAACCATTCATATGTGCGTGTTGTTGGCAGGAATTTTTTTGCTTTTTTGCTTTATTGAACATTTCTATTTAAAATTGGCTTAAAAAATAATTTATGACTATAAGATACATTGATAAAAAATAAAATTTTGTTGGCACATAAGGGGCCTCATCATCATCGTGTCCTGTAACCCCGGCTGGGGCATAGGGCGTCAACAAAACGTCTCCATCCTTCACGGTCTGCTGCAAGGTACTTTAGCTGTGGCCACGTCTTTCTCTGGGATTCTGCTTCTGCTAAGACAGTTGATTTCCATGTTGTTCTTGGTCTTCCAACCCGCCGTGCACCCTGAGGATTCCATTCAAAGGACTGCTTTGCAATTTCATCGTTTGGTTTCCTCAGTGTGTGACCAATCCAACGCCATTTACGATTTCTTATGTCGACGTCCAGCCGCTCTTGACTTGTCCTGCGCCACAATTCCTCATTTGATATTATTTGTGGCCAGCGAATCTTTAGGATGTGGCGAAGACAGCGATTCACAAAAGCCTGCAATTTCTTCGAAATGATAGACGTGACTTTCCAGGTTTCACAAGCATATAACAGCACGGATTTGACATTGGATTCGAAGAATCTCAACTTAGTGCGTAAGGAAATTTGACTTGATTTCCAGATTGGGGACAGAGTACCGAAGGCAGCACGAGCTTTATTTATTCTACTTTTAACGTCCAGATCCGTACCACCGTTTGCAGAGACAATAATGCCAAGGTAGTTGAACTGTTCCACTACTTCAACTGGCGTCTCCTGTAGAATAATACGCTGCTGTGTGGAGCGGCCTGTGAGCATTATTTTTGTCTCTTTGCTGTTTATTCTTAGACCACTCGACTCTCCCTTCACTCGCAGTGCTTGGCACATCCCGTTCAGCCCACTGATGTTATTTGCCAGTAGACATATGTCATCGGCATAGTCTAAATGACTGAGCCTTTCGAACGGTCTCCATTGAATGCCCTGTTGCTCAGCTGTACCTACACTGGCCGTCAATACGTCGTCCATCGCCAGCAGGAAGAGAATTGGCGATAGAACATCCCCTTGTCTCACACCCTGTTGCACTACGAAGGAGTCGGATAGCTGCCCATTGTGCAAAACAAAACACCTTGCGTTGTTGTAGGACTCTTTTATAATGGCAACTATTTTTGGTGGAATTCCTCTACCAAGCAAAGATCTCCATATACATTCTCGGTTAACTCGATCAAAGGCTTTCTCAAAATCCACGAACATGAGGTAAAGCGGTGATTGAAATTCCATCGACTGCTCGAGGACGATACGCAGGGTGTTGATATGGTCGACACACGATCGACCACTGCGGAAGCCAGCTTGATGCCTCTTGAGTGTAGACTCGATTCTATCCTTTATTCGCTCGAGAATGATGGTTGCCATTAGTTTTGGGAAAACGGTTAAAACGGTGATACCACGCCAATTGTTGCAATTCTTTAAGTCATCTTTCTTTGGCAACTTAACAATCACACCATCCTTCCAATCCCTGGGATAGCATTCGTTTTCCCAAATGCTTTGTATCAGCGGATGTAAAATACTAGCCGCTGTTACGGGATCGGCTTTCAGGAATTCAGCTGGTATTCCGTCCAGTTCAGCTGCCTTGTTGTTTTTGAGGAGATTTATTGATGTAAGGATTTCCGATTCTGACGGGGGTTCGATGTCAATACCCCTATAGGACCTGCGCATCTCGTTTAGTTGGGGCACTTCAGCACTCTGCTCAACTTAATCCTCATTTAGCAGAGCACAAAAATGGTCCTTCCATCTACGAAGCTGATCCTCAATTGATACCAAAAGTGTGCCATCCACATCCATTACAGGATGATTGGTGTTGCTTTTTTTCCCGATAACATCTTTGGCTATTTGGTACAATTATTGAATACAAATAAGATTTATAATATGTGAAAACTTAATATAAAAGTCGGTTTGACTTTGTCGTCCTCGGGTTGTTCAGTCCCGGATGTTCAGTGGCAGTGCATTTATATAGGATGGGGGAATATTTAATTGGGCTTAGCCCAATTCTTTTTTTCATCAGCGGGTAGAGGCGATGGAAGGCAAAGTTTGCTTTTTTATGGACAGTCCGTGAATGTGGGTTGAATCTCAGCAGCTCGTTGAAGTTTATGCCCAGGTACTTGGCGCTGCGCTTGGCTGGTAATCTGGTTCCATCTGTAAGTGCTAGGGTGATGCTTTTGCAGTTTCCAGCTAAGCGGCCTCGTCTGCCTCCTGGTCGTCTGAAGCAGACAAGCTCCGATTTGGATGAGTTGATCCTGATACCCCATTTGGTGTAAAACTCGAAGAGTTTGCGGATGTGGGCCTCGACTTCTCGGACAGCTGTTAATGGCGATAATGATGAGTAGTATGTGAGCGAGTCATCAGCGAAGAGAAGGTTCTCGCATTCACTTGAAGTTGGTTGGTCAGAGGTCATGATGTTGTATAGAAGTGGTCCAAGCTTCGACCCTTGGGCAACTCCAGCCCTGATGCTCTTCACTGTTGATTTGCAATTCTCCAGTTGTACGAAAAAGTTCCTGGAAGAAAGAAAGGAGAAAATAATTTTTATTAGTGCTGAAGGAAAGCCTAGTAAGTTGAGTTTATGGATAAGAGCTTCAATCCATACACTGTCGAAATGCTTTTTCAACATCCAGAAAGCATCCGACGGTAACTCGATGATTGTTCAAAGCTGTGGTGATGTCATGATGGAACTTCAGGAGCGGATGCAGAGTGGAATGCTTTTCCCGAAAACCGAACTGCATGTCTGGGATGATGTTGTTCTCGCCGCAGAACTTCTTGAGCTTCCTGAGTATCAGCTCTTCCAAGATCTTACTTAGGTTATTGAGGAGGGATATCGGCCTGTAGTTGGTAACCATGTTCCTTGCACCTTTCTTGGGAATCGCCACTATTTTGGCAGTTTTCTATTTCTGGGAGAAATAACTGTTGTTGATGCAGTTGTTGAGGATGATGGCCAAGAAAACCATTACTGTTTGTGGAAGTTTCTTTAGGATGAAGTTGGATACCCCATCCGGGCCAGCTGACTTCTTTGGTTTTGAGCTGCTAATAATCTCATTTATCTCCTCTGGGGTGCTCAAGTTCGGGTTGTCGACTGGATCACTCGCAGGATTGTTGTCACTAAACGTTGCTCTATTCAAGTTGGGATGATTGTCTGCTGGATGGATGCCTCAATTTCGCCAAGGAAGATTGGATCTTCAGATGGGCTGGCCGTGAAGTTTCCTTCAAATTGGGAAGCGAAGGCTTCAACTTTATCCTGTATCGTTGTCGCTTCTCCACTGTTGGTGATGATCGTCTCAGGCATTGGTGATTTTTGACCAATCAGTCTGTTGATGTTCTTAAAGGCATCAGGTCCAGGTTTGATTGAATGCAGTCTCTTCTGGAATTGGTTGTTGTTGATATTGATATTGAATAGAATTCCGGAGCATAATGTTAACGCACTGAAGCTCACTCCACACTGTCTGGTAGTTACTGTTGGTTGTGTTCAGTTCTCGTTGGTGGATCCTTTGCAGACGCTTTCTGAGTCGTTGCCTATGTGTATATAGGTTTTGGATATATTGGGGAAGGTGCTGATATCTATCCTTTGACGTCTTGGGCTGCTTTTGGTTATCCAGTGCGTTTGCTACAGCTAATTCCAGAAAGTCTATGGCTTTGTCAATTTCAATATTCTGCAGGTTCCTGTTTTGTGGTGGAAGTCTTATGTTGTCTCCGACGTTTCTTTGTAGCCTGTCTGTATCCAGTCTTCTGTAGTTGATGAAATGCTCCACTGGTTCTGTCGCTAGGAAGATGGCTTGGTGGAGTTTGATGCTTAGTTGAACAGCTTCATGGTCCGAGTCACTGGGTACTATTGTACAGGTGAAGTTGCTGATTTCTGGAAGAATATGTATAAAATTAGATGATGATAGAAAAAGTCTAATGTTGATGGTGACCTGGGGAAGGTTGGTTGGGGTTGGGAAATAACCGCCAATGAATGTTGATCGCTGTTGGTATCCAGCAAGTCAGCAATAGCTTTGCCTTCGTTCCTTCCTTGCGATAGCGGTATCCAGCCAAAGGTGATGCCTTGCGTTGAAATCACCACCGAGTGTTGGCAGGAATGGAGGGGACCTACAGTTTTTTGCCGAGTCTGAACGGCTAAATGAGAAGCACTTTTTCATGACAAGTATTCTCTTGGAGGATTTGTCAGTTCCTCGCAAGAGGCAGTACCTCGGATAAAACATTTCTGTTTGTAGGTGGCACGGCTGGGAGTCGAACCCACACCTTCGGCATGACAGTCCCACGCACTTACCATCATGCCACGAGGTACTACTTGCACGCTTCTAGATGATGTGAAAAAAGGCACCAGTACGATAACTTGGGGGCCGAAAATTGATAATGAAATAAATAAATAAAATTGAAATTGAAATTGATTTTCAATTTTCTCAAAAACTAGAAGACTTAAAAGCTTTCAGTTTTGTGTGTTTGATTCAGAATTGATATGAGCATTACCCACAAACGAAAATTTTGTTTTCCATTTCACAATTTTAAGAAAAATTGTCCAACCTATTTTGTTTGCGTTTTTTTATTAAATTTTTGAGTTTGAAAGCAAATTTTTTGAAAACTGTTGACACAAATAAAAAAATTTAAATATAGGATTAAAGAGCACACTTCTGGCCTTTAAAACCGTTATTGTTTTGCATTTTAAGTATTGCCATTGTTTTTAATATTTGTTTTCCCATTTAAGTGTTTTTTTCTTGAAAATTACCTCTATTTCCTGAACGGGGTGAGATAAACCCCCCTCCTATAGTAAGAAAAATGCTTGTATTTGACCCTTGTACAAAAATCCATTATCAATTTTCGGCGCTCAAGTTATCATACTCTCCCCGCACGCAAATTCCTTCCCAGTTTTCCAATTGCGTAAGATCTCCTTTCTTTGGAGCTCTCTGTTTAAGCTCTCTCAATGAGTGGTTGCAGGTTGCAGGAACTCACTTTATATTGTTGGTGCTCCTCGTAAGAGCTCTGTGGGAGTACCATCTAGTCCAACATCCAACTGCTTTATTGTTCTTCATGGCATTGATTGCGGTGAAAATTTCTTCTCTTCTGGGGAGATACATTGCTTATTCGGGAATTTGTTTCTAGGGACCGATCATTGGGTATTGGGTTGACTTCACTGGGGAACATGTGGCTTTAAACTGCAGAAAAGTAATCCTACCACCTTTAGAGCTGGTCCTCATCCAAAACTAGCAGTGATCCGTTTGGACGCCTGTTAGCTCTTTGGTGGTAATTCTGTCCTACTGTCACAACTACTTGCAGTCTTCTTCTGCTTCCGTTGCGTTAATAAAGTTAGAGTTACACTTATCACGTCACACCGCTACGGTGAACTTCTCGCATCTCCATGCGATACACAAATTCCAACTCGTATCTCCATGCTGCTGGAGCAGATGCAATGCGAGCTGTGTGGTATTTTGTTTCTTCGATCCTAGCCCAAGTTTCGTCGGAAAGCCAGGCACTGTTGCTTTCTTGTGACGGCACCAGATATAAAAAGATTTTTCACAGCACATCAATGGGTTCCGTGCTACTGATTGCACTCGATCCTTATGAAAGGTTGTCCTATAGTTTTTGGCAGCATACGGGATCCTTAAATCTCTCGGTATTGGACTTGCGCATTCGGGTGTTTTCTTGGAATCTCCTAACTGCAGCTGTGGTCCCGGGACATTCCCATGTCTGTCCCTCTTCTGTTTCGAACGTCCTAGAGGCTTCTTCTAAATCACCGACTAATCGCGAAATGATCAATTTGGTTGGAAGTTGCTTGTCCATCCGTCGACACCCAACTGACTTTGTGGCACGTCTTGTACTCAAATATGGTCCCTCCTATTACAAGGCGGTTGGCGTTAAAGAAAGCAACAAAACATTCGCAATTATTGTTGCAGTCATCAACTTCATGCAGACCTATCATTCTCACTGACTGCCAAGCCAACGTTGGCTTATGAGTATCACATTACCATTATGATGTCTTCACTTTCCACTTGATGGACTTCCATAAGAGCACTCAGCAGGTTATATAAGGCCTCCTACTCCTCGACAGAAGAGAGCTCCCTTGGGACGTAACACTGTGTGATGATGACAGGTCATACTATACATACATGAGGAACCAACTTTTCAGGATCCTGTCATCTATAAAGGCTCCCAGGAAATTAAACTCTTGAGAGCTGTTTTGGAAAGGAGGAATCCAACGCCAGATTCACTACAACTTCCAGGTGCCTTTCTGGAGGAGAGTAGTACAGTTTAACAAGTTGGAGACTTAAACTTCCCTGAGCCCGACCAGCTAACTTCACTAATCCCCTAAATGTCCATCTTACACCGCATGAATTCTTTCTCTAATTGGAGGAATCTATGATATTTTGAGGACCTTCACTTCATTATCAAGAAGGTGTGTCTCCACATTCCAAAGTCATCAACGTGTTATCAATCCTTATCCGAGGCGTAGCGACGGTTTCGTTAGCGGAATTGATTTCAGTTACGAAGAATGTTATCCAGAAGAGATAGGCCTTTCGCACTTGTAATTTTAGTTTTACGTATACATATTGGAATATGCAGATAGTTGCCCGGAGACCATCACGAGGAGGTTAAAGAAGCACTTCACTGTGACTGATTGTTGCACTACTGGCCCAGACCAAGTTCTGAGCAATCAATAGTTTCCCGATCAGGTCGACCAAAAAAATATTAAAATTACCCCAATATTTTTAATCATGTAAGTATGAAATTTTTGTTCTTATTGAGTGTGGGTGACAAGGGCGTACACAGGATTTCCATTAGGGGGTGGGGGTTTTGGTACAGAAATCATGTTTTAAAATGCTTTCAAAGGAAAATAAATTGCGTAATGTATGAAATATATTCTGATTAGGGGGGCAAGGGCCCCTAAAAGCACATCCCCCCTCCTTTGTGTATGCCCTTGGTGGGTGACCCAAGGTCAGCTTCCACAGAATAAGATCTAACTTGTTTAGATTTACTCAATTAAAGAATCTTTTCATCAGTGAAGTCTTTAAATTGAAACTTCTTCTAAGCTTTGAGATATTCTTCGAGTCCATAAACATAATAAAAATATCTCAACATTTCAACATTTCCCGTTTTTGTGCATATATGTATATATAAAATACTCCATATGTACAATGTACATGTAATTCAAAAGTACTATATCCAGAAATTAAATGTCCCACCCGCTGTTGAGTTGATGCCATAGGAATTCTAAATCCAGAAGCTGAGTGCCGTGCATTGTCAAAAAAAAAAAAAAAAAAATGATTTCACATCACCAAGACGCTGGATAAAAAGATTTATAAGCTTCAAAGAACAATTCCAAGGCAAAACAAACAGTGTATGTATAATACGAGTATCTGATGAAGAAGATGATGGTATGTATGTTATATAGGTATGTCAATGTCGCCTGCCGTGAAATGACAACAACATACATATAATAAAATGGGCATCATAAAAGGATGCTGCTCGTTCATATTTATGTATGTTTGTCACATAATAGGTATTTTTTACAACACACACACACCACATAATAATAATAATAAGAATAACACACAAGGTAATGCGCGGGGCGTATTTAAGATGAGATACACTCGCCTCGGTACAGCGAAGACAGCAACACAATCACTTTTCAAATGGTGTCGACCCAATTGCCAATCAACTTGAAGAAATAAGATTCTTCCTTTAGTTGGCAGATACGTGTACATACAACAAACAGGCTTCCCCGGAAGGGCATCTAGCTTCATCCATATTAACTTGTTCATCCATTTGATAAAATGCAGACACTCACATAATGGAATGTTCGTAAAAGGGATCTGGGATAAGGATAATGATAGGGATTGAGAATACAACATTTATATACAGGGTGATTCACATATGTAAGGTGTTACAAAAAGATAGAGCGTGTAGGATAGGCTCAGACAGTAAAAAATCGTATGGGAGAGATTTAGGTGGGAGCTGCAATTATCAAAAAAAAAAAATTGACAACAGAAAAAAAAAAGTTTATAAACCATGGTAACACTTGCGTCGACAGTTTATCCCTTTTTGTTAATTCAGAAATCCCTTCTTTTATTTTATTTTCAAATAAAGCTGTTTTAGTGAATATTTTTTGAAAAATTAATGTTCAAACTTAAAATTTTGACAAAAAAATAAAGAATTAAATTTTTCAAAGCATTTCTGGCTTTACGAAAAGGATTACATGGCGATTTAAGTGTTACCGTTGTTTTCTATTATTTTTTTTTCTGTTTGAAGTTATTTTTTTAGAAAATTGCCCCTGCAGTCTAAACGGGTAGGAATTAACCTTCCTCCTATACGATGTTTGTATTGTCTTGTCCTTATCTAGACATTCCATCTTTATTTAAGGTGAATCCACCCTGTATAATATTATAGAACAGGATGTTAACTTCATTTTACGCATAATCGTAATTTCGATTGTAAGTACGTAAGATTGTTGTTGTATTATTATTATGGATTGCTAATATTGCAGTTTTTGTGATGATATGAATCCACGTTTATTAATGTACAGAACACAGCAAAATTGTTGTCGTATCCTAAAAACATATTATTTGTTGTTTTTATTTCATTTGCAACGCAGTTTGGAAGAAATTTATAAGATTTTTTCCGTTTCCGTTTCATTATGTTGAAATTTTGTCCTCTTTAAAATGAGAAAGATCTCCATTTGGACAGTGGAGTTCTTCTCCACTTGGTATGAAAATCAATTTCACTGCTTTTTTCTTTGAGTCGTTCTTAGAAAGGTATTTTTTTTATAACATACGAGAGTGTAGAATTTTTTTTAGTATATACTAAAACCACAAAAGTAGTAGTGAATAATTTTGAATGAACAACAACAACTTGTGTGTGTTACCACCAAGTTTATAGGCTGGAGTTATAGCTATTTCACGAGAGCCACCTCGATCATCAGACTCCTTTAGTGGTGCTTAGTCTGGTTATGCTCGTATTAATTGAAAAACTCTTTGCCGTCATATGGGAGCGAACCATGAACCTTGCGATTCAGAGGCCGATGCACTAGACACCGCGCCACCGAAGCCACATGGTAAGCTCTATCCCAATGCAGGTTTCGTTGTTTGTCATTTCATTTCTAAATACTTTTGATTGATTTAACGACTTACATTACTGATGGGAGGACATAGGTGGTCGTGTCCTCTGAGCGTTCTTTACCCTCCCTTTATAGCATTCCAAAAAAAAAAATCTTGGAATACTCCAACGCCATTGCTCGTATTGCTCAAAAAAAAAGTGTATGCAACAGCCCTTATTCAAAAAGGAGAAGTTATTAACTTCCCCTTAAAATTCAGGTAAGTATTTACCCTTCACTTCCTTCCCTCCCTCATTCATTTCCCAACCTTCACTTTTTAACACTCCATTATTAAATTATTCGCTTTCAAAAAAAAAATATTGCATTTACAACCACTTCCCATACGAAAAAACGTTCTCATAAGAAACGATAAACGAAATAACGAATATCTTTTATCTCCCTATCGAACATTCCTATCGGAATCTACAACTCGAAACCAGCACCAACAAAAAAAAATAAATCGGTAATTTTCTTTTTTTTGTAAATTTTTAATTAATTATTCATTGCAAGTGTGTTTTGGATCTTAAATGAATCCATCTTAAGGTTAATTTTACAAAAAGTTATAAAAAATGCATCACCATTCATCGGAATAGAATCGATATAATATAGGTAAGTATACCAAAAAAAAATTAAATAAAAAAGGATCCTCCCCCAACAACAACGAAAGACCAAAAAAAAAAAATTCTTAAATATTATTTCGATTCTCATTAAGCATCTTTCAAGCACATATTCTCATTTCACTTCAATTCAAATATGCCTTACTTTAATACTTTTAAGTTTTCATTTACTTTTTTTTTAATTTCTTTTTATATTTTTTTTTTTGCAGCTATTTAACTTTAGTCTAAATTCTTCTTCCGTTTTCTATTAATCACTTTCCTTTGAATTTAGTAATAGTTCATTTAAAAAAAATCAGTTTTTATAAAAGTTAATAAAATAAACCACTTACCGAACCTCCCAGATGATGTGCACAGCATTCTGATGAGATCGAGGATGTATGTTGCTAAACGTAGGTGGATTAAAAAAAAAACACTGAAGTATTTTAGAGATAGGGCACGAGATTTTTAATGGCCGAATATTCGAATATTACAATTCCGTTTAAAGGTCACATTCCTTATTTTTTTTCTCTGTATTTTTTTTTTTTTTTTTTTTTTTTTTTTTTATCCGAAATTTAAAAAAAAGGGGACACGCGATCACGATGGATGGTATGTAACACTTCTTTTTTTCTTATCAACTAGCTCCCTATAACTTAACAATTTTCTATTGATTTGGTAAGAACTTAAATCTACTTTCCTTTTCCTTTTTTTTTATAGAGCCTCGGCTCAAAAGCTCCTACCCTAACAGGTCGTATACTCTTATTGAAATTTTCTTATCTAATTCTCACTATGTTTTCACTTGTCGATAAATCTACTTAAAAAAAATTTACTTTAGGTTTCCTTAACTTTTATTGAGTTTTGAAAATCAATAAATCACACATTTATTTCTTTATAAATCAAACTTTGAAAATTCTCATTTAGTTTCTCTTTATACATTCGACAAATTTTTTTTCCAAAAGTAAATAAAAATATTTAATTTTTCCTTCTAGGTAGGTACGTAAGTATATTTTTCTATTTTTTTTTTTTTTGTATCACATTATTCTGCAATCCTACGTTGATTTTTCTTTTCATTTACGGCTAATCGTTTTATTTTTAATACTAATTTGACTTCAAATTAACTTTTCTTTAATATCCTTCAGTTATAATACTAATAATTTTCCTTTTTCCTTGTATATAGGCAAGTTAGTATGTAATTTCCGTTTGCTTTTAAATTTCTTTAATTGTTTTTTTGTTTTTTTTTTTTTGTTTAGCATATATTATCCACCTCTTTTTTTTTTAACACTATATTTATATTACTATCCTTGCTAAAATTTCTTTTCTTCCATACAGGTTCTCACTTGTGTAACTTTAATTTTTTTCTTTCTAGGTATCTTCCGAGCTTCAATTTTCCCTGGATCGTTTCTTTTAGTTACTCAACTTTCTTTTTTTCAGGTTCTCACTAACTTTTTATTTCTTTGAACTAATTTTCTTTTCTTTCCCTTTAGAAATTTTTTCTTGACCTACATTTCCTATCCAAGGTTTAATTGTTTTTTTTTTTTTTATAGATTTTACTTTTTTCTTTTGTTATTTTAGCACTGCTTATATAAGACTTTTCACTGATATCCTTTTTTGTTGTTTTTTTCTTTTACCGGTACCGATGAAAATTGAATTCCTTCTGGAAGCGATCCTTCTACGCCGGTGTCGCTTGACGATACCAAGAGCGATCGGTAGTACAGCTTGTTTCCCCTACGTAACCGTAGACTTTTCCTGTTAGAAGAATCTATTCGAGAGGAAATATGGGAGTTAAACTCTATACCTTATTTAAGACGGAATTTTATTTTTACCTATTCGAGAATTATACGAAATTGGGTCTCTTTTGGACAACCTACTTATCCTCAGCCGAATTCCGGAGGAGAGTCTCTTATGGGCTACTGGATTTTAACTCCAGAGACGCACTGATGTTATGCGCTTTTGGGCAGCAAAGTCCCCTGGATTTTACTCTATGGCCGAGAGCTTGAATGGCAAAGGATGGGTATCTTATTACGGCCAACTAGGCTGTACTTCTTCACTTAGATTAGTGCCTAATGTGAAGAGAATGTTCGCTGATCAATGAATGCTACGATTCGAAATTATGTTTCATATTTCTTACCTATTTTAGGATTCTCTCCTGGCTTGGAGCCCTGATCGCTTTGGATCTTTTGTCTCTGCCTCTGATAGACAGGACAATTTTACTTTCTCCTTCTGAATCCCAAATGGAGAATGACCTTTCGGCAGCAAATTTTCCTTTCGGATTTCTTGAAATTCTCCTGTCTGGAGTTCCGCGGAAAAACAAAAAGACTTCGATGCTCGAAAGGAGGAAAACTTAATCTTCTTATATCACGTTAAGATTATAGTGATGGTTTGCCCAGTTTGCCGAAGGACCGCAATCGCAACAAGAAAAAAACGCTCGGACTACTGGGGAATTTCCTTTTCTTTTTTCTAAGAAAAAAAAGAAATTGGCACATTTTTATAATCTTTACCAAACAGAAAGAGATTATGTATATGTACGTGACATAGGTACCTACTTTTTTGGAATTTGTTACCTCCTTGGTAGAATCCTTGGCTGATTTGGGGTCGGATTCCCCACCAGTTAAATGTTCTTTTTACGTTTTCTCTTTTTAACTTTATTCTTTCTTTTTATTCTAGGTTTTGTTCTTTTTTTTGGTTTCACTTATAAACTAGCAGACACCCATATGTCATTTAGAAAAGACTACCGACTTGGCCGACGACTTGATGATGAAAAGAAGTTTTCTAGACACTTTCCGCACCACGAGGACGAGCACTTTCAATTCTCTTTTCTTTGGAACTAGAGAAATCGAAACAAAAACGGATGTCAAAGGCAAATCGGTACGGGACGGCTCAGAACATAGGGTTGGTATTCCTGAACGTATCACCCACCGAAACTTTTAACCTCAAACGCAAGGCTTTAAGCTTAATGTGCATGCAAGTTTTGTCTAATGTCTAGGTACCAGTGTTCACACCAGGGGTATTTTTGATGAGAAAATTTATTCTCGTTTTACGGCAAATGAGGATATTGTCTTTTATTTTTTTCATAAATGTTAATATTCAATATTTTGTGAAATAAATTGGCTAGTTGGAAAGACTTTCGTTAAGAAGTTGAAATGAAAACTTGTGTTTTATTTCACCTCCGATAAAATGGACTTCTTTTAGATAAAAAAAAAATTACGTAGCGATTGAAGGGTAAGACCGTTTCCTACAACGATCGACCACTGCGGAAGCCAGCTTGATGCCTCTTGAGTGTAGACTCGATTCTATCCTTTATTCGCTCGAGTATGATTGTTGCCATTAGTTTTGGGAAAACGGACAAAACGGTAATACCACGTCAATTGTTGCAATTCTTTAAGTCACCTTTCTTTGGCAACTTAACAATCACACCATCCTTCCAGTCCCTGGGATAGCTTTCGTTTTCCCAAATGTTTTGTATCAGCGGATGTAAAATACTAGCCGCTGCTACGGGATCGGCTTTCAGGAATTCAGCTGGTATTCCGTCCAGTCCAGCTGCCTTGTTGTTTTTGAGGAGATTTATTGATGTACGAATTTCCGATTCTGACGGGGGTTCGATGTCAATTACCCCTATAGGACCTGCGCATCTCGTTTAGTTGGGGCACTTCAGCACTCTGCTCAACTGAATCCTCATTTAGCAGGGCACAAAAATGGCCCTTCCATCTACGAAGCTGATCCTCAATTGATACCAAAAGTGTGCCATCCACATCCATTACAGGATGATTGGTGTTGCTTTTTTTCCCGATAACATCTTTGGCTATTTGGTACAATTCCCGGATATCTCCTCTTCTGGCAGCGCTTTCCGCATTATCTGCGAGTCCATCCAACTTCACCCTCTTGTCACGTCTCACACAGCGGTGGACCATCTTATGTGCAATGCGGTACTCTCTTCGCAAGTCAGCCTTTCGTTGAACATCTGCTTCGGCATTTATTTGGATTTACAACGATTTGCGAGGTTCGATCTTATCCCAGGTGTCTTGGGATATCCAAGAGTCTCTACGTCTCGTTCACTTGGGTACAGTTTCGGATCCAGCCTCCATAAAAACACTTTTAATTTCACCCCACATCCCATCAATTGTTGAATTCTGGATTCCATTTAATAACGAGGCTCTGTCGTTAAGGGTGGTGACATAGTTCCGACATATGTTGGGGTCATTTAAAGCAAAAGTAATGAATTTTGTGCTCCTTGCTGCATCCTGCGCTGGTTTTTGTACGGCAGCGGTTCGTAGTTTGAGACTCATCAGAACCAAATGGTGGTCGCTTCCCACATCGGCATTTCTTATACTCCGGACATCACACATAGACTTCCTCCATCGCTGCAGAATCATGATATGATCAATTTGGTTTTCGGTTTGACCATCCGGATGCACCCAGGTAATTTTGTTGCACGTCTTATGCTTAAATACAGTCCCACCTATCACAAGACGATTCGCGTTACAAAAGTCGACAAGCAAGTCACCATTTTCATTCCGTGACCCCACGCCATTTCTTCCCATCACGCGTTCCAGTCCGTAATTGTCTGAACCGACTTGGGCATTAAGGTCTCCCATAACGACTATGATGTCGACTCTCGGAACACTACTGTAAACCGAGTTAAGATGAGTGTAGAACGCGGTTTTGTCTTCCTCGGTCGCTTCATTTGTGGGGGCGTAGCACTGAATAATTGTGACGTTACGAATTTTTGAACGAAACCTTGCTGTCATTAATCTCGCAGAAATGGGCGCCCATGAGATCAAACTACGCCTCGCTTCTTCGTTCAACATAATTCCGACACCATGCAGTCTTTGGCCACCCTCTCTTTCATCTTCGCCGGAATACAGCATTCTCGTCTGTCCAGTGTCTGATCTGTATTCAGCTCTTCCTCTCCATTTAGTTTCGCTTACGCCCAGGATACTGATCTTTAGGCGAAGCATTTCACGCTCAACCTGCTCGTATCTACCATCGCTGTACAAGGATCGAACGTTCCATGCTCCGATTTTCGTACGTATGCGGTAGCCAAAAGTAACATTTGCGCTTCTTGAAAGACTTCTTCTATTTGTCAACGATTCATTTATTATTATGGCGTCTTGATTGACGCTCGTACATGAAGGATGCCGCACCCCCAAATCCGATGTGCGGTTTACTGCAGCCGAAGCTACAGAAGGATTTTCTATAAAAAGATTACCTCTTGGGGACTCATTTCCATTTGTTTGCATAATTCATGTATTTGCATATATCCTTCCACCATGGTGTTTTCCGAGATATGATTAATAACATACATAAGCTCAGATTTGACAGGCACACCCGCCTTTTGTATGGTCAAACACATAACTGCTCGAGGCCGCCCACTGTGGGAAAACAGACGCCTTTTGTAGCCGCCCAATATGGGTTACAGACGCTACCTGCTGCTGCCGTTGGCCTTTTACCAAAAAAAGCTCCTCCGCCACCAGACTATCATGCCGTTGACCGCCACCTGCAGTTTATCCGCCTTAAGGGGCTTTAAACCATCCCGAGGACAAGTTTGTGCCCTGACCAGCATAGCTGGGTTGTCTGCTTATCCCGGCATCCATTCGGTCCCCCTGCACGTTAGCGTTACCCGCCCTCTACCACGCGGAGGTGTGCATAGGGATTTTCCTATCATTGAGCCTAGGGCCATATGGCGTCCTAGCACTCTCAAGTACCTTGTATGACCAACGAATTGTTGGCATACGAATCGGTGCATGGGGAAAAAAGAAAGAAACCGACTGAACAATAACAAGCTTGTGTGTGTTAATAAAAATGCTAGTCGCTGTTGCAATTGACAAACAACGAAACCTGCATTGGGATAGAGCTTACCATGTGGCTTCGGTGGCGCGGTGTCTAGTGCATCGGCCTCTGAATCGCAAGGTTCATGGTTCGCTCCCATATGACGGCAAAGAGTTTTTCAATTAATACGAGCATAACCAGACTAAGCACCACTAAAGGAGTCTGATGATCGAGGTGGCTCTCGTGAAATAGCTATAACTCCAGCCTATAAACTTGGTGGTAACACACACAAGTTGTTGTTGTTCATTCAAAATTATTCAATATAAATTGATGTATAATGCGCAGCATGCACTGCACTTGTGTGTGAATTTCCATTTACACCCAAGACCCAACTTAAAAAGTAGTAGTTCATTAATTCTCTTTGCTTCGAACTTGAACCAGTTTTAAAAGGGGACAGATTCCCATTTCAGATACCTATGGAATTATTTCCCTGCACCATGTAAAATTTTGTGCAAAGAATCACAATTTTGAGGGCAGAGCTGAGGGTGTTATTCCCAATCAATAATTCAAAATGAAACTTCTGTAGGAAATTATATTAGTTGATAAATTATGTTAAACGAAACTAAATTAAGATAGTTAATTTCAAGGTTTTGTTGTATTCTAAACCAGAAAACGACTTTCATGTCAGTGTCACAGCTATTAATTTGTTGAGCTATTTGTATCGCTCAGGAATTATACAGCTAATTCATACAAATTACCCATAGTGTAATTTTTAATTTTTGTAGCTCCTCAATACCTAATGGCTTAGAGTAACAATTATGTTGACATACATTTTAGAATTCTTTGCTATAGAAAGTTAATTTGATAAAACAAAATGGTTCTTATGTAACTTAAGTACGCGAATAATTCAAACTGAATTAGATAAAAAACACTTAATCAAATAAACTTTTAGAGAAAATTACCCAACTCGTTCTTGATATCATTAATTCAAGAACAGATGATTGTAGCTAACTTTGATTGTACACTGCAATTCTTTACCATCTAAGACCTTAGTGCTACACAAAAGGTGATTTTTATATAGCACTTTTTTGTCCTAAAGTAGAAGAAAATCAATTTTGAATCGAAATTGATCGAAACGAAAGCTCGAATTGAGTTGGACATTGTCTTTTAACTCAACATCAATATTTCGTTTCGTTCATGGTTGGAAAGGTTATAACATGCAATTCAATCTTTTTTACACCGTTAAACCATGGGACTCGAGAGATATTTGGAAACGCATTATAGAACAGTAACGTAAACCCGCATTGGGAGCTGGTGTTCCAAGTCCACAGTAATTTGTCGGAAATCGTTGAAAAGGTCATTGCTTGTACTTTATTTTGTTATAAAGCCATTAAATGATAGACCATGGAGTTCGATAGATATTTACGGTGCCGTCCAATAAAGCTGCTGGAGCTGATGGCCTTGTGGTTGAGCTATTCAAAGCGGCTGGCGATGAATTAGTAAGAATTATGCATCGCTCATCTGCATATGGTCGAAGGAAGGCATGCCCGATGAATGGAACCTCAGCATTGTTTGCCCGATACTCAAGAAAGGCGATCCCCTGGACTGCACCAACTATAGAGGCATCAGTCTTGTCAATATCGCCTAGAAGATCTTCTCTGCCATACTTTGTGAACACCTGAAGCCATTCGTCAACAATCTGATAGGTCCATATCATTGTGGCTTTAGGTCAGGGAAGTCCACCATCGATCAAATACTCGCACTATGGCAGATCTCAGAAAAAAAACTCCAGTTTCAAATCAATAACGTCCCTTATCTTGGCGGACACTTTTTGGCGGAATCAAATAATTTTGATATCTGAATTTTTGGCTAATTAAATGCTAATTTGTTGCTCAAGCCAAAAATTTGTAGCTCGAGTACTTTTCGAGTTATTCAATTTTCCGCTAAAACAAGTCTGAAGTTAGCGGGAAAAATTTAAAATAATACTAATTTTATTTTTTATTTGTAACCAGAATTTGTAGCTAATTAAATGCTAATTTGTTGCTCAAACCCCGATTTTGTACTGAAGTTAGCGGACGAATATTTGAAAATCATAATTGTGTTAATGTCCAAAATTGTAGCTTTTTGAATGCTAATTTGTTGCGCAAAAATAAATTTTGTATCTTTTATGGATAATTTTTTAATTACAGCTCAAACTAAAAATTTGTAGCTCTAACGGTTTTTTTGTTACTCAATTTCCCGCAAGCTAAAAAGTTACCTTAAAATCAAGCCCTTAAAATCTATAAAAAATGACAAAATCCAAACATTTTTTTTTGCCACAATTTGAAGACTCCTCTAACATAGATATGTCACCAAACCGCGATTTTGTAACACGCTTGGTTTTCCTTGCATTCAGTTTCCCGCTAAAATAATACATTAACCCCTGTGTAACGGCCAAATTTGAAAACAAAATTAATTTATTTTTTTTATTTTGTAGCTTTTTGAAAGAAATTTTTTGTCCAAAAATTATTTTTTTAGCTTGCATAGGTCGTTTTTTGTTTGAAACTCTAATTCAAAACTTAGCATTTCCGGTTCCCGAGCTAAATCAATTAGCCAGTTTATATTTCTTGAGCGCTCAGTAATTTTTCTCCGCTTTATGACAGAGCAGGAGGATAAAATATAAACACAATTCTTCCATAGAAGTCAAAACAACTCTCTTTTTCTTTTCTTCCTATGTAATTTACTGCGACAAAAAAATAAGGTAAATAAGGTCTTATTTCACAAATCAGTCTGGCCTTATTTCACTTTGTCAAATTGAAAGAGGGTCAAATGTTGAAATTTGGCCTTGTTTCACTATTGAAAAGTGAAATTAGTTCAAATTTTCAAATTTGGCCTTATTTCATGGCATCTACAGGACTTTATGATGTTGATCAAAATTTTCAAAAACGTACTTTTCAAAAATGCTGTGGGCGTCTATGGCCGCACATCTGCAATTATTTTGATAAATAAAAATAAATTAATCAAAATAACCGATCAAAATCACCTGCTTTCCAGTTATAATCTGTTAGTGAGTGATTACCCTTATCTTATTCAACAAAACCTCCAATATTATGAATCAATATGGATTACCTACTAAGTTAAAACTTTTCAGCTCTAATGGTCAAATCTTCAAGATTGGGGGTATATAATAAAGATTAAATGTCAAGTTATATTTGTGTGTACAATTCGCAAAGTAATAAAGCAAATTCATACTGATAAGGTTCTCCCAAACCAAGGTCAAGTATTTGGAATGAAAAATTCACTTGATTTTTTATGAAGAGGAAAAAGAGTTTACAAATAAAAATGATTGAAAAAGTCATAATTTTTGATCGTATTGATGGATCCGATATCTATGTATGTTACTCTATTATCTGTGGTGGTATGGATTAAATACTACTTTTTCTCTAGAATCGAAATGAAATAATTTAATTTTTTTCATTTGTGAATTTGAACTGAACGTTTTGTAGCTTTTTTTAATGTTTGTTTTCTCATCCAATAGTCATACTCAAAGTTTACATCCAATATATCACCAACCATTTCGGCTTTGTGGCTCTCCTTCTGCTTAAGTCAAACAGTTTAACAGCAGAAATTTCTCTCATTTTAACATTAAATAAAATGTGGGTGGTTTGGTGATGAAATTAATGTCGACACAAGTATTTGAGTTTCCATCAACCAGAAGAAGTCTCACCACTTGAACAAACTGCTTCTGTTTTTTATGTTTTTTTAAGAGCGACTACAACTGTCGGGAACACATGGTTATTGTGCATTTTGACAGCGAATAATGTTCAAAAAGTTCTGCATCAGGACCTTGCTTTTGTATACTTATCTCGAATAGTATAAAATAAAGCCACATTGAGCAGGCGAGGTTGTTCTCTGTTAGGTATTAGATACTGGTGCGGCTATATAATGCTTTATGTGAGACAAATTTTTGTTAGGAACGTACTATGTTGAAGAGAAAGTGGTTGTTTATGCAAATCAAAAAATTGTCTAGCGTTGTTTCTGAATGCAACCAGCATTACCAGTGCTATCTGTCACTAACAAACTAAGCATGATTATATTTTTGCCTCGAATTTGCTTTCCTCTGATGCATGTTTATATTGTTATACATGCGAGAACCTAAGTGGTATGGGTGTCCTCCTAATCCATTCCAACTCGAAATCCCGCAATGAGTTCGAGTCCTGGGGTTATTCGTTTTAATTTAACAGCTAAGAGCGAGGGACATAGCTCATTTTGAGTGTTTTTGCCACAAATGGTACTTGAATTTTATATTCAAAAAAGAACCTCTTTGACAAAGTGAAATGTTTTTGTTTTAAATGAGGAAACATAATATACAGCATGGTTTGACGCAGTTGGTTTTAAAGTTTTCGATGCATACATAGAATAAAGGTTCGACGGAAATGTTTGAACTTGCTTTATAGGGTAAGTATTGGTTTCATGTTGCTAATTTTGATCAAAAATAATATTGCGATGATGGAAAAGTCCAATGAATTACGTTTGGTCATTATCCTTCATCGGTCAGTGCTTCTGTTTTTCCAATTATTCTCGAAAACGGCTCCGAAGATTTTGATTAAACTTCGTATATGTAATTTTGAATGCAATTGACAGCGTTTCAAGTTTTGTGAAATAAATGCATATCTAGTAGGAATTAGGATTTTACATTTCTTGTAAATAATTGCCTAACTTTTGGATTATTTGGCTTGGCTTCCGGGAAATAGCTTTAAGCTGTTGTTGCTCAAATTCAAAACCTTCAAACTTCCTTTCGAAGCAACTTGGGGTCCCAGCCCAAAAATTATCAAGTGGATGACATACTTAACGTAGTCCTTTGGAACCCATTGGACAAAGTTACCAACCTTAAATTCATGACCAAGGAATAAAGAATGGCATGTTTTGGTATCATTGTGGGGAAATGAGGTCCACTCCCACAGAGGGTCCGGAAGCCGCACTCAACTCAAAGCCCCTAGACCTACTTTACAGGTACCAGCAGTCAACAGGGCGCTTCGGCCTAGCCAAACTGGTAGCTAGAGACAAATTGCTACTGGTCACGCGCAGATCCTACAGAAATACACGGGAAATATGGTATGCACTGACTACATAACACCGCGCTTAGACTTCCACAAGCCGTTCACGACTGCTTTTCCTAGCAGAGAGGACTAGCAAATAAACGAGCTGTCACCTTGCGAATCGTTGATAGCTTTATGCACTGACGGGTTCCCAGATGGATACTGGTGTTAGTGCAGGGTTCTTTTTGGAAACCTTTGAACTGGCCAACTCATTCAGACTTCCTGATTATATCAGTGTCTTCCAAGCTGGGGTCCTGGCAGTGACAAAAGCTGCTAGACAAGTCTCAATGATGGCAGTACCACTAGCTGATATCACCTTTTTCATTGATAGCCAAGCGGAACAAAAGCGATTTCTGATATTGAAATCAAATCGAAGCTTGTAACTTGCTGTCCCTAAAATCTAAAGGTTCTTGGTACACAGAACAACATAAGACTCGTGGTGTCCCAGGCAATGAAAGCGCTGACAAGATGGCAAGAATAGGATCAACTCTTGATCTTAATCAGGCAGAAACAATAGTTCAGGTCCAACCCTGTAATCTTAAACAGATAATCGAGAACAAAGTTCTAGCAACGACAAACAAGCGATCGATACCTGTGTTATAACCAGAAAATTATGGACTAGTTAACAAACAAAAGACCGACAACATCATCCAACTGAGTAAATAGTCTCTATATCTTCTCGTGAGCATCACCACCGGTCACAACCGCCTGGGTTATACGAAACCACAAGAAATGGATTAAACTCAGTTTGGACGACTTGTGTAAGGGATGTGGTGGCTTAGAGATACACGAGATACTCCTCACTATCTGTGTCACTGCCCTGCGCTTAACCATCTAAGAAACAGTCTCCTAGGGAGACACTTATTCTTCTACGACTTGTAAGAACTCTCTGGCATTCCAAGCAAAACCTGATGAAATTTGCTAGCGCTATCAAATGGCTTGAAAATTCTTAAGCTCTATCAACCACTGGACCACGAGATTGGAAAATTCTCCAACCACAGCCCAAGACAAAAAGGCTTCAGGACGAAAATGATAGGTAGGTAGGTAGGAATGGCGGCCACGAGCATTACTCTCGCTCGGTGTCCCAATTAGCGCTGGAGTGCGCCGTTTTGATACCATAACTCGTGACCTGTGGATTAAAGTGGATTAGAGTAAGGGTTTGTGGGCCTTACAACAAAAAGAAACCAGGCTAGGGATCATCATGTTGCATGATTGGGTGCAACATCACCGTGGGCCTCCGTCTGCTCACTCCGCATTACGTGAGGTTTCCAGCGAATGTCACCAACCACTCACGAAACCAGATGTACTCCCTGGTTTGAATTATAACGGATGTGTGAATATGGTGTGTTGTGAGCGAGCACAAAACGACAGCAGGTGGGTCAAAAGACACTCATACAATTGGGTCACATCCCGCCCCGAGGCCAACCACATTATGCCAAGCTAGGTAGGTAGTAGAATGGCACCGAAGCGCATACGCACCAACTGTGTGATAAGGTCATTGAGCACCACCTAACCCTGCAGACACCTGAATTCCGATGGCGCACGGTCTTGGGAGTCCGCACGGGAGCATAATGCAGAAGCAACCAGTTTCGTCTTATATCCATTTAGTCGCGTTGAGGAAATAGATCAAATCCGTGATCTTTACTTCGGAAAGTTCGTTTAGGTCGTCAAGAAAAACCAAACCAAACGATTGTGCTCTCATTCTGGCCAGAGCAGGACATTTACAAAGGATATGAAGAACTGTTTCCTTTTCTTGATGGTCCCCACAGCTACGACAGTGAGTATTGTGCGGAATACCCAGTCTCGCTGCATGTTCTCCTACAGGCCAGTGCCCAGTACAAGTTGCAACGACCCTGGCTATGTCTTGCCTAGGTCTATAAATCAGATCGGTTGTTCGGGATTTATTATAGGCGGGCCAGATTTTCCTGACGACAATGATAGAACAAACGAAAAATAAGCGTCTCCACGTGTTTCTTGTCGGAGCGGCAGTGGACGGAGAATGGCACCTCACCTATACACCATTTACTGTCACCTCTGCGGTTAACACGAGCGTCAGTGGGTTAATGAGCCCACCTCTCCCCAAAATTGGCAAATTCCTCTTGAGGATAGTGACAGCGCCTTCGACTTATTCAGCAATTCTGACCAAACGGACGGGCAAATACACCAACCACCGACATATCAAACTCATCTTCCAGACGTTGCAAGGACCTACACGCTCCTACGGGCTAGGTGGAGGGATGATTTCTCATTTGGAGGTAAAGGAAAGAAAGTTCTTGAAAGAATAGTGCAAAACTCAAACGTCAACACTAGGGGCACAATCTTTCAAAAGTCCTTCCATTTACTTGCTTCCGCTTACAACATTGACATAATCGGACGAATGCTGTCACCCAACGTCAACGTCTCGGACAGAGCGTCACTATAGATAGCTAGAATTTCGAGGTGGTCAGAGCAGGCGTGGATACAAGAGCAATGGGTGCAATTGCCCCCCCCCCCCCTGGGCGAGAACGAACGAAGCATTAAATATGAATTTAAGAAAATATTATCAAAAAAAGGTTATTTCGTTATACGTTTATAAAATTTTTTCTTGGCAGCCCAGCGTTGCAGCAATGTGTGGTTGTGCGTTGGCCGCTGGCTGACCAGTATCTACCCCAACTAACAATTTAACTTGTTTAAGTGTTAATACAAGCTATTTTCTGGCTTGTATAGAAACTTAAACAGACCTTATGCAAATCATTTTGGCTGACATTAAACAAGCTATTTGATTCCCTTAAAACCTGTCATCACAAGTGCTATACTATCAAATTGCTTCCGATCAACTGTGTAATAAGGCCTTAAAAAGGCAAAATATTGCTCTAATAAATAAGTTATTATACGAAAGCAAATGGCTTGTATAATAAGACCTTTGAAAGGCCATATATAGACTTTGCATTAAGGCCTTAAAAAAGCCACTCAATGCAGTTGTAGTGAAAAAAATTTTTTTGCTTTCAATTATTTAATATTTATTAGCTGCGTTTTATTATCTCTGGGTCTGGGTCGCGGTTATCTTTTATCATGCATTACAAAAACAACATGGGATCTAGGTTTCTATCGAGGTTAATTTCAATAACCCAGATAGAGGTTTTCACTCTGACCGGCAGAGGGCTATTTACCATTGTGAATGGATGTCAGCGATTTGTCAGCAGTATTAGGAATAGAGAGGAAAAGAGACAAATGCTTACATGAAAAACAAATAAACATAAGAAAAAAAGAGACTGATATACAGCACTGCTTTTGCACTAACCCACATCGTTTTATTTTCACGAGGTGAACCATATGGGTTATGAGCGATAATAAAACGCGGCTATTATTTTTATTGTATCGGTTTATTTCCACAGGAGGGGGCTAAGCTGCGTTTTTCTTTGTTCTGAAATGTGAAGAATTTTATTTTATATGAAAAAATGTTTCTAACTTACATGACTTTTCCGAGGTTTGAACTCACGTCCTTCCGATTACCGATCCAGCGCGCTACCTACTTAGCCCAGGAAAAATGTACAAATAAATTGCCAATCTGCGGAAAAATTCCAAGTGAAGATTTTTGAATGCAATTATCTTTATTTGTGCCTAAGGAATACGCATGCGAAAGTCTACAAACGAAACTGGCTTGCGTTAAAAGTTATTCAAGGTTAAATGTCGAAAATACCGGTTTTCCACGTATAACTTTGAAACGGTACATGGTATTAAAAAGTAATGCATACAAAACTTGTAGATAATATGATTATCTACAAGAAATGTTAAAACACTTTTTTTTCTCTGACTGATGGTTAAGAAGATATCGGCGTTTCAAAAAACGTAAATTGACGAAAATATCCCTTTTTTGCGTATAACTCAGAAATGGTGAGTGTTATTGAAAACATTTATAGGCAAAGTTTATATACTATGTTACCCTCTATTAAAAAAAAAATTAAATTTTTTCTAAGAGTAATAATTTTATAGATATAATTATTTGAAAAATTTCGTCAAAAACCTGAAATTCCAGACTTTTGCTTTTAAATCTTAAATAACGAAATTTTCATAAAATAATTTATGTTCAGCTTATAGACTATAATGTAATCTACAAAAAATATTAACACACATTTTTCCACACGAGTGACCAGTAACAAGATATTGCTACTTCAAAAAGGTTAAGTATTGAAAATAAGGATTTTTCGCTTACCACTCTTAAACGGTTTATGTTAGAAATTTTATATTTACACAGTTTGTAGGTTATTTACCTTTCTACAAGAAAATAAAAAAAAATTTTTTTTGTTTGCGGTTATTTAAAAGATATAATATTTTATATAAAATGCACAAAAGTCAAAAATAACGGTATTTTGCGGTTTTCTCTTAAATGGTGAAGTTTTTGAAAAATAATTTATGCTTTTTGTATAAACAATAATATTCTCTATAAGAACTCTTATGAAGACTTTTTCGATATAAGGCCCCAATAAAAAGATATTGAGACTTCAAAAAGTAGCAATTTTCGAAAATGCTGCTTTTTCCGGCCCAAAATGATTCGCCCAGCGACATAAAATAATAATAGGGTTTCTTAGAGAGACATAGTACAAACATTTTTTCATACTGAGGGGGGGGTCTATCTCCCCCCAATTAACCGGAAGAAGCAATTTTCTGAAAATAATACTAAAATTAAAAAACAAAATTTAAAACAAATGGCAACACTTAAAATAAAGTACTATATTTTTTTTTTAATTTTCAAGTTTGTTCTTTAATTATTTTTTTCAAAATAAGTTATTCCTGCCAATAGTTTTCGAAAAAAATACCTTCAAACCCAACATTAAAAAAAAAAACTGCAAAAAATTATATAGGTACTGTTCTTTTTTCAAAACATGAAATCAGGAATTATGTTAGTTTCTATGATACACTTTTCCTGTAATTTTTAAATGAACACTGCAAACCAGATGGTTTTATGCCATCTAGTTTTCGAGAAAATTGTAAACTAAGAAAACTATTTTTTTATTATATGTTTTTTTGGTAGTATATCTAGGAAAAATGCATTACCACTTCGGGAAAATTCCAAGTTAAAATTTTTAAGCGCAATTATCTTTAAATTACCATAAAGAATACTCGTGCAAAAGTCTACACACGAATCTGGTTTGCGCTAAAAGTTATTCAAGGTCAAACGCCAGCAGAATCTTCTTTTAGAGCATAACCTTTTTTTTTTTTGGATAGTATCAAGGAAAAAATTCATTTCCGTTTGAGGAAAATTCCAAGTTAAATTTTTTAAACGCAATTATCTTTAAATTGCCATAAAGAATACTCGTGCAAAAGTCTACACACGAATCTGTCTTGTGCTAAAAGTTATTCAAGGTCAAACGCCAGCAAAATCTTCTTTTAGAGCATAACCTTTTTTTTTTGATAGTATCAAGGAAAAAATTCATTTTCGTTTGAGGAAAATTCCAAGTTCAATTTTTTAAACGCAATTTTCTTTAAATTGCCATAAAGCATACTCGTGCAAAAGTCTACACACGAATCTGGCTTGCGCTAAGAGTTATTTAAGGTCAAACGCCAGCTGAATCTTCTATAAGAACATAACCTTTTTATTGGACAGTATCAAGGAAAAAATTCATGTACACTTGAGGAAAATTGAATAACTCTTAGCGCAAGCCAGATTCGTGTGTAGACTTTTGCACGAGTATTCCTTATGGCAATTTAAAGATAATTGCGTTTAAAAAATATAACTTGGAATTTTCCTCAAGTGGAAATGAATTTTTTCCTTGATACTATACAAAAAAAAAGGTTATCCTCTAAAAGAAGATTCTGCTGGCGTTTGACCTTGAATAACTCTTAGCGCAAGACAGATTCGTGTGTAGACTTTTGCACGAGTATTTTTTATGGCAATTTAAAGATAATTGCGTTTAAAAAATTTAACTTGGAATTTTCCTCAAACGGAAATGAATTTTTTCCTTGATACTATCCAAAAAAAAAAGGTTATGCTCTAAAAGAAGATTCTGCTGGCGTTTGACCTTGAATAACTTTTAGCGCAAACCAGATTCGTGTGTAGACTTTTGTACGAGTATTCTTTATGGTAATTTAAAGATAATTGCGCCTAAAAATTTTAACTTGGAATTTTCCCGAAGTGGTAATGCATTTTTCCTAGATATACTACCAAAAAAACATATAATAAAAAAATAGTTTTCTTAGTTTACAATTTTCTCGAAAACTAGATGGCGTAAAACCATCTGGTTTGCAGTGTTCATTTAAAAATTACAGGAAAAGTGTATCATAGAAACTAACATAATTCCTGATTTCATGTTTTGAAAAAAGAACAGTACCTATATAATTTTTTGCAGTTTTTTTTTTTAATGTTGGGTTTGAAGGTATTTTTTTCGAAAACTATTGGCAGGAATAACTTATTTTGAAAAAATAATTAAAGAACAAACTTGAAAATTAAAAAAAAAATATAGTACTTTATTTTAAGTGTTGCCATTTGTTTTAAATTTTGTTTTTTAATTTTAGTATTATTTTCAGAAAATTGCTTCTTCCGGTTAATTGGGGGGAGATAGACCCCCCCCTCGGTATGAAAAAATGTTTGTACTATGTCTCTCTAAGAAACCCTATTATTATTTTATGTCGCTGGGCGAATCATTTTGGGCCGGAAAAAGCAGCATTTTCGAAAATTGATACTTTTTGAAGTCTCAATATCTTTTTATTGGGGCCTTATATCGAAAAAGTCTTCATAAGAGTTCTTATAGAGAATATTATTGTTTATACAAAAAGCATAAATTATTTTTCAAAAACTTCACCATTTAAGAGAAAACCGCAAAATACCGTTATTTTTGACTTTTGTGCATTTTATATAAAATATTATATCTTTTAAATAACCGCAAACAAAAAAAATTTTTTTTTATTTTCTTGTAGAAAGGTAAATAACCTACAAACTGTGTAAATATAAAATTTCTAACATATACCGTTTAAGAGTGGTAAGCGAAAAATCCTTATTTTCAATACTTAACCTTTTTGAAGTAGCAATATCTTGTTACTGGTCACTCGTGTGGAAAAATGTGTGTTAATATTTTTTGTAGATTACATTATAGTCTATAAGCTGAACATAAATAATTTTATGAAAATTTCGTTATTTAAGATTTAAAAGCAAAAGTCTGGAATTTCAGGTTTTTGACGAAATTTTTCAAATAATTATATCTATAAAATTATTACTCTTAGAAAAAATTTAATTTTTTTTTTAATAGAGGGTAACATAGTATATAAACTTTGCCTATAAATATTTTCAATAACACTCACCATTTCTGAGTTATACGCAAAAAAGGGATATTTTCGTCAATTTACGTTTTTTGAAACGCCGATATCTTCTTAACCATCAGTCAGAGAAAAAAAAGTGTTTTAACATTTCTTGTAGATAATCATATTATCTACAAGTTTTGTATGCATTACTTTTTAATACCATGTACCGTTTCAAAGTTATACGTGGAAAACCGGTATTTTCGACATTTAACCTTGAATAACTTTTAACGCAAGCCAGTTTCGTTTGTAGACTTTCGCATGAATATTCCTTAGGCACAAATAAAGATAATTGCATTCAAAAATCTTCACTTGGAATTTTTCCGCAGCGAAAGTACATTTTTCCTGGGCTATACTAGGCCATCTCCAATTCTGAAGAGTCATGTACAAATTTTAATGAGTTGATACACTTGACGCATACTTCACAGCCTGTACAATCTTACCATCAAGAAATGAGTAGTAAAGGCTATGTGCTGATTTTATAAAAAAAAACCTAATTCGTTTTTCTTTAATCTTGATATGCACTTTTTTTGTTATAAGTGTGAATCAATTGATTCTTGAAGTATTTGAAAACATACATACAATGTACAAGATCCTTTAAGTCAATGTTTAAATCATTAACATTTTTCATACATTCTTATGACAAGAACTTTGAAAATAAATGAGTAAATGATTTTAAAATATCACACGTTATACTTCCATTTCTATTGAACCAAAACTTTGACCATACATTTTCTGACCGTTTGAAAGCTAAACTTAAACCCTTACAATCATTCATCTCGTCTTTATGTTTTGGGTAAACATTTATTTGTTTACATAAAATTAGCTTTAGAAACAACTTGAATTATAAAAGCAAGTACCTGCGATTCATTCATGCTTAAATTTAACATCTGTCACAAGCAAAACGAAATAGTTCGCGAAAGAAAGCAATAATTTGTTAAAGTTTACTACTAACATTTTATAAAAACTATATACTTCCTGACAGAGGGACACATCTGTCACATCCAAGACGAAATAGCTCACGAAAGAAGGCAATCATTTGAATAAATATGCTACACACATTTTATAAAAACCATATATTTCCTTACAGAGGGCACCAGCTATGCTTCTGTCAGAAGTAAAACGGAATAGCTCATGAAAGAAGGCAATCATTTCTAAAAGTTTGTTACCAACATTTTATAAAAACTTTATATTTTCTTACAGAGGGCAACATCTGTCACAAGCAAAACAAAGTAATTCAAGAAAAAAGACACATTTTAATAGGTTTGCTTTAAACATTTTATTATATCTTTCAAAATAAATAACATACAAATCAGAATAACTAAACAAAACATAGTAGTTGTTAATGATTTAATACCGAATTCCTTACAACGATATCATAACGATTTTTTGGTTGGAAGATATTTGCAAGAAAAGCGTGTGCCATTTTACAGTAGATTTGAGGCAAAAAATAAACAAAATTATGTACATATTTACAAACAAACTCATAACAAATATTCAAATGTGCATTCATTTTTCTTGCGTAGTTCTGCTAGATTAAAAACAAATATATTTACGAGAAAAGTTTGCAAAGATAAACAAAAATAGTTGTGCAATTATTTAAGTTAAAAAAAAAAAACAACACGAACTCATACAAGCAACACATCATTCGAGGAACACTTTGGCGAGCGCGTGCTTTATATCGTCAATCGACGTTCATTTAATATTTTGATAACTTCTTATTAATTATTCACTATTTTTTGATAAATACGTCTTTTAATAATTATTTGTTTTTAATCTATTGATATAAATGACGAACACTTTCGAATATTTGTTAAGCCCGCTGCAGAATACTTTCAACTAAAGAGAAATGTCAAATTTTGGTGCTGGGTCGGGTGTTACAAGCTTATTTAAGCAAGCCGTACACAAAATGTTTTTATTTACTTTCAGTAAAACAATTTGGACAGGCCTTAAACAGGCCTTTTCATACTAAAGCATACAAGTCTTGTATACAACTCGTCAGTCTCAATTTAAAAGTCATTAAACAGGCTCAGCCCTATCAATAAAAACTGCTCAGATATCTTCTAATTTACAAATTAACTAAAATGTCAATCAGAAGTTAGTTCACGAATTAAAATTTCATATCAATAAATATATAAACTGCTAATCCACGTCAAGTTCAAAAACTTAACGAAAATCTACTACAATCAACAAGAAGTCTGCTCTTTCCAAAGACTATTTATGGAATTGCACATACACTTTCTCACTAAATGTGAACTTTCGCACATACACTCTCTCATTTGAGGCTTAGATAGCATGTGTGTCACAAGCGTCTGTTTCCTTTTACCTCTTGTTTTTGGCAACAATGACAGAAGTATTTTTAACTTAATTACTCGTTTAATGTACCTACTTTGGTGAGTTAGTTTAATGCCATGAATTTTGATTTATTGATATGATTTGACACTTAACTCACTGATCAAAGATAATTTGTGTTTCCTTTGCGTTTATGAATACACCGGTGGCTATTATTAAAAATTAATATTGGAAAACGGTTGGCTTGAAAAATTAAGCCTAATATTAGTTCTATGCGACCTATAGTTTACCAAATTCGAAAAATCGGACCTTATACAAGTTAAATTGTTAGTTGGGACGTTCTGTAACTCTCGCATCGATAAAATCAGTCGAGAAACGTTGAAAAATGGAACAAAACTCATGCATTTTGTTTCAGTTTTCATCGTTTTTCAACCAGTTTCTTCGATGCGAGAGTTACAGAACGTAGGCACATGTTCAGTTAAGAAAAGTTCCGCTATGAACAAATAGCCTTCAAATCGACTGATAGGAAAGCTTATAACTTCGGTTTAAGATGTCCGATCTTCAAAATTTAAAACTTTAATTAAAAGATCAATGTCAGGCTACACTGTATAACATTTTATGAGAATAGTCAATTTATTTCATACTAGAGAGCAGATCGAATCCTAAATCGATTTCCTGTGAATCCTGTGAATGAAAAATTTCACAGTTTGAAAAATAATGTTTTAAAAAGTAGTTGCTCCACCTCCAACCCACCTCTACAAACTTTGTCAGTGGTTTTTATAGTTAAATGAAACAGGAGAGGCAGCAGGAGCACTTATCAAAATTTTCAACCTTAAAGTTGGTTTTAATTTAAAAAAATTAAATCTTTAAAATACGTCGATTTCATTATCTTCAATAATTTCTAACTTTGCTTCAAATGCTCGGATCAACAGGATAAAGATATATGTATAATTAAAATTAAACTGATAAGCTGCATTTGTGTATACAAATTATTGAAACATACCAAAAAATTTCATACTAAAATGGTGATTGAGTTTTTTTTATAATAAATATTTAAGTGTGCATTTCCATTGAGGAAACTCACACTAAAAAACTCTCGAGAGCGACTCTCGTATATCTGTATTCCCCTCTGGTGAGCTTATTTCATGACTGTGCCCACTTTCAAGGTTTACTCTCCAGAACTTCTTCAGAGCTGCTCGTCGTCTTTTTACTCTGAAAATGATAAGCACCTTAAGAGTATGCACAAGATGTATTTGGTTTCGAGTTCTATGCTGTACATAAGTTTAAGCCATAAGATATGTTTCTGATAAGTATTCGTGGGGATTTTGTCACTTTCCTGAATGCGTTTAAGAAACATTCGTGTTCCATATTGTTAAACTTACGAAGAGTACGAATCCAACGAAGAAAATTGGAGAGAAACCAGGAAACGACTACAGCAGTCACTGCCGAAGGATGGAACTTTTACACCAAAGGATAGTTGTTTTTGGCCGTTTTTGAAAACGTCAAGTAAACGTCAATTCGATTGTCAAATAATCGTCATTTTCCGACGCGAATATTCCTATTGTATCATACTGCATGAGTCTGGCAACTTTGCAGTCGATGTTTTGAGCTTATATGAAACATTTATTTTAAAGCATAACGAAGGCTAAGTATATTGTAAATGAAATGTTTAACGAAAGTTAAGGTAGAACTAGAATAGGCGGAAGCTGAAACTTCAATTTCATAAGTCACCGATAATGCACTTAAGTAATTGAAAGTGGAAAAAAAATGTAAATAATTTTTTGTTCAATGTTAATTTTCTCATACTTATTCACATCACAGAGTGACAGGCTTTTATGCTATGTTTCTACCAAAGGTTTATCCCAGTTCAGATTTAATAAATCTATTTGGTGTTTCCACCGCACGAAAAGATTTACTTTGACAGCAGATTTAAAAATGCAATTTGTGTTTCATTTTTTCTTATGAAGGGGAAGTGAGATAGAATGTTTCCTTTGTGAAGAACTGAATTCAGCCATGAAAGAATAGGTTAGTTTGATTTGTAAAAGTATTTGTCCTAGGAAGATTTAACAAGATTAATTTCTAATCTTCAAGATTTACGAAATATAGATATTTGTTTGGTAAATCTTCGAGATTTAAGGAAGATTTGAGGTAAATCTTATTAAATCTCAGATTAGCGTTAGGTGGAAATGTAGCATAAATTATTTCTTTTGTAAAACCACTTAAATTCGATGTGATATAAATTAATTAAAAGAAAATTTAAGATTTTACTTCACAGAAAAGAGAGTTGAAAAACTATGCACCAAGCGCCAAATTCTTTTTAGTTTGCATCCACCATTTTGATTTTCCATTCGACCACTTACGAAAGAGGGCTCGATGAGCACTCTTACATCCGACGGCAAAAGTTAACGAAAGCTAAACGAAAAGTTCCACTTCGCAATTACGTGCGCGTCAGATGAATCTCTTGTTTTCGCTCGGTTTCGTACGACCACTTAAGTTGGCTTCCGACTATTCTAGTTCTACCTTTAGTCACAACCGAAGGCTAAACCGTGATGGTCGGACGGAAAGGTTTAATAAAGAGTGTTTTTTTCTTTGTATTTTCCACTATAATCATTGTTTTTTATTTCAATGTCGCAAAGTTTGGTTTTGTATCGATGGACGAAGGCATCTGTGCAAACGATACGGGTCATCTCGGTTTTGATCTATAATTTTAGTTCAGCTAAAATACAGCTACTGTCGAATTAATGCAATGGTTTTGTTTGCACAAAATCTTTTTTATCAACGTCCTTCAATTTTCTTGCAAACGCATTTGACGTTTATGAACACGTTCCCCGGCTTCTCAATATTTTTGTTGCCAGCTATTTTTTTTTACTGCCAAATGATGTTTTCGAGCATGTGACTTCAGCAAACTGCATTATGGAACACAATGCTCAATTTCGTATAACTTGTATGTTTGCTATAGCTACAAACTACAAAAATTAATTTCAAAAAGTTCAAAGTACCAGCTGTTCGAGACATTGTGGCAGTTATGAAAGAGTTAGCTGCTTTCTTCAAATTTCAAGCTCATCGACTCAAATTTCTTTGTGTGACCAGGCATGAAGAGTGGTATGCAGTGTACTAAAATTTCTGTAGACCTCATCAAGATTTTGGAAACTCTTCAAGGATAAAGACATACCCACCGACTTTTCAGGCTATAGTCTGCTGATACTCATCACCACCCTTAACCGGCTTGAATTGACATGGATTTTACCAAAGATTTCATTTCATGGGGGTCACAATCCCTTGGGTATCATAATGGATCTACATTGATCTAAGTGACGCCAACAAGATCAACTGTCAGCCCATTTACCTAACCTAACCTAACCTATTAATGGCTTGTCTGATTTCATAATAACTTTGCAATTTGGTACATTTCTAAGAAATTCTTCACGTTCATTTGTACTATAATCAAATATCGTGGTGATCACACAACTCAGGCAATTATTTTTTCTCAAATTTGGTTTAAAAGTTACACCTTTTACTCAACCTTCCAATAAAAGACAAATATTTCTGTTATTTTTTTTTTATTTAAAAAAGATTTTATGAAAATTCCGTAAAATAGTTCATCAGAAGAAACCTAAGAGTGGAATTTCTCCACGAGTACTTTGAGAGCGCTCAAATCTCCACTCATCTTAGCCTTGCCCTATAATATGAAGAAAACAGTTCATTATACAAAATCAACTTATTATCAACCCTTCACAACAACTTACGCTTGCAACAAAGTCATCAAAAGAGATTTTCTTGGAAGCCAAAGCATAGAAATCTTCATCAACAACAGTCAATTCACCATCGGCCTTCTCAGCTTTACCTTCGTAGATTTTGAGATCCTTCAAGTCCAGCACTTAAGTTAGTAAAAAAAAAAATTGTTAATCTTTATAAGGAAATACAAAAAAGAAAAAACTCGTCTTCTTACCAAAACTCTTTGATGGTGATCCATCAGCTTTGGTGAAGTTTATTTGATAAATCACAAAAATGGTCCTCTTCGATGGGTCGACGGCCTTCATCTTTTCGACGATTTTCTCAATAATAGCTTGACTGTTCATTTTCAATGAGTTTTGTTTTGGGCTGCTTGGTGAATACTAAGGAACTAATTTTTCATATTCAATGTTGCACTATTTATAATGCTCATTTCTTTTTATTATCACAATTTAATTCTTATATTTCAAGGCAGGTACCTAGGTATATACCTAAAGTTCAATGGTTAATAAAAAGCACTGATAAGATACTGACTTAACTCTGCCGCTAAGGTTGGGGTATCGTATCATTTTTGGACTTATAAACACAAAAACATACAGTGAATGTGTATTTGCTTATAGTTTCTTATTATTCTTGGCTTATCATAATTTTTATTCGGAAATACGGTCTTGTCAGTATAGATTGTCAGCAACTTTTAATTGATTGCGAAAAAAAATAATCAAAACTGATAACGATATGCATTGCAGCTGTTATTCATACAATATGCTGGATAAATATCATACAATTTTGAGTCATTCTAGTAGATATTGTTTGTACTTTTTTTGGATTTATATTTGCATGTGATTGAAATGATTCCTCATATGAGCCAGTCCGGAACATTTTACGCATAAATCATACAAAAATTGCTGAAAATCATGACAACACCGGTTTTATCTTTTTTCATCAAAAAATCTTTCCTGGTTGTGGTTAACTGCTGACCTTACCTCTTAAACGAAAAAAATCACTGGACCTAGCCTTGCACTTTATTTCTGTTAATTGTATTAATTTGAAGTCCCTTCACTTTATAGCCCATTGACAGGATTCTTTGTTTTTCATTTAAATACAAATTAAGCGTTTTCTAAATGTATATTAAGAGGTCCCTTTAGAATACAATGCTTGGACATGAAGTCACGTCTCCCGTTTTATAAACGGATGCGGCAATTCGACCCTAGTTGTTTACTTTGATTGTTTTGTTCAGGGATTTTCATTATTGAAATTTTAAATGAAATGTGTCGTGTGTAGCTAACTAGTAGATTGCATGTTGTAGGAACTTGCTCTTGCGTTGTTCAAATCTATTATAATGTGACTTTCTTTTTAGTATGGAAGAAGTAGGGTAATGGGTAACGAATACCACAATGGTACTATTGTTTATTTTATTTATTTGTCATTGATTGCCTTTTGGGAGAAAGCGTGAACCGAATTCATTAAAGGGTTTTTTTTTAATACAAATAGTAAAGCTTTGGCTCTATGTTCATATTTGAATGGGTTGAGTCACCAACGAGACATGAGTTTACGGCAAACGGGCATCGTCTACCAATAGGGCAATTTTCTCAAAAAACGGCATAACTAATGCTGGCAATGATACCAGAAAAGTCTCGGTCTCGTTTGGTAAGATTAACGGAAACCGAAACGGAACCGAGACGAGACCAGCTCCAAAGCATCCGAGACGATACCGAGCCGGTGGTATCATTTGGTATTGGCAAATTATTATTATTAATTATATTAAAAGGTAACAATTCTTGTAATTGGAGGAGAATGTAAAGATACTGGTTACCGCCCATTGCCACGCCCATTTTTCTTATGCTTGGTCCCAGCCCTAGAACCATTCATTGGATGTACATAGCCATTATAGGGGCAATTCTAACGTATATATGCATGCATGGTCAGGTGGCCAGCCATGGAGAAGGGAACCAACCTAAAAAACACGACTAAAATTCAAAATAGAGCGTATATTTGCACACCCAGTGCTATTAGGACCATGAAAACGGCCGCCCTAGAAACTTTTCTTTCACTTGCCCCACTCGATCTGTTTACGAAAGAGTTGGCAGCCAAAAGTGCTTTAAGACTTCATCAATTTTGTAAAAATTGGAAAAGGGACCTCTACGGTCATGAATTTTACGGACATAGACACTCAAACAGACTTCGTTTCACAGCACATTGATTTCAACCCAGTGACCATAACAGATATCCCAACCAGGGAACTCTGGAATGAAAACAGGGTCATTAATGCAGATCATGTTTCGGTCTCTACTGACGGTTCCAAAGCTTTGGAGGGGGTTGGGTCAGGCATCTACTCAGATAACCCACCCATAAATACATTTATAAAGCTTTATAAATTATAAAGCGGAAGTGCTGGCAGTTTTCAAAGCCGTGAAACATCTTGCCTCATGTGAATAAGTCAACAATAATATTCTCATAGATAGCCAGGCGGCAATTAAAGCCATTTCCTCAATCACCACAAAATCCAAACTGGTCGATCGTTGTCGGAGTGAGCTTAGACCTTAGAGTACTCAATGCAACGAACACAGTTACCCTAATATGGGTCCCAGGACATAGGGATATTCACGGGAACGAAATGGCGGTTGAACTGGCGAAAAGCGGGTCATCTCTTGATCCGAGCCAAATCGATGCCTCTATGCTCATCCCACTGGAGCAAGAAAAAAGTAGAATTCACTAGAGTTTCTTAGAAACTGCAAATATCAGATGGTCATCCATCGACACTTGTCGGGTTTCAAGGAATCTATGGCCAGATATTTCAAAGAAAAAAACTGAATAGGTACTTAGTGAAGTTAAGCAGGCCTCAATTATCTCTCATGGTTGACGTCTTTACGGGTCACAACTCAATGGGAACCCACATGAGCATAATGGGCATCAGCTGATCGGACTTATGTAGAGGGTGTTATGATGTAGAAGTAGAGGAGGGATCCCCTCACTTCGTTTGTGAATGCCCCAGCCTAGCTAGAACCAGAAAAGAGGCCCTTGGAGAATACTTCTTCGAGGAACTGGGCGACATCTCTGTCTTGCTACTAAAGAACATCCTAAAATGGGTTACGTACGAATGACCGACAAAAAAAATGTCGACTGGTTAAAATGTCGACTTTTATCGACTTTTTTGAAAGTTAAAATACCGACTTTGTTTTTACCGACTTACTAAAATGTCGACAGTTTGAAATGTCGATTTGACAAAAAGTCGACTGCCCTGATAGAAGTCGAGAAAAATATCGACTTGTCGGAATTCTTCCCATACAGAAAAGTCGATATAAAATATAAATCGACATTTTAACCAGTCGACATTTTGACTTGTCGATATTTAGTCTGTCGGTCATTTGAAAGTAACCTAAAGAACAAAGCTCTGCCTTAAATGTTTGCACGGAATAACTATATAAACTCAAGAATCATAAATTCTTGTCTAATTTTTTAACAGGAACAACAGTTTTTTGATGCTGTGAAAAATTTAAGACTATGTTTAAGATACAAGTTCTTATTTGATTCTTATAATAATTAACTTATTTAGGTAGTTAATTATTTTATATTACCTTTTGTTTAGCTTCAAGAAAGTTCAATAGAACGCATTTTTGTTGCCTACCTAAATTATACCTTATATTTCGAACTTTTAACTGCCTCATTTTCTGGATGTTTTATTATTGTATTAATATTAAAACACATTACAGACCCTGAATAATGGGCAATTAAGACGTCAAAATATATAGGCAACAAAAATTAAATTGCAAAAAATGTGATTTATTGAACTATGACAATGCGATATTAGATAATAATGATCAGATCATAGTTTAGGGAATGATGTTTACAAGCGCGCGCTTGTAAACATCATTCCCTAAACTATGATCCGATCAAAATGTCGACTTTCAAAATGTCGACTTTTAAAATGTCGACTGTTGAAATCTCGATTCATAAAATCTCGATCACTGTCGACATTTTGAGAATCGACATTTTGAAAAATCGATATTTTAAAAAGTCGGTCAAATTTGTGTCTATATTTTGATATGTCGGTCTTTTAACCAGTCGAGATTTTTTCTGTCGAGATTTTAAAAGTCGATCTTATGGAGTCGATATTTTAAAAGTTGACATATCGTACCCAATCCCCTAAAATTCATTCAGACCTCAGGATGATTCAGGGAGGCCCCCCACACTTCCCCTTAACTCCCGCCCTATCCCTTCTCACTAACCACCTATACCCCGGGGAGCGCAATGGATCCACTGATATCCGACTGAGATGGTGCGGCATGCCGTATTATCACCCCTTCCAACCTAACCTAATATCACCTAACAACACCTCCTGAGCAACCCATTCCAGATAAGAGCTGAAAAAAAAATTGTATTTCATCAATATCACAAAGATTTTTTTTTACACAAAACCAATACTTTCCCTTTTGAGCAAGTAAAAAGTTCTTTACAAAATATTTGCATGTTTTATTCTTTTAAAAACAAACAAACAAAAACTGTATAATCTTTTATTGATTTTGTTTTTCTTTTACAGTATTTTTCTTCTCTGATGCTTTTAATACATTCAAAAAAGCAATTTTAGTTCAGTGGCTGTATGTGAAAAGAAAAGTGATACTTTGCCCGGTCAGCATTTTGAAGAAAAAAGAATATATAAATAAAAGCCAATTTACATTTGATTGGTCTTATGAGCTTTGAGAACAATTCTTATTTCTCGTCTAAATATATTCGTTGTGCCAGGTGTAGAGGGGGGCTTTGGGGTTTCAACACCCCACCCCATCCAAAATATGTGGAATAAAAACATACAAATCTATAACTCAAAAACAACACCGCACCATTTACGTGGCATTCGCAAAAAACACAAGTTCTTCCAGTCTGAAAGTGTTTAACGGTTATGGCAATGTCAGTTTCGTTTTCAAAGAACTATGAACCTATGATTCTGTCAGACCTAAATCAGCTGCTGGTGTGCCTTGTGTAGATTGGTTCCGTTCCAGACCTGACAATTTTGCTTCGATCTGCATCGATGCATCTTAAAAGGGGCTGTTCAAGCTAAATTACTTAACTTTATTATTATTGTTATTAATTCTAAGTTTCATATATCAATTTGTTATTATAGCCTATTGAATAGACCTTTTAAAAAGGAACAATTACGTGCAAGGGTTTTTATTATTGAATATGTTTGTTTGGCCCATAAGCATGCTTAAGACCAAAAATGCTACTAAATTCACCCATGCGTTTCTGAGAGAATGGTCACACTGGCCACTTTTCAGTATTTTTGGTATAACTCGAAAACTAAGCCGAACTTGACAATTTTAATTATAATACTTTTTGTTCAAAATTAAATTTTCTATCGAAATGGATAGTTTGGAAAATTTCTTAAAAAAATTTAAGCAGCAAAAGTAAACAAAAACCAACATAAAAAAAATCGAAAGATCAAAGATTTTTAAATTTTTTTCTAAATTGCGCATAACTTTTTTCGGAGCAAAGATACGCTCAAGACATGCATGAAAAAAGTAAACTGGAGTTTAAGGGCTTTAATATGACATGTTAAGAAAGCCATATTATTTGAAAATTGACAGAGATATATCCATTCAAACTTTACCATTTCTTATCATTTTTCACAGTTTTTGCCCAAAAGCCTATTTTTTGGTACTTTATGATAAAGTTAACGTTCCTAGCAACTAGTACTAAATCTTATGTTAATCGGACCAGCCGTTCGGTCTGTAGGTCTGAAAGCATTAAAAAACAGTCGAAAAACGAAATTGCGAACTTCTATCTTTTTTATAAATTCTCTATAGTTGTAATGTCATATTATATGGAAATTTTTATTTCGAACATTTTAACGAAAGTGAAATTTGCCATATTGTACCGAAGAAGGAACTTTCGGGCCAAAACTGCAAAAAATTATAAGAAATGATAAGGTTTGAACGGGAATATCTCTGTCAATTTTGAACAAATATTAATTTTCGAACATGCCATATTAAGGCCTTAAGTCTCTACTTTATTTTTTCTCTGGATGTATTGACCCTATCTTTGCTTCAAAAAAAGTTATGCACAATTTATAAAAAAATTTAGATATCCTTGATTTCTTGATTATTTTTAGGTTGGTTTTTGTTAATTTTTCCTGTTTTTTTTTTTTCGTAAAATTTTTTGAACTATCCATTCCAATAGAAAATTTAATTTTGAACAAAAAGTATTATATTTAAAATTGTCAAATTCGGCTTAGTTTTCGAGTTATACCAAAAATATTGAAAAGTGGCCAGTGTGACCATTCTCTCAGAAACGCATGGGTGAATTTAGTAGCATTTTTGGTTTTAAGCATGCTTATGGGCCAAACAAACATATTCAATAATAAAAACCCTTGCACGTAATTCTTCCTTTATACCCCTCATTTTTCCGTCTATTCAATAGGCTATTAATTTATATTTGATTTTCACTCATTATAATTTCTGAGCTCGAATTGATAACATTGTTTTTAAATTCATTCTTTTTTATTATTTAAATAATTTTGTATAAAATTATTGGATCTCTCTTTTAATTTGGAATCCACCTCGATATTTCTATCTACATTTTTGGTCCTTTGAGCCGGATCCAGGCAGAATCTATCAATTGCATTTCTTAATTGCAATAAGACCACATCTCAATTTTCAATAAAATGGCTGCAGCTCAAGAAGTTATCATCGAAAAGCAAAAGGAGCGCTATGAATCGATTTGCGCTTCTGTAGATAATTTGCTTGCTCTTGGAGAAGACAAAATTACCAAAACGCAAATTCAAACAAGAATGAAAATGCTTGAATCAACTTGGGACAGGTTTCAATCTGGGCATGATCGACTTACGAATTCCCGCATCACCGATGCTATTAGAGAACTTCCTTATTTCACTGATGGAATGTTTTCTAAGTGTGAAGAAAAATATGCAAACTCTCAAGCAACGATGATGGAAATGCTGGAAAAATTGAATCCATCTACTGCAAATATTTTGTTAGACCAACCATCTAACAATGCTAATGGTCATTCTCACTAGATACGCTCTCTTCCTAATATTTAGTTGCCTTTTTTCAGAGGAGACTATCAACACTGGCGGAACTTCCATGATATTTTCACATCCATGATTGGTAGCAACACAGAGTTGTCAAACGTAGAGAAATTTCACTACCTCAAAACAAGTTTGATGGACGAAGTTGCAGTGAAAATTTCATACGTGCTTGGGATACTCTTGTGACCAGTTATGAAAATAAACGACTGCTTGTTGATACTCATCTCGACAAAATTTTCAAGCATAAATCAGTTCAAAGAAAATTAGCGAGTGAACTTAAGAATCTCATAGCTGTTACTAAAGATTCTCTTGGAGCATTGCAATTACTTGGTGCTCCTACTCAGCATTGGGATTATATGATCGTCTACATCATCGTACGTCGTCTAGATCCATTATCACAAGAAGCTTGGGAAGTTCATCGTGGTTCGTCATCAAATCCTGCCTCATTTACTCAATTGGAATCATTCCTTCAAGGTAGGGTACGGGCTCTCGAAATTATTGAAACCCGGAATCCAGTAACTTCTAACAACAAATCAATTGGACCAGAATATCAATCTTCAAAGAACTTTTCTGCAAAAACGCACGTTGCTTCTATTCAGTTTCAAATGGAAACTTAAAATCTACTCATCGTTCTGGATTTACTCAAAAATGTTGCATGTGTAACAATTTACATTATCTTTCTGCTTGTACAGCATATACCAATTTAAAACCTGACCAACGTCATGAATTTCTCAAAGAAAAAGGACTTTGTTTCAATTGCCTTGGCCCTCATCGAATATCAGCTTGTCGTGCAATAAAATTCTGTCTCTTATGTGATAAGAAGAATCATACCTCAATTCATCAATCGATTATAAAATCAAATCAAATACAGTCCACTGCATCAACATCATCAAAAGCGAACCTCAACAAATTAAGTTCTAATCAAGAAAATATCTCTAGACTTGAAGCCCAATCAGCTTTATCTCATCAAGCAATTCCACAATCTGTGATAAAACGAGTTCGGACATTACTTGCAACTGCTCTTGTTCGAATAATCTCACCAGAAGGCACGGAACTTCAAATTCGTGCTCTTATCGATCCTGGCTCAAATTACAATCATTAGTGAATCTGCAACACAACAACTTCGTCTCAAACGTCAAAGATCATGTATTCCTCTATATGGAGTTGGTGCTCAATTATCTGGAACAACGAAAGGTGTTGTCAAATGGCTTGAGAGCCTAGTTTCAACTCAAAAATTGAATTGGACGTAGCGGCTCACATATTACCGAAGCTAACAGCAGATTTGCCATCATTCAAATGTGTTGGCCGCATCTTCATGGAATCACACTCGCAGCCCCATCATATCTTTATCCAGGACATATAGACCTTATCATTGGAATTGATCTCTAGTGTAATCTCATTGAACCTGAACTCATAAAGGGTCCTCCAGGAACACCGTTCGCTAGGCAAACAGGCCTTGGTTGGATAATCTCTGGTCCAATTGAGATAGATTTGCCTCAAATTTCTCCTGATATGTCTCCAATGCAAATCTATCAGTGTTCAACTGACAATGATTTACTCGAAGCTATACAACGTTTTTGGCATCAAGAAGAAATTCAATCACTATCGCAGTAACTCTCTAAAAATGAAGAAGAGTGTGAAAATCACTTTATCTCTACTCACTCAAGAAACGCATCAGGAAGATATATCGTACGTCTTCCTTTTAAGAAATCTCCTCAAGATCTTGGCAATTCTCAACCGGCTGCTTCTCGAATGTTATCAAGAATGTTAACGAAAATAAGTTTGAACTCAACTTTCAAGTCTCTCTACTCTAATTTTCCCGAAGAATATTTACCATTGGGACATATGCGTCTTGTATCAGATGATACACCAGAACCTCAACATGCCTATTATTTACCACATCACGCAGTGCTGAATGAGTCCAGTACTTCTACAAAATTGAGAGTGGTGTTTAATGATTCATCTCGTTCCAGTAGTGGCCAATCTCTCAATGATCTTCTCCACACTGGAAAAAAGCTTCAAAATATAATCTCTCAGACATTATAACATGGTGGCGTCAATTTCCATACGTTTTTTCGGCAGACATGGAAAGGATGTAAAGACAAATCGTTCTTCAAAAAGACGATTGGGATTTCCAACTAATTTTGTGGTCATCATCTCTAAACTCAGAATCCATTAACAAATATCAATTGAAAACAGTGTCATATGGACTTAACTCGGCTCAATTCCTTGCTAATAGAGTAATCCAACAGCTTGCAATTGATGAAGGTCATCGATTTCCTTTAGCAGCTAAAATACTCAAGCATGGAATATACGTAGATGATTGTTTTGGTGGAGCAGATACCCCACTCGAAGCTTAACAGTTAGCACATCAACTCGACAGCCTCTGCAAGGCGGGCGGCTTCAATCTTCTCAAATGGGCATCAAATGATTTAGACATTCTCTCGGACTTCTCAACCAGTCAGTTTGCAACTTCGGTTAGCAAGTATCTCGATGGAAATCCTCTCTTCAAAGCATTGGGAATTAAGTGACAGCCAAACTTAGAGAGGCCTTGTCACTAAAGATGTTTTTTTTTAGACGAAAATGCGCCGAAAGTTTCTCGAACAAAGCAATGATTTTGAAAATAAAATTAAACACCTGAACATGTAATTTTCGTGCTATTGATTAATTCCATACAAATTTGACAGATATTTCCAAAACAACATGGCCGCTATAACCTAGAAGATTAAGAGTGTCCTTATTCAAAGACTCTTAAGAGTATTCCGAACTGAACAAAACCAGTCATTTGCTAACTTTTTTTTTTGCGTATATATATAAGACCGGTTTTTTTCATTTTCATCAGATACTTTGATATATAAAACTTTTTATTTTTACCAATTGGTCACTAGTAGGCGTTTTATTGTACTAAAAAAAGCATTTAGTAAAAGTAACAGATCTAAACTTCGAAATTTACATACCTACATTTTCTGTCAAAAAGTGGCTTTTAAGAATTAAAAATTTCAATATCTTAGAGGCTTTTACCAAAAACAAGAGCACAAAATTAAAAAATTTTTCCAATGATGTCCCAGAAAACAAGTTCATCTGTTCATAAACACCTTAATCGTTTTGATCGGACAAGTACACGCTTCAAAATCTCTTAATGCTAGCTAAATGGGAATCATATTTACTTTGAAAAGTACACCTTATTCCGAACAAATAAAGTTCTTACCAAAACTGGCACTACCATTCTGGTGAAATTATCTATCAATGCCAAAATTATCCAAACTTCATTTACTTTTGAAGTAACTTGTGTAGCCAATAATAGTCATCACACTCACAAAAAATTGTCCCATCGATTTTTACCAAATTTCATGAGGGTATCATTTTGGCCTGAGGTTTGATGGGTATAATCCATTTTCTCATCTTCACCCATCACCCACTCAAAAAAAAACATACCCTCCCCTGTTAAATATTTGCATGGACTCTTTTGATTCTTCATTCTCATGGAACCTGAAATTTTTGCACCAAGTTTCATGATTGGATGATTTTTTCGACGGACTTTCTGGGCTCTGGACCTTTGGCACCTCATATGAGGGAAATTTAAAAAAAAAAGATGCCATCTAATTGGTCACTAATTAGTCAGAAAAGGTCAATTGGTTTTAATCAAGGCTTGAACTTTCTCAAGGTCACGCGCGATTTTTGGCACCTCATTTATGGGAAATTCGCAAAAATTTAATACCTTCAGAAAGGCCCTGAAAACTATATAAAAGGTCAGCTAGTTTTAGTAATTGGTCAGCCATAGTCTTTTTTAATGAATTTTTAAATTATTGTTCAAGGTCACGCGTGATTTTTGGCACCTCATTTATGGGAAATTTACAAAAATTTAATACCACAAGAAAGGCCCTAAGATCTTTATAAAAGGTCAGCTAGTTTCAGTAATTGGTCAGCTATAGATTCGTTTTTACGGTTTTTAAAGTATTTTTTTTTGTCACGAATCGTTCATGACCTTGAAAAAAAAACTCAAAAAAGAGTTGTATAAAAGAATCTATGGCTCACCAATTACTGAAACTAGCTGACCTTTTATATAGATCAAGAGATCTTCCAGATGGTACACACATTTTGCAAATTTCCCTAAATGGAGGTGCCAAAAATCGCACGTGACCTTGAGAAAGTTTAAGACTTGATTAAAAGTTATATAGGGCTGACCAATTTCTGGGACCACTTGACCTTTTCTGACTAATTACTGACCAATTAGATGGCTTATTTTTTTATTAAATTTCCCTCATATGAGGTGCCAAAGGTACAGAGCCGACTTTCTGGACTGTTTTACTTGTATTAATATAAATTAGTATAGACAAAAGCCTTGTAAAATTCTTCACATAGTTTTTCACCGTACTTTAAGTATCTACGCAGATGAATACCTGAGCATTCACTCACAACTCAAGTGCCTTTGCAAAAAAAATAATAGGCATATCGACTAAAATTTTACGAAAAGACTTAACTTGCACCAAACACCTTTAAGCAAGTTAGCAAAAATGTAGGAAAAAATCTCATGTAACTACTTGACAAACTTCAGCATAATGACGCCGATTCGAATGCCTTTGCGCACTTCTTTCAAAGCAATTTCAAATCTAACCTCCCCATACATCTATCTGACTTTTTTCTCATGTCAACAGCGAAGTCACAGGGCTGACATCTCAAATCCCTGACACCCTTAACGCGTTCACAGAATAAAATTCATTAGTCTACACTGGCGATGGCATCTTCACAAATCTATAGACTTCTGTGGCACAATCCATTAGCTATGGTAAATCCAAAAAATCCTAGTGACCAGATAAGGTATCCAATGTTGTTATTAAATAACTTTTCCAAACCGTAATAGTAAATGTTACAACTATTTTCAACCATTGTAAAACAACAGTAATTTTCCAAAGGGAATATAGCTGAATCATTTCCAATCCTAAAAGACAGGGGCGAATTGTATGTACAGTAATTATTATCAGCCAATATCTCTCCTCTCAAGCTTTAACAAATTGTTTGAAATATTGATTCTCAACAAACTTTGAAACTTTCAACTTTGAACGCGAGTTTGATTTCCTCAAGCAATTTCTGTACTAAGACTATATTTGAACAACTGAATCAAAGATTAAAAATGATAGTGAGTGATCACTTCTGTAAATTTATTAATTCGAAGCGAAAATCTATGGGGTTTCCGTGCTGTATGATGTATGAACTACTTAGGAATATCAACAAGCGATATCTCAGTCATTTGTGATTTGTTCGCTAGGTATGTACTTCAAATCTGTTTACAATCATGAACAGCCTTCTCATACTATAAATGCTATGCTTGAAAGATTCAACTTGGGATTTCTTCGGGTTAATGAAGTGAAAATCCTGAAAGAATTGATGAAAATCGATCCATCGAAGTCAGCTAGACATGATGGATTTTCACCATCATTCAAAAATAAAAAAATAAAACTGACAAATCTTTAGCCAAACCACAACCGATTTGTTTAATCTATTGCTTGATCCTGGCCTTTCATTGAAGAAATGGCAAGTCTCGTTCTTAACCCCTTTATTTAACGCAGGATAAGAACAAGATATCGTTAACTACAGACCGATTTGAACATGGGTACAATTTCTACGGATCTTTAAATTTTCATAAATCAAGTAGAAAGTGGTATCAGGTTTCGAGAATAATCTTCAATCATCCTGTCCTGTAACCCCGGCTGGGACATAGGGCTCTCTTAAAGTACTGGAGAGTGCTGGACGCCACTTCGGCCCTAGGTTCAATGAAAAGAAAATCCTTATATGCACACCTCCGCGTGGTAGAGAGCGGGTAACGCTAACGTGCAGGGGGACCGAATGGATGCTGGGATACGGATAAGCAGGACAAGTATTTTTTTTTTGTTCAAGGTCACGAACCGTTCATGACCAAGAAAAAAAAAACTTAGAAAAAATCGTATGAAAGAATTTACTACTGACCAATTTCTGAAAATAGCTGATCTTTTATACAGATCTTAGGGCCTTTCAGGAGCTATTAAATTTTTGTAAATTTCCCATAAATGAGGTGCCAAAAATCGCTGTGACCTTGAAGTTTCTAAAAACTCATTAAAAAAATCTATACCTAACCAATTACTGAAAGAAGCTGACCTTTTATAAAGATCTAGTGATCTTTCAGATGGTACACTTTTTTGGCAAATTTCCCTAAAATGAGGTGCCAAAAATCGTTTTGACCTTGAATTTTTTTCTAAAATTCATTAAATATTTATAAAAAAAAATCTATGGCTGACCAATTACTGAAAATAGCTGACCTTTTACAACCGTGAAGGAGGCTTTCTAATTGCATACTTTTTTTTTTAAATGACCCAAATGAGGTGCCAAAAGTTTTGTTTGTGACCTTGAAACGAACTTCAAAAAATCATAGAAAAAAATCTATGGCTGACCAATTACTGAAAATAGTTGACCTTTTATTTAAACAGACCATAATGCATTATCTGTAAAACCAACTCGTCCACACAGGTTTTTCTTCACAAATTTTGACTCGACTCCGATCCCCGACCGGAATCCAGTCAAATCAAGCTCATTCCAACTCGATTCAGGTATACAATGAATTGAGGCGAGCTTCAAGCTCGCTTCAACACCACATGTTAATGTAGTAGTCTACGAACAAACCCTCTTCTTGAAGTTTTTATTTTATGTCAAATTGTTTGGTTAAAACTTTGAAATCGACCGCCAGATTTCCAGATGTTTTCTTACCGTATCTTCTTGAAAATTGTCCATTTTATTAGTTTTAGTTAGTTTTTTTTGCTGAAGTTAATTTTAATTTTTGATTTTCACAAAACTTTTTTCTATTTGTGTTTTTTTTTATTATTATTCTGACAGGTCTTATTTCAGTTGTACCAATTTTTAAATACAAAAATCTGGCTACTGCCGATGGGTTTTCTTGGGAATTTTCTACTATACTATTTATAGAATGCCAAAAATACCTCTCTCCCAAGATACTTTTTGAAAGTAAGTGGTGGTCTCTGAAATCTAACTAAATTATATTCAGTCACTCCACGTAAACAGAAGAACATTCTTTCACATTCAAGGTGTTTATTTATTATTTTTAAGTATTTTAGGGATTGATTGAATTATTATTATTATTATTGAATTATTATTATTATTATTATTATCTTTTTATTTATGTATTTATAGATTGTTTAAAATTTATTGTTAAAACATTTTGTAAGCAACATCTTATGTCCGACATTTTTTACTATTTATCTATTTCTTGAAGCTCTTCATTCTAAGCAATCTTATATCTGTGATATTACTCCAATAAAAATTGTTCGTTTTCGATAATAAGTATCTTTATGTTAACTATACATTATTGTTTTAAGACATATATATTGAAAATTTGACTGCGATAAACTCTAATTTAATTTGAATAATATCACGAATCTAATTTTTTTTTAAACTTTATCTCAGTTTATACTAAATCAGTATAGCAAAGCATTGACATAGAAACAAAGTAATTTTTAAATTTTAAATCCAAATAATAATTTTGAATTTTGAAAATTCATAGCATAAAACAAAACAAAATGAGAGTTTCCTTTTTTGAATTGGAAACTGACATTCTTCGTGTTTTAATTTTTTTAGTCACACACAGTAAAAAAAATCAAAATTTATTTTTCACATTAATATCTTGATAAAGACCAAAAAGAAATCAAACGCCTGACCTGGAAAGCATTTTGATTTTCTCTGCCAACCTTGAAAGTGATTGACTTTGAATTTTGAACCTACCACTTAACACACATTCAGCAACTCACTCTCCATATCAATAAAATGCACAAATGGACTTCTTATCATATCATTTTTTTAAGTTATTGGTAACTCTATTGACATTTACCACCAAAAAAAACAAATTTATTTCCTGATAATAACAGAGATAAGTTTTGGATAGCAAACTTAGTTACATGGTACTAAATGTACATAACATAGGTACCTAGTAAATTTATTACTATTTTGTGTATCTATGAATAAGTATTAATATTATTTTTAAATTGACTAAGCCGATAATATAACATTATGAGTTTTTTCTTGTTTTGTTGATAGGCTTATCATTTAAAATTGAATGAGTCCAGATCGCAGTGGAAGATTACCAAGAGAATCTGCACAATGTGCCGAAACATTAGTTCGTGCATTAGAAACAAAAATTATATTTTTTGCTGGAGCCAGTGGCGGATCCAGAGGGGGGGGGCTATAGGGGCTGAAGCCCCCCCCCCCCACACACAGTCAATTCATACAATTAATTTAATAGCAAAATACAATACATTACAATGTTTCAATTTTGTGTTCGTTTTGTAGGAAACGGCCGTCACAAACTTGAATTATTTATTTGACCATTGGAATTTGCTCTTTTTTTGACACTCTCACTCGCCGAAAGGAAGAAGGGTTTTAGTTTCAATAGTGCCACAAACAGAATGTAATTTTAATCTAAATTATATACATATCCGCAAACGAGATTAAGTAGAAAGAGTTCGTTCGTGAAAACGAACAAATAAACATTCTTCTAGTCGTGGTCACGAAAGATGTTAACCATCAAAACTGAAGCATGTTAACAACACCTTATGGGGTTCACTTTTCTATTTACCGAAACGGGTGACAACTGAAACAACGAAATTCTATGTTTCATTTTTTTTGCCTGTTCCAGTTTAACAAACATGACCGCCATTTCCGGCATCTTGCTAATTCTCTTTCTTTCTCGAACGTCCACTGAACTTGCAACGTGCAACGCGCAGCAAAGAAAAACTAAGAAGTTTTTTCGGAACGTAGTGGCGAGTGGCAAAGATTTCCGCCAACGAGAAACAACCCTTGCCTAACCCCACCAAAAAGTAAGTTTTTTTTTAACGAAAAATAAGAAAGAGTTGCCCTAAAATACGGGTATGTAATTTATTTTTTTCGATAACCAGATAAAAGCCAAAAGGTTTCCGGCAGCCATTCGGCACGTGCACTCCGAAGAAAAGTGCAAAATAATAGGAGAAATTTTCAGCGGCGAAACGTTCGCCGATCAAAAATCAGGAAAAATATCACCGGAAAAGGTAAATTTTAAGGCGAAGTCCGTGTGTATATTCATTGTACATTATAGTCTCCTAAAGCAATTCATAAATTATCCTTATGTAGGCACGACAAACGACACTTGGCGCTCGATCTACCCCTAAAACCACGAGGCAGCCAAAATAAGGAATTCAGAACACGTCGCAATTCAGCCACGGTTGTGACGAGAGATCGCCACAGTCAACGTGGAATATCATGCAGAGAGAAAACCAACAAAAAAAAAGAAGAATCCTTTGTCTGTCCTGAGCCTGAGCCTCCTTCTTGCTTCTCATCGTATAAGTGTGTGTGTCGAGTGGTAGTTCGGGTTTAAAATTAAAACAGAAAAGAAAGAACATATCTAGAATAGGAATACAAAACGACAAAAAAAATAAAAAGAAGAATACAAGTTCAAGAGAAAAATCCTAACCGCGAGTATCCTATTTTCAGTTTCAACCCTTATTTAGTCGGTGTGCTTGGGTTAGTTTCCCTTCTCATTCAAAAAACTCGGTCAGTAGGTACCTACACAGAAAAAAAAAAAAGAAAAAAGAGTTTAAAGTAAACAAAAATGTTTAAAAAAATAGAAATTTCTTTGTTATAAAGTACGATTAATAAAGCAAAGTGAAAGAAAAAGTAAAAAGATAAAGAAAAAGGAAAATAGAAATTTTATATTTAGTTAAGTTAATAATTATAGGAAAAGAATAAATGTGCAGAAAGGAATTGAAAACAATCTCCATAATTCGCGATTTTTTTTTTTTTGTTCCTAAAGGTCAGATATGATAAGCTAAGAAAAAAAAAGATATTCTTACGTATTTATTCATTGGAAATTTTCATTTCGTGTCATAAGTAAAATCGCGAACAAAAAGTAAGCCCGTTTTGGCAAAGAAAAAAGTAAGCCCGTTTTGGCAAAGAAAAAAAAAAAGAATTTAAGAAATTTGATTAATGCAAAAAAAGTGGTGTCTACAAAAGAAATAGAAATAATAATTGCGTATGCAAAGTTAAAGTTATCGAAATCTCCTATGGATTAAGACAGTGAACAGTGAAACAAAAAGAAAACTTTAATTCAATTACATTTTATAAATAAATCGTCGCTAACTACAACCAACTGCAGTGGAGATGTGCACAACTTCGGTGGAGTTTGGGGGTAAGTTTCCTTTACACATTCTTATTATTACTTCCTAAGAGATAAGGGAAAGAATCGATCTCTTTGTTACTGTTTATTGTTTTATTTTACCATTGAAGATTTCGGTTAACAGCGAACTTATTTAATTCTGAAAAGATAAACCAAAAACCTTAAAGACTTAAAATACAAATAAGAAAGATTTAAAAAAAAAAAAAAAAAAAAAAATTAAATTTCGTTTGTTGAAGAACCTAAATTAGTCGAGAGGTATGCGACAAATTTAGTCGACCCTCGCTCCGCTATATATATATAAAAAAAAAACAAGAAAAACAAAGTTTTCAATGATTAAAAAAATATATTTAAAAATAATTCGTTATTGAATCGAATCGAATAAAGTCGTAACATTTCGAGACTCGACCATTGAATTACGTGTAGTAAGTTTAATTTTTGAATTAAAGAGACACCGGTATTTACCTCCTAGTCCAATAGGTTTACGCGGAGAAAATTCTAGCAAATATTATGGATTTGATGCAGTTTTTCAATTCTTTTCTTTTGGATAGGTAAATAGTTCCTATCGAATTTATGTATTAAATTTAGTTAAAGTAACCTAATGATTCTTTGTGTCTACAAAATAAAGTAACGAAATAAAACGAATTAAATCTTTGAGATATTTTTAAAGTCGCAGTCAGAGCAGTATGCTTGAATTAATAAAAAAAAAGATTTTCGGATCGTCAATTTAAGCATGTTTTGCTGAGGAGGCATGACAAGGGGATGAGAAAATAAGGGTGCACGGGGGAAGAATAGGTATCGGATATTGGAGATGAGTGGGAATTCGTTTGGGTGAACCTAAATGGATTTTCTATATTGCAGAAGGGGCCATTACGTTATACGGGTGAAAGTAATGGCCATGGAATATGACAGAGATTTCTCCTGTCATGATTAAGGGGAGGGTAGTTATCACTCCGAGAGCACGACCATCTATGTTCTCAACCATAAAGCTTCTTCAAATCTCGGCTACGTAAAATTTCGGACTCCGCGAAAATAAACTTCGCGATAAATAAAAATTAGAGAGACAAAAGTCTTTTTCCGGTCAACAACACCTACCAATGGCTTGAAAATAAAATAATGTAACAAGGTCTAGTTTCGGTTGTCAAGACCCCACCCCTCCGACGAGCTAAGTAGTGCATTCTAGCAAGCCAAGGACATATACGAAACCAGACTACCTCCTCGGTTACTACTTTCACAGATTGATGGGTCTGTAAACGTCAGCTGTGGAAATAGATTTTAATCAAGGAGTTTTTAATGAGTAAGGAACGAAAGAGTGGCTACTTTTGAGATTATAGCTACTTTTCAGATAGGGGGTAACCTCAAAGCCAATAATATAGACTTTCTCGATGAAACGAGCTCTCTTTTGTTCCTGAAGACTATATAGGTAATATCGGGAGACGAAAGCGAACAAAGAAGATTATGGTACTAAAGAAGGGTCCGTCCCTTGCTTCAGGTCAAATCCGATATTTAGCTATGAGCTACATTCATGTATGCAGAATCACCTAAGCATACTCTTGCACCCCCGCGAGTGAGTAATTACGTTACAGATGGCGCCCAACGTGGGGCCCGAAATATACGTTTGCCGAAGATATTATATTGAAGATGATAACTCTAGAAATTTTAGGATTGAAATTATTTTTATTTTTTTTATTGTTGTCGGGAGTAATTGGGACAAATAAACACTAGCGAAGAACATCTAGGCAGAGCAGTATAAGATCGTTATCCCGGAAGTTAGGACTATTCCAGACTTCAGACTGCTGTCACGATTGGAAGTTGCAAAGCCTTTACGCTAGAAGCTTGGCTTGCTTACCTCAGTGTCCGGAACAATGAAGTGTTAGTTATACCATGTTGAACGTTGCATAGAGGGGAAGAAAGGAAGTTTAAGAAGTTAAAGTTTAACTACCACTATTTAAGGTATTCTTGGCCGGAAAGTGGGATTATTTTTTTCCGCATTCGTCTGTTGCAAGAACCCTTGGATTGAACTTTAAAAAGACTTAGTCTCAACCGACAAAATTGAAATCCTTCCGAGAATTTTGTTTTTGATTTAGTTAACGTTATCCGGTTTGTCAAGCTAGAAGCTAAACTTACGTCCGTAGTAACGTTGCTAAGTCCGAAAACTAGTTCTTTATTAGAAAATCCATGCGAAGAGTTATGTACATGAAGATCATAAGTAGAGTAAAAAAATTTTTTTTTGAGAGCTTCAACTTTTTAAAGATGAAGACCTCGAGTTTTATCCGTGACTATTTAGTACCCATGCAACCTTATATTCAGTCCCCGGTCATTTTATGAAATAAGAGAAAAGTTTAAAAGTTTTTTTTTGGAATAAGTTAAACAAAAAAAAAAAAAATACAAGGAGTGTTTTTGTTTTGTTTTTAATTTTACAAGATGAAAATTTGTAAATTGTAGTATTACGATAGAAAGATTAAAGGATTGCAGTATTGCAACATTTTTGATTGAAGTAAAAATAAGAAAAGGATTTTTATTCAGGATTGGAAAAATAAAGGAATACAATAGTGTAAGATTAAAATTTCGAAAAAGTCGATTTCAGTTTTTTTTTTCATTCAAAAAAAAAAAAAAGAAAAAAAAAGAAAAGGCATTGTAAGAAGATCTGAGCGGATTTTCAGACGAAAAGGTAAATCAAAATAAATAAGAAAAGAAGAAAGTTTAAATGAGTGGTAGAGGAAGGCGTAAGAATAAGCGTAGGGACAGTATGCCACAAGACTTGCCACGAAGGGAAGACGACGGAGCGTTGGTAGATGGGGAGGGCGAACCCTTACCTCATGGGTCAAATAGAATTCCAGGGGATAATTTACCGAGAGCTAATCCGACCGCTAATTCTAGCCCTGTAAGGAATAACGTACCTCAGGAGTCAGCTCAATTCGCCGCGTATATTCAAGAAGTGGTGAATGCTACGGTTGGCTTACAGAGAACAGAGGATCAACGCTTCCTTAGAGAAGAATTAGTTAGGAGTCAAGCCAATATACTCGACCAAGTCGCGGTGATAGTTAGAGAAAGTCTCGCCAAAGCAAATCCGCCACCGCAAGCAAGTGTCTCCCCACCTAATGCATCTCTCGGAATTGCTACTTCTCATGAAAATACTCGAAATTTTGTACCACCAAGACCGACTGAACCACGTCCAAATTTAGTTCAGACGAATAACCCCACCATCCACCCAGTCGATATGGCTCAGGGCTCAAACGTGGACAACTTTCTTGCTCAGCTAAGTAATTTGAATCTTAATGATTCCCCTCAGTTTTCAACACTACCACCTCAAGCACCATCCACCTCAAATGTATTTTCGCGGTTTCCACAATATCACAAGTGGGGAATTCATTTTGATGGAAGAAACACGTCAGTAGACGAATTTCTTTTCCGGCTAGAAAATGTAAGGGAAAGCTACAAAGTCACATGGGAAGAGTTAGTTGTGAATTTTCACCACTTTGTAAAGGGACAGGCAGAAAATTGGTTCTGGATGTATTTGAAAGGTAACCCACGTCCATCTTGGCCAGCTCTTCGATTAGCTCTTATAGAGCAATATAGGAGCCTGGAAACAGACTCAGAGTTATTGCGAAAAATGATAGACCGAAAGCAATTACCTACGGAATCATTTAATGACTTCTATGACGCATTGCTACAAATAAACTCGAGATTGCGTACTCCTAGACCGGCCAAGGAGATTGTAGAATTAGTTAAGCAAAATGTCCGTCGAAGAATAGGTGAGTTATTAATCACTTTCAATACTCACAGTCTCCCAGAGATGGCGTATGTGTGTCGGTCTATAGAGAAGTTCCTAGACCGACAAGAACCTACTAAGACCAGATTTCAAACAAATTTTCCAAGTCAACCGAATCGACGTCAAGTAAACGAACTTGAGGATCCAACCGTTCCCAATACGATAGAAGCATTCCAAAGGGATGTTAAACCTCCCAAGTGTTGGAACTGTAAAGGCGTGGGTCACAATTTTCGTGAATGTGAAGATCCCAAAAGAAATTTATTTTGCTACCGTTGTGGTCTTGCAGATGTTGTTACGCCCAATTGTCCTACTTGTACAGGAAACAAGGGAAACTACCAACGGAACAGCCCATTAACCGGGGGGACTTGTTCGAAAACGTTGAACCCGGAACTTTAGAAAATCAACAAAAGAAAATAACCCTGCTTAAACGTGACGAATCTGTCACACAATTACTACCTGACAATACAGATAGAAGAATACCTACTACGTTGCCAAGAAAGACTTTGCACGAACGCCAAAAAGAATATTACGAAGCTCGTAAAAGAATTGTAACATATCCCTGGGTATCTGAAAGAATAATGAAAATGAGAGAGCGGATGCAGAAAAAAAAAACGTGTTACAAGAACATTTCATCAACTACGCTAGATTGCACATCCAATGATCCCCGTCCCTATGTTTCCGTGAAAGTTTTTGAAGAGAATTGGTTGGGTTTGCTCGACTCGGGAGCAAGTATTAGTTGCCTCGGTAGTGGAGTTTTAGAGTACTTACGAGATAAAAATATACCCTTTAGAAAGATAACCTCTTCAGTTTCAACAGCGGACGGTCGGAGACAAGATATCATTGGTATGCTCACCACCTGTGTGCAATATAAAGGAGAAAGCAAGACTCTGGAATTTTTCATTGTTCCTTCGTTGGCTCAACGCCTTTATTTGGGCGTCAATTTCTGGAGGGAATTCCAGATCGCTCCTCATCTTATTTCAGAGCTCTCCCTTAATGTAGAAAAACAGAAAGTGGACAACCCTGCAATCGAATGTCCTTTAACAGACCAAGAACGTGCACAACTTCAAGCTACAATTGACCTGTTTCCTTCGTTTGCTAAGAAAGGCTTAGGAAGGACTCATTTACTGGAGCATACAATTGATACGGGGGACGCAACCCCAATTAAACAGCGTCATTATCCCATATCTCCAGCGATACAAGCCCTGATGTATGAGGAATTGGATCGCATGCTTGCGTTAGGGGTCATCGAAGAAAGTTCAAGTCCATGGAGTTCACCGGTTGTACTCGTGCGTAAACCGGGTAAGAACCGCATGTGCTTGGACTTTCGAAAGGTGAACCAGGTAACGAAAAAGAATGCGAGCCCAATTGCTCATATAGAGGGATTGCTAGCACGCCTTTCAGAGACACACTTTATTTCAAGTGTGGATCTGAAAGATGCGTACTGGCAGATACCGCTGGAGAAAGGGTCTCGCGAGAAGACGGCATTTACGGTCCCCGGTAGACCATTGTATCAGTTTCGGGTGATGCCTTTCGGCCTTTCAAACGCAGCGCAGAGTTTGACCTACTTAATGGGAAAGGTAGTTCCTCAAGAGCTACGAGAGCAAGTCTTTGTATATTTGGATGATCTCCTTATCATATCTCCTACTTTTAAAGAACATTTGAGAATCTTAAATATTATTGGGAAAAGGTTACTGGAGGCAGGACTGACTATCAATGTTGAGAAGTCAAGGTTCTGTTTCCAGGAACTTCAGTACCTAGGATACATAGTGGGAAAGGGGTGTTTAAAGCCAAATCCATCTAAAATAACGGCCATCACAGACTTTCCGGTACCAAAATCGCCTAAACAAGTGAGAAGATTTTTAGGTATGGCTGGCTGGTACCGGAGGTTTGTGAATAACTTTGCCACTCTGGCTGCTCCCCTATCAGATTCTCTTAAAAAGTCCAAGAAGTTTTCTTTCGATAAAGTAGCGGTGGATGCCTTTGAAGCGCTCAAAATAGCTTTGACGTCTGCGCCTGTCTTGGTAAATCCGGATTTCTCCAGAGAATTTATAATACTCTGTGATGCATCAGCGTCGGGCATAGGATGTGTGTTGTGTCAGAAAGATGACGAAGGGGCTGAACGCCCAATCTATTATTTTTCTCAAAAATTAAATTCTGCACAACGAAATTATTCAGTGACAGAGAGAGAATGTTTAGCGGCGGTGAAGGGCATTCACAAGTTTAGGCCGTATGTAGAAGGGTACCATTTCACCGTAATAACAGACCATTCGAGTTTGAAGTGGTTAATGAGTCTTAAAGATCCGACAGGAAGGTTAGCGCGTTGGAGTATGAAACTGCAAGGATTCGATTTTGGCATCGAACATCGGAAAGGAACTCTACATGTAGTGCCCGATGCTCTGTCTCGAATTCATGAGGCAGAGGCACTACAGGTAGAAGAACACCATCTGATGTCGGTGTCAACGAATTCCACTGACGTGCTTCACGTAGATTTGGATGACCCCAGCTTTAAGTCGGAGGAGTATCGCCAAATCATAGAACATATCAGACAAAACAAAGATCAGTTGCCTGACTTACTTGTTTCGGAAGGTTTCGTTTACAAAAAAGTCAGACACTGTACAGGGAATCCACTCCAAGATGATTTGGTTTGGAAACTATGGATTCCGACAGCGCTGACAGAACGTCTGATCTTTTTGGCTCATTGCCCGCCAAAAGCTTCACATGGTGGCATTGCCAAAACCTCATACCGCTTGCGTGAGCAATTTTACTGGCCAAATATGGCTACTCAAATAAATCACTTTGTGAATAACTGTGAAATTTGTAAAACCTCGAAAGCTCCGAATTCCACACTTAGAGCCGAAATGGGAAAAGCATTTGCTGTCGAAAGACCCTTCCGGCACTTGTACGTTGATTTTTTTGGGCCCATACCCGCGATCAAGGAGTGGAAACACTCAAATCGTAGTAGCGTTAGACCAACTGACTAAATTCGTAATAGTAAAACCTCTTCGTAGAGCAACGGCTCAATCAGTTATAAAATTCCTTCAGGAAGAAATTTTCCTTTTGTTTGGCGTACCAGAAAGTGTGTTATCGGACAACGGAACCCAGTTTGTTAGCAAAGAGTTCGCTAGTATGCTTAAAACATTTGGGGTGAGACACTATAGGACGGCAGTTTATTCGCCTCAGGCGAACGCCAGCGAGAGGGTTAACCGCTCACTGCTAGCGGCAATTCGATCTTATATAGACTCTCGTCAGCTCAACTGGGACGAAAGTCTGGGATCTATCGGTTGTGCCTTACGCTCAACTATACATTCAGCAATAGGAATGTCCCCCTATGAGGCTTTATTTGGGCAGCAAATGATAGAGCACGGGGATAGTTACAAACTTTTAAGAAAACTAGGCGGATTAAACCAGTCGGAAATAAATTGGCTACCGAAAGCGGCAAAGCTTAATCTTTTACAGCACCATTTGAAGACCTCCCTCGAACGCGCCCACGACGCGTACGCTAAAACCTATAATCTGAGGAGTAGAGATATTTCGTTTAAAGTAGGAGAAACTGTTTTCAAAAGGAATTACGTGCTAAGCGATTCGTCCAAGCACCGAAACGCCAAACTGTGTCCCAAGTTTACCAAAGTTACAATTACGAAAGTAATTGGTAATAATCTGTATGAAATTAGGGATGAAAATCTGAATAAAATGGTAGTCCATTCGAAAGACTTAAAAAAATAAAGAATAGAAGAAAATAAGGAAAATCTGTAAGGACATAGTTTAAGCCCGGCTGCTCAGCGTAGCAGGAGATCTCGGTGTAGAAAGTTATGAACAAAATTTTTAATATATAAAAAAAAAAAAAAAAAAAAAAAACAACAAGGACCTAATGGTTTCTTTTCACGTCTCTTGTCTTGACGTTATGAGGCGTCATGAAAGAGACGAGCTTTGTAGGAAACGGCCGTCACAAACTTGAATTATTTATTTGACCATTGGAATTTGCTCTTTTTTTGACACTCTCACTCGCCGAAAGGAAGAAGGGTTTTAGTTTCAATAGTGCCACAAACAGAATGTAATTTTAATCTAAATTATATACATATCCGCAAACGAGATTAAGTAGAAAGAGTTCGTTCGTGAAAACGAACAAATAAACATTCTTCTAGTCGTGGTCACGAAAGATGTTAACCATCAAAACTGAAGCATGTTAACAACACCTTATGGGGTTCACTTTTCTATTTACCGAAACGGGTGACAACTGAAACAACGAAATTCTATGTTTCATTTTTTTTGCCTGTTCCAGTTTAACAAACATGACCGCCATTTCCGGCATCTTGCTAATTCTCTTTCTTTCTCGAACGTCCACTGAACTTGCAACGTGCAACGCGCAGCAAAGAAAAACTAAGAAGTTTTTTCGGAACGTAGTGGCGAGTGGCAAAGATTTCCGCCAACGAGAAACAACCCTTGCCTAACCCCACCAAAAAGTAAGTTTTTTTTTAACGAAAAATAAGAAAGAGTTGCCCTAAAATACGGGTATGTAATTTATTTTTTTCGATAACCAGATAAAAGCCAAAAGGTTTCCGGCAGCCATTCGGCACGTGCACTCCGAAGAAAAGTGCAAAATAATAGGAGAAATTTTCAGCGGCGAAACGTTCGCCGATCAAAAATCAGGAAAAATATCACCGGAAAAGGTAAATTTTAAGGCGAAGTCCGTGTGTATATTCATTGTACATTATAGTCTCCTAAAGCAATTCATAAATTATCCTTATGTAGGCACGACAAACGACACTTGGCGCTCGATCTACCCCTAAAACCACGAGGCAGCCAAAATAAGGAATTCAGAACACGTCGCAATTCAGCCACGGTTGTGACGAGAGATCGCCACAGTCAACGTGGAATATCATGCAGAGAGAAAACCAACAAAAAAAAAGAAGAATCCTTTGTCTGTCCTGAGCCTGAGCCTCCTTCTTGCTTCTCATCGTATAAGTGTGTGTGTCGAGTGGTAGTTCGGGTTTAAAATTAAAACAGAAAAGAAAGAACATATCTAGAATAGGAATACAAAACGACAAAAAAAATAAAAAGAAGAATACAAGTTCAAGAGAAAAATCCTAACCGCGAGTATCCTATTTTCAGTTTCAACCCTTATTTAGTCGGTGTGCTTGGGTTAGTTTCCCTTCTCATTCAAAAAACTCGGTCAGTAGGTACCTACACAGAAAAAAAAAAAAGAAAAAAGAGTTTAAAGTAAACAAAAATGTTTAAAAAAATAGAAATTTCTTTGTTATAAAGTACGATTAATAAAGCAAAGTGAAAGAAAAAGTAAAAAGATAAAGAAAAAGGAAAATAGAAATTTTATATTTAGTTAAGTTAATAATTATAGGAAAAGAATAAATGTGCAGAAAGGAATTGAAAACAATCTCCATAATTCGCGATTTTTTTTTTTTTGTTCCTAAAGGTCAGATATGATAAGCTAAGAAAAAAAAAGATATTCTTACGTATTTATTCATTGGAAATTTTCATTTCGTGTCATAAGTAAAATCGCGAACAAAAAGTAAGCCCGTTTTGGCAAAGAAAAAAGTAAGCCCGTTTTGGCAAAGAAAAAAAAAAAGAATTTAAGAAATTTGATTAATGCAAAAAAAGTGGTGTCTACAAAAGAAATAGAAATAATAATTGCGTATGCAAAGTTAAAGTTATCGAAATCTCCTATGGATTAAGACAGTGAACAGTGAAACAAAAAGAAAACTTTAATTCAATTACATTTTATAAATAAATCGTCGCTAACTACAACCAACTGCAGTGGAGATGTGCACAACTTCGGTGGAGTTTGGGGGTAAGTTTCCTTTACACATTCTTATTATTACTTCCTAAGAGATAAAGGAAAGAATCGATCTCTTTGTTACTGTTTATTGTTTTATTTTACCATTGAAGATTTCGGTTAACAGCGAACTTATTTAATTCTGAAAAGATAAACCAAAAACCTTAAAGACTTAAAATACAAATAAGAAAGATTTAAAAAAAAAAAAAAAAAAAAAATTAAATTTCGTTTGTTGAAGAACCTAAATTAGTCGAGAGGTATGCGACAAATTTAGTCGACCCTCGCTCCGCTATATATATATAAAAAAAAAACAAGAAAAACAAAGTTTTCAATGATTAAAAAAATATATTTAAAAATAATTCGTTATTGAATCGAATCGAATAAAGTCGTAACATTTCGAGACTCGACCATTGAATTACGTGTAGTAAGTTTAATTTTTGAATTAAAGAGACACCGGTATTTACCTCCTAGTCCAATAGGTTTACGCGGAGAAAATTCTAGCAAATATTATGGATTTGATGCAGTTTTTCAATTCTTTTCTTTTGGATAGGTAAATAGTTCCTATCGAATTTATGTATTAAATTTAGTTAAAGTAACCTAATGATTCTTTGTGTCTACAAAATAAAGTAACGAAATAAAACGAATTAAATCTTTGAGATATTTTTAAAGTCGCAGTCAGAGCAGTATGCTTGAATTAATAAAAAAAAAGATTTTCGGATCGTCAATTTAAGCATGTTTTGCTGAGGAGGCATGACAAGGGGATGAGAAAATAAGGGTGCACGGGGGAAGAATAGGTATCGGATATTGGAGATGAGTGGGAATTCGTTTGGGTGAACCTAAATGGATTTTCTATATTGCAGAAGGGGCCATTACGTTATACGGGTGAAAGTAATGGCCATGGAATATGACAGAGATTTCTCCTGTCATGATTAAGGGGAGGGTAGTTATCACTCCGAGAGCACGACCATCTATGTTCTCAACCATAAAGCTTCTTCAAATCTCGGCTACGTAAAATTTCGGACTCCGCGAAAATAAACTTCGCGATAAATAAAAATTAGAGAGACAAAAGTCTTTTTCCGGTCAACAACACCTACCAATGGCTTGAAAATAAAATAATGTAACAAGGTCTAGTTTCGGTTGTCAAGACCCCACCCCTCCGACGAGCTAAGTAGTGCATTCTAGCAAGCCAAGGACATATACGAAACCAGACTACCTCCTCGGTTACTACTTTCACAGATTGATGGGTCTGTAAACGTCAGCTGTGGAAATAGATTTTAATCAAGGAGTTTTTAATGAGTAAGGAACGAAAGAGTGGCTACTTTTGAGATTATAGCTACTTTTCAGATAGGGGGTAACCTCAAAGCCAATAATATAGACTTTCTCGATGAAACGAGCTCTCTTTTGTTCCTGAAGACTATATAGGTAATATCGGGAGACGAAAGCGAACAAAGAAGATTATGGTACTAAAGAAGGGTCCGTCCCTTGCTTCAGGTCAAATCCGATATTTAGCTATGAGCTACATTCATGTATGCAGAATCACCTAAGCATACTCTTGCACCCCCGCGAGTGAGTAATTACGTTACAGTTTTCAAACCTAAAATTTTTAAAAACATTTGATGAAACAAAGAATTATCCTTAAAATCAAAGATAATATAATATTCGTGATTTTTGTTTGTATTTTGTATTTACTAAAACAAGGTTGGGGCTGAAAAATTAGCATGAAAGTATGTTTTTTTAAGCCCCTAAGGGAATTAAATAAAAAAACGAAGATGAGACTAAGCAATTCGAATATAAAAACGTAGGCTCTATTTATTCCAAGCCCTACAAGAGGGACAACAAATCAGATTCGGGGCGAACTAATTTACTCCTAAAATGTGTTTTTCCAAGCCCAAAGGGAATTGGAAAACATTGAGAATGGGGCTAGCAAGTTTGCATGTTGGCATTGTTTTTTCACAAGCCTTAAGGAAATTCGACGAAGTTGGGGTTTTACAAATGCACAGGCATACATGTAAGATTGTAAGCTCTTGTTTTCCCAAGCTTAAAGGAAACTGAACAATTGACCTACATGTTAACTGTGTTTTCTTTATGCCCCTAGGAAATTGGCCGAAATAATAGAAAAAATGCTGCGTTTTTGTTCTCCCGTATAGGAGCATTCGACGAAACAAACGAGGTGGTTCAGCAAATTTACATGTTCAATGCAATTGAGAAGCTTAAGAACAACACCTGACATTTTCATTTAATATTTTTTTTTTCAGAAGTTAAAAACCAAAATTCAGATATGTAGGTGTCTGTATTGAAAGAAAAATATTACCTTTTGCCTTGAAATTTCCTTTTCAGGTAAAATTTTGAGGAGAGCATGCTATTTTTTTAGCTGAATGAACGAAAGCTAAGGATATCGATAGAGTTCATCATTAAAGATTCTATTGAATTTGATCACAAGAGAATTTGACCACAAGAGTCACCTTTTTTCCTAAACTCTTCATGTGATATCTTTCGAGCTTAGCTCGACCCCGAGAAATTTAAGAGCTTATAACTATTAAAACTGTGTTTCCGGTGATAACGTTACATGAAATATTTTCTAGCAGCCGGATCAAACAATTATTGTTTATTACAATAGGTGTGTTTAATGAATCTGTTCCGAACAGAAAATTACAGAAAAGATCAGAAAAATACAGGATTGTGTGTTCCATGAGTTAAAAACTTGCCCCAAACTGTTCTCCATTCTGTCACTTGTGTTCAATGACGTTTTTCAGAACAGTTAAGAACAATGTTTCCTACACTTACTTTGGAGGTGGAGGAAGTGAGTAAGAAATGTCAAATTACCAGCTGATTTGTTTGTTTAGAATAATAATAATCTAAAATTTATCACAGGAGTAATTTTCTTATATTTTTGAACTTAACATGAAGCAAAGGACATAGAAGAATACAAGAAAGTGTGAATTGATACTAAATTTGAATTGAAAAGTAATGCAAACAAATAACAATTGAAATATTTTTAAATTTGAATTAGGACAGCTGAAAGTCAACAGTCAGTTCCGCCAATACAAAGCTGCTTTTCTGTTCTTTCTTGTTCTGACAGTTTTCACACGCTTGTGCTGTTCTACCCTGTTCTGATCCAGTTTTTCTTCATTAAACACAACTAATAGGTCCTTGAAATTGCAACTTAAGATTTGTTATTCGAAGATATTTTGACGATTTCATATACGTTTCCTTAAAACAATGCAATTTTTCAAGTTTCTCTCTTGGTTTTCTTTAAAATAATAAATAAATAAAATAAATTTACAAAAATTCAATAAATACTTATGATAAGAAATGGTACGATCATTCAAACAAAATGGCGGGGCTGTAAATGGCTTAAGTCAATATCAATAACGTGTTTTAACTAAATTTTAACAACTTCTTTTATTCATGAGATTTAAATAGACTTTATTTTGTTATAATGAAAATCAAAACCGAGAAATATTCGACATAGCTAAAGAAAAAAAATTCTTTGAAATGGTTGAGCAAATTTTGTATTCAAAGAATAGATGTCTTATGTGATATGCTCCACAAAAATGTTGTGTTAAAATAGAGCTAGCATTTTAGCTAGTGTTTTGAGAGAAATGTGGGAGCTAGAGAATTCAGTACGATCTGCGTACTGGCCAAATGTATAAATTATACAAAAAACATTCAGTATAAAAAGAAAGACATTTGAGTTGTCCTAACAACTTCTGGTACAGTGTGACGTTCTTGACATCTTTTAATCATCTACAGCTGCTCCTTTTCCAATCATAAAATTTTTCATTTGTTTTTTCCTTTTGCATTTAGAAGACTTTGCCAACTTGCCTACATTCTGAGAAAAGAAAATTAGGATTGAGAGAGATCGTGCCTTTTTTTAAATGATATGTCTAAAATAACAGCCTCGAGCCCCCCCACAGCCAAATCCTGGATCCGCTACTGGCTGGAGCTACAACAATCGCATCTTAAACTTTCCACTCACGTTTCTATAGGAGCTTAAATTAAGCACGGTCTAAATTTGAAAATTAATTGATCTTAAAGTCAAGGTTCGTGAATCATAAAATACGGACCTTTAATCGTTCTTTATTGATCTTCTCACAAACCATACAAAAAAATATAGTTCGAGAACGATACAATTTTCGATCTAAATAAAATGTTAGTTCTCTCTCTTTCGATTGTGAGAGATCGTAGAAATAAAATTTGGGTAGAATATGGTAATCTCACGATAAGAATCTGAAAAGATCCCTAAATCAAATAATCATAATTTATCAAGTAGGTAGCCATTTACTACGCTTGTGGAGTGATTTTTTTTTCAAATATTTTTTGTGGAAATTGGGAAAATAAAGACATTTAACTTTGATAAAAACGTTTTATGATGAAGAAGCTTAGTGAATCGACTTGAATCGAAATTTTCAAAGTTTTCTTACTGCGCCGGAGCACGGTGATATTAGAACAATTGGCAGAAGCTTGGATCGAAATATACTTTATTTGTCAAAGAATAGTTCTGACAAGCCATCAACTATTCTTTTGAGAGAAGGCTACGCCAAAAAACTATAAAAATTAGAAATTTAAAGTGTGTTCGTTAATATTAAGGGCAATGATGGTATGTAATTTACTGTTAGGTGTTATCTATAGGCCTAATAGATAAATTGAATTTTCACCCCTGTTCTCAGTATTGGAGGAAATCTCTGTGAGCGCACCTTATAAAATTCTCTGTTGAAACTTCAATTGTAACCTTTTAAACTTTAATGTTTTGACACATAATATGCGAACTTACAACTTAAGACCAGATAACATTAGCAGACCAACTCATGATTTCGGTAGAGATGCAACATTGTTTGATTTAATGTTTGTAAGTGACATTAACAACGTCGCTTTTATGATCAGCTTTCAGCACCTGCGTTTTCTAAGCATGATATGATGTTTCCTACTCTTAGACCTGGTTCACACGAGATTGTACCGCACGTTTTTTATCGCATTCGGTTTTTACCGAACAAAAATCGGGTGTTCACACGATATTTATATGGATTGGGTACGATATGTCGACTTTTAAAATATTGACTCCATAAGATCGACTTTTAAAATCTCGACAGAAAAAATCTCGACTGGTTAAAAGACCGACAGATCAAAATATAGACACAAATTTGACCGACTTTTTAAAATGTCGATTTTTCAAATTGTCGATTCTCAAAATGTCGACAGTGATCGAGATTTTATGAATCGAGATTTCAACAGTCGACATTTTAAAAGTCGACATTTTGAAAGTCGACATTTTGATCAGATCATAGTTTAGGGAATGATGTTTACAAGCGCGCGCTTGTAAATATCATTCCCTAAACTATGATCTGACTATTATTTTCTAATATTGCATTGTCATAATTCAATAAATCGCATTTTTTGTAATTAAATTTTTTTTATTTCGACGGCTTAATTGCCTCTTCTTCAGGGTCTGTAATGTGTTTTAATATTAATACAATAATAAAACATCCACAACATGAGGAAGTTAAAACTTCGAAATATTATAATGTACATAGGTAGGCAACAAAAATGCGTTTTATTGAACTTTCTTGAAGCTAAACAAAATGTTATATAAAATTAATAACTACCTAAATGAGTTAATTTTTATAAGAATCAAATACATATAAGAACTTGTGTCTAAAGCCGCGTCCACATTATGTCGAATTGTGTAGATTAACATCGTTGATCAACAGTGTTCAGTAAGTGTAGACGTGTCGATCGGCAAAGCTATTCAACATTTGTTGACCCGAACGTAACCCGATTCAAACGGATAGCAATCGACAAAGTTATTCAACAAATCTCATTTTATTAAAAACATTTGTAGGGTTTTAATTTTATGAACATAATTTATTGGTTTTCTGCGTTATTAATCACATTTTTATTAGATGAAAAATGCAATATTTGTTGTGAAAAATTATTTTATGTTAGTAATATCGTTTTAACTTTATTGTTCACAAGAAAAAATAAAAAAAAGTTGGGTACCACCAGGACTCGAACCCAGAACCCTTCGGTTGTATCTTGACGCATCGATCAGAAAATTCCAAACCCCACAAATGTTTGCTATGAAAGTTTTTCACGTACATACTAGCATGTTGATCGACAATGTTAACCAACAATGTTGGTCGACATAGTGTGGACCGTCCTTAAAACATACATAGTATTAAATTCTCCATATCATCAAAAAACTGTTAAGTTCCTGTTAAAAAATCAGACAAGAATGTATGATTCTTGAGTTAATAGTTATTCCGTGAAAACATTTAAGGAAGAGCGTTGTTCTTTGGGTTACTTTCAAATGACTGACAGACAAAATATCGACAGGTCAAAATGTCGACTGGTTAAAATGTCGATTTATATTTTATGTCGACTTTTCTGTATGGGAAAAATACCGACAAGTCGATATTTTTCTCGACCTCTATCAGGACAGTCGACTTTTTGTCAAATTGACATTTCAAACGGTCGACATTTTAATAATTCGGTAAAAACAAAGTCGGTATTTTAACTTACAGAAAAGTCGATAAAAGTCGACATTTTAACCAGTCGACATTTTTTTTGTCGGTCATTCGTACGTAACCCTATTTATATTTATTCGTTTAAAACTCGAAAAGCTGCAGTATAATGAAATTGAATGGAAAAGTTTGAATTTGTGAAGTATTTTATTTTTATCTTTTTAAGGGAAAGGGCTAGAAAGCTGAAATTTGGACGGATAATAAAAAATATTGATTTAAATATAAATTAAAAAAATAAGAGTCCTAAAATACCGTTGGACTGAGATAACGGCATTATTTGAGCACTTTCACGTATGAACTCATATCTGTTTAATGCATTGATGAATTTTCTTGTTGTTTTAAATATAACATTTAAATATTAAAATAAATTACGGTTATTTTGATACCTCATTCATTATCCTACGTGGTATATAAGCGACACAATCTTAATTTTAAATTGATAGAAAAATCAAAACAATTGCATTGAAATTACCTGCTTGGACCATTGTCCACGACCATCCACCAGCGAGAAGATCCCGTTATCTACATGAAATTTTTTTTATTAAATTTTGATATGGATGACTTTAAAAAATTATAGTTCCCGTTTTACTGATTGAATTTTCAAGCTTAAGGTCTTTAAAGAAAGCTGACATAACGGGCTATATTGTGTAAAAAAAATCATTGAGGAGGGGCAAACATTTTCATACTTAAAGCCCAATTCAATTCCATTTATTTTATTCTAAATTCAAATGTCGATGAAAATTTTTATAATTTTGAAAAACTAAAAACGCATGTTTATTGCCTCATTTCTCTTCCTTATTTTAAGACCTTAACCTGCAAGATCCAATGAGTATCACCGGAGTTATAATTTTTTAAATCAACCATATCGGTCGATTAATTTTTTTTATGTACATCAGCTTTTCTCTTCACTGAAGCTCATTGCTTGCCGTACAAACGTCGGCCGGCGTCGTGTGAAAGGCTCTATGCAAAATATATACGCCACTGCTCATTCGCACGGATTTAGGCCTGGTTCACACGAGATTGTTCCGCACGTTTTTTATCGCATTCGGTTTTTACCGAACAAATATCGGGTGTTCACACGATATTTATATTTATTCGTTTAAAACTCGAATAGCTGCAGTATAATGAAAATGAATGGAAAAGTTTGAATTTGTGAAGTATTTTATTTTTATCTTTTTAAGGGAAAGGGCTAGAAAGCTGAAATTTTAACGGATGATAGAAAATATTGATTTAAATATAAATTAAAAAAATTAGAGTCCTAGAATACCGTTGGACTGAGATAACGGCATTATTTGAGCGCTTTCACATATGAACTCATATCTCTTTAGTGCATTGATGAATTTTCTTGTTGTTTTAAATATAACGTATAAATAAAATTACGGTTATTTTGATACCTCATTCATTATCCTACGTGGTATATAAGCGATACAATCTTGATTTTAAAATGATCGAAAAATCAAAACAATTGCATTGAAATTACCTGCTTGGACCATTGTCCACGACCATCCACCAGCGAGAAGATCCCGTTATCTACGTGGAGTTTTTTTATTAAAATTTGATATGGATGGCTTTAAAAAATTATAGCTGCCGTTCTACTGATTGGTTCTTCAAGGTTAGGATCTTTAAAGAAAGCTGACATAACGGGCTATTTTGTGTAAAAAAATCATTGAAGAGGGGCAAAAATTTTCATACTAAAGGGGTGAATAAAGCCCAATTCAATTCCATTTATTTTATTCTAAATTCAAATGTTGATGAAAATTTTTATAATTTTGAAAAACTAAAAACGCATATTTATTGCCTCATTCCTCTTCTTTATTTTAAGACTTTAACTTGTAAGATCCAATGAGTATCACCGGAGTTATAATTTTTTTAAACCAACCATATCGGTCGATTAATTTTATTTGTGTACATCGGCTTTTCTCTCCACTGAAGCTCATTCGCTGCCAACGAACAAATATCCGACGTGGATTTAAACCGTGTGAACGAGACTATATAAAACTATACGCCACTGGAAGACGATACGTCGCAGTTCATTCGTTTTTTTTATAAGTTCGTTGAGTATTCGATAAACGTACTTAGCTGAGTACGTTTTCTTGCCGTACAAACGTCATGTGAATGGCTCTATGCAAAATATATACGCCACTGCTCATTCGCACGGATTTATACTGCAAAAAATCGTGCGGTACAATCTCGTGTGAACCAGGCCTATTTAGCCTTGATTACTTTGTTAAAAAAATCACTTATCGTAATCTTCATAATGTCAATGTTCCGGAACTTGAAGAGCATACACGAGACACTAACCGGGATACTATGTATATATTATATGCCGTCATCGAATGACCAGATTGAATTTGTAACCCAAAATATAACAAACCTTTTCAATACTCACGTTCCCTTAGTAACGAAAGTTTTTAAACCAAACAATAAACCATGGTTTACACGGAACATAAGAGTTTTAATGCAACAACGTAATGAAGCTTGGAAACGTAGCAGAAATACGTACTGCCAAATCTCAACATTTCTCTCATAAGTTCAGTGATGCATCTTTAAATGGGTATCAGTTTTGAGTAACCTACGAAACATTGGCATTGGGAGCCCTAGAATCGTGCCAGCTGAGGATATCGATGATAATACCCTTAATAAAATATTTGTTTCTGTCCCACCGGGAAAGGTCCAATCGCTCAGCACCGGAAATTCCCTTTCATTTACTGATGAGCGCCTTCATGAATGCCCTTGTTTTGTATTTTCTGCAGTTGCTTGTACTGACGTTGTAAAAAGTTTGCTTTCTATAAAGTCAAAAGTCTTCGGCTAGATGATATTCATCCCTCCTTTTTGTGTATGATTCTACCAATTGTGCTGCCATTTATCACTTTTGCTTTTAATACCACTCTTATGACGGAGTATACCCTATTTGAAAGTAGCCAAAATCATACCACTTCCAAAAACTGCTAAGGGTGATGAACTCAGACACATTTCCGTATTGCCCGTCTTGTCTAAAGTTTTTGAAAGGATACTACAAAAGCAAATCAATGCTTATCTCACTGCCAACTCCATGCTTACCCAAAAACAATCTGGCTCTCGTAAGCAACACAGTTGTATTACTGCTCTTTAAAAGGTCACTGATGACCTTAGGCAAGCATTGGATAATGATGAAGTATCGTTCTTAGTTTTGCTTGACTTCTCAAAGGCTTATGGAAAATTTCAATTTTTCACCTGGTGCCACTAAATAAATTTTCTCATACTTGACTAATAGAAGGCAGGCAGTACAAGTCGGTGATAGCCTGTCTAACTTTCTGCCAAATGTTACTGGTGTACCTCAGGGCTCTATTCTTGGACCCCTTTTGTTTTCAATATATGTTAATGAACTTCCATCTTTAATTTCAAACTGTTCCTCCCATATATACGCTGACGATGTTCAGCTGTACTTTAGTTACCCTCTTGGCCTAATTGAACGCGGAGCTTTTTGTAGCAATGAAGACTTAGAGCAAGTGGTAAATTGGCCTGAGTCGAACAGACTTATTTTAAACCCTACAAAATCTAAATGCCTTGTTATATCTAGAAAATCACTTGATCTTGATTATTTTCCACCGATTGTTTTGAGCAATGCTCCAATCGAATACGTTGAAACTGCTAAAAATCTAGGAGTGACCTTCAACCGCTTTTTGTCTTGTCGATAAGGTATATGGCGTACTTGGCACCTTTATGGGCAACTCAGGCTTTTACACCTGTTAAAATGCGATTGCTACTTGCTATGACCTTGATAATTCCTATCTTGATATATGCTGCTTCGAAACTACTTGATATGTCTTTTGAAAACTATCTCGAATTTCGAAGTTTAATTTTGCTTTCTGATATTCATACTTCTTACAAGCCAACCACAATACTGTTTTGAAAAAAATAAGAACTACATCCTCGCATAGATCTCGTCAGTTAATTGTCCCCCGCTGTTCATTCTTAACATCTGAACGTCAATTTTTTGTAAATTCCGCCCGTCTTTGGAACTCATTTACCTAGAAATTTGAAAGAAAATTAAAACGCAACAAATTTCAAAAAAGTCTTAAAATCTCATTTTTCAATAAATTTGCATATGTAATTGTAATTTTTTTTAGATAGCTTCAATTTTATTAATTTGTAACTTTAAATATTTTCGCGCAATTTTGTAAAATTAGCTTACTACTATCTTATAAGATTTTACTTATATCTTACAGTTTTTTAAGCAATCACGATTAAATAAATAAATAAATAAATAAATACAGTAGACGCTCGATATAGTAAAGTAATAAAAACCAGGCCTGTTCACTGTTTCGAGATTGTTCACTTTTTCGAGCGGAAGTTTTCTTAGGCTTTCTTAAGGCGAATTTGATCCAAAATGCACATTTCGTTCGATGTGAATGTTTTTAGTTTTAATTAAGCATTTAACAAGGCTTTCACTCAGGTTTAAACAAAAAACAGAGACAAGTCCTCACAGCTCTCAAACTATGTAAGATGCTTGCGCGAAATTTTTATATAAAATACGTTCTTATATAAAATTTTGTGTGTTCACTATTGTGGATAGTTCATTATTTCGAGATTCACTAAACCAAGCTTCCACTGTACCTACTTTTATTTTATTCCAGTAATACATAACATAAATACATACATATGTACATACGTCATATGCCTGAATAAATAATGAAAAATTAGATTTTACTTTCTAATTTGAATGGGTCATTGATGGATCGCTAGTGTAGTTTCTTTTGAATTGTTCATGACAGGACGAATCATATTAATCATATTTTATCTTTCTCTAAAACTTGTTAAAAGTATGACTTCTGTTTAGTTTTTTGGGAAATCCATCAAAAGTTTTAAGGACTATTCACATGAGAGCGACCAAAGGAATGGACAGTGAATAAACGTTTAAACGAACAAAACGGGATTGAAAAAATGTATAAACCTTGCTTACTTACTCTACTTACCAAAGGAGGCACTACAGTCCAAGGCATAGGCACCCGGAGGGGGGGGGGGGGGGGGCAAGGGGGTACTAAAATTGGTCAGCCCTAGATAATTTGAAATCAAGGCTTAAGGTTTCTCAAGGTCAATGAAGGTCATGCGCAATTTTTAGCACTTCATTTGTGGGAAATTCGCAAACAAAATTTACCTACCAAAAGATCACTAGATCGTGATAAAATGTCAACTATTTTCAGTAATTGGTCAGCCATAGATTCTTTTTATTTTGGTAATTATAGTATAATTGATGAAAAATTGATGTTTTAAGCAGTAGTTATTTTCCTGCTTTTAAAGTACTAAAACAACTATCTAATTTTTTCGCTATTCACACACAAAACCTAAAAATAAAAAAGCATTCGAGATCTCAATAATATTTTATACGTCTATTAAACTTGATGAAAAATTCGTATAGAGAAGGAGTTCTAGCTAATTTTAACAAACTAATCTATCCCTAGTTAGTCATATCCAGGCACACAAAAAAATTCAAAAGAAAGCTTATTTCGAGTTAATGTACAATAATAAAATCTTTCTATTTTGTTCCCTAGGCAGAAGTTATCTTCTTGAAATTGGTCATGATAAACATAAAATGGATAAGAACGTACATACAAATAAAGGAAAGAAAGTCAATTTAAATTTTAAACATTTATCAGCATAGATACTACCATCAGGGACTCATCAAAACCTTTTCCTTAAGATATAAATTAAAAGTAGAAATTTAATAAGAATCTGACTGGTAAAACACAAAGTTATTAAAATTGCACTTGAAATCATCAAAGAAAATGTTTATGATTGCCACCAGAGCACGGAAATCTTCATCAACCTTTGATGATAATTTCTTACCATCAGCATTGTCACTCTCACCTTGGACCTTGGTAGATCTTGAGATTGAGATTGAAGTCAAAAAGTAATTAAGGAAACAATTCAAAAATCAATTTGAATATCAAAACTTTTTCAATTATAAGAAAAATGCTCCTTCTCACTGGAAGCCCTTTGATGGAGTTACGTCAACCGTGGTGAAGGTAAATGACAAAGATATTCGTCTTCAATGAATGCCTGAACTTCATCTTTTGGATAGTTTTTTTTTTTTTCAATGACTTTGGTGCTCATTTTGAGTGCTGGAATGCAATATGAAATTTGTGCACTTTTAAAAAATGTTTGTTGCATTATTTTCATAGAACTAGGAGAATTAGATCTATGTACCTTGCAGTTGTATGACGCGGAAAAAAATAAATGGTTAGTCAAAGCAGCTACTAATTATACCATCAGAAAGTTATGTGAATGGCTATGTGAGGTAAATGTAACCGAAACTTTTATTGAAGTTTGTTTTATACAAGTTATGCAGGTAATTAAAGTTATGAAGGATTTTATCATTAAAAGGGTTGGGCAGCATCTATTTGAGTGTCTGTATTTTAAAATCAAAATAAATTGATGAAAAATTCAATATGTCTTATGTTTGTTTAACTTTTGTGTGTAACTACTTTTGTTCCTCTGTATGGTCTCCGGGAGAAAATATTATATTCTCAGGCCTCAGCACTACATTGGTAGCACAGAGACATTTTTATATATTCTACGAGTATATACTCTAGTAGTCTAGTGTGTATACGACTACTTCGCAAGATCTATACATATAATTAGTTAAGTTGACGTGTTCCGATAACATTTTAAAGTCAGGAGCCAGACAGAATCCCGAAATCCAAAATCCAGAAAAACCAAAATTCAGACACTTAAAGTCCCGAAATCCTGTAATCCAGAAAACACAAAATCCAAAAAAACTCATAATCCCAAAAACTGAAAATCCCGTTAACCGTAAAACCAGAAAACCCTATACATCCCGGAAAATCAAAATCCTGAACACCCAAAATCCCGAAAGGCCAAAATTCCGAAACGGTTAGTCATAAAAAATATACTATTTTGAAAAAAAGGTTACTGCCATTATAGTAGAGTGCATTTATAAACTTTTATATGGGCAACCCAGCAGTTTGTAACACCCCCAATTATTGAAATATCTCGGTTCCTTAAAGTTCTACAAAAAAGTGTTTCACACAAAAAACGTAGAAAATAAATTTTTCTTTCTTTTATGTTAACGACAATTTTTCGGTATTTATAATATTTAAAAGTTACAAGCCAACAAAAGAAAGTTTTTTATTTTCTAAGTGTGTTTTCGAAACTTTAACACATTCGCCATCAGAAATTAAAAAAAAAAATCTATGAAAAGTTTATTTGCCACTTAATTTTCAACAATTTTGCTAAACTTTTTTCTGTATTCCAATAAATGACAAAGATATTAACATTTTTGTATTAACAGTTTTATATCGTTTTCCAAAAAAAATGAAAATTACGATTTTTAAAGCGGTTCTCTAAGCTTAATACCATTCGAATAATAAAATAAAATTTGGAGGTGTTACGAAATGCACGGGACTATTAATGTGACTTTTCTGAAAAATATTAAGGTGAATTCACATTAAAGTTCTGATATCGATAAAGTCTCGATATGATAAAGTATACTAAGACAATGAGTATATTCGGGTTTTCGGGATTTTGGGTTTTTGGGATTTTGGGTTTTTGGGATTTTGGTTTTCAGGATTCGTATCCCAACCCTTTCTATAGAATAGAAAGAAACCTAACTTAACGAGTACGGATAGAGTCAATATTTTTTATGAAGTCAGTCTATAAAAATGTAGTGAATATTTTTGAAAATCTAGCCCTTTCATATTTCTACCGGTCTTAGAGTTAGGATATTAATTATTAACACATCAATTAAATCCGTGGCGGTCGTAAGGAACCAGGTATCTCAAACACAAAAAAATTTGGAAGGTCAGGGTCAATGTTTAATAACATTGACAAAATATGACTTTTGTCAAAACAAGTGTTCATCATGTATTTTCAAAAAATAAGGAAAGTTTTAGATTAAATCAAAATTTTGTTAAATATTGTTAACTATTTATTTAAGAATTTTTGAAAAATAAAAATTCGATTCTGTTATCTTGACGACGACCATGAAAATAACAACAGTCAATAAATTAACTTGATGTTATAAAAACAACAGTTAAAGACACAGCCTTCAAAATCAAATAACCACAAAAAGTACTCATACGCCAGAGTGTACCAATATGTCACAAAGTCACCTTCTTTTCTTCCTTATAAAAAATTGTTTATAAATTGATCAAAAGTTTTTATTTTGATTCCCCCTCTCCATCTGTACATCGGTCTATAACCTAAACGGATGAAATTTGGCACGTGTCATTTTTATGTTTGTAATTTTCTAAAGTAGGTGTTTCTTATAATTATTATTATTATTATTTTATTATATTTGCTGTAACTTTTTAGATAAAACTTTGTGCATACATATACATATTCTTATTCTTATAATATGAAATGAGTTATGAGTTGGAGATTTCGCAAATAAGAATCGACAAAAAAAACCCACACAAAAATGAGTATAAGAAAATTTGAAAACTTTGCAAGGAAACTCAATTTACATAATATGTGTTTTATTTCATATAAGAATTTTTTTCAGATTTAAGTACTTATCGAATTTTGGACTTTCCTAATTTGTATGATTTCAGAAATTTGAATTTCCTGGATCTTGGATTTTGGGTTTTCACGATTTTAGAGTTTTTAGATATTCGATTTCTATATTCAGTTTGACTCGCGATGGGAAAATGCACTGAACGTTTTTTTTTTTGTATTATTTTTGGATCATTCCGGTTCATCTCGTTATGACTTAGGGCTAGGATTCTCATGCACTTAAAAATCTGAAATATGCGCTTAAAATATGCCATTAAAAATGGAAAATATGCACGTAAAACGACAATTTTTCCGAAAAATATAATGACAAAAATTATTTTTCTTTCAGTTTTCAGTAATAAAAATTTAATTCGGTCTTAAATAACAAAATAAAGATAACATCGAAAGTTAAATAAAAAACAAACAACAAATATTTCTTTTAAAAATGTTTACAATTTATATCTCTCAAAAATGAAAAAATTGAACTTAAACTTACACTTTTTCATAAATGTTTCATTCACATACGCAGAGGTTAATAAGAAAACTATTTTTACAGTTTTCAAAAACAAAACTTTACCTAGTTGGCCTTTGAAAACTTTTGTAAAAAGAAAAAGAACGTTTTTCTTCAACTGACAGAGTAAAATTACTGTTTTTCAACTAATTTTACTGAAACAGCTTTTGTTATTGTTGCTCAAATTTTATGCATTATTAACGATGTTCACTGTAGAAAAGCCTTGGTTTTTTTTTTTTCAAAAACAGTCTTATTTTTTTTCATAACTGCACCAATAGGGTTGAGTTGGAGTAGAGTCGGGGCACATATATAGTATTATCTCTTAAACCAACTAATCGACCCAGGATTTTCACCTTAAATTTCTATTCGACAGTTTTTTGAAAAACATGTACGAAAAAAATGAAAATATGCACTTAAAATATGCATTTATTATGAAAATACATTTATTTTGAAAATATTCATTTCGCTTAAAATATGCAAAATATGCACTAACGATTGAATAACATTTTAAGGGAAATTTTATGATTCGTAAAGATAATTTGGTTTAAGGCTTCTAAATGTTGTGAGAAAATTTATTTATTATTTATTAATAATTTCATCTACGAGCTTTATAGCTTAACAGATTACATATCGGTAAAAAATAGATAGTAGATATAAATTTATAAATTTACTTAAAAATAGATAACAAATACTTAATATCTTAAGAATAAATAGTATAATACATTCTTAAATTTTTCTCAGGAGAGATATAAGTCAACATGATCATAAATTTTATTGAACTCTTTAATTGACCTGGAAATTGGTTCGTTACATCCGTAGTTCGTTCTATGTGTGGACTCAAAAAAAAGGGATCTTTCCCTCAACGGCCTCGTGGGAGCATATATACACATAAAGGAGAGTAACTCAGGACATCTAATGTGGTAGCAAAGAATATCCCGCACAAATACAATATCGTGAGTTGTTCTTCTGGCTTTCAGAGATTGTAAGCCCAAAAAGTTTTGCCTGGCTTGGGAACATGGATGGAAGTTCCAGCGCATTTTGTAAAACACGTATCTTGTGAAGCGATTCTGAACTCTCTGTATTCTATCCGATAAAAATTGTTGACAAGGATTCCAGATAACATCCGCATATTCAAGATTTGACCTAACTAGAGAAGTATATAATGATACAAGGGTGTATGGATCGGAAAAATCAGTGGAGTTCCTTTTAATGAACCCTAACATTGAGTTAGCTTTCGCAACAATAGCATCAATATGAAGAGAAAATGAAAATTTAGAGTCAAAAAGAACCCCCAAATCTTTCACTTTTAATGTTCTCTGAAGAGGCTTGGATTCAAGAGAATAAATAAACTCATAAGTAAGAAGTTTTCTAGAGAGGGAAATTATGAAACATTTTTTATATTTAGATTAAAATGGTTTAAGTTACACCAGTGAGATATATTATCCAGATCCTTTTGCAGCTTGAGACAGTCATCTGCACAAGTTATTTTTGAAAATAATTTGAGATCATCAGCATAAATGAGACATTTGCTAAATGTGATATGGTTGACAATGTCATCAATGAATATTATAAATAGCAATGGGCCAAGGTGACTACCCTGAGGAACACCAGACGTACACTTAATTGATCTTGAAGTATATTCCTGAATCTTAACTTTTTGGACCCTGCCAGTAAAAAATGAAGAAATCCATTTGAGTAAGGTTGAATGGATTCCAAAAGCATCAAGTTTAAGAAGCAAAATGCTGTGGTTTACCGAATCAAAAGCTTTGCTGAAGTCAGTATATATAGCATCGACTTGACTTTTATTTTCTATAGCATCAACAACAAACGATGAGAAACAAGTCAAGTTTGTTATAGTTGACCTACCCGAAAGAAACCCATGTTGAGCACTATTTATATGTTCTTTCACAAGAAAATCAAGTTTGGATTTAACTAAACTTTCAAAAAGCTTGGGAATTGCGGACAACTTGCAAATACCCCTATAATTTTCAACACTATTTTTAGAACCCGATTTAAAGATGGGGATTAGGAAAGAAGATTTCCAGTCATCTAAAAACATCCCAGATGACAAAGATCGTTCAAAAATTGTAAGCAACGGTGCACAAAGAGACTCAGAACATCTTTTTAATATTATGGCAGGGATGCCATCAACACCTGGATTAGAATTTGGCTTAAGAAAGTTAAGTCCGCTTAAGACATCAGAGTATTCCAAATGTATAGATCCAATATCTACCTTAGGGCCGTTCCGAGGAGGTTGAGGAAAGTTTGGATTGAAATTAGAATACACCGATTCAAAAAACTGAGCAAAAAACTCCAGAGTTTTATGAACATCAGTGGATTCATCGCTATTGAAATTCATAGAATTTGGGATTCCAAGAGATTTACGTTTAGAGTTTATGAACGACCACAAACGTTTAGGATCACTCTTTAAGTCAAGCTCCAGATTCAAGATATAATTTCTGTGCGAGAATTTACTAAGCACCATAAAATCTTTACGAAATTTACAAAAAATATTTTTGTCGTCTATACTATTTGATTTTTTAAAATTAGCAAAAGATTTATTTTTTAGATTTTTAAGATGAGCTAATTTCTTGTTATACCAAGGAGGATCCATTCTTTTTGGTTCTACATGGCACAAATAAATAAAAAGCATTAGTTAAGATGCACACGAAATTATTAAAAGTATTCATCAAGTTTAAATTAAGAAACTCGGTATTCCAGTCAACATTTTCAAGGTAATTATTGAGTCCAATGAAATCAGTTTTTGCAAAATTAAATGAATCGGCATTGTGATCCACTTTTCTCAAATAACTGTAAAATTGTAGTTCAATATATAATTCTTTATGATGCATCGAGTTGTTTAACAATGAGAAAGGAACAATTTCAGTAACTGATGCCTTTAATTCATCATGATGAATGAAAACTAAATCTAGAATTTTGAATAAATTATTAACAATTCTATTTACTTGATATAAATTAAGAGCATACAGGTGATCAATGAAGGAAATTTCAATATCTCTTTTTAAATAAGTAGGTATAAGCATACTATCCGCAACAGAGTACGACCAATTTACATCTCCTAAATTAAAATCGCCAATTACACACATTTTTTGCAAGTTGTTACTTAAGTTATTCACATAATCAATGTTAGCCAAGTGCTTTTCGTAAATTTCAATATTACTTTTGGGCGGAATATAACTTATTATAAAATACATAAAAATACCTGGTTCAAGATTAATTGAAAAACAAATTTGTTCAACATCAGAGATGGGCAGAGGCACTAGTTTGCAAGATATACACGAACGGACAGCAGCTATTACACCACCTCCACGATCTCCTACAGAGTTACAGCGGTCCTTTCGGAAGACTATGTATGAATTGTCAAATATCTCTGTGTCTAGGATTCTGCTCCATAGCCAGGTTTCAACAATAATAATGATGTCATAATCAACATGACTTGATGCAAGAAATAAAGCAGGTACTTTAGTTCGAATTCCACTGGCGTTGTGATAATAAATCCTCAAAGAGTTAGTATTTGCAGTATTTGATGGAGAAGCTTGACTTATTGGATAATTCTTTGATTCCCCATCCCTGATACGTTTTTTGGAATGAAATCAAATTCACGAATCTTAATTCCATATTGCCAAAAAGAAGAACTGAACACAGAATGTACATAATCTACAGGAATTCCAATTTTAAATGAGATAAATTTAAGATTCTCTTCATTTCCTTTCTTTAGTAGCTTGAAGCATTTAAAAACGGATTCCGTCGCATTCAAGTTGGTCGATAAGTATTTTATTATGGATTCAGTCGACGTGGACGGCGTAAATTTTGACAAGTGAAACCATTTCAAATTATTGTATACAACAAATTCCGTATTTTGTACGCTTGTGCCCAAAATAACTTTTTTCGTTTTACGTATAGAAAAAACATGCATTTGCATGAAAATCCTAGCCCAAGTATGACAAACCTTTTTTCAGCTATTTTCGAAAACAAGTTCATCAAAGCATTTCTATTAATATTGTATTCCAAAATGTATAGCTAATAAAACGTGAGAATACAAATATTTGTACTTTTGACGTTTTTAAGATATTTTCGGGTTGGGTACCCGAGCCCCAAATCCAAAAGCCCCAAATCAAAATCCACAAACCAAAATCCACAAACTAAAATCCACAAAAACAAAATCCTTAAAACCAAAATCCACAAACCGAAGTCCACAAATCAAAATCCATGAACCAAAATTCACAAAACCAAAATCCATAAAACCAAAATCCACAAAACCAAAATGCACAAAGCCAAAATCCTTAAAGACAGATTACCCATAGCTGAAGCATGTTTGGCGCGCGCACATACTTCAGCTATGGGTAATCTGTGTTTAAGAAAATGAAAAATTAATAATAAAAAATAGTTTTTTTTTGTAGTTTATGTAGTTTGTACGAGTACATTGTGATAATATTTTAGGCAATGAATTTTAGGAATTCAACTTTCCCGATTTTTGACTGTTTTGATATTGTCTTTCTTGTTTATTTTAGAATATTTTTTGGCCATTATTTTTTGTTTGTTTTAAGTACCTCTGGCTATTTTTTCTATGGTAGTAGTAACAACAATCGGAGTATTTTTTCAGCGATGGCCTTGAAATTGCGGTGGTGGGGCCAGGCCTCAATAGAATTTTGTGTACAGGGAGAGTTTCTCCTTAGATTGTCAACAACCAACCAAAATTCTGGACCGTATTCCAATATGCCACAAGTATGTATGCATAGGGAATTTTACGAATCTGCCAATTTCAAGAGTGATAGCTTTCGGAAGTGTTAAATTGCGAGGTGCAAAGCGAAAAAATACAATTCCACAGCCAATTTGGATATGATAAATTAGCCACAGTGCCAATTTTGACGTTTGTAAATGAACGAGAGAGTGATATATTTGTTAGAGAATTCTATTGGGGATTTGGTTTTGTGGATTTTGGATGTGTAGATTTTGGATTTGTGGATTTTGGATTTGTGGATTTTGGATTTGTGAATTCTGAATTTATGGATTTTGGATCGGGGATTTTGGTTCGTGGATTTTGTGACTGGGGATTTCAAATTTGTGGATTTTTAAAAGTGTGGGGATTTTGGATTTGTGGATTTTGTTTTTGGAGATTATGTCGGTATTCCGATATTTTCAAAATTAGTTGAAACGATTTGGAAACAAAATAATATCAAAGAGAAATTCTTATGATTTCTATATTCGAAAGATATTTTGTCTTGTGTGCAAGGATTAAACCTCACCTGGCTCAAAGACTTACCCATCGCAGATGCCAGTTAACTTGGTTTTGGAAGCAAAGACCTTGGGATTTTAAAGGATGGAAAGTTGCCATATCTCAAGCAGCGACCTTTTAAAGGTTTTGTGGGGTCGCCCCAAAATCCTGTTTTTTATTAAAAGATTTTAAAAAGATTTGGAACATTTAAAATTTTCCAATTCAATATTACTTATACTAGTATATCTGCTCTGTTCTCCGTTCTGTAACTTTCGCATCAATAACTTCGGTCGAGAAACGTTGAAAAATGTAACAAAACTCATGTATTTTGTTTCAATTTTTTTCGTTTCTCGACCAATTTTATCGATGCAAGAGTTACATAACGTAGGCACAGATTATTTTTCAAAATAAATCTAATTTGACAAATGAAGGAAATTGAAATTGGCTTTCCAAAAAGCTACAAAACATTAGTGTAAATATAGCCGTTGTTTTTTAATTAATTTTTTTCTATGTTATGCAAATATTTTATTAAATTGCCCCTCCCGTCCAAGCGGGGGGAGATGTTACCCCCCTCCCATAGGATTTTTTTCTTGTCTAGTTCTCACCTACATGCTCTGAATTTTTTGGCAGATCTTACGCGAATTTTCTAGTATGCAAAAAAACAGGGGAAATTTAATTTACCCCTACAGCGACTATAGGGGATGAAAATAAAAATCTGAAAAATTAGGGAATTTTTTATTCTTCTTTTAGAGACGATGTGGGCCCATCCGGGATGACCTTTTTTTTAACGACCACCCTAATGTACATACATAACTCATGTTTAGTTTCAACGCTCTTCTTCTTTTCTTCTTCGTTTGAATATAATTTCCATAAGATCTATCCATTCATCTCAAAGAGTATAAATAGAATCCATTAAACCCACAACGCAACAATTTCTAGCTATTTTGCTTGCTGGATCACGATTGAGCGACTCTACACAGAGGAGAAAGCAGGGCAGTGTGATAGTATGGATTCGTGGATGAGTGTTCACTGTACACTGGAAATCCATCATAGGCAGTATGTGCTATAGTTATTTCATCTTCAGCTTCCGAATCTTTTTCGTCTTTGAGATTAGGGTCAGGATCAACCTCAGCTACATTATGTTCGCCTTCGTCTACAAAAATATTTTTAGTGAAAGGGTGTTTTTTTCAGTGAAAGGGTAGAATTTTGAATTATTACCATGAAACCCCTCCCAAAAATGGTACGTTGATGAAAGTTGGTGAAAATGTTTGATTATTCATCGAAACTAAGAATCAAAAGAGACCATTCAATATCCATGGTCTGAGGGTCTTTTTTGAGTGGTAGTGTCGTACCTTTTCTAGTCAAAAAATAGAATCATTTACAGACATTAACTCTTAAAAGTAAGATAACTTTTTTGTGGGAGCTTGTATCAACTTTATTTTAATATCATTGGATTCAGCATTAAAAAATACCATAAAATCATGCACCATATTACATTTATGTATCTGGTTTTCAAAAACATAAAAATGTTGGATAAAAACTCAAATTTGTATTCCCCATTGAAAAACGCCCTCAGACAGTTTATATTTGTTTAGTCTGTTTTGTTTCTTGGTCCTGATGAAAATTCAAACGTTTTTACCAATTTTCATCAACGTTCCAGTTGCGGGAGGGGATTCATGGTAGTAGTTCAAAATTTTTCCATTTCAATGAAAAAAACAATCTTTCACTATAAATATTTTTGTAGACTCCTTTGATTCTTGTTGCTTCTGACTGACATGTCAATACTGGCAACGCCAGTCACCAACCCAAGAATGGCCGAGGGCCCAACGAAGCGTGTCGTTGCAAGAAAAAGAAAGATGATCTTGTTAGGTGATTCCTCAATTCCCCCAAATCTGCACGAAGGTCTACGGTATTAGGGAAATTTAAGCTTCGCGTTGAAATCGAATTCTTTCTCACCATTTAAGATTGGTAAATGGTGGAAGTGCATTCATCAAGAATATTTTTCTCGATCTTAGTCTGGGTCGGCTAGGGACGGGGACTTTGATCGTGTAAATTTGATTTTTCTTTTTACTTTTTGTGTGGCATAATATGACGGAGGTGGACTGGATGCGTTCACTGAGCTACTCCCCATTGTGAATGATTCCATTCACTAGGGATACTTGAATTGAGAGCGAGTGGATTGAGTTCAACAACGGGGCAAGCTTCCAGCCAATAGGCCAAGTCCTTGCACTAAACTCGTGACCGAATATCGCCACTACTGAGTGGGTGTGAAAGAGAGGTCGACAATTGGAGAGGGCGAAAGTGAGCGCAAAAGGTCGCCATTATGGCACTTTTTGGTTAGATTCTGTACCAGGCAGATCGTTTTAGAAAAGTTGAAAAAAGAGAAATCAAATAAGCGAAATTCGTTATTTCAAGTTATCGAAAATCTTGTTAGATTTTTTTTCGAAAAGTGGTTAGGAATTTCCAGTGAGGGAAATTCGGAATAGTGTTTTGAAGAGGAGCAAAATATTCTTGAACGGAGCGTGTTCAGGAGTCAGGGCCAGGTGGGCCAGAGAACTCAGGGAAAATTCGATTATGCTTTGGAGTTTGGAAAAAGCTAAGTATTTTTGTGTTGTTTTATTCTCAAATTCGTTGTTTTCTTCTTGCCAGATTGGGCAATATATTATTCCGATAGGCCTTCGTTTTTGTTCGAATTGTTTCCCGAAAATACGGGACTTCTGCAACCCCATTTTCTTTTTCTTTTCTTTGTTCGGGAATCTTTCTCAAAATCATCTTTCTTCGGTATTGCGCTTGTGACACAATAATTTTGAATTTTTTAAATTCCAAATTGTGTTTTAATCTTCTTTTTACATTGGCCTTTCGCCAATCTTAACTTTTGTTAAATTTTGTTTTTGAAAAAATTAGGGTTTTCTACCTATACTTATAAAGGTTTCCCTAATAAATAATTTAAAATTCCTATTGGAAATTAAACCTCGTGTTCTGTCTTTATTTAGGAGAAGAATTTAATTTGTTTCAGGTTTTGGTAAGTTTTCACCATCAAAAAAACTTCCTGGCGCCCATTGAAGTACGCCCCTGTACTTCCATATCGTTTAATTGATACCTCTACATTTTATTAATTCAGCACAGATTAGAAGCTCGATTAATCAAACATTCATTTTTTTTTTTTACGAACCCACCCTTCGCTGAGCAAAACCAGTGGTTTTTTTATTGAACGCGACCCCTTCTGACAGATTGTCATTTCATTTTCTCTTTCCTTTCATTCTCGAAATTTACCCATCGCGACGCACACCGGTCTTTGTGCATTTTTATAATCTCGTTTTGTTTAATAAATAATTGTTGGATAGGAATATCCAAAGTCGTGGTTTTTAAGTTTCGATATCTCATAAATAATTTAGTTAATTAAATTCGCGTTTACTAAATAAAATTGCAACAATATGCTTATATCAAGCAAGATAAATATTTAAGTTTGGTAATCTTTCATATCCTCCCCCCAACACTTTGAAAGTGGCTTTTTAAAAAACAAAAGTAGCTTTTCAGTCAACTTTGGATATTATATAGTAGATTGGGAAATTCTGCGTCGAAACCATATTTGAATTTTATAAATAAAAATATTTTTCTAACTTTTCTTTGCTTTTCAAATTTTCTTTACCTAAATGATTTTTTTTCCACCCCTTTCATGCAAGGGGAGGGGTGGTAGAAAAATAATAATGTGGTCTCATGGTTTCAAGGGTGCTGTCTCCAAACATCCGTCAAACATCCGTTAAGCATTCGTCAAACATCCATCAAACATCCGTCAAACATCCGTCAAACATCCGTCAAACATCCGTCAAACATCCGTCAAACATCCAGCAAACGTCCGTCAAACATCCATCAAACATCCGTCAAACATCCGTCAAACATCCGTCAAACATCCGTTAAACATCCTTCAAGCATCCGTCAAACATCAGTCAAACATCCGTCAAACATCCATCAAACATCCGTCAAACATCCATCAAACATCCATCAAAAATCATTCAAACATCTGTCAAACATCTGTCAAACATCCGTAAAACATCCGTCAAACATCCATCAAACATCCGTCAAACATCCATCAAACATCCGTCAAACATCCGTCAAACATCCATCAAATTTCCGTCAAACATCCTTCAAACATCCGTCAAACATCCGTCAAACATCCGTCAAACATCCGTCAAACATCCATCAAACATCCGTCAAACATCCGTCAAACATCCGTCAAACATCCGTCAAATTTCCGTCAAACATCCTTCAAACATCCGTCAAACATCAATCAAAAATCCGTCAAACATCCGTCAAACATCCATCAAACATCCGTCAAACATCCGTCAAACTTCCGTCAAACATCCATCAAACATCCATCAAACATCCTTCAAACATCCGTCAAACATCCGTCAAACATCCGTCAAACATCCGTCAAACATCCGTCAAACATCCGTCAAATTTCCGTCAAACATCCATCAAACATCCGTCAAACATCAATCAAACATCCGTCAAACATCCGTCAAACATCCATCAAACATCCGTCAAACATCCGTCAAACATCGGTCAAACATCCGTAAAGTATCCGTCAAACATCCGTCAAATATCCGTCAAACATCCGTCAAACATCCATCAAACATCCATCAAAAATCCGGCAAACATCCGTCAAACATCCATCAAACATCCATCAAACATGCGTCAAACATCCGTCAAACATGCGTCAAACATCCGTCAAACATCCGTCAAACATCCGTCAAACATCCATCAAACATCCGTCAAACATCCGTCAAACATCCGTCAAACATCCGTCAAACATCCGTCAAACTTCCATCAAACATCCGTCAAACATCCGTCAAACATCCATCAAACATCCGTCAAACATCCATCAAACATCCGTCAAACATCCATCAAACATCCATCAAACATCCGTCAAACATCCGTCAAACATCCGTCAAACATCCGTCAAACATCCATCAAACATCCGTCAAACATCCGTCAAACATCCGTCAAACTTTCGTCAAACATCCGTCAAACTCCATCAAACATCCATCAAACATCCGTCAAACATCTGTCAAACATCCGTCAAACATCCGTCAAACATCCATCAAACATCCGTCAAACATCCATCAAACATCCGTCAAACATCCGTCAAACATCCGTCAAATATCCGTCAAACATCCGTCAAACATCCATCAAACATCCATCAAACATCCGTCAAACATCCATCAAACATCCGTCAAACATCCGTCAAACATCCGTCAAACATCCATCAAACATCCGTCAAACATCCGTCAAACATCCGTCAAACATCCATCAAACATCCGCCAAACATCCGTCAAACAACCGTCAAACATCCGTCAAACATCCATCAAACATCCGTCAAACATCCGTCAAACATCCTTCAAACATCAAATTTTTGATAGATGTTTGACGGATGTTTGACGGTTGTTCGACGGATGTTTGACGGATGTTTGATGGATGTTTGACGGATGTTTGACGGATGTTTGAAGGATGTTTGACGGATGTTTGACGGATGTTTGATGGATGTTTGACGGATGTTTGACGGATGTTTGATGGATGTTTGACGGATGTTTGATGAATGTTTGACGGATGTTTGACGGATGTTTGACGGATATTTGACGGATGTTTGACGGATGTTTGACGGATGTTTGATGGATGTTTGACGGATGTTTGACGGATGTATGTTTGATGGATGTTTGATGGATGTTTGACGGATGTTTGATGGATGTTTGATGGATGTTTGACGGATGTTTGACGGATGTTTGACGGATGTTTGACGGATGTTTGACGGATGTTTGACGGATGTTTGACGGATGTTTGATGGATGTTTGACGGATGTTTGACGGATGTTTGACGGATGTTTGATGGATGTTTGACGGATGTTTGATGGATGTTTGACGGATGTTTGATGGATGTTTGACGGATGTTTGACGGCTGTATGTTTGACGGATGTTTGACGGATGTTTGATGGATGTTTGACGGATGTTTGATGGATGTTTGACGGATGTTTGACGGATGTTTGACGGATGTTTGACGGATGTTTGATGGATGTTTGACGGATGTTTGATGGATGTTTGATGGATGTTTGACGGAAGTTTTACGGATGTTTGACGGATGTTTGACGGATGTTTGACGGATGTTTGACGGATGTTTGACGGATTTTTGATGGATATTTGACGGATGTTTGACGGATGTTTGACGGATGTTTGATGGATGTTTGACGGATGTTTGATGGATGTTTGACGGATGTTTGACGGATGTTTGACGGATGTTTGGCGGATGTTTGACGAATGTTTGACGCATGTTAGACTTATGTTTGATGGACTATCCATGACGGACCATCCGTCAAACATCAATCAAACATTCGTCAAACATCCATCAAACATCCGTCAAACATCCGTCAAACATCCGTCAAACATCCATCAAACATCCGTCAAACATCCGTCAAACATCCATCAAACACCCGTCAAACATCCGTCAAACATACAGCCGTCAAACATCCGTCAAACATCCATCAAACATCCGTCAAACATCCATCAAACATCCGTCAAACATCCGTCAAACATCCGTCAAACATCCGTCAAACATCCATCAAACATCCATCAAACATCCGTCAAACATCCAACAAACATCCGTCAAACATCCGTCAAACATCCGTCAAACATCCGTCAAACATCCTTCAAACATCAAATTTTTGATAGATGTTTGACGGATGTTTGACGGTTGTTCGACGGATGTTTGACGGATGTTTGACGGATGTTTGACGGATGTTTGACGGATGTTTGACGGATGTTTGACGGATGTTTGACGGATGTTTGATGGATGTTTGATGGATGTTTGACGGATGTTTGACGGATGTTTGATGGATGTTTGACGGATGTTTGACGGATGTTTGACGGATTTTTGATGGATGTTTGACGGATGTTTGACGGATGTTTGACGGATGTTTGACGGATGTTTGATGGATGTTTGACGGATGTTTGATGGATGTTTGACGGATGTTTGACGGATGTTTGACGGATGTTTGATGGATGTTTGACGGATGTTTGACGGATGTTTGACGGATGTTTGACGGATGTTTGACGGATTTTTGATGGATATTTGACGGATGTTTGACGGATGTTTGACGGATGTTTGATGGATGTTTGACGGATGTTTGATGGATGTTTGACGGATGTTTGACGGATGTTTGACGGATGTTTGGCGGATGTTTGACGAAGGTTTGACGCATGTTAGACTTATGTTTGATGGACTATCCATGACGGACCATCCGTCAAACATCATTCAAACATTCGTCAAACATCCATCAAACATCCGTCAAACATCCGTCAAACATCCGTCAAACATCCATCAAACATCCGTCAAACATCCGTCAAACATCCATCAAACATCCGTCAAACATCCGTCAAACACCCGTCAAACATCCGTCAAACATCCATCAAACATCCGTCAAACATCCATCAAACATCCATCAAACATCCATCAAACATCCATCAAACATCCGTCAAACATCCGTCAAACATCCATCAAACATCCGTCAAACATCCGTCAAACATCCGTCAAACATCCGTCAAACATCCGTCAAACATCCGTCAAACATCCGTCAAACATCCATCAAACATCCGTCAAACATCCATCAAACATCCGTCAAACATCCATCAAACATCCGTCAAACATCCGTCAAACATCCGTCAAACATCCATCAAACATCCGTCAAACATCCGTCAAACATCCGTCAAACATCCATCAAACATCCGTCAAACATCCGTCAAACATCCGTCAAACATACAGCCGTCAAACATCCGTCAAAAATCCATCAAACATCCATCAAACATCCGTCAAATATCCGTCAAACACCCGTCAAACATCCGTCAAACATCCGTCAAACATCGGTCAAACATCCATCAAACATCCATCAAACATCCGTCAAACATCCGTCAAACATCCGTCAAACATCCGTCAAACATCCATCAAACATCCATCAAACATCCGTCAAACATCCAACAAACATCCGTCAAACATACATCCGTCAAACATCCGTCAAACATCCATCAAACATCCGTCAACCATCCGTCAAACATCCGTCAAATATCCGTCAAAAATCCATCAAACATCCGTCAAACATCCGTCAAACATCCGTCAAACAACCGTCAAACATCCGTCAAACATCCATCAAACATCCGTCAAACATCCGTAAAACATCCGTCAAACATCCGTCAAACATCCATCAATTATCCATCAAACATCCGTCAAACATCCGTCAAACATCCGTCAAACATCCGTCAAACATCCATCAAACATCCGTCAAACATCCTTCAAACATCCGTCAAACATCCATCAAACATCGGTCAAACATCCATCAAACATCCGTAAAACATCCGTCAAACATCCGTCAAACATCCATCAATTATCCATCAAACATCCGTCAAACATCCGTCAAACATCCGTCAAACATCCATCAAACATCCGTCAAACATCCATCAAACATCCTTCAAACATCCATCAAACATCGGTCAAACATCCGTCAAACATCCGTAAAACATCCGTCAAACATCCGTCAAACATCCATCAATTATCCATCAAACATCCGGCAAACATCCGTCAAACATCCGTCAAACATCCGTCAAACATCCATCAAACATCCGTCAAACATCCGTCAAACATCCATCAAACATCCATCAAACATCCATGAAACATCCGTCAAACATCCGTCAAACATCCGTCAAACATCCATCAAACATCCATCAAACATCCGTCAAACATCCAACAAACATCCGTCATACATACATCTGTCAAACATCCGTCAAACATCCGTCAAACATCCGTCAAACATCCGTCAAACATCCGTCAAACATCCGTCAAACATCCGTCAAACATCCGTCAAACATCCGTCAAACATCCGTCAAACATCCGTCAAACATCCGTCAAACATCCGTCAAACAACCGTCAAACATCCGTTAAACATCCATCAAACATCCGTCAAACATCCGTAAAACATCCGTCAAACATCCGTCAAACATCCATCAATTATCCATCAAACATCCGTCAAACATCCGTCAAACATCCGTCAAACATCCGTCAAACATCCGTCAAACATCCATCAAACATCCGTCAAATATCCATCAAACATCCGTCAAACATCCATCAAACATCGGTCAAACATCCGTCAAACATCCGTCAAACATCCATCAAGCATCCGTCAAACATCCGTCAAACAACCGTCAAACATCCGTCAAACATCCGTCAAACATCCGTCAAACATCCGTCAAACATCCGTCAAACATCCATCAAACATCCGTCAAACATCCGTCAAACATCCATCAAACATCCGTCAAACATTCATCAAACATCCGTCAAACATCCGTCAAACATCCATCAATTATCCATCAAACATCCGTCAAACATCCGTCAAACATCCGTCAAACATCCGTCAAACATCCGTCAAACATCCGTCAAACATCCGTCAAACATCCGTCAAACATCCGTCAAACATCCGTCAAACATCCGTCAAACAACCGTCAAACATCCGTTAAACATCCGTCAAACATCCATCAAACATCCATCAAACATCCGTCAAACATACATCCGTCAAACATCCGTCAAACATCCATCAAACATCCGTCAAACATCCGTCAAACATCCGTCAAACATCCGTCAAACATCCGTCAAACATCCGTCAAACATCCGTCAAACAACCGTCAAACATCCGTTAAACATCCATCAAACATCCGTCAAACATCCGTAAAACATCCGTCAAACATCCGTCAAACATCCATCAATTATCCATCAAACATCCGTCAAACATCCGTCAAACATCCGTCAAACATCCGTCAAACATCCGTCAAACATCCGTCAAACATCCGTCAAACATCCGTCAAACATCCGTCAAACATCCGTCAAACAACCGTCAAACATCCGTTAAACATCCGTCAAACATCCATCAAACATCCATCAAACATCCGTCAAACATACATCCGTCAAACATCCGTCAAACATCCATCAAACATCCGTCAAACATCCGTCAAACATCCGTCAAATATCCGTCAAACATCCGTGTAACATCCGTCAAACATTCATCAAACATCCGTCAAACATCCATCAAACATCCGTCAAACATCCGTCAAACATTCATCAAACATCCGTCAAACATCCATCAAACATCCGTCAAACATCCGTCAAACATCCGTCAAACATCCGTCAAACATCCGTCAAACATCCGTCAAACATCCGTCAAACATCCATCAAACATCCGTCAAACATCCATCAAACATCCGTCAAACATCCGTCAAACATCCATCAAACATCCATCAAACATCCGTCAAACATCCGTCAAACATCCGTCAAACATCCGTCAAACATCCATCAAACATCCGTCAAACATCCATCAAACATCCGTCAAACATCCGTCAAACATCCATCAAACATCCGTCAAACATTCATCAAACATCCGTCAAACATCCGTCAAACATTCATCAAACATCCGTCAAACATCCATCAAACATCCGTCAAACATCCGTCAAACATCCACCAAACATCCGTCAAATATCCGTCACACAACCGTCAAACATCCGTCAAACATCTATCAAAAATTTGATGTTTGAAGGATGTTTGACGGATGTTTGACGGATGTTTGATGGATGTTTGACGGATGTTTGACGGTTGTTTGACGGATGTTTGACGGATGTTTGACGGATGTTTGACGGATGTTTGACGGATGTTTGATGGATGTTTGACGGATGTTTGATGAATGTTTGACGGATGTTTGACGGATGTTTGACGGATATTTGACGGATGTTTGACGGATGTTTGACGGATGTTTGATGGATGTTTGATGGATGTTTGACGGATGTTTGACTGATGTATGTTTGACGGATGTTTGATGGATGTTTGACGGATGTTTGATGGATGTTTGATGGATGTCTGACGGATGTTTGACGGATGTTTGACGGATGTTTGATGGATGTTTGATGGATGTTTGACGGATGTTTGACGGATGTTTGACGGATGTTTGACGGATGTTTGACGGATATTTGACGGATGTTTGATGGATGTTTGATGGATGTTTGACGGATGTTTGACGGCTGTATGTTTGACGGATGTTTGACGGATGTTTGATGGATGTTTGACGGATGTTTGATGGATGTTTGACGGATGTTTGACGGATGTTTGACGGATATTTGACGGATGTTTGATGGATGTTTGACGGATGTTTGATGGATGTTTGACGGATGTTTGACGGATGTTTTACGGATGTTTGACGGATGTTTGATGGATGTTGGACGGATGTTTGACGGATGTTTGACGGATTTTTGATGGATGTTTGATGGATGTTTGACGGATGTTTGACGGATGTTTGACGGATGTTTGACGAATGTTTGATGGATGTTTGACGGATGTTTGATGGATGTTTGACGGATGTTTGACGGATGTTTGACGGATGTTTGATGGATGTTTGACGGATGTTTGACGGATGTTTGACGGATGTTTGACGGATGTTTGACGGATGTTTGATGGATGTTTGATGGATGTTTGACGGATGTTTGACGGATGTTTGATGGATGTTTGACGGATGTTTGACGGATGTTTGATGGATGTTTGACGGATGTTTGACGGATGTTTGACGGATGTTTGACGGATGTTTGACGAATGTTTGACGGATGTTTGACGGATGTTTGACGGATGTTTGACGGATGTTTGACGGATGTTTGACGGATGTTTGACGGATGTTTGACAGATGTTTGACGGATGTTTGACGGATGTTTGACGGATGTTTGACGGATGTTTGACGGATGTTTGTCGGATGTTTGATGGATGTTTGACGGATGTTTGATGGATGTTTGATGGATGTTTGACGGATGTTTGACGGATGTTTGACGGATGTTTGATGGATGTTTGATGGATGTTTGACGGATGTTTGACGGATGTTTGACGGATGTTTGACGAATGTTTGACGGATGTTAGACTTATGTTTGACGGACTATCCATGACGGACCATCCGTCTAACATCCATCAATCATCCGTCAAACATCCGTCAAACATCCGTCAAACATCCATCAAACATCCATCAAACATCCGTCAAACATCCGTCAAACATCCGTCAAACATCCGTCAAACATCCGTCAAACATCCGTCAAACATCCGTCAAACATCCGTCAAACATCCGTCAAACATCCGCCAAAAATCCATCAAACATCCGTCAAACATCCGTCAAACATATATCCATCAAACATCCGTCAAACATCCGTCAAACATCCGTCAAACATCCGTCAAACATCCGTCAAACATCCGTCAAACATCCGTCAAACATCCGTCTAACATCCGTCAAACATCCGTCAAACATCCGTCAAACATCCGTCAAACATCCGTCAAACATCCGTCAAACATCCGTCAAACATCCGTCAAACATCCGTCAAACATCCGTCAAACATCCATCAAACATCCGTCAAACATCCGTCAAACATCCGTCAAACATCCGTCAAACATCCATCAAACATCCATCAAACATCCGTCAAACATCCGTCAAACATCCATCAAACATCCATCAAACATCCGTCAAACATCCATCAAACATCCGTCAAACATCCGTCAAACATCCGTCAAACATCCATCAAACATCCATCAAACATCCGTCAAACATCCATCAAACATCCGTCAAACATACATCCGTCAAACATCTGTCAAACATCCGTCAAACATCCGTCAAACATCCATCAAACATCCGTCAAACATCCGTCAAACATCCGTCAAACATCCGTCAAACATCCGTCAAACATCCATCAAACATCCGTCAAACATCCGTCAAACATCCGTCAAACATCCGTCAAACATCCGTCAAACATCCGTCAAACATCCGCCAAACATCCGTCAAACATCCATCAAACATCCGTCAAACATCCGTCAAACATCCGTCAAACATCCGTCAAACATCCGTCAAACATCCGTCAAACATCCATCAAACATCCGTCAAACATCCTTCAAACATCCGTCAAACATCCGTCAAACTTCCGTCAAACATCCGTCAAACATCCATCAAACATCCGTCAAACATCCGTCAAACATCCGTCAAACATCCGTCAAACATCCATCAAACATCTGTCAAACATCCATCAAACATCCGTCAAACATCCGTCAAACATCCGTCAAACATCCGTCAAATATCCGTCAAACATCCGTCAAACATCCGTCAAACGTCCATCAAACATGCGTCAAACATCCATCAAACATCCTTCAAACATCCGTCAAACATCCGTCAAACATCCGTCAAACATCCGTCAAACATCCGTCAAACATCCGTCAAACAACCGTCAAACATCCGTCAAACATCCATCAAACATCCGTCAAACATCCGTCAAACATCCTTCAAACATCAAATTTTTGATAGATGTTTGACGGATGTTTGACGGTTGTTTGACGGATGTTTGACGGATGTTTGATGGATGTTTGACGGATGTTTGACGGATGTTTGACGGATGTTTGACGGATGTTTGACGGATGTTTGACGGATGTTTGACGGATGTTTGACGGATGTTTGACGGATGTTTGACGGATGTTTGATGGATGTTTGACGGATGTTTGATGGATATTTGACGAATGTTTGACGGATATTTGATGGATATTTGACGGATGTTTGATGGATGTTTGACGGATGTTTGACGGATGTATGTTTGACGGATGTTTGACGGATGTTTGACGGATGTTTGATGGATGTTTGACAGATGTTTGATGGATGTTTGACGGATGTTTGACGGATGTTTGACGGATGTTTGATGCATGTTTGATGGATGTTTGATGGATGTTTGATGGATGTTTGACGGATGTTTGACGGATGTTTGACGGATGTTTGACGGATATTTGACGGATGTTTGATGGATGTTTGATGGATGTTTGACGGATGCTTGACGGCTGTATGTTTGACGGATGTTTGACGGATGTTTGACGGATGTTTGATGGATGTTTGACGGATGTTTGATGGATGTTTGATGGATGTTTGACGGATGTTTGATGGATGTCTGACGGATGTTTGATGGATGTTTGATGGATGTTTGACGGATGTTTGATGGATGTTTGACGGATGTTTGATGGATGTTTGACGGATGTTTGACGGATGTTTGACGGATGTTTGATGAATGTTTGACGGATGTTTGACGGATGTTTGACGGATGTTTGACGGATGTTTGATGGATGTTTGACGGATGTTTGACGGATGTTTGATGGATGTTTGACGGATGTTTGACGGATGTTTGACGGATGTTTGACGGATGTTTGACGGATGTTTGACGGATGTTTGACGGATGTTTGTCGGATGTTTGATGGATGTTTGATGGACTTTTGACGGATGTTTGATGGATGTTTGACGGATGTTTGACGGATGTTTGACGGATGTTTGACGGATGTTTGATGGATGTTTGATGGATGTATGTTTGACGGATGTTTGACGGATGTTTGATGGATGTTTGACGGATGTTTGATGGATGTTTGACGGATGTTTGACGGATGTTTGACGGATGTTTGACGGATGTTTGATGGATGTTTGACGGATGTTTGACGGATGTTTGATGGATGTTTGACGGATGTTTGACGGATGTTTGACGGATGTTTGACGGATGTTTGACGGATGTTTGACGGATGTTTGACGGATGTTTGACGGATGTTTGACGGATGTTTGACGGATGTTTGTCGGATGTTTGATGGATGTTTGATGGACTTTTGACGGATGTTTGATGGATGTTTGACGGATGTTTGATGGATGTTTGACGGATGTTTGATGGATGTCTGACGGATGTTTGATGGATGTTTGATGGATGTTTGACGGATGTTTGATGGATGTTTGACGGATGTTTGATGGATGTTTGACGGATGTTTGACGGATGTTTGACGGATGTTTGATGAATGTTTGACGGATGTTTGACGGATGTTTGACGGATGTTTGACGGATGTTTGATGGATGTTTGACGGATGTTTGACGGATGTTTGATGGATGTTTGACGGATGTTTGACGGATGTTTGACGGATGTTTGACGGATGTTTGACGGATGTTTGACGGATGTTTGACGGATGTTTGTCGGATGTTTGATGGATGTTTGATGGACTTTTGACGGATGTTTGATGGATGTTTGACGGATGTTTGACGGATGTTTGACGGATGTTTGACGGATGTTTGATGGATGTTTGACGGATGTTTGACGGATGTTTGACGGATGTTTGATGGATGTTTGACGGATGTTTGACGGATGTTTGATGGATGTTTGACGGATGTTTGACGGATGTTTGACGGATGTTTGATGGATGTTTGATGGATGTTTGACGGATGTTTGACGGTTGTTTGACGGATGTTTGACGGATGTTTGACGGATGTTTGATGGATGTTTGACGGATGTTTGATGGATGTTTGATAGATGTTTGACGGATGTTTGACGGATGTTTGATGGATGTTTGATGGATGTTTGACGGATGTTTGACGGATGTTTGACGGATGTTTGATGGATGTTTGACGGATGTTTGACGGATGTTTGACGGAGGTTTGACGGATGTTTCACGGATGTTTGATGGATGTTTGACGGATGTTTGACGGATGTTTGACAGATGTTTGACGGATGTTTGATGGATGTTTGACGGATGTTTGACGGATGTTTGATGGATGTTTGACGGATGTTTGACGGTTGTTTGACGGATGTTTGACGGATGTTTGATGGATTTTTGATGGAGGTTTGACGGATGTTTGACGGATGTTTGACGGATGTTTGATGGATGTTTGACGGATGTTTGACGGATGTTTGATGGATGTTTGACGGATGTTTGACGGATGTTTGATGGATGTTTGACGGATGTTTGACGGATGTTTGACGGATGTTTGACGGATGTTTGATGGATGTTTGATGGATGTATGTTTGACGGATGTTTGACGGATGTTTGATGGATTTTTGGCGGATGTTTGACGGATGTTTGACGGATGTTTGACGGATGTTTGATGGATGTTTGATGGATGTTTGACGGATGTTTGACGGATGTTTGACGGATGTTTGACGGATGCTTGATGGATGTTTGACGGATGTTTGACGGATGTTTGACGGATGTTTGACGGATGTTTGATGGATGTTTGACGGATGCTTGACGGATGTTTGACGGATGTTTGACGGATGTTTGACGGATGTTTGACGGATGTTTGACGGATGTTTGACGGATGTTTGACGGATGCTTGACGGATGTTTGACGGATGTTTGACGGATGTTTGACGGATGTTTGACGGATGTTTGACGGATGTTTGACGGATGTTTGATGGATGTTTGACGGATGTTTGATGGATGTTTGATGGATGTTTGACAGATGTTTGACGGATGTTTGATGGATGTTTGATGGATGTTTGACGGATGTTTGACGGATGTTTGACGGATGTTTGATGGATGTTTGACGGATGTTTGACGGATGTTTGACGGATGTTTGACGGATGTTTGACGGATGTTTGACGGATGTTTGATGGATGTTTGACGGATGTTTGACGGATGTTTGACAGATGTTTGACGGATGTTTGATGGATGTTTGACGGATGTTTGACGGATGTTTGATGGATGTTTGACGGATGTTTGACGGATGTTTGATGGATGTTTGACGGATGTTTGACGGATGTTTGACGGATGTTTGACGGATGTTTGATGGATGTTTGACGGATGTTTGACGGATGTTTGACGGATGTTTGACGGATGTTTGATGGATGTTTGACGGATGTTTGACGGATGTTTGATGGATGTTTGACGGATGTTTGACGGATGTTTGACGGATGTTTGACGGATGTTTGATGGATGTTTGACGGATGTTTGACGGATGTTTGACGGATGTTTGACGGATGTTTGATGGATGTTTGACGGATGTTTGACGGATGTTTGATGGATGTTTGACGGATGTTTGACGGATGTTTGATGGATGTTTGATGGATGTTTGACGGATGTTTGACGGATGTCTGATGGATGTTTGACTGATGTTTGACGGATGTTTGACGGATATTTGATGGATGTTTTACGGATGTTTGACGGATGTTTGATGGATGTTTGACGGATGTTTTACGGATGTTTGACGGATGTTTGACGGATGTTTGACGGATGTTGGATGGATGTTTGACGGATGTTTGACGAATGTTTGACGGATGCAACATGCAAACAGAAAAACAGAAATTTCAACAGACAGAACTGACAAAAAATCAGAATTTTGAAAAACAGAATTTTCGTACAAAAACAAAATTTTAAAAAGCAGAATTTTCACCCGCTCCCATGTGTGATGCATATTTTTTAAGCGTGTTTGTTTGATGCATGTATGATACATGTTTTTCAAGACTTGTGTGAAGTTGGCATAACAATTTTGAGATAGACCAATGGGACCATAGCAGGAATTTGCATTTTGTTTCACTTGTTATGCATTTCTATTCCGGGTTTTGCAGTTCACCAAATAGTGGGTGTAACCGACTGTACTGTTAACTTCACTGTGAAGTTAGCAGTGCCTGTTCTTTTTTCAGCGACTGGGCTAGCTAGGAATCTGAAATGAGACTTTGAATTTGTAGTTTAATTTGCATTTAAAAAAAAAATTTAAGTCCAAATTTTGAAGTCCAAATTGAAAAAAAAAAAAAAAAATCGAATAAATTAATTTTACACCGTTAACGTCACTGTGAAGTTAGCAGTACATATCCTTTTCTCAGCAACTGAGCTCCCAAAAAATTGGGGATAGGTCCCAAATTTGCAGTTTTTCATGCACTTCAAGAAAGGTACAAGAGATTTTTAAGAAAATTAAAAGAAAACGTCAAAAAAATCTTCAGCAACTTGTTTATTCGTGTGAAAGGGAACTATGCTTACACCAAAGCAAAATCTGAGATTTCAGCTGAAAACTTTCGAGATTTCAAACTGATGTTAACGCTGCCAAAACCAATATTGTCTCATATAAACACAAACAAATACCTTTGTGTGCTTATGTGTTTGTGTTTCTCTCCGCTCAGATGTCAAATACAATATCATTCTCTCTCTTTTTGCCAGCTTAGGGTTGGAGTGAAAGATCCTTTCTTTGGCGAAAGCTGAAGTGGGGCTGCTCATAAGGAGTGTTCGCATCGATACAAGATTTAATTGAGATTTCAACGAAATCTTGTATTTCGCAATCTCAAAACTGTATGGCAAAATGTGAAGATATGGACTGAAATCTGAGATTTCACTCCGGTGGGAACATAGTACCTGTCAAGACGATGGAATGTAGATAAAATCAGCAGGATTCATTTGTAAAAACGTGTTTGAAATTTTTATCTGTGGTTCAACAATTTTAAATCACCGATTTCGGGGAGTTAAATGAGGTTCAACGATGGTTCGAGCTTGGAATTGGCTATTACAACATACTTGAACCTTGAACCATCGTTGACCCTCATGTAACTTGGGATTTAAAATTCCTGAATCACGGATTAAAATTTGAACGACTTTTGTACAACAGCTCCTAAGTGAAAAAGAGTTCCTTTGCTTAATGAAAAATCACAGTCTTTCACTTTTTAGGAAAGTGAAACACAAGTTCATCTAAATAAACTGTTAAGAAGTTGATTCAAAGATGTCACTAACAGGAATATGTAGCATACATTGATAATTGTTCACGTTTGCAGTTCCCACGCGTAAAATAAAACCTATGCAAGTATTTTTGCATGTCAAAAATTATTGAGGCTTCCTAGGCAAACAGTATACAATATGGTGCACAGAATAGGTTGAAAATTGTTTTGAAAATATAGATTTTTTTCGCATGGGAACCGTAAACTATCGTTTTTGTGAAAAGTCCTACCACCACGGAGCGGAGTGGCTTGCGCATGTTTAGGGAGATAGAATATTCACCATACTTATTAAATACCTTACCTCCGACAAACAAAGACTAAAAACTTTTTTCATTTCAAGATTCAGGGTACATTTATTTAACATACAAACTTGTAGCAAAAATTAATTAAGAAACAATTCCAAATTATCTCTATAGCTACCAGAAAATTAATTAAGGTTTTATAAAAACTGAACTAAAGTTAAGCATAACTACAAACTTCTAGCCAGCTTCATTGCTGAGAAAGCTAACAGTGCCAAATGAATTTGACAATTATTCTTTATCCAATTTGAACTGAGTTTTTTTCTCGAAGTGCATACAAAACTGAAAATTTGAGACCTAACTGCAAACTTATAGCAAACTTCGTTGCTGACAAAAGGACTGTTCTGCTAAATTCACTGTGAAACTGACGGTGCAAAGTGAATTTTTCGACTTTCTTGCCAAATTTGGACTTCAAAATTTGAACAGAGTTTTTTTTTTAAGTGCATAAAAACTGCAAATTTGGAACTTTTTTGGAAATTTCTAGCTAGCTCAGTTACTGAGAAAAGGATATGGGTAATTCCGTCCCAACTGTGATCCTTGTGTCCAGTGCTTTTTTTGTTGCTTAATATAAAATGTTCGTACCTATGTATATATTTTTGGTTTGTATTGTGCAAATGGCTCTTTACTACAATCTATATTTGCTACTTCTTCCACATGGCTTACAAAAGTGTAGTAAATACATCAGTACCGTGGTTCCTTGTTTTTCCGATTAAATCTACTTTTTTATATGAAATACTTCATTGAATAGAAATGATGTCGTCCTTAAAAAAGTTTGAGTGTAATACTTGATTGACAAAATTATGCAAAAATTAAGTCAAAATACTTATTGCTGAATAAAGTTTTTTTACGTTGTTGTACATCAACAGTGATATGTTTTCATTCGAAGAAAGTGTGTCACAAATTAATTTCTCAGTACCGTGGTAGTTTTTTTAAAGCATGTTATAACGTGTTTTTGGTTGATGATCAGAATTTTTTATTCCTTGTAATGAGCATGTGAAAGCAGCTGGCACGCTGGCGTAAGCTCGGCTTAGCTCGCCGTAATGGTCGGGGATCTTGCTGCTACTCTTTACAAATCAAATAAAAATCGTGCCATAACAAACGGAAATTTATCTACCGAACAATCAAGGAAATTAAAATCTCATTTCCCAAAAAAAAGAAATTGAAAATTAAATTGATAAAGAAAAGTATTTTTAGTGAAATTGATAATTTATTTGTTTGACCTCTCCAAAGAACTTGATAACAGAACCTTATCCATCAGTATTACTATTGAACTCTACCTAATCTTACCTACCATTTGAAAAGCAAAGATGTTGTTGCTTTTTGTGGGAGTCCCTCCTCGCTATGGCATCATCCTCATAATGCCACACCATGTCATCTACGTTCCCTATTTTCCTGCAGATAACCCTAATTGAAATAAATCTCACCTTTTTTTTATCCGCACCACATATCTCACCTTTTATTCTACTTTTAGTCCATTCTTATTTATTTAATGAATCTTCATGTCCAATCAAATGCGAGTTTATAATTATTTACAAATTGGTATTTTAATTTCATACCATTGAAAAACAATATACAAATTTATGAAACTAATTATAGTTGGACATTTAAAAACAAAAAAAACAAGATAATTAATGGATAAATGAACGAAATTACGTACTAAGAAGAAACTACACGTATTAATATGTGATATCTAAGTGAAATTTAAATATCTAGCCTAAAATTTCCTCAAAGGTGAAGCTGCGCAACCTAACCCCCCAGGATTACAACGATGTAATTGAAAAAAAAGAAACTTAATTTTAGGATTATATAGTTAAATTATTTAGTAGGTAATTTGTTTAATATTTTAAATGAAAATTAAATGAAAATTAAAGTTAGGTAGGTACTAAACAAAAATTTAAGAAAAAGAAAACGTTACTGAAGAATTAAATGAACCAAACAAATCTAAATGAACTTCTCAAACCGGGATTATGAAAAAGAAAAAAAAAAATTATATCGTTAAAAACACTATGATAACAAAAAAAATCAGCAACCGCCAATCCTGCATCTGCAGCCTGCATTCGATACCATAAATATGTATATTTTTTTTTTTCAGTTTTTGTATCTTCTTTTAGGTATGTTTTCAGAGAAACTTCTCGAAACTAATTTTTATTTGTGGTAGGATTTCCTCTACCCCCCGATATGAAAGTAATATTAAAACTGGTACCTTGAAATTATCTTGTTTTGCAATGACCAATTAATTCTTGAATTTAAGTTGTCGATCTAGTTTCTTGATTTCCTGTGTTTCCAAATCCTTGTTGTTTTTATCGCTGACGGATCCTGCTTCACTTAATGCTATCGCAGTCGCTATCCCCAGGAAAATTCGAGATGGAATGAAAAACTCTATGGTTTCTTTTAACCAAATTCTATGCATCGACAGCTACACAAAAAAAATTAACTTATCTATAGATTCTATTATGCATAGATCCTTTTATCTTACCTAAAACTCGTTCCTTATTTATTTTGCTTTAAGATACATATAATGTATCAATGGTAGATTTATTTGTTTAAATCTTTTACAGAATGCTTTTAAAATTTTCTTTCACAGTATGATTGACTTTTTCTATTTTATATTTTATATTTTATAACTTATCACCTTCCAGTTAGAATTCAAACTAAATAAAATTTTGTGAAACGAAAATAAATGAAACTTCAAAACAAACAACAAAAAAAAACTAATGCTACTGAAATCAAAACTAATAGATATGCTACAGTATTTTTCTATACAGTGCATTAATTGAAATTATGTTTTCAAAACAGCTAATGTTATTTTGTTTGATTGAAAATACGATGACCATCCTCACTTATAACTATATCATATTCTATCAAGCTGCTGCTACAAAGCAATGGGTTTTGTCTGAACAACTAACAAAAAACCATTGAAACACAGCAGATTATTTCTTAACGTGTGGCTTCGACCCATGACCCTGAAGTTACAAATCTCATGCTCTACCGACTGAGTTAGCCGGGCTATTTTCTTAAATCCTTAGCATGAAATATGCCAATCCTTTTACCTTGCATATTTTCTACTTCATAAAGACAGTTTCCCACCGGTTTTATAACACGACATTTAATAAACTTAGAACATAGCTTTGCATTCAATTTCTTGCTTGCATCACTAAGAATGAAGTTGCGCCGAAAAATTTCGTCTCCTGCACGGAAAGTAACTTTAGCACTTCTCAAATTATACGATTTTTCATTGCGTTCAAAAGCTGTTTTCAAGTTTTCATCTATTTTCTTACGTATCAATTCTAATTTACCAGAATGAGTTATTTCCGTTGACTCACTATCATTTAGGACGGTAAGTTTATTCAAAATCTTGTAAGTATTTCCGTGAGTGACCATATTAGTACCAAAGAGACAGTAGTAGGGATTTGTACCGATGGATTGATGGAACGAGGAACATAGTGCCATTTGAATTTCAGAAATATGTAGATCCCATTCTCATTGGTCATCTTGAAGATACATTCTAATGGATGATAAAATGAATCGATTCACACGTTCAGATGCATTAGCTTGAGGTGAGTATAGAGCTGTTTTGATATGCTTCACCCCACAGCTTGATAAGAAATTCTGAAAGTCTTTAGAAACAAACTGTTTCCCATTATCTGACAATATGAATTCAGGAACTCCGAACTTATGAAAAACTTCTTTTTCCAAAAATTGTACAACCGACTTCAAACATGCTTTATGCATTGGCTTCAGAAAAACATATTTGGACATATGATCCAGAACTACAAATAAATAAATATTTCCATTCTTCGAACGGATATATGGACCCATGAAGTCTATGTACAATTTCTGAAAAGGCCTTTCAATTTCAATTTGTTTTCCCATTGGAGGTCTTAACGTCTTGTTTGGAGCTTTGTTTTCTTTGCATTGTTCACAGCTGTTGATGAACTCTTTTACCTGTGTTGTCATATTAGGCCAATAATACAGTTCTTTCAATCTGGCCAAAGTTTTAACGATACCTCCGTGTGCTGCATTAGGTGGAATATGAGCATTTCGTATAAGAGAATCGGTTAGAACTACCGGAATCCAAAGTCTCCACTGTAACGTGTTAAGAGGATCCGATTGTGATATCGAAGCACGTTTGAATACTAAGTTTTCAGAAACCTTTAAATCAGGTAGGTCATTATTGTTTTTCATAACAGTGTCCACTATCTCAGGATATTCTTCTAATTTAAACGCTTCGTCATCAGTATTTACCGATAAATTTGTATCATTAGTTGTTATTATCTCTTCCATATACATCCTAGACAATACATCGGGTACAATATTTTGGGGACCTTTTCTATGTTGAATATCAAATTCAAAGACCTGCAATCTTAGTGACCATCTCGCTAGTCTTCCGTTTAAATCTTTTAAATTCATTAGCCATTTTAAACTGGCATGGTCTGTAATGATGGTAAATGGAAGACCTTCAATATAGGGACGAAACTTTTTCACAGCTAATACAGCGGCTAAGCATTCCTGCTCTGTCACGCTGTAGTTTCGCTGGCATGAATTTAATTTTTGCGAAAAGAAAGCAATTGGTTTTTCATTTTTATCCTCATCATATTGAAAAAGTACTCCCCCAACACCTTGACTCGATGCATCGCATTGAATATAAAACTGCTGGGAAAAATTCGGATTGCTTAACAAAGGAGCAGTTATAAGAGCTGACTTCAAAGCTTCAAAAGCAGTCAAGGCATCGTCGGACATTTTAAAGCTTTTTCCTTTTTTCAGCGTGTCAGATAAAGGAGCTGATATTGCTGCAAAGTTGCGAACAAATCTTCTATACCAACCGCAAAGTCCGAGAAATCTTCGTACTTGTTTTTGCGTTTTTGGTATAGGAAAGTCCTTGATAGCTGACACTTTATCTGGGTCAGGCTTTATGTGACCTTGTCCTACAATATATCCAAGATATTTTACTTCCTTACAACAAAAGTTAGATTTCTCAACATTTATTGTGAGATTTGCTTTTTTGAGATACTCAGCTACCTTTGCCAGCAATACAAGATGTTCGTCAAAGTCCTTTGACACAATGAGCAAGTCATCAACATACACAAACACACGATCACGAAGCTCCGAAGGAATCACCTTATCTAATAAGCGGCAAAGTCTTTGAGATGCGTTGCATAGCCCAAAAGGCATCACCACAAATTGATATAAAGTTCTTCCGGGCACCGTGAACGCCGTTTTTTCCTTTGACTCCTCGTCCAATGGTATTTGCCAAAAGGCATGTTTTAAATCAATTGAACTTATGAAATGAGTATCTTTCATTCGGCTAATCAAACCTTCAATTGAAGCTAATGGTTGAGCATCATTTTTCGTATGCTGATTAATTTTACGAAAATCGAGGCACAAACGATTTTTACCATCTGGTTTTCGCACGAGCACCACTGGAGAGCTCCAAGGGCTCTGGCTCTCCTCAATCACTCCTAATGCAAGCATATTGTCAACTTCCTCATAAATCAAATTTTGAATAACCGGAGACACTGGGTAATGTCGTTGTTTTATTGGCTGTGTATCACCCGTATCAATCCTATGAGTTTCTAAAGTTGTTCTACCTAGACCAAGTTCACTAAATGAAGGAAATTGTTTTACGACATCTTCAAGCTCTTTTCTTTGTTCTTGCGTTAGGTCATGTTTTGGTTTCGAGTTATCGATATCTTCAGAAATGTCCAACTCGCCAACTATAGATGGTACAATTTTGAACTTCTTCCATAAATCTATACCCAAGTACAAAGATTGAGTGAGACTAGGCACAAGGTAGATGTCAATTTCTTCCGTTACGGAATCGTATTTGAGAGGAACTCTAATGCGGCCTACAACTTGTTGTTCTTTTCCATCTGCCGTTTTAACGAAATTTATATTTGGTACTATCTCAAATCCGAGTTCGTTAACTAGCTCTATACATCCCCTTCCAAGACATGTTATTGTGGCCCCACTATCAAGTAGGCCAGATATTGTTTTTCCCTTGATTTCAACATTTGCAAACATCCTTGGGTCTTCATTAATCCCCAAAGCAGACGTTTGCATCATTTTCTTAAATAGTTTGCGTTTTCGATGTCTTATTCTAGATTTTTCAAGTTTGGACGGACAGGACGACAAGTTTAAATCATCTAGATGGAAGATTCTAGCTTTTATTTCATTATATCTCTTAAGTCGTGTTTCGTAGGGTATTAACTGTGAAATTTTTTGTGAATTTGGTTGTGTTGTAGTTTCTGAATTCTGTTCTGGTGTAAGTATTTTCAAAATTGGAAGTGTTTTAGATATGTCTTCTGTTTGAGTGTCTACGGATGGTTCTTGGTCTAGTTTTCGGGTTGGTTTTGCGTCGAACGAGATTCCCCGAGTTTCATCTCGTTCGATCTCTGGTTTTCCTTACTTTTGCAGTTTTGACAATTAGGTGTGGTAACATTATCTGCACCACATTTGTAACAAAACAAGTTTCTTGTTGGAGAAGGACAATTCATGAAATTATGTCCCTGCTTCTTACAGTTGAAACAACGATAGTTTCTTTGGTCTTTTCTAAAATTGGATTCCTGGATTGCACATATGTTAGTCATGTCTTCATTATATTGAAAATCAAACGGTCTCTCTTCATATTCCATCTCATTTACATTATGTCGAACATATCTATTCTGATCACGAGAGAGGTTTAATTTTTCCGCTTTTCTACACTCATCTCTAAATTGTTCGAGTGAAAAAATTGGCATAGGGTAAATAAGGTGGAATAATCTGTTATTGACCTTGGATTTCAATATATGAAGCAATTGTCTTTCGGACATTGGTCTCTTCAGTTGATTTTTCAAATGAATCACAACATTGAAATAATCATCAAAACTTTCCTGAGGATTTTGACGTCTTTCAGTTATCTGTTGAATTATTTCAATGTCACTATCATAGCTTCTAAATTGTTTATATAAAGCTTGCTTAAGAGTTGGCCAATCCGGTCTAATATTTGTACGAAGATTTTGCCAGTACCATTCTTGTGCATTTCCAGATAAGAGCAAATGAAAGTTTCTTAGGATCTCTTCCCATGCACAATTATGACTTTGTTGCAAAATTTCAATTCTAAAAATGAAATCTTGGATTGACATTGATTTAGGGGTTCCATCATATTTGATCCCCCATCGATCAATTTCAACTCTTCGATTCACCAAATTATGATGAAATTCTTGTCTTGCAAAATCCTCTGGAATGAACTGGTTACCATTTAGCAAACCAACATTTTGCTGATTTTCATTTCTGCTATAAGAAGGATTTGGATTATTTGATTGAAATTGGATATATGAACTGTTCGGGTTCATTTGACTACGGACGGATGACTGAGCTAAATTTTCGACGTTATTTACTGGTTTTGGGAAATATCCCAGTTTTGAATTTTGGTTAATATTATGGGTATTTGAAATAAAAGTCGGATCTAGATCTGGTTTTGTCATCGTAAGATTTTCGTTCCTAGCTAAATTAGTTTCACGTAATGAATCTTGGATGCATTGCTTCATAACACCCATCAAAGATTTCATAATGGTTATTTGATTTTCTGCCATACTAGCATCTACCATAGTTTTGATTTGTGCCCCTAATGAAGTAGCATCCTTGTATTCTAATTGGTTTTTATTAAACGATGGTGAAGTTTTATCCTGTACAGGTGGATCCTGTATTACATTGGATTTATTTAATAAGTCAATAGGGTCTGTCGTTTCGTTTGGAGAAATATTAAATGCTTTTGGTAAAGGATTTGGCATATTAACATTTTCTAAAATATTCATGGATCGATTTAAAGGAGAATGTACTACCCTTTGTCCTATAGTTGATGAATTAATATTATCTAAATCTTCCTCGAATTCATGACTTAAATCTTTATTGGTTGATCTCGTTACCCTTTCCTTACTATTTTTATTTAATTTCTTTAATGATTTTTTTGGAATTGCACCCTTTGAATTGCTCATTTTAAATTTTTTTTTTTGTTTTGTTATGTTATCTATTTGTTAAAAATTTATTGCAATGAAAATTTAAAGTGAGATATGCGGCTTCAAAAAAAAAAGGTGAAAATTCGATTCATGTACGTGTGTTCTGTATATATGTATGTAAGTGGTATATGGGTATGTGTGCGTATGCATGTAGGTATGTGTTTATATGTAGGAAGACAAGGCATGCTTGCAAGAATCCTCCGGATCGGTTTGTTACTCATTCTGTCAGTATTTTAGTATTACTTTATAAAGGTATCACTCATAATAATTGAAATAATGGCTTATCTCTCCATAAAGCTTTACAAAGAAATCTCTTATCAATAGTCTAAATTTCTTGGATTCTTCCGTAAACAGAACTTACTGATAAGGTTAATCTTAGAATCTAACTCTTCAAGGTCAAACAATAAGTTAAATAAAAACGAAATGCGTTTATGAAAATTTTTGCATAGAGGATACAAAAGAAAGAAAATGAAATTAAAACAGTTACATACAAAAATTAAACGAAAATTATATTTTGATCACATTTCAATCTTACGATTGAAATCGCCAAAGTCGTTGGGCGCCATGTTTGTAATGAGCATGTGAAAGCAGCTGGCACGCTGGCGTAAGCTCGGCTTAGCTCGCCGTAATGGTCGGGGATCTTGCTGCTACTCTTTACAAATCAAATAAAAATCGTGCCATAACAAACGGAAATTTATCTACCGAACAATCAAGGAAATTAAAATCTCATTTCCCAAAAAAAAGAAATTGAAAATTAAATTGATAAAGAAAAGTATTTTTAGTGAAATTGATAATTTATTTGTTTGACCTCTCCAAAGAACTTGATAACAGAACCTTATCCATCAGTATTACTATTGAACTCTACCTAATCTTACCTACCATTTGAAAAGCAAAGATGTTGTTGCTTTTTGTGGGAGTCCCTCCTCGCTATGGCATCATCCTCATAATGCCACACCATGTCATCTACGTTCCCTATTTTCCTGCAGATAACCCTAATTGAAATAAATCTCACCTTTTTTTTATCCGCACCACATATCTCACCTTTTATTCTACTTTTAGTCCATTCTTATTTATTTAATGAATCTTCATGTCCAATCAAATGCGAGTTTATAATTATTTACAAATTGGTATTTTAATTTCATACCATTGAAAAACAATATACAAATTTATGAAACTAATTATAGTTGGACATTTAAAAACAAAAAAAACAAGATAATTAATGGATAAATGAACGAAATTACGTACTAAGAAGAAACTACACGTATTAATATGTGATATCTAAGTGAAATTTAAATATCTAGCCTAAAATTTCCTCAAAGGTGAAGCTGCGCAACCTAACCCCCCAGGATTACAACGATGTAATTGAAAAAAAAGAAACTTAATTTTAGGATTATATAGTTAAATTATTTAGTAGGTAATTTGTTTAATATTTTAAATGAAAATTAAATGAAAATTAAAGTTAGGTAGGTACTAAACAAAAATTTAAGAAAAAGAAAACGTTACTGAAGAATTAAATGAACCAAACAAATCTAAATGAACTTCTCAAACCGGGATTATGAAAAAGAAAAAAAAAAATTATATCGTTAAAAACACTATGATAACAAAAAAAATCAGCAACCGCCAATCCTGCATCTGCAGCCTGCATTCGATACCATAAATATGTATATTTTTTTTTTTTCAGTTTTTGTATCTTCTTTTAGGTATGTTTTCAGAGAAACTTCTCGAAACTAATTTTTATTTGTGGTAGGATTTCCTCTACCCCCCGATATGAAAGTAATATTAAAACTGGTACCTTGAAATTATCTTGTTTTGCAATGACCAATTAATTCTTGAATTTAAGTTGTCGATCTAGTTTCTTGATTTCCTGTGTTTCCAAATCCTTGTTGTTTTTATCGCTGACGGATCCTGCTTCACTTAATGCTATCGCAGTCGCTATCCCCAGGAAAATTCGAGATGGAATGAAAAACTCTATGGTTTCTTTTAAACAAATTCTATGCATCGACAGCTACACAAAAAAAATTAACTTATCTATAGATTCTATTATGCATAGATCCTTTTATCTTACCTAAAACTCGTTCCTTATTTATTTTGCTTTAAGATACATATAATGTATCAATGGTAGATTTATTTGTTTAAATCTTTTACAGAATGCTTTTAAAATTTTCTTTCACAGTATGATTGACTTTTTCTATTTTATATTTTATATTTTATAACTTATCACCTTCCAGTTAGAATTCAAACTAAATAAAATTTTGTGAAACGAAAATAAATGAAACTTCAAAACAAACAACAAAAAAAAACTAATGCTACTGAAATCAAAACTAATAGATATGCTACAGTATTTTTCTATACAGTGCATTAATTGAAATTATGTTTTCAAAACAGCTAATTTTATTTTGTTTGATTGAAAATACGATGACCATCCTCACTTATAACTATATCATATTCTATCAAGCTGCTGCTACATCCTTTCAACGACATATGTTAAAATTGTCCTGGAAATTATTTTTCTCATAAGCATAGAGAAGTAAGGTCACATAAACTGGTCTTAATGTCAGTACCGTGGATGTCAGTACCGTGGCACCGTGAACTTTAATTCAATTATTTCTTGCAGTAATATTTACTTTTTACCAATTTTCTTCATTAAAACGGTAGCAATACCTCGAAAGAACGAAACAAAAATAATTACGTCCGTGCAATAAAAACTAAGTAATAACCCAGCACAACGAAAAGGGCTTCCATTCAGAAGATTAGACTACAAAAACGAAACGTGTCGAAAAATGTCAAGAGGTCAAAACATAACAAATAATCTAGAATTTCAACAAAAGTATAGTCAAAAAGAGAGAAAACAAAATACAAATAAAAAAAGTAAAAGAGCTTCATTATCGTCTATTCCAGTTTAAATACACTTCAAGATATTTTTTGTTCTTTGAGAGTTGTAGCAAAATGCTTTTACAGATTTGATACTCTGACTAAATGAAGCCACAAAAATGAAACAAAAATTGTTCCCAAAAAGTTTTAGTTTTTAAAATTAAAAAAAAAAAAACAATCACAATTGGCAGAGAATCACCCATATGTACCTACTGCTACCTTTACTGTGACGTTAATAGTGAAAAATTAATTTATTTGATTTCTTTTTTCAAATTTGGACTTTAATTTTTCTTGAAATGCAAATTAACCTGCAATTTTGGAGCCTAACGGCGAATTTCTAAGTAGGTATCAACTTTTCTGAGAAAAGGACTTTTATACTAACTAAAGGCAACAAAAATTAACCTTGGCGGACAATAGATGAAATAGAAGGCACCAATGAATCAGCTAGACTAAGGAAAATTCTCTCCAAAGAGCCATTTACCTTAGGTTCCTTAAAGGAACCAAGTGGTCGCTGGACAGCGTCATGCCGTTAAACTCTTAATTAGTGCTCACTTACCCGTGTGTAGCTCCAACCCGAGCGAGCTATAACCAAGAAATTGAGATATATCTATATAGAACACAGAACACGGATATTGTAACGGAAGACAAGATTAAATGGGCAATAAATTCTTTCTCCCCTTACAAATCCCCAGGACTAGATGGCATCTTTCCAATGATGTTACAAAAAAGTGAAAACCTCATTACTTCATACCTGAAAAACTTATTCTCAAGTAGCCTCAGATTGGAATATGTATGTTCCTCAAGCATGGCGTCAAGCTTGTATTTATCTCGAAGGCTAAAGACTATATACCAATCAGTCTCACGTCGGCGTCGTTTACTCTTAAAAGTTTCGAGAGATTGTTGGACATCTATATTCGCAGCTCACTGAACCCGGAGGTGATTTCTCCAATGCAGCATGCCTATACGAAATGCAAAAGCGTAGAAACTGCACTTCACTGTGTTGTTAATACAATTGAAAAAACTCTCAAAGACAAGGAATACACTCTTGCTGCCGTTCTAGATATTGAAGGAGCATTCAGTAATGTGGAAAACGATGCAGTTAAGAGAGCCCTTGTAGAGCTGAATATAGAAAACTCAATTATAAATTGGACTATGTGCATGTTAAAAAACAGGCATATCGATACAGAACTTGGAGAATTACGTTTAATAGTATCCACATCCAGAGGAACACCCCAGGGAGGGGTGCTTTCTCCGCTTCTTTGGATAGGTACTAGTTATGAACGAAATTCTTGTAAAATTAAAATGTAGTGGAGTCAAAGTAATAGCTTATGCAGAGGACCTAGTACTACTTGCAACAGGTAAATTCCCATCCACTATTAGTGAACAAATAGAATATGCCCTGTCAAAGGTCAACACATGGGCAAAGAATTATGGTCTAATGGTCAATCCATTGAAAACAGAATTGATTCTCTTCACTAACAGAAGGAAAATACCAATGTTTAGATTACCATCGCCATTGCCGGGACTCCACTCAAAATCTCGGATCAGGCCAAATACTTGAGTGTGATTCTTGATAAGAAACTGAACTGGGGTCTTAACACTAATAGACCAAGAGCCCACAGTAATTTTTGCGTGTGAACGATAACACAAAAAAATTGTTCTTATTCGATAGTATTTATAATTTTATTTTCAAATGTAACAGCTATATTATTCAATCCAGGTGTAAGTAAAGTTTAAGTGAATTTTAAACCTGTTCTATTAACTCGCATTTTTAAACTTTTCAATTTAAACTTTTGTTCATAATATTCACTCAAAACGCGCATTAAACTCGGCGGATTTAAAAAACATTACAACTGGATGTAAAATTGTTTAAACTTGACTATACACCGATTTTAAACATACGGAATGTCAATAATTTTACATTTGCCAGCACGTTCTTCCTGTTTCTTCGTTTCTTGTTGTTGTGTTTCAAATTTTATCTTTCAAAATTTAAAAAAATTGAGCTGGCGTTTGAAAAAAAAAAATCAAAACAGTGAAATTATTGCATATTAATTTATCTCAATTTATGTATGTATGTATAATAAATTGATACAAGAAAATGTCGAATCGCAAAAAAAAAGGTGATGGTTATGGAAGCAATAACACAAAAAAGAGGAAAACGTTTTTCCCAAACCGAAAATATTTCCTGAAATCCACATCATCATAATCATCGACGCAAGCCCGCTTGTACATGCGGTACACTCGACGAGAATGACGTTGATTCTCCATCTAGTCCAGAAATTCTTCTTTTGACGACGAAGACATCACCATTTCATTTATAAAATCCATTTTATTTTGTTGCTTTTTTATTATAATAATGTACATATGTGCGTAAAAACTTCAAATATGACTTTGCTTCGCTTAAATGAGTGAATGTACTGAAAATCTAGTTTACACCCGGGTTAAACTGCTTTAACAGCTCTCTGGAGGGCAGTTAAAATTGAATCGGGTTAAACGCGACAAAGTTTAATAAATAGCGTTTATTACCGGGTTTTAATAGTGAATATTATGCGCTTGGGTTGAAGTTTTGAGACTTAACTCACTTTGAACCAAGGTGTAAATTAAAAACCGGATTAATTGACTGAATAATATCGCTGTAAGCGTCTTGCAGTTTGTGGTTGGGGCAGTTATGAGTAATCCTGCATCCAAAACGCATTTTTTTCGGCAGATTAAATAATTGTGATAACACCTAAGATAACATTTAATTATATAGAACTTAATGCCCTGATATCAAATATGGTGGTCCAAGACGTTTTGCAGGCGGCCTTCTCCATGACAGACGCTCCTGAAATATGCGAAAAATCGGTTTTTCAAATAATTGTGATAACAAAAAAATTTTGATTCCTACATGTAGAGGAAGCTAGCGTGATTACGAAAATGATGGTCCAAGACGTTTTGCGGGCGGCCTTCTGCCTGACAGACGCTTTCGAAGTTGGCCAAAAATCGATTTTTTAAATAATTGTGATAACACAAAATTTTTTTTCGTTTGTGTAGAAAAAGCTCACCTGATTACAAAAATAGTGGTCCAAGACGTTTTGCAGGCGGCTTTCTGCCTGACAGACGCTTTTAAAGTATTATTTCATTCAATTTTCCTTTTAGTCACAACACATTTTTTCTTTAAATAATTGTAATAGTCCAGTCAATTTGTGCTTCAAAAGGCTCTTTGCGAGCAAATTGTGGGGTAGTTTTGATTTTGTCCCTCCCTTATGTTTTCGGGGATGCTGAAACCGAATCTGAGGTTTGCCAACAAAATTTCGTGAAGCAACATGGAAAAAAACGCAAAAAATGATGCAAAAAAGCATTTCTTGGGAGTTTTTCACTAATGGCTCGAAAACTACCAAGTATTGGAAAATAACATCAAAATACACATTGAAAGTATGCACGATTTCGAATAAATCTCTATTTAAGATTTTTTTCTACGACAACCCATTTGGACTCAAGCGCTAGTCGGAAATTGACGTATTTTTACTGTTTTCGAAAATCCACTCGAAAGCTCTAAGAAATTACTTTGTGTGAAAAATTTGAATTTTTGTCTATAACATGAACCAAGATGTACTTTTCTGATGCTCTTTAATGCGCTGAGTTCGAATCTGCCCTTGAAATTACTCTATCACGTCACGTTTTTGAGATATTCGAATCTAAAAATTAAAAAAAAAAATGTATTTTTTACTAGCGCTTGAGTCCAAATAGGTTGTCGTAGAAAAAAATCTTAAATAGAGATTTATTCCAAATCGTGTATACTTTCAATGGTATTTTGATGTTATTTTCGAATACTTGGTAGTTTTCGAGCCATTAGTGAAAAACTCCCAAGAAATGCTTTTTTGCATCATTTTTTGCGTTTTTTTCCATGTTGCTTCACGAAATTTTGTTGGCAAACCTCAGATTCGGTTTCAGCATCCCCGAAAACATAAGGGAGGGACAAAATCAAAACTACCCCACAATTTGCTCGCAAAGAGCCTTTTGAAGCACAAATTGACTGGACTATTACAATTATTTAAAGAAAAAATGTGTTGTGACTAAAAGGAAAATTGAATGAAATAATACTTTAAAAGCGTCTGTCAGGCAGAAAGCCGCCTGCAAAACATCTTGGACCACTATTTTTGTAATCAGGTGAGCTTTTTCTACACAAACGAAAAAAAATTTTGTGTTATCACAATTATTTAAAAAATCGATTTTTGGCTAACTTCGAAAGCGTCTGTCAGGCAGAAGGCCGCTTGCAAAACGTCTTGGACCAGCATTTTGTTAATCAGATGAGCTTCCTCTACACATACGAAAAAAAATTTGTGTGTTATCACAATTATTTAAAAAATCGATTTTTGGCTAACTTCGAAAGCGTCTGTCAGGCAGAAGGCCGCCCGCAAAACGTCTTGGACCATCATTTTCTTAATCACGCTAGCTTCCTCTACATGTAGGAATCAAAATTTTTTTGTTATCACAATTATTTGAAAAACCAATTTTTCGCATATTTCAGGAGCGTCTGTCATGGAGAAGGCCGCCTGCAAAACGTCTTGGACCACCATATTTGATATCAGGGCATTAAGTTCTATATAATTAAATGGTATCTTAGGTGTTATCACAATTATTTAATCTGCCGAAAAAAATGCGTTTTGGATGCAGAATTACTCATAACTGCCCCAACCACAAACTGCAAGACGCTTACATTTGAAAATAAAGTTATAAATACTATCGAATAAGAACAATTTTTTTGTGTTATCGTTCACACGCAAAAATTACTTAGTCTATAAAGAAAGCTTCCGTAGCGTTCTATTCCTGCAACAGGATCTTTGGAAAATCCTGGGAACCCAACCCAAAAATTATCAGTTGGATGTAGACGGTAATAGTTAGACCGATACTTATCTACGGTTTTATTTAGTTTGGTCGAACACGACTGAGAAAGCAATAAACCTGAAAACCTTGTCAAAAGTTCAAAGATTAGCATACGTAGGTAATACGGGGGCGTTGGAAACCACTCCCACAGCGGGACTGGAAGCGATAATACTCAACTTGAGACCCCTAGATCTATTCGTGCAAGAATCTGCAGCATACAATGCCCTGCGGCTAAGCCAGACTAAATACTGGAAGCAAAGCACATCGGGCCATATTTAGATTCTGCAGAGATATGAGGGAAATAATTTTTGTGCAGACTACACAGCACCCCATTTTTACTTCAACAGACCCTTCACTACTGGGAAAACAACCAACCTTTCAGTAATGAATCTACTATAAATGTCTTCACTGATGGTTCGAAGATGGACACTGGAGTTGGTGCAGGAATTTTCTGGTAAACTCTGGGACTAGCTAGCTCCTTCAGACTTCCGGACTTTTGCAGCGTCTTCCAAGCCGAGGTCTTAGCAGTGACAAAAGCAGCTACGCAAATATCAATGATGGCGATACCACGAGCTGATATCACCCTCTTTATTGATAGCAAAGCAGCAATAAAAGCAATTTCTGCCTCCCAGATACTTGTAACTTGCTGCCACGAAGAGCTTAGGGTTTTTATGGCATACAGCATTACAATACACTCTGCTGGGTTCATGGTCACAGTGATCTACAGGGAAACGAAAGAGCTGATGAGCTGTCAAGAACCGGATTCGTTGCTTGATTCAAGTCAAGCCGAACAGCATATCAAAGTACCAACCTGTAGCATCAAACAGGATATTGGTAACACAATATCAGAAAAAAATAATGAAAGATGGAATCTGCTTGAAACATGCGGCACAACTATAAAGTTATGGCCAAATTTCAATAAGCGGAGAACAGACAAAATTATGGCAATGAACAAGAAACATCTCCGTTTCCTTGTCAGCATAATCACCGGCACAACCTACTGAGATACCACAAAAAGAAAATGAGGCTCAGTACTGACGACCTTTGCCGAGGGTGCAGCGACGAAGAAGCACATGAGGATACCTTACACTTCTTTTTTTCCTCTGCCCAGCACTCTGTCATTAAGGAAAGAAACTCCTATGAAATCATATGTATGACGACCTAGAGGAACTTTCTAGAACTTCGGCTAATAGCCTTCTGAATTTCACCAACGCCTCTAAATGGCTTGACTGCTAATAGAACACATTAGTTTTTACATTAAGTGGAATGCAATTTACTAGGGTTTCACAACGGATCTACATAGATCTAAGTGTGACGGTAACAAGATCAACTGTCAGCCCTTTTACCAAATCTCACATATGCTAACTTCACAGTGAAGTTAGCAGTACAGTGTGATTTTTTTTTATGTAAGAACTTCAAAATTTGGGGTGATCGTTTTCTTTAAATGCAAACTAAACTGCAAGTTCATAGCCTCATTTCAGATACTAGCTAGCCCGGTTACTGAGAAAAGGACAGGCACTGCTTACTTCACAGTGAAGTTAACATTACAGTCGGTTACACCCACTATTTGGTGAACTGCAAAATCCGGAATAGAAATGCATACAAAATGCAAAAAAAACTGCAAATTCCTGCCATGGTCCCATTGGTCTAGCTCAAAATTGTTATGCTGACTTCACACGATATATATTATATATAAAATATGTATTAGGGTGGTGCTTATTTTTTTAATTTTTTGAACTTCTTTCGTTTGACATTTAAAACCAAAATGCCTCCAATGGGGCATTTTCTTTTGTAATGGAACTGCAACTGTTCACCAAGAGTTGCCTTACATTTTTCACGGGAATTACTCGTGAATGAAAACTCTCCACACAGATTCATGAGAACATTCACGGGTGAACAAAAATGCAAAGCAACTTTGACGAATCGAAAAATGCCGTTAATTACATAGAAAACATCACATGACAAAATTGAATGTTTCACAACTAATTAACGACTAATTAATGGCAAATAATCTAGGAATAACATATTAAGCTTTGGACGTTCTTACCACTTTTCGAAAAAAAACATAGAAAACATAGAACGACAAATTCACAATTATCAGAAATAATTAACGGCTAGTTAATGGTAAATAACTAAGCCATTTTCAGGTATTACTTTGCCAACTTGATGTCAAGCTACCCAAAACATAAAAAACATTTCACGAAAAATTCAAAATTGTCACAACTGATCGAAGACTAATTAGTGGCAAACTATTAAGCCATAAACAGTTCAGTATTAGTAGTTTGAATCCCTTTTTAAGGTTGTGCTCTGCTAACTTGATGTGAAGTTAACGAAGAATAAAAAAAAACATTAAGGGTATTCATGCAACGTCGTAAGTTTACAAATTGTGTAAAATGATAAGTTTACGCAAAAGTTTGCATGAACGACCTCTTTATTAATTTGGTTAAATGCTGTGTAATTGAATCAGCTGTTCGTTAAATGTCAAATATTTGGGCGCGTTCGGCTTGGGTCGAGGAGTTGGTTTTACAGATAATGCATTATGGTCTGTTTATTTGCATGTGTGTGTACAAATATATATTTGTTTTAATAGATACGTGTAGTTAGTACTCCTGTTAATTCAATTATATTTGTTTTGTATTGAAATAAATACATCAATGCCATTCATTTTGCTGGAATCTCAATACCATTTCAACTCAACTCAAGTGACAAGAACCTGGAGCTCCCGATCCTGCTCGTAAGCATAGTCATTTTTAAATAGAGAACCTCTCCCGAACCAACGTGAAGTCGGAAACTCGGAAGGATAAAACAAAATGTAAAGCTAGAACTATTAAGGCTTTCTCAAACCAATGCGAAATATTTGGAACGTCAACGAAATTTTTGCCTGTCAAAATCAATGGGATAAAAACCCACGAAAAGTTGCTTTCCAAACAGTCATAAGAAGAATTGAGGAATATTCCACTTAAGTTAAATGAATCATCCCTCTCTTTTTTTCGTTCCACCTTCACCAAATGTCAGTTTCACTCCCGTGAGATGAGTATGATTTTCATGTTTTCATGATTTTCATCAACCGACCACTTCAGTTAACTATCAACAATTATTATAGTCCTACCTTAATATAAATGACAATAGTCGCGTTGTTAGGTAGAAATATATTAGTCGCAAGCTCACGGCAGTGGTTGGATGTAAATCAGCGAATACATACAAATCATATGTCACGCCCATAATGTACTTTTCTTCATTTTCGTTAACTTTTGCTTTCGGAAGTGAATAGAGCGCCCCCGAGTACACTTCGCGGAAGTGAAACTGAAATTTGTTGAGGTAGGAACGAAAAAAAGAGAAACAGTGAATTATGGCTTTGTTCTGATTTTGACAATTCAGAAAGATACTTTGCATTGGCTATCTAATGAAATCTGTTTCTTACAGCTTCCGACTATTTAGAATCTCCCGAACCAGTGTGAATCATTCGTTGACCACAACAAAAACATTAATAACAACACGTTGTTGTAAATGAAAACAACACGTTCGTCGTCGTCAACGAAAGATTCGCATTGGTTTGGGTGAGAATTTATAGTTGAACCTTAATAATTTACGAAAAGTAGCTTTCCTAAAGGCCAACACGAAATTAAAGTGAATGATCTCAATACTAAAAAACAACAAAAAACTGTCTTTGTGAATGCTTCGCTATAATTTGGGCAGAGCCCAAATGAGAAAATGTAGACCTTCCAATCATTTTTTTTTTTGTGTAAACTACGTTTTAATTCACAACTTTTATCACCAACTAATTGCAATGCAATAATTACAGAACACATTCAGTGCTTTTTTAGTTCTCCGAGATATCATTTATATCATGTCTCTAAACATGCCTTATTCTAAAAGTCACAAACACGCCTAATTCAATCTCTAAAAGTCACAATGACGTTTGGATAAGTTTAACCAAATATTTGGTTAATTTTCCGCAGCAAAATCCTTGGATAAAATTAACCAAATTGTGTAAACCATTTCCCATACAAAATTTGACAGTTCATTAACCAAAAGATAAAATTAACCAAATCGCAAACTTATCTAGTGTTTTACGCAGTTGCATGAATACCCCTATTGAAAAAATTGCACGATTGAATTCAATTTTTCACAACTTATTAATGACTAATTAATGGCAAACTATTAAGCCATAAAACATTAAGTATAAGAAGTTTTTCACGCTTTTCGAGTAGTGTCATGTTAGCAAAGCACCCAAAAAAAAAACATAGAAAACATTGAACGAAAATTCGAAATTGTCACAACTAATTAACGACTAATTATCCACCTACCCATTTTTCGATTCGTCAAAGCTGCTTTGCTAACTTGACACCCATAGAAAACAAAAAACCCAAAAATACATAGAAAACATCGCATGACAAAATTGATTTTTTCACAACTAATTAACGCCTAGTTAACAGCAAATTAATGAGCACTAAAATATTAAATTTTAGAAGATTTTACCACTTTTCAAAACAAAAAACATAGAAAACATAGAACGAAAAATTTGAAACTGTCACAACTAGTTAATGACAAATTATACATCTATCCATTTTTCGATCCGTGAGAGTTGCTTTGATATCAAGTTAGCAAAGCACCCAAAAAACATAGAAAACATTGCACGATCAAATTGAATTTAACACAACTAACTAACGACTAATTAACGGCAAATTATTAAGCCATAAACCATCAGGTATAAGATGTTTTTACTGATTTTCGAGAGGGTGCTTTGCTAAATTGAAATCAAGTTAGCAAAGCACCCAAAAAAACATAGAAAGCAACAAATTCGAAATTGTCACAACTAATTAACGGCAAATTATCCAACTAATCATTTTTCGGTTCGTCAAAGTTGCTCTGCTAGCTTGACACTCATAAATGAATCACAAGTATGTTCTAAGCTTAAAGATTAATCCAAATCAAGAGCTACAGAAATTTTCTCTGAAATAATGAAACAAACAAAATATTTTGTGGGAGAAACCTGTTTTACTGTTCTAGATGGGCGTTAACAAAAATTGAAAAAAAAAAAACTACATACAAATGCTCTGTAGTGAATTTGAAGCAAATCTTTTCAGTCGATACTACGATAAAAATCAATTTTGTGGGTTCTTCCATACTCTTAAATCGCTTTGTTAAGTTTGATTAAAACTTCGAATTTTGGTCTACACAAAATCTACACTTCTCTTAAGAGCAAGTAAAAAGGATAAGAAATGTCATGGTACTTTGCTGTACTTTTGCTTACTTTTCTGGATTCAATTTAAAGCAATATTTATGTACATTTCATTCCTTTTTTTATAATTTAAGTCCCACTTCTCCCCAATGCCCGATTGTCCCGATTTCCAATATAAATATTTTTCCTATGTCCTTTTTGCCTTTGTCTTTAAGAAAACCAAACCAAGAAACTTTGCACCAAAGACATAGCCCAGTCAGTGGCGGATTTCGAATTAATGTACACAAAATAGATATATTTCTTTGGATTGATATAACCCCAAGCTGACTGGTTTTCACCTCTAGTACATTCAATTATATCTCAATAAAAAAAAGGCTATGACTTTTAAAAAAGACAGCGCCAAGATTTTGTTGTGTTAAAGGCATAAAAATCAGTACTTACATATATGCAGTAAAAACCTCCTGGACAGTGGTTTTTCGTTTGAAAAAAATATCACTTTGTTCTTTTTGAGTTCTTATCGTTCATTACAGAATGTTAGTGCTGTAATTTTTCTGAAATAGAGAAGGAGGGTTGTATATGAGGAATTTTATATTTCCTGTAAAAGAGTAAAAGTTCTGTTTTTTTGCGGATCGACTCCCAGTTCACAGCGGACCGCCCAGGTTATAAGCTTGTTTGAAACTTTTTTAAAAATGTTTGGATGCTTTAGCAAAGTCATCCACATAAATAATCTGTTTGTACACTTTTAGGCGTTTCAGCAGCTCTTTTAATTTTGAGTTCCAAAAGAAAAATGAATAGACCACCACCTTGCGGCATACCTCTACTGACGAATTTATTTGCACAAAAGCCGATTTGAAGCGAACCTACAGAGATGACAGTACAAACCAGAGAATATTAAATAAAGAACTCAATCTTTCGTACGTTTCACCCACCAAAACCCATTTGTTTACATTGTTGAATTTGTAATTCTCGACGAAGTAAAGATAGCTATATCTAAACTTAAGTGCAATAAAGCTGCTGGAGCTGATGGTCTTGCAGCTGAGCTATTCAAAGGGGCTGGCAATGGATTGGTTAGGAGTATGCACCAGCTCATCTGTAAAATATGGTCGGAGGAAAGCATGCCCGATGAATGGAACCTAAGCATTGCTTGCCCGATCCTCAAGAAAGGCGATCCTCTGGACTGCACCAACTACAGAGGCATCAGTCTTCTTAATATCTCCAACAAGATCTTCTCTGCCGTACATTGTGAACGCCTGAAGCCATTCGTCAACAACCTGATAGGTCCAGATCAGTGAGGTTTTAGGCCAGGGAAGTCCACCATCAACCAAATATTCCAACTATGGCAGATCTCAGAAAAAACCCACCAGTTTCGAACCAATACCCATCACCTTTTCATCGATTTCAAGGCCGCGTATGACAGCATGTATGGAGACGAGCTATATAGTGGTGCTTTTCGTGAGTATGGAGAAGGAAGCTAAGAAGATGGGGTTAACGGTGAATTAAAGCAAAACGAAATATATGCTGTCAACAAGAAAGAACACCCAACACCGACGTCTAGCACAGAACGTCACTATAGAAAGCTATAATTTTGAGGTGGTCAGAGACTTTCTATACCTAGGATCCGCTATAAGCTCAGCGAACGATACCAGTGCTGAGATCCAACGAATAATTACTCTTGCCAATCGCTGTTTCTTTGGACTAAGAAGGCAGTTGAGAAGCAAATTCCCTCTCGGGCAACTTAACTGTCCCTGTATAAGACGCTTATCATCCCGGTCCTGATGTATGGTGCAGAGGCATGGATACTGTTAACGGTGGATGAGAACGCGTTAGGATGTTTTGAGAGGAAAATTCTCCGGGTGATTTTTGGTCACGTCTGCATAGATGAGGAAAGGAGAAGAAGATACAACAACGAACTGTATGGGCTGTACAGTGACATCGACCTTGCCACAAAGGTGAAAAGCCAGCGACTGAGATGGCTGGGTCACCTAGAGCGAATGGCCACCAATGTCCGGCCCGGAAAGTCTTTGCGTGGGACAGCGCAGTAGAGGTGGACAACGTAAAAGTTGGCGCACGCAAGTGGAAGAGGACCTCAACCAACTTGGCGTGCGAAACTGGAAACAGCTAGCTAGAAAACGAGCCGGCTGGAAGAAGCTTGTTGGTTGAGGCCTTGATCCACCCCGGACTGTAGCGCCACCTTAAGTAAGTATGTAAGTAAGTAAGTAACGCGACCGGCACCGAATAAGGTGTGACCACAAATAATTATATACAGATGTCTCACCTCCATAGAAAATTCTGTCTTCAAAAATTTTATCAGCCGACAAATCATCAGCCGACAAAATGCTTTTGAAGTGGATTTCATGAGAAGAAGAGAATTTTAAGCCGACAAATATCCAAGAAGAAAAAGCTTTTTCTAATAAGAAAAGAGATCAACATGGAAAACTCTTTGAATACTTTTCTCATTAACACAAAAACAAATGACAGAAGAATTTCTCTCACACAAAAAAAAAATGAAAGATATAGGAGAAATTTAGCTTTGTGGGTAGCTATGTAGATTTTCAGATGTTTTTTCTTCTGCGGAGTTGGTTTTAATTACTTTGCTATTCAGATGCAGATCGTGGACACTGGCATTGTGATTTTGAAAAGAGAAACAGCAAAATTATTTTTGGTGCGACCTTAGCATATGACACATGTTTTTAAGGTAGTTTTTTAATGCTGCATCAAATGACATCAAAACCAAGTCGGCCTCCCTGAAAGAAGTTATTGTCATTTTTTTGTATGGATAAATATATTTTCTTACTGTTTCTTTTTCCATTTTTGTAAATGGGTAGGTACCTACTTCTTTAGTAGTTCAAGTAATATGGAAACAGTTTTGTAATTGCTAGAAAATAGAAATACATTGATAGTAGGTAGCACATTTTAAACACTTTTTATTTCAATTCTATCAAAAAATATTGGTATGCATTCATATTAGTTCTTTAAAAACCTTTCGCTATCGGCGATACGTAAGTTTTAGTTGTTTTTTTTTTCAATAAAACCGTGACATTGAAGGATTGGTTACTTCATCAGACAATTTGTATAAAGTTTAATCATAAATCACTGGTATATTTGGCTTTTTTTCTATTTTATAATTTTTTTGAAAATATTTGAAAAGACAATTAAAAAAATATTTAATCAATTGGAATATGTATTCAAATTCAGAATTATTACAAATATTAACAAAAACTGATCTATAGGCGGCGATTAAAATTAAAAAGGTCACGGAAAAGGGAATAACTTTTTTGATATGTATGTATGTAGTAATGTACTAGCAAAATTTAAATAAAATTGGTCAAACTGTTTTTGAAAAAGAAAATGGAAAAAATGACGTGAAAAAAAAATATTTACTTAAGCTCATTAGAAGCGCTTTTTACAAAAATAAAAATGGCTAAGCTATTGAATATACACCTCAAGGAGTTAGGGTGCGTTTATGCTAAAGCTGAGATAAACAATCCGAGCAGCTATGTGAGCAACGATGAACTCGAAGATCGAATCACAGCTTTTATGCTGTGTTCATATTGGAGCGTCGATAACTGATATTTTCTTAAACAAATTACACTGGTCTGCAACGAAAATCGCCTTTAAACCAAAATATACTTTTCCAAAGGATTTTGGCATGCTGAATCCCAATCTGAAGTCAAAATTACTCTAGCACGTCACGTTTTTGAGATATTCCAATTCAAACATGTCAAAAACCCGTTTTTTGGGTACTTTTGACGTTGAATTTCTTCACTGAGAGAAACTTTTTTTAAAACTAATAACAGGACCTGAAAGAGCTATATTTCATCTTTCTAAATCATTTAAAATCTTTTTAAAACTCGTTTTCCTTCCAAAGATATTGTAAATTCAAGGACATCATCCAAGAACTACTTAGCTCTTATACAGCTCTTAGTTGCAACATGTCGCTGAAAATTCATTTTTTGGACTCCCACTTAAATTTTTTCCCAGTTTACCTTGGTGCAGTTTCAGATGAACATGGTGAATGGTTTCATCAAGACATGATGCACATAGAACGAAGATATAACGGGAATGGTCAGAAGCAGCGCTGGCAGATTTTTGCTGGTCAATTTTTCGTCAGACAATGGAAAATATGAAAAGAAAAAAAGCTACAAAATAATGTGTTTGAGGAAAAAAAAGTTATAGTAAATTGTTTATTGGATTTTTGAATTTATTTTATTTTTAAGCTACTTTTTTAAGGTGTCGTTCGGTAGAATCGGTGTGTTTTTTTATATCGTAAAATATTTTACCAGTTTTTTATACAGAAGACTCAGTGAAAAATATACTAATGGGAAAAAAGTATTTGGGATTTTAAAACGCTTAGTGGTTCCTTTTTTAAAGTCTTTGATTAAAATTTATTTAATATACTTGAGTTTATGAATATCAAATATAGGGAAATTCTATTATTTCCCAAAAAAAAATATGTTTTTTACAGCGTAAATCATAAAAACTACGAAATTTCTGTTGTATTTTTTAAATAACGGTTAAAAATAAAGGTGAACATTGATGGATGATGACAAATCTGGTTTCATGTGAAAGCTTATATTATGTGGAGTAAATCCTCCAAATTTGAGCAGAATACGCCCAATAGTTTTTTTTTACCAGGTCAACCAAGTCTAAGAGGGCTCTTTTTTACAAATCAATCATATTTTTCAAAAATCAATTTAAAAAAAACTGGACGTGATAGAATTTTTCTGAAACCAGATTTAGATTTTTTTTATAAAAAGAAACATTTAAAACCTTTTTTAAATATTTATTTGTAAGGTAGTAAACATTTTAAAAATAATTATTTTTCTGGGTTTAATCGGACTCGCCTTCCCATTTGAGAAAAACTTATTTTACAAAATCTCAAAGAGTTTGTTAGAATTTTGGAAACTTAACATTTAATTTTCCCTTGAACCGGTTTTTATTCTAAATCAATTTTTGTTTTATATCCTAATCTTAGGGCTTTTAGGTTAAAACAAGTGGAAATAAATACCTAACTATTTTTATGAACAAGAATTTGTTTTCTGTCAACTTTATTTTGTGTAACCCCAAATAAAAATTTATTAAATATAAAAACATATTTTTACCATTTCGTTCGTTAGTCTTGTAGAAGGGGGTTAAGGAAGGTTGGGCCCTTCTTTAATTAACTTTGAAGAAATAATTGACTTTTTTTTCAAAAAGAGGAAGGTAAATTTTAATTTATTTTAAATTTTGCCGGAGAATTTGATTGCTTGTACTCGCCCAGCTGTTAATTTGGCAGAAACTATTGGAATTCAAGGTTTTTTTTTGTATGCGTACCTCTGTTTTGTGTAAAGGATGTCATTAAAAAAAGTAGTAAATCACTAAGTTGCTTTGTGCTACAAGACAAAAGCGAAAAATTGGTCTTTTAAGGGCTAAGATTTTAAGGCCAAAAATAACGGCTCTTAAACTATATTTGCAATAACAATAAATTAATTTTTAGTACAATACCGTGAGCTTTAAAGAACGTTTTTTTTTGGTAATAATGGCTCAAGAACGTCAGGTTTTTAAGATATTTCTATTTATATCTTAGAAGTCCTCTTTTCTAATTTATGAAATTAGCATGTTTTTATATAAAATATGTAATTTAAGATGAAAGCTAACAACGAATTAGCAATTTCTCGAAGCGGAATGCAAGTACCTATTTAAAAGATCAAAAAAGAATTTGAAGGAAATGTTTATGCCTCAAAATAACAAAATTATTTAAAAAAAAACACTTAGGAAATATCTAATAAAACCCGAAATTTACCGAAAATCGAGCTATTTTTCAAATTTTATACTGAAATACCTACTTCAAAAACGTAACATACTAGAGCAGTTATGAAACCAGATTCGGATTAAGCTCAGCAAAAACCACCAGAAAAGTATAGACATATCTGTAGTGTTTTGTAGAACCATGATACCTAGGTAACTCCATTTTAAAACTTGCGTCTTTAAGTCCACTTAACATTAAGCTAGATGCTGGAGCCCAAACGAGTCTACCGATTTTCTTCAATTTTGGAATATTTATGAGCACAATCTTTGACAAGTTATATTTCAAATTTGAAGGAAATCAGTTCATCCGTTTAAGCTCTAGGTCGATGAAAAGTGGACGTAAAGACGCAAATTTTTAAAAGCAGTTATAATATTTCTACCAAACTACGGATTCTAGGTAGGTATGTTACTGGTTTCAAATTCAAATTTTGTTACACAGTATTATTATAGCAGTTTTTTCCTACAGCATTATTTTTCTACAGTAGATAATCCTACCTGCCTAGATATTTGATACCATTTTTTATAATCTATAAGTACAACAAAAAATTATATACAAATCCATCTGTAAACCCATCTTTGGAATTTAATAAAGTTTATTTATATAAAAAGAATACGTTACCTTTAAAAAAATTCCCATACCTAGGTAGGTAGGTACATTGCCTTTCTTTCATTTTTTAGCAGACACACAAATCTTATCAAATCAAATCACACAAAAATTCATCATAATCCGAATCACTCACAAATATTATTTTTCCTAACTTAATCAAGAAAATCTTTAAAAAGGCAGATAAATTCAAATACCTACATACAAACATATGTATCTACATCTATGTAACTAATACCAAAAATTCTGTTTTGGTTTCCTTTAATGAATACACAAGAAGTTATACCTACTTACCTACAATCGGAATACACAACGCATCTGCACTTGCATTTTTTTTCGTCTCACTTTTTTTCTCATTAAGATCCCGCTATGAGAAATTTAGGTACATAACCATATAGCCCGGGAGCTCGCGACAGATTTTGGTGACCAATAGCGCCAAAGCTAGATTTTTGTAAATTGGTTAATTTGGCTTTGCAATGAAGAACGGTGGTAATCAGCTGCGGCGCGAGCGGTACCTTGGGCTACAGCAGCCTTTCAAAGATGTAAAAAAAATGAAAAATTTAATCAAACCGCCAAAGCTGAAACTTTGCATACTGTTAGCCATTATTATAAAGAATCGAAAAAAACAAATCAGCTGGCTGAAGCGCGGTACTACATACGTCAGCTGCTTACGTCAACATGTAAAAAAACGTGTGAAATTCAATGATTCCGCCAAAGCTGAAATTTGGATATATGATAGCTTATAAATTAATTTACGCAAAAAGACTAATCAGCTGGCTGTATTGCGGTACTAAGACCGTCAGCTGACGTGGTGAAAAGTACAAGTACAAAAATACGGTTTCACATCCCACGCACAAAAAACGATGTCAAACGAGGTTTTCCATCCAGTTTTACAATCAGATGATGATTGTCATTCTATCATAAAACGATTCATTAACTTTTTGTATACCTAACCTAACCAAATTTTAGATTTAACAGAACATATATTGCCTATTTGCAGATATTCATCCAAACACTTAAATTATTCGTATATTTAAATCGCAATCGTTTTTGCTGTTATCGTCGCATGTCGGCTGCAGTACTTCGAGTGCCCTATATTTTATCCTGTCTTCTATTGTTGAATGTATTAAATAAAATGAAAACGTAATCTATTGTACAGCTTCTGATTTCACACTACAAAAATAATTTAATTCAAAATTATAAATTTTAAGCAAAATCGAATTTATTTAATTTTGTTCCGTCTTAGTACAGGTAAAATAGGATAAATAAAACAAACAAATTAGTACACTCATGAAACTTGGTAAAAACGTTTTTTGTATTATGGGAATGAAAAATCAAAAGAGTGTATAAGAATATTTCACATGGAAGGGTGTTTTTTTGAGGGGGAGAGGGGGGGGGGGGGAACTTGTGGTGTTTCAAAAAGATAAATTAACTTTGGTGCAACCTAAGCATATGACACATGTTTTTAAGGTAGTTTTGAATGCTGAATCAAATGACACTAAAACCAGTCGGTTTTCCTTTAACAGCAGACATTTAGACTCTTCTTGTTATAGATTTTCATGACAAATGAACCATTGATGGTAAGTTTCATCAACGGACCATTATTTTCAACTGGTTTTCGGTAATTTTAAACTTTTATACTGAAAATATAGTCATCGTTTCATAAAAATAACAAAACGTCAGCTTAGAGTGTAAAGCGGCTAACTCCACATTTTTTTGTGATTATAGACCACTTCAAAAATTGCTTAAAAATACAGAAATCTATTAAATATTTTCAATTTCAGCGAATTTAGCAAAAACGAGCGCTGAAAAATAATTAACGTAATTTTGGTTTCATTCAAATAATGCGAACATTTTTATTTAAATAATTTTTTGTAAAAAATGCAAAATAGGAGTTAGCTGCTTTTCACTCTAAGCCGACGAAAAGTCATTTGATTCAGCATTCAAAACTATACCTTAAAAACATATGTATGTCATATGCTTAGGTTGCAACAAAACTAATTTGTCTGTTTGATACACCCCAATTTCCCCCCCTCCACCTCTCCCCCTCATAACCACCCCTATCCATGTGAAATATTTTTATAGACTCTTTTGATTTTCATTCTCATAATAAATGAAACGTTTTCACCAGATGTCATGATGGTACTAATTTTTTTTTTATTCGAAAGACTTTTCGTACTATTTTACCTTTACTATCTGGTGGATACATTTTCGTTCTCGAAATGAATTAATAAATATTACATTGGATTCCAAATTCAATTCAGTTCAAAATCTTTTGTTTCGATTAGAATGGTGCATCAGGTGCATTTTCGGTGGCTTTTATATAGTTACGCCCTAGAATTGTTCAATGATTAAATCCAGGACTGCTTACAATTCCTTATTGACCAATTATTATAATAGTAGGGGCATAAGTGCATGATATGAGGGCCTTTCATTTCAACCTGACTGGTTGAGCTTTAGTACATTAATAGTTCATGTCCTAACTTTACTTTTAAGAAGTGTTGCCAAGGTGGCAATACAGTCAGAAGGAAAAGAGAAGTTTAAATACCGAAATGTTGTTTATAAATCGAAAACCAAGGGCCAGAGGATGAATCGAGAACTCCCGTTGGCTTCAGTACCCTTGAAACCATAGGACTACATTATTGATTTTCTCCCACCCCACCCCTTGCGCGAAGAGGTGGAAAAAAGTTGTTTTGGGAAAGAAAATTTGAAAAGCCAAGGAAAGTTAGAAAAATATTTTTATTCATAAAATTTAAAAATCGTGTCGACGCAGAATTTCATAATCTACTATATTTCATCCAAAGTTGATTGAAAACCTATTTTTTTTTAAAGCCACTTTCAAAGTGCTGGGGAGGGGGAATATGAAAGATTAATAAACTTAAATATATATCTTGGTATTTTGGTATGATATAAGCACATGACATATGTTTTAAAGTTATTTTTTAATGCCCAATCTTACTAAACAAAATGAACTCAATACAACTACCTTCAAAGAAGTTAGAGCCTTTTTCATAAATGATGACTGAACACTGAACTTTTAGTGAAACAAGTAAAATATTACCAAGTTCCAAAAGCATTGACATGAAACTTGGTCCACATATTTCATTTGTCATAAGCACTAAGAATCAAAGGAGAAGTCTACAAAAATATTTATGGTTAAAGGGTGTTTTTTTTCAGTGAAAGGGAAAAATTTTGAAATACTACCATGAGTCCCCTCTCGAAACTGGATTGTTGATGAAAATTGGTGAAAATCTTTGATAATTCATCGAAACCTGTTTGATACACCACAATTTCCTCCCCTCTCCCCCTTCCATGTGAAATATTCTTATACACTCTTTTGATTTTTCATTCCCATAATACATGAAACGTTTTTACCAAGTTTCATGATTGTACTAATTTGTTTGTTTTATTTATCCTATTTTACCTGTACTAAGACGGAACAAAATTAAATAAATTCGATTTTGCTTAAAATTTATAATTTTGAATTAAATTATTTTTGTAGTGTGAAATCAGAAGCTGTACAATAGATTACGTTTTCATTTTATTTAATACATTCAACAATAGAAGACAGGATAAAATATAGGGCACTCGAAGTACTGCAGCCGACATGCGACGATAACAGCAAAAACGATTGCGATTTAAATATACGAATAATTTAAGTGTTTGGATGAATATCTGCAAATAGGCAATATATGTTCTGTTAAATCTAAAATTTGGTTAGGTTAGGTATACAAAAAGTTAATGAATCGTTTTATGATAGAATGACAATCATCATCTGATTGTAAAACTGGATGGAAAACCTCGTTTGACATCGTTTTTTGTGCGTGGGATGTGAAACCGTATTTTTGTACTTGTACTTTTCACCACGTCAGCTGACGGTCTTAGTACCGCAATACAGCCAGCTGATTAGTCTTTTTGCGTAAATTAATTTATAAGCTATCATATATCCAAATTTCAGCTTTGGCGGAATCATTGAATTTCACACGTTTTTTTACATGTTGACGTAAGCAGCTGACGTATGTAGTACCGCGCTTCAGCCAGCTGATTTGTTTTTTTCGATTCTTTATAATAATGGCTAACAGTATGCAAAGTTTCAGCTTTGGCGGTTTGATTAAATTTTTCATTTTTTTTTACATCTTTGAAAGGCTGCTGTAGCCCAAGGTACCGCTCGCGCTGCAGCTGATTACCACCACCCTTCATTGCAATGTCAAATTAACCAATTTACAAAAAATTAGCTTTGGCGAAATGATTGACTAAAATCTGTCGCGAGCTCCCGGGCTAATAGGTATACCTATCCCTTACGAGAATACTTAAAAAAATACTGTGGCGAGATGTTAGATTGAAAAAAGAGTAACGAGAAACAGAAATAAAAGTGAGAGAGCATCGCAGAAAATATATTTTTGTTGTGATTTTAGAAGGTAGGTACAAATTTGAAAGAGAAAAAGCACTTTGACCAGATCTTAAAATAATTCCATGAAAAGAGCTTTCTTAAAAGCTCATTGAATTGTATATTTTCAGTTTCATATCCCAGATTTTTCTATGAGCGTGAGACATCTGTATATAATTATTTGTGGTGTGACACTGTTGGTTTTGTAAAAGCTCAGCGCTTTAAGTGCGGCTTGGCAGTCTGACATAATGGCAATGTAATGGTTTCGGTAGATTCTTTTGAGATTACGATCTGCGCATTTTGCTATGGCGTGAAACTCCACCTGAAAGGTGCTAGTAGACTGTCCCATCGGTATGGAAAGTTTGGCACAAAGATTCCAGCCTCAGTCCCTTCAGTTGCTCTTGATCCATCAGTGTACCACTTGGCGATATTTGGTTTGAGTGCGTAGTTTACTGTTTCGCTTACCCACTCCTTTCTGCTACTTAGCTCCGTTTGAATTTTTTTTTGCAGTTGATTTTTTTAATCATGTCATCTCTTGGAATTTCAATAAGGTTTGTTACCGTTGACTTTGGAATACAGTCTCTAACCCTGAGACTAATGCATTTGCTAGTATCAGTTATCTCTTTGGCAAAGCTCATGATGGCTTCTTTGCTGGGCTTTCTATGGCTTCATGTAAGGGGAGAGATGAAGGATAACTTCCATTGCTGCTGTAGGGCAAGTTTGGACTTTTTTTTAATGATTTCCTAGTTGTGAGTAATTCGGTTCTTTTGTCCTATGCGACCGCACCATAGGTAATAATGAGTCGTAATATCATGGTTTACATCCACCTAAGGATAGTTGGTTTGCGTAAGTCCTGAGGGCTTTAGTGGCTTTCCTGACGGTTATTTCTAAGTATACATTCAACCTCACTTTTTGTGTGGATTAATTCGCCCCCCTCCCCCCAAACCGATGATCTTAACCCTGTTGTTATAGGGCTTGAAAGATCCCATCCACACCAGGTGATTTAAAAGGTTGAAAAGTACTAATCGCCTAATCAATCCATTTTCTTGAACAAATAGTTGCAGCTTACTTCCAGTCTTCTTTTTTAGGTTTGAGAGGTGTTCTCTCAACCAAGTTCCCTTCTAGAGGTAGACTACATGGAAAGTGCGTGCTAAGCAGCAGAGTAGACCTCTGCTCCTCATTTTCCGTGAAGCTTCCATCATCATACCTTAAAGCTTATGATGTAATCGTCTTCTCTTACTCTTGCAAGCCTTATGCAATCTTGAAGCAGCAGGAGTTGATGAAATATTCGCACAAAAAGATGCAAAACTATTCCTCTTGACTTTTCTAAACTCTTTATTTCATTCGGCTTTTACCAGGGGCTTAATTCTGCAAGCGTGAGTTTTTTTTTGTACCCATCGATATTTGAAATTTTGCAAGAGTGAGGTTAAAATTTTTGACAGATAGTGTGTGTGTGTGCACAATCAGTCAAATTTATTCGCACTTGATTTGAATGGCGTTGCCCTATACAAAAATACGCCTAGGCTTAACTAAAAATCCAACCCTGCTTGTAGTAGACATTCTCTACTCTATACTTTCATCTCGTTATATTCAAACTCAAAAGAGGAAATGTGAAACTTTCTAGACTTAATTTCATTTTCGAAGTTTTATCTTCCACGTCAGTTTTTTTTTTCTATTCCATCCACTCCCACTCAAGGACGTAAAGACTCTTTTATATGAATTGAATTGGGTCAAAGAGCCCTGTATATACCGCTATAGTGGTGGTATAGCACAATTTGGTCGATTTCGTAGATGAATAAGTCTTGTTCGACACTTCCGTTCTGTGTTTGCCACGTTACACCATCGCACCATGGTGGGTGTATGTTTTTAAAGAAAACCAAAAAAGAAAAAAAAAATAATATTAAAGAGTGTGTAAGAATTTTAGTACAAAGTGGTCTACCCAGATTCTGTTTCGATTGCACGGAGGAGTAGGTTCATTTAAGTTTTGTGTTATAAAAGTCTAATGAAATATTCAATGCCACTACAGTTTCGTTGAAACCCTCATCACACCGCACCGACCAAACCGACAAGAGCGTTCGACTTATGTATGTTTGTGAGTTGAAAAAGTTTTATTTATGCAAAGCACACATGTTTTTAATTTCGGTTGAGATATTTACGTCTATACATGTCTACTTATATTTTTTTTTATTTTCTTCACTTCTTGTTAAAAATTACTTGTTTTTTAGAATTTATGTTTGTGAATTTCAAATTGAAGCTTTTTATTCATTTACTTTTTTTTTTTACTTTTGAAAACACGTGGAGGATAGCCTTTGAGTGAAAAATAAAATTATTTGTCGTGAATACGTATACGATTTCAGGACAACAGTAATCCATTTAAAAAAGGATCCCAATTTGTTTATTTTCTGTCCAAATACTCGTTGGCTATGATACCTACATAAAACGTCTGTGCGAGAATTGATTTATTTATGATTCCAACATCCACTAGGGCATGTAGGATAATCTGTTGAAAACTAAAAGCGTGATTGATTAGATGTCGAGATAGGCTTTTAGGGAATGATTTTTAGGACAATCAATACCCCAATAAAAAACAATTGTTTTAAGAATTTAAGTTTTGGTGATTTGGTAATTTAATTAATTTAAACACAAAACTGACTTCAATAAACTGATGGAGAATGGGCAAAGTTGTCCAACTTCTCAACATGAATGTGTCATATGTCATAGAAAAGGTTTTTGTGAGTACATTATTTCATCATACGGCCGTTTAGCTCTTTATTATGGGGTTCACGAGATTTTCGGTTTCAAAATACCGAAAAATAACAATAATTAAACACAGCATTAGGATTTCCTCTTACTTCTGAATATCAATGTGTCGTAAATTGTTGAAAAAGTTTTTGCATGTACTTCATTATGTTAAATGGCTATTGAGCTGTAGGACATGGGGATCGAGAAATATTTTGCATCAAAATCGAAAAATTTTGTTGCTATTTTTTTTTTTTATGTTTGAAGCTGAATATCTCTCGAACCCCATAGTTTAAAGCTTAACGACATTCTAATGAAATGAAGTTGATACCCGCACCAACCTTTTGAACGACGCACGTATGACACATTCGTGCTGAGTTTTGGACCAGCTCCCAAAAATGTTTGACCATTCTCCTTTCTAATTGTACGGGACATATGAAAGAAGGAGACGTGTGTCCCAATTCAACGGCTCCTTGATGCTTTTTTGGAATTTGATTTATCAAACCGTTACATAAGTATACACTTTGCTGAAATGATTTTTCCATATTTCAACTGCGGTTCTGCAACGATTTTCCCCTGATCACACTTCTATTATTGCCATGTAACCTTGGAAGGTTTTTTTGTTACCTTCTCGTATCGGCTCTGGACCTTTGGCACCTCATTTAAGGGAAGTTTGATAAAAAAAAATATGTCTTCTTATTGGTCAGTAATTGGTCAGAAAAGGTGAACTGGTCCCAGAAATTGGTCAGCTCCAGATAACTTGTAATAAAGGCTTAAACTTTCTCAAGGTCGCTCAAGGTCACACGTGATTTTTGGCACCTCATTTATGAAAAATTTGCAAGAAATGTATACCCTCCAAAAGATTTCTAGATCGTGATAAAGGGTCAACTATTTTCAGTAATTGGGCAGCCATAGATTTGTTTTCTATGATTTTTTGAAGTTCGTTTCAAGGTCACAAAAAAAAACTTTTGACACCTCATTTGGGTCATTAAAAAAAAATAGTATGCAATTTGTGAGGCCTCTTCACGGTTGTAAAAGGTCAGCTTTTTCAGTAATTGGTCAGCCATCTATTCTTTTATACGATTTTTTTAAGTTTTTTTTTCAAGGTCATGAACGGTGCGTGACTTTGAAAAAAATACTTAAAAAAATCGTAAAAATGAATCTATAGCTGACTAATTACCGAAACTAGCTGACCTTTTATAAACATCTTAGAGTCTTTCGGGTGGTATTAAATTTTTGCAAATTTCCCATTAATGAGGTGCCAAAAATCGCTATGACCTTGAAATTTTTAAAAATTCATTATAAAAAATTTATACCTGACCAATTACTAAAACTAGCTGACCTTTTATATAGATCAAGAGATCTTTCTTTCTGATGGTACACATTTTCTGCAAATTTCCCTAAATGAGGTTCCAAAAATCGTCTTGACCTTGAATATTTTTCAAATTTATTAAATATTCATAAAAAAAATCTATGGCTCCAATTACTGAAAATAGCTGACCTTTTATCACAATCTAGAAATCTCTCGGATGGTATACATTTTTTGCAAAATTCCCATAAATGAGGTGCTAAAAATCGCGCGTGACCGTGAGCGACCTTGAGAAAGTTTAAGCCTTGATTATAGAAGCTATCTAGGGCTGACCAATTAGGTGGCATTTTTTTTATAAAATGTCCGTGATATGAGGTGCCAAAGGTCCAGAGCCTCTCGTAACTCGTTAAACTTCCAAACATGAGTTCTGCCATGACATTCCTCTTTTTTATTCGATTGCGCACGTTTGATGCTCCTTCTTTACCCCTTGAATTCATTGGGATGTAGCTGTAGCAAAAAGAACTACTGAAGCACAAGCTGTTATTATGTTATTCAAATTCTTCGAAAACGCAATTTTCGTTGTGGCTCCATCTCAAATTTGATAGTCTAACGTGAAAGGCTTAAAAGTGTGATTTACATCATAATAGAATGAATTTATAGATTAGTAGATTTGCGCGTAAAGCACTTAAGGGGTTATGACTACAGTGTGAGCGTTTGGAAATTGGAGAGGATCTTAAAGGAGAAACCGATGCACATTGGCTTTGAATGTTCGAACATAACAATGGGAGGGAAAAATTGAGTCGGGTAAAGCATTCCACATTCGTGTAGTGCGGCTGAAGAAAGAATCTCTGTACTTTACAGTAGGTCCGAAGTTAAGCTCAAGGGTAAATTGATGATGATGAGCATTCCTAGAAGTTTGAGTATTACGGTTGAATTGATATAGGGGAGGGATGTAACTGACTATTTCACTAGAACACTGCACGGATAAACGCTTTAAGGCCCCGACCCATAGAATCCGGTGCGTCCGTTTTGGCGACGGGTCCATTAACCAATGAATACGTTGACATTCACGTAACAACTACTCAAAATTCAAATATACATCACACTTAAAGTTTAAACACATATGATCATTCCACAAAAGGTGGTCTGTGATGCTCATACCGAAAACTGAATTTTATTCGGTTTCCTCGATGCAAGTGCCACACATGTATAGTGGCATTTGGGTTGGGTTCCGCTTTAGTAATGGAAGACAGCATTGAGTTTTTGAAGCATTCAATTCTACACGGTTTTAATTCCCCATTGGACAATACTGTGGAGGTCAGAATTGAATGCGCTAATCATACGCTGCCGTTGCAGTTCCACATTCGAAGCACAAGGATGTGAATCTAGAAATGAATATGAAAAGCTGAGGGCACTGTTATCAGCGAAACAATTTAATGAATAAAAGCTTCAAACAAGAGGTCGTTAAAGAATATAAGAGAGAGAGTCGGAAAAAAAAACGAAGCCCTGGGGTACTCCAGAATTTAATGATTAGATTTAAGACATGAAACTATCTAACACGACTTGTATTGATCGGTCCGAAAGGAAGTTTCTCATCCAAAGAAGGAGATATTCATCGATAAAAGAGCTTGATGCCAAGCTCTTGAAAGTTGTTTGGTGAACAAGGACTTAATCATAAATGATTTCTGTATCAAAACCGAACGAATTCTAAATTTTTTCAAAAAAAAGTTCAAAAGAAGTTCAATATTAATTTCAAAGGCATTTCATATACTTCGCAAATGCATTGAACGTTCCCAATGACTACTTCGCATAAAAAATAAAGAAGAAGCTTGTAGCTTCTTGCAAAAATTAAAGTTGAATAAACTTTTCTTGTTGCTATTGCAACAGGTTCACACTGTAGCGTTATAAACTTTATTGAATCTTTCTACTTTGACAGTGCTACTCGCCACAGCTGCTGCTACACCATTCTGTTTGGCCAGTTATCCTTCCAAGAAGGTAGGGTGTTATTCTTCTACGCATAGAGCTTGCGGGCAGTTCCCGCCCTTCATTTATGTAGTGCTGCTTTGGATGTCTCTTACATGTGCATGGTCATTTAAATCCCAATACGTCAGAGGGGACATCTCTGATCGTCTGTTCGCAATGTCTCCACTAGTTTTCTATGCCTGGCAGTAGCGACATAGGACTTCTAAGTAGAGACTCGATCAAAAAAGGCCCTGGCAATGTCTTCAGATTGTATCTGCCCAACGTCATATATCTTCGCAGTATTTCGTTGTTTTGGCTTCGGTCATGTATCGAGGTATCCATAGCAGTGCCGTTGACTTATTGCGAACACAATTACAAAACGAAAGGAAATTGTGAACCACTCCGTAGAAAACAATCAACATTGAGTGTTTTAGCATACCTAAAGCTGCCAGAGTTTCACCTAATACAGGTATCAACAATCAGTAGTTTATTAGTACCATGCACGGCGTAGTCGAAACCGTGGTTTGATGGTGAATGCGCAAATACTCCAGAGCGTAAAACAAGAACAGAAAGGGAGAAATATTCTTCTTAAGGTGGCGCTACAGTCCGGGGTTGACCAGGGCCTCAACCAACAAGCTTCTTCCAGTTGGCTCGGTCTCTAGCGAGCTGTCTCCAGTTTCGTGCGCGAAATTTGATTGAGGTCTTAGGCGTTCTCATCCTCCGTTAATAGTCTCCAGGCATCTACACCGTATATCAGGACCGGGATGATAAGTGTCTTATACAGAGAGCTTGAGAGAGAGCTTTGCTCCTCGATTGCCTTGTCAGCCCAAAGAAGAAGAAATTGGTAAGAGTAATTCTTCTGTTGATCACTAGGTATTATTCACTGAGTTGATAGAGGAGGGAGAGTCCTGACTACTGAGAACGAAAAGGGGAAGAGAAAAATATTTGGCGTAGAAAGAAGATAGCCTACGCAGCCTCCCAACTTGAGATGGTTGAAGAGCTTCACGATTAAAACTGTATCTGGATAATTTATAAAGAAAAATCCAAGCAACTGGATGATAGTAGCTTAAAGACCGGGACTCAGGCTCTTCGAAGCACAGAGAAAGAAGATGTTTTCAGAAGTATTCTAAGCAGCTGCTTAGTGCGGGAATCATGTAGAGTTAAGTAGGTATAGCTGATAGGGCAAAAAGTGAATGAGGGAGGAGATAACAACAGTAGGCTGTAGAGCTGTTCTAAGATTTGAATGTTTTCCAAAAGTCAAAACACTTTATTAGCTAGGCAGCATAAAGTGAATGATTATAACTGCTCCAGCCAAGACATTCTTCGAATCTCAGTCTCCAGGTTCGTAGAAACAAGGAAAACCCAACCTTCGGCTTTTAGACCAAGCCAACACGAATGTGCTTGGTCTGGATGACTTGAAGTAGCGTGTCTGAGATTGAGGAGGATGGAAAGCAGCTGTGCCCCTTTGTGTGGGAGCCTTTTAAATAAATAATTAACTCTAAAAATTAATTAATTGAACATTGCTTTGTTCTTGATTCATTTCATTTACTCTTGGTGACTAAAAGTTTTTATGTTTTATGGTAAAAAAAAAAACCTTTTCTGCTTTTTTGACTTTTTCTAAACTACCTGATATTTATTTGGTGATATTTTGATGATATTTTCCTTAGAATCGTTTTAATTTCCTTAAATTTTATTGGTTTAAAGTTCCAAGCAGAAAAAAATCTCTCTTAGTCTTACATTCATTAATAGAATAAAAGAATTTATTTTTTTATTCGCACAGGCAAGTCCATTCCATCTTCTATGCTTTCAAATGAGGGTAGTTCGTATACATGTTTGTATAACCTAGAATACATTTTCCCAAATTAAAATGACCATCAGGAAAAAAATTATACAAAATATAAAACAAAATCCTGCATGATCCTCCTACACTCTCTCACACTTACAAAGCAATTTACCCTTAACCTTATTCCCCAGACTTTACATGCAACATTTTCCTCTCATCACATACTATCTTCTTTTTTCCTAAATGTATTATGGTCGGCCGCACACCCAAACAAGACCAAAAACGCTCAATAATTTTATTTTTGCATATATAGTCCTGGAATACTGAATACATTTGCATATCATCACTTCAATCCAACTAAATCTATGGCCTTCTATGGCAATCTGCTTAAACCTATTACTCTTCAAGGATGAACCGCAAAAATAAAAAAAATTAAGTTAAAAAATAACGAACTATTTTCTTTTCTTTTTGGTGAAAACGTGATGAAACTTAAATGAAAAAAAAAACGAGAGGCTTGAAGAGTTTCACGATAAATCTTATTTTTAACTTTTAATTTATTCATGTCCAGATTGCACTCGTTATTGATTTTTTTTTGTCCGCCCCAAGTAAGATATTCGGTTCTCTCTTACACCCCAAGCTCGAAGCGATTCCTAGAGCGTACATCGAGATAGATTAAAACGTGTTGCATAGGTACACAATTTACAGCTAAACGGGCGATGGACTAACCGACCAGGCACAGATGTTACCATGTGGTTGACCCTAAGCATTGAGAAAATATCAGCTTAGCACCCCCAAATATTTTTCAACAGGGCTGTATTTGGATGGAACTAGGCGAAAGTGCTTAATTGTTTTTAGTTCTTCGTTTTTGAATATATTAATTTGTTTTAAATGTTTAAGAAATTTATGCATTTTCATAAAGTCTGTGAGCCATTTTTTGTCAATGGGTTTATCTGTTATATGTTTTTTACAAGTTTTGATGGACTGATTATGGTTAACACTGCCATCTTGTATGTCTATATAGCCATTGAATAGCTTCCATATGGAGTTTGGCGAAAAGAACGACATCGGGACATTTCAAAATTTTATTTTTACTTGCAAAAAAGCACCACTATTGATTGACTTGAGAGGCATGTGAAACTTAAATGAGTGCAATTATAACCATGGTTAAGTGACGCTGTACCGTGAAAATAGTCATTCAGTTGCGTTAGCTCAACGTGCACTTAACATTTTGGGGCCAGGGGAACTACCTTACAGCGTATTTTGAAGGATGATTTGCATTTTTTTTCCGTATAATGGCAATTGCCTCAAAGAATATTGCCGACAGAACGCGGAATACAGCCAAACAGTCACATACCGAGGCAAAAAAGATGGTGCACCCTGTATATTCATTGATTAAAGTGTTGGTTATCAAAAACAAAAAGGGCCAGTTTGTTCTTACTAGCTTGCTTACTTAAGGTGATACTTCATTCCGCGGTGGAGCAGGGCCTCAACCAACAATCTTCGTCCAGCCGGCTGGGCTCTTAACAAGCTGTCTCCAGTTTTGCACGCGAAGTTTGCTGAGGTCCTCTTCCAATTGTGTGCGCTATCTGTTACGCAGTCCTCCTCTACTGCACCATGCCACAGGGACTTTCCGGACCTGAGCATTGATGACCATTCGCCCTAAGTGACCCAGCTATCTCAGTCGATGTATAGCCCGTACAGTTCGTTGTTGTATCTTCTTATCCATTCCCCATCTATGCAGACGTGTCTAAAAATCACCCGTAGAATTTTCCTCTCAAAACAGCCAAGAGCGTTCTCATCCCCCGTTAATAGTATCCATACCTCTGCATCATACATCAGGACTGGGATAAAAATCGTCTTATATAGGGATATTTTAGTTGCTCGAGGGAAGGCTTTGCTTCTCAATTACCTTCTAAGCCCAAATAAACAGCGATGTGCAATCTTCGGTTGATCTTAGCACTGGTATCGTTCGCTGAGTTGGCAGCGGAGCCTAGGTAGATAAAGTCTCTGATCACCTCAAAATTATAACTGTCTATAGTGACGTTCTATCTGAGATGCCGGTGTTCTTTCTTGTTGACAGCATAAACTGGGTATTGCCTTCATTCACCGTTAAGCCCATCTTCTAGGCTTCCACCTCAATACTCACGAAAGCACCACTAACATCAAGCTTTGTTCGTCCGACAATGTAAATATCGTCGGTGTAAGCGAGAAATTGGACGAACTTTTAAAAGATTGTGCCTCTAGTCTTGATGTAAGAGTTTTGTACTATTCTTTCAAGGACGATGTTGAAGAAGTCACTTAATAGCGTGTCGCCTTGTGTAAAACCTTTTTTGATATCAAAAGTATCGGTGAGGTCTTTGCTGATCTTGACGGAACAGCGTTTATTCTCCATCGTCATCCAAACGGACGAGCTTTTGGAGGGATGCAAAAATAAGACATTGATTGGTATAGCTCGTCTCTATAGATGCTATCATACGCGGCCTTGAAATCGATGAAAAGATGTACATAGGTATCGATTTGAAACTCCTGGGTTTTTTCAAGATCTTCAGTAGTGCGAATATTTGGTCGATGGTGGACTTCTCTGACATAAGGCCATACTGATATGGACCTAATAGGTTGTTGTCGAATGGCTTCAGGGATTTACAAAGTAGGACAGCGAAAATCTGATAGGCAATATTAAGAAGACTGATGCCTCTTTAGTTGGTGCAATCCAGAGGATCCCCTTTCTTGAGGATCAGGCAAACAATGCTGAGGTTCCACTCATCGGGCATGTTTTCCTCCGCCCATATTTTGCAGATGAGCTGGTGCTTACTCCTAACCAATTCATTGCCAGCCGCTTTAAATAGCTCGGCCGCAAGGTCATCAGCGCCAGGGGCTTTATTGGTCTTAAATTTAGATATAGCTATCTTTACTTTGTCAAGATCGCGTGGAGGAAATTGTTGGCCTACGTCATCCAGGTTGAATAGAACAATCTGTATGGCAGCGGGATTCGGTTCGTCATCGCCGTTATACAATTTGCAGAAATGATTCTTCCATATTCTCACCATCGACTGCGGTTCTACTACGATGTTCCCCTAACCGTCCTTGAAGGCTTCGGTTCGGGCCTTGTAACCCTGGGAGATGCTTTTATTTTTAGTAAAACTTCCGATCTTAGTTCCTGCAATGGCATCCCTCTATTTCATTGATTTTGCGCTATTTATGCTCTTTCTTTTTCCTTCTGAGAAGATGGTGTTCCTTTCTCCTCTTTTGCTCGTAGCGAGCAGCTCTGGTCCTTCTATGCAGCGCTGCTTTGTATGCATGTTGTTTGGCTGCATGTACTTTCCGGCATTTTTTGTGGATCGAGGGGTTTTGCTGTGGTAGTTGTGCGATTCCCATCACGTCAGAGGCGGTTTGTCTGATGGCTTCCTGGCAATTCTTCCACTGGTTCTCGATGCTTGAAGTTGGTGGCATAGGACTATTTGAGAAGGCACGAGAGACTCGACGGAAAAGGATCTCGGGTTTTTTTGTGACTGTAGCCGTGCAATGACGCCCTGGTACTGATCCCGCGTCTGTTTATTTTGGTTTTTAGTTAGGGGCAAATGCCCCCTAATCTGATAGCAGATGCTCTTCTTCCTCTTCAGTAGGAAGCGTTTCTTCTTGGTCCCTGCTTGGAGAGAGGTCCATGCCCTTTATCTCGTCGTCAGTCTGACCCGTCTCAAAATCTGGTAGCATTACCTGGTCCGTAGAAGGAGGGGAGGGTGTCTTGGGAGGTGACGAGGGAGGGGGAGGTGAGTTGATTGCTGGTGTAGCTGGGTGGATTGTTGGGATTTGGATTGGGATGGTTGGACTGACTAGAGGGGGGAGGGGAGTGGGTTTACGGTTGGGGCTGGGGATTGTAGTGGGACTCACTATGGTTGGCTCCTTCCTGCTTGGGACATTGTTGAGAGCGTCACCGGAAATTGGCATCGCTGGTTTTTTGAGACCTGTCACGTTCACCTTCCCGAACTTGTAGTGAAGTTCGTGATTTGCCTTCACTATTGTCTCAGCAGATTGACCATCAATGCCGATCACCAGCAACTGTCCTTTACCCTCAGGTTTACTACGTAGGACCTTCCAAGCTTTTGCACAATCAGTCCTTCGTTTTGAGCCTGGATGAGTGCCAGTGTTTTTTGGTGATCTTGGCCCATACTTTTTGAAAAGAGTACCTTAATGGTGAATCTTGGGAATATCATCTCCCAAGCATGCAACCAGTGCTGTTCCTTTCCAGTTGCTTAGATTCGAAGCCTTCTACGTGCAGATCCGAAGGTAATTGCCTTTATTTCGTTTGCTTGGTTCGTCAACAGTAAACCCATCCGTATCCGAGGCTTGTTGTTGCTTCGCAACTAAATAGCTTTTGAGTTGCCGGGAAGTCACCCCGAAGGCACCACCACCAACCTGGAGGACCAGACCTTTATAAATAAACTAGGGCCTAGTGACTTACAACTCCCAACCATTCCTTTGTGTGGGTTTGTTGGCATAAATGGATGGGAACTACAGTTTTTCGCCGATACCGAACGGCTTAATGAGAAGCATTTTTTCCTGACAAGTATACTCATGGGGGATTTGTCAGTTCCTCGCAAGAGGCAGTACATCGGCAAAACATTTCTGTTTTTATGTGGCACGGCTGGTAATCGAACCCACACCTTCCGCATGACAGTCCTACGCACTAACCATTATGCCACGAGGACCAGTCCTTTAGTATGACTCTAAAGGTGGGGAGCTGGATTAACCGCTTCTTATATACCTGAGCTCCAAATAATGTCGTAGTATCCCTTATGAGGTGTTCACTAAGTAGTTCAACCTAACTGGAACTGTTGACGTCACCGTTGATTCCATCAGGGAAATTCTTCCGCTGCCACCTTGATGAAAGGAGAAGTGCCATCTCTCGTTTGCTAGTTATCTAGAATCTAGAAAAATCTGAACCTTACCCCTTTTCATCCCCTCTTAAGTTATTTCCCCAGCCAAAAGCTTTTTTTCAAAGTAAACCTCTGCTTTTTAAGCGGCAGCAAATAAGAGATGGGGGAGGAGTGATCCTACTTCCTACTAAGGCACTTCTCCTTTAGCCAGGTGGCAGCGGAAGAATTCCGCAGATGGAATCAACAATGGCGTCTATAGTTCCAGTTAGGTTGAACTACTTAGTGAACACTTTATATGGGCTACTACGACATATTCGTAGCTCAGGCCTATATAAGGAGCAGTTTATCCGGCACCCCACCTTGGAGTTATACAAAAGGCTGGTCCTTCAGGTCAGGGGTGGGTGCGTGGGGGTAACTTCCCTACCACGGAAAAACTTACCAGTTCCGTAACAACTAAAAGCCTCGGATATGGATGATTTTAATGTTGACGACTTCAGCAAACGAAACAATGACAATGAACTTTGGATCTGCACGTGGAATTTCCAGACCTTAAACAGACCACGTGCAGCCAAACAACTATAGTGGAGAGCCTGGATAGCCTAAAGGCTGACATAACAGCCATCCAGGAAGTGCGATGGGATGGAGAGGGCATACGAAGGATGAAATCGTGTGACATCTACTTCGGCGAGTGCTGTGGTAAGGGGAAGACTAAGGCAAGAAATTTAAGTCTTAGGCTTCAGAAATGTAAGCAAGCACCTGGTCACAATCTGCATCAAAGCAAAATTCATAAACATTACGTTGATCTGTTCCCATGCCCCATCTTCGTTGGCACACACAAGTGGAGAATGACCTCAACCAACTTGGAGTGCATGACTGCGTAGTCCACCCTTGATTGTGAGCGCTATCTTAAGTAAAGTAAGTAAGTAAGTACAGCAAAGGTCCAAATGTAGAGTACTTTAATGAAAATCCTTGACACTTCATAACAAAGCTCTGCATTAAAATTCAGCTTTGCCGGAATTTTTGGAAGTGAAAGTTTAATTTTCTTGGACCTAGATTACCAAAAAATGATAATTCTGTGAGTCAAGTTGTTGTTTCAACATTCAACGTTTTTGGTTAGCAATTTCTTGTATTAAGTTCCTAATTTTTGTATATTTCATCTTTATAGTGGGGAACTAGAGATGGGAGGAACTCCTCAATTGAATGTCTTGGTTAACTTAATGAAATTGTAGCCATGGCAAAAAACAATGCTGCTTTAACACCTTATTCACCCAATTTTCTTCAGATGACATGTGCAACTTTAAAAAGTTTAATTTTGCACTGCTATCTAAAAGTTGTCTAACTGTGCCTGATTTATTTAATTAAATAAATCACATTCCCTGACTATTCAACCGTTTAATAAATCTAATAACTAAGGCTAATATACTGTTGGTAGTCACATAATTAAATCATTTGGCTAAAAACTGAACCTTACCCTATGGAAACGTTCAGGTAGTTATAATTATTTACACTTTCTCTGAAAATTCATCCAACACCAATTGTTGTCAAATTCATTACTGAGAAACCAAAGAGAAACTATAGACTTCTCTTTGAATGGAAACAATAATTTGATAACACTCCATAACCATAACCTATTACAGATATAAATCTTACCAGAGGCATTGTTTTCAGTCTTAGATATGAAAACAATCCTTCGTCAAAATAACCAAACTAATATTGTCAAATATTATCATTTGGAAGACCCTTAGGTAAAAATGAATCTTATTCCTGTTTAAGAGGTTCAATAAACTTCTTTCCAAATAATAGAAAAATGCCAAATGGCCGAAAGCATTTCAAATTTCAAATCCGCTTCTGTTTAAATTCATATTGGCAACGCCAAAAATTGCTCACGAACCCGATATGCCTGTTGGTCTTTTTGTGGGGCGATAGTGCATAAATAAATGTAGGTTTGTAGGTAGAAAGAGCTAAAGCAGGAGTAATGTTTCCCCATTGAACTTGTGCCCTTCCTTTTGCCCAAAACAAATTATCATTTCGTGCTTGTTGGGGTGGATGTTAACAGATATACATACATACACGTATCCTCTGTGAGTCCTTAGGTTCTGTTGTCCTGTGTTTTGTGCGCCATCATGCTCCACATTAATTTTCTCATTTTTTCCCCCATTTTTTTTTTGTCTTGTGTTGTATATCCCTTATTTCTCAGTAGCCTTTGACTTTCAGTCGTGCAGGGCGACACGGCTCTACGGCAGGAACATCACTTTCGCTTTCCATTTCATCTGTATTATTTTTTTTTCTGTTTTTGCCTTGCTCATAGCTCTTCACTACGTTTACTCGACCTGAATTCAACCTTGTGATAGGTATCCATATGCATGTGATATATATACAATTTCTATACCTTATGGTAAGAATTACAACATGCCTGGATAATGTTGAAAGCTGAAGACAAAAACCATAACAAAAGAAGAAACTCAAAAGAACAGAGCTTGAGGCCTTTTCCGACACAAGGACATCATTTAAACAAATATAAATATGTGAACACATATGTTCATCTGTATATCAAGAATGGGACTTAGTTGGAATCCCCGGTATTCAAATTTACTCTCCCCAAGTGAAGAGATATGTGTGTGTGTGTATTTTCCCAGGATCATAAATGAGATACGAGTTTTATAATTGCAAATAAAAACACAAACACACAAATAAGCATTGAAACACAATGCAAAAGGATTACAAGGGTTTAATTCGTTTAATATGTTTATGTACTTAAACGAAATGAGCATCCTTGTTTCTCTTCGTTTCGTATACCTACATCCTTAACGAACAACAGAGTACACGGTCATGTCCCCAAAAAGATAAATCCAACAATGCTTCAGTATAATAATCACACACTGTGTGATGTACTTGAATGCCAAGGACTATACGGAAGTACCCAAATAATTTTGTTCATCCCTGCGGTTGTTCTCAGGAAAATCAGTGGAGTCGCTGAAAAACATTAACCTGATGCTCTTTCCATCCACTTTTTTACTTCTGTGAAACCATTACGCGCAACAATTACGAGCACCCTAGAGCATCTTAAGAGAACAACACGAAGAAAAACAACAGATACAAATTCCCCCTGCATATTCCAACATTATTTGAATCCTTTGAGATCCTTTCAGTTCAAATATAGCCGACCGACCACGACACCATAGTGATATGAAAACAATAAGACATCCTTTACGCGGAATGGAGACTTACTAGACATGATGGCGTCCGAAGTCTCCACTAGGAGACTCATGCGCATCAGCGAAACGTCAGATTATTTGACAACTGTTACTTGGATGCTGTTTAATCTCAGGACGAATTAGTTCTATAACACTAATAGTTGAATAAGGAGAACGACAAGGAATGGACCTTCGTTCTTATAAGGGAAAAATATATAAATAACTAGAAAATGAAGATTATCTAAATTTCATAAACAAAAGACACAAAAAAGATGGTCTCCTCTATCCTGTGTTTTAAGCTAAGCATTTTAATTCTTTGTGATTTTCTATTTTGCGTTAATTCTCTTCCGGATGTGATTAAAATTGGTTAGTTTAAAACTCATCCATCTTTTTGTCTGGAATTCTCGAATTGTGTATATTGAATGGAGTAGTGTGTGCTTGTATTGATTTTTCATAAACTTTCCGGTTACTTTTTTTTTTCTTTCAAAGGTGGACTGTTTCATCCTTCAGATGATAATCAAGAACTTGCTTTTAAACAAGCAGTAGAACACATTAATGCTGATCGTTTGATACTTCCGCGTTCGAAACTTGTAGCACAAATCGAAAGAATATCACCGTTCGACAGTTTCCATGCATCGAAAAGAGGTAAATATTTATTTTGTAGATACATCTTCAACTTATATACACTTCAAATTTGTTCCCAAAACGCCACCACCGACCCGAAACCATCCCATCATCGAGTATAGTCATTCATCCGGTCTGTTTTGGTGTATATTTATTTATTGAGGCTATTTGAACTCTGTAACTTGTAAACATAAATACATTTTAAACGCGGGCTATATTCGAAGAAAAAAAATACAAAAGATATTGGTTTCATGTGCTTGAGGTTTACATAGGCAGGGAAATTTATATCCTCAATAAACTTACTTGTTTGCTTAACAAAAAAATATAAAAACGTGTACCTACATAGTCGTAAAAAAAGACTAAAATTTATTATCCGCAAATGATTGCGGAGAAGAGAATTTGGCATACATTCTGGTATTCTTCGGTTTAGTGATGCTTTTTTTAATTTTAAGAAAAAAACTTAGAACTGATCAAATTTAACTAACCTTTATGTTTATAGATACTTTATTCAGATTTGATTAAAATCATTTTTATTAGTGGTAAATTCATTTGATTGCGAACCAGCATGTGCTTTCTATGAATTTCCTCATGTTTGCCAATAAGACCTGCGTTCTCCAACAAACTTATATCCTAAACAACTGAAGTGATTTGTTTGGAGGTTTGGACAGTCACAGAGCAGGTGTTTAATGGTTTCAATTTCTTCGACTCTTGACAGCTCCTACAGAAATCGGTTGCGAACACACCCATTCTGGTGGCCATTGATGTGCCATTGGCGCAATGACCGTTAGTACCCCTATCAAGATTCTAATATTCTTTGTACTCAACGATAAAATAAACTGAGTTTGCTTTTCATTAATTTTAGGCCATAAACTTCTAGAGATAACACAGTCGTTCCGGGACGTTCAAGAGTTAATGATTTGCTCTTGCATTATTAGGTCTTTTTTCCTTTTAATCGCGCCAATCGGGACGTCTGGTCACATATCTACTGTTCCTATTTGATATTGACCTTCTCCTTGGCAGTTCATCTGCTATATCATTCCCTTCTATATTGCTATGTCCAGGAACCCAGCAGAGTATGACTTGGCTGGAGTTACAAATATTATTCAGTATGCCTCGGCATTTTGTTACTGTTTGCTTTCCTCGAAAAATGTGATCTCTGACGAGCTTTTTTTTCTTGTGTACCATTTTTGCCGCTTATTCAATAGCATGAATCTCAGCCTGAAAGACACTACACTCATCTGAGAGTTTATATGATTCTGTAATATTAAGAGCTTCGCAGAACACCCCACCTCCTGTTCCTTCTTCCAATTTTGACCCATCGGTGTAGAAGGGGATACCCTGTTCACTGGTTAGTAAGTTAGTTTCCGATCCATGACTTTTAGGTATTCAAATAGAGAAGTGTTTGTTAAAATCTGTTCTAGGTGATATGTAGCCAGTCGTCATATCAAGTCCGGCCACTGTGTCATACCTTTGCAGGATAGACCCATGATCATAGGTGCTGTACTTCCAAGAGTTATTTGAGTCGAGGTGCGATTTTGACTGCTGTGCTTTACATCTTATGTACTCGTCTAGAGCTGGAAGATTTAAAATAATTTCAAACCCTGCATGTGGTGTCGAATTCTGAGCCCCCGTTATTCCTATACAGGCTAGTCTCTGCACCTTGTTCAAGTTTTTTCGATAGCTATCTTTTTCAACAATCTTCCACCAAACGAAAGAACTATAGGTAAATATGGGACGAACAATCACCCTGTACATCCACTGGATGACCTGGGGTCGTATACTCCACCGTGTACCGAACGTTTTTTTGAATGTGTAGAAGGCCCAGAGTGCTCTTTTCATTCTTTTCTCTATGTTCCGTTTCCATGTTAGCTTGAAATCTCGATTCTAGGACTACTCCAAGATATTAAGCTTCTTTGGAAGGTTTCAGAGGAATATCATTAAGCTTGGGAGGGGTAAAGTCCTCTAAATATCTTTTCTTTGAAAACAGAACTTGTTCAGTTTTTGTAGGGTTAAACCCGATACCTTTATATAGGCCACAATTTTAACGCCCTGATTCCTAAATCTTGTAAGAATTTGGTTAACAACGATAGGACCCAAAGGAATGGATAAATTATACCTCCTTGTGGTGTGCCTCTTGTAACTGTTTTCTCAATAATCTTATCTCCAGGTTGCGAGTTTATGATTCTGCCATTGAGCTTGGTATAAATCCAGTCCAGAAGGGCAGATTCAACTTCAACCTCTTCCAGAGCAGATTAAATAGACTCCGTTTTTACGTTGTTAAACGCTCCCTGCTTCAGACTTTTTCAATTTGCGTGCAATGCAGTCTCCACTGACTTTATATTGTCGGTATACTAACCGCATTTATTATTATTATTATTATTATTATTATTATTATTCAAGCTTTATTCACTCGTAAAAGTTAACAATTTTTTTTTTTTTTTTTTTTTTTTTTTTTTTTTTTTTATAAATATAAAAAACGGTTATTTAATTAGTTTGATGAGTATAAGCCTCCCCCTTCATCTTCCACATTCGTCGGTCTAGGGCCTCTCTCCAGTAGTTTGGACAAAAAGTTTGGATTTCGTCTCTCCACCGCTTGAATTGTCTTCCAACGCTTCTTTTCTTATCCAGTGGAGTCCACTCTGTTGTTGTTTTGGTCCATCGATCATCTGACGTCCGAAATACGTGTCCAGCCCAATCCCATTTCAGTTTTCTTGTTTTGTGAAGAACATCTTCAAATTTGGTTTGACTTCTTAGATTTTCATGGTTAATCCGTTGCGATAATCTCACCTTCAAAATCGATCGTTCCATGGCTCTTTGACAGGATTGAAGTTTATTTTCAAGGATTCTTGTGGATTGCCATGTTTGGCAGCCATATGTTAGAACTGGAAGAATTGTTGAGTCAAAAATGCATTTCCGTGTTTGTGTCGAAATGTTAAGATCCAGCAGATTCTTCACATTCCAAAATTGTCGCCAAGCGTTTGTTATTCTTTGGTTAACATTTTTCCTATCTTTATCGGTGAATGATATTATTTGACCCAAGTAAGTGTAGTCTTCTACATACTCTAAAATGGTACCTTCAATTTTAATTTCGGAATGATTGCCATTAGACATTATTTTGGTTTTTTGTCGATTTGTGGATAAGCCTACTTTTTTACATTCTAAGGTTAGCTCATTTAACATAGTTTGTAATTCATTTCTGGTTGTTGCAAAAAACATCTGCAAATCTTAGATTCGATAAGTATTTACCGTTTATATTCAGGCCATTGTTTTCCCATTTCAATTTTCGGAAAATTTCTTCTTATGTTGCGGAAAAAAGTGCTGGCGAAAGTGGGTCACCTTGTCTTACTCCACGTGTCGTCTGAAATATTGGCCCAATACTTTCGGTTTTAATACATGCAATACTATCATTGTACATATTTTGAAGGATGCGAACAATTTTCGGCTCCACACGCATTTATTACTGAGTGTAAATTCACCAAGTAAATTCACCAAGTTTCAATCAGTAATCATTGAATACCAAATTTCTGTCATGTTACGATACTCCTCTACCAAATGTCTGTCATGTTTGGAAATTGATCTTCCTTATACATATTTGATATTTTAAACTACATGAACTTAACTTTGCATATGTTTTAGATCTTATTATTTTTTTTTGGCTGATTTTTAACGCACCGGTTTTTTTTTACATAGGTATTATAAATTGGCTCTTTTTTTTAATTTATATTTTTGTTGTGGTTCCACTTCACAACTTCTCTACCAAATTTTAACATACTACAACAACCAAAATTACTCCATATTAATAGTAGAAATTTTGAGAAAGTAGGTGCATGCCACTTAATTAAAAATTGCAGATTTTCAATTTTTTTTGTATGCAACACAAGATCTAGCGTTTTTGTGCGAAACTTCAAGGTTCAATGGAGTCGGAAAGTGCTCCATAATTTTGATGTCAGTGAGACAGTTCAGCATATACTGTGAATTTGAAGCTTCTAACTTAATTGGTACTGAAGTTATAGCGGGGTCAAAAAATACCTGAGTTTGTTCCCGAAAAAAACTTTTAAACTCAGTTTAAATCATTCCACTATCAGTTTTAGTCTTCGAGAAATCCTCAGTTAATCCTGGTTTATACTTACAAGCGAAAGGAAATCAAATTTAAAATAAAACATCAAAAATTAATGAACCAAAAGATTTTCAAAAAAATTGTTTTCGTAAAAATATTTGGTTTCAAAAAGCCCATTGAGTTGCATTTATTTCGAGACAAATTTGTTCCTCCTTGTCGCCAAAATAATTGCATTTAGTTTTTGACAGTTTTTCACGCCTAGGAAAAAAAGTATTTTACTGTATGAAAACTACACTTCGCATGGATGTATAAACCAGGCTTTAGTTGTTAGTCTGCACCTGTCCCTACAAAATGTAATCAGACTGGTAAAATCAAAATGCGGTTTAATATTCTTTACACAAACATGTCAACAAGGGATTTCTCAGGAAATACAAAATATATTGGAAAGGTTCAAAGTGAATTTGGAAGAAGAGAACAACTGCTTTTAGAAACCGCTAAAAATTTTGTTGAACAAAAGTGAAAAAATCGGTGACGTAAACATCTAACTAAGTACATCTCGGGGAGTAGCATGGAAATTGAAAAGATTTTTGACCAAATTTTGAAGATAAAAATTATTGCTTTTAGTACTCGTTACTAACTTTATTGAAAAAAATTGCCTCTCACCTTACCTTAAAATGACAAAAAACGATTATTTTTCAATTTATAACAGTAATATCTCAAAAGCCCGACATAGCGAAAAATTGATGACGGATTTGAGCTCAGCGCCCAAAAGTATGCCTAGAAACTTTCTTCTCTTGTCGTGAAAAAAATTAACTGATATTTTTATAAATTAAAAGTTTGTACCTTTTTATAAATTCGCCATTTGTTACGAATTTAGATTAGATTAGATAAAATCTAAATTATTAACAAACGAAGTCAAACGGCGGATTTATGAAAAGGTAGATAAACCTTTTTAATCAACTTGACTTGGATACCCTACAGCAAAATGTGTTATTTTTGTAAGCCTGTGCTTGTACACAAAACAAATAAAATGCCCGACTGGGTCTCACTACCTACTTGCTCTTATGTTCAAGAAGCTTAGAATTTCAAAAATTGAATGATATTAAGGATGAAAATGTTTGAGTATGATATTAGTTCTTTAAATTTCTAAAACAATTCTTTTGTTTAGTTTGAGTTTGTGGTGAAAAAAGAGAATGCCATGTGAATTCTTGAACAAATATGAATTAATGCGAAAATGTGTAGGATTTCTCTTTTTTATTTGAAAATCGTTTGAGCGGTTTAAAAAAAAAAAAAATTTTAATATTTAAAATTTTCAAAACATTTTTAAGGAATAATTTTGGTATGGCAATTTTAAGTTTTTATTAATACGCAGACGAAAATTAAATTTCCAAAAAAATATGAACACGATTTTGAAACTTCCAATTTTGAATTTTTTCCCAAAACATTGTCTTGAAAATGTTTCTATACAATAGATATTTTTTAAACTTTTTAGAAGTATTTATTTAAAAAAATTTATTTATATATCGAATCAGTAAATAATGAAAACAATCAAATTCAAAAATAGCATTCTCCAGAAGGTACTGTTAATAGTTGCTAAGTTTAATTTTTATTTGTTATAGTTCACCCTTCAAATTTTAGAAAAATCGTAAGAGTAATTTTCGAGAAAAACGAGATTTTCTTCAGTGAAAATTTAAACATTTGTATGGAAGGCATCAGCTACGGGTATCGTTATTTTTCCATAAAAATAAAATACTTTTTTAAAAATATTCTAAAATATGTTAAGAAACCGTAAGGTACCTACCAGGTATAAAAAAAATGACTAATTCCTTTTTTGAAATATTGAGTTTTCATAAAAAAAATTGATTTCTTTTAAATCAAATAAACCTTCTTTTTACAAATATTGGCATACAACACTATTTAAACATTTTTGCAGCTTCTGCATAGAAAAAATTAATGAAAATCAATCATACCGTTCAAGAAAATCGAAAATGAAAAAATGATTCTTTGGGTGGTACCGTTAACAACCATTTTTTGAAAAATGATTTTTGCACCCAGAGGCTTAGCCTTTATTGAAAGTTATTTATTGAAATCCTTTAAGACAAATTGTGGAGCCGCTTTTGAGAAAGTAAGATTTTGTAAAATCGTTCTGAAAAATTATATGGCACGTACCGCTGTTTGTTGTTCTAAAAAAAATGAATAAAATCTGTGGAGGAATGATCATAAACCAGTATGTACAAAGACTGAAGAAAATCGATCCTGCCATTTATTCTGTAGCCAAACCGACAGACAGACAGAATTGTGAGACACACTTTTTTATGAAGTATAACTTGCCATATATTTTCATTTTAAGGCGCCAGTTATAGCTATCATTGAAACTCATCATTGAAAACGTTAATGATTTATTTTGAGACGTTTAGAAAGCAAATTCTAATATTATTCTGATAGATAATTAAAGCTCAAGATTTAATTAATATTTCTAGTCAAAAAAAAATTTCAAGTAGGCCCAACTTTTCACAAAAATTAAATTTTGATTTTTCAATGATCATTGGTAAGGTAAGGTAAGTTCAATCATTGAAATTAGAAAAGTCTTTTTATGTGGAAAGTTGGGCCTATTTGAATAATTTTCTTGGCTAGAAATATTAATTAGGTCTTTACCTTTATTTGTCCATCAAAATAATAAATGATTTTACTTCCTAAACGACTCAAAATCAATCATTAAAATTTTCAATGATGAGTTTCAATGATAGCTGTAACTGGCACCTAATTCACAAAAAAAAGAAAAGAAAATACCCAAGTTCTTCCATTCCTTCTCAAAAATAGGTGAACATACCATATTTCTTTAATAATTTCAAATTTTCGCAAATTTTAAAGAAAATCACAACCAATTATTTTTTTATATTTCCGGAAACTCTTTATTTATTAAGTAGTCAGCGTCCCAAAAGTATTAAAAAAATCGAAGAAAATTAATTGCTTCTACGCGTTTTTGGAAAAATTGACGACATTTTTCGAAATACACGAAAATTTTAAACTATCAAAATTTACAAAAAACTACTGTTTCATTATCTCTCTGCCGTTAGACATTATAAACCGTACGCAAAGTTTTGAGCCGTGTTGAAAATTTTCACAACTAAACCGAAATTTGTTAACTTTTTTTGAAACAGAAACATTCAAGAAACTTGAAAGGTCACAAATTTGTCACTGATGATTAAATTCAACTTTTGGTGAAACAGAATTACATTTTTCACTAATTTCATTTGTAGATCCCATGTAAAATTCTGGAAGCACACAAAACTGATAAGAAATTCATCGATTTTTCCAATAATTTTTGTGAAAAAAACAATTGGATTGGGCCCAGGTTTTTGATTTGTTGTTTAAATTCCTACAAATTGCTTGTTAGCACCCTTAAAAAGTAATAAAATTAGTAGCTATTTTAATTTTTTTTCAGACTTTTTATTATACAGTTTTTAGTGATTTATTTTTAATTAATAGAAGTATTGAACATCAAAAACTTTAACTGTAGGTGAATTAATAACGTAAAATTTTGTAAACACTTGTTCATAACACAGTATTCAGAAATTCATAACACAGTATAATGAGGCATGTTTGTACCTATCTACTTTTCTCAAACTTTTAAATTATTTTTTCAAAAACTGTTAACATAAACAATAACAAGCTTACTAAAGAATAGATTTTTGCTTGAAATAACTAACAATTGTTCTCCCGCTCCACTGCCGGGAGACTTGACCCAAACAAGTAAACAATACAAAAAATGAAGTCACCATCTATGATTTTCATATAACTCAATTGTCACTATATTTAATGTATTATTTGCTAAGAAAAATGTTTTAAAAATGTTGTTACAAAACTATAAAAAACCTTGAAACGAGTATCTAACAAACGAAAATAAATAGAAAACTCAAATAAAACCTCCTTTGAAAATTCAGTTAGAAAATTGTAAAATTTCTTGCACATAATTTTTACGTTGTTATCCTTGTATTTCCCCTTCTGCGGCAGTGTTTGAATTTTTTTTTTGGTTTGCTCTTCAATTTCGTACGATCAAGTCTCCCAACAGTAAGTGGTTCAAGTCTCCCGTTCACGCTTTTTGAGACACTACCCCAGGAAAATCAGACAAAAAATGTTAAAACTTCGAAAAAATTCCGACAAAGCTGAATTTTGGTGGGGAGCTTTGTTTTGGCGTCTTAAGCATTTCCAAGAAAATTCCGTAAATTTGGGCTGGGGATACATTATTTAGGGAAGGGGGTGGTAAAATTCATTTTTTTCTTAATTTCTGGAAAACTATCAGCTTTTTTGGAAAATGGTGAAGGAACAAATTGTAGCTTATGTAATGTTACACAAAGAAGATTAACATAATTTTTCCATATAATCGATAGGTTCAGAGAAAATCGTGCAAGAACTTCATGGAGCAAATTTTGTCAAAAAATTAACTAATACGCCAGATTTTTTGTACGATTTGTGTTTGGCTACATCTCATTATAAAACCAATTTTTTTGGGTACCAGGGGTAAGGGGAAGGCCACCATCTTTAAATAGAGAGTGATTTGATTTTTATTCAAAAACTTGATATTGTTTTTATTTCTTGACAAAATTACCTCAGACTGTAGGTACTCAATACCAAAACCTTTGTAAATAATCCTTTTGCCTCTTGTTTTTTTTTTTTTAATAATAATAAAATGACGTTGTCTTTCAGTATGCAGCCTTTTGAATATTGGAGTTGCAGCTATTTTCGGACCACAGTCCGCCCACACAGCTGGACATGTTCAAAGTATTTGTGACACAATGGAAGTAAATCAAAATATTTACCAAAAGTTCCGAAAACAAAAGTTATATAACTAAAAATATTTTAGGTTCCTCATTTGGAAAACCGATGGGACTATCGTCTGAGAAGAGAGAGTTGCCTTGTCAACCTATATCCCCACCCAAATACTTTATCAAAAGTAAGAACAATTAAATATGCGACACCTTGAATTTAAATATGGAATGATTTTGAATAATTTAATTCCGTTTCAGGCATATGTTGACATCGTTAAGACATGGGGATGGAAAACATTTACAATTATCTATGAAAACAACGATGGTCTTGTGAGGCTACAAGAACTTCTTAAAGCACATGGGCCATCATCATTTCCCATAACAGTAAGGCAATTAAGTGATACAGGGGACTACAGGTATTTTTTGTATAATTTTTTTGAAGAAATATCTAATTTGTTGTGTTTTTAGACCATTGCTGAAACAAATCAAAAACTCAGCAGAAGCTCACATCGTTCTCGATTGTGCGACTGATAAAATATATGAAGTTCTAAAGCAAGCTCAACAAATTGGAATGATGAGTGATTATCATAGTTATTTGGTGACTTCTTTGGACTTGCATACTGTTAATTTAGATGAATTCAAATATGGTGGCACAAATATAACTGGATTTCGTTTAATAAACGAGAAAGTTGTTGAAGATGTTGTGCGACAATGGTCAATTGATGAAAAAGGAATTTCAAAATCAGCTAATATTACAACAATTAAGGTAAGACATTTTGACTGCTTAATAATTTTTTTTTTTTGTATTGTCTGTCGTACTTTAATGTGGGTGAAAACACTGAACCCCGTTGGTAAACACATTTACTTGTCTGAAACTTTTGTCTACTTAGAGGTCCAAAACTCTTCTTAAGAACATTAAATTTTCTATTCAAACATTACAACTAATTTCTTCCAGAATCAACGATTAACGCCAACTTATAAAAATCAAAAAACCAAATAGCGACCTATAAACATCAAAATTTTAAACTCAAAGTCTTAGAGACTTTTTAAAGAGACCCCAGTCAGCAACCGCTCGTAGTTTCAAGAAAATCAAGTCAAATTCAATGAATTATATTTTCTATATTTAATACATAATTATATGAATTCATCGGGCACAAAAATAGCTTCTTTTACCCACCCCATCACCTCCAAAGAAAGTCAGCTTGTTTCAAAAAAGCTTGGGCTCTAAAATACTCTTCAACTCAAAGCATGAAAATTGAACTTTTCTTAATATTGTTACGAATATTAAGTAGTTTACTTTGTACTTAGCCTAGATTTGATTTACATAGAATTTATTGTTTTGATGATCATAAAAATATTCGATATTATTGTTCATTATTAAATAAAAGCTTAGAAAAGCTTCTTGTTATTTTTGTAAATTCTACAGAAAGTCTTTTATTTAACACTGGTGTCAGAAGTAAAGATGGTTAAATACAGTCAGCTTAAAGTAGAAGAACTTAAGAAGCATTTAACAAAGTTGAATAAGCCTACTACTGGAAGCAAAGCTGAATTACAGATTCGTTTGAAAACTGCTTTGGCTGATGAGGGACTCGATTGCGAAATCATGGATTTTTTAGATGAGAGCTCAAATGAACCAACATTCGAAAAAGATGAGGCAAAAGACATTTCAAGCGCAACAGATTCTGTACAACATTTGGTGCAGCTCTTACAGCAGATGGAGAATCGAATGGAAAAGAAGAATAATGATCGTCAAGAAAATTTGGAGAGTTTAATGGTAAGATTCAGTACTCAAATTAATAATCTTGAGCAGGGTGTACGAGGTTGTGAAGCTAAATTTAGCGAACTTAAAAAGAAAACCGATGAAAAATTAAGCCACCTGGAAACGAAAACGGATCAAGAGATTTCCCAAATGAGACAAGAAATCTCCGAATTCAGGGTCACACCTGTTGGAAATTCTTCAGCAACATTTAAGGCTCCCATCTATGATGGATCTACTAGTTTTGCCATATTCAAGTTACAGTTTGAAACCACTGCCCGAAGAAATCGCTGGAGCCAAGAGGACTGTGCATCTACCCTTATAATTTCACTCAAGGGTGCTGCTGCCGATATATTACAGACAATGCCAAACGAAGAACATAGAAACTATTCAGCATTAATGCAAGCATTTACATCGGCGATATAGCAATGACCATATGCGACAAGTTTACCGACTAGAACTAAAGGCTCGTTCTCAACTTAAAGGAGAAAGCCTTCAAACCTTTGCAGCCGAAATCGAACGTTTAGCTCAATTGGCCTTTGTAGATGCTACTCCAGACTTTATTGAAAGGGTCAAAATTGAGGCTTTTGTTGATGGCATACGTGACTTGGAGACTAAACGAGCTACAGTAGCATCACCAAAACCATGTTTTTCAGAAACAGTTAGCTTAGCTCTCTCCTATGAAACAGCGGCCATAGTTTGCAGACCAAATTTTCAAGCCAGACAGCTCCAAGTTGAAGACACAACGTCTACATTTGATATTATGTGCCAAGCTGTAAGGTCTGTAATGGAAAAAAGGAAAGAAGATCCAGCTTTTAAAGGTCAATGTTTTAGCTGTGGCAAACGAGGTCATATGGCCCGACATTGCAAAGATCGTAACAAACAACCAACTTCAAACATAAAAGCTGACGTACAGCCAGATTTAAACTAAATAAAACCAATTTAGAGGGGCTTAAATTGGTTTCAAAAACTCACCGCCCCAAAATAATAGTTTCAAGAATTGCTCGTACTGCAAAAAGTTTAATAGTAATGGGTTCTCTTGGACAGAAAAAGGCTGTCATCACTATTGATACTGGAGCATCACATTCCATCATAAGGAAGGACTTTTCTTTGAAATTGCAGCCATTCAAGGCAATGAAACTTACAACAGTGACTGGTGAAAGCGCTCCAATATTAGGGACATCATTGCAAAGTATTTCTTTGGGCACAATCACTGCTAAACATGAGTTTGTTGTTGCAGAAATTGTGGATGAAGTGATTCTTGGACTAGATTTTATGTTGCAACACGGACTTAAAATAGACTTAGAACACTGTATTCTGAAGTATCAAAACACGGAAATATTACTTCAGGTTGAAAATACACCGTTGGTAGCGTCCACTAAGAGAATCACCGTGAGTGAACAGATCTGCATACCTCCATGTTCCGAGGCAATTGTTTGGGGGAAGCTTCAAAAAGACGAAGGACGAAATAATGTGTGGATTGTTGAATCTATTGAAAAGGAACAGACCAGTAACATAATAGTCGCCAAATCTTTAGTAAAACCCAATAACGAATCACAAATTCCAATAAGAGTGTTAAATTTGGCAAATTCAACTACAGTAATTAAAAAAGGGACAGTCATTGGGAAAGGAGAAGAAGTCACTACAGTCGTTAGCTGTGAATTTAGACCAGATAAGCCAGACAATACACCGTATAGTGAAGAAGTTTTTTATTTGATGCAGATGGAAATTGAGGAACTTACAACCGATGAAAAGAAGAAAGCTCGAGAATAGGTAGAGAAGTTCTGCAGCATATTTTCATCAAATTCAAAAGTGACAGGATGTACATCAAAAGTTAAACATCGAATAAACACTGGAAATGCACAACCGATTCGCCAAACCCCTCGTCGAATGCCCCTCGCTAGAAGAGATGAGGTTCGGAAATTGATTGAACAAATGCGAACAGATCAAGTCATAGAGCCATCCGAGAGTCCATGGTCTTCTCCGGTAGTCTTAGTACAAAAAAAGGACGGAAGCAAGAGGTTCTGTGTTGACTACCGTAAGCTAAATAATGTGACAAAGAAGGACAGCTTTCCATTACCTAGAATCGATGACACTTTGGATACACTGAGTGAAGCAAAATGGTTTTCCACACTGGATTTAAAGAGCGGCTACTGGCAAGTCGAAATATCTGAAGAAGATAAAGAAAAGACCGCATTCACTGATGGGAACGGGTTGTGGCAATTTCGCGTTATGCCTTTTGGTCTTTGTAACGCTCCTGCAACTTTTGAGCGTCTAATGGAAAGAGTTTTGGCTGGTCTGCATTGGAAAACTTGTCTTGTATACCTAGACGATATTATTGTTATGGGCAAGGATTTCAAGGACCACATACATAATCTGGAGCAGGTGCTTCAAAGAATTAAATATGCGGGATTGAAGTTGAATCCAAAGAAATGTAAGCTTTTCAGAAAAGAAGTGAACTACTTGGGACATAAAATAACATCAAAAGGAGTCCACACCGATGAAGAAAAAGTGAAAGCTGTCTTCAATTGGCCAAGACCTAAGAACCTTCACGAATTGCGAAGTTTCTTAGGACTATGTACGTATTACAGACGTTTTGTTCCAAATTTTGCGAGCGTGGCATCAAGTCTGCATGAACTTACTCGCAAAAATCGGAGATTCGAATGGGCTTCAAAGCAGGAGGAAGCTTTCACGAATCTCAAAAATCTTATGTGCTCAGCACCAATCTTGGCGTATCCAATTCCTGGCAAAACATTTATACTGGATACTGATGCCAGTAATGTTGGAATCGGCGGGGTTCTGTCACAAAATATCGATGGGAAGGAAAAAGTAGTTGGATACTTTAGTAAGACGTTGGACAAACCAGAGCGTAATTATTGCGTGACGAGAAAAGAGTTGTTGGCCGTAGTGCAGTGTGTCAAACACTTTCACAAATACCTTTATGGGCAAGATTTTCTTATCCGAACAGATCATGCCGCACTTCGATGGCTGTTACAATTCAAAAACCCGGAAGGACAAATCGCTAGGTGGATTGAAAGGCTTCAGACTTACGAGTTCACAATTGAACATAGGAAAGGAAGTAGCCATGGAAATGCAGATGCCTTATCTCGACGTCCCTGCAAACTTGAATGCAGGCATTGCACAAGGACTGAACAGAAAGAAGGAATTATCGAAATAAAGCAGTTAGGGATTCAGTCGGATGAAATGTGGACAATGGAAGTGGTACGTTCTTCACAAGAAAACGATGGTGACCTATCTAAAATAATACAGGCAAAGAAATCTGGAACTAAACCAAGTAGAGAATCTTTCTCGGGAGAAAGTCAGATAACTAAGTCGTATTTGGCACAATGGGATAGTTTGGAAATAATTGATGGCTGTCTCTACCGAATTTGGGAAAGCGAAGATGGGAAAACTCATCGCAAGCTTCTGGTAGTACCAAAATCAAGAATTCGGGAGGTTCTGGAAGAGTTCCATGATGGTGCCACTGGAGGACATTTAGGTATCATTAAAACGGTTGACAAAATCAAGAGACATTTCTATTGGGTAGGATGCCAAGAATCAGTTGCCGATTGGATTGCCAAATGCAAAGTGTGCGCAACCGCAAAAGGACCAAAAACTCGCAGTCGTGGACCTATGCAATCTCATACCGTTGGTTCACCCTTTGAAAGAATTGCAATGGATATCGCAGGACCATTTCCAGAGAGTGATAGGGGAAATCGGTATGTATTAGTCGTTATGGACTATTTTAGCAAATGGCCAGAAGTATACCCGTTACCAAATCAAGAAGCTAGAACTTGCGCCAATGCTTTCTTCAATGAATGGATATGTCGATTTGGAGTACCTCTTGAATTATTACACTCTGATCAAGGTCGAAACTTTGAATCTTTTATATTCAAGGATCTATGTAACATCTTAGGCATACGGAAGACGCGAACCACACCACTACATCCGCAGTCTGATGGCATGGTAGAGCGGTTCAATAGGACCCTTGAAGAATATTTAAGGAAAGTTGTTGACAACGAACAGAGCAAGTGGGACGAACACATTCAAAAATTCCTCATGGCATATAGGTCAGCGGTGCATGATACGACTAGATTTACACCGGCTAAGATCCTATTCGGAAATGATCTACGTTTACCAACAGATATCAGATTTGGAACGAGTTCTGGTTCATTAAATGAAAAGGCATACGACGAGATTTTTAGTCGACAGCAACTGGACGAAATTCACAAGGATGTTAGAAAAAGATTACAACTGAGAAGCGACAAAATGAAAGCCAGATATGATCTTCAGGCAAATTCAAAAGGATTCAGAGAAGGTGATATGGTTCTTCTTCATAATCCACAGCGCAGAAAAGGCATATGTCCAAAATTACAAACACATTGGGAAGGCCCTTATGTGGTGATTAATCGAATAAATGATGTCGTCTATCGGATCCAGTGGAAGGACAGCAAACGATCGAAAATGAAGGTTGTTCATTTGGATAGACTAGCGCAATACTATGGTGACAACAGTGACTTTGTTCGAGACGAACAAAATCTTAGTGGGAGGTAGTGTTACGAATATTAAGTAGTTTACTTTGTACTTAGCCTAGATTTGATTTACATAGAATTTATTGTTTTGATGATCATAAAAATATTCGATATTATTGTTCATTATTAAATAAAAGCTTAGAAAAGCTTCTTGTTATTTTTGTAAATTCTACAAAAAGTCTTTTATTTAACAATATTGTAATATTTTCTCAGGTTCGTTAATAAAACTTATTTACTTTATTCAAAACGTCCACTTATTGATTTCGCAAAATAAAAACACTTTACTTTTCAATCTACAAACAAAACGATTTATTATTCACCACTGAAATTAATTCACAAACTTTACTTTTCACTTTTATTACAACCAACTTTTTTCATTCACGATTAAAAACAAACTGTGTCGCTGCCGTTCAAACATGTGCCTTGTTTTCCAAACTCTGGAAAGTAGTGGAATGTTCTGGTCTCTGCTTCCAGAGCTTTCCGTAGGGGAAATTTCCCGTCCAAAAGCTTTTACTTGACAGCTGGTAAATCTGCTATAATCCGGCAGTTGGCGCTTCTTTCGTTTGAGAGTTGCTATAACTATAGCTAATAAGGGTATGTTTGCACTGCGACCGTAAGCTTTACTGTGTCCGTTTGTTTGCTTTTTGGAGTCGTTATAGTTCAAATATGGAAAGTTATTACAGTATTGTTCGCGGTCCAATTTGTCCCCCTATTTCCCAAGGATAACAAGCAGCTGTTTTATTTTCTCGGGCTCAGAGCACAGACTTATTCCACACACTACTGCACATACACAACCGTGGCCACTTTGTTAAATTTTGGTGATAAAACATATTATATTTCCCACGAAGATTGAAGATATTTGGCAAAAATTAGAAAAATTTGGAACATTTAGGGCAAGTTTTTCAGTACAGGGTTAGCTCTGAGTTAAATCAGAGTTATCTAATCCTGTAAATAAATTAACCCCAAGTTAACTTACCAAATTAGACGAGTTAACTTGGAGTTAACTTTCGATTTCAATTGACTGAAAAACACGTTTTTGGCGTTAACTCCGGTTTAACTCCGAGACTAGGATGATCTCGCACTGAAAAACTGGCCCTTGGTTAACTCACCAAATTAGACGAGTTAACTTGGAGTTAACTTAAGGTTTCAATTGACTGAAAAACACTCAGGTTTAACCCCGAGACTAGGATGATCTCACACTGAAAAACTGGCCTTAATGATTTAGATTTGCTTAGTCCTGCGAGAGTACTCAAATCATTATGATACCAAATTTCATAAATTTTCGACAAGCATGGGATATGATTTTTGTCACCAATACCTCAACAAAAAAAACCAGTGTGCTCCACGCTACTTACTTACTAAGTTCCTCAAACCTGTCACGTCCGTGAGGTTTCCCTTGCGGGGCATAGGGCCTCCACCATCGTGTACGGTTTCAGGGGATGTTCCTGAGCTCTCTCCATCTCTTCCCCAGTTGTGCTGATTCCTCTTCGACTGTTCCTCGCCAAGTTCTTCTAGAGCGGCCAACTCATCTGTCTCGCTGCTTGAGAGCGTTCCATTGCATCACTCTACTCGCAATGCACTCGTGACCTTTTCGAAGCGTACGTTCAATCCACTGCCTGACTGACCTGTCCTCGCATGAAGCTCATCATTGGAGACACGGTTAGATCAGATAGTCCTCAAGATTTTTCGCGACACGGTTAGATCAGATAGTCCTCAAGATTTTTCGCAAAAGTCTATTCACGAAGTTTGCAGCTTTCTTTTTACTTTCCAAGTGCTGCACCTATAAAAAGCATGGATTAAATACTGAAGCGGAACTTTCGTAGCCTGGTCTTAAGGCTTATAGAGTTGTTTCTCCATAATTTTGAACAGCATTCCGACCGCAGCTTATGCTTTTCTGATTCCGCTGATTATATCTAGTTTGGTCCCGCCATTAGTAGAGACAATACTTCGAAGATATTGAAAACTCTCTTCCATCTCTACTGATGGTTGTCCAGAAATATCTACTTGGGTAGATGAGCAAGTTCCAAGGCTGATTTTTTTTTTTTTTTTTTTTGACGTATTGATCTTAAGCAGATTTGAGTTCTTTCATTTGCTGTCAACCAAGCTGCATGCAGCACATCATTAAACACCAACAGAAGCAGTATTGGTGACAGTATTCAACCCTGTCCAACCCCGCTTTGGATACCATAGTCCTCTGAAAACATTATTTTATACAGAACGTGACATTTGGATCCATCATATACTTATTTTCTTACTTACTTATCCGGCTCCCTATCCATGAAGGGTCTCTGGCTGAGATATTGCGGTCTTCCATCGGTTGCGGTCCCTAACACGCTCCCTCCAGTCTTTGAGACCAAGCGCTCTTGCGTCTGTGACCGCCTGGTCCCTATAGCGGAGGTTCGGTTTTCCTGGTCGCTGGGATTCGAAGATTTTCTTGGCTGGAGCGTGGTTGTCCATTCGCTCGAAGTGGCCGAGCCAGTGCAGTCAACGTGTTTTGGCTCTTTGGACTACATCCACATCTTGGTACAGGTCGTACAGTTCACGATTGAATCTCCTCCTCCAATCGACCTATTCGCATATAGGACCAAATATCCGCCGAAGAATTTTTCTCTCGAAAGTGCCCAGTATCAATTCCCCTTTTTACTTGCGATATAGGTACTATAGGGCAAGTTTTGGATTCGTGCAAAAAAAAATTCGAGATAACAATCAAACATAACATTACGATGATAGAGAACACGAACAAAGTGGGTGGCACAATTCTGTCTGTCTGTCTGTCTGTCTGTCTGTCTGTCTGTCCGTACCTCAACCTACAGCCTAAACCACTGAAGCGATTTTCTTCAAATTTTTAACTTAAGGTTTTTTTGTAACTCTCCAGAGGGGAAATTGAAATTTTTTTCTTAGCTCAAAAACTAACGGTACTTGCCATACAACCGTTAAGGAAAAGCTTATTTATCTCAAAAACGGCTCCAACGATTTTGATAAAAAAAAAATCAGTGTATTACTGTAGATATGATGTACCTTTTAATAAGAAAAAAAATCACCAAAAACATTTATTAACGGTACCTGCCATATAACGGTTTTTTCGATTTTCTATTTTCTCATTAACCGCTCATCCGATTTCAATGAAATTTTTTTCACAAAAGCTTTGTTAAAATATAAATAATACTGCATTCCAAAATTTTTGAAAAAATAAATTTTGGATTTTTAAAAAAAGATTCAAATTTTTTTTTCAAAATTCAATATTTCAAAAACGGGTTGATGAATTATTTTGAAATTTCAGTTTTAAATGTATATTAATATAAACTCAAAATTGGCATACCAAATTTTTTTTTAAAAAATGTGACAAAATTTTTATATATAAAAAATTATTTTTTAAGAAAGCGGCTCCAACGATTTTTAATTTTTTTTTTTGCATATATACATATTTTTTCAAGTAATCAAATGGCATACTTTTTTTTTAGCTCTAAGTTATTTATCAGGCTGTTTATACAATTAAAAGAACGATTTAAATGCTTTTTATACTTTTTCTATAATTACTTAAATATTTTTTTAAGTTCTTAAGCCCCACACAACTTGAACATAAGAGCAAGTACGTGCGATCCAGTCGTGCATTTTATTTATTTATCGTCCAGCACTCGGCGCCGTAGAGTAGAACTGGTAAAATGAGCGTTTTGTATAGCGTGCACTTTGTCTTTCGAGAAAGTAGTTTTGAACCCATTTGTTTGGCCAAACCGAAGTAGCAGCGGTTTGCTAGGGTAATTATTCATCGGATTACCACTAAGGTGTCGTTCGTGGAATAGATCTTTGTTCCGAGGTAGGTGAACTCCTTGACTACCCCGAAATTACTGCTACCAACAGTGACGTTTTGTCCTAGGCGATGGACAGATGAGGCTTTGTTTGTTGATAGCATTTACTTTGTTTTGTCCTCATTCACTTCAAGACCAACGCCTGTTCATCAATAGCTGTGAATGCTTCAAGTACAGCTCCCTTGGAGCAGACGATGATGTCGATGTCGTCCACATAGCCAAGCAGTTGAGGAGACCTGTTGACGATAGTGCCTTCCATGTTAACACCGCTCTTGCGCACTATCTGCTCCAGGACTAGGTTGAAGAAGTCACATGATAGCGTATCTCCTTGTCTGAACCCTGTGCACGTCTTGAATAACTCGGATGAGCAGTTACCCTTTTGCACGTTGCACCGCGTATTTTGTAACGTCATGCAGTATGTCTGGATCAGTTTTTTCAGGATCCGGAGTTCCGACATCGCCAATAAAAGCTCTTGGCGACTTATGCTATCATATACGGCTTTGAAGTCGATGAATAGGTGGTGGGTCTCTTTTCTTTCTGCGCAGGGTTTTTTCTCTTTCCTTCTCTTTTCCCGGTACTCCTCTCTTGCTGCTCTTGTTTTCTGTTGCAGCATTTGCATTCGTGCATTTTCCGTCTCCTGATTCAATACCACGCATTCATCGTTCTTTTTTCTGGGTTGATAGCCTATGGTGGTCTCGGCTGTCTTCTTAATGATGTCGCGATACTGGTTCCACTGGTTGTTGACGCTTGTGGCTGGGTGTACGGCAGGGAGTTTCCCTGTCAATTGCTCACTTTAGTCTCTGGCTTTCTCAGGTGTGCTTAGGAATGCGATATTGAATTTCTTCCTTTGGGCGGTCTCCGTTTTCTTTTCGTTGGACAGTCGGGCTCTGAACTTTGTCTAACCAAGAAAGTGGTCAGAGTCCACGTTTGCACCTCGGAAAGTTCGCACGTCCAAGATGTTCGATGCGTACCTTGCGCCAATTAGCATGTGGTCGATTTGGTTGGCAGTTCGACCATCTGGAGATCGCCAGGTTGCTGTGTGCATCCTTTGCCTTGGGAATATAGTGCTACTTATCACCGTATTACGAGCTGCAGCAAAGTCGATTAGTCGGAAGCCGTTGTCTGTTGTCGTTTCGTGGAGACTGTGCTTTCCAACTAATCCGCCAAAGAAGTTTTCCTTTCCGACTTATGCTACATTTCCACCTGACGCTAATCTGAGATTTAATAAGATTTACTTCAAATCTCGGAGATTTACCATACAATTTATTTCGTAAATTTTGAAGACTAGAAATTAATCTTGTCAAATCTTCCTAGGACAAATAGTTTTACAAATCGAACTAACCTTTTCTTAAATGGTGCTGAACGATTCATTCGAGACTCGCATTCAGTTCTTCATTGTTTCACACGAATCAAACGTTCTGTCTCATTCGCACTTCATAAAAAAATTGGAACGCCATTTGCATTTTTGAGGGTGCTGTAAAATTTAATCTTTTTGTGCGGTGCGGTGGAAACACCAAAATCAAGCAAAAGGACAGATTCAAGCTTTTGAGTAGCACCTGGTGTATAGAATGTCCTTACATTCCAGGGGCCTATAACACAATACATAAAGTGCTTGTTGAACAAGTGGAATTCAACAACTTTTTAAAATTTGTGTAACACGAGACAACAAGTCTAGGAGAACTTGAACAATTGTTTTGGCTTCTTTCAACAAGTGGGAAATTTCATAAATTCACCGTTTCTGTAACTGGAAACAACAAGAGCTCGAAAAAAAGAGAGTAAACTTGTTGAAAAGTTGATAAATTTCAACCAACGGTTCTGAACTCTTTCGAAGTCAACAAGTAAGAAATAAATGCTAGCAGTAGTGTTTATCAAGTGATGAAATCGTAAGAAATAAATTGTTCATCAGGAAAAATTTGAAAACTCAGTACTGAATCATAACGCACAAAAAATCTGAAATTTCAGCAAATCGTCCTAGTGTAATATGCCCAAAAATTAATAGTTTTGAGAAACTGAAGTGTAGGTGGGTTAATAAAAAAAACATTTTTTGATTTTTTTTTAAATTTTAATTTTGAAAATTATTTTTCAAAAGCTATTTACAAAAACAGCTTTATTTAAAATGGAAATTGAAGAATGGATTTTTGACTTTTGAAAAAGCTTTTGCCCGACATTGTGAATTATGGCGTTGTTTTTAATAATTTTTTTCTATTTTAGGCAAATGTTTTAGAAAAACTATCCCTCCCGCTCAAAGGGGGGAAATAAACCCCCTCTTCGGTTTCGATTTTTTCTTGTCTTCGTTCAACCTAAAAGGCTCTCTCCTTTTGTCACATCTCATATTAAACATCCTGTAGATAAAATAAAGGGAAATTGAAAGAGTTTTTTGTCAATTAAATTTAATTTTCAAAAAATCTTCAAAATGTAGTTATTTTTTCAGCAAAAAATATATGCATTGAGTATTTTATGCTTCAATTAATAAAAACATTCATTTGGAACGAGATTATAATCTTTGACGTCTAGCATGTATGAAACGGTCCACTGTGCACCGTGGAGGAAAACTCTAATTATTTAAAATTAATTTATTTTGTTCTTAAAAAAAAAAAAACAAACATTAAAAAGCCAACACGCCACCGTACCAAGCCGACAACAGACCACAAAAATAACTGTATCAACTATAAAGTAAAATTTCTATGTGCGGATTTTTTTTGTCTTGTTTTTTAGCTGTTTGAATTTTTATCTGAAAAAACTTAGCAATCGTGCTAAAAGTCACCTGAATTTCAAGATTTTTATGACAGGCGACCAATCAGAAGCTCGAAAAATTCAGATATTTGAATCCTTGAACGGACGGCTTATTTAGAATTTATTTATTGGTGACGAATTTGATTTATAAAAACAAAATTTTTTAATTTTTATTCTAAATCGAGCGAGCAGTGATAATAAGAATCAAAATTACTGTTCGCGTACCTCCCAAAACTACGAATTTCTACGAATTTAGCCCAAAGTTCTGTCAAAGCTCATTTACAAAAAAAACAAAATTCGAAGCAATTCGTAGTTTTCGAAAGTACACAAACACATTTAAGAAGAACCACAGGTGTTGTCATAATACGGTGAATAAAATATTGATTTATCTAACTGAAAGTAAGTAAGAGCAAACAAGCAAAGCGCTGATTTTAGATGAAATGTTTTCTTTTTTTTCGGAAACTTTTCGACTCATCGCGTAAGAATTACTTGTTGAACTGGTTTAACAAGTCGAGGGAAATATTTTCAGTTGACAATTGTTGCAGTTTTTATTGAGTTACAGAAATGATTTTCACTTGTTGAACAAACATAGTTGTAACTACAAGTAATTGTTGACTAGTTGACTTGTTGTTCTGTGTTATAGGCCCCAGGTGCATACTCGTAGGTCATAGTCCATTTTCGTTCCGAGTCTGGTTGCCATTTGAGGGGGGTCGTTATCCGAAGCTTCTCGCGTCTCTCTCATAACAATTGGTTTTTTTACTGTGGTCGGGTCGTTAGCCCAACGCACTAACCTCCAATCTGTAGAGCCATGGGTTTAATGTGGCAATTCTTTCACTGATCAACATTCGCACTTACAAGTTTAGCAAGTCAAGGCATAAAGCCAAGTCCAGTATCCGGCGGGTACCGACTTGGAGGTATTGTAAGCACTTGATGTGTCAGAAAAGATACAGCTCGAGGCCCGCAGTTCCTACAACATCCAACCACCTTTTCCGTGCTCTATAATCCTCTTAAATTTTTCTAAGCCCCGCACTCTGTTGGAACAACATTTAGTGGGTCTTAATAACCCCTGAAGTGAACTCAAAAAATGTACTCTTTTATTTTTTAATTACAGGCTGAAACAGCTCTCATGTACGATGCTGTACACTTATTCTCAAAAGCACTTCATGATTTGGATACAAGTCAGCAAATTGACATTCAGCCAATATCGTGTGATGGACAAAATACTTGGCAGCATGGATTCAGCTTGATCAATTATATGAAAATTGTTGAAATGAAAGGTCTTACCAATGTTATAAAGTTCGATCACCAAGGCTTTCGCACAGATTTTATATTGGATGTTGTGGACTTAGGTTCGACGGGTATAAGAAAAATTGGAACATGGAATTCAACGCTTTCCAATGGGATAAATTTTACCAGAACATTTAGTGAACAACAAATGGAGATTGAGGCGAATCTTAAGAATAAAACACTGGTTATAACAACAATTTTGGTAGGTTTTCAAATGGTTTGCCAATTTTGTAACTAATAAATTTTTTTAACAGAGTGATCCTTATTGTATGAGAAAAGAATCGGCGGCTACACTTTCAGGCAATGATCAGTTCGAAGGATATGCAGTAGATCTTGTTTATGAAATATCAAAAGCGTTGGGTTTCAGTTATAAAATTCAATTAGTACCTGATCACGCCTACGGTAGCTTGAATAAGAAAAACGGGTAGGATCTTTCAAAACAAAGGCTCAGATCGCCTAAGTCCAACGCTGGCCATACACGATCGAGCCATCCGATCCATTTGGCAAGGTTGGATTTCAGATTGGCTGAAAATCCAAATAGATCGGCAGCTGATCCACCTCACACACGACCGATTATGGATCAGCGTGGGGCTATTTGGCTCTTTGGCTCTGTCGTGTATGGCCAGGGGCCTATTTCAGCGCTACTACAACATAGCTACATCAACTACATCAACTACATCGTACATTAAAATCCTTTAACTACATCATTTATTTTTGTCTGATTCAAACATACAACTGGAGTTGTGAAAAAAAAGATAAAAAAGTTTAATAAATTACAAATGTAACTGGTGTAGTTGAACGATGAAACTGTAAAATGTAGTTGATGTAATTGATGTAGTAGCGCAGAAATAGGCCCCAGGTTAAGACGATCGGTTGATTTTTTCGACAATAGCGCTCTAAATCTAAATTCAAACGCTATAGATACAGCTATATAGTCAAAACGGATCGTTTTAGTCTCACACGATCTGAGTGCAGCTCCATGAATAAAATTCAATTTTTTTCTTTAACAGTGAATGGAATGGTATGATCCGAGAGCTCCTGGAGCAACGTGCAGATCTGGCAATCGCTGATCTTACAATAACTTTTGAAAGAGAGAATGCTGTTGACTTCACGATGCCTTTCATGAACCTCGGGGTATCTGTCCTATACCGAAAGCCTGTAAAGCAGCCGCCGAACCTCTTTTCATTTTTGTCACCCTTATCTCTGGACGTTTGGATTTATATGGCAACCGCATATTTGGGCGTATCTGTCTTGCTGTTCATTTTAGCAAGGTAAAGCTTCAAAGTTGAAAAAAAATATATCCTCAAACCTCCTAAAATTTTATAGATTTACTCCCTATGAATGGCCAGCCTATACAGGTCATGGAGAAAAAGAAGAAAGCCAGTTTACTTTAATGAATTGCATGTGGTTTGCCATAGGATCACTTATGCAACAAGGATGTGATTTTTTGCCTAAGTAAAAAAACAATCTTGGTCTAGATTCTTAGAAAATTTCAAAAACTAAACCTTTTTTTTCGAATTTGTAATTTTTTTTTGTATTTAAGAGCACTTTCTACACGAATGGTAGCAGGAATGTGGTGGTTCTTCACTTTAATTATGATATCTTCTTACACTGCCAACTTAGCTGCTTTTCTAACTGTTGAACGAATGGATTCACCAATCGAGAGTGCGGAGGATCTAGCAAAACAGACTAGAATTAAATATGGTGCACTCAAAGGTGGTAGTACTGCAGCTTTTTTTAGGGTAACGTTCATATTCCTTCAGGGTTCTTACTGTTGTTGGAATAAATTGATTTTTTTTTTTACAAGGAATCAAAAATTTCAACATATCAACGGATGTGGGGTTTTATGGAGTCAGCAAGACCTTCGGTATTTTCATCAAGTAATGGAGAAGGAGTAGATCGAGTAATTAAAGGAAAAGGTAAATAATGTAGACTCTTTATGAGTATACCGGAGAAATGAGGGAATAATTGCCTTCAAGAGTTCAATTATTTTATATGATTCTTGAGAACTGAGTACGTTTAAGCAAGCCTAGAAACGAAAAATCCAATAAATTTCCATTTTCTTTGCCTTTTGCAGTATATTATTTGAGCGAAATTGGTAATTGTAACCGATTGTTCAAAGAAGTCTCCAGTCTCCACTCTTTTTTCGCAGAGAATAGATTGCCCACACTATTTATTGGAAATGTGTCTTTTTTTGTTTGTTTTTGTTTTCTATTTCATTTTATCATGGCGTTCTGTGATTTTTTTTTTGTTTTAAGTTTCGTAATTGTTGAAACTCTCCATTAACATTTTCCGCCGTATTTTTTTAAAAATTTCGTTGTCTTGTTGGAGACCACAGCAAAAATTAAATTAATTTCTCACAGCAGTGAACTAGACTTTGAACCTCAAAATTTTACTTCTTATATGCGTCTCTGAGAAAATGGTTACACTAATCATTCGGACTCGATAACAATCAACTCAAAAACAAAGCCGAATTTGAGAGTAAAGTATAGTACGCATGAAGCTACACGGAATTTTTCATACAGAAATTGAAACAACGAAATCATTAACGAAAAGTTTCGTTCGAGTTTTTTAGTGAAAATTTTGATAGTGAAATTTCAATGATAAAGAAAATCGTAGTAGACTACTAGATACAAGTCTCCACTTATTTTTCGTACACAATTGATTGCCCGTAACATTATTTCCGACGATTTGGATCTTATTATGAAAATGGAAATGGAAGAAAAACTATTTGATTCGGTTGTTAGATGAAAAAGCAAATGAAAAACATAGACCACACTATTATTTGGAACCTGTAGCACCACAAATAACCACTGAATCCCGTGCGTTTTTTGGCGGGGACCTTTTTTTATGTTTGAAATTTATTTTTGAGATGATAAGGATGAAATTTAGCCCACAAGTCATTTTTGTTATCCTGCCGCTTGGCCACCATTTTAAAATATGGCGCCCAACCTGTACACCGGTCAGTAAACCCAAATCCTGGCACTTTTTGAGGGGGGGAACTGATTTTTACATTTTAAATTTATTTTTAACGTGCCAAGGATGAAATTTAGCTTGGAAATTATTTTTTAATCCCGTCGTTTGGTTTGGACGCCATTTTGAAAACTGGCGCCCAATCTGGGGCAAATGGTAAAATAAGGGGAAACTCGTAAATTATTTGGAAAATTTCTATGGTGTTAAGTAGACGCACCTTTGGGTAAAATATCAGCGGTGCCTCTTTTCGCGAACACACTTTTTTTATGTGATGGGCGGAACCTCAACTTTGAACGTGAAAAAAGTAATGGAAACGCCTCAAGATGCCAAACGCGTGTTGGGAAAATAATGAGATATATCTGTGTTGAGTAGACCAACCTTCGGTGAAAATTTCAGTGTTGCCACTTTTCGGGAACAAACTTTCACGCCCACTTTTTTGGTAGTTTTTTATATTTACATACAAAAAACTGTGGAATAGCCTTCAGATGACAACGCTTATTGGGAAAATAACGGTTGAGGTCTTAAAGGATAGGTGCTGAGTAAAATACCTTCGGTTTATATTTCAGTTCTACCGCTTTTAGGGAACATACCCTTTTTAGATGTCAAAGGGTGGAGTTTTCATTTTGTTGATATTTTTTTCATAATTTTTAATATTTATAAGGTGAGAAATGTTGCGGAAATAGCTCCAGATGCCAAATACATGTTTGGAAAAAAAAGTTTCAAGTCTCAATATTAAAAAAGTATGTTCCCGAAAAGTGGCAACACTGATATTTTTACCGAAGGTGCTTCTACTCAACACCTATCCTTTAAGATGTCACTCGTTATTTTCCCAAAACACATTTGGCATCTAGAGGAATTTCTACAACTTTATTTCAAAATATTAAAAACTACCAAAAATGTGGGAGTCCCAATATATGACATAAAAAAGTATTTTTCTGAAAAGTGGCAACATTGACATTTTACCCTTAGGTGCGTCTACTTAACACCTATCTTTTAAAACATCAACTGTTATTTTTCCAAGACACGTTTGATGTCCAGAGGTGTTTCCGCAACTTTTTTACGCAGTGAAATGTCAATAAAACAGAAAATTGTAGTCGATACAAGAACCATGTATCCACTTATTTTTCACTCACAATTAACTGACCGTAACGTTATTTTAGACAAAAATTTGGTAGTTTTTTTTTATTTTGCTGTTTTATTTTATTTGAAAATGAAAATCGAAGAAAATACCGTCGAAACGAACTGAAGAACACAATTATTTGGAACCTTAACAGACGGCACGAAAACAAAAGAAATGAATTCACATCACACGAGAAAAAAAATTGATTTAAGATTTTGAATTTTGTTCTTATTTTTGTATTTATTTTGACATCTTTCTGATAAATCTGACCATATTTTGTTTACTATCACATTGTTTCTGATTTCTTTCTCGAGTTGGAGACCCAAAAAAATTTCGTTTTACCTTAGCAGCGTACTAGGCTTTAAAAACAATCAAAAAAGGGTAAGTCCCACATTTTGATAGTAAAACAAAGTACCTATGTTCCTGAAAAGTGGAAGTGTTGAAATTTTAACAGACGGTGCATTTACTACACAGCTATTTTTCAAAATATCAATTTTTGTTTCCCAACACATCTAGAGGCGTTTCCGCACCTTTTTCATGTTCAATATATCAAAAATTTTCAAAAAAGTGGATGTTCCGTTGACATTAAAAAAAAGTATGTTCCCGAAAAGCGGCAACACTAATATTTTACCTGAAAGTGTGTCTCCTCAAAACCTACCTTTAAAGACAACAACCGTTATTTTATCCATGAATATTTTCCAAGTAATTTACGAGTTTCTCTTTATTTTACCATTAGGCCCAGATTGGCCACCAATTTTCAAAATGGCGTCCAAACAACAGGATTGAAAAAATGATTCCGAATCTAAAATAAATTCCAAACGTAAAAATTAGATCCCCCTTACAAAAAATGCCTGGATTTGGGTTTCCTGACCGGAGTACAGGTCGGGTGCAATTTTTAAAAATGCCGGCCAAGGGAAACGATTACAAAAATTACTTCCAGGCTTAAAAAAGATAAAAAAGGTCCCCGCCTAAAAACGCACGGGATTCGATTTCCAGACCGGACTAAAAGAATTCGCATCAGACGCTAGATTTTGTACTGTTTTTTTTTTTTTTGATTTTATTTATTTTATTTATTTGATAACTGATAGAATTCTAAATATTTTTGCTCGCAAGTTTTTCGTTGATGTTCTCGTTTTAGAGTTGGAGACCCTTTTCGTTTCACTTCAGCAGCATACAAGGCTTAAAAAACTTTTAATAGAAAATAAGATTTACTACAGAAATTGATGGTTAAAAAAAAATATATTAAAAGTTTAGGCTTCTTGTGCTTTTGGAATGCATTGATTCACAATTTTGAAAGTGTTTTTTTTTTATCATCGTGATGTCATATCGATAAAAACCACGTCTTGAAATTATTGTGCTTTTATTATTATTGGGTATATTATTTTGTTTGTTTTATTTTTAAAGGCAGTTATGCATTTCTGATGGAATCGACATCAATAGAATATGTAACGGAACGTAATTGCGATCTAACACAAGTTGGAGGAATGTTGGACACGAAAGGTTATGGAATTGCTACACCACCTAGTAAGTGCAACTCTTATAAAACATTCAACCATCTTTTGACTAAATATTTTCTACCTAAATACTAGATTCACCATATCGAACTGCCGTTAATGGTGTTATTCTCAAACTTCAAGAGGAAGGAAAATTACATATTCTCAAAACCAAATGGTGGAAGGAGAAACGCGGCGGAGGAAGTTGCAGAGTGGAGACTTCCAAGTCGACGTCTGCCGCCAACGAGTTAGGTTTGGCAAATGTTGGAGGAGTTTTTGTTGTTCTAATGGGTGGAATGGGCGTGGCGTGTGTAATAGCAGTTTGTGAGTTCGTTTGGAAGTCACGAAAAGTTGCTGTTGAAGAGAGATTAAGTGCAATACTCCATGAATAGAAGTAGATTCCTTGGAATTAAAAATTCCAAGGTTTAAAAAAAGAAGAGAAACATCGATAAAAATTATTTTATTTTATTCCTTTAAATTAAGATCACAAACCGAATTCAGATGCTCAAATATCTAATAATGTATTTCGTTTAATCGTAAAACAGAAAAAAACAAAGAAAGAATCTCAATAACTCGTAAAGTTTTCTAGAGTTATTTATTCAGTATTAAAATCATCTAAAATAATAGTACCAAATATTTATGTATATGCCATAGGCCTAACCCTAAAATTGTAAACCTTTGTACCATTTTAATATTAAATAATTAAGATTATATCTAAATTGTAAGTTAAAAATAGTTAAAAGTAAAAACTAAATAGAAAAACAATAACTAAAATTATTATAGGTTATTGCTAATTATTATAGATTGGTAGGTCGTGAGAATATAGAGAATTTTTTTTTTTTTTTGTATTTAAGTTTCGCATTTAACAATTTTGAATGGTTATATATTGCAATAAGTAGATATAAAAATGACATAATGTACGTACTTGTAGCAATTTGTGGATATAAAATAAATTAATAAAATAAATACAATTTTTATTATGTTAAAATAAATGTATTTCAGAAGAGAATATGAATACGTGACTTTTTTTTTTAATGTGACATCATCAGCTTTTGAACTTTATGAGAATGGGATAACAACACTAAATATCAACACCAACACTCAGAGTCTGTGCTAAACCATTCACTGCTAACTTAATTTTAAAGCATTGTTGAGCAAACTAAGGCTGGCCACGATTTCAGAAAAATCTCGGTCTCGTTTGGTATCGGTATCGGAATCCGAAGCGATACTGAGATGATACCAGACCCAAAGCATGCGAAACGATACCGATATGATACCGAGAGGATACCAAGCCGATACCGTATTTTTGTACCGAAATTTACCGAGACTCTCCGTGGTATTGTTTATTATTATTATACTTCTATTACAAGCAAACAATTCTAGTACATAATTGTAGGAGATCGTTAAGGTATTATATATACTCATTGCCACACCCATTTTTCTTATACTTGTTTTTCGGAAACTAGTATTTAGATGAAATTTTCAGACATGCCTTTTTTTCTCGGAAATAGCTCCAAGAATTCTAAAAACTTTAAAAAATAACGATACTATTACTCACCGGCACCGATACCGATACCAAGCCGAAACTTTGTTTTTTGGCACCGGCACCGAGAAGAGATCTAGTTATGAGACCGAGACCGATACCGAGACGATACCGAAATTTTTCGATTTAAACGATATCAAGACGATATTACAAAAGTATGGTTCAAGGATTGTCAATAGTCGGTGAACTCAAAACAAATTATTTTTGGAAGCACGTAATTTGAGATGAGTTTCATTGTGACTTCTACTAAAAAATGCCATCGTGCAATATTAAATGAAATGTGAAATTGGTATTCTTCACAGTAAAATTCGCCACTCCTGTTATTATTATTGTAAACAACATTATTGTGTCTGACTAGAATGTATTTTGCTGTAGGACTGTTGTTTACAAGACGATACATTTTTTCTCGAAGTCATCAATTATTTTTTGCATGTATGGACCTCCACCCCTGCCCTTATATGTATGTACTTGTTATTAACAATAACTTACCATTTTTAAGATGTTTGTGGAGGACCCTCTGTGTGTCAGAAGTCAGTCAGTTTTTTCCACAGCAAAGGGGAATGGGCGTTTCGTCCCATGTGTTGTAACGCTTTCTGACCTCTATATCATTGGAAGGTCTCAATGAATGCTATTATTTTTTGTATGGCCATGAGTCGGTATCTCGTGCAGGGAAAATGTTATAGCCCAATAACTGTAGCAATGCGCTATAACACCTGTAACAGTTATTTGGCTATAACACTTTCCTTGCACGAGATACAGATTTATGCCCGTCCAACAAAAAAAACACTAATTATGGCAATTCCAATGACCTATATGTCAGGAAGTGTTACAGCGTTAGGGACGCAACCTCTGCAGGGAAAGAGTTATAGTGCAGCGCAATAGTTGTTATGGGCAATTAAACTCTCCCTGCACGAGATACAGGCCTATGTAAAAAAAAAAATATTGCTCATTGAGACCTTTCCAATGATATAGGTCATAAAGTGTTACAATGATGGGACGGAACTCATAGAATTATGCACATTCTCCTGTTCTGTTTTTCCTCCCTTGGACAGTTTTAAGCATTCTCCTGGCTTAAACTTGGTGGCAGCTCATAAATGTATTTAAAACCTCCGTCTGTTTTTTTATTTATTGACATATTTTGTCTTGTCAATAAACAAAAGGCTTAAGCTTAGACTTGGATTTTTTAGATAAAGCTAGGGTTTGTGTGAAAAAAACAAACAAAAGAAACTTTGCATACACCCTACCTCACACCCTCCCCAAATCATATAAGGAGCCCAAGCAAGGAGGTTGTATACCTCACTGTTAATACAACGTAATGCTGGGTGCTAGCACTGATATTGTCTAAACATGACTTTCCTTAACATTGAGGTATACATATATGGGAAGCATGCTGCCCCCCTGCAACCTCCTATATAAACAAAATGTTATTAAAAAATACCTACTAAGAACGAATACAAAAAATAAGTGAAATTGATTCTCACACCAAGTGCGAAAGAGCAATAAATAATAAATAAATAATAAATTCCCTTTATCGGTGAGAATTAACTTCACTTTGAAAAGTAGGGCAGATTCCCACTAAAGATGGAATAAATTTTCATGTGAAGCAGATGCCCGTGGAATTAGTTCCCTGCGCCAGCTGGAATATTATAGTAAAAGCTTCAAAAGTATCAAGATTCCAGGACCCCTGAGTTAAAATCTGTGACTAGTTCTTTTAGCATGAAAACAATATACCTACGGGTGATTCTACAAATGATGGAATTTTCGGTGGCTCAGCTTATATTTAAAAAACCGTGTAAGTTTTTGACCTGATTTTTTTTATAACTGTAAATCTGATTGATATCGACATGGTCAGACAAAATTATTAAGATCTGATACACTTTCATTACTCAAAAAATTACTCAAAAAATTCTCCCTGCCCGTTTTCGGAGAGCAAAATTCTTACAATTCTCTTATTTTAGTTCCAAAACCAAAATGAACCCTCAATTTTTGACGTTAAATAATATATCTTTCTATGATATAAATATGTTTTTAGTAATATTATGTTTTCTTAAAAAGAAATGCTATCGACAAATCAAGTTCATTTGACTCAGTTACCATTACTGCTGAAGATATCGACACTCTCGTCATTTTGACATCACTGGGTCAGCAGAAGTCCAACATATTTTGTTTGCAAGCTAGCTGGCTAGGGGGAATACACTTCAAAAAATATATTCCAATGCTAGCTTAAAGCATACGAACGCTGTTGGAGAAAATATTTGATTTTTTCATGCTTTTTCCGGTTGCGATACAACCTCAGCTCTTTTTAATGTAGGTAAAATGAAATTTATAAGAACTTTGGAGAGCGCAAATTGTGAACATTTTTAAAAACAATAATGCAAACAAAAAGATTTAATTTTAGCTGGGGAATTATTTTTTGTTGCTCTCTATGGAAAGCAGGACGCTTAATTGAACATAAATAAACCATGCTACCAACTTTTTATTAAACCAGTTTCCAAAACCATGTCCAATATGTCATCTCTTCCTCCAACTAAAGATGCTCTCCAAACAACATACCTTACGAACCTACCTGCAAGTTCAAACGTGGCTAGGAAATTTTAAAGAGCCCACAGATTTTGGATGGAGGAAAACGCGACAGATGTTTACTTGCAATGGTTGGCTAAAATGGGCCAAATTGTAATGTGCGAGACAACTTCTTCGAGTTTCAAAGTCATAAATAAATGCATTTTTGACAGCCCTCAGTACTCTCTCAAAGAGATGCCATTTTTTTAATAATTTTTGATGTTCACTTTACACAGACGGAAAATTTAATGTGATCACATTTGATTATCATAAATGTGACAATCACCAATCACCTTAGCCGATTCCACCCCTGTATGTTTTCAACTGAATTAGGCTTGTTTCACACATATACGGTTTCATTCGGTTCGGTCTGTATTCGGTTCATTTTCGGTCGGACCTGATAAGTGTGAACCGATGAAAACGGCAGGAATAAAAACCTAACACAAACCGAATAGCACCGAACGTCCCCTCGACACGAATCGGTTTCATTCGGTTTCAAGGGCACACAAACTTATCGTAGCGTTCACACATATTCGGTTCTATAAGGTTTTTTTTGTTCGTTTTTATTTGGAATTGACAACTAGTGCTGAAGTATGTTGACATTTTTGGAATTAGAAATTGATATTTGAATAAAAACCTAATAGGAACCGTATATGTGTGAAAATAAAAAACTGAAACCGAATACGAACCGAATACAGACCGAACCGAATGAAACCGCATATCTGTGAAACAAGCCTTAGCCAGTTTATATTTCTTGAGCGCTCAGTTATTTTCCTCCGTCCTTTGACAGAGCAAGAGAATAAAATATAAACACGATCCCTCACAAAGAAGTCAAAACAACTCTCTTTTCTTATTATATAATTTATGGCGACAAATAATAATAATTGAGCAGTTCTTAAGGGGAAAAGTGAGGAAATTTTGTAAGGAATCGTGTTTATACATATATTTCTGAGTCCTCTGAGCCCTCTGAGATCTCAGAAAAATAAACTGGCTAAATAATAAACAATAAATTTGACAGAGGCTGCCAAATCAACATAGCCGACTCAGACTGTTAACATCAATCCGTCCCTATTGCAAAGCACTTTTTTGAGTTATTGCCATATATTTTCTTAATGGCTCAACAATTGTGTTCCTATTTTTCACACGCCAGTACCTACTTCCCATAAGTACAAAAGTTGCAAATTGCAATATAATATTATGTTGATACCTATTCATTTTTAGTCCGAATTATTGTTTTCATCATTTCGGCATGATAATAGTTCTAGATAACAGCCTAAAACATGTTTTTAACCACTAAGCTAATTGATAAAATACATACATTGTCCTATATATAAAAATGATAGTGCCAGTTAAAAATGTAGGTATTTAATTTTTGTTTTCAAAACAATTCTTCGTCTATACTTTTAGAATTGAACACCTGCAGCTTGGCATTTACAAAATGTATTGAATATCAAAGAAAAAAAGGGTTAAATGCCAAGAAACTGACATTAATTGAATTTGAAATCGTTTGTCTGGCATGCAACTTAAACCCTATTAAAAGTGAAAGTGATATCTTTTGTACAAAATAATCCACGTTAGTTCTTCCTTGAAAGTTGAAGTGAAATGAAGTTTTCAATCGGTGTTGGTTTACTTGTTATTTTTATTGTCCTCATTCAAAAAGGGCAAACAAATGATTTTGCTTCATTTCTAAGCATAAATGCATCTCTTGGTTAGTATCCTTTAAGGATATCTTTAATGAGTCGGTTTTATTTTGTTTTTTTTTTTTTATTATTATTGAAAGCAATTGTTGTGGATCAAGATTATATCCAACAGAAAAGCTCAGATATTTTGAATGATTTAAAAAAAATTCTCGAAGATACTGTTCGAGAAAACTTAAAAAACGGAGGAGTTAATTTGAAATACTTTACTTGGAGCCCCGTGCGTTTAAAGAAAGGTATAGACAAAAATTGATTTGCACTTTTGCTATCCTCTTTTCTTGAATAATGCAAAATTTTCGTATTGTTAGAATTCATAGCTGCTATAACAATTATGGATTGTAAGAGAACTTGGAATTTTTTCGAAGCAACACAAATCAATTCAATTCTAATGTTCGCTATCACTGACTCGGATTGTGCTCGTCTCCCATCTGACAAGGCTCTTATGGTAAGATTTGTTCGAACAGTTTCAAAGATGTTATTTCATTTATTTTTTTAAATATCAAGGTTCCAATAATTGTTAAGGGAGAAGAACTTCCTCAGCTTTTGCTAGACATAAAAGTACAAAATGCACTCAAATGGAAATCATGTGTTCTACTCCTTGACAAAACTATTGGTAATTCAAAATTTGATTAAGGTTTAAAATGTATAGTACAAAATATCATCAAAAATTTTCAGTAAATCAAAACTCACAAATAATTGAGGCAATTGTGCATGATAATTCTAATAACAAATTAGATCCAATTGCATTGTATATCTACACTTTAGATGATAATTTACGAAGCCAGCGAAAGAGAGCTAAGCTAAGAGAAACTTTAAGGACATTCACAAAGAGTCGGTATAATCAATTTATAGTATTTTCTAATTCAGTTGAAGATATCATGGAAGTTGCTGAAGAATTGAAAATGTTTCACATATACAATCAGTGGCTGTTCTTTGATTTGCATGACAACAAGGATTGGACATTTGACAGTTTGACGCACAACTTAAAAGAGGGTGCAAATATAGCCTTTGCGGTAAATGAAACGAATCGAATGTGCCAGGTATGTTAGATAAATGGGAGAGTCCCAAAAATACCCATTTACTTTCGGAATGAGATATTAGACGTTTTCCTTTATCAGTTGAGCTTCAAAGGATAGCATGAGTTCTCAAACAAAATGTTATGTTTATTTTATAGCTCAGAGCTTCCTCTACCTACTTTGTGTTTCTTTTTTCGTGCAGAACATGAACACAGCTTGTTTTTCAAAGCACACTAAACGCAGAAGTGTTTTGAGCAGTCTGAGCAAAAACCGAGCATGGCATATCCAAAGTCCCCAAAAATCTCCGCATTTATTTTTTGTAAAGACGCATTTAAGGAAGAAGGAAGGGGGTAGGTGGTGTGTCAAACTAAAATATTATTATTTTACAATCTTGGATGACATGTGATTAGAAAAGTTATAGACCTTTTTACTCACGGTACTATACTATATGCATATGGCAAGTTCTGGATTCATGCAACAAAAAAATCAAGATAACAATCAAACATAATTATTACGATGATAAAAACACGAAAAAAGTGGTTGGCAAAACTCTGTCTGTCTATCTGTCTTTCTGTCTGTACGTCAACCTCATTAGCGTAGCTAGGGGGGGGCGAAGGGGGCGGTCGCCCCGGGTGCCAGGAGTTAGGGGCGGCAAAGGGGAAAATCATCTTCGTTGTTCATGGGATGTTGCAAACCAATTACAAAAGTTTTTTTAGTGATACATACAATTTTTATAGTATTCAAAGTTGTAGGGGTGACAAAATCATCCTCGTTGTTCATGAGAAGTTGGAAATAAACAAAAGTTTAATTTTTGTTTAATAAATAATTCAATCAATTTTTATTAAATTGACATCAAGAGGGGCGCAAATCATCATCGTTGTTTATTACAGAAGTTGGAAATAAACAAAAAAGTATTCTTTTTTTAAGTTAAAAATTCTATAACATTTGAATAGGTATATGAAAGTACAATTTTTCATTAAGTTCAAATCACTAGGGGCGACAGAATCATGACCATTGCTCATTATAGAAGTAGATAATAAACACAAAAGTTTATTTTTAAATTAACAATTCTTTCAAATTTTGAAACAAAATTTTGGCTTTCGTAATCACCATTCCCTTTTGTAGCCTTACATATACATAGGTACATATCTGTTAGTTCCCTCAATTTAGAGATCAGAGGGGTTGAATTTTCTCAGAAAATTTTTCGCGTTAGATTTGAAAAAAAATGCTGTAGATTGAATATTTTCGAGAATGATTTATTTTTGTTTTTTTTTTTAAATAAAAAATAAATATTATTTAAACAAAACTGATAAATGAATAAAAATAAATAAAATATAACATTAGTTTTTTTTTTTAAACATAAAACCAGCAAACAAAAAAGCTCTAAATAATACATAATGGCTGAATTCAACACAAAGAATTTAAAAAAATGTGAGTTTTTTTGCGAAGATTAATTTTTTTTTCGTAAAATGAAGTGCAGTATGTAGATTTTGCAGCAGATTTATTTTGAGAAAAAATGCATTAGATCAACAATCTACTACAATTTCAGTGAAGTAATAACTCTGTAGTCAGACACTCAGTAGTGACTTATCCGTGGCTTTGACCCTCTCATGGTTTATGATCATTAGATCTGAGAAATATGAACAGTATGCAATTTCTCAGTTTTGCTGTCGGGTACTGATGAAACAATAGGCGTGTCTCACCCAGTGAGCGCTCAATATCAAGTTGACGTAGGCGGAATGTTTTGGTGGATAAAGATTCCCTGTTCAATCGTACTGAAATTATGGAAACAAAATTTTAACTTTGCTTTAAATATTTAAATGTTAAAGCACAAAACTTTATAAAATGAATGAAAAATACTTAGATCATTTTATTTTTCCTATTTATCAACATTTAACAACTATTTTGTATTTTTGGTATCATTTTTGTATTTGCCCATCACCGATAAATTGCAATTTGGCTGTCAAATGAACAGTTTTAGCTGAGAAAGAACATTGAGAAATAAATCCAAAAAATGTTCGTCTCAGTAATCTCTGAAGAAAATCTCAGGGCTCAGGTGAGATTTTTTGTCCCACTTTAAAAATTTCTGAGCTCTCAGAGATTTTATTTGGTGAGACACGCCTAATGAACAATTATGAGCTTTACTATTTTTGGACGAAAGAAAACATTAAAAAATTTCAAGTCTCATGTGCCTATTTTATATACAGTCGGTCTAAAGTTAAATCTCAGTAGGTCAGAAACAAAAAAAAATCATTCAGCAGATATTGCGGCAAAGTGGCGTGTATTAATATTTCGTAGAATGTGATTCCTTGCATTTATAAAAAAATATTTTCAAATTTTGTCTGCAACTTTAAGACCGATGATATGAAGGTATATATCACAAAATTTCTTAATAAAGTATTGTTAGACCGAAGGGGCGGCAAATTATTGTTTTGCCCCGGGCGGCAAATATCCTAGCTACGCCACTGGTCAACCTACAGCCAAAATCACTGAAAAAGTGATTTTCTTCAAATCTTGAACTAAAGGGTTTATATTAAAAGTCTGAGGGTTTAAAAAAAATTTAGGTATAGGTATACATAAGACATGGAAATTATGGGAGAAAAATGTTTGAAAGCATGAAATGCGATTTTTAAATTAGCAACTTTTAAATTTTTCCTTCTCTTATGTCTTAGCTTGGAACATAAGAACTTTTAAAATATGTAAGTCATTATAGAAAAAATGTATAAAAAATAGAAAAATATAAAAGAGGTATTTATGTAAATCGTTCTTTAAATTGTATAAACAACTAGTAAAATAGCTTCGCGCTCAAAACCAAGTATGCCATTTTATTACTTAAGAAAATAGAAATCTATAAAATAAATAAAAATCGTTGGAGCGGTTTTCTTAAAAACTAATTTTTTATATATAAAATTTTAGTAATATTTAAAAAAAAAATTTGGGATGCCTATTTTGAGTATTTATTAATATATGCATATTTACAATTTTATTTTCAAAAAAATTCCCCCACCTGTTTTCAAAATATTGAATTTTCAAAAATAAATTATTATATATTTTTTAAAAATCCAAAATTTATTTTTTTCAAAATTTTGATATGTAATTTTATTGAAATTTCAAAAGGATTTTTGTATAAAAAATTTGATTGAAATAGGTTGAGCCTTTAAAGAGAAAATAGAAAATCAAAAAAAAACCGTTATATGGCAGGTACCGTTAGTAACAGTTTTGGAATTTTGTTTTCATACCAAAAAGTGCACCATATAATACAATAACACACTGATTTTTTTATCAAAATTGTTGGAGCCTTTTTTGATATAAATAAGCTTTTTCTTTACAGTGCCGTTATTTTTGGAGCTAAAAAAAATTCAATTTCCCCTCTGCAGAGTTACAAAAAACCTTAAGTTCAAAATTTGAAGAAAATCACTTCGGTAGTTTAGGCTGTCGGTTGAGGTACAGACAAACAAACAGACAGAAATTGTTCCACCCACTGTTATGTTTAATTGTTATCTCGAATTTTTTTTTGCACGAATCCAAAACTTGCCCTATAGTACCTACATATATCGCATAAATAATAAATTGCAAAAGAAATTGTTAACCCGTTTTTGAGATCCCTATCGAATTTTGAAAAAAAACGTTTTTTAAAAATTCAATTTTTTTTGCATGCAATATTATTTAATCTTATTTTAAAATTTTTTATTTAAATCCGTTAGAGCGATGAGAAAATTCAAAGTAAAAATATGTTAGGTACATATCCATGGCGGTCGTGAAGAACGAGAGATACCTGAAGTGAATTTTTATTATCTAATACACTCCTCGTCAACTGAATACGCACAAACATTTTTGAATATATTTTATCCATTTTTTCCAAACAGTGATGGTTATTATGCCATCTGTTGATGGTAAAAATTTTCGTAACATATAAATAACAGAATTTCAAAGTTTTATCCAAAAGCAACCGTGAGTTTTTCCTTCAACCACTTCCAAAGTGTAACTTATGCAAAGTAGAAGTTTTTTTTTGAGTCAACTGAATAGGTACAAAAATTAAAATTGGTATTGGAATGGAATGAAACAAGTTTTTGTTTAAGTTTAGTAGTGGGTACTTCCACATTTATTTTTAATTACTTCGTAAATTCGATCCGGCATGGAATCGTATAGCTTTTTAATGTAATTTAACGAAATTTCGCTCCACGCTAATTTGATTGCAGAAATTAAGGTTTCTTTGTCTTCGAACTGACGACCACCCTCATAAACTTTGCGTACTAACCATCCCCAGACATTTTCTATGATGTTTAGATCAGGTGAGTACGGCGGCCATTGAAGCAACTGCACTTGTTGCTCCTCTATCCATGTTTTTATTATGCGCGCTGAGTGAATAGGCGCATTATCATGTTGGTAGGTCCAGTTTATGGGTCCAAAGATGTTAGAAAATTTAGGAAAATTTCTTTCCAAAATTACTTTATACCCAGCTGCTGTCATTCTTGATGTTACAATCTCGAGCTCAACTGTTCCATAATAACTGACTGCTCCCCATATCATGACACCTCCTTCACGACTATGATGGCGCTTTAAAAATCTTTTTTCTTATCTTAAGTCGTGAAAATAGATGTTGAACCCATCAGGGCCATCGAAATTAAACTTTTTTTCATCTGAAAAAACCACGTGATACCATTCTTTTTTCCAACTCATGTGAAGTCTTGAAAAATCTAATCGCAACATTTTTAGTCTCTCGTCAAGTGGTGGTTTTTTCTTAAGTTTCATTCGTTTAAGATGGCTTGAGTTGTTGATTACTCTTAATACTGTTGAGCAACTTGCGTTTACGCCGACTTTTTGTTTTATTTTTGCCACAGAATCAGAAGAATTTGATGCATATCTTAAAATTCTTCGTCTCTCAGCTGCTGTTGTTGCTGTTTTCTTACCTCCCTTCATGTTTTTGCCGTATGCATCTTTATTTTTCAAGTAAGAATAAACTACATTAAAACTTCGGCCAACTTTATCAGCTATTGCACGTCCAGTTAGGCCTTGGTCTCTAAGAAAATCGATTTTAGCTTTTTCAACACTGTTAAGACACGTAGATCTACCCATTTTTCTTAAAATTTGAAATCAAGAATTAAATTTTACTGAAAACACTAAAATCGTTAATTTAAACTGTCAAGCACTCCAAAAAACTTATAAACAACGAAGAAAATGGCGTTGTACCTATTCAGTTGACTAAAAAAAAACTCCTACTTTGCATATAAAACACTTTGCAAGTGGTTGAAGAAAAACTCACGGTTGTTTTTGGATAATTCTTTCGGAATTATCTGCTTAACATCTTAAGGGAATAGTTAGCATCAACAGATGGCATAATAACCATCACTGTTTGGAAAAAATGGATAAAATATATTCAAAAATGTTTGTGCGTATTCAGTTGACGAGGAGTGTATATACATTATACATATAAAACAATATTTTACAAAATGTTACCCTCATCTAACACTTTCCAAAAATATTTGACAATACATGATGAACACTTGTTTTGACATTTGTTAGATCTTGTGAATGATATTTAACATAGACGCCAACCTTCTTTTTTTTAAGTTTGAGTTACCAGATTCGGTGACGTGAAATAACACCAAACGAAATATAGCCAAATTTTGAATTTGGCCTTATTTCCATCTCGAAAACGAAATAACGCCAAATTGGTGTTATTTCTTATGCCCGATGGAAATAACACCAAAAAAATAATCGAAATAAAACCAAATCTATCGCAAGCAGTTTTTTGGCTTTATTGCAATGCGAAAACAGAATTAAGGCCAAATATTTCTTGAGAATCGTTATTTCGGCTATATTATTCAAAGTTTCATAAAATACAGATTCCTTAAATGCAAAAGAAATTTTGCATTCACCCAACCTCGCACCCACTCCAAATCCTATATCGAGCCCAAGCAGGGGGGTTGCAGGGGGGCAGCATGCCCCCCCATACATACCTCACTGTTTATTCGTGAATTTTAAAATTTCACAAACCAAATAAAGGAGAGGATTTATTAGGTTTGTGAAACTTAAAAATACGCGAATAAACAGTGAGGTATGTATGGGGGGGCATGCTGCCCCCCTGCAACCCCCCTGCTTGGGCTCACTATAGGATTTGGGATGGGTGCGAGGTGAGTGTATGCAAAGTTTCTTTTGTATTGTAATAATCTGGAAACTTCGAATTTATTCTACCAATACACTTCTTTTCAATACTCTCCTTATGTCAGGAAACAAAATTTCAGTTTCGGCAGAATTGTTTGAAAATACGAAATAAGTGTAAAACGAAATAAAGCCAAATTGGTCTTATTTCGGTTTCATTAATGAAATAAAACCAAATTTAAAATTTGGTCTTATTTCGTTTTTGAAAACGTAATAAGACCAATTTTTTTAATTTCGGCTTTATTTCGTTTGGCGTTATTTCACGTCACCACCAGATTCTTCACGGCCGCCACGGATATATGGTAAAAAAAAAAACTTTTATAAAAATCTTAGGACCCGTTTTTAACAAAAAAAAAAACATTTTCCTTAAAGATTTTTTAACATTTGTATGGAAGGAACCGTCATTTTTTCACAAAAGTAACTTTTTAAAAAACTCTTTTGAAAAAATAAGATTTTGTAAAATTGCGAAAAAAAATTGTATCACAGCCACCGTTATTTTGTGTTCTAAAAAAAACTGAATAAAACGTGTGGGGAAAATCACAAAAAAACTACTATGTACCAAGTTTTAAGCAAATCGATCCAGACGTTTAGGCTGTAGCCGACCACACAGATCACAGAATTCTGAGACCCACTTTTTTCGTCTTCCCTATCATCGAAAGTCCGATCAAAATAAGTTTGACATTACCCCTCAAGTTTCGAAAAATCTAGTACTGTACCATAATTTGAAGTGGTTACTCGTTCATTCGATCACTGATAGTACTCACTCACTCGGACACTGAAGCTATAATTCGGCCCCTGTCTGCAAGACGAATAATGACGAAACATAAATCGTTACCAATGAAATTGTATTTTAATTACCTGAGTACGTTATTATGTTATTATGAGAGCTCATTTCAAAATACTGAAACACAATTTTAATATGTTTTTTCCTTAGAACTATGATCTAAAATTTTCTAAACAAGTGTTATCCAGGACTTTTGGGACAATCTGTATATGTTTTTCGTATGAATCAAATTTTTTTTAATTAAAACTCAATAGTTTCTTGTCATGTTTAATGGACTTAATAACATGAAAAATTTGGAAATTCCCCAAAAATTCAAGTTGAATTTGAGAATTTACAGTGAAAATTGGATTTCAGTAAAATAGTATTGAATCATTCTGTGATAAAATAAGCATTACTATTACACTACCTATTTGTTTTTCGTTGTACTTAAAGGCAAATTTAGGAACTAAAAATAAAAACTAATTCCATCAAACCTCCAAATTGTCTCCATTTTTATGCTGTACACCTAATAATATTGTTAATTTACAGGAATCATTAAAATGCATAATGTCTGAACTAGCTATGGGCTTTATTTCTTCATTGTCAAAAGTTATTCGAGAAGAAGAATCTATTTTTGGTGAAATCTCCGATGAAGAATGGGAAGCAATTCGCCTAACAAAAGCCGAAAAGCAGGAGAAGCTTTTAAATTACAGCCAAGTAGGTATAAGTATAATGCAAATTATTAAATTTTAATACATAATTTCACTATCAAATTCCAGAAAAAATTGGTTATTGTTACATATAGGTATTATCAATTGGTAAAATTTATTGATGGAAGTACATCCACCAGGGGAAAACCTTGATATACGTTGTTTTTTTTTATTATAATCGTGCAAAACTCTATATGATTCTACCTTTGTATGATGCTGAAAACAATAGTGTTATATGTCATATTTATAACGCTGTTATTTAAATATATAAGAAGGTTTTATAATACAAATTCTATATACTACTGAATTAAATCAGCCAAGTAGAAAACTTAGCATTAAGGATTGGACTTGTTGAATTATTGATTCAAAATAGCTTTTTATGGCCTTTAGTCCTACAAATTGGCGTTTCGTTCGGCTTACCCACTTGAACTCATCAGTGACATAGTGAGGGCTTTGTCATACGCAATTTGTGTTAAGTTCAGTTCAACTTACATGAATCTTTCAACAAAAATCCACTGTAAACTATATCCAACAAGATTAGAATTCCTAATCATTAAGCTGGAAGTTTTTTTGCCCGGGGCCAGGCATAGTTGTTATTTAACGCTTAAAACACAATCTTGAGTACCTTAAGATGTGTCTCAATAATTTAGATGTAAACAGAATAACTCGGAGGCCCCGTATCATTGATACGGTTGATATGGCGGCCGGCGTCGGCGGCGGCGCGGGCGGTAGCTACACCCCTCACATTGATTATAATTCTGTGTTTTGATAACAGAAGCTATTCTACCAATCATTATTGACTCTCGTGATTTGACACCTTATAACTATGCAGATATGTGTTAATAAAGTCTAAATAAAATTGTTTTCTTAAAGGATTACCTTAAATCCAATAGCGTCTGTGCAAGCTGTTCTAAGTGGCGTTTTAAGACCGCAATATCATGGGGAAAAACTCAAGAACATTACAAAAAATTCCTAAAATCTAGTAAATAAAATCATTTTTTAAAGTTTAGTTTTAGATTTATTCTATACCAAATACTATTTATAGATAGTAAGCTTATCAAAAACAACTATGAATTCATTGATGTTGGATACTGGAGTCAAATTCTAGGATTCGTAACCACTGATGCAATATTCCCGCATATAGAAGAACGATTTAGAAATATAACTATGGATGTTATTACCTATCATGTAACTACACAATGAAATGTTTTAAAAAAGTTAATTGAATTTTCTTTAAGAATCCACCTTGGCAAAATATTAAAACTAACGAAAGAGGTGAGGTTATTGAATCATCTGGAATTGTGATAGAATTGTTGAGAGAACTGTCCCGAAAGCTTAACTTTACGTAAGTATTAAAGACTGTCGACTGTCCTTAACTCTAAGATATTGCGCTCAGCTTTCCATTAGGGTTGCACAGAAAAAATATGAAAAATGTTTTCTTGATGTTGCCATTGTATATAAATTCTATAGTATTCTCATGGAGAAAAAAAGCTCGTGGCCATCTATGCGTCCAAATATAATACTAATTTTTGTTAAGGGATCTCGGTAAGGCGATCACAGCGAACCTATCGACCAAATGTCTACCTACAAAATCGTGTTTCATGAGAATACTAATTGGATATACAATGATGTTACCACAACACACGAAAATAACAATTGGTGTGAACTCATAAACTCATTAACAATTTAGGTATGAACAGGAAAACTACTTGCCTACATTAGTCTTAACTATAAAAGAACTAACAGCATAGGTGCGTGTACATGGGTATGGATAGACATATGACATACCACATACCCTAAATGATAAACGAAGTTTTGAGAGTGGGAATGATCCCCAAAAAGGGCCACCTATTAATGTTAAATAGAAGAAAACTTAACTTGAAAACTTTGTAATCCAAACGGATTTTCCCTGACAAATTGAGATCAAAAGTGTTGCATATGCTTAGGCACATACTACAACTGCTTTAGTAAATCCTTTACATATGTAACGAGAACATGTACATATTACATACATTTATGTACATTTAGTCAGTCAATTGCTTACATCAACATGCACTTCTTTAAAGGAGAATGGGCAAATTTGTATGAAACATGGGCGTGAGCGGCCAAGAATGGTTTTGTTATTTTTGGATGTGTTTTAGTGCTACAATCACTGTGCAGAAATATTTTCATTGTGGTGTACTTAAAAACCGAAAAAAATGCATTTTTGTTCTATGACTTTAATATAGCTTTACTAATTTTCTGGCTTCTGACCAATTCAAAAATAGAAAAAGAAAGTGGAACAAGAAATCTAGACAGTCTCAAGAATTTTTTGTATAAAAAATGGCCATACAACATCATTAATAAGAATATTTACCATAAAACTATAATTTTATAATCCTCACAATATTAAAAAACCCTGAGTAAAATAATATGTTCAAAAAATTACAAAGTTTTTGAAATACGTATACTGGGTCTGTTTAATCCCGTAATGCGTCCTTGGGTTCTGAAACGACGATAAACACACTACTACAGTGTCAGTAGACGTTATGAAGTTAGAATAAAGCATTACACCCACTAAAAATATAATCAATATGCAATATTGCTCAATGCAATTGCATTATATAAACATTGAAATATCTTCTTTTCTAAATGAAATGCAATGTAACGTCCATAGTGAAAGTTGTTCCTGAGTAGCATACCTTTCATTTGACACTAGTTTCATTAATGGCCGCTAACGCCCAAAAATGCCCATTCTCCTTTGTTTTTTTTTTGTTTATAACTATACCCTTATGTCCCTCTAAAAGTACTTGAGAGTGCTAGGACGCCATATGGCCCTAGGCTCAATGATAGGAAAATCCCTATGCACACCTCCCTGTGGTAGAGGGCGGGTAACGCTAACGTGCAGGGGGACCGAATGGATGCCGGGATAAGCAGACAACCCAGCTATGCTGGTCAGGGCACAAACTTGTCCTCGGGATGGTTAAAAGCCCCCTTAAGGTGGATGAACTGCAGGTGGCGGTCAACGGCATGATAGTCTGGTGGCGGAGGAGCTTTTTTTGGTAAAAGGCCAACGGCAGCAGCAAGTAGCGTCTGTAACCCATATTGGGCGGCTACAAAAGGCGTCTGTTTTCCCACAGTGGGCGGCCTCGAGCAGTTATGTGTTTGACCATACAAAAGGCGGGTGTGCCTGTCAAATCTGAGCTTATGTATGTTATTAATCATATCTCGGAAAACACCATGGTGGAAGGATATATGCAAATACATGAATTATGACAACAAATGGAAATGAGTCCCCAAGAGGTAATCTTTTTATAGAAAATCCTTCTGTAGCTTCGGCTGCAGTAAACCGCACATCGGATTTGGGGGTGCGGCATCCTTCATGTACGAGCGTCAATCAAGACGCCATAATAATAAATGAATCGTTGACAAATAGAAGAAGTCTTTCAAGAAGCGCAAATGTTACTTTTGGCTACCGCATACGTACGAAAATCGGAGCATGGAACGTTCGATCCTTGTACAGCGATGGTAGATACGAGCAGGTTGAGCGTGAAATGCTTCGCCTAAAGATCAGTATCCTGGGCATAAGCGAAACTAAGTGGAGAGGAAGAGCTGAATACAGATCAGACACTGGACAGACGAGAATGCTGTATTCCGGCGAAGATGAAAGAGAGGGTGGCCAAAGACTGCATGGTGTCGGAATTATGTTGAACGAAGAAGCGAGGCGTAGTTTGATCTCATGGGCGCCCATTTCTGCGAGATTAATGACAGCAAGGTTTCGTTCAAAAATTCGTAACGTCACAATTATTCAGTGCTACGCCCCCACAAATGAAGCGACCGAGGAAGACAAAACCGCGTTCTACACTCATCTTAACTCGGTTTACAGTAGTGTTCCGAGAGCCGACATCATAGTCGTTATGGGAGACCTTAATGCCCAAGTCGGTTCAGACAATTACGGACTGGAACGCGTGATGGGAAGAAATGGCGTGGGGTCACGGAATGAAAATGGTGACTTGCTTGTCGACTTTTGTAACGCGAATCGTCTTGTGATAGGTGGGACTGTATTTAAGCATAAGACGTGCAACAAAATTACCTGGGTGCATCCGGATGGTCAAACCGAAAACCAAATTGATCATATCATGATTCAGCAGCGATGGAGGAAGTCTATGTGTGATGTCCGGAGTATAAGAAATGCCGATGTGGGAAGCGACCACCATTTGGTTCTGATGAGTCTCAAACTACGAACCACTGCCGTACAAAAACCAGCGCAGGATGCAGCAAGGAGCACAAAATTCATTACTAATGCTTTAAATGACCCCAACATATGTCGAAACTATGTCACCACCCTTAACGACAGAGCCTCGTCATTAAATGGAATCCAGAATTCAACAATTGATGAGATGTGGGGTGAAATTAAAAGTGTTTTTATGGAGGCTGGATCCGAAACTGTACCCAAGCGAACGAGACGTAGAGACTCTTGGATATCCCAAGACACCTGGGATAAGATCGAACTTCGCAAATCGTTGAAAATCCAAATAAATGCCGAAGCTGATGTTCAACGAAAGGCTGACTTGCGAAGAGAGTACCGCATTGCACATAAGATGGTCTACCGCTGTGTGAGACGTGACAAGAGGGTGAAGTTGGATGGACTCGCAGATAATGCGGAAAGCGCTGCCAGAAGAGGAGATATCCGGGAACTGTACCAAATAGCCAAAGATGTTATCGGGAAAAAAAGCAACACCAATCATCCTGTAATGGATGTGGATGGCACACTTTTGGTATCAATTGAGGATCAGCTTCGTAGATGGAAGGACCATTTTTGTGCCCTGCTAAATGAGGATTCAGTTGAGCAGAGTGCTGAAGTGGACCAACTAAACGAGATGCGCAGGTCCTATAGGGGTATTGACATCGAACCCCCGTCAGAATCGGAAATTCGTACATCAATAAATCTCCTCAAAAACAACAAGGCAGCTGGACTGGACGGAATACCAGCTGAATTCCTGAAAGCCGATCCCGTAGCAGCGGCTAGTATTTTACATCCTCTGATACAAAACATTTGGGAAAACAAAAGCTATCCCAGGGACTGGAAGGATGGTGTGATTGTTAAGTTGCCAAAGAAAGGTGACTTAAAGAATTGCAACAATTGGCGTGGTATCACCGTTTTGTCCGTTTTCCCAAAACTAATGGCAACAATCATACTCGAGCGAATAAAGGATAGAATCGAGTCTACACTCAAGAGGCATCAAGCTGGCTTCCGCAGTGGTCGATCGTGTGTCGACCATATCAACACCCTGCGTATCGTCCTCGAGCAGTCGATGGAATATCAATCACCGCTTTACCTCATGTTCGTGGATTTTGAAAAGGCCTTTGATCGAGTTAACCGAGAATGTATATGGAGATCGTTGCTTGGTAGAGGAATTCCACCAAAAATTGTTGCCATTATTAAAGAGTCCTACAACAACGCGAGGTGTTTTGTTTTGCACAATGGGCAGCTATCCGACTCCTTCGTAGTGCAACAGGGTGTGAGACAAGGGGATGTTCTATCGCCAATTCTCTTCCTGCTGGCGATGGACGACGTATTGACGGCCAGTGTTGGTACAGCTGAGCGACAGGGCATTCAATGGAGACCGTTCGAAAGGCTCAGTCATTTAGACTATGCCGATGACATATGTCTACTGGCAAATAACATCAGTGGGCTGAACGGGATATGCCAAGCACTGCAAGTGAAGGGAGAGTCGAGTGGTCTAAGAATTAACAGCAAAAAGACAAAAATAATGCTCACAGGCCGCTCCACACAGCAGCGTATTATTTTACAGGAGACGCCAGTTGAAGTAGTGGAACAATTTAACTACCTTGGCAGTATTGTTTCTGCAAACGGTGGTATGGATCTGGACGTTAAAAGTAGAATAAATAAAGCTCGTGCTGCCTTCGGTACTCTGTCCCCAATTTGGAAATCCAGTCAAATCTCCTTACGCACTAAGTTGAGATTCTTCGAATCCAATGTCAAATCCGTGCTGTTATATGCTTGTGAAGCCTGGAAAGTCACGTCTACCATTTCGAAGAAATTGCAGGCTTTTGTGAATCGCTGTCTTCGTCACATCCTAAAGATTCGCTGGCCACAAATAATATCAAATGAGGAATTGTGGCGCAGGACAAGTCAAGAGCGGCTGGACGTCGACATAAGAAAGCGTAAATGGCGTTGGATTGGTCACACACTGAGGAAACCAAACGATGAAATTGCAAAGCAGTCCTTTGAATGGAATCCTCAGGGTGCACGGCGGGTTGGAAGACCAAGAACAACATGGAAATCAACTGTCTTAGCGGAAGCAGAATCCCAGAGAAAGACGTGGCCACAGCTTAAGTACCTTGCAGCAGACCGTGAAGGATGGAGACGTTTTGTTGACGCCCTATGCCCCAGCCGGGGATACAGGACACGATGATGATACCCTTATGTACACATGATGTCTTATTTTTATTATTTATTATTTAACACTGCAAAAATAAAGTAACTATTAATTTTGACGTGCATAAATTGAGTACCTAAATGAAGCAGTTTTTAACATACGGTGCAAACTTTAATTTATTTAATCCAATCAACGAAGACTCAATATTAAAAAATAAATGCAATAAATCATGCTCTCCGGGTTATTATTTTATGTGGTAGGGGTAACCCCCAGATATAACATACTAAAAGTCCCCAGCCCAGGACCGAGAGCAGGAGGTGGGGGGGGGGGGTTTAAGTTCCCCTTTTGTAATGTTTCGTGAACATTATGAAAACTAAGCGTATTAGAGGAAAAGTGTGCACTAAGTACAAAATGAAAGAATATTAAATTTCTCAAAAAAAAGTGCTATTCATATTTTCGGTAGGAGCAAGGTTAAGAAAGATACGGGCAGTAGAAATTTCAAAAATTTGAAAAACAATATTATTGTCTTACATAATCAATGTTTTTTGATCAATTTACACGAAATAATGGAAAAAGTAAGTACATATTGATTCATGGTCATTCTAGTGATGTCATTAGAGCAAGTTGGGGCGTCAAGAAGGCGGTTGTGTTTAAAATATCCTTATTTAATTTTTTTGATACAGTATTTAGTGCTTCTGAAAAAAAATCTAATAACACATTTTTGTAGCAAAATAAGTTTACTTTTATTTTGTATATAATAATTGTTTCGTTAAGTTGAAAATACTAGTTACCCAACAAAAATGATTTTAAGCAAAAAGTTGTTTTCATAATTTTCAATTTTCTTAAAAGACCTAGAACCGTCTGGTTTTCAGCATTTAACTAAAAGCTAATAACAACGTAAAATAAAAAATAAAAAATCACTTAACAAAATTTTTCAATTTTGTTTAATGAATTTTTGAGTTTTCAAAGGAATTTTTCTAAAATTGTTAACTTCATTTTCTATATAATAAAAGAATCGTTTTAGGAGAAATACACCCCCCTCTTATATAACTTTATTCTTGAGATATATCCTTAAATTATTTCATAAAGTATTAGCCAATAACTTGGAAACATCCTGTGTAATTCTTACCTTTGAAGAAACAGTGTTACTAATATGAAAATACACAAATCAAAAAAATTAAATAAGGACATTTTAAACACAACCGCCTTCCTCACACCCCAACTTGCTCTAATGACATCACTAGAATGATTATGAATCAATATGTACTTACTTTTTCCATTATTTCAGGGTTAATTGATCAAAAAACATTGATTATGTAAGATATTGTTTTTGAAATGTTTGAAATTTCTACTGCCGGTATCTTTCCTGCTCCTACCGAAAATATTAGTAACACTTTTTTTTGTAGGAAATTTCATTCATAGTGCACACTTTTCCGCTAATACGCTTAGTTTTCAAAATACTCACGTAAAATTACAAAAGGGAACTTTAACCCCCCTCCTTCCTAAAGCTCGTGGCCCTGGGCTAGGGACTTTTATTAAGTTATACCTGGGAGTCACCCCTACCACATAAAATAATAACCCGGAGAGCATGATTTATTGCATTTATTTCTCCTTCGTTGACTGGACTATTTATTTATAACGCATATTTCAACTATTTGGCCGCACCAACTATACATAACTTTGTTTAAATGTTATTTACATTATATAAATTTTTGCTCCTGCAAACGTAATGTAAACTCGACCCATAAATACTTTTCTTGTTTTTCCTTAGATATCGTCTCTATGATGCTAAAACATTTGAAGATGACGCAGGAGTTACCGACAATGATACAGTACGTATTATTCGTTTTCAGTGTATTCATTCACAGATTATGTAAGACATGCAGCAACAACAAAATAAAGAAAGTCTCACGGCTTTATTATAGCAAAAAAGTCATTTTTATTCAAACCTTTCCCATTTCTTATCATTTTCGCAGTTTATATAATATTCGAACTCAAGACTTAGATCAAGTACTCGTATGACATTACGACTATAGAAAATACATTTAAAAAATAGATAAGGCCGCAATTTGTTTTCCAGATGTTTTATAATGGTTCTAGACCTACAGAATGGATTTGGTACTTGATGCAAGGAATGCCAAGTTTGTCATTTTGTACCAAAAAATAGGTTTTCGGACAAAATCTGCAAAAAATTATAAGAAAAAAGTAAAATGAAATGGTAAAGTTTGAATGGCTATATCTCTATCAGTTTTTTTTTAGTTTGTTTTAAAGCTATCTTTACCCCAAAAACATTAATGCACAATTTAGTAAAAAAAATTAGAAAACTTGGATTTTTCGATTTTTTTGTTGGCACATCAAGGGTGAATTTAATAGCAGTTTTTGTTTTAAGCATATGCTTATGCCCCAAAAAAACATATCTATATTAATAAAACCCTTTAACGTAATTGGTCCTTAATTCCCCTCGTGTTTGAACTGTCTTAAATTGCGCAATTTTGAGAGTCCAATTTAAAAATTATACTTAGTACCTAATATGTAAGACAATCTTGCTTGGTACCTTTAGTATATTAATACAGGAAATATTGTTTCACTGTCTTCTAAGCACCTAGATTCAAATTTTTCTAGACCCCATTTAGCTACTTATGGAACCATCTAAATAGTCCTTTTTATAGCAGTTTACGCAGTTGCCGTGCCACCTAAAAACAGAAATGTTTTATTCGAGGTACTGCCTCTTGCGAGGAACTGACAAATCCTCCAAGAGTATACTTGTCATGAAAAAGTGCTTCTCATTTAGCCGTTCGGACTCGGCAAAAAACTGTAGGTCCCCTCCATTCCTGCCACCAACACGCACACAAGAATGGTTGTGAGTTGTAAGTCACTAGGCCCTGGTTCTCCATAAGCTGTTGCGCCACCCAATTTATTTATTTTTTTTACGCAGTTGACCACTTTACTACGTTAACGACGACTTTACGCCGGCCTTTGCATGAATACCCTTATAGTTTTGATTTAAAAAAAAATTGATTTTTTTTTTGAAAATTCTATATATTGGAAGCGGGAGACTGATTTTTTTTGGAAATTTTAGTTTGCAAGTGGTAAGTAATAAATACTTCAAAATGTGCTACCAACTTTTTTTTATAATTTGCGCGAACTCAAGGGGTTATGAATACCCTTAACACGTTTTAACACAGTCCAAACGTTAGGAAAAGTGGAGAGGATTTAAAAGAAAATACCCATGCATATTGGTTTTGAATGTCTGTATATCGTAATGAGAGGGAAAAATCAAGCCGCGTAAAGCATTCTACATTCGTGTAGTGCGTCTAAAGAAACACTCTCTGTACTTAACAGTACGTCCAAAATTAGGCTCAAGGGTAAACTGATGGGTATTCCTTGCGATGCGAGTGTTATGGTGGAACTGTTTCAAAGGAGGAATGCAGTTGTCTATTTGACTAGAGCATTTTTTGTAAACAATGAGACGATTCGTCGATGTTCAAGTGACTCAATTGTTACTGATATCGATATGTCACCTATTAGTTTCAAAGCGCTATTTTGCATTCTATATCTAATACATGCAAGTATGTTATAGGTGCGCCAGCCCATATATGAGAATTATTATACTCAAGCTTTGGGCGAATGTATGCTTTGTAGATCATATAGTCAGATCAGAATCTAAATTTTTTGAAAAATTAATTGTTTATAAAATTAAATATAATTGTTTTCTTAAATGCTTTGAAAATAAAAAACAACCACGAATGTAACACGATATACCTCGTAATGCATTACATTTTCCAAATTATTTTTTAAGAGAAAAATATTATTTTTAGAAAAATTGAGAATTATGGAAAAAAATTACGTATACGCCGTACGTTCAGTTGGGCTGATTTGTGTTCGTCCATATTTTAATTTGTACTTGATCTCTAGGCCAAGTGTTGGTTTCACATGAAAACAAATTCATTAAAATAGAGCCTAGTTGTATTACAGCTATGAATATATGCATGAAATCTTAGCAAATATGAGAAGGGGTGAAGTTTGTTTGAAGTAAAATAGGGACTGATTTAGGGAAACAGTTTAAAATGTGGGCATGGAAATAACAATATCTGTTACTTACAGTATAAGAATCGTGTTGCAAATCATCATCGAGTAAGGTCCAGTTGTACAAACGTGGTTCAAATTTTGATCTTTGGTTTAATAATTTTTACTGGCTAATTTCGACGGATTAACTATGAGGTTCAACGATATAGTTCAAGATAGTTATAGTAGCCAAGTTAATGCCTGAACCACACAATCACCAAAGTCAGTGAGTTAAAATTGCCGAACCACGAGTTAAATATTTGTACATCGGGCCCTAACAGAATATTAAAAAGCATCAACAAGTAACTGAACAGCTGAAAAAATCGCGTGATTTTTGGCAGCTATTCTGTTACTCGATAATGTTTTTCAATACGATCCTAATATTGAAAAGCATCTTGGAGTAACAGAATAGCTGAACAAAAACTTATTAATGATTTTCTCAAATTGAATGAAGATATTTGGAAGTAAAATTTCGAAGTAAAATGTTCATACTTCAGATTGGCCATAAACATAAATTCGAAAAAAATTACCTTGAGAAATAATATAATCCCAAGCTTGCATCAAAACTGCATTTATTTTAATTATTAGATTCGAATATTTCAAAAACGTGACATGCTTGAGCAATTTAAAGGACAGATTTGAACTCAACGCATCAAAAACCATCAGAAAAGTAAATATATCTTGGTTCATGTTCACAAAAAAACCTCAAACAGATATTTGTTGGAAATTGTTAATATTTTCAATATTGTACTCAGATATAGTTCCCGAATAATTGATAGTTTTTGAGCTATAAGTAAAAACTCAAAAAAAATGCTTTTTGAATAATTTTTTGCATATTTTCCATGTTGCGTCACGAAATTTTTATCGCAAACCTCAGATTCGGATTCAGTACCCCTGAAAAAATAAAGGAGGCAGCAAATCAAAACTTCCCCACGACTTGCATGATAGAAACACAATACGACTGGACTATAAGCCGTATTTACTCATTACCTTGAAATCGGAAGTAGAAAAGGTTACATTAATATTTCTGCGGTTTGATTGAACATCGTGATGTAATTTTGTATGCGTTCTTAAGTTTTTTTTGTCAATTATATACATAAATTCATACAAATGTTTATTTCCTTTAGGCTTTTTCAGATCTCTATGGTAGCTTAACCCACTTCATTCCCAACGCTGTAGTTGAACTGATTCAAAACAACAGGGTAAATACTGCTTAAGCCTATAACTTATATTATATAAATGTAGTTTTAAAAATAAATAACAATATATCATTTGTAATTTTTAGTTTTTCATAGCTGCTGTCGCATATTCCATTGATGATCCCGAATCAAAACCCTTTAATTACACAAGTCCAATAAGCATTCAAAAGTATACCTTTCTATCAAGAAGACCTGATGAAGTCAGCCGAATATACTTGTTTACAGCTCCCTTTACGTTTGAGGTATGCATTGTATATACTTCAATGAGGAATCGTTTATTTGGAACTGTTTTTATTTTTAAATTACCTTTTCACATGCAAGACTTGGGCTTCACTTATTGGAGTCATACTAACAACGGCCCCATTGCTTTTTTTGATAAACTTTTTTGTGCCAACTGAAGAGCTACGAACCAATGGGTTATGTAAAATGAATAACTGTTTTTGGTACGTCTATGGGGCACTTCTACAACAAGGTAATCTTTTTTAATAGCTCACGTTAAAATGGGCTAAAATAAAATTTAAATGCTAATTATCTATGTATGTAGGCGGGATGTACCTTCCAAGAGCTGATAGTGGAAGACTAATTGTTGGTGTTTGGTGGATTGCTGTTTTAGTCCTCGTCACAACCTATTGTGGCAATTTAGTTGCATTCCTCACATTTCCTAAATTTCAACCAGCCATCGACTTTTTATTTCAGACATTTCAACACACCGAAGTAGAACAGTTTGGACTAAGGAATGGGACTTTTTTCGAAAAGTATTCTTCGGTAAGTATTCTTCTTTCTTAACAACTATTTTGTACATAGTCAAACAAAAAGTAACATTTTTCTCAACATTAAATTTCCACAAAAGATTTCAACGAGAGAGGATTTTAAAAAATTTATGGAAAAAGCCACAATGTACAACAATTTGAGCACAGAAAATATCGGAGCTGTCGAGAAAGGACGCCGAATTAATATAGACTGGCGTATTAACCTTGAACTCACCATTCAAAAACATTTTGAAAAAGACAAGGAATGTAAATTTGTATTAGGTAAATTTTGTATTATTAATTTAATATAGGGGTAACACATTTGTTGTATATTGTTTAAATGACATTTTGAATGTTTCAACTCTGTCTATGCACATGTGTGTTTTCAGGCAAAGAGGACTTTGTTGAGGAACAAATAGGATTGATTATGCCAATTAATAGCCCTTATATGTCATTGATCAATGATGAAATAAAACGCCTTCATCAAATGGGATTCTTGGATCGCTGGCATAAAATCAATTTACCGTTAAGAGATAAATGTAAAAGAAAGGGAGTTCTTGGTCAAATAACAAACCATAAAGTTAATTTAACAGATATGCAAGGATGTTTTCTTGTATTACTTATTGGTAAGAAGCCTTATTAATAACATATAATTGTATTTTTTTATTTTCTCAACAAATGAATAATTTGCAGGTTTTTTAATTGCCTTGTTTGTAATTATATGTGAATACTGGTGCCAGAGATTTAATATGTCGAAGAAAGGTAATTTTGAACAGTATTCTACCTAGCCGGGGAAGTAGGAGAAGAATAAACACTAACGGATTCACAATTGAACGTAGATTGGTGTCAGTATTAAACCAGCAAATAAAAATGTAAAAGAATTATTGTTTTTAAGCTAAACCATTTTTTTTTTCATTTTTTTTCTCAAATAAATAATAAAAATTAAGCTCGTAAATATACTCCATTATTTTGCTATTATCATTTTTAATGCAAAACACAAGGTTTTTTTAAATCCTTGAATATGGCCTATATAGTCTTAAAAAAAAAAACAAGAAAATCCCCAAAAAGGACTTTGACGAATTTGTATGTATGACCAAATGTACCTTACAGCTTACAATGCAACCAATAATCCAAGTAAGTATCTACTATTAACTTTCACTCTTCTGTTTTGTAACATAAGTTTCAAACTTACGAGTTTCAGGAAATCTCAAAAATCCGAGAAAAATTATGACAAAAGTAGACATCAGAGAAACAAAAGCCCTTCTTAAAATGGGTCCACCACGATACCTACATACAGTGGTGGGAATTCCCATAAAAACACTGCAATCTTCCATTCATAATTAACTGCACCGAGTGCAAGTTTGGCAGAACTTTTTTTATTGGATCCACAGAGATCTAGCAAATCAATACGAAGGCAACCGTTATGTTTTCAACCTTTTAAGTCATCGTGGAACACTATTCCTCTTTTTTTTGTGAAATAACGTCTAAAAAGTGATATTTTTTAAAGGTGAGAATTCGAATAAAAACAGTCAAATTAAGATTGATTATTTTATAAAATGAATTTTTGCTTTAATCAGAAATATATATGCCTCGTGGAAGAATTTTTGGTGTGGAAGAAAGAAAAAAATTACTGCATAAAAAGCTTGTGGCCTTTCTGATCGTGAAACTGTCAGAAAAATTGGGAGATTAAATACAGTTATTCATCAATAATAAAGGAACAAAATTAAAAATGTTTGCATTTTTAATCAAAGGTTATTCGTAGCCAACCCAGAACTCAAGACCAGAAATCGCCACTGGGCCAAAGTTGACTTGTCTGTTTGTATTAGATAGTAAGACAAATTATAAGAGCCAACCTAAACTTTATTTAAGCCTAGTACGCTGCTGATGCGAAACGAAAAATCCCATACAAAAATGACACAAAGAAACCATAAACGAAAAATTTAGTTTTACTTTTCGTTCTGCAGTACGCTGTTGGATGAACGAAATTAAAAATTGTTGCGTATTTTTTGGAGAAGTCTACACTTAGCACAGGCAAGATGTACTTTCACTGCGGAATAAATCCAAGTGAAGGTTTTTAAATGCAATAATCTTTATTAGATTAGATTATCCGACTCCTTCGTAGTGCAACAGGGTGTGAGACAAGTAGTACAGTAAAATTAGAATTGTAAATGGAAAAAAATAGTGGCAGACTGAAATTTTGCAGGTCGTTTTGGGGATAGGTATACAACTTAAATCTAAGTTGGCGACCTCCTACCCCTTGCAGGGGCGGTGCCACGCCCACTTTTCTTAAATCCTGGTTTCTGAACAAGCGGCTCCACCGATATGAATGAAATTTTCATAATTTGTTAATATAGTTGTAGAAAAAATTAAAAAATTGTTAAAGTAAAATCCGCCCACTGCCACGCCCACTTTTCTTCTTTCTTTGTTTCTCGAAAATGGCTCCTACGATTTGCATGAAATTTTCAGAGTTTATTCTTATGAACGAGAAAAAAATTTAAAACAAAATTTCATTTAAGTCCGCCCACTACCACGCCCACTTTCTTATATCTTGATTTCTCAGAAACTAATTTGGATAAAACTTTGAGAGTTTTTTCATACTAGTGATATAAATATTTGCGAAGCACTTTTGGTTTTGTGAAACCCACAGGTCCTCTTTCATATATATTTATTAATTTCTACAAACTGTATTAGGGAATAACGATTTAGTTTTCAAATAAAAAATAAAAACCCAAATCAGGCCTCGAAGTCTTCAGATTAATGAAAATCATTTATTTGAGTTCCTTCATAGCGTAAGGATTTGTTCTTAATTTCGCTGCTAAATGGACAATCATTGTACATATTATAATATTGATTAAAAAAGCACTTTTAGTAAGATCCGCCCACTAGCACTCCGACTTTTCTTCAATATTGTCTCTATAAGACGGCTATTTGGAGTGTGTAAAATTTTCAAATCTAGTTTTTTCGAGCGAGACTTACAATTAGTATTATTCATCAGTGTTCATAGGGGGGTGGGAAATCCAATTGTGTTGATTAAGCACATCACTTGTTTCCAAACCACCCTGGAGGTAGAGTTAACAGCACAGTGGTGTTCTCTGTAGGCCTAATCAACATAATATCTTATTAATATTTTTATATTTTTTTCGTTTTTGAGAAGGACCTGGTAGTTCATTCTCATTCTCAATCAAAGGCCTAGCGTCACGTTTTTCAATGAAATTTCATTGCCAAAACAACCGTCGATTTCGTTCAGTAGATAAATCTGACAACTACGGTTTTTTCTCATCTATAAGAACAAACTCTTAAAATTTCATGGAAATCCTTGGAGCAGTTTATGAGAAACAAAGAAATAAGAAAAATAGGCGTGGCAGTGGGCGGATTTTACTTTAACAATTTTCTTAATTTTTTCTTTGATCATATTAATAAATTATGAAAATTCCATTCGTATCGGTATAGCCGTTTCTTCATAAACCATGATTGCAGAAAAGTGGGCGTGGCAGCACCCCTGCAAGGGGTAGGAGGTCGCCAACTTAGATTTAAGTTGTATACCTGCCCCCGAAACGACCTGCAAAATTTCAGCCTGCCGCTATTTTTTTCCATTTGGTCAGTAGTAAAATTTCTCTATTTACTGGACTAAAGAGGATGTTTTATCGCCAATTCTCTTCCTGCTGGCGATGGACGACGTATTGACGGCCAGTGTTGGTACAGCTGAGCGACAGGGCATTCAGTGGAGACCGTTCGAAAGGCTCAGTCATTTAGACTATGCCGATGACATATGTCTACTGGCAAATAACATCAGTGGGCTGAACGGGATGTGCCAAACGCTGCAAGTGAAGGGAGAGTCGAGTGGTCTAAGAATAAACAGCAAAAAGACAAAAATAATGCTCACAGGCCGCTCCACACAGCAGCGTATTATTCTACAGGAGACGCCAGTTGAAGTAGTGGAACAGTTCAACTACCTTGGCAGTATTGTTTCTGCAAACGGTGGTACGGATCTGGACGTTAAAAGTAGAATGAATAAAGCTCGTGCTGCCTTCGGTACCCTGTCCCCAATTTGGAAATCCAGTCAAATCTCCTTACGCACTAAGTTGAGATTCTTCGAATCCAATGTCAAATCCGTGCTGTTATATGCTTGTGAAACCTGGAAAGTCACGTCTACTATTTCGAAGAAAATGCAGGCTTTTGTGAATCGCTGGCTTCGCCACATCCTAAAGATTCGCTGGCCACAAATAATATCAAATGAGGAATTGTGGCGCAGGACAAGTCAAGAGCGGCTGGACGTCGACATAAGAAAGCGTAAATGGCGTTGGATTGGTCACACACTGAGGAAACCAAACGATGAAATTGCAAAGCAGTCCTTTGAATGGAATCCTCAGGGTGCACGGCGGGTTGGAAGACCAAGAACAACATGGAAATCAACTGTCTTAGCGGAAGCAGAATCCCAGAGAAAGACGTGGCCACAGCTAAAGTACCTTGCAGCAGACCGTGAAGGATGGAGACGTTTTGTTGACGCCCTATGCCCCAGCCGGGGTTACAGGACACGATGATGATGATGAATCTTTATTTTGGTATAAGGAATAGCTACCCACCCAAAAGTCTATTGACAAATCGTGTGCGCGTTAGAAGTTAATCAAGGTCAAATGTCAAAAAAATTGGCTTTTCGCTTATAACTTTTAAACGGTAAATGCTATCAAAAAGTATTTCATACAAATCTTGTAGATCATATAATTTTCTATAAGAAATGTTAACGCACTTTTTTTGACTGATCGCTTAAGAGATATCGCCATTTGAAAAAAAAAACGTTATTTGACGAAAATGTCTGTTTTTCGCCTGTGAACATTTAAAAATGTTCGCATTTCGAAAATATAAATTTTCAAGGTATGTATAGGTACCTATACACCGCAAAACTTGCATTTTTGAAATTCCAACATTTTTAAAGCAGCAATATCTCGTAACTGAGCACTTGTATCAAAAAAGTTATAATGATACTTCTTGTTGGAAATATGACTATCTTAACAATGAGCATAAATTATTTTTCGACAACTTCGTCATTTAAGAGAAAAGACGTAAAAACGGTATTTTTGACTTTGACCAATTTTAGAAATAGTTATATGATTTAAATGATCAATTTAACAACAAATATGAAAATGTTTTCCTGTAGAGAGTCATATAATCTGTAAATTGGGTACAAAATTTTTTGACAAAATTTGTTGTTTAAAAGTTGTAGGCGAAAAACCCATATTTTGAACTTTCGATCTTTTTGAATTACTAATATTTTCTATTTGATCACTCCTATGAAAAAAGTTCGACAGTATTTTTTGTAGACAATATAATAACACATAAAGCAGGTATAAATGTATCTTTGACAACTTCGTCATTTGAGAGTAAAAAGCAAAAAACCAGATTTTTTAACTTCTGACGAAGTTTTTAATATAGTGATACTGATATCTTTGGAACTATCACTCGTAGAAAAAAAGATATATTTTCTTGTAGAAAATGTAATAGTGTAAAAACTTCGCATGAAGTTGTTTTCGATAGCAATCACCGTTCATGTGTTACAGGCGAAAAACAGACATTTTCGTCAAATAACGTTATTTTTAAATGGCGTTATCTCCTAAACGATAAGTCGGAGAAAAAAAGTGCGTTAACATTTCTCATAGAAAATTATATGATCTACAAGATTTGTATTAAGTACTTTTTGATAGCATTTACCGTTTAAAAGTTATAAGCGAAAAACCAATTTTGTTGACATTTGACCTTTAATAACTTCTAACGCGCACACGATTTGTCAATGGACTTTTGGGTGAGTATTCCTTTTACCAAAATAGAGATCATTGCATTTGAAAACCTTCACTTGGATTTTTTTCGCAGTTTGGCCTTTTTTTGTAAATTTTTCCTGGGCTAACTCTTTTTTCGCACACAATTAATTACCCAGGCCATTTATTGTGTGCGGAAAAATGACATTTGTGTTTTTTCGTGTGTATTTTTGTTGTTTCTTTCATTACAGCTTGGCTGTCTATGTTCTTTTTTTTCTGTTGCATTTGTTTTGAAATTTTGAATTGGTGTAACTGTCAATGAATATTTTTTCGCTGCGTTTTCGTAAGCATTTCGTTGTCTTGTTAGAGACCAACTAAAAATTTCGTTTCGCATCAGCTGCATACTAGGCTTTACAAAAAAGATCTAAGAAACCATCTTTAGATGCAGCCCATAGGACATCAAGGCTGAATTCTAAATCTATGTGTTTTTATGGGAATTTCCTTCACTGTATTCAAAATACAATAATCTAGAAAGCAAAAATTTTGAAAGTTAAAATCTTCAACAAAAAAAAACGCTGAAAGTCTGGTATTACACGACGACTTTAGAATAATGAATTTTATTCGAAATTAAATGATTGCGAACGAGAAAAAACATCCGATCACACCTTCGCATACATTCAATTTCGAAAAAAAGTCATGACTTAAGTTTTGTAATAGCAGGCATGGAAGTCAAGACAGCTCTCTTTTTCTTTTCTTCTTATTGAATTTACTGCGACAAAAGATAATAAGGGTATTCAGCGTAAAGTCGTCGTGAACGTAGTAAAGCTGTAAACTTCGTAAACCTATATAATTTTTGTTACAAATTGTGACAGATTAACGAAGTTTAAAACTTTACTACGTTTACGACGGCCTTACGCTGTTGTATGAATATGAATACCCTTAATAATAATTATGATATGAGCTAGCGAATCCAAAAAATTAGTCTCAGCTTTTGATAGAAAAAGTTAGGAACTTTTTTTGTGAGGAATCATGTGTATATTTTTGAGAATACGGAGCCCTCTGAGAGCTCTGAAATATTAACTGCCCAACTATCTCAATCAACATCATCTGATTTATTCAATAACTTTATTTTGGCATCAAAAATACTGTCTGAAACCACAGTACACATATTAAAGGTAATATCATTAGAGTTTTCATTTTTGTTTCGTCTGCGCATATATCAAAATTTTGTGTCAAATGTCTGAATTTGTTGTTATTTTTACGTGTATTTAAGTCATCACGTTCCCAGCCATTTTTATTTCTGACAATTTCAATTTTAATTTGTTGTTATTTTTACGTGTGTTTTCTTCCTCACGTTCACAGCCATTTTTTATTTTCGACAAACGACCTGCGCCGTATAATACCTTAGATTTGTGTACTGTGATCTGAAACCACAGTACACAAATCTAAGGTATTATACTGCGCAGGTTGTCAGTCGAAAATAAAAAATGGCTGTGCGAGTGAGGAAGAAAACACACGTAAAAACAACAACAAATTAAAATTGAAATTGTCAGAAATAAAAATGGCTGGGAGTGTGATGACTTAAACACACGTAAAAACAACAACAAATACTGACATTTGACACAAATTTTGATATATGCGCAGAAGAAACAAAATTCAAAACTCTAATGATATTACCTTTAATATGTGTACTGTGATCTGAAACGACGATTACGAAATTGTCTGAGCGAAAAGTATTAAAACATCTGTGACCCCAAAATTCATAACCAAAGCGTTGTTCTCTATAGTTTGAACTTATATAAAAGTGATTACACCTAAAGGCCGTAGCCAAGGGGGATCACAGGGGTTTGACTCTCCCAAAATTTTTGAGAAAGGCATTTTTAAATCATACTTTTCCATTTTAGTATACAATTTGTACTCAAATTTCTGCGATAGTAGTTATTAATCAATTTAATTTAATTTAGCTCACGTGTACTTCATAATTTTTAATGAATATAGTAACCTACCTACCTTGATGTTTAAAATGAGATTCATGTATTCTAATTCCCTCAATTCTTGGCAAAAATTAACAAAAATTAAAAAAAGAAAACTTCAATTTTTTTAAAAAAATTTGAATCTTGACAATTTAAGGTTTAAAGGCAGAATGCATGGTATGGTAGACAAAATGCCTTACACAACATGATTCACATACACAAGCTGCTTAAAATTTAAGCGACTCTAACGGTTTTAACATGCACACCGGAACAAACTTTTTCGACAGTGAAACGTTTTAAAAGTTACCTTTAGAGATTCTTCTGATGAAGATAAACTTTCAGGGTTGGAGTTAATGTCAGTTCATCGACAAATTGAGACTAATACTGAGGAAGAAAAATAAACGTTTGACGTCTAAGCATAGTTTACAGTTCCCATGCAAAAGAAAAATCAAATTTTTCAAAACAATTTTCTCCCTATTCTGTTTTTGTGTAATATTTCAGAAGCAATATTTTTGAATAAGCCACCCATTGAGTCATTAATCAACTCCTTATTAATATTTTATAAGCCTAAAAATGGAACACAATAAAATTTTATTGCAAAAACCTAGTTCTATGACAGCAATGGTTCCTTTTTGCATGAATCTGTAAGCTTTGATTAACTTTTTTTTTCACCACCAAGCTTTTTTTACTCAAAAGAACTGTATATTTAGCTTAAACGATGAAATATTTTTTTCGAAAAATGTCGGATAACGGTTCTTACAGTCCTAAAACTATGCAATGAAAACTCTATTGGAATTCTATTATTGTATAATCTTGTGGGCAATTTGTTTCTTTTTACTATGTGTGCTCTTGTGTATAATTTGCCTTTTTTTCTGATACTTTCTCAAAATATTTGCCCAGATGTTTCATCCAAAAGAACAAATCTTTCAGATTTTAATGAAAAACTGCATTTTAATGAAAGCAAATACCTACCACGTGAGAAATTATACATATTCGAAATAAATATTTAAGCTTGTTGTATTGTACGACCTACAATAAATAGGTAGAGGAGTGTAAAGAAACGATTTTAAATAACAATTTAACAATAACTGCAAATTGCTGATTCTATTTGTCAATCTTGCCAAATAATAGAAAAATCTATAGGGGAAGACAGGTACCTAATTTTATTAAAATTTATATGAAGCGTGTTTAAAATATATAAGATGCGACAAAAAGCTTAAGGGTGTAAGTTGAGGTAAAACAAAAAAATAACAATTTAGGTATGCGAAATTTTGAGTTTTGAAATTAAATTTTTCAAAAACTTTATAAAACAACTTGATTTAAAAATAACACAAAAATATGAAATTTTCCGTTGGAAAAAAGCTATAGCATAAGACATTAGTGGAGATCATAAACATAATTTTCGTTATAAATTTCCGCAACATTGTGAAATTCATGTTCTATTCCTACATATATGCAAATACTGTTCGATAGAAAGTTTTTTTACAAGAAGTGTACATACCTACCTAGTATGAAAGTATTTTTGTTTTTTAAGAAACAAATAATATCGACTAATAAAAGTACATCGACTTGAAAGCACTCAACTTTGTAAAAAATGAACCAATTTTTAATAGCTTACTCCCTGAAAACCACAAGCTGACAATTTGTAACGGAAAATTTTGTACTTTGAGTGAAACAATGAAAATATTCATAATATTTTTCGTTTTTACACTCATAGACCGAGAGCCCACAGCAAATTTTGGGTGTGAGTGATAGCAAAAAAAGAAGTATAGGTGTCGAAAGCTTCATTAAAAGCTATTCAAAAAATCAAGGTCTTGCCGTCCACAACTGGGGCCTTTGTGATTAAACAGTGCATCAAAACAAAATATGAATGCAACTTCGAGGATAATCGTGTTAGCCGAAATTGGTTTTCACCCCTTCCTAGACAAGCTCCTCTGATCACATATCACGGAATCTGAGACCATTTGAGTGTATAGCTCGCACTACCGGACCGTTTTAAAAATTCAAAATTTTAAGTGAAAAACGGTTTTTTTAAACAGTCTGGCAGGGCGAATTAAACACTCAACTGATTTAGATCCCGTAATATGGGATCGCATCTAGGGAGGGGTAAAAACCAATTTCGGCTCACACGATTATCCTCGAAGTAACATAAATTTTTTTTTTTTTTTTGATGCACTCTGTTTAATCACAAAGGCCCCAGTTGTGGACTGCAAGACCTTGTTTTTTTGAATAGCCTTTAATGAAGCTTTCGACGCCTATACTTTTTTTTTGCTATAATTCACTTTCACACCCAAAATCTGCTATGGGCTCTTTAGTCTATCAACAAAATTTTTATTTTACACTCATACCCACTGTTTGATGATTCTATTGTCTATTTGTTTTTTTTAAGCTCTCTGCACTTTGGAAATATTACTTTGTATTTCGCATATTTTGGAAATGTTTGTCTTTGTGTACCCAGTTTAGTGGTTCAATTGAGTTGCCCATTCCAATCCTCAAAATTCTTAGCCGTTTTTGAGGTATTTTTAATTTTGGATCACCCGAAGTAATATCTTATATGACTTTTCTAGTGCTTTTCAATCAACTTGCCAAATAGGTTCGCGAAATGTTTTGCTTAAGTCCATAAAGCTGAATGCATCGTATTCAAAGTTAAGTATTTGTTTGCATATACAGAAACATGCACATCGCAAAATCATGTGATGTAAAATGTCGCCGTGCCATTAGATCGTACTATTTACGTTATTTTAGCCCTCTATGTAGGTAGCTATTTTTCATTTTAAATCTTAAGATGTTATAAATATTTCTCAATTAACTAATATGACTTATCAACATAATTGAAAATACAGCTAGATAAGTTCAAATGAAAACTGTTCAAGTTACTTGGGCAATTTCTATTTACACCTTTTACTAGATGCCAGCTCCATATTAATATCTTAAAGGACCATCTTGATTTGTAGTAACAAAAATGGGTTCACCTTTTACCGAAACAAAACCCATTGCTTACATGTCACATGCCTTTCTAATGTGGGTACAGAAAGAGTTATTGTGTTGCTAAATTATTGTCCATGCAAATCGGCCTGACCACTTTCTATCACAAAGCAAAAGGTATTATTTCGACCTCATATATCTAGTAACCTCAACTCGCTAATTTATAGCATGCACTTATGAGCTTCAATAGAACAACACTAATTGGAGATTCTGTAGCAATAAGTAGGAAGTACTACCATTTGACTCCACTTTCAAATATAAATTACCACATAATTAGCATTGAACAATTTTCGAATGCCATTCCAAGGTAAAATAAAGTTATGTACCTATCTGTTTTCTGCTTTCGTGCCATTTTCCTTCAAAAAGTTATGTCCCTAATGCTTGAAGCCCGCATAGGAACATATAATTGATATATTGTAGGGCCCCTGATTCAATTGCAAAATAGCAAATCAGAACAAGTTGTACTTCTGGAAAGTTTTGATCGCCCTATCTCAGCTCGTTGAAATTTGTAACAATAGAGTACAAGTGCTTGTGGCAGATAACAAACACAATACTTTGCTAAGACATTCTTCCTTCACTTATTGCATCAAAACTTATATTAGTCACCAAACTCAAGTGTATTTTTATAAAATGTTTTGTTTTTTATTCACAAAAAAGATTAATTAATTTGAGAAAATATTTATGAAGAGTTAGCATTTGGACCACGACGGCGACCGAATCCGTGCACGAAGTTCACGAAACGTCTGTTGTACTGGATCCTCCTCTTTGCGCGACCAGTCTTCTTCTTCTTCTTTTCTTGTTTCTCTACTTTGGGAGTTTGTCCCTTGACTTTACCGGCACGAGCTAGAGAACCGTGCACTTTACCTCCGAGAAGTGGAACAGTCACGTCCAGTTCGAAGGATGACAAGCTGCTAACGCAGGTATCATTTTCCAATGCATTTCCTTCACAGTTGAGGACAAACTCCTCTGTGATTCCCTTCAATTGTGTCAATTGAGCCTGAAATTTGAGAATTATCATAATTAATTTATTTCAAATTTGAAAAATTCATATTTTTTGGTTGGGATTGACCAGTGTAAATTAAAATTTATGTTTTATGAACTCACCTTGATGAAGGCAATGGTATCATTTTGGGAAACCTCTAGGGTCTCAACGGTGTCCAAACCACGTACAAAAAGCTGCATGTTGCTACTTTGTGGCAAATTCTGGAAATGGATGCACAAAATATCTGATTAGAACACGTGCGAAAATTTTCACTATCAACTTAGTGGCACTTAAAACAATCAAGATTGGTAAATTATATATTCCACGGATGTATTTATATACGCAGCACTTGATTCATTAAGAATATTTTTAATTATTTAATAGAAATTGTGAAATAATTGAAGAATAAAATTTCTCACCTTGTCACCTGTGTCGGGGATTTACGAAAAAGAAAGATGGCGAAATTTGAGTTTTGTGTTCACGTTTAATCGAGACTCGAACGAGTGACGAGTGTTCATTTCGAAAATCAAAATGAACGCATTCAGACTTGATTCGGATATACTTGACACAAGGGATGTGTTCAAAAAGTTGAAGAAGTTATAGGGACGTTCACATTCGCATATAAAACATCTACTTTAGCTGCGTTTTTTTGTATAGGGCCCTACACACGATCAATATTCATTGACAATAATTATTGAAGACATTTTCTGTCAAAAAACATTGATGCGAAATTGCCACCACACGTATCAATGAAAATTGACAATAATTTTAAGTAAAATTGTATTAATTGGCTGCAAAAGTGCTCCTTATGGGCGTATCAGCAATTAAAAAAAGGAAGACAAAAATTGGGTGGTAAAGAAGTTGTTACTAAATAAAAATTTCTTTTGAAATTCGCGAGAATTAAGCCGAAAATCCAAATTTTCTTTTTTGTTTTGTTTCATTTTCGCCACCGACTACATCAACATGACCAACAAATGACATTTACATTGAAGAAAACCAAATCGATTTTGGTTCTCATCAATGTCGTCAATGTTCATTGACAATGACATTGAAGAGCATACGAACGATCAATACTCAGCGAAAAATTACTTTTTCACTGAATATTGACAATAAACATTGATCGTGTGTAGGGCTCTTATGTCCATATGGGGTTTGGCGAAAAAAACGACATCGGGACATTTCAACATTTGCCTTGGTCTGCCATTTTGTTCTGAACTATCTTACCAACAAACATTTGACATTTCTATACAAATTATCGATAACACAACGACAATGGTAGTCTGGCAATACCGTTTTATCGGGACAAAAGTTAACTCCAGTTAATTATCTGGACTTGGCTAACTCTATATGGACATAGTTGTTGTTGTATTTAAAGCCTAGTACGCAGATCGAGCTAAAATTCCGCTCCCACATTTCTCTCCAAACACCAGCTAAAATCCTAGCTAAATTTTGACACAAGATTTTTGTGGAGAATACATTACAGAAAACAGCTGTTCTCTGAAAAGAAATTTTATTCAACAATTTCAAAGAATTTTCTTTCAATATTTCAAGTAAAAATAATCAAATAAAATGGATTTTTCCTTTTGGAATTGCTAAATCGTTTGTCCTTATGATTATTTCTCGGTCTCAATTTTTATTTTCGCAATGTAAAGCTCACATAATCTCACAAATAAATGAACCTGCCACAATTTAGCTCGAGAATTAATGTGCCGAACAATTATTTCACGCGCTAAATTTTGACAGATGAGTGCGTTCAGTAAGAAACGAAAATTTGATTTTTTAGCTGGAGCTGCGTACATCTCGGCTAAAATGTTTGGCTAAATTTTAGCTTGGCTAAATTTTGGAGAGAATTTTGTATGGGAGCGAAATTTTAGCTCGATCTGCGTACGAGGCTTAACATGTAAATTGTTTTGCTTTGTTGTCGTTTTTTTCGCACAATTTTATCTGGACATGCAAAAAAAACACAGCTTTTAATAAAAGTGTTTTTTTTTTTGGAAATCCAAATAATTTTAGCTGTGTTTTTTTGCATGTCCAAATAAAATTGTGTGAAAAAACGACAACAAAGCAAAACAATTTACATGTTAAATACAACAAACACTAAGGGTATTCATACAACAGCGTAAAGTCGTCGTAAACATTGTAAACTTTTAAACTTCGTAATTCTGTCGCAATTTGTATGGAGAATTTGACAGATTTACGAAGTTTACAACTTTACGATGTTTACGACGTGCTTACGCTGTTGCATGAATACCCTTACTATGTCCATATAGAGTTAGCTATGTCCAGATAATTAATTGGAGTTAACTTTTGTCCCGATAAAAGCGGTAATGGTAAACTACGATTGTCGTTGTGTTATCGATATTTTATACAGAAACGTCAAGCATTTGTTGGTAAGATAATTTAAAACAATAGGCAGAACAATGCAAAAGGTAAACAAATTTTGAAATGTCCCGATGTCGTTTTTTTCGCCAAAACACCATACGGACATGCAAAAAAATGCAGCTTTTGTCTGCAAAACAAAGCAATTTACATGTCAAATACAACGACAACTTTTTCCATATAGAGTTAGCTATGTCCAGATAGTTAAGTGGATTGAACTTTTGTTGTCGTTGTTTTACCGATAATTTCTAAGGAAATGTTTGTTGGTAAGCTAGTTCAATTCAAATGGGAGACCAAGGCAAAAGGTAAATAAAAGTTGAAATATCCCTGTAGACATGCAAAAAACGCAGCTTAAATCGAAAAAATCAATAGGGGTATTCACGATCCGATGTAACTGGTCTTGTATCATTGCAAAAGTGTAAAAGTGTAACACTTTCTTGCACTACAACAACAAAATATACTGAATGTCAAATTCTTACACTTTTACACTTTTGCTATACTCCAACCCTATTGTAAAAGAAAAATACACCATAGTAAAGTTTGCGCTTGTGTATTTGAAAACTCGCCAAATGTCATTTTTTTGTCAGCTGATATTTGTTTGTGAAATTTTGTGAGTTTGCTACAGTGTAACTATAGACAAGAGAAGTGCGTTCACGATCGATTGTAAAAATATAAAATTTTACAATTTTACTAGGCTTGTTGCACCAGATCGTGAACACCCCTAATGTGTGGCTATGCAGTAATTTAGTTTTGTAATGGCCAGTTCGACCGACCTCTTTAAAATTTTCATTGCTTCGCTTATGCTCTTCGTTTTCAGGAGACAAAATGAGGTAATTTCGTTGAAAATTTTCAAATTCGATACGAAATCATCTTATTTCCCATACAAATTCACATTTCAAAATGAGATAATTTCAACCAAATTTGAACGAAATTAGGTTGCAAATTAAGTCAAAACAAAAGAAAACAAAAACAAAGAGTGATTATAACAACCAGTTGAAATTCGAAAATGAAATGAGCTGTCAAACGAAATTACCAAATTACAAATGAAAACACTTTTTCTGTGATTTGCGAAATTACCTCATTTCGGCTCTAATGAAAACGTAGTATAGAAACTATGCCTGGCCCCGGGCAAACAAAATTTCCAGTTTAGGTTAGATTATTGTTGGATATAGTTTACAGTGGATTTTTGCTTAAAAAAAAGCCATGTAAGTTGAACTGAACTTAATACAAATTGCATATGACAATGCCCTCAGTGTGTCACTGATGAGTCCAAGTGAGTAAGCCAGACAAAACGCCAATTTGCAGGTCTAAAAATAAATAATTCAATTTTATTGATTCCAAATTATAATAACAAAAACAACTTGTGACGGCATATACAGATATTTAGGATTCACTACTTATATATTAACAGCAGTATCAATAAAAAACTGGTATCCGCTCCCTAACACACGTGTTAACTGGCACACGGATAGACAACTTGTCCGCTTGATAACTTTTCTTATTAAAAAAGATATGATATCTTTCCAGTATTTATCACTTCACGAAATTCACCACTTCATCAAATTATGGTGATTTTCTAATACGTGTGTCACATGCATGCACTGCCTTACGAAGTGTATACTGTAGTAAACGGTGCTATCATAAGCGAGATATAGGGGCCCCGAGATTCAGAGTAGGTACTTGGACGTGTGTAAGAAAGTTTTCATTGAGATGCATTCGATACACAATTTCAATTAGGTTCGCTCGTTAAAATTAACCTAGAGTTGACCCAAGTTTTCTTGACAACCACAATATTTGTCAAAAAACACCAAAGGATTCTCAATTGTGAAATAAACAAGAGTCAACATGTTCTTTACAAATCAATAGAAACAAACCAAGCTTTCCATCTTCTTTTTCTATTTCTTATTATTAAAGTAAAAAAATGCTTTGGAGCTCATTTCACTCTGATGATTTATTCTTTACCACAGCTCGCCCCAGCAAGAAACCTAGAATTTCTTTAGGTTTAGTTCAGGGCGACCCTAGGTGTCAAAAAAACACAGAATTTGCTGGTCAGGGCCCAGGAGAATAGACGAAAACATGGTAAAATTATGAAGTAATTCTTATAAAACTGAACTTTGATGGAGAGCTCCGTTTAACTTTACCTTCATGACCAGTTAAGTTGAAAAACTTATCAAAACTTCATTTTTCGATAGACAACATTTTTTGTACAAATCATATTCGGGTTCATTATAAAATAATGTTTTGGGTGGAAGAGGTAAGGAAAAGACCGTTCTATCAAAAGAGGGAGTGAGATGTGCATTTGTTTTCTAATAACTCGTTTGAATTTCATTTTACAACGAATAATTGAGAAACCAGAAACTTTCATACAGTTATTATCTTAATAATGAGCTATCATTGAAGTCCAAAAGTGATAGCGTTTCAAAATTTGAATTTTGATTTTGACCATAAAGTGACAAACAAATATTTTTGGAAGTACATATCTAGAAAACTGTTACTTTTTTCAAAAATCAAGCTGTTTTAAATTTAAGTTCTTGGAATTCTACGTCAGAAAGATTATTACACTTTACACTATTTCATTATAGAGCAACAGATTTTGGGAAAAACGTGCACAAGCGTTCATCATCATCAAGTCCTGTAACCCCGGTTGGGGCATAGGGCGCCAACAAATCGTTTCCATCCTTCTCGGTCTGCAGATAGATATTTTAACTGTGGCCACGTCTTTCTCTGGGAGTCTGCTTCTGCTAGAACTGTTGATTTCCATGTTGTTCTTGGTCTTCCAACCCGCCGTGCACCCTGAGGATTCCATTCAAATGACTGCTTTGCAATTTCATCGTTTGGTTTCCTCAGTGTGTGACCAATCCATTGCCATTTACGCTTTCTTATGTCAACGTCCAGCCGCTCCTGGCTTGTCCTGCGCCACAATTCCTCGTTTGATATAATTTGTGGCCAGCGAATTTTTAGAATATGGCGTAGACAACGGTTCACAAAAGCCTGCAATTTCTTTGAGATGGTAGTCGTGACTTTCCAGGTTTCGCAAGCATATAACAGCACGGATTTGACATTGGATTCGAAGAATCTCAACTTTGTGCGCAAGGAGATTTGACATGATTTCCAAATTTGGGAGAGAGAACCGAAGGCTGCGCGAGCTTTATTTATTCTACTTTGAACGTCCAGATCAGTACCACCATTTGCTGAAACAATACTTCCAAGGTAGTTAAATTGTTCCACCTCTTCAACTGGCGTCTCCTGTATTAAAATACACTGATGTGTGGAGCGGCCTGTGAGCATTATTTTTGTCTTTTTGCTATTTATTTTCAGACCACTCGCCTCTCCTTTTACCTTCAGAGCTTGACACATCCTGTTCAGCCCGCTGATGTTATTTGCCAAGAGACATATATCATCGGCATAGTCTAAGTGGCTAAGCCTTTCAAACGGTCTCCATTGAATGCCCTGCCTCTCTGATGTTCCAACGCTGGCCGTCAAGACATCGTCAATCGCCAGTAGAAAGAGAATTGGCGATAGAACATCTCCCTGTCTCACACCCTGCCGCACTTCGAAAGAGTCGGATAGCTGCCCATTGTGTAAAACAAAGCATCTTGCGTTGTTATAGGACTCTCTTATAATGGCAACAATTTTTGGGGGAATTCCTCTACCAAGAAGTGATCTCCATATACATTCACGGTTGACTCGGTCAAAGGCCTTCTCAAAATCCACAAACATGAGGTAAAGCGGTGATTGAAACCAGGGCTGTCGAAGTACTGCAATTGAAGTATTTGTACTGCTTTTTGAAACTCCGTACTGCCGTACTGCTAATACGACCAAAGTACTGCTTTTTTGAAAATTTGTTCACACAACATTTTCAAATCATAATCATATCCAAAAAGTTTTAGTCCTTTTTATTTAATGTTTTCTTTTATAAACAAAACAGATAAAATTGTATAGAATACGCTCACTATGTATATAGATGTATTGAGAAAAATTTCGAGTTCCATTTTTTACGAGTGCGTAGTTTGCAATATAGGCATAGCCTGTATATCACAAGTAAAAAATTCGTAATTCTGGAATTTTTCAGATTTTCTTTTCTGATCCGAAAAAAGGAAGTTTAAGAAAATTTTGATGCCATTTGGAACGAAATATTCCACACACGTCAAAATGTAGTTTTTTCACCCAACTGTCAAAAGCAATGTTAAATTATACTAATGGATCTCTAGCCCATGAAATTTAGATTTTAACGTACTTCGACAAAACTTCTACTAAGTTGAATTTTGGTGGGGCTTTGTTTTGACGTCTTGAGCAATTTCCAATTTCTAAATTTTGGCTGCAAAAAAGAATTTTTGGAGGAGTAAAAAGTTGTAAAGTTCAGTTTTTTGCAAATTTTTCGAAAACTATCAACTTTTTGGTGTGAAATAAACAAGGTGTTGCAGCTTATTCAATTTTATAAAAAATACAAATTACATGTTTTTTTGATGCATTCAATAGTTTTAGAGTAAATCGTTGAGCCAATTTATGGAGTGGCAAATTTTGTCAAAAAATTTATTAAAATTGCATTAATCGATGAGCAATATTTTTTGTACTATATGCGCTAAATCTTCTCATTATGAACCAAGTTATTCTGGTGCCCAGGGTAAGTAAGGCCATCAACTGGAAAATTTATTGGCTTTAATTTATTTAAATAATTTTGAGAAAAACGTGCACAAACACAACAATAGTTCTGTAGGTAATGAAATAATGAATACCACCATTGCAGTGCGCTTGAGTTAAATAGGTAATTGGCGGGTATGTGATAATTTTTAATGAACAATATTTGCATTTAAACAAAATTAAATGCATTAACAATTATGTTGGTATATATTTTACTGCCGTACTGCAGTGTACTGCAATTGTTTCCTTCGAAGTACTGCTTTCTGTGAAATTGAAACGACAGCCCTGATTGAAACTCCGCAGACTGCTCAAGAACGATACGTAGAGTGTTGATATGGTCGACACAAGACCGCCCACTGCGGAAACCAGCTTGATGCCTCTTGAGTGTAGACTCGATTCTAACCTTTATCCGCTCCAGAATGATGGTTGCCATTAATTTTGGAAAAACGGACAAAACTGTAATACCTCGCCAATTGTTGCAATTCTTAAGATCACCTTTCTTTGGCAACTTAACAATTACACCATCCTTCCAGTCGCTGGGATAGATTTCATTTTCCCACACAGCTTGTATCAACGGGTGTAAAATACTAGCCGTTCTGACAGGGTCAGCTTTCAGGAACTCGGCTGGTATACCATCAAGTCCAGCTGCTTTGTTGTTTTTGAGAAGATTTATCGAAGATTGAATTTCCAGTACTGTAGGGGGCTCGATGTCAATACCCCTATATGATCTACGCATCTCGTTAAGCTGGGGCACTTCAGCACTCTGCTCGACAGAATCCTCATTAAGCAAGGCACAAAAGTGCTCCTTCCACCTGCGCAGCTGATCCTCGATTGATACCAAAAGTGTACCATCCACATCCATTACAGGCTGATTGGTGTTGGTTTTCTTCCCGACAACTTCCTTGGATATTTGGTACAATTCCCTCATGTCTCCTCTTCTTGCAGCGTTTTCCGCATTTTCTGCGAGACCGTCTAACCTCACCCTCTTGTCACGTCTCACACAGCGATAGACCATCTTATGTGCTAAGCGATACTCTCTTCGCAATTCAGCCTTTCGTTGAGCATCTGCTTCGGCATTTATTTGCATCTTCAACGATTTGCGAAGCTCGATTTTATCCCAGGTGTCTTGGGATATCCAAGAGTCTCTAACTCTCGACTGCTTGGGTACAGTTTCGGATCCAGCATCCATAAAAACACTTTTTATATCACCCCACATCTCATCAATTGTTGAATGTTGTATTCCGTTTAATGACGAAGCTCTGTCGTTAAGGTTGGTGACATAGTTACGACATATGTTGGGATCACTTAAAGCATTTGTATTGAACTTCGAATTCCTTGCTGCACCCTGTGATTGACGTTGTACAGCTGCCGTTCGTAGCTTGAGACTCATGAGAACCAAATGATGGTCGCTTCCAATGTCGGCATTTCTTATGCTCCGAACATCGCACATTGACTTCCTCCATCGCTGCTGAATCATGATGTGGTCAATTTGGTTTTCAGTTTGACCATCCGGATGTACCCAGGTGATTTTGTTGCAAGTCTTATGTTTAAACACAGTTCCACCCAGTACAAGACGATTAGCGTTACAAAAATCGACCAGCAAATCGCCATTTTCACAAGCGTTACAAAATTATTATTGATATCTTTTCAACACTCAAAATTTGTTTTCTCATACAAAAAAGTGTTATAATTACGGTGACCATCCGTCCCGAGTTTACCGGGACATTCCCGTATTTGTATAGCCTGTCCCGGTTTATTTTTTAAGAAACCCGGGACGTACAAGTGTCCCGTATATAGTTATTTGTGTCGTATTTGTACATTCTCTTTTTTTCATATAATTTAAATAAATAAAAAAATTATATTTGAATGCCCACTGAACGCATTCATTAATTCATTGATTTTCCAAAAATCTTATTTTGAAAACAAAGAAACATGTTTTAAAATTTGCTTAGTGTGCATTACGGAACGTTATTTTTTAGCTGCAGGTATATAAATTACATTTAACTTAAATGTATTATTTAAAAATTTAGGGTCAGTTTTTCAGTGTGATCTCATCCTAGCCTTGGCGTTAAACCTAAGTTAACTCCAAAAACGTGTTTTTCAATAAATCTAAGTCCTATGTTAACTCCGAGTTAATTTACCTAATTTGGCGAGTTAACTCAGGATATAAATTCTCAATTGTGGCACGATGGCGATTTCGATTGTGATATCCATGTATCGTACTGTCGAACATCTATTTCAATAGATTATTAACAGCTGAAAGAATAAATTAATCCTCAACTAAAAAACTACTTCTGAAATAGCTCAAGGTTAACTTATTTTCAGTACGTATCTTCTGTTACTCTCGCATCGATAAAATAAGTCGAGAAACGTTGAAAAATGGAACAAAACTCATGCATTTTGTTTCAATCATCATCGTTTCTCGAACAGTTTTTTCGATGCGAGAGTTACAGAACGTAGGCACAGGACTAGCTAACTCTGAATTAAACTAAGAGTTAACTCGGCACTGAAAAACTGGCCCTTAGTTGCCTTGTTAACAGAAGACTGAATTATTCTAATAGATAATAAAATTAAAAATCATAAGTTTTTTTGTACGTTGTGAAGAGATTATAATTCAATTTAACGTTCCTTTCTTTTTAAGAATTTCCTTTCGTTTGTTTTTCTGTAATTTTTTTAACTTAATTTTAGATATTACTTGATAAAAATGATAGAAAAGTCAAATTTTTTCACTTTAAAAATTGTTCACTTTTTGTCCCGGGTTTTGTTCAAAAAAATATGGTCACCGTAGTTATAATCTTTCTTTCGTATAATTTCATCGGCTTGGATTTAAATCTTTTGAACAAATTAACGGTTTTCGAGATACATATTTATAAAAATAGTTTTTGTCCCTTTTACCGTGCAAAATCAAATATCAAATTGAACTAATCTAATATGCTGATGCAAGGAAAAAAGTTTATAACTAAGGCTGAGCCCCAGTTAGGAAAAAGGGGGCCCCTCAAAAATGTTTGATGCGGGGCCCCCAAGGTGCTCGCTACGCCACTGCGTTCATTATACGTGGAATCTGGCTAGTTAAAGTTATCCGTACTTTACGTCACAGACTATAACGCATTTGTTAAAAAGAATTACTAGTTAACAGATGTATAAACGCTAGCACGTTGTTATCCGCCGTTAATTAATATGGGGGTAAGTGAATAAATAATTCCAGAATAATTATTATAAGCTAGTCATCATTCATTCATCTGATAACAAACTAAATCAAAAAATGGCTAGGCGTCGAAGAGTTTTTGAGGTCCACAGAAATGTAATTTCAACTACTTTTTCAAAATATGCAAAAGTGAAAAATACAAACATATTCTTTCTGCGAAAAAGATTATGAAATTTATGTTGAGTTGAATGCTTTCAAACACGGAAAAGGCTAGTTCAGCAACAATTATCGATGTGAGCTATGATTCATCTTTTTAACTGTTTATTTAGATGTAGTAGTGTTTCATTTTTATATAAAAGTAAAAGTTAATACTGCGTTTTCATTAGAGCCGAAATGAGGTGATTTCGCAAATTTCAGAAAAAGTGTTTTCATCTAATTACCTTATTTCGTTTGACAACCCTGTTTCTTTTTGACTTCATCGTCGATTGTCACTGGTAATAGATTTAATTTAAAATAAAAAATTCAATTAACCCGGAGGCCACACGAGCAAGTACTTGCAAGCAAGTTGGCTACATACACTGCTTGTCAAATTCGTAATTTGCATTCCACTTGCCTCCCACTTGCTTCCACTTGCATTCCACTTGCTTGTCTCCCAACTTGCTTCTCAACTTGTTTCACTACTGGCTTCAAAACTTGCATGCCAGTTGATAAGCAAGTTGCTTGGGTTTGTTTGTGTTAGTAAACAAATGTGTATGTATTGCAACTTGCATGCAAGTACTTGCTCGTGTGGCCTCGGGGTAAAGTGGACAACTATGCTAGAGAATATGTTTATTTGTACTGCCCACAAAAATGGACCGCCGCACATAGGAGTATTTGCCTACAAAACTCGGCCAAAAGTCGATTTTTCAAGTGTCAAAATTGAAAGGGGAACTTTTTCCAGACAATAGCTAAGATCCCATGGAACAATAGGCTAAAATATTTTTTTTATTGCTCAACATATTTTGGCTATGATATTAGTTCAAAGTCTTCGATTAAGAATTTGTCACTCCTTTTTGTAATCAACCTTCAAAAAATTTGAAACATTTTATTAAATTATTTCTTAAAAATTTTGTGTAGTCTGATGAAATTTTTGGTATATAAAAATCAACTACAGATGTTCACTATTATATTGAGCCATTTTTATGACAAATATTTTAATATTTATATTTTTTTTTTAATTTTTGTTCTAAAAATGCAAAAAAAAAAAAAACACTATTTTTGTTGGGTCTTTTTCATTGGGAAGTAATTTTTTTATAGATGTAGGTGGAATTGGGTTCTCATTTGTATATGGGTGGATAAAATAAACCATCAAGCTTCATTTTCAAAAAGAATCGGCTGCGGATATTTGCGGATGTAGTTGTTTTTTGTCATATCGTATTCCCACTTTTATGTCCATTCAAACTGACTATTTGTGCTGTTACTTTTCCTTGGGATTTCTTTTTTTTTTTTATTTTTTGGAGTTATTTGGTAATTATTTGTATAAAATATGGTTTAGCAAAGCTCCCAGTATTGATTAAAAAAATATATTGGCTGCAACTTTGATCCATTTTATCTTTTTTGGTTATATCGTATATCCGATTGTATGCATTTTTTCTTGTTTCCAGTTGAAAAATTAAAAAAAAAACTTGAAATTTTTTTTTGTTTTAAAAGAGGGTAAATTTATTAAAAACGGTATTTATTACATGGTTTAAGATGAAAATATTGCAATCAAGACAAAAAATAATTTTGTCCGGTTTTTGCATACAAATACTCCTATGTGCGCCGCTACCATTTGCAGAGTCATCTACGCCAAAAATCTTGCTTCCGTTCAATTTATCGTCCATATTGACCCCAGAGGATGGGTGTTTTAGCCAAGGCGTGCGCCGCACCGGTTGGTTAGAGTGTTATCAGATGCATAAGATAGTCGGGCAATCGGCTGATTTGTTACTAACCATGAAAATGATCTACCAGTAACAGATTCATCAACGCCAGCGAGAAAATGAACACCGTCGATGTTGATCCACAAACCAGCAGGATGGATCCCCAAAAGGTGTACGCCAGTTGCGGTGACATCGAGGATTTTATCTACCAGTTACTTGTAACTATTATCAAATGCAGTATTGTCAAACATACAAACCGATTTCTTTTTTAGGAACCTATTTTTTAACAAAATAAACATTGCATTTGTTAAATTTTCATAAAGTTATTTTATTTTACATCGCAGTAATTCTTTTAAAACAATTTGGTTCAGATAAACTGCTTAGTTGGGAGCAACTAAGACTAGAATTCGTGTGTCTTGAAAGATCCACTAGGAGTTTTCATCTCCGCTTCAGCATGCATGCAACATTGATTTGGTACTCCTTTAAATTTTCTAGACGGACACAGATAGAAAATTATCAATATAAAGATTTAAAAATAAAATTAAAAGATTAACATACCAGATTTATAATTTGTGTTCTCCATAAATTTTATTTTCCTAAACTTAATTTCATTCATACTTGATTTGTTTGATGTTTTGTATTTCAAATTAGACATTTCAATCAAAAATTTTACGACTGATTCACAATAGCATTTTAATTAGATGTGTTCGATTTGTTTTTGCCTAATTTCGAAGCTAATTTCGTGCAAATTTGAGGTCTGTTCGCGTACTTCCCAAAACTACGAATTTCTACGAATTTTATTTTTTTCATATGAGCTTTGACAGAACTTTGGGCTAAATTCGTAGGAATTCGTAGTTTTGGGAGGTACGCGAATAGACATTTGGTTGAAATTATCTCATTTGGAAATGTGAATTTGTATGGGAAATGAGGTAATTTCGGATCTAATTTGCAAATTTTCAACGAAATTACCTCATTTGCTCTAATGAAAACGTAGTATTTTTTTTTTTCAATAAAAAACAAAAAATACTATTATAGTCGTACGAAGCACGGTTAACGAGATATTTTATAAAACGCGTTTTGCAAGATGGTGGCTGACACTCGTGTCCTCCAGTCCCGCCAACTTGGATTTACATTTAGGGGACACCCCTGAACATATTCCATAACTATTGGAGAAGCCCAAGGACTATTTGACTTCGCGGCAGTTTCTGGACAAGAGAAGGGGGGGTGGGGGGGGGGGGGGGTGGGGGCGGTCAGTGCTGTCGTGAGGCATGAAGAAAACATAAACATCCGACTCATGAGTCTCATTTGTTGTTGTTTCATTGTGCAAAACATTGAAGTTGTTGTTGTTTCTATGTGTTTTGAAGCGTTTCAAATTTTCTAATAAGACACGATGAGATTCACGAGTCCCGACTCAATTTTCCCAATCTAAACAGACTCTTAGAAAAGATACATAAACATAAACCGACCGACTCATAAGTTACACCCTATAGATAGGGTGTCATTACAAGGGCACCTAATATTACTTTTGCGCAGGGCGGCATAAAATCTGGGTCGGGCCCTGGTTCCCACCAAAAGAAATTGGAGATTTCGGTTAGTAAGCTTCTATATTTAAAATGAATAGAACAAGAATATTTAGAAATTTCAACGAAATCTCAATGAAAACTTTAGATTTCAACGAAATCTTATTGAAATTCTGCTACATTTCGGTGTTTAGATGCATTGTTGCACGACGCAGTCTTTTAAATGCGTTTATGAATGAGGGTAGTGGTCTTTTGTAAAAAGGTGCTAGAAAACTGCAATTTTTCTTTTAAGATTGTTTATTTTCTTTTTACTTTTCAATCGTTTTTCACAGAATAGTTTGGCTGTGATAAAAAAAATTATCATGTGAAGTCGTTTTGACATTTCGGTTAAATTTTGTATACTTACTGAATGGACTGAGTCGTAAAACTGGGAAAAATTATCACTTTCACAGCTTCACAGATCGATAATTGACCCCCTGAATGAAGAAAGTTCTAGCTACACCTCTGGGGACATCAATAAATTTGATTTTTCTTAAAAACAAAAACAATCTTATTCAATAAATATATGTATGTTGTATATTTACATGTATACCGAATTTGTTTTTTTTTTTAATTTAACAATTAATTCTTAAAGAAGGTATTATTATTTTTTATATAAATGACATCGTGCGTATGAGGTTATAACTAAAGTAAAATTATAAATACTTAAAACTAAATGCGTTAGTTTACAATATTGTTTCATTTTATAAGTATGTAAATAAAGAAATTGATTCAACAAGAAATCAAAAAACTAATGAAAAAACATTTTTGTATGAAAACTGAATTTTAGCGTCTTGGGGATTTTTTTTTTTTTAATACAACAAAATTAGACGAACCCGTGCTTTTAGCCTTATCCTAATCCTAGTGAACAAACTCATTTGCTATGAAATGTTGAGGCTCTACAATCACGCTAGTATATTGTGGCGGGTTGACATTTTTAAAAGTATCACCGAACGTACTTTCGACTGAATGATGTTGTTGCGCGTGATGTGCGGCGTGATTATGATGATTCGATTGCAAATCGCCATTGTGATGATTACTTTGCTGCGAATGTTGATGTTGGTGATGGTGATGATGATTGTGGTGGGGATTCGAACTGTTGTCTGAGAAGTAGTTGAGTTCGAAATTGTGACTTAAATCACTGTAGGTGGTGTGCGGGGATGTATCATTTATGATGGAGGCATTTCCGGTTGACATTTGGCGTTCACTTTCAGAACTACTGCTACAACTGCTCGAATTGGCCGAAAACGGCCGAATAATATTCGTGTCGACTGAGTCATAGTAGTAGTGATTATTATAGTAGTTGCTACTAGTAGTGTCGGCGAATTGAATACTTTGGTTGATGCTGGAACTGACGTCGTGCACAGGTGTAGGATACACCTGAGCGTAGTCGAAGCTCCCTTGTGACAGTCGGGATTGGAAGCACTGTTCGACTTTTGAGGTAACAGTGGGGGTGATGGCGGTAGGTGTCCCCACTGTTGCTGGTGTTGTCGAGTGGACCACATGTGATGAAATCACCGGAGTGAGTGGTTCACTCTTAACAGCTCCCTGAATCTCATTCAAAACAAACTCCTTCGCTTCCAGTTCACTGAAAAGTAAACAGGATTCAATTATTATTTACATTTCCACATGGTGCCTGATGACGTTGTTTACTCACCTAAGTACGTAGTTCACACTCACAATGCAGTGCGGTCGAGATGAGCGGGTGTTGTGCACAACAGTGGCATACGATTGCACCCAAACCCACCCTCCCCCTTTGGTAAGGAATCGATAATATTTGGTGGTAACTTGTCCTTTGAACATCACTGCAAATAATAAGGACAAATCTTACAGTAGGGAAATCCTTTTCACACAAAAAAAAAATGTATTGCTTACGTATTTGATGAGAACATCTCATAGGCAAGGCATCAGCAACATGAATATATTGGTAGAGAGTTTTTTCTATTAAATCCTGGGGCTCGTAGCCTGTTAGTTGAGATACTCTGTAAATAAACATACAAACACAGTTAGCCATAAAATATCAATTATTTTGATTGTATTCCTAAACTCTCCGTTCATTGGACATAGTCCTGCCAAGAAGGAAGAAAAGATAACAAAAGAAATTAAATCCCATCAAATGATGAGGGTAATTGAGTGGGATAATGCCTACCATAAGGTTTGGGCTGGTAGTATTAAGTATTCCTTATTTTTGAGGGTGAATCGCTATGCCTCGGTATAGAAGAGACAGAGGGGATGCTTTTCAAGTAAATAAATATTTGGGCAAGCGTATTGGATTTCCATGAATTTGCATAAGCGAAGGGGAGAATTGCGAAGTTTTTCTATCGCCATCATATGACGAGCTTAAATTAAGTGGCGACATTTGATTTGAAATGGTACAATGGCAATTCGGTATAATGCAATTGTTTTCAAGTGGTTTTGCTTTTTTATTTTTTAGTCAAGTATTTTTCTAAAGGGTTTAAGGGTCATTGGATTGTAAGAAATGAAAGAACCACATTAAACTTACTGAGTGAATAGAATCCGAAATGTTATTAGAACTACTGCAACCGCATATTAGGGCCCAGTTTTTGATATGAAATCAATTATCCTAGAGTTTCGGGGTTTAAACCAGAATTTACCAGGTGAAACAAGTTTTTCAGTTAATTTAGCCCCAACTTGACTCAGGGACTCACTGGACATATAATTTTGAAAGATTCGTGTTAATAATCTTTGAAAGAGGTAAATTGCATTGTAATGCCATCGTATTTTGACAGAATAAAAAAGGCTTGCAAATATCGGTTAACTTTTTAGTACGGGCAGTGAGAACTATTTCTCAGCATAATTTTCAATGCCGAATTGAAATCCGTCATCCGTTTTTGGCCATTAACTTTCTAGTCTATTGGATAGACCATTTATAAAGTAACAATTAAAACCCAAAATGCTACCAAATTCACCCATGCGTTTCTGAGAGAATGGTCACACTGGTCACTTTTCAGTATTTTTTGTATAACTCGAAAACTAAGCCGAATTTGACAATTTTACATAATAGACTTTTTGTTGAAAATTAAATTTTCTTTTGGAATAGATAGTTCAAAAAATTAACAAACAAAATTTAAGCAGGGAAAGTTAACAAAAACTAACCTACAAAAAATAAAAAATCAAGGATTTCTAATTTTTTTTAATAAATTCTGCAAATATATTCAATAATAAGAACCCTTGCACGTAATTGTTCCTTTATACTCCTCATTTTCTGGTCTATTTAAGGCGGGGACCTTTTTCCTTACACTCTAAGAATGAAGTTTAGCTTGGGAGTCATTTTTGTAAAACTATTGCTTGGATACCATTTTGAAAAATGGCGACCAATCTGTGGTCCAGTCAGGAAACCGAAAGCCCTACACTTTTAATGGGGAGAGCTTACTTTTATACTTGTAGTTTATTTTTTATATGCTAAGGAAATAATTAAGCTTGGGATTCATTTTTGTAATTCAGCCGCTTCGAGGCCATTTTCCAAACTGTGGAAAATGGTAAAATAAAGAAAAATTCGTAAATTACCCGCAAAAGCTCCATGATCAAAATAAACGATTGATGTCTTAAAAGATAGGTGCTGAGTAGACACACCTTCGGGTAAAATTTCAATGTTTCCACTTTTCGGGAACAAACTTGTTTTCTAATGGGTGGAAACTCCACTTTTATGACAATTTTTAATATTTTAAACATGAAAATAGGTTGATGAAATGCCTCCAGATGCTAAGCGCGTGTTGGGAAATAACAATCGATATCCTTAAAAGAAGTGTTGAGTATGCCTCTTCCGTTTAAATATCAATACTGCTATTTTTTGGGAGCATACTTTGTTCAAGTCAAAAGTTGGAACTTCCACGTTTTTCTTGGAAATTTTATAATATTTTTAGCATAAAATAAGTTGCGGAAACGCCTTCAGATATCAAACGCGTATTAAGAAAAAAATGTTGACTTTTTAAAAGATAGGTATTGATTAGAAGCACCTTCAGTTAAAAGGTCAGTCTTTCCACTTTTTGGAAATATAATTTTTTATGTCAAAGGGTGGGACCTCTGCTTCTTTGGTAATTTAAAATATTTTGAACACGTCAATCGTTATTTTTCCAATACGAGGCGTTTCCACAACTTTGTTCATGTTCAAAATAATGAGAATTACCAAAAAATTGGAAGTCCTACCTTTTACATAAAAAAAGTATGTCCCCGAAAAGTGGCAACATTGAAATTTTACCCGAAGGCGCGCTTATACTCAACACCAATCTTTTAAGACATCAATCGTTATTTTGAACATGGAAATTTTCCGAGTTAATTTACGACTTTTTTTTACCATTTTCCACAGATTGGGTGCCATTTTTACTTGCGATTATAGGTACTATAAGGCAAGTTTTGGATTCGTGCAAAAAAAAATTTTTGAGATAACAATCAAACATGATATTACGATGATAGAGAACACCAAAAAAGTGGGTGGCAAAATTCTGTCTGCCTGTCTGTCTGTCTGTCTGTCTGTTCATCTGCAGCCTAAACGGCTCGATCGATTTTATTCAAACTTGGTACTTAGTGGTTTTTGGTGATTCTGCCGACATATTTTTTTCATTTTTTTTTTAGAACCAAAAATAACGGTACCTGTCATACATTTTTTTTTGGCAAATTTACATAATCGTATTTTTCTCAAAAACGGCTCGACAACTTTTTTAAAAAAAAAATCAATAAATTTATTTTAGTAAAGGCTTTCTTTGGGTGGAAAACCATTTTTCAAAAATGGTTATTAATGGTACCTCCCAAGGAACCATTTTTTTAATGTTTGATTTTCTTCAAAATGGTATGACCGATTTCAATTATTTTTTTTATACAGAAGCTTCCAAGAAATTTTAATAGTTTTGTGTACCACAATTTTTGAAAAAATATTTTTTGGATTTTAAAAAAATATTTCAAATTTTTTTTTGGAAAATCAAATATTTCGAAAAAAGCATCATTGATTTTTTTGAAACTCGATATTTAAGACTTTTTTAGTACTCTCTAAGATATTTTTAGAAAAAATTTTACATTTATGAAAAAATAACGGTACCTTCCATACAAAAGTGAAAAAACCGCAAAGGAAAATATTTTTTTGCTTGAAAACGATTCCTACGATTTTGATTAAACTTTTTTCATATACTGAAATTAGTTCGATCTACCATCAAAAATTATAAAATTTTACACATAGCAACTATTAGTAGTACCTGTCATAGAACGTATTTTTTTATTTTGAGTTTTCTCGTTATTAGCTTAACGGATTTAAATGAATTTTTTTATATACAAATTTCAAATAAGATTAATTAATATTGCATATCAAAATGTTCAAAAAAAAAAGTTTTTGGATTTTTAAAAAAAGTTTCAAACTTTTTTTTTGAAAATTCGATATCTCAAAAACGGGTTGACAATTTTTTTTCAAATTTTGTTTTTATATATACATAAATATAAAGTTTAAATCTGCATACCAAAATTTGTTCTTAAAAATGTTTTAAGAATTTTATATATAAGAAATTAATTAAAAAAAAAACCGCTCCAACGATTTTAACATTTTTTTTCCCATACAATCATATTCCATCATGAATTAAGATGGCATACTTTTTGTTCTCCTCAAACTGTCAAAACAGTTGTTTTAGCTAATTTAAATGTCGTATTTCATGCTTCTCTATACATTTTACTCTCATAATTTCAATGTTTTTATATACAATTTTCTTAAATCCGCAGTGTCTTGAACATAAGAGCAAGTACGTGCGACCCAGTCGTGCATTTTATTTAAAATGGTGTTCAAGCGACAGGATTACCTAAATGACTCCCAAGCTAAATTTTATCCTTAGTGCGTATAAGGAATTTAACTCAGAGTTAACTCAGCATCGAAAAAATGATCTTTACAAACTGTTTCACCTCTAGAAAAATCGAATGTGACTCTAATTTTTATTTTAGCTTCAAAATAGTTTGTCAGCTTTTATACGATGATTTTTAAGTTGAAAACCCTTACCTTGCATCCAGGAAAATTAATTTCAAGTCCATACTTGCTCGGAACATAAACATATTTTGGTGTAGTTTAATTTCGGTTATCGCTGATGATGGCAGTGAATGTCCAACAGCAACTAATCCTAGATTTTGTATGCATCTCTGACCATCTCCATAATCAGGAAATATTCTCGCTTTCAGGTATCCAGAACAGTGTATTACCTTAGGTAAGTAAAAAATTTTCATTTTTGAAATAATTTTTAAAATTACTTTTTTAATTAAATGCTGAGATCTGGATTAGGATTTGAGTTTAATTTAACTTGAGGCTTACAAATCCTTTTGTTCCTGAATGCAAATAAAACAAATTATTTCATCCTTTTTCCGACGTTTCGTTGGGTTTTTTCCAACTTCTTCAGTGTATTTTTATTATATGTATATGTATTCAGGAAGAAAAGGATATGCAAGCCTCAAGTTAAATTAAATTCAAATACAATTTTTTATCGAAAACAAACAAAATACATAGAAGTTATAGTTTAAAGTTTTTTTAATTTTACCTTAAATCCAGAAGATGTCAGTCCAGCATTTCTCTTAGCTAAAACACATTTCATTCGAAGGAAAAATGTTTTTTCAATTTCAATAGTATATGAACCTCGTTCACCTTGTCCAGAAACATAAGGATTCGATGTATTGGGTGGTAAGTTGAGTGAATTTATAAAAACATCCTAGAAAAAAAATAATTTATCTCTCCAAATTATGCGGAAAATATTTAAAATTAACTAAAACTGTCTCAATTTTCTTTTGATTTTTTGAGATATCAACAGGAATTTTTACAATTTTCAAAAGATTGATAAAACAATATTGTTTGGCAACTTTGAGCATAATGACTCTTTAATTAGTAATCTGGAAGAACAATCTAATAGGCATGTAGGCGCTTTTGGTTTTGACTCTGAAATCAAATCCAGAAGCTTTTTTACGGAACAAGAGCTGTCATACCACAACAAAGTAAAAAAGGCTTATACCTTTGTTTTTTTTTTACTTACAGGATTCTGGTACATATCCGGCCGAAGTGATAAAATCGCATTCATTTCATCTTGATCGAAATTGTGAATATATTCGTATATTGAATTTCCCGTCAGTTCAACCTGGAATTGAAAATATTCCTTTAATTAAATTGTATCAGAAAAAAAATATAATTTGGTAAAAGAAATCATAAACATCATTTACTGATCATCTTAAGTGGAGGAATGTAGTTTCATTAATTTTATAAACTGAGGACATTAGTTACTGCCCCATTAACACGAAAATGTCAATTTTTGAAAATAAGTAAATGTCCTCTCTCTTACCACCTCTTAATATGAAAAAAGTGGTCCCCTTCCAGTTAACCTTTAGATGGTTTATAACTCTTGAAAACAATCAACTTTGATATAAAATAAAGAAAAAAAAAACCTATAAACATTTCATAACTGTTTTCAGACCGACACCATATTGGCGGTAGTAAAGTAAATTATACTACGTTAATTTAATAAACAATCCGAAAAACCCATGACAACTTTAAAAATCAATCCAGAAGAAAAGGGACTGAAGAGCTTATAATTCAGCTGCCCCCACTGGATAAGAAAAATTGACTTCAGTCAAAATAACGCACATAAATTTGAATACCTAAGTACATATTTTCTCATATTTGGATCCCAACTGAACAAAAGTGGTAGCTACTTGTGTTTTTTCCATTTTCTTTTCTCATTACTTCAAAGTTGTTAAAATATTTTTGTGTGAAAAGAACAAACATAAATGTATGCATAAGAAAAAGATCAACCCACAACCACAGTCCCCAAAAGCCACAACAACGAAGAGACAGAGCCTATACATGGTTTTGTATAGTCTGGGATGTAGCTTTGCAAATGAGACCCAATTAAACACCAATAAATTTTGAAGCACAATTTATTGTACTTAAAGCTCGTCTAATTTGATGAGGATTTGAGTAATTTTTCCAAAAGGGAATAATCAAAAAAAAAGAGAATCCTCAAACTTAAAACTTTGATCGCAACAAATATTTTCATGCAAATTCATAAACTAGTTTTTTTTATTTTTTTTAGGGAATACATGGATATATGATTCCTATAGGAAGTTGAAGGCTGAAAACACACTGAATCAATCAAAACGCTTTATTCTAAGTTATGAAAAACACAATTCATTGGGGCATATTCATAGATATTGTTTAAGCTGTTGCTAACCAAAACTAGATTAAACCTGATAAAATTTCAATATGGTAAACTCCAGTTTTGCCTAGCAACAGCTTAAACCACTTCTATAAATATGGATCATTGTGTTTTATGACCCAAGGCACACCCAAAAGGCAAAACAAAGAAAATGCTTTCACACGTTTTCTTGCTTTACGAATCAAAAATATTTTGACTGATGCAGTGTGTTTTCAGCCTTATGCTGAATTCACATGACACGACTGTCAAATTTGTCAAATTTCTGTCACAAACACATAAATCACATAAATGGTACTCTGAATATGCTGTCAATTTGCCAGAAAAGAATGAGGAAGTTGATTATTCTCAAAATGATGACGCCACAATATTTACACGGTGATGCAAGTACCTATAGTGGAGCAAAATTATATGGGTTGGCTACGAAATTTCGCAAATCAAAATCTCGCATTCAAAATCTCGCATAACAAAATCTCACAATTACAAAATCTCACTTTTTATAATCACGCAACTAAAAAATCCCGCTTTTCATAATCTCGCAATAACGAAATCTCGGAAACTTAAATCTCGCAAAATTTAATTGCATTGCAGCAAATGCATACAAATACAAATCTCACACGAAATTTTAATTTGCGAGATTTTGATAAAAAAAATTATTTGTTGCGATGCAATTAAATTTTGCGAGATATACTTCCTTCTGCTAAATATAATAATTCAATGCCTAAGTACTTATAGACCACACTGCAGAGGTCGAAAATAAAACTCAACCTTATGAAAAGTTTTTAAAATTTCGCTTGCCTGCCGAGATTTTTAAAAATGGTCAATTAATAACCATTTAACTTAAAAGGAACTTTTTTCGGTTTCTCTCAGAGAGAAACTTTTATTTTGATTTTTGTAGGTTTCGGTTAACCACTGACCACTTATGGCTGAGAGAAAAAAATAAATCTCATTTGGAGATTTTTATTTTGTTTTGTTGATTAAAAAGCTCTGCTTTTGGATTTTCAAAGAATTGTTTCGTAATTCATTGTTTAATACTCTTCAATAAAAGTTTAGTGGAAGTGCTGATCGTAATTGACTCTTTTTGGTCCTTAAGCTGATACGTGTCTATGAGGGTTGTAGTCAAAATCTCGTACCTTAAAATCGCGCAAGTCGAAATACAACGTCACCAACGATGACGGAAACAATAACGACAACGACCGCGACGATTGCTTGATGGTGATATTGACGATTTCTTGGCGTTATCTTGCCGATTGCGTTTACACTTAGTTTTGTGTATGTGTTGTCCCATGGCATACGCTTCGCCATGGCCGTATACAAGTTGTTTTTTCATTTGCATTTAGGTACACGTAGACGAGGTTTTCTCGCTTATGGTTATAATTTCATCTCATTATGCTGTTATTTGAAAAATTAGCTTAAAGAGATTTTTTGAGGTTAGTCAACAGTTTTCTTGAACGATTGTGCGTTGGCTGGCCGACGCACAGGTTCTCAACTCGATTTGTATTCCTTCTTTGGGGGCCTCTGTGCCACTCACGCAACTCCGTTGACCCACTTAGGATATGTATGTTCAATAAGCAGTTAGGTGTCAATTGCCATTGTTAACAGTTTTCTTTTTTGCCATTCAGGCACCGTTGTCAGCAGCTCGAAAAATGTAGCAAAAATGAAACTCTATAATTGCTATAACAGTTGCACTTTGTTAACTTAAAATCAAGACCACAGCGAGACGATGATAAGACGTGAACAATGACAAAAACCACGTGTAAATGTCACGGCATGACTATAGTGAGATGATTGCGAGAAATCCCCTATGCAGGAAGCCGTGCAAATGAAACATAAAACCACCTTTGGAAGTTGTATCCACGGTTTTAACTTATTGTAACCTATTTAAAAAGTAATTTTGTAAAAAAGAGTTTTGGCGAGATTAAAGCGAAACCAAAGCAAGGTGATGGAAGAACATTATAAATGACAAAAACCACGTGAAAATATCGCGGCGAGACCAAAGCGAGGCCATAGTGAGAAAACCACCACACAGATAGCCATGTAAACGGGAACGGCGAGAGAAAAGCGAGATTAACACAATGACCAGGAAACATAAAATCACCTTTGTATTTTTTAGCCACGGTCTTAGCCTATTGTTACCTATTTGAAAGTTAATTTTAAAAAAAAAGTTTTGGCGAGACTATAGCGAGGCCAAAGCAAGATGATGGAAAAACATTCTAAATGACAAACACTACGTGTAAATATCATGGCGAGACCCAACCGAGATCATAGCGAGAAAACCACGACACAGATAGCCGTGTAAACGGACATCGCGATACAAAAGCGAGATTAACGCAATGACGAAAATGACACTGAAATCCACGGTTAGACGGTATCTGCGGCGTTGTATTCGTAATACCTCTTCTTTTATAAATGTTGATGACGATTTGAGTCTGAATTATCTGAAATATTTCAAACAACATAGATTTTATATCTACTTTTTCTTAAAGAGAAAAGACCATTTTTGATTTTTTTTTCATGGAAACAGTTTAAGGTTGATCGTTTCCCTTTATTTTTTAGAAAAAAAGTCAACAGATAAGAGTTATTCTGGAAGTTAAATGATAAATCTCACCAAAAAACCTAAAAAATTAATTTTAAAAAATAAATCTCAGACCGAGACCAAAATGAAATTTGACGAATTAAATATCTCTCAGTGAGAAACAAATTGAAAATAAAGGTCAACTGTTATTTTGGATCTCTGCCTCACTATTATTTATTAATTGTAATTTTTGATATCTCAATATTATTGTTGCCAAAAGAACAAAATACTTTTCGTTCCATTATAAACGCGTAAAAGATAGCAAAACATGATTATAGAGGTTGTTAACAGTAATCAAGGATGTACAAATTTTTTTTACTGACTGGTATGATTCACTTGGGAAGAAAAAATTATGCAAAATATTCTCAATAAAAAGTTTTTTGTAAAAGCCTTATGCGTTTCGCAGCTGTGAAGTTTGAGTTTGCGCGAGATTTTAAACTGCGAGATTTTGGGTGAAATTTGCGAGATTTTTAGATTTGATATGTAAATGCGAGATTGTAAAAAGCGAGATTTTGTTATTGCGAGATTATGAAAAACAAGATTTTTAATTTGCGAGATTTTGTTATTCGAAATTAAAAAAAAATGCGAGATTTGGTTATTGGAGATTTTGGTTTGCGGGATAGGTATCGTACCGCTCCCATATTATATATCAGTTGCACTTGTTAACTTAATGTCGAAAACGCTGGAAAACTAAAGACTAATAGGATATCAATCTAGTGACCAACAACGTGTGGGTCACAGTTAAAGACAGATCGGAAGTTCAAAATAGAAAAACAATAAAATTTTCCCACTTCTGAGCACGTGTAAAAGTGCCATTTTTTTTTCAGTAATATAAAAGTTTATCGAAATATATATAAGTGACATTTGAATTAATTTCTTTCTTCATTTTTACTTACAATAAACAAAAGTGCATAAAAGCTCAAAAACATAAGCTTGTAGGTGAAATTCCGAACCGAAAGCTAACACTTAAGAACAACTTTTGGTGTTGTTGTAGCATGACATGTAGCAAAAAGAAACATTGCAAAAACATAAATAAAGAAACATTTTTTAAAATGTTGTTACACAGTGTAATTGTTCAGTACATTGATTCTTGAGTTAAATTGTTTTAAGTTCTTTTACTGTCGAAATTTATGTGAACTTTACTTTGTGAAAATGAAAACTGAAAAAAGATGTATTTGAGGAAAAATAGAAATTGTGAGTGTGGAAATTTAGCGTGGTCTGCGTACTTAAAAACTCTCAAACTACTCAAAATTTGCCAAATTTAAGATTTACTTAAAATGGCGCCGAACGAATGAGACTGCTGTGATAAAAACACGTAAAAAAATGTTTTCAAAAGCTGATAGAGAAATTAGGACAGTATAATGTCAAGCCTACATATACAAATGTTTTCTTCAATTTTGGTCATATCATATTTTAAATATTACACACCTCTCTACTTTCATTCAGGTCAATCATCTATCAATGTAAATTCACAACCTTTTTTTCCCAGGCTATGTATCATTTATGCTTGTTTATAAATTAATACAAAAAATAAGGGGCAAACTTTTTAGCTCTTATTAGAAATATAAAACTCTTACCTGACTTAAGCCCAAGTGCACCGAAGCTGTCTCAGATATGTACATAATTTTTCCATCAGGTGCCACTACAAATATAAAACCATCCAAAGTCTGAAGTAGATGAGAGCCAAGTTCTTTTATAGCTGCTCCTCTCTGCATTGGCTGTGAAGATCCCCAAGCTTCACCGAGTCCTATATATACATAACCAAGAAAAAAACCAAAAACAACAACAAAGCATTAATAATAAAAAAAAAATGCATAAATATTATTCCCAATTAATCTCATTTTCATAAAATAAAAAAGAGACATTTTCTTACAAAAAAAAACTGAATGAATTAGCGAACACAAAAAACACACAATATCCTGGCAAAAACAATAGCGCTCAATATCGCAAAAGTGCCACGCCGACAATATTTTCATTTTCCATTCATTGCATCCATACCGACACGGTTTATAGTATAATACAACCCGCTTAAATCCTTAACACAATGCACAGAGAACCATAAGGAGGAAGGATTCTCAACTCGTAGAGAGGCAAAAAAAAATATGTTTTTCCCACACCACCGCCCTTAAAATAATAAAAAGTATAATAATAATTATTACAACAACAAGAATATAAAAAGTAGATGCCAGGACAAAAAAGGACCACCACTCTTGTCATTGTCTTGTGTTATTCGGCGGGGGTTGTCAGTCGTCTCACGTTTGTCAGCGCAAAACATTCACAATGCCACCCCACAAAATTATTTTTAAAGTCGATGATGACGAACAAGGACGTCAAGCTGGCTCTTGTGTGTGAATTTAAGGACTTCACCGGTTCTAGAATATTATTATACGTAAGTATGTCTATGTCTATGCACCCCAAGAGCTTTGTTAATACAAACGTATATATTTGGAGGTGGTGACTGATATGGTGTGGGTATATTGCGAAATTGCCCAAAGCGATCTTTGGTTTGTTGTTTTTTGTATATTCATTGTGAATGGATGTGCATCATGTCAAATGGTGCGAGATTGAAAGGCAACGTACGCTCAATGAACTGATTTAATTGTTCCAATTATTTTCATATGGAGCACGGATTCGACGACTATGACGACGTCTGTCATTTGAGGTTGTTTTTTTACACACGCATCAAAGAAAAGCAAAATTAAGGACTAATACAAATTGTTGTTTTTTTTATTTTTAAACTTACCATCCGGAAAGACTTGTCGCATTTTAAGGTACGATGTTGTTAATCTTATGATGGACGCCTTGTCCAATTGCGATGTGATTGCACTTGGCAATGGTAGTAATTTGGCCAATTCAAAGAATTCCGCATTTTCCTTTTCACGTCGGGTCCTTGCAGCATTTTTACTTTTCTCCTTCATTGCACACGTTTTCGCAAGACCTGTAATTACAGAAAAAGAGAAACTTTTTAGTTAAATGATCAAAAAATTCAGTTGACTGAAGGATAGATAGTTTGTAAAAAGAAAAAGGAAGATAATTGACTAACCCAGGAGATTATTTTGGTTGTAATCCTTAAGGACTTTTCTTTGGTATTTCATTTCTTATGTAGAGTGTTACAAAAATATTTCCGAACCTGCGTAATACACACTCGTCAATCACCTGTTTAAGACTGATGAAATATTCGAAAATATCTGGGTAAATATGGCATTCCTTAAATTCTGAACGGAAGGAAGGAAGTCCGAATATCTCATTTCCTATTGGCTATGTAACAGGTTGATTTGAAGAAAAGGAATCACCAATTTCTGTTACCTACCTGTTTCATTGATTGTTCTGTTGCGTGTGATCTTTTGTGAGTTGAAAGAATTAAAGGTTCATTCATAAATAGGTGCGAATGGAAGCCGATGGATGGTGGTGACCTGACGTCTGGCAAATTTAAAAAGTCATTTAAAGGTAAATAAGGAGGATAATGAATTTATGAATGAATCCTACACCTATGTTCTTGTTCTAATAGGAAAATGAACAATTTGCCAAAACAAGTTAGTCTTGGGAAATATATGGTATTTTAATTATAGGCTAAGGTATGTGATGTGTGAAACAGAGTATAGAATTTTGTACGTGATAAAAATGAATGTCAGTAAAATTATAAAACTGCATGAGGCCGAACGTGAGATTTAATTCTTTGAACATTTCGTGTGCACTATTAGGTATAGGTACCTAGCTTAAGAAATGTTTTAAAAAGTAAACAAAGAAAAACCTGAAATTATCTTGATTTAATTGACTTTGAGATTTCCGGATTTGAGAAAAGGTTAAATATACCAATACATATCACTAGCTAAGAGTATGATTATTTTGAAGCTGTCTATAAACGATCAAGCTGTCCAAGCACATGAGTATAGAGTTAGAAAAGGCTTTTTGAGGCTTTTTGAAGCTCTAATATAAGCCACAATTATGAACTGAAACTCAAAAGCCTTGATTTCATTGTTAGTCGCATGGCGGCCAGAATATTTTTTCGCCAGCTCCATGCTAAAACATTATACTTACCTACACACTCTAAGAGGTGCTCCTGAGAAAAGTAATCATTTCTAAAACCCTAAAAACTCTTTTGCCACCTGATCCTCAATAAAAAACAGGTTCTTGAATCTTGACACTTCATTATAAACATTACATTCAGTAAGTATTTTCTAGATCAGCGTTTCCCAAAGTGTGTTCCGCGGGAGAGTTTTCAGGGTTCCACAAATTTCTTGAAGAATAAACAGTAAAATACAAACAATAAAAGACAAAAAATTAAAAATTTCCACAAAAAATAAATTGAACATTTTTTTTTAAAGTTTATATATTTTAATCGAAGTGTGAACTTTATGGTCATAAACTGTCTGGGGAAAATGTATTGATGTATGCAGCGACGCGACGGAGCCACAGCAATGGTGGGAAAGATTAAAGGGGTTGCTGCAAATATACTTTGCTCCTAGAAGTACCAGCAGTCATTGTATTTTCCATCGTTATGCACTTGCTATGAAAAGAATGCCAACTGATTTAAAAAAAGATATCGATGAAGCTGAGAAAATAGTAAATTTTGTAAGGAGCCGTCCTCTCAAATCGAGATTGTTTAAATAAGTGTGTAAAGATATGGGCAGTCTGTACGAATCGCTTCTTCTTCATCCTGAAATCCGATGGCTTTCCGGAGGAAAAGCTTTATCCAGGTTATTTCAACTTCGCGATGAGTTGAAGGTGTTCAAACTGGAAAAAAATATGTCTTCAACTGCAAACCTTTTTGATGTATTGCATAATGAGCAATGGATTACGAAATTAGCTTATCTTGCAGACATTTTTGAGAAGATCAACGAATTTGCTACAGCTCTGCAGAAAAAATCAATTACAGTATTTTTTGCGAGAGACAAACTGGCAGCTTTGAAAAGAAAAATTAATTTCTGGCTCTTCATCATCGTGTCCTGTAACCCCGGCTGGGGCATAGGGCGTCAACAAAACGTCTCCATCCTTCACGGTCTGCTGCAAGGTACTTAAGCTGTGGCCACGTCTTTCTCTGGGATTCTGCTTCCGCTAAGACAGTTGATTTCCATGTTGTTCTTGGTCTTCCAACCCGCCGTGCACCCTGAGGATTCCATTCAAAGGACTGCTTTGCAATTTCATCGTTTGGTTTTCTCAGTGTGTGACCAATCCAACGCCATTTACGCTTTCTTATGTCGACGTCCAGCCGCTCTTGACTTGTCCTGCGCCACAATTCCTCATTTGATATTATTTGTGGCCAGCGAATCTTTAGGATGTGGCGAAGACAGCGGTTCACAAAAGCCTGCAATTTCTTCGAAATGGTAGACGTGACTTTCCAGGTTTTACAAGCATATAACAGCACGGATTTGACATTGGATTCGAAGAATCTCAACTTAGTGCGTAAGGAGATTTGACTGGATTTCCAAATTGGGGACAGAGTACCGAAGGCAGCACGAGCTTTATTTATTCTACTTTAAACGTCCAGATCCGTACCACCGTTTGCAGAAACAATACTGCCAAGGTAGTTAAATTGTTCCACTACTTCAACTGGCGTCTCCTGTAAAATAATACGCTGCTGTGTGGAGCATTATTTTTGTCTTTTTGCTGTTAATTCTTAGACCGCTCGACTCTCCCTTCACTTGCAGTGTTTGGCACATCCCGTTCAGCCCACTGATGTTATTTGCCAGTAGACATATGTCATCGGCATAGTCTAAATGACTGAGCCTTTCGAACGGTCTCCATTGAATGCCCTGTCTCTCAGCTGTACCAACACTGGCCGTCAATACGTCGTCCATCGCCAGCAGGAAGAGAATTGGCGATAGAACATCCCCTTGTCTCACACCCTGTTGCACTACGAAGGAGTCGGATAGCTGCCCATTGTGCAAAACAAAACACCTCGCGTTGTTGTAGGACTCTTTAGTAATGGCAACAATTTTTGGTGGAATTCCTCTACCAAGCAACGATCTCCATATACATTCTCGGTTAACTTGATCAAAGGCCTTTTCAAAATCCACGAACATGAGGTAAAGCGGTGATTGATATTCCATCGACTGCTCGAGGACGATACGCAGGGTGTTGATATGGTCGACACACGATCGACCACTGCGGAAGCCAGCTTGATGCCTCTTGAGTGTAGACTCGATTCTATCCTTTATTCGCTCGAGTATGATTGTTGCCATTAGTTTTGGGAAAACGGACAAAACGGTGATACCACGCCAATTGTTGCAATTCTTTAAGTCACCTTTCTTTGGCAGCTTAACAATCACACCATCCTTCCAGTCCCTGGGATAGCTTTCGTTTTCCCAAATGTTTTGTATCAGCGGATGTAAAATACTAGCCGCTGCTACGGGATCGGCTTTCAGGAATTCAGCTGGTATTCCGTCAAGTCCAGCTGCCTTGTTGTTTTTGAGGAGATTTATTGATGTACGAATTTCCGATTCTGACGGGGGTTCGATGTCAATACCCCTATAGGACCTGCGCATCTCGTTTAGTTGGGGCACTTCAGCACTCTGCTCAACTGAATCCTCATTTAGCAGGGCACAAAAATGGTCCTTCCATCTACGAAGCTGATCCTCAATTGATACCAAAAGTGTGCCATCCACATCCATTACAGGATGATCGGTGTTGCTTTTTTTCCCGATAACATCTTTGGCTATTTGGTACAATTCCCGGATATCTCCTCTTCTGGCAGCGCTTTCCGCATTATCTGCGAGTCCATCCAACTTCACCCTCTTGTCACGTCTCACACAGCGGTAGACCATCTTATGTGCAATGCGGTACTCTCTTCGCAAGTCAGCCTTTCGTTGAACATCAGCTTCGGCATTTATTTATTTTCAACGATTTACGAAGTTCGATCTTATCCCAGGTGTCTTGGGATATCCAAGAGTCTCTACGTCTCGTTCGCTTGGGTACAGTTTCGGATCCAGCCTCCATAAAAACACTTTTAATTTCACCCCACATCTCATCAATTGTTGAATTCTGGATTCCATTTAATGACGAGGCTCTGTCGTTAAGGGTGGTGACATAGTTTCGACATATGTTGGGGTCATTTAAAGCATTAGTAATGAATTTTGTGCTCCTTGCTGCATCCTGCGCTGGTTTTTGTACGGCAGCGGTTCGTAGTTTGAGACTCATCAGAACCAAATGGTGGTCGCTTCCCACATCGGCATTTCTTATACTCCGGACATCACACATAGACTTCCTCCATCGCTGCTGAATCATGATATGATCAATTTGGTTTTCGGTTTGACCATCCGGATGCACCCAGGTAATTTTGTTGCACGTCTTATGTTTAAATACAGTCCCACCTATCACAAGACGATTCGCGTTACAAAAGTCGACAAGCAAGTCACCATTTTCATTCCGTGACCCCACGCCATTTCTTCCCATCACGCGTTCCAGTCCGTAATTGTCTGAACCGACTTGGGCATTGAGGTCTCCCATAACGACTATGATGTCGGCTCTCGGAACACTACTGTAAACCGAGTTAAGATGAGTGTAGAACGTGGTTTTGTCTTCCTCGGTCGCTTCATTTGTGGGGGCGTAGCACTGAATAATTGTGACGTTACGAATTTTTGAACGAAACCTTGCTGTCATTAATCTCGCAGAAATGGGTGCCCAGGAGATCAAACTACGCCTCGCTTCTTCGTTCAACATAATTCCGACACCATGCAGTCTTTGGCCACCCTCTCTTTCATCTTCCCCGGAATACAGCATTCTCGTCTGTCCAGTGTCTGTCCTGTATTCAGCTCTTCCTCTCCACTTAGTTTCGCTTATGCCCAGGATACTGATCTTTAGGCGAAGCATTTCACGCTCATATCTACCTTCGCTGTACAAGGATCGAACGTTCCATGCTCCGATTTTCGTACGTATGCGGTAGCCAAAAGTAACATTTGCGCTTCTTGAAAGACTTCTTCTATTTGTCAACGATTCATTTATTATTATGGCGTCTTGATTGACGCTCGTACATGAAAGATGCCGCACCCCCAAATCCGATGTGCGGTTTACTGCAACCGAAGCTACAGAAGGATTTTCTATAAAAAGATTACCTCTTGGGGACTCATTTCCATTTGTTGTCATAATTCATGTATTTGCATATATCCTTCCACCATGGTGTTTTCCGAGATATGATTAATAACATACATAAGCTCAGATTTGACAGGCACACCCGCCTTTTGTATGGTCAAACACATAACTGCTCGAGGCCGCCCACTATGGGAAAACAGACGCCTTTTGTAGCCGCCCAATATGGGTTACAGACGCTACCTGCTGCTGCCGTTGGCCTTTTACCAAAAAAAGCTCCTCCGCCACCAGACTATCATGCCGTTGACCGCCACCTGCAGTTCATCCGCCTTAAGGGGGCTTTTAACCATCCCGAGGACAAGTTTGTGCCCTGACCAGCATAGCTGGGTTGTCTGCTTATCCCGGCATCCATTCGGTCCCCCTGCACGTTAGCGTTACCCGCCTTCTACCACGCGGAGGTGTGCATAGGGATTTTCCTATCATTGAGCCTAGGGCCATATGGCGTCCTAGCACTTTCAAGTACTGGCTCTTAGTCCAGTTAATTTGTGTTCAAAAAGGCTATTTGCGGGTAGTTTAGATTTTTGTCTTATTATGTATATGTTTTCGGGGGTACTGAATCCGAATCTGAGGTTTGCCAACCAAATTTCGTGATGCAACATGGAAAAAAACGCAAAAATTGATGAAAAAATGCATTTCATGGGAGAAAAACTCCCAATTCATATGGCTCGAAAACTACCGACTATTCGAAAATTACATCAAAGTACGATTGAAAGTATACTCAATTTCCAAAATATCTCTATTTAAGGTTGTTCTCTGCGACAACCCATTTGGACTCAAGCGCTAGTCGAAAATTTGCGTATTTTTACTTTTTCGAAAATCCACTCCAAAGCGCTAAGATATTACTTGTGTGACAAAATTTGAACTTTTGTCTGTAACATGAACCAAGATATACTTTTCTGATGGTCTTTGATGCGTTGAGCTCGAATCTGGCCTTGGAATTGCTCTAGTAGGTTACGTTTTTGAAATATTTGCATCTAAAAATAAAAAATAAATGCATTTTTGTATGCAAATTTGAAGTTATATTTTTTTCTCGAGGTAATTTTTTTCGAAAAAATTTTACTTCAAAATCCTATTTGAATCTTTCAAATATGTACCTCCATTTGTCTTCGAGAAATCGTTGGTTTTCGTCTTACTACCTAATTCGAAAAATCCAGTCAATTTGTGCTCAAAAGACAAAAGGCCAAATTGTGGGATTTTTCGAATTAGGTAGTAAAACGAAAACCAACAATTTCTCGAAGACGAATTGAGGTATTTGAAAAATTCTAAAAGAATTTCGAAGTAAAATGTTCATACTTCAGGATGACCATAAACATTTTTTCGAAAAAAATAACCTCAAGAAAAAAAAAATCCCCAAATTTGAATAAAAAATGCATTTTCAAATTTTGTCACACAAAGTAATTTTTCAGAGCTTTCGAGTGGATTTTTGAAAAACAGTAAAAATACGTGAATTTTTGACTGGCGCTTGAGTCCAAATGGGTTGTCGCAGAAGAAAACCTTCAATAGGGATTTTTTGGAAATTGAGTATACTTTCAATCGTACTTTGATGTAATTTTCGAATAGTCGGTAGTTTTCGAGCCATATGAATTGGGAGTTTTTCTCCCATGAAATGCATTTTTTCATCAATTTTTGCGTTTTTTTCCATGTTGCATCACGAAATTTGGTTGGCAAACCTCAGATTCGGATTCAGTACCCCCGAAAACATATACATAATAAGACAAAAATCTAAACTACCCGCAAATAGCCTTTTTGAACACAAATTAACTGGACTAAGAGCCAGTTAATTTTCGAATAGTTGGAAGTTTTCGAGCCATTAGTGAAAACTCCCAAAAAATGCGTTTTTGCATCATTTTTGGCATTTTTTTCCATGTTGCGTCATGAAATTTTGTTGGCAAACCTCAGATTCGGATTCAGCACCCGAAAACAAAAAGGAGCGAACAAATCCAAACCACCCCACAATTTGCATGGTAAAAATACAATATGACTGGACCTCATGTGTACAAAAGAACAATTTTGAGTTTTTTCCAGTTTTACATGAATTCTTGCAAGAAAACATGCTTGAACTCAGAGCAGATATTAGCAATATTATTGCTTTCCATTTGGTTAGTCTCGAAAGATTCATGCTGGATTACTTTCCAGATACAAATACTGACATCGAGTGGGTACAAAATCCATTTCTAATGAAAACCATCAAGCCTATGACCCTGAGTATACAGGAATACGAATCCCTGATAGATTTGCAGAGCTATCCTCTTCATCAAAATTTGTATTTGATTCTGTATCATTAAACGGATTTTGGATTGGTATTAAGAATGAATTCCCTGAGCTTGCCAAGAAAGCTATATTAAATTTGCTACCTTTTGTTACAACGTACCGCTGTGAAGTAGGCTTTTCAGCGTATACTTATACGAAAACTAAATACAGATCGAGGCTGGACGCTGCCGCTGCCAATTAAAACAATTGTAAATCAAACAATGAAACATTCTTCACACTAAATAAAAAATTGATTTTGAAATGTGTTGTTTTTCAGTTTTTGCTATTGTCAGGATGGGGTTCCGAAATATATTTGGTAATTTTTTAGGGTTCCACAGCTTAAAAAGTTTGGGAACCGCTGTTCTAGATACCTTAATCAACTAACCTGTCCTGTCCAATGTGGTCTTTCGTCAGTAAGTTAAGGATGTGAAAACCTTGTATTATTTGTATGTTATGTAATAATAGCAACTTATGGAAAGATTAATTTGAATCAGCAGCACCCCCAGAAAGATGTCGAAAAGTTCAGTCATTTAAGGTTTGGGTATACTCAATGCATAAGGAATTTTGGGTCAAATTAGAAACCCCAACAAGACTCAAGGGTGGTTGGTTGTTTGTAGTCACTGGGATATCACTAATCAGTGTCAACATGGAAATTAATATAAAAGTTTAGGTCTATAAAAGTCTAGCCGAGAATCGGGCACTGTATGGATGAATTCTATAGAGTGAATCAACTGTATCCTTACGCGAGGACGCAGGCAGAGATTTTGGCTAGCATAGGTCAAGGAATATGCGTGTTGTGCTCAATATACATACAATGTGGGGCTGAGGTCATAGGCATGTTCAGAAAAATGAGATCACGGAGCTCTCAGAAATCTCAGACCATTGAAAAATTTCTCAGTTTTATTGTAAAATACTGAGGAAAAAAGAATTGGATCCACTCGCTCAATTTTTGACAGAGCAAAGTTTTTGAGGTCTCATTATCCTGAGCTGAACAAATGTCATAATATAAAGTGGCTGACATTTTGTTACAGTTGAAAAAAACTTAAGCTCTCTGATTTCACAGAAAATGTATTTGAAGGTGTGAAATCGATAAAATAAATGATAAAAATACTATTTAAATAACCATCACCTGTTTTGATACGCATTTGAGCTCGTTTGGGGGCATTTTGAATGGATGCTCGTGAAATCTATGGCTCCAAATTGGTGATTTCTTCTTCAACGTCTTAGCTTTTTATCTGTCTACGGCATAAACATCAAAGTATAATGATAATGACATTTGACTCCAATTCCAAAAATTGTGGCACATTTACAAAATGACATTTCCACCTTGTAAAAATGTACTTAAAGCTGAGGCTGAGTAAGGATTTTAAGGACTAGCTAAAGTACAAGGAGCTGAAAAAGGACCTTTCAGCTTTTTAGCGGCCAACGGTATTTCTCATATCCCGAAGTGAGTTTGTGGCATCGTTTTAAATGACTTGATGTCCTAGGATTAAACAAGAAATTTGACCTCCCAGTTTGGGACTGTGTCTTGAAGTTAACTTTCCTAATATGTAAACGGTTTTGGTTATGAGAAAGTAACGAGGAGTCTCCGATAATGGCAACAATACCCCAAACGTAAAGGAGATTATGTTAGTTTGTACCTGTGGAAGCAAGAACATTTTTCACCCATTGCAAAGTGCTTCTCAATAGGTTGATTCTGTTCTCACGCTTGCTGTATAAAAAGCAAACATTGATGCAGCTTAGGAGATACGAATAAAAAGATCAAGTGCGATCCTTATATCCATTGTGATACTTATAGCAGTTTTAATAAAAGATTACGCACATATTTGTTGATTGGATTCTGGAAAGGAAAAAGAATATGAAAATGAAACCGGAAATGAATAGGAACCTGAAGTGAATTCAAATTGGGTGAGTATAGGACGGGACGGGCTCGAATGCTTGACGGGCGGTGGCATGCTGGTGGTGTGCAGCTAAGCTCGCCAGAAGTAGGGGGGATCTTGCCCCTCCACCAAACCTCACCTCGATACAAAAGAAACTTACATGCCAAACAAAACACTACACGATCTCAAATACCTATAACTGTTGCTCTTGGAGTGGTTTGCTGATGTTCTTACAACCCGGCTTACTCTCTCCACTCCAAAAATCTGTATGGTCATTTTCTTAGCAGATTCCCCTTTAACATTATTAATAGCATCGCTCCACATCGTTGAGAACCCGCATGCCCTCCGCACCCCTGAAAATCTCAAACCTAGCAATTCATGTTTTCGGAATTTAAAAATTCCATTAAAAGACAGTATGTGCGCGTGTTGCAGAGATGAAAATTAATCTTGGGGAATCAGTTTGGAAGTATAGTAATTCACTTTAAGCCAATAAATGAATGCCTGGATGTGAAGCTGAAGATTATCAAGGAGAAATCTTATAACCTCTTGGCTAGAGCCTTCCGAGTCTGTAATCTACGCTCGGGAACTTCAACGCTATAGTTTGAAAGGAAGATAACTTTTGCAGACCAGTTCGTAAAGCACAGCCTCCATGAAACGAAAACTACTGATAATGGCTACAAATTCATTGATTTTACAGCAGCTTGCAATACGGTGATATGCAGCACTACACTAAGTTTCCAAAGCCAAAAATTCAAATCAAGACGGTGAAACCGCCAACCAAATCGATCATGTGGTTAATGGCCCAAGACGCGGAATCCAACATCTAAGTTATGTGTTCATTTCAAGTTTTCAAGGGCAAAGGTCAACTCAGACCATTTCCTTATTGCGGCACAAGTCCAGAGCCCGATTGTATAGCGAAAAGAAATTTCAAGGAAAAAAGTCGATGATGGATAAATTGGCCTCAGAATATCTAGAGCTGCCACTTGCCAGAGTCTACAGAGAGCTTCTGAGTGAGTAGCTGCTGATGTTTACACTGGAATGCAGGCTCTTTGAAATAGCAAAGGTAACCTTGCACCGAAACTCAAGGAAAAATAGTTGATGTTTTTTAAGAGGCATGTCCAGCAGCTGCTAAATAGATCTCGTACTGTCTGAGGCTGAGTGTATCAAATCGTCTATCAAGTAGATACTCACACCATGATGAATCTACTTCAGAGCGATGGCTTATCTTGGAATTCTGGGACGACTGATCTAGCTGTCGTGTGACAAAAGAAAATATATGGTGCAGTTAGGGAATTGAAGAAACGGCAAACTTGTTGGTCTTGAAGTAAACCGCCATAAGACCAAGTTTATTCTTTCAAGAAACAAAAAAGCATATATTCATCAATTGACTGAGACAAAACGTCACTTTTAATAGCTTTTTTTGTTTTTTTGAATGCATTTGGTCTTGTGCTCATTTACTTCAAGGCCAATAAGTTTTGCTCGTTTTTTAATCTTGGAATGGTACCTTATAGTGAAGATCCAAAGGAAAATTTCACTAGTAAGCTACTGTTACTTCAGTTTAGCGAAATAAACGGATTCAAAGCTCCTCACACGTAAGTAGAATTGGCACGCTCTTCAAACTACAAAACCCTCATACTGCCAAAGGATGGAAAGTGACCCTGTCTCAGTAAAAGACTCTTTATCGATTAGTATTACGCAAACAATATTTTCTCATCAAAAAAATCAAAATATTTTTTTTTTTAAATTTAATTTTTATTTGTATGTAGTCCAAACCTCAGAATCGAGTCCCCAGCACCCCCGAAAACATAAACCAGGGAAAAAATCAAAACCACCCCACAATTTTCTCGCAAAGGGCCCTTTTGAGCACACATTGACTGGACTATAGTATTTCAATAGCAAAATTTTTTTAAAATTCAAAATGGCGCCCAACGCAAATCTATTTATCCGAGTTTCAGATTTAAAATTGAGTTGGGAACATGCATTTAATGCTGTTTATTACATTCTTAGTCGCTCAATCTTTAGTCTACCAACTAACCCATACCTATGCAGCCGTTAGATATGTACGTACATTATGTACATTGTACATTAGGATTATGTAGGTACCCTACGAAATATTGATAATGCCTTGTTTCCCAACTATTTTGTGTTTGTTGGAGTTTTTGTATGATTGAAATGACTTAGGTAGTAAAAGCAAAGGACACCTCAACCAACCATACACAAAAATAAAACAATCCTTCAATTAATAATTACATGCTGTATTTGAGGGAGTTGGTTGTTTCTATATTTACTAATAAATACTGCTAACTTCATACATGTACCGTAACTACACCTTTATCATTGCCTGTACGTATACCGAATTATACGAAAACCCTTAAACTCAATTATATTTATTTGTTCGCTTTAAGCAAATCAAAAATAGAAGAACAACAATAATGATTGATCTTACTATCAATTATTCCATCCATCCACCCATCGATTTATTAACCTAATTAATTACAAGAACAAAAAAATTGCATGTGTATAAACAACTGGGAAGATATAATTTATCTAAGTAGGTGCTTATATTTTTCCCAAAACGGACGGTATAAATACCATAAAATATTATTGCCTCTGAATTTCTATAACAAAACCAGTGGAATGGAGCAACAGATTTCCTAAATGGTTTCTATCCGGAAAGCATACTGCTAATCCGCAATCCTAATGAACCGACATGTCCTTTGGAGAGGTTATGCAAAAGTTGAACACCAACAACCATATTCACCCCAAGAATAAAGGCTAACGTAGTCTATATAAAAAATAAGAGTATTTGAATCAAAGCCTACCTTATGTACTGTTTGATAATTCTTTTATGTTCAATAAACAAATCAAAAGACGCGAAGCTACTTAAAAATGCCCTAATAATTGCCCTATTTGGAGTTCGACTAATCCCTTATTTGTTAATGGGATAATGTTCTCCCACTACTACCAGCCACTGTGCTGCTATACAGGAGCACTAACTTATCGAGGTAGGACATGCATTTATGTATGTCGCTGTTATTTGAAGATAACTTTCATGTTAAGGGAATGGGTTCCTGCAATCTTCGGGGTCCTTTCTAGCCTTCAAAATACGAAGGTGGGTAATTCGATGTCATATGTTGTACATATTTAACACTTATGGTCGTTTTTCCAAAACACACAACATTCAACATATGGACAAACTGGTGAGCGTGAGACCAAAAACGTATTGCGAGTGATCTATGGGAATTTCGCGCTGAAAAGATATTTGAACAGAGGTGTTTTAAAGATTCTATATGTACCTGTGAAAATCATCAATTTTAAATTCCAGATTTTTCTAATCAACGAAAGTGTACTATTGGAAAATCCCAGTCTTTCCGTGAGAAAATTTTAACATCGCATGTGTACTTATAGTTGAGACAAGCAAAGGTGAAAAGTACCTGCCAATATATATGTGATGTTCAGCGCATTAGGATCTTGGTAGATTTTATGACCGATTGTTTTGAACAAAGCAACTTAGCGCGGAGCGTGAAACGCCTCAAAATTAGGCAAACTTTAGAAACAATAACACTAATTACTTTTATATGAACTTTTTCAACAAGTATGCATTGTTGGATGCACCTCCTAAGGATTCGGCAATCGTGGGAAAGAATTTTTTAACGTACTTGTCTTACCTTTCGTCTATGCGTCCAGTAAGAATGTTAAGGTAAATGTACATATGTAAAATTGAATGAAATTTTGAATTCATATCTACCTGAAGCCAAAATTGTGTTTGTTTATTTATCTTTTTTTTCTGGATTAGTGGACATAGTATTTGTCTGTCCCAAATGCTCATAATCTTATAGGAAAAACGTTGTTTTCTGAAGAGCTCGCTTTGTAGTATAATTGCGGATTAAAAACGATTGAATTGATTTAATGAAAATATACGATAACGTTTTTCTGACTCCTTCAATCTTTTTCCCTTGCTTTGTTGGTATTTCGAACTTTATTTTTTTTTTATTTTAAATAAGAACATAAAATGAAGCTGGATCCTGGATGGTGGAATCTTTTACTGACCCCAACAATCTCAATCGTAGCTGGCTTATGAGCGAAAGCTTTTGACCTCACATCATAACCACAAAGAAAAAAATCCTATCTAGGCAGGCAGTTAACATTTCCGGCTTGTGTAAACCAAATGTCATCAACATCACGGCCCTTACTACCAGGCACCAAAAAAGGGTGCTGTTGATCTTGCCATTGATGGTTCTGTTCACTTTTAACGAAAAACGACAAAAATTTAAAAATATTTAAGCTAACAGGTCCGTTCCTTTTCTCTGAATTTCTGTGATTTACAGTTCATAGCCGTTCCTATACTCAAAATGTCCTCTATCTGTGATTTTCTGTTCAGAACGGTTATGTTCTGTCTGGCCTTATTTTTAGAGAAATACGGTCCGATGATGATGATTATCCATTAATTCATATCTTTGATTCGGAAGAAAAAAAGACACAACTAACAAATATTTGAAGTTAAAAGGTCCGTTCTGTACTTTAGTTTCTATGATTTTATGTGCATTTTTGTGATTTTTATTACAAAGCAAATATTTAAGCTAACAGGTCCGTTCCTTTTCTCTGAATTTCTGTGATTTACAGTTCATAGCCGTTCCTATACTCAAAATGTCCTCTATCTGTGATTTTCTGTTCAGAACGGTTATGATCTGTCTGGCCTTATTTTTAGAGAAATACGGTCCGATGATGATGATTATCCATTAATCCATATCTTTGATTCGGAAGAAAAAAAGACACAACTAACAAATATTTGAAGTTAAAAGGTCCGTTCTGTGCTTTAGTTTCTATGATTTTATGTGCATTTTTGTGATAATTCATAGTTATTCACAAAAAAGAAAACTAACTAGAGAGTAAAAGATTAACCCTATCTGTGATTTTCTGCCCAAGAAATTTTGAGTTAACAGCTAAGCTCAGCTATAAATGTCAGCATGATAGCTAAACGGAAAGTTCTGTCAAATAAAATGAAATTATACTAAAATTCGTAGAATTTTATAGTTTTTGGAAGTAAACGAACTGACATTATTTCAAAAAATATTTTTAAGGATTATTACATTAAGCATGTTCAGAAACATGTGATCTCAGAAACCTAAACAATCTCTGTGAAATTACTGATGAATAAAATAGGCATGCTCAGGAAAATGAGATCTCATAGGTCATTAGCCCTCACCAATCTCAGTCTCGTCAACAGGATTTCTCAGCAAAATTTCTCAATTTTGCTGTCAAATTACTGAGGAAAAAAATATTGTGTCTTTTTGATGGAGCAAAATAAACTGAGGGCTCTGAGATCTCATTTTTCGGAAGATGCCTATCTATTATTGTATCCGCTAGCTCATTTTTTGAAGGAGCAAAATTTGCTGGGGTCTCCGAGATCTCATTTTTCTGAACATGCCTATCTTCACTCAAAAACTTCTATTGATGTTTTTGTATTCCACGAATTTTTTCCCTGATACACATGAACTTTCCTAGCAGCAAAGCTACTTAATTATAATTGCATAGAAATTTAAATGCCTTGCCAAAGGTGATTCAATACACACTGAAACAAGCCCTGAAACAGTACTAGAAACCATGACAGGTTTGATGCAAAAGACTCGAAGAGCTTAAAAAACATTTTCAAAAATGTTCTGCTAGTTTATAGAAAAAACAATTGCTTCCAGCAAATACAAGGGTGGAAGGTCGTCTTCGAAATTGGCTAAATACATATAGATGTGGTTAAGATGGATTAAAAGTTCTTCTTCTGACTCTTGAGATGCAAACGTTTGACCTTTATTTTTGGACAAAACTTGTTGTGGAATTTTGAATATCAATTTTTTCGGTTGCTGAAAATTAGCACAACAAAGAGAAAGTACATAATATTTAAATTTTTCATAGCATAAAACCGACAAAAAATTCCAATCTACCTACATACTTGTAGTCGAATTACAGTAAGTTTTCGTGGTCTCGTTCTTGGTTTTCACCAAAATGTCCTCAATATATTTGCAGGTGTATGGAAACAATAACGAGAAATCTCCTTATTCAGTTGCTACTGTTTTGCATAAATAAAATAAAAATGCGATCCCAATAGTTCTTGCCAATCATCTGCAAATCGGATATCAGACTATCAAGGTTTTTGGATTTTAACACCAAAAGTATGACGTTTTTGACTTGAAGAATGACGCTTTTTTCATTTATCAATCAAAGACATCGGATCCACTGAAAGATGTTCATGTTAATGAGTTTTCCTAAAAGGGACAGGTCAGTGCATAAGTTTTAATAAGTTTCTAGATCACCAACATCGCCTTCAAAAGTGAAGCTCGGCAGCTATTTTGGTGGGAACGAAAACAGCGACAGTACAATAATTGTATTTTGTGTGCTGTTTCTTTTTGCGGGGGTGATTTGTTTTTAAATTAAATATTTTTATTTGTTTGATTAAAGCCCGTATGACACTACATTTTTCTCTAATTTTGAATGAACTGCAAATGAATAAAAGCAGAACGTACATTTTCTTATTCGAATACGCACTATATCCGTGACGGTGTTCATACCAGCTTCACGTGAGGCGACTCATTTTGACGTCTCTCTTTTGTATCTCATTCTTATTTATTGAAAAGAAAGAGATGGAGAGGTGAGGCAGAAATTTTCAAAAAATTTAAAAACTTCTGCCTCACTTCGCCATCTCTTTCCTTCTAATAGATAGGAATGAGATAAAAAAAACAGAGACGTCAAAATGAGTTGCCTCACGTAAAGCTGGTATGAACACCGTCCATAAATGTAAAAATGTCCCAAAAAATGTGACTTTCAAATAATATTTCTCAGGTTCTGGCAGATTTTTCTTGACATTTCAGAATTAAAAATCAAAAATAATTTCAAGGTACACTCAGTTACAAAAGAAAATATACATTAAACCCTACAAAACACTAGTTTATGATTTATGTACATATATGGGTCAATATTTCAAAATATTAATATTTCAGTCTCCTTCATTTTTGAACCGAAGTACAAAATTTTATTATAAGTTTGTTAATTGGATGGCTTGAAACAAACGGGGTTCTAATATTCGCTCTAGAAAAAATAAAGTTAAAAAAAATATCATACCCGCTATTTTCATTTAAACACCCAAAATGTCATTCCCCTGACGTGTCCCCAGGCCTACTTACCACACTGTCTGAATTTTAGCAACGAAACTAAAAACGATACAAAAAATCTAATGATGCAGTCTTTTTAATAATATATGCATCCTTACTAAAAAATAGTTAAATGATTTTTAATTGCTTTATTTCTTTTAAATAGGAGCTATTAAGTAAGTGTCCCCCATAAATTGATCATTTCTATCCCACCAATGGAAATTAAAAAAAATATATATATAGGCTCAAAATAGAAAACTGATTTTTTTGTTGTTTAACGGTACAGAATTGCTCTTTATGAAAATTGAAGTAAAGGTTTCAGAAAAACTTTTTTGTCTTTTTTATTTCAAGTTAAGGCAGTGACCATGTTTTTCGTCAAGCAAAATTGTCATTCCTCTAACGCGTGTTTTTTACTAAACCGTGTGGTATAAAAATTAAAAAGTTTTACTCGTCTGTGTCTTTTACAAGGGCCTACGTGAAAAATAATATAAAACATCTAATTTTCTAATAACCTCCATTTAATTCTCATAAAACACCCTTCGGAGTCATTCCCCTAACATCATTTTTCGTGTCATTCCCCTGACTTTCAAGTTTTCATTATAATGATTGATTGCGTTTTGGTAACTCTAGAAGAATCAATAATATTACATTTAAACATATTTACATTATTTTTAGTAGTTTTGAATTTTTTCACATTTTCTCACATACGATTATTACTATAGAATGTTTAGTCTCGCAAAATTCTTGAATCATGAGAGCAAGTTCGTGCAACATAGTCGTAGATGCTATTTTTCATGTAAGTATTTGTTCTTCTTTTTCTGTACAATTCTAAAACCATTCGCAAAATTAAATATCCATCTAATCAACGGAGTAAATATAGATTTTTGTCATTCCCCTGACACAAGTATCATTTCCCTGACTTAAAAAACCGTTAGATTTGATCAAATGTTATGACTCCTTGTATTAAAGTGGTTGTTCGGGCCGCTGATATCCACTTGCTTTTTTTCTTCGTCGCTATTTTTCCTTGGCAGTTTTCCTTATTAATTTTATTTAAACAACCGATTTTTTGTTTTCTTTTACTTTGCTTTTCGTTTTCTTTATTTTACTTTTAGTTTTAAGTATACTTATTATATACAGTATATCTCAAAATTTGATTTATAAATTTTATTAATGAGAGCTAATGGCGATGATGGTGGCGACGGTGTGGTTGACAGAATACGAATAATAGGAAGAACCTCGTAGGAAGGTACTCGAGTTGAATTCGGACCGGGAGGAATCGAAACACAAAACTGGAAAGGGATGTGTTCGTAGACTTAGTATCTTATTTTCGCAATAAGATATCTTAAGCCGCGAACACAATCCTCTCATTAGTTTTCGATCCTCCCGGCGAACATTTCGCTCATGAAATTGACTTGAACATTACCGCCCGCCTTGCAACCTTGTTTGCAAACAAAATGAAAAAACGAAGCCACTACCACGCCAAACAAATTAGTTTAAGTTAAGTTAATTTTAATAAGAAAAATTCAAAATTAGATATTAAAAGTTTTAACATATTGATAGATAGATAAGTATTACAACATATTATTTTTAAATGCAAATTTTAAAGATACTAGATACAAATTTTATCCGTTTGCATGAATATTTTTGAAATAAATCTATTTTCACTGATAATTAAATGTAAATATACGTAGATATAGGGAAGAAAAATTCGGTTTTTTTTTTTTTTTTTTTAACGAACATTAGTAAGCATATTACTCTGTTGATTTTCGCGACTATTTCATTTCCACAATATCTGTTATCGGGTGAAAAACGATTTCATTTTACTTTTGAGGTAGGAGAACGCAAAGTTTGGCAATCGAGCGCCTGACGATTCCCTTTTCTGTTCTTACTTCCGCGACACGAACTTTGTTATCACGGCCGGCGTAGACCTGGATGACTCTCCCAAGGCGCCACTCATTGGGTGGCAAATTCTCATTACGAATTATAACGAGATCGTCGATTTGCACATTTCTTTGAGGATACTTCCATTTATAACGTTTGTGGAGCTCCTTTAAATATTCCTCCTTCCAACGAGCGCATAATTGATGATGCAGAATTTGCAATTTTTTCCATCTATTCATTACACTTAACGAATGATCTACGTATGAGGGTTCTGGCAAACCCACCAATAACCCACCCGTGAGAAAATGACCAGGGGTCAAGGGAACTATATCTGATATATTCTCAGACATCGGTGACAATGGTCGTGAATTTAACGTACACTCAATTCGAGTGAGTAAAGTGGTGAATTCTTCAAAAGTGAATTTTTCATTACCTGCAACTTTTCTAAAATGCCTTTTAAAACTTTTGACTCCCGCTTCCCATAACCCGCCCATATGAGGTGAGCCGGGGGGAACAAAGTTCCACTTTAAATGTGAAAAATTATGCGCGGCTGCTGTTGGGCAATGGGTAAGCGATTTGTGAAAGTCAGAAAGCAGGACTTTTGAAGCCCCCACGAAATTTGTTCCGTGATCTGAGAACATTTTGTCTGGAGTTCCTCTCCGAGAAACAAAACGCGTAAAAGAGGCAAGAAATGCTTGCGTTGTCAGATCACTAACAAGTTCAAGGTGTATGGCTCGTGTTGCGAAGCATACAAAAATGCATACATACCCTTTGTCTAAGCGGCATTTTCGACCGTAGTAAGTCTTTATTAGAAAAGGACCCGCAAAATCTACTCCCGTATTCGTAAAGGGACGACTTATTACGGTTCTCTCTTGCGGTAAGGCACCCATCAGTTGCGTTTGAACATGATTTTTATAGCGAGTGCAAACTGGACACTTAAAAATACATTTTTTAACAAGTCTTTTAATGTTCGGTATCCAATATTCGGATCTAATCATCCGCATCATAAGCTGGCTTTCACCATGTAATGAAAGTTCGTGTACGTGTTTTACATAAAGTTCAATGAAAAGACAATTGGAAGGAAGTAGTATTGGGAATTTCTCGTTATACGACAAAGTTGATAAAGCTAATCTACCATTTGAACGCATGATACCCTTTTCATCAATAATGGGATTTAACTTTCCCAACCAACTTTTTGAAGCTAATGGTTTTCCCTTTACTACATCACCATATTCTTTCTGAAAGTATTTTTTTTGAGTGAGAATTATGAATTTTCTTTTCGATGATACAATTTCCTCATACGAAAGTTCTGACTTTGAGTATTTTATAGCTCCCCGCTTTCTAAAGCAATGATTAAACCTTTCAATATATGCAAATACGCACACAGCCTTATGCCAATCCGAAAATTTGGATAAGTCATCTTCAAAATCCTGTACTATTTGGTTGCTTAATACCTGCACCGTTTTCAACTCTAAAATTGACTCGTCAACTGGCTCACTCATCGATCGTGGCCAAGATGATTCAGGTTCCAACAACCATGGGGGACCATTCCACCATAGAGAATTGTTTGTCAAGTCGAAGGGAGAAACTCCCCTGGTGGCTAGGTCAGCAGGATTTTCGGCTGAAATTACGTGGGACCAATTATCCACTTTTGTATTTTTTAAGATTTCCGCTGTCCTATTCGCCACGAAAGTTTTCCATGAACTTGGATGTTTTTGAAGCCAGGCTAATACTATGGTGGAATCCGTCCACAAATGAACTGATGAAATACTTTGAATTTTAAGAGAAGTTGACATTAAATGAATCATTTTTGATAAAAGAACTGCCCCTTGTAACTCTAACCTTGGTAACGATACCGTATTTAATGGTGCTACTTTTGACTTGGCCCACAAAAGGTGAGAGGTAATTTTATTATGGTGTTGCACCCGCAAGTAAATACACGCCGCATAAGCCTTCTCCGACGAGTCACAGAACCCATGTATCTGTGAAACAGCGTGCGGAGTGTATTCCACCCACCGTGGTATGCGTACGTTTGCAACTTCGGGCAAATTTGATACAAATATCTTCCATCTTTGTTCGGTGGCGGGATGAAGACAACTATCCCAATCAGTCTTGTCCTTCCAAATTTGTTGCATCAGTATTTTTGCTATGATCACGATAGGGGCCAACCACCCTACGGGATCATAAAGTTTAGCTATAACTGATAGCACTGAGCGTTTTGTAATAGGATTCGACTGTGGGACAGATTGCACCGAAAAGGAAAATGTATCAAAAGTACCCTTCCATTTTATACCCAGCGTTTTTACAGAACTTTTTTCATCAAAATTTAGAAAATCTTCGTGGAGAAGAGAGGACTTGGGAAGAGGTCTCAACAACTCTTTTGCGTTTGACGTCCACTTCCTTAAATTGAAACCAGCAGATTGTAAAGTTTCAATTAATTCCGATTGGGCTTTCAAAGCAGTGGAGATATCGTGGGCTCCTGACAGCACGTCATCTACGAATAATTCTCCAAGCAGAATATTAGATGCTAAAGGCTGAGAGCTCTCGACTTCCTTCGCTAATCTGTGCAATGAGCGAATTGCTAAATAAGGGGAACATGAAACACCAAATGTGAGCGTAAGCATTTCAAACGCAGTTAAAGGATCCTTTGGGCTTTCACGAAACAAAATTTTTTGAAAAGGAGTTTGATCGGAGTGAATTTTAATCTGGCGGTACATTTTCTCGATGTCACTATTAAACACATACTTGTACAGACGCCAATTCAAAAGCAAGAGCGTAATATCGCTTTGCAATGCCGGCCCTGGGTATAAAACGTCATTTAAACTCTTCCCATTAGAAGATGCAAATGATGCGTTAAAAACCACGCGAACTTTTGTCGTCAGGCTGTCGGGTTTGATCACTGCGTGATGTGGCATAAAATATGAGTTACCCTTTTCAAAAAACGTTTCGGAAGACACACTTGGCTTCATGTGACCTAAGTCAATATATTCTGATAGCACTGAATCGTACTCATTTTTCAGATCGGAATTATATAAAAGACGCTTCTCATTACGCCAAAATTGTTTTTGTGCCTTTTCCCTTGACGCTCCTAAACAGGGATTTTGAAGAAACCCTTCTATGAATGGTAGTCGTACTACATACCGACCAGTTTCATCTCGGTAAGTCGTTTCTTCAAAAAGATCCTCACAGTATTGTTCTGCGGCCGTTAATACTGAGGTTTGTGGTAGCTCTTCTATCTGCCAAAACTTCTGAATTTCATCATTCAATGTGACTTCGTTGTAAAATGACAACGATCTAGAAAACTGAGAATAAAGTTGAGAGTGGGGTGTTTCTAAGGGGCCAAGCAAAACCCATCCAAAAACTGTATTTTGAGCCATAATGCTCTGAAACACATTGGGTTTTATTCCATCTCGAATAATAAATGGATACAAATCTGCACCGATTAGCAAATCAATCTTAGAGCTTTGGTTGAAACACGGGTCCGCCAAAGGAAAATCAAACGAGTTTTGAATGTTTCCCACTTCTATGGATATGGAAGGCAAATTGTCTGCAACCGTTTTGAGTACAAGTGCCTGTGCAAACAGAGAAAAATTTTCATCGAATTTCGATCTTAGTGTGAATGAACACATTTTAGACGCAGTTGCCGTTACCGAAGAATTAACGCCTGCAACCGTAGCTTTCACCGACCGAATGGGCAACTTCAACCGTCTTTGAACCTCTTGGGAAATAAATGAGATTTCCGAACCCGGATCAATAAGCGCCCGCCACTCAAAATCACTTTGATTTTGCCTAATTCGAATTATAGCTGTAGCTAAAAGAGCTGTTCGTTGTGTTTTTGCAAAGAACACTTTGGCATAAACGTTAGGGTTTTCATCCGTATTTGAAAACTTGCCATTAGTACTATCACCTGGTACAGCAAACTGGACACCGAAATTTCCATTAGTGGGTGACTGTTGGGTATTTTGACTTGTACTTTGGCCTGAAGTTGTAGTGGACTGTATTTTTGGAATAAAGCTCTCCGAAGCAGCTCTGTCGAAATGTAGCAGTGAGTGATGCTTTCCCTTACAATGAAAGCACGTACTCTCACTCTGGCAACTGGTTACCAAGTGATTAAAAGCTAGACAATTGTAGCAGTATTTTAATTTTCGGATCGTGTTTCGCCTTTGAGAAACGTTCATTTTCAAAAAATCTGGGCAAACACGTAATGCATGAGCCCCTTTGCAAACTTTACATTGCGAACTAACCTTAGCGTGATGCGTACGAACCCGAGGAGTAATACTTGACGACTGTTGCTTAGTAACGGTAACTTTTGATACTTTGTTTACTTTGTGCATATCTGCTACGTTTTCTAGCACCCGATACCTATTCGTGAGAAAGGTGTTCATTTTCTCCCACGTTTGGATTTCCGTTGGATTTTCCAGAGATTCTTCCCACAGGGATAAAGTTTGCGATGGAAGGCGAGTTGCACAAAAGTAAGTTATAAAAGCATCCCAATTTTGCACCTCGATTTCGTAAGTCTTTAGGGCTACAAGAGCATCATTTATGTTGTTTTGTAACTCTTTCAATGCAGTTGCCGATTCAACGCTAATGCATGGTTGCCCAAGCAAAATACTCAAATGGTTATTAACCAGAACTCGTTTATTTTCGTAATGTTTTTTGAGAGCCGACCACGCAACCTCGAAATTCTCGTCAGTTATATCAAATTTAGAGACTATGTTTAAGGCATGATCTTTAGTTCGGGCACGCAAGTGAAAAAGTTTTTGAACGGGACTTAACCTTGCGTGCCGAATATAAAGTGCCGTAAACATGTCTCTAAATGCCGGCCATTTGAGAAAATCGCCACTAAATATTTCCGTTTCACACGGCGGAAGGTGCATGTTATGCCTCGATGACTCATTTTCACTTTTACCCCCTTCGCCACTAATCTTTGGTTTGATCTCTTGCGGCCCCGTGGCCTCTAAAATGTCGCTAAGAAATTCAATATAAGTGTCCGATGACTTCTTATATTTGGCCTTAACCTCAAGGAGAGACGCCTTGAGATCATCATCTTCGGTCGCCGCACAAACAAATTCATTATAACATTTTTTAACCTCTTGCCAAAGTGCTTGAAGCTCTACCCGATAGGCTTCAAACGACGATTTTTTTAACCCTTTCGCGGGTTTCTCTTTAAAAGATGCATGAAAATCGACGAGCGCATCACATGCCAAAATCAAATTTTCCAAGCTCATTTCAAATGAAACAAAAAAACCGCGTTATGATCTACAAAACAAAGCAAAATGCTCACCACCCCAAGCGTACCAATTTTTACCGCTCAACTATATATCCTTATGTATATACAACGTGCCAATTTTTACCGTTTATATACAAAGTACAATATATATCTATATATAACGTACCAATTTTTACCGTTTATATATACATATATGTGTACACTCAACCGCTTATTTAATTAGCGAACCGAATTTTCACTTCTAAATACCTCACGTAGTTGAATATAGAAATATGTATGTGTTTGTTAATTTAAGAATATATAAATTTATTCAAGCAAATGGTAAAAGTTTGCAAATGTACCTGTACAATTCAAAATTTAGGATGGCCGCAATGATGATGATGATGCTGCTGACAATGATGAAGATGATGACTTGGAGCTGACGATGACTACGCTGAAGATGTTGACTTGACTTTGCTTTCAAGACGATGCGATGAGGATAATGACTTCAAGATGACGATGAAGATGCTGACTTAACTTAGCTTTGAAGACGATGAGGATGATGACTTGAAGATGAACGATGGAATTGGCGATCCTTGAATTCTGCCAAAGATGAAGCGAATGACTTCGATGACGTCAATCACGATGACACAGATAGCAATCAAGATTGCCTTGCGGTTGTTGAAGACCGTTACCGAAATTTCCACAACGAAACAATTGTCTTTGATGACGTCGTTTATGATGACAAAGATGCCCACAAAGTGGTGCAATCGCATGCAATTGCGTTTTAATGACGCCACCAGCAACGGTCTCTCAATGATTTTACCACAAGAAAATTCCCACAGCGAAGCAATTGTCTTCGATGACGTAATCCACGACGACGCAGATAGCAATCAAGATTTTCTTGCGGTTGTTGAAGCCCGTTACCAATATAACGGAACACACCAACCGTATGATAAATGGCACGTAATAATGACGCCACCAGCCAATAGTTTTTCCACACCAACTTGTTTTTTGCAATTTTTTTTGCAAAAAGTATCCGGCTCGAAGGACCAAATGTTCGGGCCGCTGATATCCACTTGCTTTTTTTCTTCGTCGCTATTTTTCCTTGGCAGTTTTCCTTATTAATTTTATTTAAACAACCGATTTTTTGTTTTCTTTTACTTTGCTTTTCGTTTTCTTTATTTTACTTTTAGTTTTAAGTATACTTATTATATACAGTATATCTCAAAATTTGATTTATAAATTTTATTAATGAGAGCTAATGGCGATGATGGTGGCGACGGTGTGGTTGACAGAATACGAATAATAGGAAGAACCTCGTAGGAAGGTACTCGAGTTGAATTCGGACCGGGAGGAATCGAAACACAAAACTGGAAAGGGATGTGTTCGTAGACTTAGTATCTTATTTTCGCAATAAGATATCTTAAGCCGCGAACACAATCCTCTCATTAGTTTTCGATCCTCCCGGCGAACATTTCGCTCATGAAATTGACTTGAACAGTGGTTATTATAGAGTTATTAAGAGACATAATTGTTCGTCTACCAAAATAAGTTCTTTTGAGCGAGGGTCCACTTTGGAGTGAAAAATATTAATGTTTTGAAATATTGACCCATATTCACTTTTGGGACACATTGTAATTGTGAAAACTTATTTAGAGAAAAGCTATCTCTTTCTTAAAAACACTTTTTATCCCTTTTTTGCTCTGCTGGCACTTTGACTGTTTTAATGAGAAATAAAATGAATATAAAATGAAGTGTCATACGGGCTTAAAGCAGTAGTTAAATTATTTAAAAGAATTTTTTTTTTTATATTTGCACAAAGAGAAACAAGAAAGTATGATTTTTTGCCATCTTTATTCGAGAGATGACAATAAATTATAAATATATGCAGTTTAAGCTAACAATTCAAGCTTTCTTGTGATACCAAAAAAGTACACGTTTGTTATCACAGAATTCAAAAAGATATTAGTGTACAAAATAAGCCAGACTATGAGAACACACTAAGGGCCAGTTTTTCAATTCAGGCTTTACTCTGAGTTAAATCAGAGTTAGCTAATCCTGAAAATAAATTAACCCTGAGTTAACTCAGGAACAGTTTTTCAGTTGAGGATAAACTTTATCTTTCAGCTGTCAAAGTTCTGAGGTCAACGATGTGCGACACTATGGATATCACCTTTCTACGCCTTTTAAGCATAGGAATAGAGATGGCACCACAACCAATTGCATCAGCAATAAATTTCAATATCGAGATCGATAAAGTTAAAAGGCTCAAATCATGGACGCTGTTTGGATTGGGAAGGCCGAGACCGGTCTCACGACGGTTTCTGGACAAGATATCGTGATATCGTGAGGATATCGTGAGGCTTGAAGAAAACATAAACATCTGACTCATGAGTCTCATTTTTTGTTGTTACAATGCGCAAAACATTGAAGTTGTTGTTGTTCCTATGTGTTTTGAGGCGCCTCAAATTTTCTAATGTAGACACGATGAGACTCACGAGCCTGGACTCAATTTTCCCAATCTAAAGAGGCTCATAGCTACACAAGCTACTTAAAATTTTGACAACTCTAGCGGTTTCAAAATGAACACCGGAAAGAACTTTTTCGACAATCAAACCTAAGAAATTCTGCCAATGAAGAAAGACTTACAGGCTTGACGTTAATGTCAATTCATCGACAAATTGAGACCTACACGGATAAAACTTATAAGAAGTATTTCTTATCGGAGGGAGTTTTGAAAACAATTTTCCTCCTATTCTGTGCTAAATTTTTTTCAATAGGCATATAAAGGAAAAACTATTATTTTTGAATGCAAAAATCATTTGCATGCAAATAATGCCGTGAGGAGAATAGAGAATATGAATATTTTTTTGGAAGGGTAAACCGAACATTCAAAACAATACTTTTTATTCACAACACTATTTTCTCGCACGCAAAAACTTTGCCGATCAAATGTTTTGTAATTCCATGACACCAATAGTTTTTTTTTTGCGTGAAACTGTTAACCAATCATGCCAAACATTTATTTTGTATTTCACCTCAATAATTTTAGATATGCGAAAATATTTGCAAAGATTTTTTTCACACGGGAACAATAAGCTAGGCTATAACGACGAATTTTTTCTCGCAAGACAATGTCACTGATATAAAACCCAAAAATAGCCTTAAAAGGTCTGACCTTCAACTAGTTCAAAGCAAAAGTGATGATAAAGGCCTTTTACCTATTCAAATGAACAAAAAAAGTGCTACGACTTTAACATAAATTTAAAGAAATGATAATAAAAGGTGTAATGATGGTAAGTTTAAGATCTTGTGTTTTCTTATTCTCTTCTAAATTGGATGCCATCTCTAATGTCATTTACAAAAATTCATTCATTCCACTTAGTTCGGAGTTATAAGGGTTGATCGCACTCGAAAATTTTGTTCCTATTCAAATTAATTCACCTTAAGTGGTGAATTTTTTTCGAAAAATTATTTGCTCAAGTCAACTATTTAAGTGCAAAATAACTCAATACCCGCTCGTCAACAAAATGCAGGATCTTCCGAAAAACATCACCGCTGCCCATCAGAGTATGCAGGAGAACCCGAAGCAGTCAATTCGAACGAAGTCAAGAAAGATCTAACAATTTCTTTTTTCCCGAATTGGATTATACGGATGTAAACGGCATGTGGTTTTAACATGTGGTTTAAGTCCCCTTAGGACTTTTTCTTGTAATATCTTTTATCTGGAATCGCAGGTCCATACCAATAAGCCACAGTCGGCCGATGCCTTCAAAGTCAACATAACTCAGGCCTTTATGCTACATTTCCACCTAACGCTAATCTGCGATTTAATAAGATTTACCGCAAATCACCTTTAAATCTTGAAGATTTACCATACAAATTTATTTCGTAAATCTTGAAGACTAGAAATTAATCTTGTTAAATCTTCCTAGTACAATTATTTTTACAAATCGAACTAACCTATTCCTGTATGGCGCTGAAGGATTAATTTATGGCTGAATTCAGTTCTTCACAGAGGAAACATTCTATCTCACTTTCTCTCTATGAGAAAAAAAGAAACACCATTTGCATTTTAAAAGGGGCTGTCAAAGTTAATCTTTTTAAATCTTTTTGTGCGGTGGAAACACCAAATAGATTTTTCTGAGCTGAGATAATCCTCTGGTGGAAACATAGCATTACTCAAACTTAACTAGATTTATGCAACACAGTTCTTGAAAATTGGACCTCTTGGAATCGTACCACTGTGCGAAGCCACAGAGCACATTTGAATGATATCATATTCCATACATAACAACATGCATGGGCCTTTTACATAAAAAACTAATTTCGTTAATGACTGAAACACCAGCTTTTTTAATTCCATTTGAACCTTGACCACCCCTCCTTGGAAAACTTTTTATAAAAAATCTTTTTTCCATGTTGCGTCAAGAAAATTTTAGTCGCAAACCTCGGATTTGGATTCAGCACCCCCGAAAACATAAAGCAGGGAAAAAATAAGAACTACCCCACAATTTTCGTGGTAAAAACACAATCTGACGGGACATATTTTCTTAAAGTGATTTATAGGCGCTAATTACTGATCAATTACTGAAACTAGCTGATGTTTTATCAAGATTCAGTGGCCTTTCATTCATATGTGGTATACGTTTTTACGAATATCCCACAAATGAGGTGCCGAAAATTGCTATGACCTTGCGTGGCACAGCTTTGAAAATTCATTAAAAAAATCTATGCGCGACTAAGTACTGAAACTCGCTGATTTCTGACCTTTTAAATGGCATTCTTGTTTAGTATGTGACCTTGAAAGAAAGTATTAAAAAAATATATCACTGACCAAATACTGAAACTAGTCGATCGTTTATCATGATCTAGGGAACATTACCTTGAAAAAACTTGACCATTGACTACAAATTCTCTATGGCTGACCAGTTTCAAAAACTTGTTGAAATTTTTTGACCAGGTTTTGAACAATAAGAGGACATTTAGCATACCGTTTCTGTGTAATTCTTATGCATATAGACTGCCAAGAACCCTGATCCCAGCTATGAGAGACTTTCTTTAATATTTGAACTTTATTTTTTTTCATGCAGTATTCATGATTTGACCCCTTAAAAAATCCTGCGATTTCATCACCTACAAGGATTGGTTGAAAGGTTCTGCGGGAGCCTCTGTAATGAGATTCTCTTGAGGAGAAATTCATTTTTTAAGCTCCTTGAACTAAGAAACCATTAAAAGGGCTTTTTTTTCCTGGAAAACGACTCTGGCTAACTTTGAAGGTTCTATACAAGATACGACTGTACGGCTAGTATAAATAGGTCTATTCTATACATTCCCCATAATGTTCAATAGCTAATTATATATGTATAGGGGCACAACCACACCTACTTCTTATTGTTCAAGGTCAATCTCCCTCATTTGAAGAGTTTTTTTTTCAAAAAACAAAAAACAAAACTCTGGCCCACAAATTTACAAAATGAAACGGTCATACATATGATTAGAAAACATTTGCAGCATTAGCTTCCATATTGCTTCGAATTCGAAGCTCATAAGTCATATGATCATTCTTTTTAGTTTTTACAAAAAAAAAAGAACAACAATACAAGTTCTATTGAACTCTGAAAATATATTTCTATCTTTACCTATAGTGACTGTACATAATGCTCATAATATATACACATTCAATTTGTTAATCGTAAATGGTCAAATAAACTACCAAGCTTCCTATCAACGTCAAATATCATTGAAAACCATCAAAAACAACATTCATATTTGACTTCTGAATTTTCAAAAACAACATTGTGTTATTCCGAGCGTTATAAGAAAACTTAGACTAACAATTAGACCTCACTAATACCTGTATTTATTTTTCTTTAAAATGGCCTTTTGTCTGCCACCGCCGCCGAGCTGGCCACCCGCTACAACAAAAGACCAATAAACACCTTTTACCTATGTAACCTTTTATCGGTGCTTATTACTGCTTACCAAAACGAACGTGAGGTTTGGGTTGTGTAACACCAAATGTTAACCTATTTCATTATTAAAATTTCAATTGTTTTTTTGTTATTCTTTTTTAAGATAAACAGAATTCCATCTCTCGATTGTGGGTAGATTGTAGGTAGGTGTACCTATCTACAAACTACGAATTATAGAAAGAACCTTCTTTAGTTTAAATTTTTTTGTCTATAAATGCATCAAAAACACAATCATATCGAAAATGAGAATGTTTTCCTTTCGAAAATCAATACGAAGTCACGTTTTCGAAAACATCACGTACCAAAGTGAGCGCATTCAGCTCTTTATATCAATTTTTTTTTTTTTTTTCAATATGGAAATTCCACAATGAAATTTAAATTCCACCCATGTAGATTTTGGTGTTTGGTTGGAAAATCGATTTTTAATGTTGTAGGTATATTTTCCTAGACATCCAGGTTTTGTGTTGAGGGTTGGTAGGTAAACAATATTTACCCAGGACCAGGTAGCACTTCAAACACTCCATAAAGGGCGGTGGTTCAAGGCAACTTCCCTGAGTTACTTTTTATTATTTCAACTTCTGCTTCCCCAACCCTGAGAAATATACCTTACCTAACTAAGGTACTCCTTGCATCTGTTTTCCATTTTTAAAGAATTCTATAGTTTTACATTTGTTGTTTTTCAGGTAAGTCAGACATTTAAACCTTACACTATAAAAGAAAGGATTTCGTTTGCCTTTTCCAGGCCTGTGAACACATACAACCGCACACAAACAAAAAAAACACACACGAATCAAAGTACATGCATATGCCTATGTATAGATTATTATTAGAACCTGATTGGTTGGTATTTTTGTGATATTCCATAACACAATACAATACATTGACAAAGCGTGTACAGTTAGAAATATGCATGGAGTACAAATTTACGACGGGAAACCTGTTTGGTTGTATACGCCCCTGGTTGAAAATAACCACGCCTTTGAATGTGTAGTGTAGGTACACGTTGTTGCTTTCATTTTGACTGACTCAGCGATTTTCATTCACTGATGACTGGTTATACGGTAAACCGAAGCCATTTATTTTTTTTTATTTGTTTAACTGAATGAGAATCTCGGAGGCTGTGCTCCTGAAATGCGCACTATTGATTCACGCTGCATTGCCATTTTGGTTCGAAGTGGGGTCGAATTCAGGAGCGGGAGTAAAGTCTTTTTTATCTGGGTATTATTAACCTTAAAGCAAATTTTAAATATTTAGATACACTGAAATGGAACTACATACAAATACCTATACATATGAGTATACCTATACAAGTACCAACATATTAAAGATAAACAATAATAATGTGTATGGAGGTAAGTATTTTCTTTAGTGAGGTAACATTATGATTTATGAATGATATCTATAAGAAAAGAGTTTACATAGGATTTCAACCACAGCCCGCGCACTGCCTAGCCTCAATGTGTCTTTAAACTACATAGTTTTCCCTGGTAGGGAGTTCACTACTTCTATTATACACATCTATTTAACATTAAAAAGTCATACCATTTAAAATCAGAAGTTGGGTACACATCTATGTATCTACTCGTAGGGGAGAGGGGGGCAAAAAGGACTACTTATGCTTCAAACCTTTCTTATGTACTTCTTTAATATTTCTTAAAATCAAATCAAATTTTTCGCAAATAATAGCTCGAACCTTAAGCTTTATCATAACAAAGGATAATATAATGGTTTGAGAAGCATATACAAAGCTAGAACAAAAAATATAACACTATCTCAAAAGTTCGTTTTACCCCAATTGCGGGGCAAAAGCGATCTTTGAATGGGGTAAGATGGACATCAATTTTTTGTACCGAGGATTGGAAGAAAAATATGAAAAAGAACTATATTTTTCATTACAATATTATTTTGTATACCTAGTACCTACTGAAACTATTCAAATTAACTGTTGAATTCATAACTTCATTAAATGAAATACTTTTTATTTTCCGAAATTCAGAGCTGCTTTTAAAGCGCTTAAATTTTCCTGTTAATGAATATTTTATTATTTACATATATAATTTTTACATTTTAATAAGTTATTTGTTAGCTAACGTTTAGTCTTTTCAATTTTAATTGCTGGATCTTTACCGCATTAGGTATTTAATGAAAATATCTTAATATTTTAAAATTTATTTTAGATATCTTAATATTTTACGTACTTGTATGTACTTCAACAATTTCTTAATAATTTAAGGCAACTATTTCTGATAAAGTTCAAGTTTTAAAAGAAGGGACAAGAAAGGCATGATCTAAGAAGAAAAGGCGCGAGTGCAAAATAGATGAGACGGATATATTTATCTAACTTCAAGTCATCTCGCTTTATTTGTCAAACTCGAAAGGTCGGTGAAGCTAAGTTCGCTTACAATAATTAAATAGGTACCTCCTGCAACATATAAAATTTAAGTAAATTGATATTTATCTCAGAATTACATATGAAAACAAAGGCGGAAGCAAATGACACGAAAAAAAACAGAGAAAACTGTAACCAAAATTATATATGACAACATAAAAAAGATATTGACTGAAAACTACATAATTTTAAGTTAAAAAGTCAATAAAGAGCAAATTTTTGCTTCCGTGAACGTCGTGGGGCAAAATGGACTGGTAGTTCGTTTTGCCCCATTGCGTTCTGATGGGCCTTTTTAACCCGGAAAGCAGTTTTTTCCCAATATCATTTTTTTCTTATAATCATAGAATTGTTCAAAGATTATTTTAGTAAATTTAACAAAAACAAATAAAAGCGGATACTTGGGTTAACCAGAAATGTGGTTGTAAAATAACCGTGAGTTTGAAAGTCTTTTCAAAAGTTTATTTTTTTTTTCGAAAACTGTCTGTTTTCATTGTTTCATGACTTACACTGGATCCAACTTCATTCTATCTATGAAAGTTTTGGGTGCGTTCGCAAAGTAGGTTCTTAATGAGTTCTCATCATTAAAAATAAGATTGAGTTGCAAACTAAGCTCAAAATCGGCTTGGACCTTCTTGCCCCGGGGTCAGTTATGCCCCTCTCTCCCCTAGACATCTATCTACTCGTACGTATATCGAATACCGATTCAGTCTCTTTGCGCATTTAAAGATTATAATAATCATCTGATCTTCATATGTATTAATACTTGAATATCTCAAAAACTGCTCAATGGGCTTACTTGAAAAAAATGTGGTTATTTAGGACACAACAAGATATATTTTCACAAAGTTTCATTTAAAATGCACTATTTTTGAGAAAATTAACAATAAAATCAAAACCAAAAAAATACGGTTTTTCACCATTAGGTATCTTGGAAATTTTGAGGTTATGTGTGGTTATATGTGATATGTACAAAATTTGTAGATTTTTGCGTGATCTACAACATTTCACTTTTCATTTTGAGGTCAACTTTAGTCGGAAAACTCAATAATACAATTTCCCCCTCTTTTTCACCCCCAAATCCCCCCTCCAACCCCACCGCTCGGAAATAGATTTTTTTTTTATATTCCTTATAAGCCCCTTCACCATTTTCAATCGTTAAACTGCTGTTAGCAATTTTTTTTCGAGTAAACATATGTTAATAACCCCTCACTGTAAAGCAATATCATAAAAATTTTGAAATAAATTTTAGTATGCCAATTTTTAGTAATTATCGATATGTTTGTATACATTTTGAACCCGTTATATGGCAGGTTACATTAATAAATAGTTTTTGTTAAATTTTGATTTACCAATAGATAAGTACACCATGCCCACAATAATTCCCTGATAATTGTTTTTAATCAAAATCGTTAAAGTCGTTTTTGAGATAGGTAATCAAAATTTTCCTTAACAGTTGTTTAGCAAGAATCACTATTTTTACAATCAACTTAAAAAAAAAATACAATATTTACAAAAATTTTGACTTTGAAATTTAATTGCTCAAGAACTTAATAGCAACTTGATTTGAAAATCCAATAAAAGAATGGTGTATTAGCTTTCAAAAAAGCTAAAGCAGATAATTGTATGTGCTTTTGTTGATTTTTACTATTTCGTTTGCATATAGGTAAAGCCAATGTTTCAGAAATTGCCATTTCTCTCTCAGGGTTGGGGATACAACTTTCTCCCCGTACAATTTTTACTTGTGATATATGTACTATAAAGCAGGAACGGCACGATATCCCAAGCAAACCAAATCTAGAATAACGAAATCTCGCATTTTCTTAAAAATCTCGAATAACGAAATCTGTGAAATTTTAAATTTACTATTCATTATCTCGCAATTGCAAAATTTCGCTTTTAACAATCTCGCGTTCACATCTCGCACCGAAAAATCTTTCAAATTTCAACCAGAATCTCGCAAATCGAAATCTCGCAAGTTCGAATATCACAGATTTATTTCTTATTTTTGGTAAACTAAATAAATTTTATTTTTAAGCAAACGAAATGTGTTTAGCGGTGCTTCGCAAAGTATTCAATTTTTGACATGTAAAGTCTTCTGTTAAAAATATTTTCGTACCATTTTTTCATGGAACTTAAAATATTTTCTATTGTTCAATGCCTAATATCAAAATAAATGCATTTTAAACGTGATATATAACAAATTTACAACTGGTTATACAATCTCTGTGTTCTCTCTTGTTCTCTATAAACAAAATTCGTTATTGCAAGATTATGAAAAGCGGAATTTTGTTGTTTGCGAGATTATGTAAAGCGGGATTTTATAATTGCAAGATTTCGAAAGCGAGATTTTAATTTGCGAGATTTCGTAGCCAACCCCTATAGATTTTGATAAGAAAAATCACTGTATTATTGTTATATGGTGTATTTTCTGGTACAAAAAGAAATTACCAAAAACTGTTATTTAAAGGTGCCTGCCATATAACGGCTCAACCTATTTCAATCAATTTTTTTATGCAAAAGCTCCTTTAAAATTTCAATAATATTACATATCAAAATTTTGAAAAAAATAAATATTGGATTTTTTAAAAAAATATAATTTTTTTTTTTGAAAATTCAATATTTTGAAAACGGGTTGATGAATTTTTTTGAAAACAAATTTGCAATACTATTATATAAAAACTCAAAATTTGCATCCCAATTTTTTTTTAAATGTAACTAAAATTTAATATAGTAAATTAAATTAAATTAAATTAAATTAAATTAAATTAAATTAAATTAAATTAAATTAAATTAAATTAAATTAAATTAAATTAAATTAAATTAAATATAACTAAAATTTAAAATAATAAAAAATTAGTTTTTAAAAAACCGCTCCAACGATTTAAAATTTTTTTTGCATATCGTTGGTTCAAAGGTAAAACTCTCTTACTAACATTTTACACTTTTGAAGGAAATTAGACTGAAACATAGTTTTTGAAGCTGAAAATTTAATTTTCGAAAAATTTTAAATAAAGTTGCAGGGTATACCTTTCAATGTCCTTATAAAAACCATGCAAAATAAGGCCTTTTGCGTTAGTAAAATGCATTCTATTCTCATTTTCTTGAACTCTTTTTTCTGCACTTAGTGAGTTTTACCTTTGAACCGACGATATATACCTATTTTTTCAAGTAGTAAAATGACGTACTTGGTTTTGAACGCAAAAATATTTCACTAGATGTTTATACAATTTAAAGAACGACTAAAATGCTTTTTTATATTTTTTTAATTTCTTATTATATTCTCTATAAGGACTTGCATATTTTAAAAGTTTTTAAGTTCCAAGCAACTTGAACGTAGGTGCAAGTACTTGCGATCCAGTCGAGCATTTAATTTTCTTAGAATATGCCCAAGAATTAGCCTATCAATATTGTTGACGAATTAAGGGACACCCTGTATATGAGGTTCCTTTATCAATATTTACAATATTATAATTTCTGAAAGTACATAAATGTTAAAAACTTAAAAAAAATGCAGGAAGCCTCTGCACGTTAATTTAGAAAAAATTCAAGAACATCATCGGAGCATACTCAGAAGAACAAAGAAAACGTTTTGACTAGGACTTTATGGAAATCGGGTATCGGGATCGTTAACAGAGGTCAATATAATGGAACTATAATGGGAGATTATACTAAAGGTTTAATTTAGGAACAGCACACTCCAAAATCAGTTGTTTGTTGATAAAAAAATATACGGGTTTAAAGTAGGTACCAAATATTAAGAAAAGTTAAGAAAATAGGAGTTTTTGTAATTTTCATTTTTTTCAAAAATCTGGTTTTCAAAATTTGACTTTAAAATTTTTTAAAACGTAGAATATTAAAAACAGAAATTTAATTTACTAACGTAAAATTTAAATAAAATTAATTAATAAAAAGAAAATTTTATTTGTTTTCCTTCAAAATTTCTATGAATATGATTGTATGGGAAAAAATTTAAATCGTTAGAGCGTTTTTTTTTAATTAATTTTGAATACATCAAATTCTTAAAAAAATTTTAAGAACAAATTTGGCATGCAAATCTTAAGTATTTAGTAATGTGCATACACAAGTAAAATTAAAAAAAAATCAACCCGTGTTTGAGATATAGAATTTTCAAAAAAAAATAGTTTGAATCTTTTTTTTTAAATTCAAAAATATCTTTTCTTGAAAATTTTGACATGCAATATTATTGGAATCATTTGATTTTTTTGTATATAAAAATATTGATCTCTGAGTCCATTCATTCAAAATAAAAGAAAAACATTCTACGAAAGTAACTTCTAATAGTTGCTAAGTGTTAATTTTTATAATTTTCAGTAGTAGATCGCAATAATTTTAGTAACCAGAAGAAGGTTTATCAAAATCGAAGGAGCCGTGTTTGAAAAAATATTTTTCCTTAACGGTTTTTTAACCTTTCTATGGAAGGTACCATTATTTTTGCATAAAAGTTAATTTTTTTCTTAAAATCTCTTAAAAGCAATTAAAAATAGTTTCAAAAACATCGATTATGCTGTTTTCAAAATATTTGATTTTCAAAAATCAATTTTGAAAATTTCTTAAAAATCCAAAAAATATTTTTGATACACAATTTACATTTTCGTTGGAAGCTTCTATATAAAAAATTATTGAAATCAGTTATACCGATTTGAAAAAAATCGAAAATAAAAAAAATGTTTCCTTGGGAGGTACCATTAATTAACATTTTTTGAAGTAACATTTACTAAAAGTAATTTATTGATTTTTTTAAGGAAATTTGTGGAGCCGTTTTTAAGAAAAATACGATTATGTTAAATTCCTAAGAAATTGTATGGGAGGTACCATTATTTTGGGTTCTTAACAAAGTAAAAAAAAGTGAGGGAGGAATGACCAAAAAAATGCTATGTACCAAGTTTAAAGAAAATCGATCTAGCCATTTAGGCTGCAGCTCAACGGACAGGCAGAGACACAGACAGAATTGTGAGACCAACATTTTGCGAAAGAATGACAATTCTGTGAAGAAACGAGGATTAATAAATTGGATGGCGCAACAGCTCGTGGTGAATCAGGGCCTAGTGAATTACAACTCTCAACCATTCCTGTGTTCGTGTTGTTGGCAGGATGGAGGAAACGAGGATAGGCTTAGCCAAATATCTCAAATTATGGTGACATGGACTCTGATAAATTCACTGAATAAAATGTGTGATACACTCAGGCGTATACGCACTTTTTTAAACTATTTTACTATAATAATTGAATATGAAGAAAATTCGAAAAGAAATTCTTCTGTTTAAGTGGAGTGACCGAATATATAATTCAAAGTTAAAAGTTCAAGTGAGCTCAACTCCATGATTGCGTTTCGCCCAGGTACGATAGTCATCTAACTGATGAGCCCAACTATCGTACCTGGGCGAAACGCAATCATGGAGTTGAGCTCACTTGAACTTTTAACTTTGAACTATTTTACTATAGTTACGAATCTCATACAATTGCTATAATTTGCGTCACCTTGCGTTCGCATGAGAAAAATGTTTCGTGAACATTCAATTTTTTGTTTTGAATATTTAATACCTATTTTAAATATGTATGTAAAGTAGGTTCATAATGCAATTTATTACTGACTGAATACATATGTTCAGGGGTGTCCTCCAAAGTAAATCCAAGCTGCCGGAACTGGGGAGTACGAGCGTCAGCCGGCGGCCGCTATCTTGGAAAACGCGTTTTATCGAATATCTCGTGAGCCGTGCATAGTACGAACTTCATTCCATTCTTTTATTTGATATCTTAAACAAATTATTTTCGTGAAAAGCTTTTGAGAAATTAAATTTTAAAATTAGTATTTTTGAAAAAAAATATTGTGAATTTTTTCAAATTGATTGTCTTCACAAATATACATACATATGTATTCAGTTTAAGACAAAAATAACTTGATTTAAATATACATAATACACAAACACAGTACACACATTTACATATAGATATGTAACAAACAGCTTTTTAAAGTTCCCAGGTAACAGCTTTCTATGATTGTCTCTTATAAGCACCTTGAAGAAGCTGAAGGACCTATCTACTTGAGCAGAAACGAGTGGAAGCCATTTAAAACCCTATACATCCATTAACGTTTTTGGGAAGTTTGGAACTGATATCGCTAGTTTAAGTCCCGTACTTACATTTAAAACCAAAAGTATTTACCAAATTGGTATTAATATTCTTTAAAACTGGAACACTTGCCCAAGTGATATTCAATGATGAAAATAATAGCTATATTCCAGATATTTTTGGGCAAAAACTAGCTGTCTATGAAATTTCGATGAAATTCTATCAAAGAGAAGCAAATTGCCGAAAAAGTGTGGAAAACTTTAATATCTGACATCTTACCTACTTCAATCTGGCGATTAGCAGACCAAAGAATTTCTGCCAAAGAATTTTTCAAGTAGGAGTAATGTTTTGTTCTCTGGTAAGCACCCTCTTCTGCCCAAAACAAACAAATTCTGGAAGTGTGGAACAGAAATTGAATAAATATTGGTCAAAAATAGTGACATTTGTCGTTTTGGTCAATTTTTGGAACAAAACTAATGTTATTTAATAAAAAAAATTACTTACAAAGGCACTCAAAACTACCTTTTTTTTAATTTAAAGATTTTTTGATTCTGAAAAAACAATTAACTTTGAAGAAAAAAAATGAGAACATAGGAAAATTAGGCAAAATAAGAAATAAGGCAAAAAAGGGTACTAACGGGTAAAATAGGTAAAATAAACTACATTTGTACATAGATTTTTGGAATCGGGAGGACATTAAACGTACATATTTGTATAAAGTGAATACTTTCAAACGATAACGCACACAAAAGGTCTAAGTTAGCAAAATTATATCCCTGTTGATCAGTATATGTCACCGTATTGGTGTGCACCACATCGAGAAACAAAAATTTGACATCAGTATGAGGCGAAAAAATGGTCACTACCGTGGTATTCGTTATTTCAACACCTTACACTTTTATTCATGGATCGAACTATTTTTGAATAATACTGCCGTGTTAAGCATAAGAAAAGTATCTTTATTTTTGGCATTTTTAGATAAACTTGAGTAACTTTTTTTTCGATGAAATATTTGTTTGATAGTTTAAAGGTGCTGTCACACCGTGCAAGTAATATGTTCAAAATTTTCGATATTGAATATTGCAATATTCGTGAAAGTACTTGCAGAGAGCAGTCACACCAGGCTTGCTTAAACGACTTTTTACTTGTTTGTAAGGAAAACTTGCTGCAGGTACTTTTTAGATCCTCCCAAGGTGCAAGCAAGTACTTGCTGATATTAATTGCTGAAAGTACTTGCTGCAAGTAATTGCTGAAATTACTTGCTGAAATTAGTTTTTGAAAGTTACTTGCGTGGTGGTTTTGCAATTTTCAGTTCAGTTTGGTTTATTGTTTCTTCAGAAATAAATCTAAATGGATAATCCAAATTTGGAAGAACAATTTTAAGGAAACCTTCTTATGGTCTCAAGCACCGATTATTTTTCATAGTTTCAAGGGTTAGAAAAAACTTGCCGAACACAACATGATCTTCAAAGAAACCAGACTTCAAAATCATGCTTCCATTCGAAATCATGGAAATTGATATTTTCATATTTTATTCTTTTTTTCAAAAAGTCACTTCTCAAATAAATCATAACATTTTTGCTGTCATAAAACATTTGTTTATTATGAGTTTATCATATGAACTATAGGCTGAACAGTTTTAAATTTTCGTTTTAGATAACGTTATTTGCAAACGGCATTTTGATATTCATATCTATGTAAATCTGTTCCTATTTTGGAAGCCATGTATTAAAGCAAATCCGGGAGAAGTTAGGTAATAAACCTTATTTAGTTTAGTTTAAAAATCACTTTCATTGAAGGTACCAAAACTCAAATTCATGTCTACTGAAATGTATTGCACACTTATTGATTATTTTTCAGCTTATAATAAGTTATGGATATACACTCTATACCGATGACTTATTTTTCTAGGTATACCTGAATACCTTTTCTATGTTAAAAATACAGCATAGCAGCAACTTGTCGTTGTACCCACTCGCTCTGCAACTATGCTGTCTACAAAATACATCTTATAATGTCCTTCTCATTTCATCGGAACAATTTCAAAAACAAACAAATCTCTTCAATTCATATAAATGATATGACGATATGAAATTGGACAAGCATAAAAAGAGCACTTCGGAAACATGACACTCGCCACTCTTGTAACAACAAATCCTTTACTAATTAAATTGTTGTTTTCCTTGCCCACTCCTCGTAATTCAATACGTTAACACTTCTTTCAGAACAGAGAACACAACAACATCAGAGAACAGACACAACAAATCATTACTTTTTGCATCCATATTGATTCAGCGGTATCTTCCCGGCTTCAATGCGGACAGGCATAGCTTTTGTTAATTCCACTATCGCACAAGCAAATAGGTCTTGAGATACAAGCACGGCGCGAATATTTATGTACCAAGAAAAAAAAACTATGCACTCGGAACGAGACGAATCAAAAAACACTCCACTGCTAAGTCATAAGCCGCGCGTCATTTGGCCACCGAATTTACGACTTTTCCGAGCCTTGGAACTTGGAATAAAAAAAGAAGAAGACTAAGGCAAGTCGGTACGAGTACCTATTTTGCGCGCACCCAGATCACAGACTAATATCTGAACTCAGACCCCAAATCAGAGCTCGAGCCCTGTGCAGTGCGAGTGCAGTGCAGTTCAGTTCAGACAGTCAATGTCGCCTTCATCACGGGCAATGTCACTAAATCAAAATAAACAACGACTTGTCCGTGACTTATGCCAGCTTGCGAAAACTGGCCAAGCTGTACGATGTAGTTTTGGTATCGTTTAGCGCTTCATCTGAACTCTATAATACTCGAGTTTTTTTTTAATTTTATTTTTTTAATCACCTCGAACTGGGTCTTTTGTCTCTGAGCAAAATACTAAAAAAAAAAACTTGACTGAGGTTGTAATGATGAGTTGATGGATGGTGAATAGATGATTGTGATTTGATTGAAATACAAAAAAAAATTAAAAGAAAGCACGTGCTATGCTGACTTATATTTATATATTTAAGACAAAGAATTATCATCAACTTAAAAGAATGATTCAATTAAAACGAAGCTATCGCATTTTCAAGGAATTATGGCTCATGTTTTAGAGAACTGCTCATTATCATTCGAGAAATTATTGAAGGTACTTCGACATGATATTAGTTTTGATCGCTTATTTTTGTACACATATGTCTTTGTGTTCAATTATTTTTAGTTTTACAATAGTTTTGGAAACAGCATTGGTTGATATTTAATCGATAGTTGTTTTCAATGCAAAGAACAGAGAAACAATGAACATTATATTTGAAATTATAACTGTCAGGTAATAACTAATGAACGGCGAATAATTCATCCAAAATGCTTTGATAACTTGTGTCAAGTTCTTGAGACCAATGTTTTCGGCAAAAACTAGTTTTTTCTCGCCTTCAAATAAATTTTTGAAATTATGGCCGATTTGACTTTTCTAAATCTAAATCCGGTTTTTGAAAAATTCTATCAAATATGCATGTAGTTTTTTTAATAGACTTTTAAATAATGTTATTGATAAGATTAGAAGAATGAAAAGAGCCCTCTTAAATTCGGTTGCTCTGGTAAAACAAAAAAAAACTATTCTGCCTTTTCTCTCTAAAGGTACTGGAGAGTGCTAGGACGCCACATGGCCCTAGGCTCAATGAAAGGAAAATCCCTATGCACACCTCTACGTGGTAGAGGGCGGGTAACGCTAACGTGCAAGGGGACCGAATCGATGCTGGGATAAGCAGATAACCCAGCTATGCTGGTCAGGGCACAAACTTGTCCTCGAGATGGTTAAAAGCCCCCTAAAGTCGAATGAACTGCGGGTGACGGTCAACGGCATTATAGTCTGGTGGCGGAGGAGCCTTTTATACTGAAAGGCCAACAACAGCAGCTAGAACCGTCTGCAACCCATCTTGGGCGGCTACAAAAGGCGTCTGTTTTCCCATAGTGGGCGGCCTCGAGCAGTTATGTGTTTGACCACACAAAAGGCCGGTGTGCCTGTCAAATCTGAGCTTATGTATGTTATTAATCGTATCTCGGAAAACACCGTGGTGGAAGGATATATGCAAATACATGAACTATAACAACAAATGGAAATGAGTCCCCAAGGGGTAATCTTTTTATGGAAAATCCTTCTGTAGCTTCGGTTGCTGTAGACCGCACATCAGATTTGGAGTTGCGGCACCTTTTATGTACGAGCGTCAATCAAGACGCCATAATAATAAATGAATTGTTGACAAATAGAAGAAGTTTTTCAAGAATCGCAAATGTTGCTTTCGGCTACCGCATACGTACGAAAATCGGAGCATGGAACGTTCGATCCTTGTACAGCGAAGGTAGATATGAGCGTGAAATGCTTCGCCTAAAGATCAGTATCCTAGGCATAAGCGAAACTAAGTGGAGAGGAAGAGCTGATTCCATATCAGACAATGGACAGACGAGAGAATGCTGCATTCCGGGGAAGATAAAAGAGAGGGTGGCCAAACACTGCATGGTGTCGGGATTATGTTGAACGAAGAAGCGAGGCGTGGTTTGATCTCGTGGGCGCCCATTTCTGCGAGATTGAAGACAGCAAGGTTACGTTGAAAAATTCGTAACGTCACAATTATTCAGTGCATCTTAACTCGGTTTATAGGAGTGTTCCTAAAGCTGACATCATAGTCGTTATGGGAGACCTCAATGTCCAAGTCGGTTCAGACAATAACGGGCTGGAACGCGTGATGGGAAGAAATGGCTATGGCGGTCAGGGTTGTCAGATGTGGCGATTTGTCGCCAAACAGGCGATATGAAATTTGATTTGGCGACACGAAAATCGGTTTGGCGATGTACCTTAAAAAAGGCGATATTTTTAGGTTTTGGCGATTTTAATTTTTTTAATCAAAGTCGTAATATCTTCGATCAAAAGGTAAAACTCACGGAGTACAGAAAATATATTAAAGTAAATGAGAATGCAATTAATTTTTTAATCCAAAAGGTCTCATTTTGCAAGGTTTTTACTAACACATTGAAATATATGCCCAGGAACTTTATTTCAAAATTTTGCGGAACGGGACTTCAGCTTCAAAAAATTCTCTTCAACCTAATTTCAAAAGTATATTTAAATAAATTGTGAGTAGTTTTACCTTTTAAACGAAGACGACATTGTTTCTTTTTTTCTGATCTTCACTTAACGCTGTGGCTCCATTGGCAATTTTTGAGACAATTGCAATTGGAATAGGAATGGCAATTATTTGCTTGGGTGGGCATTTTCATTGCCAGGCAATTTCATTACCAAATAGCCAAAGATGTTATTGGGAAAAAAAGCAGCACCAATCATCCTGCAATTGACGATCAGCTACGCAAATGCAAGGACCATTTTTGTGCCCTGCTAAATGAGGATTCAGTTGAGCAGAGTGCTGATGTGCCCCAACTAAACGAGATGCGCAGGTCCTTTAGGGGTATTGACATCGAACCCCGTCACTATGGGCCCAAATGATGGTTTGCGTCTCAAAAATGTTTTTTTCAAAACCATTTTTAAGATTAATTTCTTGCCAGAAATGAATTTAGGAATACTAAAAGTACAGATTCCAATAAAAAAAAATATGTTTCCATCCATTCTTGCCATTATTTATTCCTTTCTAAAGTGCTCACTAGAAAAAACACTTTTTGAGTGACATACTGAGGCTACTATTGAAACCACTTTCTTTTAATTATTGATGATGATAAAGTGTGAGTGTTATATGCTTTTGGAAAGCTTGTTATTACTACTATTCGAATTTGCAAAAATATGTTTTGGAAAATATATACTTTACCCTGAGGCCACACAAGCAAGTTGGCTACATACACTGCCTGTCAAATTCGTAATTTGCTTTCCACTTGCCTCCCACTTGCTTTCCACTTGCATTCCACTTCCTTGTCTCCCAACTTGCTTCACTACCGGCTTCAAAACTTGCATGCCAGTTTGTTGATAAGCAAGTTGCTTGGGTTTGTTTGTGTTAGTTAGTTATCTATGTGTATGTATTGCAACTTGCTTGCCAGTACTTGCTCGTGTGGCCTCGAGGTTAGATAATTTTTTTTTTTTATATAAACATATTTTTTTTAGCTTTTGCCAAATTTCGATTAGAGTTTTAAGTACTTCCTCCGTCATCCACCGTTTAGTTCTAGGGCGCAGTTAATTCTTTAGTTCATAAATTAAAACATATACAAAATCTGTATGCTTTTAATTGCTTTACTTTGATTAAAAACTATAAACCTATTATAAGAAGTAGAACAAAAAATTACAGATTTTACACGTTTTAAAAATTTCTTTTTCGCATGAAATCTTATAAGCGTTTTAAATTGGTTCCCAACCATTATAGAATTAAAATCGATTTCAAGAACGTTATAAGAAATTATTTTTGAAGTCTGCTCTCATTTTAAAATTAATAAAAGATGGGTTTGAAAGTTCTAAATTGTCCACCAGTTGGATCGACCATCTTGCACTTTGCTGGCATTTTTTTTTTTTATTACAGCAGCACACTCACATAATATTTTGATTTCATAGATTTGCATAATGCTTGTGTGACATACATAGGTATAGGTATGTATGTATATAAAAAATTGGTATCAGCCATTTAAGAGTGTGAAAAAAGGATTAAAATTTATAAAGATAAAGTGTAGAAAAAAAATAAAAATAAATAAATTGGGTGGCGCAATAGCTCATGGATAACCAGGGCCTAGTGAATTATAACTCACAACCATTCCTTTGTGCGTGTTTGTTGGCAGGAATGGAGGGGACCTACAGTTTTTTGCCGAGTCCGAAAGGCTAAATTGAGAAGCACTTTTTCATGACAAGTATACTCTTGGAGGATTTGTCAGTTCCTCGCAAGAGGCAGTACCTCGAATAAAACATTTCTGTTTTTAGGTGGCACGGCTGGTGTAGAAAAGAATGTTTAAAAATAGGTGAACTTGAACTGTCAAAGTCTTATATTTTTATTTCACTGGTCAATTTTTTGTTCTTAATTAATTTATTAATTATTTTTGCAAAGATTTTTCTTTGTTGAGGAAATGGGTGATTTTCCAATGCACTACACCCCTAATACTCTACCAAATTTCATCATTTTACGACAAAAACGCAATTTAGTTGGTGAATGCCACACCCACTAATGAAAAATCTCAAGTTTTCAATTGTAGGCTATGTATGCTCTACAAGTTCTACCGCTTTACCAAATTTCACCATTCTACATTGTTGATAGATGATAACAATTCTGAAAAATTAGGTTGATGCTACGCCTCCTGAAGGCAAAATCAAACATTTTTCTTTTATAAGCATTACACACAGGCGCGGATACAGGGGGGAGGCAATGGGTGCAATTGCCCCCTGGGCTAGAATGAACGAAGCATAAAATATGAGTATACGTTTACAAAATTTATTTTTGGCAGCCAAAAGAGGACTTCAGGTTTCAATTTTGCTGATTTTCCATATCACATAATTCCTATTTACCTAATACTTTTTGATGAAACAGCCGATGCATTTCACATCTCCCTGAGCCTTACCTTAATGGCTAAAACACAAGAGCAGCTTTCCTCGTGCAGCAAAAATGAATAAAAGAGGTTCTTATGGGAGCAGACAAACTAAAATCCGCATGCACCCCAGCGTTGCAGCAATAAGTGGTTGTTCGTCGGCTCTGACCAGGTTCAGTAAAGAAAAGTTCCGATATGCACTTCACTTTTCAAAAGGCAAATGTGAATGAAAATTCCACAATTTTGAAAAAAATAATGTTTTGAAAATTTACCCCTCCTCTACAAATTTGTTAGTGAATTTTCTTAAAGTTAAATGTAACAGGAGAGGTGGCAGGGGCACAAAAAATTAAAAACGTCGAAAATAAGCTTCAAAAATGTCTAACTTTGCTTTAAGAATAATATATTTATGTAAATCAATAAATAAGATAAAAAAACTGTAAGCTTTGTATAAAAATTATTAAAAATGTCATACTAATAGGCTGATTGAGTCCTTTTTATGATAAATATTTAAATGTGCGTTTCCAGTTGAGAGAGTAGATGCTTTTACTAAAAAACTCTCGAGAGTGACTCTCGGATATCTGTCTTCGCCTCTGGTGATCTAAATTTCATGACTGCATCGACTTGCGAGTTTTATTCTCGAGAGCTTCTTCAGAGCTGTTCGTCGTTTTTTGTACTCTCAAATGGATACGCACGTTAGGAGTTTGCACATGTGTTTCAATTGTGACGCTGTACGCAGTGATGCTTGCATCAGACGTGCTGCACATCTGTTTTAGCCATAAGATACGTCTCTGATGGTTCGTGAGGATTTTGCCACTTTCATGGGTGCGTTTTAGGATCAACCGTGTTTCGTATTATTAAACTGGCGAAGAGTGCGAATCCCATGGAAAAGATCGGAGAGAAACCAGGAAACGACTACAGCAGTCACTGCCGAAGAGAAGTTGGATGGAACTTTCTTAACTTTCACTTAAGAATAGTTGTTTCTGCCCGTTTTTGAAAACGTCAAGTCAACGTCAATTCGATTGTAAAATGATCATCTTTTTTGACCCGAATGCTATTGTCAAATATATGTTATCGTTTTGATTTCACAAAATCTTTTTTATCTACGTCATTCAATTTTCTGGTCAACGCATTTGACTTTCTCTAGCTTCTCAATAGGTTTGTTCGAGGTCGGCACTAGGGTGCACTGGGTCGCCCTGAAATCGCACTCAGGTGTTTTATATGACACTTTTTTCACCCCAGTTTATTTGCACTGTGTTCGATGTGTGTTCGGGACTTGCACTGAATTCGCTCTCACTCACCCCAGGTTTTTTTCTCGGGAAAAGAATTTAGACCTGGAAAATTTAAATCAGCTGTTGACAAGAGTTGAATGTCAATAGAAAAGTATTTACTTTGATTTTTATGATGATATAAATGGTAAATGTGAGATGTTTTGTAGACATTTTTTACTTTTTATTGATTTATACATTAATAAACCAAATGCTTAGGAAAATCTATGGAAAACTAGTGCTTGTATGAAGATTTTAAAGCCGCACAATAAAGTAAATAAGAAACTTAAAATGTAGTCCATGAAAATGAAGTTCGATGTGAAATAAAAACACGAGCAGCCATCAGTTTTTTGACATTTGTATAACATTCCTCAGTGCGTTCTGGGGCGGGGAACATCGAACAAACCTAATATTTTTCGTAAACTCGATTTTTTTACTGCAGAATTGCACCGCAGATGATGTTTTCGAACATGTGACTTGAGCAAACTGCATTAAGGAACACAAAGCCTATGCAGTAACACTTGTATTTGCATTTTCGAACAGAAGACTTGCAGTTTGCGTTTGAGAACATTCTGCAATATTTGATGCAGATGATATTTTAGAAAACGGCCTTTAAAGGGCAAGGCCGTTGGCCAAATTATCTTGTCCCAGCTAAAGAAGATGTTGAAACTTAATTTCAGGATTAATTATTAAAAATATGTCAATTTTAATGAAGAATATCAAGTTAAAATAGATATGTTAATGCTGTGGCTTTGTTTTTTTTTTTTTTTTCTTGGAAGCTTTGTTTTTGTTTACTTTTTTTTGGTGTTTGAAAAGTGGTAGAAATTTTTGGTTCTATGCGTTCGTGTACTTTTGGACAGTTCTACTTCTCTCTGAGAGAATTGCATCTCCACTCATTAAAATTTGGAAGATTGTCCAATTTAGCCCAGAAAGTACACGAACAAACCTATTATGTTTCCGAAATTCAAAGTGGTGCTACGTAAATTCAGAGGGAATTCAAAAACACTGTATGGCACCTTGCTATAGAGCCACAAAGTTTATAAAATCATTTCCTAAAGTTCCAAAATACCCGCTGTTCAAGACAGTTATGAAAGAGGTAATTACTTTCTTCAAATGTCAAACTCATCCACTCACATTGTTTTGTGTGACCAGGTGTGTATAGCGGTATTTAGTGTACTCCTATTTTCTGTTGACCTCATCAAAGTATTGGAAAGTCACAAAAATATATAAATATAGAGAAAAAAACTTCAATAATAAATAACATAACTCAAACAAATAACGGTGTTTTGTGTTTGAATAATATTAAAAACATATATTATTTTGTTGGCAGTATATTCAAGAAGATATGCGAAATTTCAGCATATTATCTCACAAGACAAAAAAGTTACAGATTTTTGAGACGCAAAACGTCACTTGGGCCCATAGTGCGGCGGCGGCGCGGCGCTACATGCCATAAAGCCAACGAAACAATCAACAACGCGTTATTGCTGACATACATTGCTGAAAAAAGGTCGAAAATTGGGCCTGTCGGCTGGAATTTATTCGAGCCAGCCACGGCGCACAGTGTGGTGAATCGCAAATCTAGCTGGACAAAATTAAAAACTCATGTTTGTTTGTCTTCTAAGTTATAAATTCGTTACTTAACGGATTCAAATAAATAAATTGTCATAAAAAATTATTTTTTTTTTTTTTGAGACTGAAATTTAAATAAAAAACAGGCAAACAAATAAGCTGAGTAATTTTTCAGGATAATAGACATTATAAATTATTTATTTTTCCTTCAAGAATTATTTTAAGCTGTAAGTTGCGAGTATTTAGATAATGTATTCAGATTGAATATATTAAGGAATGCATAGTTAATCAATTTATGAAGAGATTTTTTTACGATAGAGTCCTAGAACATAATTATAATTATAGTAATGAGAGGCTGCTTTTCATCTGTATGGCCCTCCTCCGATGAAAATTTCTGTTTGTATTGCTTTTGCTGAGCACCATCTCATCCCCATTTTATGAAAATATTGAGAAAATCACTAGTTTTAAGCTCATCTAAGCCCAGAAACAATTCTTTTTGAGCCAAACAAAGTCTTTCAATGGCGTGATTAACCAAAGACTGGAGTTGGCTTTTTGCATGTTTTTCGGTGATTTCGATTTCCGTTGGATAGCAGTTCTTCTTCGCTTTTTTAACATAGTATATGATGGAAAAAGATCTTTGAACTTCGCATTGACTTTTTGTCGTATAACTTCATATTGGTGTTTTGACAAACTAGCATCTATCATTAATCATAATGCTTCGTCAGAAGAAAGACCTGCTGAAGGCACTGACTCAGAGCTGTATCTTTTGCAAAGTCTTTTCACTTCCGTACCTTGCTACATGAAGCTTCCCATAAATCTTTAACAAGTTTGGCTGAATTTCGTTTTCCCGTTTAGCGAAACACCAACTCGTTAGCCTTTATTAATTCCTGGTGATCAGTTGAATCTACAAGATTTTGCACTTTTCTTTTTTTTTACTTTTCACTGTAGTCTTCAATGTTTTTTGGTTTTCTTCTTGCTGTTTGTAGACTACTTTCGGTGTCTGTGATTTCAGGCAGCACATACTTTCCATCAAGCCAGGCTGTATTTGATTTTAAAAAGCGGTTACGGTACCTTCCACTTTTTTCCCATTTTTCGCTCATCTTGAAGCATATAATGTTGCAATTTATTTTAAGCTTTGTTCTAACATCTTCAGTTATATCTTGAAGACCATATCTGTCCATTATAAAATCCAAGACCACGTCTTTGTGATGTACTCTGTCCGTTTTTTCCCATATTTCAAAAGTTTCCATTCGCGACAGAGAGGGAGTCATTCTGGAAAACTGAAAAAAATTGTATGGCGGTCGCAAAAACGCGCAAGATATTTTTTATTTATCTTAAAGATAACACTCTACAGAATCAAATGAATGTAGATTCAAGCCGGAATTATGCGGAATAATTAACTTTCACCCTACTTGAAAAACAACAATATTTTATTTTTTGCACTCTTTGACCTTCCTACAACTTTTTTTTTTTAATAGTTGCAATGGAAATAATCAAATAAAAATTATTATTTATAACCTTCAAACACAGCTTAGTAATAGTAAAAAAAAATTATTCAAATATAATCAATGAAGCGCTTTAAATTTGTAGCCAAATTCACACAAAAATTCTCCATTCGGTGTTATCTCTAATGCACCTGTTGACAACAACCAACTTTCAAGCTTAGTTTTTCCTAGTCAGAGATAAAAAAAAAACAAAAAACAATCGATTACAGTTACCTATTGTTTTGTCTAACTAAACACATGATTTAAAGTCCAGTCGCTGATCCACCACTCTGTGCGGCGGCCACTTGCCCGAAATCATTTTTAAAACATAATGATAAACTCTTATCTTTATAATAAAGCTAAATTCTTGGCCATAATATTTTATATGCGTTTTATTTCTTCTTGAAGGAAAACAGCTTTTACTTTTCTCCATAGAATAAAGGTACAAAAACAACTCTCAATCCTATAAAAAAATTATTTATTTCTAAAAAATAAAATAAAAATAAAATTCTTGCTTTAGATAATACCCAAAGTAGTATTTAGGTACATACATAACTACATAACATTTCAACATACTTATTCCCTTTTAGACTTATACCAAACGTCCAAACCTTATGCTTGCATGTTAAAAAAGCAAAAATTGTATGCATCATCATCATCTACTTTTTTCACAAAAAACAATAAAGTTATTTGATATGGTATCTAATTATTATTTTTCTTTTATGACAAAAATAACACATTGATGTGACAAAAACATTCGCTATAAATAATTTTTTTTTTTTTTTTTGAAAAACCATTGTACTGTACCTTATACCTATCAAATTAACGCATGATGGATATTTTTTGTAACGCAAGTATAAAACGTCTCCGTCGGCATTGTATCTTTTCAAACCAGCAATCTTTTCACACGAAAAACAAACAAATGGACAGCAGCTCCTCAAAACCTAACAAAAAAAAAATAATAATAATAAAACTTCGTAACGAATTGTAGGCGCGACAACGATGATGACTACGACTACGACAACGACAACAACGACGATGACGATGACGACTCAAAGGCTGTTGCGTACAATATAAATGAAATTTGAAGCTGTGACACCGCATTAAAGGGCTTCAAATTTATCGTTTTCGAATCTCCTTTCCATTTTCAGTTTGGGATCATAAAAAAATATATTATTGTTAAAAATCATAAACGCTTTGACATGCGCATAGTTTTGGTTTTGGCCATTCATGACATTATTCACAAATAACTGTGAACGCACCAGCAAAGTAATTTGCATTTAAATTCAAAAATAATAAAAATGTCAACCATTGTGTGCGTCTGTGCGAGTCTGTTGTTGTTGAAAATTCTTTAATTACGCGGTACATTTGGCATTTGAGCCATGGAACGTTGGAGTTGGAGCTCTCATTGTTCAAAGGATGAGGGTTGCCATTTTAGGGTAACCATCACGTTAGGATTTGTTTTATATTTAATGCATTATTTCGAAATTTTTAGTTTAACGTTTCCATCAGAATCAATAAAGTGGTCCTTAAAAAATTCATTGCTTTATTTTGAATGAGTCCCCTCCATTATTTTTTCAAAAAATAAAAAAAAAAATATATAAAATTTTAGCTCATTACATATTTTACCACTAAAAGTCCAGTCAACGAAAGAAAAATAAATGCAATAAATCATGCTCTCTGAGTTATTATTTTATGTGGTAGGGGTTGCCCCCAGGTATAACATACTAAAAGTCCCCAGCCCAGGGCCACGAGATTTAGCAGGAGGGGGGTTAAAGGTCCCCTTTTGTAACTTTTCGGGAATATTTTGAAAACTAAGCGTTTAAGCGGAAAAGTGTACACTACAAAATGAAAGAATAATAAATTTCCTACAAAAAAGTCTCATTCTCTATTTTCGGAACGATCAAGGTTAAGAAAGATACGAGCAGTAGAAAATTCAGAAAATTGAAAAACAATGTTATTGTCTTACAACATCAATGGTTTTTGATCAATTTACTCAGAAAAATCGGAAAAAGTAAGTATATATATGGAGTCATGGTCATCCCAGGGACATTATGAGAGCAAGTTATGGTGTAAAGAAGGTGGTTAATAAAGCAGAGAGCATGACGTATTGCATTTATTTCATGATTTTGAGTCTTCGTTGACTGGACTATAATCCGGCCCCAAGACAAAAGAAGGTTGGGAAAAGACATGTAAAATGTTAAATCAAACTTTGAACTACCAATAGTTTGGTAATAATTGATTGAACATTTTTAATTTTGATACAAATGCAGTCTTTTATGACATCATGTAAGATTCGATACAAAATTCATAAAAATTGAAACCGAATATTCCCTGAATATAGGACCCGTAGAGCAAACTTGAAAAAATTCGACACAATGCCCAAATGAATGTGTCATAGGGCCCAAATTAGTGTCACATATCGCCTAAGAATGTGACATAAAACTCAAATCATTTTTTTATAATTCAAACAAAATGACATTACGCCCAAATTTGAATTAATTTATAATTTTCGAGTACTAGTCCAGTCGGAATCTTCAAAAAAAATGCTGAAATGCAGATAATTTGATTTTATTCGTTAGGATAAATTATTGTATTAACTATACAAACAAAAAGTCTGATTTTTTTTCAATTCGTTGAAGGAGGAGGGTGTAAGGAAGGGGCTTTAAACCAAGTTTTCAACCACCCGGCTCTTTAACTGTGGCCACCATCTTGAATTTTAGGAAAATGGCATTTGAAAAATATATAGGGTGTATAAGAAAAGGCTAGATGGTGTAGGTCGGGTTGATACAAGAAAAAAATCGTTCTAGTGGGTAGTCTATTTCCTTCATCCCCGTTTTAGTGGGAGGGACAATTTACTAAAAAATTGACTACTTAAAATAGGCAAACAAAAAATTATCAAAAAACAACGGCAATACTTGCAATGTCATACTATAGCTTTTTTGAAAGCCAAAAATCCATTCTCAAAATTCCTTTTTTAAAAAAACGGTTTTTGTAAGTAAGTTGTAAGAAAATATTTAAGTTGAAAATAAAGTTTAAAAATCATTTATTTCGAAAAGATTTTTTAAAAACCATTTTATTTAAAAAGGGAATTTTGAGAAAGGATTTTTGGCTTTCAAAAAAGCTATAGCATGATAATGCACGTATTACCGTTGTTTTTTGACCATTTCGTCTTTCTATTTTAAGTAAGTTTTTTTAGTAAATTGCCCCTCGCTTCTAAACGGGGAGGAATAGATTCTCCCTCCTATACGATTTTTTTCCTGTATCAACCCAACCTACACAATCTAGCCTTTTCTCATACGTGCTCTGTGTTTATGCAAAACACCCTGTAGATACCTATATTTTTCAAAAGTCATTTTCCTTAAATTCAAGATGGCCGAAGTTAAAGACCTGGGCGGTCCAAAACTTGGTTTAAGACTCTTTGCACCCTTCCCTTTTCAACGAATTGAAAAAAAAAATAAAACTTTTTGTTTATATAAAGGGTGTTTTTTTAGACGTGTGATTTTCAGGAAGAAATAAAACGCATATAATTTAACGTTATGGCCAAGAATTAAGCTTCATTATAAAGATGTTGCCATTATGTCTTAAAAATGATGTCGGGCAAGTGGCCTCCGCGGCTGGCTCGAATAAATTCCAGCCGATAGGCCCAATTTTCGACCACCAGTTTTCGACGCGATGGTGGATAAACTCATTTGGGTCTTCTTTGATACTCTGCTCCACAGCAGCAATAGCGTCTTCGGTGCGCACTGTACGGCGTCTCTGAAGATGCGCATTATCCACTTGAGTAAACGTGGTGCGAAACCGATCCATGGTTGCTCGAATTATCAACTCTGCTGGGCGATTATGTCGACCGAATATTGGACGCAGGGCGCGATGCGTGAACCAAACCATTATTTGTAAGGCTATCCATTATGAAATGGCAAACCATCAAGTGACAGCTGTCAAAAAGACCAACTTCGAAAAAAGTATTGCCAGATTGAAAACCACACGTCTAAAAAAAAACACGCTTTAGTTCATATAAATTAATTTTTCAAAAACTATCAATTAAAACAACCTTATTAAAAAAGAATAGTAAAGAATGGATTTCTGGCCTAAGAGGATCTAAAGGATTTGTCTGCAGATATTACCACTCTTCTTCAATATTTTTTTTCTGTTTTAAGTCACTTTTTAGATGATTGCCCCTCCCGCCTGAACGGGGATATATGCACCCTCCTTCCCAGACTATTTTTTTCTTCTTTTGACCCAACCTACACGCTCAGGAGTTTTGAACTATTTTATTTCAAGCACACTGTATTTGTATTATACTAATTATTTAATTATTCTTGTTAAAATTTATTATTGATACATTTTGAAATGAAAGGCTGCCTCTTGGAAACTCCTTGGTCCACAGAGACGATTTTGTGTTCAGATTGATGCAAATTTTATTAATTTCAAATCGTACAGCAATTTTTAGTCAAAAACTTGTCCTTCATAAATCGACGATTACTTAAAAAAGCGTGAAAATTTCGCGGTTTTTTAAATTTCTTACCATGATGCGTTTGGCGCTCGAGGTCGAAAACTTGGTGCTTGAGGTCGAAAACTTGGATTATTTATTAGACCAATATCATAAACAACTTCTCAAAAAATCAGGACTGCTTATTGCCGGATCTGACGCAAGGATTCCCTCCTATGAAACTACAAGGTTACTGGACAATAACATTATGCCAGCAAATTGTGAAATTTTGTAAGAAGTAACCATAAACAAACCTTGTTTGTAGTATATATTTACGTCAGTTCTTTTCTTTTGACACAGGTACATACTCTCGTTTATAAATAAGTGTATAATAGCAAAATACAAAACGTTTGTTCATATTAAAATGTTTTTTTATTTTCATTCGTGTTTATCTGTAATAATCTGACATGTTGATAGCCTTCTTGAAATTTGGATATACCCACATTCTTAAAGGAATGCAACGGATGTGAATAGGGATGCATGTGTGAATATGAACACTACTTTGTTTTTGTTTTCTTATTGGAACACAACATATCGGATGCAACGTTGCGTCACAATTTTACGCTCAATGAAATTTGTAATTGATCCAATAAGGGCTTCCGTAATGTGAGAACACCAGTCGAACCCTACATATAAGTATATCAAATGATGCGAAAAAGGAAAAATTTAGTTTGTACATGGATATAAACGCACGTCGATATCTCGCTGTGATTTAGCGCTCAATGACGCTGCCAACGCCGCCGGCGGTGATACGACGGACGGTGGTGGTGTGGTAGTATAACTATTATCAAGCTGTGATGATGTTGATGATTATGATGCATTCGGAAGGAAGTCCTTTCTATGGTAAAATTTCTGTGTTCTTGTTGGTTAATCATTATGTGCTCAGAAAACAATAGACGTAGATGATGACTAACGCAAAGGAGGGTTCAGAGGACTTTGTCCAACAAAGAAGCTATGTACTATAATAGTCTAGAGAAGATTGGCACACTACAAATGTGTCTTTGTTGATGTTCTTGAACTAATTTTTCTTAAGTGGTTGGTTATAGTGTTGTCTAGTGCTTAACGCCACATTTATATAGCTGAACATTGCTTAGAGCTAACATATAATTTGTATGCACATTTATACCTGGATATATTAAGTTTCTTTTCGAAAATTTAATTATATAAATAAAGATACTGCCATGCTCTTAAATATGTATGTATATATTTTTAAGAGCTCTTTTGGATTTTTTATTTGCATGACAAATTAAAAGGTTATAGGTACCTATGTAATCCAATTAATATCTACCTCTTTTAATGAAATTTTTACTTTATATTTTGATAAAAGTATTCCATGCACGCTGCCACATGAAATCTTAGGTCTGTTCCTTTACTTTGATTTTCTGTGATTTTCTGTGCATTTCTGCACATTTCAGTCCAAAGTTGTGTCAAAGTTCATATAAAAAAAAAAATTTGACACAAGTTTGGACTAAAAATCACAGAAACCCAAAGTAAAGGATCAGACCTATTAATAAGAGGATTGAATATTAAAAAATTTAAATTTTTTTAAGTAAAAACGTATCATTTTTTGTTTAAATAGTGTTAAAAAATCAGTTATTATTTTCCATAGTTTTAAGTTTGAAAATTTCTAGATATTTACAAAAACAACTTTATGTTATTAAATTAATTTGACACATAATGGATTATTGGCTTTAAAAGAAGACATACTGTGACATCACAACTACCATGCTCTTCATGCCCACTTAACAATTAACATCTTGTTATGAAAGCTAAATTACTCTCATAGCAAGGGCGTCCGCCAGAGGGGCAGGGAGAGAAATTTCATACATTTGGAAATTTGTTTTCTTTTTAATGCATCTCAAAGATAGATTTCTATACTAAAACAATTTTTTGATTGGATTTGAAAAGGGCCCGCGTAAGGATACTCTATTGTCAAAAAAGCGAAGACGTTAAAAAAAAATTTAAAGAAAAATATACCAAGAAAATAATTGAAATATGCATTTGTATTTTGAAAGCACATATCAACACACAACATGGAGACTTCACCACAAACAAATAAATATTTGAAAGTGGCTTTTAAAAAAAAACAGTAGGTTTTCAATCAACTTTGGATGACATGTAGTAGATTGTGAAATTCTGTGTCGACACCATCTTTAAATTTTATTAATAAAAATATTTTTCTAGCTTTTCAAATTTTCTTTCCCAAAACAACTTTTTTCCACCCCTTCGTGCAAGGGGAGTGGTGGGAAAAAAATCAATAATGTAGTCCTATTGTTTTAAGGGTGCTGAAGCCAACAGGAATTATGGGCCAGTTGCACTGACCTCTTTTAAATTTGTATTGCTTCGTTTAATTTAATGCCATTAATCGGTGTCACCAACCACTTCTTAATCTCACAGGCCAATAAACGAACCAATACAGGCGCGGATACAGGGGGGAGGCAATGGGTGCAATTCCCCCCCCCCCCCTTGGCAAAAACGAACTAAGCATAAAATATGAATTCCATCTAATGTTATCAAAAAATGTTTTTTTCGTTTTGCGTTTATAAAATGTATTCTCGGCAGCCAAAAGAGGACTACACATTTCCATTTTCCATTTCACGAAATTATTTAATACTTTTTGATGAAACAACCGATGTAGATATCTCACCTGAGCTTTAATGGTCATGCAGTGAAAGTGAATAACACAGGTTTTTATGGGAGCAGACAGACTCAAGAGCTGTACTTCTAAATTTGCTGCGCAGCGTTGCAGCAATGAGTGTCTATTCGTTGACCAGGTTCAGTGGAGAAAAGTTCGGCTATGCACAAATATCATTCAAATCGACAGATTGTAAATCTTATAACTTCGGTTTTAAATGTCTAATCTTTTAAGTTAAGGTTTTTAATTAAAAGATAAATGGCAGGCTTCATTACTGTTCAAAATTTTTTGAGAATAGCAAATTATTTCATACTAGAGAGCAGATTAAGTCCCAGTTTGATTTGTTTTCACTTTTCAAAATACAAATGTGAATGAAAAGTTTCCCAATTTTGAAAAATAATTTCTTAAAAAGTTAGTTCCCCTAGTTAAATGAAATTGGAGGGGTGACAGGGGCACTTATTTAAATTTTCCACCTTAAAATTGATTTAAATTTTTTTTTAAATAATAAAATCTTTAAAGTACGTCGATTTAATTAGCTTCACAAAATTCTAACTTCGCTTCAAATGCTCGGATATACAAGATTAAAATATTTAAATAGAGTTAAAATAATATATATTTTTGTGTATACAAATTTATTGAAAAGTACCACAAAACTTCATACTCAAAGGGTGAGTGAGTCCTTTTTATGATAAATATTTAAATGTGCTTTTACATTTGAGAGAGTACTATCTTTCGAAAACACTCAAGAGTGACTCTCGGATATCTGACTTCCCCTCTGGTGAGCTAGTTCAGGCTGTGTATTCACTTACGAGTTTTACTCTCGAGGACTTCTTCAGACCTAATCGCCGTCTTTTTACCCTCAAATGGAAACGCAACTTAAGAGTATGCACATGTGTTTCGAGTGCGGTGCTGTATGCAGCGATGCGTGCAGACGTGCTGAACATCTGTTCTATAGCCATAAGATACGTTTTTGATTGGAGTATTCGTGAGGATTTTGTCACTTTCAAACTTGTCCACACACCTGTATGACCAGGTGTGTAGAGCGGTATGAGGTGTACCTCAATTTTCTGTAGACCTCATCAAGATTTTGGAAACTCATGAAAATTGCCCCCCCTGAACGAAATCCTGGATCCACGCCTGAACCAATAAACTAAAGTTCCATTTTCCTCCAGACAAATTTGGTTCCCTAGTATCCCGGGAAAATTAGACTTTCACTTCAAAAAAATCTGTTGCTCCTACAAAAAAATGTCACAATCGTTTTTGTGCAGAATTTAATATAAATTCACTAATTTTTAAAGTTTTTAAGTTTAAAGATTTTCCGTCAACTTTTACATTTTTACCGACGCTTTGAGTAAAAAACTGTGAAAACACCATTTATTTTGTATACAAATTTCAAGTGCTCGCCAGCACGTGTAAACGTTGAGCAATTTCAATGCAATTTGACATATGTATGTATGTATGTATAAGTTTTTAATTTACCTTTACTTTTTACTTTAAGGGTGGGGATCAAAGAAATTCAGACCTTTAAAAAAAGCTCATATGAGTAGTTTAAATTTGGGAGAGAAGAGTGCAGTGTCTTCTCCGTAACCCTGTTTTAGACAGTTAGATATGATATTAAAATCTAAAAAAATTCCACAATAGCTCTTTTTCAAGTCTATTTTTGTATGCGGAACAATATTTAAAATACTAATATATGTAGTTCACCATTTATACCAACTTTTGTAATTTTTTGGTAACGGAGAAGACATGAAATGCTCAGCGTATATCTTTTTCTACAGCACTCCTATCAAGAAAACAGTCCTGAAATTTAGTAGTGTATTGAAAGTTAACTATTATAATACTTATACAAATTTCACTGCACATCGCAATGTATGTACATTAGGGTGGTCGTTATATTGGGTTTTTTTGAGTTTTATTATTTGGATGGGCCTAAATCAGCTCTAAATGAAGAAACAAAAAATTCCATAATTTTTTCAGATTTTTATTTTCATCCCCTATAGTCGCTGTTGGGGTTAATTAAATTTTAATTAAATTTTTTGGAAATTCACATAAAATTAGCCAACAAATTCAGGGCATGTAGGTGAGAAGTAGACAAGAAAAAAAATCTTACTGGAGGGGGGTAACATCTCCCACCGCTTGGAAATTAATTACATAAAATAGAAAAAAATAATTAAAAAACAACGGTAATACTTGCAGTAATGTTTTGTAGCTTTTTGGGAAGCAAAAGTCCATTTTAATAGTTTATTATTAAATAAAGTTCTTTTAATAAACAATTTCAGCCAAATCTGTTTTCAAACCCATGATTAAAAAAATAAAATAATAATTTCTCTTCAAAATATTGAGTTTGAAACAATTTTTTACCAAAACTGTTCATCAAAAAACCTTAATTTAAAAACAAACCATAAGAATGGACTTCTGGTTTTCTAAAAAGCTACAAAACATTACTACATTTTTCTATTTTATGCAAATATTTTATTAAATTGCCCCTCCCGTCTAAGCGGGGGGAGATATTACTCCCCTCCAGTAGAATTTTTGTCTTGTTTAGGTCCCACCTACATGCTCTGAATTTTTTTTTGGCAGATCTTACGCGAATTTTCTAGTATGCAAAAAAAAAAGGGGAAATTTAATTTACCCCTACAGCGACTATAGGGGATGAAAATAAAAATCTGAAAAAAACTAGGAAATGTTTTTTCTTCATTTAGAGACGATTTGGGCACATCCGGGATGATCTTTTTTTTAACGACCACCATAATGTATATCACCATTAATTAATAGAGAACTGATATCAGCAAACAAAACGAAAAGTGCGAATTTATGGAAGATAACGTATGAGTTTTTTAATCACTTCTTTATTTTACAACAACAAGTAGAATTCTATGTCTGCAGCTTTTTCGTTAATTCTTATATGCATATACACATATATGCTTAATAATGGTCTACCTATATATCGTCAGTTTTCTGTGAAAACCACTTATGTCAGTCCAATTTTAAAATTGTTTAGAGGACACGAAAACATTCTAAGATCAAAAAAGTCTTTGAAATTGGTTGAAGGAGCCAAAAGGAACTAACGGGTGATTTTTTAAGAGGTTTAGAACTTTAAAAAAAAAAAAACACAAAAAATTCGAAAAAATGAATGAAATATTTATTTGAATCGATAGTTTGAACCTTGCAATTTAATGTTTAAAGATAATTTCATGCAAATGTTGACCGCGGCTGCGTCTCAGGTAGCCCATCCAATTTTGGCATACTCTTTCACACATATCGGCCGGTATCTCACGAATGAATGCATGGATGTTGGCTTCCAGTGCGTCAATCGAAGCGGGCTTGTCCCTATAGACATTAGCCTTGACATACCCCCACGAAAAATAATCTAATGGTGTCAAATCGCACGATCTAGGCGGCCAATTGACCGGCCCGAAACGTGAAATTAACTGTTCACCAAACTCGCCTCGCAATTGCGCCATTGTTTCGCGTGCTGTGTGGCATGTGGCACCGTCTTGTTGAAACCACATATCATGCAAGTCAAGAACTTCCATTTCGGGCAAAAAAAAGTTTGTTATCATTGCTCGGTAGCGTTCACCATTGACAGTAACGCTGCGATTCGCATCATCTTTGAAGAAATATGGCCCAATAATGCCGCCGGCCCATAAACCGCACCAAACAGTGGCTTTTTCGGGATGCATTGGTAGCTGTTGCAATGCTTCTGGCTGATCTTCACTCCAAATGCGGTAATTATGCTTATTTACGTACCCATTCAACCAAAAATGAGCCTCATCGCTGAACACAATTTTTCGATAAAAAAGCGGATCCTCGGCCAGCGAACCGAGCACGAATTTTGATAGTAAAATTCAATAATTTGCAAGCGTTGTTCATTTGTAAGACGATCCATGGTTAAATTGCAAACCAAACTGAAGCTGTTTGACAGTGACACAAGGTACTAAACACACGTCAGCTGTCAAAACCAGTGTTGCCAAAACCAAACCAGCTAAAAAATCACCCGTTATAACAAAGCTACGAGACATTGATATTTAAATTCATTAATTTTGTTTGATCTGAAATACATTAAATAGAGCATTAAATGAAAAAGAGGAACTCTCAGCTATTGAAAAATATTTGAATTTTTGATTTCAATGTACGTTTATAGCTAAACCTGTGAACTGATTTGCTTCAAATTTGGTACAGTGCATTATTATGTAATAGACTACGTGGAAAATTCCAAATTTTGTTTAAGCACCCCTTAAACGTCCAAGACCCGAGTGATTTATCTTCCAGTCTCTAAAATGCCTTACAAAAATAGACTGTGTTTTGATGTGAAACCGCCAAGCCCATACTTTGATTTTCGAATTCTCACTGCATTCAAACTCACAAAAAAAGGATGGAGTACCGAATTCATAGCCTGTCAGAACACAGCCAGGTGCTTTGCGTTTAAATAACTACTAAAAATTACTACTAAATTGAACTCTGTCCGACACGTGACGTGATTTGTCTGTATACGTTACACGACATTAAAAATGATTTTAAATATAACGATGTGCTTTTTTGATTTTTTTTTCTCGCTTATACCGATTTTGATACATTCTCATCATTTGGTTCTAACATATTTGTGATCGATGATCCATATTTTCGCTGAAATTTGAACATTAAGGCAACCTGGAACATTGATAGAATTGGCCCGTCCGTACGTGACATCCCTTCTTATTTTTTTTTTTAGACATTTAAAGGAATACCTTCAGAATGTTTGGATATACATGATAAGAGACTTATGTAAAAACTGTTAAATAAAATTAATATATGACATGTCTAAGTAACGTATATCAAAAACTAGACGTTAAATGATAACATAAAATTAGTTGAATTTGTCCGTACGTGACCATGGAATGCTTTAAATAGTTATTTAAGGACTTACGAGGTTTTGACAAAAAGCTAACGGTATATTTTTGTTCTTAATTTCACATTGAGTTCCTTTGTTTCTATTTTTTTTAATGGCCGTATGTTGAACATTATTGCCTTAGTTTAATAAATCTTTTGCCCTTTTCTATCTATCACTTCCGACTTCAACTGAGATGGCTGGGTCACCAAGAGCGAATGGACACCAATGCTCCGGCCCAAAAAGTCTTTGAATCTAACCCCGTGGGACAGCGCAGTAGAGGTGGACAGCGTTAAAGGTGGCGCACACAAGTGGAAGAGGACCTCAACCAACTTGGCGTGCGAAACTGGAGACAGCTAGCTAGAAACCGAGCCGGAAGTATCTATCACTTCCTCCCGACAATTAAGAACTACTTTTACCTCAGTATATCAAGTAACATTTTTAGCTCAGTCCTACCTGTTTTAACCGCTGCTCTTTCTTAATTTGAACTCTAGCTACGTTAAGGGTGAGCGGTACAGAGACATGATAACTTACTTATTCGTGCCTCAATTAGAAAGCAATAACTTTGTAGAAGCATATGTTTTAGCGGACAGGGATACATGTCTAGCAGCAGACGATACAATTAATCTACTGAAAGAAACATTTAACGAACGATTCATTTCACGAAATTAACCTGTTCTGTTAACTGGTCATATTATTTGAGCGATTTGACACCATTAGATTATTTGTTCTGGGGATATCGGATATTTGGATATGCCAACAATTGACGCATTATTTACAGTCTGATTAAGGCTGGAAACGCAATTGCGATTTTCTGTCACTGCGACTAAATACACGGTCGCAACTCAATACAAATTCTTGTTCGCATGTGCGTTCATTCACGCTGTTGCTCATGTGTTCTATTTTTTTCGACTAAATAATCGTGCGATTGAAATTGCAAGTGCGTTCCTAACCTTACAGCAGAGTGTGTAAAAATTAAAATGATCTTCCAGAAAATTACGCCATTATTGTCCATACATGTCCGAAATCATTTTCAAACATTATTGTCAAATTATTGTCATTTTCTGTGTTTCAATTAAATTTTAATTTATTGGCTTGAAACAAACAGCAATATCACCATTTAAAAAAATATTTAGAATTAATCCTCTTATTGAAACACCCTTTTTTTTAATAGCAAAGCGTAGTTTTTGTTTTATTGGCAGTTTAAAAAGAGAATTTTATGGATAATCAGATATGATTTTTTTAATCTAAGAAATATTCTTCGTATTTTTGTTTTCGGTGTTGCCGCCGCCGGCCGGTGCAAAATAATAAGAATTTTTATAGAAAATATTAAATTATGATTTTGAAGAAAATTAAAAAATAGCATTCTTCAGTTTAAGTGGAGTGAATGAGTTAATTTCAAATAAATAATTGTAAGTGAGCTCTACTCCATGTATTACGTTTCGCACAGGTACAACAGTTGAGCTCATCAGTTATATGCTGTTGTACCCTTCTAAGACGCAAATTTTGATCGATGTTGTCACTGGGCGATACTCAATACATGGAGTAGAGCTCACTTAAAATTCTTTATTTGAAAATAAGAAATGAGATTTTCGAGTCTAACAAAAAATATTCTTCCTATTTTATTCTTATTAATTTATACAGCGAAAACCTTTATTTAGTACCTTCATATTTATTGCCGATATATAAGATCGTAGCAATTGATTTAATCCCCATATTAAACCAAGCTCAAAGCAGATGCGTCACATTTATTGATTTTTTTTCATTACATTATTGTTTTCATATACGCACGAAATCTCTAAAGTTATTCATGATCACATCTTCGGTAAAATATGACCCACAATTTATTCTACACACATACATACATCCCTCTCAGACACAAAATACTTATGTCATTTTGTATCTTTACCCATAAGAATTCAAAGCCTTTTTCTTTCACATTCAAAAAATAATAAGAATCATTGTTATCAACTTCAAATATCCTGTGAAAAAATCCTTTGTTGTCATCACGTCCATTTCAATCGAATCTGATCGATTAACAACACGAAAACTCGCGGACACACAAAAGGACATTTACATCACATAACACACATCGACTCTTCTCATAGTCCCAAGCTGCTATAAGAAAAAGTTTCACATACATCTGAGACTGAGATGATGTACCCGCATCCTATCTATTTTTTAAGAAAGGAAAAACGCGAATATCCGAAAGGGTTCGATATATCATTAAATTTCTCAGATACCTTAAGGAGATCGCGAGAACTCTTCAATCGGATGTTTTATAACTATAAAGTTGGGTCGAACTGATAAAAAGATTACTACGATTGATTAAAACAAAAAGTTGACATGGGTCACTTTATGCTTAGTTTTTGGTCTCACCTTCTTAGTTGGAATATTATATCCTTATTTGAATTCTTCAAGCACTTATTGAAATTCCAATAGGATTTTCAAAACCAAATTAAATCACTTTTCATCACTTTAGTGTTAATCATTTAGCACTTCTTGTAATAATTATTAATGCAAATTGCCAATAACTGTTAAATAACAAATATTTGGTACACAAACTTTTAACAAAACACACACAAAATAATTAAAATTAACCGTCGGGAGCAAGCAAGGATACGAATATACAATTTATTTTATTAATCGATTCGTTAACGGTATATAGAAAGAATTCAGCGACAACGACAGCGACAGCGTTCACGACATCAATGTTTCGCGGGATATGAACATAATCGTGCGTCGTTTCCTTTGAATGGTGTGTCGTGTGTCTCGAAAATTATAAACAGGGGTGAAAAGCAGGGAACAGCCTCCGCGGCGTAAGTGTGTGTACATAAGGTCCCCGACATCGACACTTCGACAGCCAACCCGATGCGGCGGAGGAAACCCTGATCCACCGTCGATATTATTTCCGAATGTTTTATGTATAACGCGCCTTTGTTTTCTTTTGTTATGTCGTCGGTCGTTCAGACGTACCTATATCATCTGCCTAAAGAGAGATTTTGAGTGGAGTTTTTCTTTTTTCCTCCGCTAGATGGCTTCTTGTATATTTGTTACTATGTATATAGGGAAGGAAATGTTCGCGTTTTTACATTGACGATTTATTTTGTGTTTCCCTTCTTGTGTTTGATAAAGGTACACTTAAGTACATAAACCAGGATGACTCCTGTCTGTCTTTTGATTTTGTTCTTTTTTTTCCACTGACTCAGCTGACAAGTTGTTTATAAAGAATCCAGAGAGATGGAAGAAGATATTCTCTAGCCCATGGCAATACGTTGACTGGCTTCGCCGGCAATTATAAAACAGGAGGCTGCCCATAAATGAGGAAGAAAAGGCGAGAGTGCGCATGCATTAATTGTTGTGATTATAAAGATGAGCAGGGTAGTGTAGTAGAAAGAGGGTCTTTATGTGCTTGTATATAATTTTTTTAATAGGTATTTTCTTCTTTGTTTATGTTGTCTTTTTTACTTCATATTTGAAAATATTATTGACCGGTAAAAATGGTGGCACAATAGAATAGATTATTTGTTTTTGTGTTGTTTTAATGCGAAAAACGGAATGGAATAAATAAAAATCCTTCGTATTTTATACCGAACTATTTTTTAACTTTAAACAAATTAAACAGAAGAAGGTTCATACCTACTTCAAAAATAGCACTTGTTAAAAATTGACTGATGCTTCCTTTGGTTACATGGGAAAGATGCAAGGTACGATTTCTTATTTGGAGAAATGGAGAGCCGTAGCTTTAATCTCAGCGTCTTCATCTTCATATACCTAGCTAAGATTTTACCATTGTTGTATAGAAAAATAGTTTATGTTTCGTAGAGGGAGGGGTTAGAACCCGAAAGTTGATCTAGGCGCTGCTTTACATATTCTTATAATTCTGTGAATCTAGCGCACCAATATATCATTTATTTCCTGATAGAATTGAAATAATGAAACTTCAAATTATAAATTACAACAACAAAGGCTGCGACGAAAATAAAGTATTAAGGGTATTCATATACAACAGCATAAAGCCGTCGTTGTAGTAAAGCTTTAAACTTCGTGAATCTTTCACAATTTGTATATGGAAAATTAAACAAATTTACGCTGTTTACATCTACTACGCTGTTGCAAGACTGCCCTTATTATGTTTATGGTTTTCAAAGAAATTTATTTGAACTCTAAGGTTTAATGTTAATCCAGCCATTAAACTTGAAAAACCACAATTTTTTGAAGTGTCTAGTCGTTGCATCCCTGTTTAAAGTGGCATAATTTCCCACCTGTGCCAGTGTACCAAATTTGGTGAGCAGCTGAAAATATTGAGAACATCCTTTGGTGCTCGAGAATTGGGTGGTTTTCTTAAAAGTAATGTTTATAACTACAGTCAATTCCGCTTAACTGCACTCCCCTTAACTGAAAAAATCGCTTATCTAAAACAAGAGATTAATAACGGAGCCTTTTTGAGCATTTTTCACACAAACTACTTCGCGTAACTGAACTCCGGTTATATGAAAACTTCGCATAATTGAAACAACTATTTTCGTTTCAAATGCTAATTTTGCACTTATTCAACTTCGCATTAGTGAAACTACTATTGAACGCTGCAACTAAATCTTGAACTGAGCACACCCCTCGGAGGGTACGCAACCTTAAAAAATATTGTGCAATGTTGTGGAAAATAAACCAAAATAAATGTAATATGTTTTTTGTTAAATGAAATTTCATATATTTTGACGGAATTCCGCTTATTTGAAACAAGTTTCAGTTATCCGAAGTTCGGTTAATTGAAAACTCCGCTTAACTGATACAAATATTCTGCAATTATCGTGTTCCAGTTAAGCGGAGTCGACTGTACATATCAGTTTTCTTTTCTAGACAAGCACGTACATACATATGCATATGCTTGTTATTTTTAGTATGCTTAGAGCTAGTTTTGTTGTTTTTTTTTGGCCATTCCAAAGTAACGGAGAAGTTAATCCGACGCTTGTAGTGAGGTTTTTCTTGGTAAGAAAGTTAATATTTTTTCATGAAACTCAGTGGTTTTTAAAAATTAATCACAAAAATTATAATGGAGAAGACACGTACGATTTTGAGATTTACGGACTTTGTGTAATAGTCTAAGAGCTAGTGTCACTTTGACTAACCTGCTAGACACAAAGCTTCAACTTTGTGTATGCTTGATTTGGGACTATTTAAATACGAAACCATGGTCTGGCAAGTGATTTTTATCAAGAAAGGATATTTCTTATAATCCCAACTTTTGAAACTTTAGGCCCGTTCGGCAGAAACTTTCGACCGTCCGACTAGTCTGGTATTTTTACATATACAAGCTAACATATATGTAAAAATCAGCTTTGTGCGGTTAGTTTTGCAATTTTAACAGTTTTTTGAAATTTGAGAATAAATAAAAAAGGATATTTCTTATAATACCAATTTTGAAAACCTTAGGTTCATCTGGTAGGAGCTTTTGACCGTCCACCTCCGTCAATTATGTTTTTTTATATAGGTACAATATGGCATAAGCTTACATATTTGCGAAAACTAGATTTGTATTGGTTGGTGTTTCAGTTTTGTCAACTTTATAAAATTTTGAAAAAATATGTGGCACCCCGGGTCTACAGTAAAAGAACCATATCATAATTTGCTGACTTGATTCAATATGTATTAGGATTATACGCAGTTAACGTGTTATATTTAATACAATTCTCTGGCTAATTAATGACATTTTTTAATACCAACTTTAAAAACTCGTCTGGCAAGCTATTTTCTTCCACCAAACTCGTCTGCCATCTTTTTTTATGTACAAAAAGACATATGTACAAAAAGTCATAAGTCTTTAAAAATACGAAACATTCGCCTATTTGAGAGCTCCAAAAAGGCCAACATTTCGTATTTTGTAAGATTTTCTGTTTGTTCTCTCTTTACAGCACAATAACTCCTTAACTGTCGAGTTAAGGGAAAATTTCCTTAGGATCTATCTTATCGATAATTTTACTGGCTACCAATTGTATGTATTTACAGTTGACTCCCTCTAAGTCAAACTCCCTTTAAGTCAAATTTTCCTCTAACAAGTATTGTTTTCTCCCAATTTTTGTACTTCCCTCAAATTTCCATACTGGATTTATTTCTCTCTTAATCGAATTTTTGCTGAACTTTTTCTAGCTCGAATAAATATATCCCGTGAAAATTTGACTTAGAGCGAGTCGATTGTATATTCATTCTCTGACTAATATAATCGGGTGAGGATTGAGAAAGTGTTTTTCACTCAAAGGTTTTTACTATCTCACTTTCTTTTCAAACAGTCCCTGTACTGGAGTACCGCTGAAATTTTATTACCGATTTTTTTAACCACCAGAATCGATTGAAGTATAAATAGGAGTCAGAAAAACTTAGGTAGACATCACGATTGTTTTAGTTGCTATTTCCCAAAATGTCAGACATACAGTAGTGCACTTTTTTTGTGGGAGGGCACAAAACTTCATAAAAACTAAACACAACTCATTTTGATGGGATTAATCACAAACCAATTCAATTAATATCTGCCCACGACCACGACAGTATTATCGGAAAACAAATATATAAAAATTCGGGTTTTGTTTAGATGATACAAATATATTAAGTATTTTTTTTTTATATAAAAATATTTTTTTTTTTCGATAAAAATATTAATCTTTTAACCCATTCGAATAAAATATTCAGACTTCATTATGGACAGTTAAACACTCACTGACATGTCCACGTTTTCTTAAAAACTAGAAGACCTCTGGTTTTCGGTATATTTAACTTAAAATTGTATACAGCAATCCTCCCGTCTGAATGGGGAGATATTTTCCCCCTTTCCTTTAATATTTTTTTCTTCTTTTGATCCAACCTACACGCTCTAGAGTATTTAAGGCTTCTTTTGTCAAGCACACTGCATTTGTCGTTATAATGTTAATAATTATACTACTTGTTGTTATAAATTTACTATTGAGACATTTGAATGGCTTTCTCTTGGAAACTCCTGGGTCTACAGAGACGATTCTGGGCTCAAATTGATGCAAATTTAGTTAATTTCAAAAGTTTTGATCAAAAACTAAAACGACCATTACTGAAAAAAGACACAAATTTTCGAGATTCTTGGAATTTTTTACCATGTTGCGTTCGGCGCTCGAGGTCGAAAACTTGGGTTAATTCTTAGACCAACATCATAAGCAAGTCAGCAAAAAAGTCAGAACTGCCGGATCTGACGCTAGGTCTCCCTCCTTTGAAACTACAAGATTACTGGACTATATAAACAAAAAAAAGAAAAAACAATACATTTCTCTCACATTTTTTTGTGTAACTGTAATTGCAAATGCAACTTCAACCTACATATTTTAAGCCTACATATATTAAATTTATTGTTAATAATAATTATTGCCAAAAACAACTGAAAATTTAAATGTATGTAGGTCTAGGTACTCGGCTATTATTAAAATAGTACACTGTGGCGTATACGTACTATTACAAAAACACCCTAATACTATAATGATTAGATTTGGTTTTAAATCGCTGAAAAACTTACATAATGATGTAAATGCTCTCAAAATGTTGATTATATAAATTGTTGAAAAGATAAGATATACAGTCGACTCCCTCTAAGTCGAATTTTCATGGCAGATTGAAAATAGTTTTTTATGGCCCGTAGTTCGAAAAATTGGCGTTTCGTCCCGCAATCTCACTTGGATTCATCAGTGACATAGTGTTGTTCGCAATTTGTATTGAGTTCAGTTAACAAAGGTCCTCACTGTGTCACTGATGAGGCAAAGTGAGATTGCGGGACGAAACGCTAATTTGTAGGACTAAAAAGCTATTTCAGTAGCATAGAATTTGTATTATAAAAAAAAACCTTATATCAAAATTAAAGTTCGAGTTAGTTAAAAAAATTAATTAAAATTCGAGTTAGAGGGAAATTTAATTTAGAGGAATTTCGACTTAGAGGGAGTTGACTGTATGTATGTACTCAGAAATCTAAAATTGTGTCTAGGATCATCTATAGGGTAGTCCTTAAATTGGACATTGTCTTGGATAGCCCTCATTCGATTCAAAACATTGAAAAACAATTTTCCTAATTTTTTCAGATTTTTATTTCACCCCCTGGTCACCCTTTTTTCACTTCAAGGTACAAATAATGAAGTTAGGGTGATTCTTATAACACGCAAAAAAAGGTTAGAACTTATAGATTAGAATCAGACGAAAAAAAAATTGTACCGGAGGGGGGGTCTACTTCCCCCCGTTCAGGCGGGAGGGGTGATTTTCTAAAAATTTGACCCAAAATAGAAAAAAAACATTAAAAAACAACGGAACCACTTAAAATGGCATGCTATATCTTTTTTAAAGCCATGACTCCAGTCTCTTTAATATATTTTTTAAATCAAGTTTTTATTTTAAAGTTTTTGAAAAAATAATTTTCAAAACTTAAAAACAAAAATAATAGTTTTTTACGTTTGAAAATTATTTTTTTCAGAAACTATTTACAATTAAAACTTGATTTAAGAAACATTTTAGAGACTGGATTCATGGCTTTAAAAAAAGCTATAGCATGCCATTGTAAGTGGTCCCGTTGTTTTTTAATACTTTTTTTCTATTTTGGGTCAAATTTTTAGAAAATTACCCCTCCCACCTGAACGGGGGGAAATAGACCCCCCTCCAATACGATTTTGTTTTCGTCTGAATCTAATCTATAAGTTCTGACTTTTTTTTGCGTGTTATAAGAATCACCCTAACTCCATTATTTGTACCTTGAAGTGAAAAAAGGGAGACCAGGGGGATGAAATAAAAATCTGAAAAAATTAGGAAAATTTTTTTTCTCTATTTAGAGTCATTTGATGCCTATCCAAGTTGGAATTTCAAAAAAACCCAATATAAGGACCACCCTAGTGTACATATATGTCTGTTCGCGTTCTCAAAACTATACGAATTTCTATGAATTTAGCCCAAAGTTCTGTCAAAGTTCATACATTCATAAAAAATAAAATGCATGACTGCGTCGCACGTACTTGCTCCTAGGTTCCAGTTTTCAGACTCTGCACTCTGCAGGTTTAAGAAAATTGTATATAAAAACATGGAAATTATGAGAGAAAAATGTAGAGAAGCATGAAATACGATATTCAAATTAGCTACAACAACTCCTTTGACAGTTTGAAGTAAAAAAAAGGATGCCATCTTAATTCTTCATTGAATATGATTGTATGGAAAAAAAAGCTTAATATCGTTGGGGCGGTTTTTTAAAAAAAAAATTTTTATGTATAAAATTCTTTAAAAAAATTTAAAGATAAATTTTGAAATGCAAATCTGAAGGATATATTTATGTGCAGATAAAAACATAATTTAAAAAAAAAAATTGTTACCCCGTTTTTGAGATATCAAATTTTCCAAAAAAAAAATTAGAAACTATGTATTTTTAAAAATTCAAAAACTTTTTTTTTGAAAATTTTGATATGCAATATTATTTAATTTTATCTGAAATTTGTATATAAAAAAATTATTTAAATCCGTTAAGCCAATATAATGAGATAATTTAAAATAAAAAAACCTTCTATGACAGGTACTAAGTTGCTAAGTGCAAAATTTTATAATTTTTGGAAGTAGATCGTAAAATATTTTGATTAACGGTTTTTTGACATTTGTGCGGAAGGTACCATTATTTTTTCTTAAATATAAAATCTTTCGCAAAATATTTTAGAGAGTACTGAAAACCTCTTAAATATCAAGTTTCAAGAAAATCGATCATATCGCTTTCGAAATATTTGATTTTTAAAATAAACAAATTTGAAACATTTTTTAAAAATCCAAAAAATATTTTTTTTTTCAATTTTAGTACACAAAACTATTTATATTTTTTGGAAGCTTTTGTATAAAAAAAATTATTGAAATCAGTGAAACTGTTTTGAAGAAAATCGAAAATCTTTGGGAGGTGCCATCAGGGCCGGACAAGCTATACGTGCAAATTGTGCAAATGCGCAAGAAAGCCACTACTACTACCTACCTATACTTTTTGTATTTCAATTTTTTTAATAGCTCACGCCAATATTGATATACATACTCATTCTGAATTAAAAGACAGATATCTACATACTATTCTAAAAATAAGTCGATGCCTAGCTTCCTATTCACACCCTCAGTAAAAAAACTAATTCACAAAATCTTTTAAAGTGCAAGATTTTATTCGCCTCTTGGGGATAACTCGTTCGTCTCTTGGGGACACTTCGTTAAAAAATCGTATATCAAAGTCTACTGCTTGGATAATGAGAACATGACTTCTTCCACCAAAAACAGCAATTGAGGAGCGCTAGTTGTGAAGCTTACGCAGAGCGCTAATTTAGCTCGGGCCGGCCCTGGGTGCCATTAATAACTATTCTTTGAAAAATGGTTTTACACCCAAAGGAAGTCTTTACTAAAATATTATTAGTTTATTGATTTTTTTTTCAAGAAAAGTTGTGAAGCTGTTTTTGAGAAAAATACGATTACATTATATGTAAATTTCCTAAAAAAAATTAATATGGCAGGTACCTATACGCAAGTAAAAATGTAGGTACCCAGTAGGAAATTTCGTCCTCAAGGAAAAATTTCGGTGAATAGCACAATGAATTCATGAAATACTTTTTACGAGGAACATGCATGTAATGATTTCTTTAGAAAAGGTGTTGCCTTTTTCACCAGTTCATTATTTTCATGACATCACCCTTTTTTTACTTGGTGCAAAAATTCAACTGAGTTCAATGCTTCCCATGCAGTATACAATTTCATTGCAAAAAATCATGCTTCGGGAAACACGAGGTTTTCAACGATGAATAGTAATGGACAGAGTCCTGAGCTTGTGATTTTTTGGTTTCATTTTGTAAGATAAAGTTCACAGTGACTTCCCGTAAGAAAATGAATGTAAGATGAACTGAACATTGCTCAAATTGCGTTTGTTAAAACGTAAATATAACTTTTGGTTTGAAATGAGAACTTCTTTTTGGTTCGTTTTAATCTTAAATTAGACAGTACACTACCAATTTTGATAATTTCACTAGATGATTAAGTAGGTTCCATTCACAAAGTGATTTCCTTGGTGAACATTCATGAAATTTTTCAGCTTAAAGTAATGGCCTGGTGAAAAAGCAACTCCATATACCTAGTGATATCACTGATGTATATTCACGGTATGTTTCATCAAATGCAATTCATTATGGAATAAGCAAGTTAATCACCAAGAAAATCACTTGGTGAACGCCAATGACAACCCCATGTTAATTTCCTCGATGATTTCACCTCAAATTCCTTGGGTGTAGCTTCCATTCCTCGAGGAAATAGCAGGGGATTCCTTGGTGAATTTTTGAAAATTTCCCACTGGGTACTAAAATTTGTATTTTATGGAATAGGATGTATTCAATCTCGATAAGTATTACGAACAAAATATTAAGGGTATCCATGCAACAGCGTAAAGTCGTCATAAACGATGTAAGTTTGCTACCTTCGTAAATCTGTTATTAAATATGGAGAAAATTTTTATAATTTTATTAATAAAATATGTACTAAATAAATCTGCTTCGCAATCGACAGAACTCATCAGGGCCTGGGAGGGACCCTATTCACAGAAAAAAAAAAACAAAAATAAAAATATAATCTTCTGCCTCATATAAAACAAATACATACATAAATGAATTTAATTTAAAAACAAACCAATCAATTTTGAATTTGGTTTTGACAAAATGAAATAATAAAACAGTCGGGTCTCGATTATCCATAGCCTTCAATAAATCTTGGGCCCGATTTTCAAAACGAGATTTGTAACTTTTCCTGCAAACTTTCTTACAATTTGTTTTTTATCCATCCATTTTGATATGAAATGTAATTTTAACAAAAAGCTCTTAAGTGTAAAATTGTCAAATTCTGCTTAATTCCCGAGTTATACCAAACATAGTGAATAGTGGCCAGTGACCTGCTTAAACCCCACATACAATTATTCAATAAACCCTTGAACGTATGTAATTGTTCCTTAGTAGGAACGCACCGATTCATATCGAATTGAATAACTTTTCAGTGCTTAGATGTGTTTCAAAATTTAATCGGAGCTCCTGTCATACTCTACTCAGAGCTTAATCCAAGTGCTCGAGTTCTGCTCCTTGCTTTAATCAGAGCTTAAAAAGAAAAACGCATATTGAAAGGTTTTATTTCTGCCACAAAGTTCTTAGCAAAATGAGAAGAAAAAAAACCTGAATTAACGATATTCAAACTCAAATTAACAAACTATGAATAATGCAGCAATGGCTCTATTTATAGACAAATTTAAAAACAAATGGAGGACATCGGACACAAAGTAATTTAAACCTCCCATTCTTATACAAAAGCGTTGAAGATAACTACAAAACCAGAAACCAGCAGCTGTACGCCGTTCAATCAATAAAAATGTATAAGTTGTATGTTACTATAAATAACCTAGTTTAAAATAGTGGTGTACCGCCCATTAGTTTCCTTAGACGAACTATTCATCAAATCTAAAAATAATTTATATACTCCTTGGGGTCTACAAAAAGTCTTTAATGAAGCATAAACGATTGGTTTTCTTAAGGACTGCCCTAGAAAATGTTTATATTTTGAGCACGTACGCCAACCCATAACCCTTCCGAGTAAAATAATCATTTTGTTTTAAATTCAATAAAGATTTAAGTGTAGTTTGTAGTACCATACATTACATTAAGGAAATGGGAAAAAATAACGTGATGATAGTTGACGGATGAACGGATATATCAACGTGTAATAAAAAATAGATTTACATTTTCGAAATAAGATAAATACGTTGTGTCTTAGAACCAATACATATCACAATATAAAATAAATCCCGAAAAATTGAATGTTTACCGATCTTCTCCGCCTTTCCAAAGTTCCAAAAGTTCCCAAAAATTCCCAGGTGAGTTAAGGCCACCATCACCAAAAATCAAAAACTTTTGATTTTTACTCGCACCGTGTCTGACACCAAAAATCGGTGTGTGCCCACACACAGCACACATTTCCGCACACTGACACATATGTGTGCAAACAAGTGTGGTGTCTGTGGGCCCTTTTTTAGAGGCGACTTACAACTATTGTTTGTATATACGATATATAGCCTGGGAACAGAGGTGGCGCAAGGCTTTTGTGGTGTGCGATGCCAGGGCCCTATCTATGGGGGGGGCGAGCCGGTCATTTTGCCCTGGACGGCAAAAGTAGAGGGCGTCAAAATTTAATATTTAGGCTGGTTGGCAGCTACTAAAAAATAATGTTATGAGTTTTGTAACTAGTAACTAATTGTTCCGATACAGCTATTAATAAAGAAAAGTCCGTTAAGTAAACTTTTCATTGACAAACTGATCATGAAGCTGAAAAATAAAAGACCAACATTTAAAAACTTACTTTGAACTAGTGCGATAAAACGTCAATGTCAATACTACAACTCTGTATTTGGATTTTTAACAATGTGCCGTTTCCTACTTGAATTATTATAAGCTTAAATTGTTTGTATACTTTGTTATAATTTGGTATATAAGCATAACATTAGCGTTGCCAGACGTTCCGATTTACCCGAGATGTCCCGGATTTCAGGCAAAAAATCAACTGCCAACTGTCCCCGGTTGCGACCTTAATTTAAAAAAAAATATCGAAGGGAACATCTTGTATAGTTCACATATTTTTAAAATTTGAATCAATCCCGCCAAACTACATGCAGAATATTATTTTTGCAAAAAAAATATAAGAACAAAAATTGTCAATTTGTTTTTAGATTCGGAAAAAATGCAGTTTTTAAGACATTCAATTCAAGCATGTTTGATACAGCTGTAAGTAAAAGCATAACAACTGGTCAGATCGTTGAATTTTTAAAACAAAAATTAAACTAAATATTGAACACAATTTGTTTAAAAAAAAGAGCTAAGTTTAAAATTTTTTGTTTCCTAAATATTTCTTTATTTAAATAAATCCACAAGTACCTAAACAGCTTTGATTGAAACAAAAAAACACTTTTTTTTTTTTTTCAAAAGTTTTTGTTTTAAAATTATTTTTTTTTTCCAAAAAAAAAGTATAAACATCTTTATTTAAAAAAGAAATTAGAGGATGGATTTTGGGATAAAAAAAATGGGGAGGAAATACGATTTTTCAGTTTGTTTCTTGAATATTCTCAAAAAAAAGTTTGAATTATTTTTTTATATTTTTAAGGCGTATTCGTTTTGTGGCTTACATAATTATAGGTATTGTGTATTTTTTTTTTCTTCAATAAAATTTAGAACCCAAATCATTTCCATTTAAACAGAAGGCAACAATTATTTCAAGCAATTCCATGGTTGAAAGTTACATTTTAGTCTTTATCTTCTTAACTACTGAAGCGATTTTGACAATTTGTTCCCCTCCTGCTTAAACAGGAGGAAATACCCCCCTTCTGCGCCCTTTACTTAGACTTGCAAAACTACATAAGGATCAAATTTGTTTTTATTGGAATTGATAGATGGGTCGTTTCTGAACATAAGAAAAAAGGCGATTTTGTAAGATTAAAAAAATATGCATCTCAAAGCCATACATATTTCTATACCTATACTAATTTTTGAATGAGTTTACATGTTTTTCCATAACAGCAACCGCCAAGGAGATATTATAAGACAAAAACTAAAACAAGCATACTTTAAGGCTTTTTAACAGTTTAGGTACTCATAGACATTAAAAAAAAGGTTTATACTGGAATATAGATAATTTAATTTCCTATGAAAAAGGCACAGCACTACAAACTCGCCAATTTTACTTGCGATATAGGTACTATAAGACAAATTTTGGATTCGTGCAAAAAAAATGTTTGATATAAGAGTCAAACATACCATTACGATCATAGATAACACCAAAAAGTCGTTGGCACAATTCTGTCTGTCTGTCTCTGTTCATCTACAGCCTAAACGGCTCGATCCATTTTCTTCAAACTTGGTACATGGTGGTTTTTGGTGATTATGCCCACACATTTTTTTCATTTCTTTTCTTAAAACCAAGAATAACGATACTTGCCATACATTTTTTTTTTAGCAATTTTACATAATCGTATTTTCTCAAAAACGGCTCCACAACTTTTCTTAAAAAAATTCAATAAATTACCTTTGGTAAAGGCTACCTTCAGGTGGAAAACTATTTTTCAAAAAATGGTTATTAATGATACCTCCCAAAGAACCATTTTTTAATTTTCGATTTTCTTCAAAACAGTATGACTGATTTTAATAATTTTTTTTATACGGAAGCTTCCAAAAAATATAAATAGTTTTGTCTACCAAAATTTAAAAAAAAATATTTTTTTAAAAAATATTTCATTTTTTTTTTTTGAAAATCAAATATTTCGAAAACGACGTGATGGATTTTATTTGAAACTCGATTCTTACGAGGTTTTTAGTACTCTTTAAAATATTTTTAGAAAAAAAATTAAATTTATGAAAAAATAACGATACCTTGCATACAAAAGTTAAAAAACCGCAAAGAAAAATATTTTTTTTTCCCAAAATCGACTTCTACAATCCTAATTCTAGTATATGGAGAAGTTTAGTCCAAATACTAAAATTAGTACGATCTACTACCAGAAATTATAAAATTTTAAACTTATCAACTATTAATAGTACCTGGTCATATAACGTTTTTTTTTATTTTGAATTTTTTCATTATGGGCTAAACGGATTTAGATAATTTTTTTTATATACAAATTTCAGATAAGATTAATTAATATTGCATACCAAAATTTTCAAAAAAAAAGTTTTTGAATTTTTAAAAAAAGTTTCATTTTTTTTTTTTTTGAAAATTCGATATCTCAAAAACGGCTTGACAGTTTTTTTTCAATTTTTTTTTGTCTGCATGTAAATATGTATATACTTTAGATTTGCATTTCAAAATGTGTCAGTAAAAATGTTTTAAGAATTTTATGAATATATAAAAAATATTTTTTTAAAAAACCGCTCCAATGATTAAAAAATTTGTTTTCCATATACATATTCATATTCAATCAAGAATAAAGATGGCATTCTTTTTTTCACCTCAAACTGTGAAAGGAGTTAGGACATAGCGCCCAAGGAAAATGCGCCTCATCATTTATGTTCACAATTTTCGAAGGAAACAAATGTTTCCAGCGAAATTTTATTCTCTTCTTTTATCCACCTCCCCTCCGGTCCGTCTATAATCCTTCTTCAATCAGTCTTTGATCATAATCAGCCTTAATATGAGTTTCACGTGAACAACATTCCACCCGGAAAAACTGACATGTCACTTTTCGCCTATTGTGGGTTTCACCCGAAAAATTAAAATTCCCTTTTTTTATGAGTACTCATTTCCGGCGAAATGTATCGTAATAAGGTCTTAAATTATCACTTATTTTTTGTAAGTGAATGAAAGATAATCAGAGGGTACTGGTGCCCTTTGCGCAAGTTTTTGTTTATTTTAGGCCAAAAGAATTTCTGGCGAAACTCATAATAGCTTTAAAAATTCCGGGGGAACAAAAATTTTTCGGGTGAAATATTTTCCAGACGAAACTCATAATAAGGCTGACTATATTCCCAGCACAGCGAAATCTACGATTTCAGCTGAAAACTTTCGAGATTTCAAGTTGGTGTTCACACTGCCAAAACCAAGTTTTCATCTCATAAGAATACAAACAACTACCTTTGTGTTTGTATTATTCTTCTAAATACGACCTTAAAGGAGTGTTTGAGAAGAATGTCAAAACTAGACAATCACCCTTATAACGATAGTCGTTTTACTGAATGCCAGAAAAACGACAAGGCTCCTGAAACGAAAATTGGTGTTTGAATGAAACTAAAAGTTAAGCGTTCTCTTCGCTCTTCACTATTCTCTCTTACGGTAGTTGTTTTACTGAAACGCCAAATGTCGCTTTTAGAGCCGTGTCGTTTTACTGGTGTTTTAGTAAAACGAATATCGTAATAAGGGTTAATGCATTTTACAGCTCCTCTTGACTTCTGAAGACGCTCAATTTATGTTCAGGGCTCAGTGGGGGAAGTTTCTCGATTAAGGAATTCGATGATAGGCCGATGAGCTTAAACACATTGAAGTGCATTGAGTTTAACGCTACGACGAGATCTTCTGATAGGCATGGGAGGAAGTACAACAGCCCCCTTGAAATAGCTATAACTCCAGCTTATAGAAAAGTTTGTGTTGGCTCACTCAAGTTTTAGTAGTTACATTTAAACCTTCAATATAAATGATGGTACGAAAGCTTAGCAGCTATGTATGTTATCAATCATAGAAACCCCCTCTCTTTTTCTTAACGTATTAATTTAATTTGGAGGAGCGCATAGCATTGCACCATCCTTGTATCGCAGCGCGATACCATAAGTTGTCATCGAATAACAATAAAATAAGTAAAAGTCATAGATTTAAATCTTAAAATTATTTTATCATTCCCACAAATTCTGGATCTTTCAATGCTCATTGTATGGAAACATTTTATGTTTGCATAAGTATACAATATATATATTTTTTTACATAAATATTTAATAATTAATTATAGTAAAGCACGAAAACAATTATGTGTGTTTAGTTTTAATTAAAAAGAAAAACATTTAAACTAAGCCAAAAGTTTATAAAATGAATCTCTAATGTCACTGTCTTATTAGTGAATCCTCGTGAGATCTTCCACTATTTTAATAACATCATCAACATCTGCTTCTTTCTTTTGGCTATTAATAGTTGTCTGTTAAAATAATAAAATTATTTAATTAATTTAAATTCCTTATATTTTTGTTAAATTAAACTTACTTCCAACCCAGTCACTGATTCTTTCATTTTTTCTCTGCTCAGATCGAGAAAACATTCAATTAGATCTCCATCAATGAATCCCTCGCATGGCTCATTCTTTTGAGGTGTATTAAAGCTACGATAATACGAATGATCAATCTTTCCAACTGATTTAATTGTATTTGTAAGTCTTTCTTCCAAGCTATGTAAGAATTCATAAAAGTCCTGTGGGATTTGAGTCACAATACCAATGCCTCCGTTTACTGTTCCATAGAGAACACATCCCTGATTTGGCGTAGTTCTTTCGCCAACATTCTGCATAACTAACGAACCGTGTCGGAATACGTTGACAATGTCACCCAAATGGAACCTTGCCACTTCTGGGAGTAATTGTCGTTCTTCGTCAGTGGTTGCAGCACTGAAATAAATTTAAATGCTGCTTTCAAGATATTAATTTTAGGATTCAGTTGAATTACCTATCTTTTTGACACACGAACAAATTTCCGTTTGTTTCAGAGCCCAAGAATGTGTCATCATCTAGAATTTCGACTGCTCGCATCCATTTGGGATCGCAATCTCTGGCAATTTCAACGAAAATTCCTTCCATTTGTTTATGTTGGAGAAGAGTCATTGATCTAATCAAGTCTCCGACCAAGATGAAATCACCTGAGAAATATTATGCATTTATAATAGTTTGTTTCATTTTCCCAGGAGAGGTTCACACATTCAAGCAAGAATAGAAAAATAAAACTTTACATATGACATGGATTTGAAGCCGGACAACGTTTAAAAATTTGCAATGTAAACTGCAATATTAATACAAAATCCACAACTTACCCTTTGCTTTCAAGTATAGGACGGTAATATTGTTCTGAATATTACATTCCATACGTAGTTCCTTTTCATTGGTCCATTCGTAAAGTCTTACAAAACTATTGATACCCGCTAGAACTTTCCCATTGAATTCCACCAGCGAATGGCAAGATCCATCAATTTTCGTCTCAGCCACTTGTGTTAGCTTCCCATCGTTATAATGGAAAATAATAATCCTTCCAACTTTGGGTTCAGCTTCATCGCTGTATATGAGTGCTGTAGAAACCACATAATATGTATTGGGATCATCACCTAGCTTTGCCGACATCAATGCAATAACATACTCAGGTGGCATAAATTGATGAGCGTGCAGCACTTCAAATGTATTCTGATCAATGATTAGCAAATTATTTATATCTAATTCCTGGCCAATTTCAGCATTTGCCGATGATGCATTGGCACCACCTGGCTTAGGAACCATATTACTTGAGAAAGTGATGTTCTGTGCCTGTGTCGAGGCACTGGGTCGCGAAGGCTTTGGTCCACCGCGTCCTTGAACGTCAATTCGTACAGTAGCAACTCCGAAAGTCTGCGAACTCTCTTGATAGGCAATACGACGTGGACCTTCACCCAGGGGCACTGTTCTTATATGCAACTTTTGAATCTCATCAATTTTACCCAATATAACAGAGTTTTTCGTAGCCAATGCTAAACTATCAGGATATGCTTCGGCATTTAAGGAGCACATGTGATTGACCTCTTTTAGATTTACATTAGAAAAGACCAATTTGTGATTCGAAGAGTATATTACTGTTGGCCGATCTGAGCACGCAAATACATTTGTAGTTGATAGTGATTTGAAGGTTCGCAGAATGGTTGGTTGAGTTCCAAGGGTGACTTTCTTTTTATCTGTTAATTTGCCATCGGCTTGATTTAAAATGAAATAAAACATAGATCCATCACCAAGAGCGCAAAGCAGATAGTGGATGGATTCAAATGTCGTCATTAGAATTGAACGGGGAATTATTTCTGAAAGTAAAATAATTGAATAAAGAAGACGATTGGAAGGTAGTGGTTTAATTAATCTATATAATATACAAACACACAAATGTGCTGTACCATACGTCTAAAATTTACAGAATTTTGAAACTTTTTGTTCAAAAATAACTTACCCCCTCCTAATTTTTCTGTATAAATTGTTTCTAAGTTCGGCAAAGATAGAATCACAGCTGAAATATCAGTCCACAACCCAACAGCAACCAAATCAGAGTGAGAGCTTGAATCATCTAATGGAGTGATATCCAAGCAAGCAACTTCATATTCCAACGATTTGTGACATTTTTCTACTAGTTTCCCATCTTCAATGGTAAGATAGTATAAATCACATGCTGATGCAACAATCAATTGGGTTGTATTGCAAGCAACAACACCAATTCGTTTACCACCTGGTGGTTGCCATTCAGCGACAAGGGTCTTTGTACCTCCCTTGACTAGTCGGGCAGTCAACGGTGTGATTTGAATGATCTTTGAACGATCATTAAATTACAATTTAGTTGAAATTTATAGATTTTTTTTTTATATTTACCTGCTCATGGTCAACATTAGAGCAGTGGAAAGTCTGCTGATCACTTAAAAAACCAGGAATATCAGTTTCTTCGACTTCTTCTCCGGTCAGAGTTAAAATGCGAGTGTGTCCAACAAAGGCTAAAACCAGTGTGTTCTCAAAAATGCTGTCGTCGATACCGACTTTTAGTGACCACATTCCCTTAATGCCAGGTAAGTCAATGCAAGCGTGTTCTTGTATTCCAATACCGATCCTAGAAATTAAATTACACATTTTGTTCTTCTTTAAATCAATCCTTACCTTATGATCCTCAATGAACCATCTTTAAAGCTGCCAGAGCATGTAATTATTTGGCCTTGACCTTGTCGGTCTAAATCAACAACTCCCAAATCCAAAATGGGGCCCAAATTAGTAAATACTTCCATCGGAATTACATAAGAACCGCTTTCGTTTGGTGTTGTACTCAAACGGACCAATTGTGAGTCACCATGTTTCGAACCAATAAACAAAAATCCATTATCCAAATAAGTAATGCATTCGGGAATAGATATTTCACCTAAAGAAATTTAAAACTTACATTTGTAGCTTCATGTTATTGATTTATTTCTAAAATCTATACCCAATAATTCGACTTTAATTTCTTTTACAACAAAAACTCCTTTTCCATTGTCTGCTGTCTCCAGAAACAGCATAAACAGTTGACCAAACATATTTCCTAACAAATATCGTTGCCCTTTGCTATCGACTCGAGCATAACAGTTGATTGTGCTTTGCTGAAAAGTATATTTTGAGTAATGCAATAACCTAGTTTAAGTAGTAGATATAAATTACCTTGAAAGTTGATGGTGCAACAGCATGATAGTTACTGCCATCGTGGTATACTATTGATTCACGGCCAATGACAATCGCTCCTCCTAATAATAATTAAAGCAAATAAAGTATTTTTCTTTTCATAAGATGGAGCAAAATAAAAAACTCCAATAAGAAAGAATTTCAATTGAAAAGGGAAATGTTTTTTCCCATTGCTATTTTTTATCCTGTAAGACCTTAAAGAGAGAACAGCCCGGGAGCTCTAAGGGCAAAAACGAAGGGAGGAACTCGAATTCTCAGGAGGAAAAAGAGAGAGCATGCGAGAGGGCGGTCGAGTCTATTGTGGACTGTAGCGGTAGGGGGATGTTCGAAAGTGGGAATATGGTAGTAGACACACAGTTGGTGCTGAGGATCTGGAAAAGATAGCCAAGCTTAAAGCGTACAAGGCTGCTGGTGCAGATGGACTGCCAGCTGAGCTATTCAAAGCAGGGCGAGATGACTTGGTAGGTAGTATACACTAACTTATCGGATGAAAGTATGCCCGATGAATGGAAACCCGGCATAGTGTGCCCCATCCACAAGAAAAGAGATGCTTTGATTTGTGCCAACTACAGAGGTATACATCTCCTCAACGTCGCATACAAAATCCTGTCATCTGTACTGTGTGATCGCTTTAATCCGTTTGTCAATGCTGATCGGCTCCTATCAGTATGGTTTTACGCCCGGCAAATCAACCAGCAATCTAATGTTCCCACTCCGACAGATTTTGGAAAAAAACAAAATCGATACACACCATCCCTTTATCGATTTCAAAGTCGCATATGATAGCGTAGTAGACCGAGAGTCCACAGCAGATTTTGGGTGTGAGTGATAGCAAAAAAAGAAGTATAGGCGTCGAAAGCTTCATTAAAGGCTATTCAAAAAATCAAAGTCTTGCAGTCCACAACTGGGGCCTTTGCGCTTAAACAGTGCATTAAAAAAAATATTAATGCAACTTTGAGGGTAATCGTGTTAGCTGAAATTGGTTTTCACCCCTCCCTAGATAAGCCACTCTGATCACATATCACGGAATCTGAGACCATTTGAGTGTATAGTTCTCTCTACCGGACCGTTCAAAAAATTCAAAATTCTAAGTGAAAAACGGGTTTTTAAACAGTCTGGCAGTTCGAATTAAACACTCAATGATATGGGATCCGAGGAGCTTTTCTAGGGAGGGGTGAAAACCAATTTCGGCTAACACGATTATCCTCGAAGTTGCACTCATATTTTGTTTTGATGCACTGTTTGACCACAAAGGCCCCAGTTGTGAACTGCAAGACTTTGATTTTTTGAATAGCCTTTAAGGAAGCTTTCGACGCCTATACTTCTTTTTTTGCTATCACTCACACCCAAAATCTGCTGTGGGCTCTTAGTCTATAGACATAGACGAGCCATACAAAGCCATATCGCAACTCGGTATCCCCGCTAAACTCGTCCGCTTGTGCCGGATGACGATGTAGAAATCTCACTGCTCCGTCAAACTCGGCAAGAGCACCACCAGACCCTTTGATGTCGAGAAATGTTTGAGGCAAGGCAATGCGTTATCATGCAACCTCTTTGACATCGTACGTGAAGCAAATGTCAACAACAAAGGTACAATTTTTCAAAAGTCCGTTCAACTACTTGCTTTTGCAGATGATTTTGACATCATTGGAAGAACGAAGCGAGCTGTTACCATGCATTTTCAAAAATTCAAAGTGTGCATTTGCAAGTATTGAATCGGAGGCGGCGAAAATGGGTTTGGCTGTCAATGAGGATAAGACGAAGTACATTATATATGCTATCATCTAGAAAGGAATCTCAACATCGTCGACAAAAATGTCGCAAAACGTCACGATGGATAAGTACAACTTCGAAGTCGTCAAGGACTTTGTTTACATGGGCTCCACTATTACATCGCAAAATGACATCCGTGCGAGATCAAACGAAGAATTTCTCTTGTCAACCGCTGTTTCTTCGCGCTATGAAGGCATTTGTGTAGTAAAGCTCTCTCTCAAAGAACCAAGGAGACCTTACATGAGACCCTAATCATCCCCGCCCTGCTGTATGGGGCAGAAGCATGGACCCTGTCAAAAGCGGATGAGAATCTGCTTGGTAGCTTTGAAAGGAAAATTCTTCGGATTATCTTCGGTCCAGTCTATATCGATAGAGTATGGAGGAGAAGATTTAACAAGCTTTACGGCCTTTATAGAGACGTCGACCTGGTCAAAAAGCTGAAAATACAACGGCTGAGATGACTGGGACACGTGGAGCGTATGGACACCGACACACCAGCCCGACGAGTTTTCGAATCTTCCCCTGATGATCTACGCAGCAGAGGAAGACCCCGCCTTAGGTGGCGCACACTTGTTGGCTGAGCCCGTAGTCCATCCTGGAATGTGAACGCCATCTAAAGTAAAGTAAAGTAAGTAGTCTTTTAAATGCAACTTTTTAGTTGCAAAACATTTTAAACAAAACGATGCCGAACAAATTGGCTTATAAAGCTATTTTTGAGAGTGTGAGAATTCCAAAGTTCAAAACTGTTCCAAAGCATTCTTCGCTAGTCACAATTGACTGCAGAAAAAGGGTTAAGGTATTGATTGCATGTTATTGCCGTTGCACGTGCAAAATTTCTGGGTTGTGCCTTATCAAAAAAACACGACTAATGTCAATAATAAGTAGGCACAGCCCTCACTGTCACTATGTCAAAGATGAGTTCAAGTGAGTAAGCCGAACGAAACGCCAATTTGTAGGACTAAATGCCATAAAAAGCTATTTTGAATCAGATAACAGTTTTGTTCATCAAAATCGAATATTTGATTCACCCACTCGATTCTCTTTCGCTCTACGTTAAATGGTGTCACGGCACCTAGCAGTCAGCGCGCGTAGCCTACTTGTGAGGTAGATTTTTTCCGATTTGACTATTTCTGATTACAGAAAACCAAAAAAATGGTGTTGAAATGGAGTTGTATTGAAAAAGAAATATATAAGATGAGAACTATTTTTAGAATGGACAGATTAAGAAAAAAAAAATTGTTTGCGTTTAGGTTTAAAAATAAATTGTATACAAAAATTTTTACAAATGATAAAAATATCTTAATGCTTCTTATCTTTGGTCATACTCGAGTTTACAACAACACCAAACAAAAAATGTACTTTTAAGAACGTCATTTCTGCTATTTTTTCAATAAAATTTAAGGGTTCCTATGCAGAAATATATTGGCAAAAAAGAAATTAACTATTGGAAGAACTTCGAACAAATTAATCGAAGGGCACGGTAGTGCCCGGCCAAGTTCGCGGCAATACACCCATTTTACAGGAACAAACTCAGGCGATTTTCAACCACCCTCTAACTTCAGTACCAATAAAGTCAGAAACTTCAAATGCGCAGTATTTGCTGAGCTGACCAAACACAGGTGGCTCCCACCAAATTTCAACTCTTTAGCATTAGTAATTTCCGAGATATAGGACTTCAAAAATCGCAAAAACTGTAACTGACTCACTGACAGATCACCAAATTATGGAGCACTTCCCGACATCGTAGAAACTTGAAATTTCGCATAACGGTAGGCCTTGTGGTGCATTCAAAGGAAAAAATCGAAATATGCAATTTTCTATTCAGAGGGCGTGGCATCTACCCACTTCCTTAAAAATTCTTATAAATTATATGGAACACTTCCGATTGTTGTTGACCGATGGAAATTGGTAGGTCGGTAGGGCTTGAAGTACTTAGAAAGAAAAAAAATTGAAAAATTGAAATTTTCCATTCAGGGCGCGTAGCATTCACCCACATTCTTAAAAATTCTTTTATCATAAATGGAGCACTTCCGATTGTTGAAGAACGATAAAAATTGGTAGGTTGGTAGGGCTTGTAGTACTTGGCAAGAACAAAATTGAAAAATTTAAATTTTCCATTCGGGGGGGTGTGGCATCCACCCACTTTATCAGAATTGCTATTATTTATATGGAGCACTTTCGGTTGTCGTAGAATTATTAAACTTTGTAGAGCGGTAGGGCTTGATTTTCACTTGGCAAAATAAAATAATAAAATCTTTGCAAAAAGGAGTGAAATCAGAACAAAAACATAAATGTTAAAAAAAGAGCCAAGTTCTTATATGTACAAGAAACCTGTGCGTAAAAAGTCAACCAAAAAAAAGTAATGAAATCTAAAATATATGCCAAGTTTTAAGTTCAGGAAGTTTAATATCAAATATCTGAATTAGAGTAATATCGAAACAACTCCTAATTATGACAGAAATTTGGTATTTAATGATGAATGATTAAAATTTGGTGGATTTACTTAGCAAGTTTTCTCTTAATTACTTATTTAATCACGAATTTAAAATGTATGAAAACGTGAAATAGTTTTGAATAAATTGTTGGAAGAAGCTTTTTGGGTTTTTTTCACAAAGAAATATGATGACTTGGCTTAATTTAATTTAAATGCAAAAATCAAAGCGATGAACCGTGCCTCTAAAAATATAAGAAAAACATCCACCCATATTCTGCAACTCGTTTTTGTAACTCGTATTCGACTACAGTCGTATATTGTTATTCCAGGTGTCGTACATTTAACTAAACTCGTATTAGTATTGAGAAACGCACAACACCGCATACGACTTTTCATATTTTATCGTTATTCCAAATCTCGTTTATTAGATGAAAATTGGAAAAAAACAAAGGTTCAATATAACTTTTTCACTTTTTTACCAAATATTTGTCATGGCAGAAATTATTGATTTTTACTTGACGCAGAAATTTTTTTTTTATTCTAGACAAACACCCTTGTAGACTTGTAAACCAGAATCAAGGTTTTTTAGGAAGAGGTGTTCGCTCTGATATTTTTTACTGAGATCATTATTCAAATATAAATTGTGTTGCAAATGAGCTGAGAAATAATCCGTAACGTATTATTTTATGATTTTTTGTTTGAGTTTCCATCAAACTCTTCATTGAATTTAATTTTCATTTACTTTAAGAAAACATACGCCAAATTAAAGCCAGCGTCAGAATTGCTCTATAAAATCATGTTGTTTATACCGCCTATTTGTTAAAAGACCTTCATAACTAAAGTGTTGTTGTTTCGAGATAAATGAGCTTGAAAATTACGTTTTTGTGAAAATATATGAAAAAAAACGACAGTAGAGCAACAAATATGGGTTCTTATTTGACATTGATAGTCAAAATGTGAAGCTAACCATACACGACAGAGAATGAGCCAAATGGCCACGTGCCGATCCAAAATCGATCGTGTGTGGGGTGGATCGGCCACCGGTCCATTTGGATGGCTGGGTCGAGTATGCCCAGCTTTTTTACTGCTTAGTTAAAAATCATTGTATCTGAAAGCACTAATCTTCTTCAATATAATACAGTTGGAGTTTTAGCAATAGTTTTGTTTGCTCTTGGAGAAAGCTGGTTGTGAATATTCGGGAATAAAGTAGCATATCAAGTAATTAACAATTTATTGATGACGAAAGAAGAATATAAACAGTTCAAAAATAATAATAATTAAATTTATAGATCAGTACTTCCATAATGCCAGTTAAAGTTTATTTCAAAAATAAAAGAAATTATTTTTATATTATGTATAAGATAACCTCAAATACATATACAGGGTGTCCCGGACCTGAGTGGAAGTATTTAAGGGGGTGGTTCTTGGGGTGATTTTTAATGTTTTGTTTGCATTTGAAGTCAATGTTTCAGAAACTGACCCCCCCCCCCCCCCCGGGGGGAGATACAACTTTCCCCCCATACAATTTTTTCTTAGAATAACCCCAAGAACAACCCCCTTAAAAACTTCCACTTAGGTCCGGGACACCCTGTATACCGAAAACCCGGTTTGTTCTTAATTTTTAGATACAAATACCCCAAAAACGTACAAAAACTTGAATAATGAACAAAAAAAAACTCACCCAAGGGTGTTGGAACAGGGATCAATAAAGTTGCCTCAGTCTCTACGTTATCCTGCTTCCAAGCGATCTTCATAAACTCCTTGTCTCTCAGATTAATTTCATGAGTCTTTACATGTCGCCCATCGTTATCCTTGTGGATAACAATTATGGTCGGATTTACACATCCATAAAGAAATTCTACATCATAAACAAGAAGTTCATCCATTCTGCAAAGCATTCATTTTTAAGTTGTTCGATTTATTTCATAAGGTGATTCTTCATTTTCATTTACCTTAGATTAGTTGCCTTTAATTCACTGGTATCCTTGTCCAAGGGAATGATCGTAAATAATCCCATGTACAGACACATTCCAATTACCCGAGCTTTCGGATCAATCACCGCAATCATACCTCCTTCGGTTTCCCGTCCGACCTGATCATAAACATTGCCATGTGCTTTGGTGTTGATGGTAATGTTATCGCCGAGCATTTTAATTTCAAGAATCATGACATTGTAACGCTGGGTCAGGATGAATAGCACGTCTTTTTTGCTATCCTGTTGGAAAAATGTCCATTTCAATTATTGAAAAATGAAATAAAAGAATTTTAAAAACAAACCTGTGGTCGGAAATGTCTCATAACCGTGATTTGGCCATTAATATTGACTTCTTTTAGAGGACGAAGTCCCTCGGGTGTAACCAAGTAAATGTCCAATTGATTGTTCTTAGCCACAACCAGGTTAAGATCTGCTGCCGAGGTAAAGTTGCCTGGGAAAGTGCAACAATTATATAAATTTGTATGGCTTGTTTATAAAAAAAAAGAGCACCCACTTTACAATTCACATATTTATCGATACAATTTGCATTTTTTAAAGCGCGTTGCATCCACGAGTCTCTCTGTATGTACTTACCGGTAACACAAGCTACTACAGCTGTCGGTTTTTGGGCAGTCACTACGTAATGATGAGACATCTTTGCAGGGTTTACTGCAATTTAGCGAGATATTTAAAATTAAATTAAATTGGTTCGAAACGGATTTAAGAATCGAACAAAACAAGAAGCACAGGAAAATATTTCTCGAGAAACACCAAAAAATTACGATATGCCTGCCGCGCTTCGAAAAAAAGAGTGACTGGAGTTACCATACCAAAAACCATGTCTTATTTTGTGACATTAGAATGTAGTAGATTCAGTAAAAGTCGCATTATGTTGGCGTTCATAAATGCAGTCCAAGGAAATAGGTCCCCTTTCACACGCGGAAACTGAGCTCCTAGCAAGACCCCTATTACACGATGATTCCTTGCGTCTAACTCCTCAAAACTCAATTGGGGCGAAGGTGAAATCAGATGTTTTTTCTCCTTGGCATTCATGAAAATTCAAAAAGAGATACAAGGAATCATCGTGTGATAAGAGTCCAACTTTCATCTCAATGGTGAGAAGGGCAGGAGGAAAGAGAAGTGAATAAAATCTCCCCGGTCGAGGATTTCGAGACCAATTCAGAATGTGCACCGGACGTCAGAATAAAATTACCAAAGAAGAAACCAACGAAAAAAAGTTGTGAACTTAGAAGCACAAACAAGAATATAACAAAATTAGTGAACCTAATAAAAAGTAAACAAATTCGCGGGGCTAAGCAATTTCCATGTTAAGAGCAACAACAACTAAGCCCCTTCGGGCTTATGCTATGTTTCCCCCAAAGGATTATCTCAGTTCAGATTTAATTAATCTATTTGGTGTTTCAATTTCAATTTATTTAAAAACCATTGTACAAGTAAGACGTAGTCTTTTATAGTACTTAACAATACGGATAATGATAGCAATGTATTAAACTTAAAATTAATCTAAAATAAAATATTAACATATAATTTTAGTATTATTATTATTATTATTTACATAATATTTTATAATATATATATATGTTTTTTTTATCTAATTTATTTGTTTATTTTTCTGTTTAATTATTTAATTATTTAACCTGTTTAAATTTATATTTTAATAATTTTGAAATTTTAAATTTACTTTTTCATAAGTTTAGCGAAAATAAGAAAAGATTGTAACTTTAAAGTTTGCTTCACCAATTATTCTCTTAATAGTAGGAGGAAGAGAGTTCCATAGCTTGGTTGCATGGACAATGAAGAGCCGTGAAGAATTCAAGTAGTTGAAAGTCGGTGCTAAGAGATTAGTAGTTCTAAGAGATTGGGCAAATTTAAATTTATCATAAATGTATAGCGGTGCTTTATTTTGTATAATTTTCTGCAAGAATATACAGCATTTAGCATCTAGATACTGCTGTAGCGATCATCCAAGGACCAGTTGATGATAATGTGAGATGTGTTGGTGTCTTGGGAGACCATACACGTATCTTATCATGTCGTTAAAAGCCACAAGGACTTTATGTTGAGAATGTGAGTCAGGCTTACAATAAACCACATTAGCATAGTAGATTAAAGACACTAGTAAGGTTTTTATAAGTCTTAGTTTTGTATTAACTGGAGTTATGGCTGAAAATGGCCAAAGTCTACGTAGTCCAGAGTAGATTCTTCCGACTATGAAATGTACGTGATTTTCGGCTGAAAGTGACCGATTGATTTTAAAACCAAGACTGGCAACACATTCCACAAACTGAAGCTGGAGTTGGGAGAGCAAAACTGGGGGCAAGAGAGAGGTGTCAATGAGCTGTTTGGATATTGCAATAAGTTGAGACTTTACCGGGTTTAATGTAAGTCCATTTTCAATGGACCAGTTGGAAATTGCCATATCTTAATTCATCCCACATAAGATCTTCCTGTAGACCAATCGGCTGGGACAAGTAAATCTGTACATCATCTGCATATAGATGCAGCGATACATTTGAACAAACATTAGAGAGGTCGTTTATAAATATGCAGAATAATAAAGGCCCTAAAATAGAATCTTGTGGTACACCCCATATGCAGATTCAAATACTGTGATTCTACTTGAGCAATCTTGACCTTTTGACGCATAGCTCTCTCATGAAAGCCAAAATGAAAATTTTTGGCAAAGAATTTCGTGGCTAAGCATTAAAATGTTTGTTTGTAGTTCCTTGCAAGTTCGCTTGACCTTTTCTAGATTAATATCTCAGTCATATTCGATAAGGTTGACCCACCCACAGCCAAAGAGTCATTATAGCCTTTATAGTTTGCACCACCAAAAACTGGTTTCTCCTTGTTTCTTATTTTTTGTTTCCTCGCTTCGGTGTTGAACTGGTCATCTCCACAGGATGTTTGACTGGCTAATTGCTAAAGCCAGGTACGCAGTTCAAGCTAAACTAAATTTTATCTCTACAATTCTTATCTCTACAATTGTTTTTTAAGAGCCAAGATAAATTTTGAAGTTGGAGAGATAAATCGAAATGTCAACCAGTGAAAACAGCTGATTTCTTCATTCATTTTCCGCAAGTTTCTACAATATTATTCTGATAAAAATTCTGGAAAATGGACACGAAACAAATCGAGGAAATAATAATTGTGTGTGCTACCGTGGTAGTTAATGCAATTGCTAGCAGGAAAATATCTAAACAACCTTCCTTCCGGGTAAACCCCTACCTGAAGGAAAGAAAAAACAAAGGGCGCTTCGCAAAGGATGTAAGAAAAGAATTTTATATTGTTGTTCATTTTCAATATATTTTATTATTTGCTATTTAGTTTCAGGACATGATGAAAAATGTTCCAGTTTTCAAAGAGAACTTTCATATGACACCGGAATCCTTTGGTCAAATTTTCAAAATGGTGGAACCATTACTGCGGGCGAAAAAAAATACAAGACCTTCGGATCACATATCACCGCTGGAAAAGTTTGCGGTAGCTTTAGAGTACGTTTATAAGTTATTAATCTGAAGAAAACAAACCTTATTATGTGTATATCAAAATTACTCGTTTAGGTACTTGGCAAGTGGAACCATCCAACGGCATGTGGCAGCAGTGTACCGAATCAGCAAGCAACATTTCGGGACCATTTTGGACAATGTTTGCTCTGCCATTTGCGAAGTGTTGAGAAGTGAAATCCCTGATTTGGATTCGACAGGATTCATTCGTATCGCAAATGAATTCAATGCCTTTTGGAACTTGCCAAACTGCGTTGGGGCAAAAGACGGCAAGCATGTTGCAATTAAGTGTCCCTCAAATGCTGGAAGTTTATTTTACAACTACAAAGTAAGCATCCTATTATTATACTAATAGCAAAGATTCGAAAGAACATTTTTTTTTTATTAAGGGCTTTCACAGCATCGTGTTGATGGCTATAGCTGATGCAAATTGTAAATTTATTCATATTGATGTGGGGGCATATGGCAGTGAGGGAGATGCAAATGTTTTCGCTTCAACAAAAATTGGAAAACGTATTTTGCAAGACCAGCTGAAACTACCTCCAGATATGCAAGTTGGAACGGAGAAGCTTCAATACTTCTTCGTTGCAGATGATGCGTTCCCTCTTACAAAACGAATAATAAAACCATATGCCCCTAGAAAGCCAAAAAAGTTGGAGGATGATGAGCGAGTTGCAAATTATCGCATAAGCAGAGCTAGGCGTTGTGTCGAAAATAATTTTGGCATTATGTGCTCAAAGTTCATTTGCCTTGCTAGGACTATGTTCTGCAATCCGGACAGGGCTCAAAAAATAGTCAGTGCTTGTTGTTATTTACATAACTACCTGATTCGAACAAGCAGACCATCTTACTGTCCTGCAAATTACTCAGACTATTATGATGATAGTGGCGTCCTTGTAATGGGAGACTGGAGAAAAAAGATTTCTGGTGATTCCTTATCACAGTCGAAATTTCAACCGGTTGTTGGGAGACCGAACGATTTTGGAAAGCACGTTCGAGACAAATTGAAGAATTTTGTCAACTCTCCGTGTGGGTCTATCCCTTGGCAAAATGAAGCTGCTTTCGTCCATGGTAATAGATATCTGTTTTAATAACTTAATTACTTTTTAAAATTACCTTCTTCCAGACCCACTTCAGTAGTAACTCCTCAACTTAGTTCGCAACTTAGATGTCAATTAGTGGAACCTGATCGATTTTGGTAAGAATAACTAAGAAATGTATAACCGAAAAACTCAAATATAATTATCATTCTTTCACAGAATAATACCAAAAGTCATTGACCTATTATATATGGACTGCTAGTCGAGTTTCATTTCCATACAAAAGTTTTATTAAAAGGAGCTCATATCTTCTATGCTTCATAACTGCTTATTGGAGCAAAGTGGCAAAAATAGTAACTATTCTCAATGCCATCTCTTGCTACTTAGCCTCAGCAAGCTTTTTTTGCCATAGAAACTAAGGCCATCTATTAATATTATTTATAAAAAAACAGAGCCACCTCTTTTAATTTTATCATATTTTTTGACTTCTGACGTTTAAATGAAATTTTTTTCTATTTAATTACTAAATTGCGTCGGTTTGTTAATTGTGTTTTTATTTCCCAACATCCTAGGGGATTCGAGAAGAATAGCTGAGAAACGTTTTTTAAGTCTCTAAAGGCAACTTGAAAAATCTCCTGAGATTAAGAAGCAGTATGCATCGTTCATGCAAGAATATGAATCGATGGGACACATGGAAGCTGTCCCAATGGATGAGGTCTTGGATGTTCGGTATTACATGCCTCATCATTTCGTTTTGCGCCCTGACAGTTCGTCGACTAAATTAAGGGTTGTCTTCGATGCATCTTGTCGAACATCGTCAAACGTTTCATTGAACGAAATTTTGATGGTGGGTACGACTATACAAAAGGATTTGTTTACCATCTCGCTTCGATTTCGCTCACACAAAATAGCTTTGACTGCAGACATTCCTAAGATGTATAGGCAAATTTTTGTTCGGTCTTCGGATACCAATTTCCAAGGTATTTTGTGGCGGGAAAATTCATCCCAACAAATCCGCACTTATCGACTGTCAACTGTGACATATGGCACCTCGTCCGCACCCTACCATGCCACTCGTTGCTTATTGTATTTAGCCGAAAAACATCAGAACGAGTTTCCACTTGGTGCAGCAGTAGTCAAAAACGATTTTTACATCGATGATCTAATTTCTGGAGCCGACAATCTGGAAGAAGCAGAAAGAATTCGTCTCGAGGTCGAATCAGTTTTGAATAGTGCTGGACTGCAGTTGAAAAAATGGTACTCGAACGATTCAAGGCTAATGGACAAAATTCCTGCTACTGATCATGAAACGCCGTTGAGGATAAATGACAATGATGTAATCAAGGCTCTTGGTATCATATGGCAGCCCTCAACCGATGAACTGCAATTTGTCAATCCTTTGGAAAACGTTCAAAGCTCCAATCGAATCACGAAAAGAACTATTTTTTTTTGCAGATGTTGCCCGCTTATTTGACCCTTTAGGGTTGGTAAATCCAGTCATCGTTATCGGCAAGATGTTTCTGCAGCGGCTATGGATAGCAAAGGTTGAATGGGATGAAGAAATCGCTGATGATCTGAAAGAAGAATGGGTTAAATATCGATCCCACCTTTGCGAACTTTCAAAGATACGAGTTCCGAGATACGTGTTTGCACAAGATCTTGTCCGTTGCGAACTGCATGGGTTCTCGGACGCATCTCTCAAGGCCTTTGGATGTTGCATTTACGTTCGTGTCGAAGATTCTGTTGGAAATACATCAGTTCATTTGTTGAGTGCAAAATCCAAAGTGGCACCTGTTTCAACTCAAAGTTTGCCAAGACTTGAACTATGTGCTGCTCTACTTTTGTCCAAACTTCTTCAGCGTGTTCTTGAATCCTTTGACATAAGGTTTGACCAAATCTTCCTGTGGACGGATTCGGAAATCGTTTTGGACTGGCTTGCAGATCATCCCTCTTCTTGGAATACATTCGTCGCCAATCGGGTGGCCATGATTCAGAAGCTGACAGCAAAGGGTATTTGGAGACATGTCAACACGAAGTTTAATCCAGCCGACATAGTTTCTCGTGGCTCGCTCGTCGCAGATTTGATGGATTCGTTCTGGTTCACCGGTCCTGATTTCTTGTGCCACCATCCAAACCAATGGCCTGCAATAACGAAACGCACGAAAAAGAATACTTTGGAAAGGCGAAAACCAAGTACAGTTTTGTTGGGAGCACTAAATAATCCAGTTTTTGATGGAAGATTCGAAGACATCGTCGAAAGCCACAAATATGTCAACAACTACAAAAAATTAATAAGAATCTTTGCTTACTGCCATCGGTTTATCGAGAACATCAAACGAGACCTTAAAAAGCAGGAACCTGTGTTGGATGAAATAAGATCTGAGGAATATGACTTTGCTTTGTTGAGAATCCTATTCGTCGTTCAGCAGAGTACATTCAAAGATGACATCGTAAATTTGCAATCAGGTAACATGTGCGTCGGTCCAAAGAGTCGTATCAGGAAGTTAAATTCATACATGCAATTCGACTCTTTAGTTCCACTTGTTCGTGTTGGTGGACGACTGGAACAATCAGAGCTGCCGTACGATGCTAAACATCCCATTTTACTGCCGAAATCTCATCCATTTGTTGAATGCTTCATGAACTTCCTTCATTTCAAACATCGCCACGCAGGAGCCCAAGCATTGGTATCGATTGCTAGGCAACAATTTTGGATCATCGATGCTCGAAGCTTGGCAACGAAAGTGGTACACAATTGCCTGAGGTGTTTCCGAATGCGGCCAAAGTTACGAGAGCAAATTATGAGTGATCTTCCCTCGTCAAGAGTATGCAGTACCAGGCCATTTCTTGTTTCTGGCGTCGACTTTTGCGGCCCTTTTCCAACGACAGTGAAAACTAGAGGTTGTCGGACCACAAAATCGTACATGGCTGTATTTGTATGCTTTTCTACAAAGGCAGTCCATTTGGAGATTGTTTCCGACCTGACGACAAATGGATTTATGGCAGCTCTGCGAAGGTTCATCGCTCGTCGTGGTATTTGTCGTTATCTCTACTGCGACAATGCGACAAATTTTGTGGGAGCTCGGAACGAGCTGGCAGATTTGAAGAAACAATTCTACAACCAAGTTACTCAATCGTCGATTCTAAGTGCTTGTGCAGAGGACAACATCGAGTTCCACCATATTCCGCCCCGTTCACCCCATTTCGGTGGGTTATGGGAATCGGCTGTCAAGTCAGCGAAAAGTCTTCTAATCAGATCCTGCAATCCATTTTCGCTAACTTTCGAAGAACTGACCACTGTCGCAGCAGAAATTGAAGCCATTTTAAACTCTCGGCCATTGACACCACTTACTTCAGATCCAAGCGACGAGCAAGTTTTGACTCCGGGACACTTTATTATTGGTAGTCCACTGACATCGTTTGAGGAACCCGACATCACCAACATCTCGTCTTAACAGATGGCAACAATTAACTTCCATTCGTCAACATTTTTGGAAGCGATGGTCTCGCGAGTATGTTTCACAGCTCCAGTACCGTCACAAGTGGAATTCGACATCAGCTGATATTCAACCTGGCACAATGGTTCTTGTGGCCGACGACAACTTGCCTCCGTTAAAATGGTTACTAGGACGCATTGTTGATACCATCCGAGGCAAAGATGGCCATGTTCGAGTAACCTCAATCAAAACTAAATCTGGTATAATAACAAGAGCTGTCCACAAGGTGGCACCACTTCCATTCGAATGCAGTACTTAAAGAATCCGTGATCCTTTCAGAGGGGGCGGGATGTTCAATCTCATTTTGATAATAAGGGTATTCATGCAACAGCGTAAACTCGTCGTAATCATCGTAAAGTTTTAAACTTCGTGAATATGTCAAATTTCCCATACAAATTGTGACAGAATTACGAAGTTTAAAAGTTTATAATGTTTACGACGACTTTACGCTGTTGAATGAATACCCTTAATATTTTTATTTTTTATACAATTTTAAATGCTTTTCTCATTTTATCTTAATTTATTATAATTTTGTATTAACCTTAATTTAATACCTTTGATTCAATCGGTTTTAATACTATTGTCTAGTACTTTTAAATACAAAAAAAAAACTACAGTCCACTTACTTTTATCAAGAAGTCTATATAGATCGAACCATTATAAAAGAAACACGAATCTGAACCATCGTTCGGAGTCAAATAAAGTGAAATCTAAAATAAAATTTCGTGTTTAGTGTTTTATTTAATTTTCGAGACTCAACAGCCTTTATAGTTTGCACCACCAAAAACTGGTTTCTCCTTGTTTCTTATTTTTTGTTTCCTCGCTTCGGTGTTGAACTGGTCACCTCCACAGGATGTTTGACTCTTGACTGGCTAATAGATTATTAAAAATTCGAATTGCCAATGTGCTCTGGTGGCAGAGGATTCAATGTACGCGTATTTCTCGACCTTGTTTCTTTTGGTGGCGATTTTCCCAAAGATTCTTCGACTTCGACTTTCATCTTTGAAATTTCCTGGAGTGTCTTTTTTGGCCGGTGTTTCTCTGGCGTTGAAAGAAAATACAAACATTTGCACCAAAACGTCAGACGTCAAACAATAAAGTTAAATTAAAGCAGATGGCCCTGTTTTTTTTATAAGAAATACCAATAGATGTCCCTACTTTGGCTAAAAATACTTCTTCAGGCCAAGTGCAAAAAGATGGCCTTAAGAAAAATTTCTTTTTTTGCCACTTTTAGGCCAAAACGCTTATATCGTAATTCAAATAAAGAACTGCTTCCATTGAAACATTTGTATGAAAATGGGTATCGACTAGCAGTCCATATCTAGTATGTCTATGGTAAAAATGATCAAACTTGGGTGGTTGTCAAACAATGTTTGGCTAGATGTTGTTCCATGTAAACCCTTAATGGATTTTGACAGAAAATTGTAAAATTTGCCAAAAATTTTAAGCTTACCAAACACACCTATGAAGTGACACTTTATTTGGTTTACCTGTATTGTTTACTACTTTTTTATTTATCATTTAATTTGGATAATAAATTAAATATGCAAAGCCAAAGAGTTTTCCGGTTTATTAAACTCAGATCGATTAATAAATTCTCAAAAAGATTAATTTCAAATGAAGCCCGGCGTGTTGTCGTAACCGGCCTTGGGGCAGTGACACCACTAGGAACAAATGTCAGCGACTCTTGGCAAAGAATCCTCAAGGGAGAAGCAGCTATATCAAATTTAGGAGAAGCCTACAAAGGAATTCCTTGTCAAGTTGCAGCACAAATCAACAAAGATGACTTGCAACTGGAAAAATCTTTCTCTAAAAGTGATCTGAAGATTATGAGCCCAGCCACAATACTATCTGTTCTCGCTGCCCAAGAAGCGCTTGCGCATGCAAAACTAAATGATGTGACCGACGAAGATGAGAAGAATAGAACCGGTGTTTGTGTTGGAATGGGCATGTTTGACCTACCAGAAGTTTACAATTCTCATGCATCACTCACGAAGGGATACAATCGAGTAAGTCCTTATTTCATTCCCAGACTCTTACCCAGTATGGCATGTGGTCACATTAGCATGCGATTTGGTCTACGCGGCCCCAATCATTCTGTATCCACAGCTTGTGCCACGGGGGCACATGCCATTGGAGACGCTTTCCGATTTATAAAATATGGAGATGCAGATGTCATGGTAGCTGGCAGTGGAGAATCCTGCATAGATCCTCTTGCAATAGCTGGATTTTGTCGCCTAAGAGCACTTTGTACATCGTTCAATGACGATCCAAACCATGCTTCTAGGCCATTCGACGATAAAAGAGACGGTTTCGTTATGGGTGAAGGTGCTGCTATATTGATATTAGAAGAACTTGAACATGCAAAAGCAAGAAATGCCACTATCTTAGCCGAGATACTTGGCTATGGTTTGTCAGGTGATGCATATCACATTACATCACCTAGTGAAGATGGTACTGGAGCTTATCTTGCCATGACACGAGCAATGGAAGATGCTAGAATTGATCCCAGGCTTGTTGGTTATATCAATGCACATGCGACTTCAACTCCAACGGGAGACAAAATAGAAGCAAGAGCAATTAATAGGGCTTTCAAAGAACACACTAAAAATATTGGAGTCTCCTCAACCAAAGGAGCTCATGGTCATCTACTAGGCGCGTCTGGTAATCTTGAAGGACTCTTTGTTGTTAAAGCATGTGAAACTGGAATACTACCTCCGTCCATAAATGTAGATAAAGTTGGTGAGGGCATCGATTTGAAAATCGTCACCAAATCAGAAAAATGGAATTCCGAAAGAAGAATTGCTCTAAAAAATTCATTTGGATTCGGAGGCACTAATGCATGCCTTTGTATATCTAGCTTTGTATCATAAAATATAGTTTTGTCTCTACTGTTTTGAGAATGTTGTTTTGTTAAGAAATAAAAATGTTTATAAAATAAAATACTTTCTAAAGTTTAACAATTACACTAATATTTCTATAAAAATTGTATTTCACTTGTTAGGATAAATTTGTACGCTTTGGCATGCAAACGTTCATAAATGCATCCAACCGATATTACTTTCAGTGTCAAGTAAGTGTAAATCATACCAACCTGTACATTATATAACCTGAGCTTTTATTTGCTTGCCACTTTTATATTCAGCCTTATTGTGAGTTTCACGTGAACAACATTCCACGCTGCAAAATTGACATTTCACTTTTCGCGTATTGTGAGTTTCACCCGAAAAACGAAAATTCCCCTCATTTCGGGCGAAATGTTTCCTAATTAAGAGCTAAAATTGTATGGAAAAGTAGTGAATTATTCTTGGCACCTATTTCTTCTCAAATTTCGGTATGCAGTGTAGCCTGCAATGGTCGACTTTAAAAAAAAAAAATGCTATTTTTAAAGTTTCAGAAAGGACATATCTGGTCCATTGCATTTCTGTCATAGGGTCTTTTAATTTGACTATTACGCCACCGTTCTTCCTCACTTCTGTCAATGAGCATCAGCACATAGTATACTCATTTAGTTCAGTAAACTTTCATTTTACTGTATGTACTCGTAGCATTAGTTAAATCTTGAAGAAGCCCTACGCCAGTGCCATGACTGGGATTTTTTCATTCTTGAATTCAACGAATTATTATTTTAAGAAAGTTTTCTCCTCCAGCGGGAAAAATCTTTTCATCTTCAATAACTATTTACCAATTTTGTTTGTAATGTGAAAGAGAAAGAATCATCACATACGGCCCTATGGTTAATTTTCGGAATACACTATTTTTAATTACACTCTTGACTGTAGAAATACTGGCACTGAACCTAGCTTGTTTCAGCCATTTAAACCGACAAATTGGACGCAACCCTCAGCAGGTTTGTTGCATCCTTTCTAATCGACATTATTCTCTTTGCTTATTTCTCATATAATTAGAGATCAAAGAAGAAATTCTGTTAATTTTGTTCGAAAGGAGATGGCCAAAAATGTATGGACAAAAAACCCAGAATCGACAAGAACGAAATATAAGCCAATAGTTACCCTATAATAAGCAATTGACATCACCAATGGGGCAACCCCAAAATCCATATTGTATAGGAGCTATGAGCCAATCAATAAGACAAGTTTTACAAAAATCCCAGTCATGTTGTTTTTGTTTTGTATAGAAGATAGCTGTTAAAATGGAATGAAAGGAGTTTTGTGTGAGATATCAAAGATTTTTTCGTTCACACTTTGTAGTTTTTATCCATTTTAACAAAAACAAAAGAAGATGGTAGTTTTCCAAAGAAAAAAAATGGTGTCCAGAATGCAAAAACCCAGAGAGCAAGCTAGCAAAATCCAAAAACTAACAAAGCTTACAGAATAAAATGAAAACACACCAAAACGCAAAATTCAACAAATAACATCCTAAAAATAATAAATAAATACCTAACCTACTAAGACTATAATTATTTTTTGCTACTGTTCATTCATATGTAGCTACAAACGAGTAGAAAAAAGTATGTATTTAGCTATTGCTTATAATAACCGTTTTGTGTTGTAGGTATTTTGTTTTAGTTGTATGGATTATTTAACAATACATATCAACCATACTTTTCCATTATCTCTCACAAGCTATTCATAAAATAATATTTACAACGGATTGTTCACTAATTATATTCAAGTTCTTTATCTCTAAATATAAACGATCCATGATGGTTTTTCGATCTAACGATAACATATTTTCGATGTACCTACTCAAAACCTGCATATGATTTTTTTCTGTCGACTGTGGGTTTTTTTTTGGCCATCTCCTTTGATGTCCGTTAGTCCTTGATGATGAAAACTATACATTCGAGCGCACTCAACCGCGCCAAGAGCTTTTTCTCTACCCATTCTCCACTTTTTCTCAATTTTTTTGTGTGATGTCAAAGAAACCACGATAGAAAACCCAGCTTTTAAAGGTCTGACCTTCCACTATTTCAAAGTAAAAGTTATAATAAAGGCGATGTACCTATTCAAATGAACGGAAAAAAGGGCAAAGATTTCCACATTAATTTAAAGAAATCAAAATAAAACGTGAAATGAAGGTTTGTTTAAGATTGTTGGTTTTCTAATTCACTCCTAAATTTAATGCCTTCTGTAATGCCATTTAGTCACCCTAGTTCGGAGTTGTAACAGTTATTCGTACTCGAAAATTTTGTACCTATTCAACTGAACGGGAGTGTATATTATTTATCTAATAAATAGTCTTAAATACATTTTATGATACCATTTTCTCAAAAAGTATACGATCGATTTGGATAAATTTTATATGTGGGCTCATTTTATACTGCCAATCACTGTGCACATTCAAAAATATTAAATTAGAAAAAAAAATATTTTTACTTCTACTTTGAGTGGTGTCCAATTTCCACATAGGGGGCGCGACTAGTGGGTAATAAATATGCCGGATATGTATATTTACTTCAACTTAAGATTTCTCGGAGAAAAGATATTTCGGAAAGATTTAAACAGATATTAAAAGAAACTTTTAAAAACTGTAACAAATTTTGTTGAAATAAATTACCTCGGAAAAACTAACAACTTTTTTTTCAAACGGGGATATCTCGAAAACGTGACTTGAAACAATATTTCTTTCAGCACACCAAGAACCTTTGGAAAATTGTATTTACGTTTCTGTGACAAAAACCTTGCTGACCAATGTTATTAATAAAAACACTGACCTCTAATAGCGCATATTTTTTAGTTTCACACTCAAAGCTTTATTCACTGAACCAAATTTAAATCTGGGGCCCAACTATGTAACTCGATTCTACAATGAAAACGTTCGAATTCGCCAACTTTCGAATGAATTCGAAAGTAGAATAAAGTTACATAGTAGGGCCCCTGTATTTTTCGTTCGCTCGCAAATCTCAACAAGTATGTATTGTATACATAGTACATAGAATAGTGCACTTAAAATATGAAAATTAAATAAAAATTTATACAAAATACCTGCTCCAACCTACTTTAAGCAAGTGCTGTTTTATTCATACTACCAAATAAGCAATGATAAGTGTGTTGTTATATATTTTTGGAATAAGAAATACGTTACGTATACGCCACAGTGAACACCTAATAATAGCCTAAAATAAAAGACGGCTTTTTGACGCAGATAAATTAGAATTCTTAAAGAATTTCGTCAAAACGACCTTCTTATAAACTTAAAATTCCTCCAGATTAGCTTTCATATAATGTTTCGTTCTCACGTGCTTTAGCGCAGTAGTCCAACTACGAAGAGACTCGAGGCCCACTGAAATGACTTCGACTTTGTCGGGGCCCTCTCCCTCTTTGCGCACTAGTTAAAGCTTATTATTTAAAGCTCTTTAGTTTTCAGGCGTTAAAAAGCAAGGCCGATGTAGCCCTCCTCTGGATAAATACGTATGCTATTTTTTGCAGATAAACCGGTAAGAAACTTCGGCAACCATTAACTTATGAGAACGATGACAGACCAACAATGTTATCCTGAACCAAGGTACCTTAGAGCCTGAGTGCCTATCCTAGAAAGAGCGGCGGATAACTTTCAATGGCGGATTTGTAGTTTCTTATTCTTAAAAGCGATTCGCTTTACATTTAACCTCATATGTTTCCTTGAAATTCCGAATGTTTCGCATTGGTCTCGGAGAGCCTTAACACTGTGATATCAGAATGTATCATTAAAATTGGTTCTTTATTCTTTCACTTTTTGGAATATTTATTGAAGGCTTTCGTTGTGGTTTCCGTGGTAGGCCCAGAAAATCCGAGACGGCTTCCCTGGCGGTTTCTTGATCCAAAAGAAAAATAAGTATTTAATTTCATTCACGCCTAAAATCAATTTTTAATGCAGACAATTTAATAGTGTTGCATTTAACGACCCACCGTTAATGGACGACTACGCGCTAGTTATGTACGTTGTTGTTCTTTCCCTATTTTGAACTGTTATCATTTCTGATTTTGACGACAAAGAAGCAATAAAGAACACAAGAAAAAAAAATACTCCATTGCACATTTGTAAAGTGTCTTAATCTTTATTTGGAAAACTTCGTAAAAATTTACACGAAATAAAATATTATGTTATGTATATTTAATTGTTTTTTGTTTTTTAAATATTATATTCTCATTTAATTTTTCATGCTTATGCTTAACTGTGTGAACACAAGTTCGAAATAAATAAAATTATTATTTCATCCACAAAATAAGTGTGTGTTTTTCTAGACGTGAGTTTTTTTTTTTCTTCATGTGTATATTTTACAATTTTTAATAATATAATTAAGAGCTTAAAAATATATTTTGTAATAATAATATAATATATACTAAGTTTTTTATTACATCTACTCTAAAACAACTACACTTATAAAACACTATAAATATTTATAAATTTGTTTTTGCATGTTTATATCTGTGTGTGTGTTTAATTTTTTTTAATTTTCATTATTGCTAAACAACTTTCAAAATGTATCCCACCCTTATCGCTTTGAAGCATTGAAATAATAATATTGATAGTGACTAATTACATAAACATATACATATTTATATATTTATTTAAATTAAAAAGGCTTTTTTTTTGTTTTTTTTTTTTTATATTTAACTATTATGTATTATTAAAAAACACCAATAGAAATTCATATTTTTTTCAGAAAAAGAAATTGTACGAATTCACCTACGTATTTTTGGGTACTTTGTTTATTTTTTTTTAACTGGGAAAAGTTTTTATTTAACTTTGTGTGTTTATGACTGTGTTTTTTTTAAAGACTTTCAAATCTTTATACGTATTCTAAAATTTGCAGATAGCTTCACTGTTAAACAACTGATTTAATGCATACATGCGTTAGAAGGTAATATATTTTACATTCATATAATTATACTTGTAATTTAAATGTTTTTTTAATATAATTTAATCACATTAAAAGAGGAAGTTTCCAAGTTAATTTCTTAGTACAAAAATATTTTGTCAAAGATTTTTATTTAAATTTATTTTCAAAGTGTATGAAAGTGAGAAAGAGGATGTAAAAAAAAAACACAAGTGTTGGGATTTTTTTTTTAATAGTCGCAAACAAAAATATTTTTTATTATTTTAATTGACAAGAGATATTTTTATTTTAATTAAACAATATTGCAATAAATTAAGTGACGAACAAAAAGTAATAAATCGTTAAAATAGGATACAAGTTTCTAGAGATTATGTCCCAAATTACTTTTGAAGTAAATAGACAGGGGTACATTTTAAATTGCATCTAGTTGAAAATTATTGTTTTTTTTTTAACAAACGTAAATGGAATAATTTTTGAGAAATCTCAACATTGTTATTTAATGTTTTATTTTGTTTTTTTTTTTCTTTTTTTACATACATATATGACTATGGCAGAAAAAAAAACTAAGTTTGTTGATATTTTATAATTAAATACGTTAATTGTGGCGCTTCCAAACATCACTGTTTTGTTTCTACAATTTGCAGAATTTAGCAGGAGATGGCTTGAATAAAAAAAAAACTAACTTTTATGAATTGCTACTTTCACTCTCAAAAATTAACTCGGATGGAGTTCATGCAAGAGTTATAATTTTGATTGAGGGCATAAAACAATAGTTATGGTTATACTTTTTTAATTAAGAAGCGCATCCATTGTATACGGATAGGGCTGTTGATGCTCTGTCGATATAGGTCAGTCTAGTATCACAACCTGTGGATCAATTGGTCTGGGTACCATTGGTTTGATGGGTAGGTTTCGCCATGGTTTACGGGCAGCTCGTCGAAGCTCCACTACGGATAACACTTTTCTAGCTTTTCTGTTAATGTGAAGAAGATTTAAATAAATACAAATACATGAGAAATGTTTTTTTTTTAGTAACGATACACACACAAATATATTTTTATATAAAAATGACAAATAATTCCAAAAGCCAATATGGCTGGCTTAAAAAGAATATATCATCAAGTTAAAAGTGTTTAGAGTAAGGACAGTTACGATTTTTTGTATTTTATACATGCACAAAAGCTGACCGGTCTCGGCTTCCCTCGGGTACACAAGTTTCTTAAAAAGATAACAATAATAAATAAATTGAACAGTATAAATTATCAGCCTTATTATTTGCGCCCGGAAATATTTAACCCGAAAAATTTTTGTTCGCCCGGTATAGGTTGCGGTCGAAGTTCTCTTGCGCGAAAAGCATTTATTTCGTTCGCTGCCAAAAATAAAGGAATATTTTAACTCTTAATTACAATACAATTCGCCAAAAATTTTCGAACATTAAACATTTTTCTGCTGAAACTCACAAAAGGCGAAAAGTTAAATTTCAAATTTTCCGGGTGGAATGTTGTTTGGGGGAAACTCATAATAAGGCTGTATATGTTGGGCGGTTTAATATGTATGTTTTTTTGTACGCATTTCCTCGTTCAAAACAAAGTGGCCAAAAGAAACTCCATCACCGGCCTCTTCCATGAATAGTAGTTAGCATTGTATTCCTATATCCTATTAGTTCATGAGCCGCCATGTTAATCGCCTTTAAATAATCCACGCAACTTGTGTGCACTATTAAAGGTGTGATATCTATAACTAAACCTGACTTGTTAGCCCGTGTAGGTATTAGCTACCATTACCACCCATCACCTGCTAAAATTTGAACTATTTCACTTTCCTTTTCATAGTATGTAAATTTTCCTGATACGTAGAATGAATTTGCATCAGGATACTCAACCGCGCCAGAGCTTTTCCTCCACCCACTGTCCACTTTTTCTCAATTTTTGTGTGTCATGTCAAAGAAACCATGATATAAAACCCAAAAATAGCTTTAAAAGGTCTGACCTTCAACTAGTTCAAAGCAAAAGTGATGATGAAGGCGGTTTAACTATTCAAATGAACCAAAAAAACGGCTAAGATTTGCAAATGAATTTAAAGAAATGATAATAAAACGTAATGACGGTAATTTTAAGATTGTGTGTTTTTTATTCTAATTAAAATTCATTTAATCCGCTCAATTCATGCAAAAGCGATCGACGATAACCAATTTACTTGCATTCTTGCACAAGTGCTCAACTGTGTTGGAACATGGTCAAGAACTCGACTGCATCTATACAGATTTTTCTAAGGCTTTCGATCAACTTTCACATGACATCATCACGTTTAAGTTAAAGGTGTTTGGCTTCCCTCCTAAACTCATCAATTGGGTTTCTTCTTATCTCCATAATAGATCTTATCAGGTTAGATTTAGGAGCTCTGTCTCCAACCTTTTCTTTGCCAAATCTGGAGTTCCCCAGGGTAGTCATTTGGGCCCACTTTTTATCTTAGCTATCAACGACGTATCCCTCTATATACGTTATAGTGAAATTCTAATTTTTTTGCGGATGATATGAAAATTTTCAAAAGCGTCAAATCTGTGAGTGATCGTTTACTTTTGCAAGAAGATATAAACAGTTTTGTTATTTAGTGTAGTAAAAACGGTTTAAATCTCAACCCTATTAAATGTCAGGCGATCATTTTTTCTAAAAAAAAAGTTCCTAGTTCATTTGATTATAAAATATCGCAGATTGCGTCGTGTTGATAGTTTCAAAGACCTAGGGGTTCATTTTACTTTTAATCTTGATTTTACGAAGCATATCAATTTAATAGTCAACAAGGCAAACTCTATGTTAGGGTTTGTTAAACGATGGTCAAAGGAATGTCAGGATCCTTATGTTACCCTCGCTCTCTACAACAGTCTTGTTCGCCCTCATCTTGAATACGCATCACAGGTATGGACTCCTTTTTACGATGTCCAGAAGAATAGACTAGAAGCAGTACAGCGTTATTTTATACGTTTCGCCTTGAAAGGACTACCGTGGTCCGATCCATATAATCTTCCTCCTTACGAACACCGGATTAAGCTTCTTCAGATTCAAACTTTGGCGCAAAGGGGAATTAATAATGATATTGTATTTATTCATCAACTTTTGACGGGCGTTATTGATGCACCTGATTTATTATCTTGTACTAGCCTTAACTACCGTGGGGGAGGTCACAACACTCGTAGTCTAGAACTAATGCATAAATCTCAAAACGTACCAATTATGGAATGCATGAGCCTTTTACCCGCATGTGCAACATTCTGAATTTGAACTCTAATTTTTTTGATTTTAATATAAGTAAGAATAGACTCAAATAGTAGGGGAGCCCACTAAGGGATTTTGGGCGCCTAGGGCAGGTTGTCAGATTAGTAAAAAAAAATCGATAGCTCGAAATACTCGAGCGCGTCAGATTAAGATAGGGTAGGTTAATTACATGCTGAAAAGTGTACATTTCAATAATCTGACGATTTGAGTGTGACCTAAGGTAGTGGGAGGGTTGCAAACTTGCAAAAAAAATTGTCACCTGGACATTCTCGAGCGCGGTTGAATTTTTTTTTTATTGTGAAGCAAATAATTCTAGCATAACGGGAAAAGTATAATCTGCCGTTTTTCTCGTCCCGTTTAGGAGGTAGAGGTGATTTTCGAAAAAAAAAACGACTTAAATGGAAAAATAAATATTAAAAATCAACGACAATACTTAAAATGCAAAACAAGAACTTTTTTAAAAGCCAGAAATCTGTTCTTTAATCCTACATTTAAATTGAATTATTTGTTTAAATAGTTTTCAAACTATTTGCATTAAAACTCAATTTTTTTAGAAAAAAAAACGCAAAAATAAATTGTTTGGATCAATTTTTCTCAAAATTGTGGAATAAAAACTAAGTTTTCTTTTTGTGGTCAATGCTCGTATTAATTTTAATCGAACACAAAAAACCGGAAGCTTTTATGCCTTCTAGTTTTTAAGAAAATTGTAAATTACTGATACTACTCTTTTATGAGATTATTATATTTATCATTATGTAGCTGTTCCCATTAGTAGCTATTGACATTGGAAACAGAGAATACATTCAAAGTTATTAAATGCAAACGAAATTTGGCAAACACCGAACCTCTCACATACCCCAAATCTTATAGTGAGCCCAAGCAGGGCGGTTGCATAAATATCTTACTTTTAAAACGCAGCCGTAATGCTGGCAGTGCAAGCAAATTAAAAATATCTCTAAAAAATAGTATCAATAACTTGGAAGCTTTTAAAAACCTAGAAGACACAGAAGCTTCCGGTTTTTGTGTTGAAAAATTGATCCCAATATTTTGTTTGCGTTTTTTTATCAAAATTTTTAGTTTGTATGCGAATATTTTGAAAACTATTGACATAAATAATTTAATTTAAATGTAAGATAATAGAACGCATTTCTGGCTTTTAAAACCGTTATTGTTTTGAATTTTCAGTACTGTCGCAGATTTTTAATATTTTTTTTCCATTTGTCGTTTTTCTTGAAAATTGACTCTACCTCCTAAACGGGGCGACATAGATCCCCCCTCCCATAGTAAGAAATGCTTGTACATATTTGACTCTTCTAAAATAAAACTATTTTTAATTTTTGGCGCCCAAGTTAAACATACTCTCCTCAGTGATTGAAAAAATCCTGAATAAAAATATTTCTTCTTTTCAAATCGTCAGACTAAGAAAACCCCTCCAGATAATCGTCAGATTAAGGTTCAGCACTTGTAGGACATCGAGTTGAACCATATATATCAAATTCTGACGCGCTCGAGTATTTCAAAATGGCGATTTTTTTTTGCATTTTCAAGAAGCTGCCGCAAACTTGCGTCACATCCGAATCGTCAGTCTTTTGAATGTGAGCATCCTTGGGGGTCACTTAACATCCTCTATTAAAATCTGACGCACTCGAGTAAATCCATTTTTTTTTTTCAATTTCTACACTCCCATACAGCCACCCCCACCACGTTAACCGGCAGATTAGCATACCACCGTTATCGGAAAGATCCAGGCCATATACACTATCAATATCTGACGCGCTCGAATATATCCACGTGACTGTTTTTTTTAACATTTTTGAACACCTGTAGATGCTCCCCCCACCGATGGAACGGTATACTTTACTAACATTTTTTTCTCTCTATCATCAAATCTTCAAAATCCATTAGGTCCCAACGACGCTCGAGTAAATCCACATTTAGCATCGTGGGCTCCCCTACTAAAAGCTTCATTGAAGGCCAGTGTACCACGCTCTTAAATGTTTGTAATTGTTAATTTTTTCAATGTGATTGTATTTTTTATTTTATAATTATTATTTTTATTTTGTTTTGTAAAGCGTATGTCTTAAGTAGTTTGTTGCTTACTAACTACTAACACTACACTAAGTGATGGGCCTAATAAGCACTTAATTTGTGTTTGACAATTCTTTGGTCGCAAGATGTCTGTACTAAGCTCTCTTCGGCAAAGATCTGAGTGTAAAAAAAATTGGGAGTTATAACGGCTAATCGCTATCGAAAATTTTGAACCTATTCAAATGAACGGGAGTGTATATGATTTAATTTAATTAATTAGTTAAACCCTTGCCCTCACACAGGAATCAGAGAAATTCCGTTTTTTTTTGACGTTATAATTTTTAGGTCGATATCATTCAGTTACCCTTGAGCCTAACTTCGGACGTACTTTTGTGTACAGAGATTCTTTCTCTAGCCGCATTACACGCATGTGGAATGCTTTACCCGGTTTGACTTTTTCCTCTCATTGCGATATAGACATTCAAACCCAATTTGCATGGGTATCTCCTTTTGAATCCTCTCCAATTTTTCCAACGTTCGCACTGAGTTTTAAACATTTTAAGGGTATTCATACCCCCTTCAGTGCGCGCGAATTAGAAAAAAAGGAATCTAACCCATAAAACAGTGTTCGTGAATTTTGACTGTCGACTCTTGGTTTATATGAATATTGAATAAATGACACTGCTTGTGAATTGAAATTTGATTTCAGTTTTTAGGATTGGATTTCGTCAGTTCGTTGTATTCTTGTTAAATGGAGTTATTATTTATAATATATATTGTAATATACTAGGGTGGTCCTAATTTTTCAAATGTTTAAATTTATTCTTGATTTAAGGTAGTTATGTTATGTGTTAAATTTGACTGACATCGGATAAAGTTGACACGATCCACCACGAACTTGAATTAAGTGCGATAAAGTGAAAGGCATAGGAGTGGGGGGCCTTCCTGGACCATCCTGAGTTTTTAATGAATTTTAGGATGCTTTTTTAGTGGCAAGACAGAGATTTCGCTAGGCTGGGGAATACACACAAGAAGTGAGTTTAGCCCTCCTCCGCCTCTTCATCTTGACACCCTCTATATAATTCCGATGAGCTGATGCTCATTCTACTCATGTGGGTTCCCATTGAGTTGTCGCCCGTTAGGATACCAAGTATGAGTGATCATTGAGGCCTGCTTAGCTTGAGTAAGTATTCAGTTTTTTTCTTCGAAATATTTGGCCATAGATTCCTTGAAACCCGACAAAATGTCGATGGATGACCATCAATAATTTGCAGCTTCTAAGAAACTCTGTTGTATTCTACTTTTTTCATCTGCCATTTCGTTCCCGTGAATATCCCCATCTTAGTGTAACTGTTTTCGTTGGGTTCAGTACTCTTAACTCATTCCGACAACGTTCGACCAGTTTGGACTCCATATTAAATACCATAAGGAGTGTACAAAAATTATACTCAATTTTTTTAAACAATATTAACTGGAATGACTTGATTCATCTTTTTTTTAAATTATCTTGATTTGATCATAAGACTAGATTTGTTTTGCATTGCGCAGACAAGACATATTCATTGAAATTATTTGTTTATATAGGAGAACTTACTTGCTAGAGTCGGTGGCTCTAAAATATACATCATCTGGAGCATCCATCCAACTGATCACTTGTTTTCGGCCAGACCCTGTTCTTGACATTTGTGTGATTTTTGGTTTTCCATTTAACTGTTTTAATAACAAAAATTAAATAAAAAGTTCATAAAATATATCAAGAAATAAACTCACGTGGTGTCTAGCTAGTGGCTGTCCAGAAGCAGCCATCATTGCAGCAAATTGTTCAGGACTAGGACAATGCGATGGCATTGGATCCTTATTTGGCCGTTTTGGCGGAGGCCCTTGTATTATTGTAACTAATTTAAACAATAAATTAGGAATTAATGTTGAAAAAAATTTAAGTTAAACAAATTTTTACCATCCGCACCATTCATCTCTTCAATTGGTCGCTTACGTAATATTGCAGGTGGTATAATTGTAACATCTTTCTCAATGTCAATAACTTTATTCGGAATACGTTCATAAAGTAAGGATCCATCGGGTGCTTTTGGTGGCTTTGGAAATGCGACAAAATCAGGTTTCGGCAATTTATCTTTGGGCGTCAATATAAGCCACTCGTGAGGCCCGGGCATTGGAGATCCTAAACGATTAGCAATTTTCGTCACACTTATTCTATCCCTCTTCTTAGCTAGTAAAATGTTCTTTATATCCAAATGAGATTTCCCAATCAAACGTAAATTAACTATAAACAAATTAAGAAAATAAATTAGTGTGTACTTAGACTACAAAAAATAAATCGAACTATTTAATAATCTTACATTCATGCTTAACGAGCAGCGTATTTATTGCAAATGATGTCTGCCGGGCAGCTCTTTTAGTTTTGATAAACTTTCTACATAAAATTCGAGCAAAACGTGTCATAGGATTTGTGTGGAGATAAAAAGCAGTGCGAGTTTTCATTATGGGGCGCGGCGATCCAGAACTAATGGCAATGCCATGCGCTTGAGCATAATGTCGCGCTAAATGAGTTTTCAGTTTGAATTCTTTGCCACAGCTCACAATTGAACATCTGTAACTTGATTAGATGGTATTTGTAAGTTACTAAAAAAACAAATCGCATTTACCTGTGACACTGACGACTAGAAAGATCATTCACTTTCTCATCATCCACTATAACAGTTTCAGGGACAATAACTGGGGTGGGTGTAATGGGTCCAAGGGGTGTTGTAGCAGGTGTAGGTTGTTTCTTCTTAATCTCTGTATCACTTCCTTCGGCTAATCTCGTTGCATTTTTCAAACCTCCGTATTTCTTCCAGTAGTTGTAACAGTTTTGACATAATCGACATGTCATGTGAGATGGTCCCCAAGGATACCACTGAAACGTAAAAATTACAAATGACTTCCCTCTACTCAAACAAGTAGCATAATTGGACCCAAATTAGTATCCAAAATAGTATAAAGTTCAGGCCACTGTTTTTATAGGGATGAAAATGCGTGTATCTCCATGGTATTGGTGCGTGGAAATTAGTTACTGTTCCCCACGAACTACATTTTTCGAAAAGCGAAATAAATGACTGGTGATTTGTTTCATATCAGAAAAAATCTGTAAGCGAAGCTTAATACCAAATTGCATAGGTGAAATCCACCACATTGCAAAACGCGAATTGCTAATGATTTGAACCAGAGAGTTATTTGATCAAAGTTCTAAGCAAACGTAATTTTTTTCCGTGTGCAATATTTTCAAAAAAAAACAAGCCTTAGCTTGAGAAATTATATTAGTAGACTTTCAACTCAGCTTTTACGATGCTAAACACTTCTGATCCACCATGCCCCTCGTTTTTGCAGAAGTAATTTAAGATAGAATTTCAAATTTGCAAATAATTCATCGCCATCAACTAAAGTTAATCTAACTGCTCTTTCCTAAATAAAAAGCCTATTCTTAACATGTAACTCAAACTTATGGTTTCCATGAAACTAAACCCACAAGGAAAGATCGTTCATAACTTAAGCTCATCAAGTTTTAGCCACAGATTCCTTCACACTTCCCACTCAAGCCATCCCAAAAAAAAATATACTTTTAAAATACTTGGACATCCCACAAATTCTACCCAATAAAATGGAATAGCAATGCATTAACGCACTTTTGTTGAATTGATTATTTATTTTAAAAAGAACATTACTTCTATCTATGCTTTCCCTGCGTTAAACGCAACATTTAAACGTTACACCTCTTTGTTGCGAGGCGTAACTGGAGTTTATCTTATGAAATTTCAATAAGAAAAACTCCAGTTTTGCCTAGCGACAACTTAAACAATGTCTATAAATATGCCAAATTTTCTCTGCCGAATTCCAGGGGCTGAGGAATGACAGGCACTTTTTCATGATTAAATATAACAAATTTCAAATAAGTGTAACAAATTGGCTATCAAATGAATGAATATAATACTCCCTTAATACTAATGAAGAAGTTGCTGTTCTTGAAAGAGGAATGTCTCGATTCTTTCAACTGAATATAAAGTACCATGGTAAGATCTATTCATAAATCTGTAAGAGACAAAAAAAAAATTACTGAAATAAATCAGCCAAGTAGAAGACTTAGCATTAAGGATTGGACTTGTTGAATTATTGATTCAAAATAGCTTTTTATGGCCTTTAGTCCTATAAATTGGCGTTTCGTTCGGCTTACTCACCTGAACTCATCAGTGACATAGTGAGGGCTTTGTCATACGCAATTTATATTAAGTTCAGTTCAACTTACATGAATTTTTCAACGAAAATCCACTGCAAACTATATCCAACAAGATTAGAATTCCTAATCATTAAGCTGGAAGTTTTTTTGCCCTGGGCCAGGCATAGTTTCTATATAAGAAGGTTTTATAATACAAATTCTATATACTACTGAAATAAATCAGCCAAGTAGAAGACTTAGCATTAAGGATTGGACTTGTTGAATTATTGATTCAAAATAGCTTTTTATGGCCTTTAGTCCTATAAATTGGTAAAAAAAAATTAAACTTTGCTCCATAGCTTTTAAGGAATCTAAAGCGCTATTCAGAAGAGTAATGAAATCAAGTAAGGCTAAATGTTTTTTTTTAGAAAGTTTACTTCATCAATTAATCGCAACAATCCAACGAAGTTTGGAACCATAAATCGCAACACTTCACCTATCAAAATTTGGAATACAATTCGGTGCTTTACCGGAAATTCTATTTAAATTAATCTTTCTGGTTTTATTTAAGTTAACAAACCTGGATTTAGTCACAAATGTTGCCCTTAAAAAAAGAAGAAAAGAAACATACCTGAGCTGACGCAACACTTGAGCATGATTCACATGGTTTCCCATTATTAGACAAATCAGTCCCACCATTAGTTGTGGTTCCATTGAAAATTCCACCTTTGACAGGGTTCATCGCCGGATTACTTTTTGTATACTGTGGAATGTAAACCTGCTTGAGCTTTAATTCGGCTTCAACAGCTTTCACTCGCTTTTGTTGCACATATCTATCTGTGGTCTTCCACATATAATAATATTCTACAATCTGTTTTAGAGTTTTCCATGGAAGCTAAAAGACACAAACATATTTTTAAACAATACAAATTGTTTGAAAAACAAAAGGTTTGATATTGTACTCACGAAATCCTGTCGAATATCATTGAAGTCTTTTCCGTATTTATCAAGTGCCTCTTCAAATAAATTAGCCTCAGATGCACTCCAGTCCTCTATTTCATCTCTACAGAGCACCGGACCCGTGGAAGGAACTAATGAGCACATTGCATCTTCCATAGAATAATTGTGCTTATGAAGAATATCCATGGCATGAAACTATAAAAAAACACAATCAAAACTGAAAATTAGGAATTCCATTCAAATTGCAGCATAAAATTCATACTAAGGTGATATCCCTACTGGCAGCAGCCGCTGACATATGCAGCGAAGGCTGTTTTACTGAGCTACTACAGTCTAGTGCGCGGGCAAATGTTCCAATAGACCGTGAAACAACCAAAAATTGATCTATTTTTCTGTCAGTTAAATTGTGATTTGGCGTCCATATAAGTGTCTCAAGTTCTTCTAGCTTCCGCTCGTCCAATTGTACATCTTTTAGTTTACCGGGAATTTCACTTTGATATCGACTTCCAACACGTATCTCACCTTTGTCAGCCAGCAGTGTTTTTTGATTGGGATCAAAGACCAAACAATAAAAAAATGTATCCTGAAATAATAATTCAAAATAAAAATCAATATTTTATAATTTCAATATTGAAGCACTTCAAATATGCAAAATTATTTGTCGTTGCTACAATGGAATGAAATTTACGACTCACGTCTTTATTAAGATAACTATTGAGCGATTCCGTTTCATTTAATAATGTAACAGAACATTTTCCTCTTATGTGGGTGGCGGGCAATGTTTCAACTTGTCGGGATAGAAATAATTCTCGATGTTTTATTTGGTGCCGTTGTTTCGATGACAGCGATTCATTATTTTTTTCCGATATGATATTTGCCGTCGATGTACCAATCGGACTGTTTCGATCTTCATCCAATGATGCTGAAATTAAGAAAGAAAATAAAAATCAAAATGCATTCTTATAAAATAGAAAAAATACATCGTTTTTTTGAGACTTCCAATAAAAGACGCAATATAGAATTAAAACAGAAAATTATTGTTCCACAGCACAGGGCTGGCAACAACAACCGCAGGAGGAAAATTAATTTTGGAACAACACTCAGATTTATATTTTGAAATCAGATCGATTAAATTTGATATTGATTCTTAGATAGGTTAAAGAGCACATTCGCGGATTTACCAGCCACAATAACCATTGATTAAAGATGATTAGCCGTGAGTAAATTGGCCCTTAGTCAAATGTAAGTTTTTACTTATGTCATCTTAGCGTAAAGCGGAACACTGTGAATTTGAGTGATTTTAGGCTCCCGTAGTTAAGCGCAGTTAAGACATTTTGAGAGAATTTTGTACTCATTCGTCAAAATTAAGAGTGTGAGTTTCTGTGCAAGAATTAGAGGATCAGAAATATGTATCAGACTTTAAATAAAAAAAAAATAGTAAATTATTCAGAGATACCAGAAAAACATATCAGAGCAAAACTGCCGTCATTAGCAAAAATTGCGTATCTCAACTGTAGTAGTTTTAAATAAATTATTTACTTTTCTCGCCTTCAAATTAAATTATTTTGAAAATTTTTAAGAACGATTTCTTATCAAAAAAATATTATGTTATTTTATTTTGGTGATGACTTTGAAAAATGAACTTGCATCGAAAAAAAAAATATGAATGCAACTTCGAGGATAATCGTGTTAGCCGAAATTGGTTTTCACTCCTCCCTTGAGAAGCTCCTCGCATCATATATCAGGGAATATGAAACCATTTGAGTGTATAGTTCGCTCTACCGGAGACCCTTTACAAAATTCAATATTCTAAGTAAAAAACGGTTTTTTAAACAGTCTGGCAGGGCGAATTAAACACTCAAATGATCTCAAATTCCGTGATATGGGATCCGCGGAGCTTATCTAGGGAGGGGTGAAAACCAATTTCGGCTAACACGATTTTCCTCGAAGTTGCTTCATATTTTTTTTTTCGATGCACTCTCCCAAAGGCCCCAGTTGTGGACTGCAAGACTTTGATTTTTTTAATAGTCTTTAATGAAGCTTTCGATGCCTATACTTCTTAGGTGTGAACCTAAAATCTGCTGTGGGCTCTCGGTCTAATACCAAGTGTGATACTAGCTTTTAATTTGTGTTTTTCTAGTAGTGTATAATGTTAATTTATTTATTTATTTATTTGTTAATTTATTTAACTGTTCGTTCATGTTAAGTCTAAATAAAATGTAACGGAGAAATAATTAATTAATTTTTCAAAATAATAATATAAAGAAAACCCCTGAGGAAGCCGGAAAAAGCCAGCGAAACGTAGGCAAAGATGAATTAGTTTTTAATTATTTGCATCCATTCAACTGATCATTATAGCCCAAATAAACTACATACTTTTAATAAATGATCAAATAAAATAACTAATAATATTTCTTTCTTTTTGCATCCTATAAGAATACACATTTCCTTATCATTCAAAATATGACAGACTTTATCCGGGAGAGTTAAAACTCTAAACACACAATTTATTATTCTAAGCGATGTATAGAATCAATTTTTAACAGCTGCATTTCAATAACAGTACATATGTTTGTATGTGTATTCAAAAGTGTAACCACCATTCTAAGAACAAAATGGTTTCTTAACTTAAATCATGTTTAGAAATATTAACCAATATGAGAAAAATAATTCTTTCTACGAGTGTATGTATCATATGTGTATATAATACATATACATATGTATATAGATGTAGATATGTATGTAAGCACTATTAAAGAACTTGGGTAAAAATCAAATTAATTTGGGGTATATAAATTTGGTTTTTATTTTCATCTAGTATTACATAAATCAGATCAGGTAGGTTGTTACACGTTGTTTTACTAACTAATCTATTATTCACCCCAGATCATAAAATTTCTGGGATACCAGTATAGATGTTTACAGATAAAAAAATATTATTAAAAATAAAAAAAACTTAAAAATTATGTATAGTACTTATTTGAATGACTATGTATGTAATGTATGTATGTATTTGTTAATCCCACGTGGATGGTTATTGAATTATTCTGGCAGATTTATGGTTTTTAGAGAATACAAACTATTTAAAAACGTAATGGATTCCAATGCACATCAAACGCCATTCTAACACTTAGGTAGAAGTTACAATTCGGAACTCCGATTTTACTGCTTAATACCGCCACATATTCTAGTATTAGCGTTATAATGGCGTGTAGGATCGGCAATGTTTTTTTTTCTTGCAAAACTATAAGGATCAAATTTTTGTACAGTTTACACAGATACACATTGTATGCTCTCAATCTTTGGAGCGGTATAAAACACGTTAACCTCGCTAATATTTGTTTTGCATTTTGGGAGTGCATTATGGTGGTCAAAGGGTCACGACGGTATAACTACCAGGTGTCTACCATGGAGTTTGCTCTAATGCAAACTGTACGTCCACAAAATTTGGAGCGGTATGTAGCACTTTGAGGAAAATGTTCACCAGCTCTCTGGTCTTTAAGCGTGAAAATGCCGAATTTAAAGAACAATACCTTCTTTGTAGAACATTTTTTTTTCATAACAACAACCGTCAAGGAGATATAAGGCAAAAACTCAAAAAGAATACTTTAAGGCGCTTTTATATACACATACGAAACAAATGTTATATACAGGATTAAAAATAATTGAACCACCAGTTGGAAGAAGGGAATAAATCCCAAAATTTCCAAAAATGACTTTTTGATGCAAATGTCTTCTCTATACGTAGACACATCTGTTAGGTCTAAGAAAATAGTAAAAACTATTTTCATTGTTGAAATGTTGGGGGTTTTAAAAAGCATTAGTTGGAAGAATGAAACAAATCCTTGATTTATTTCCTTCTTCTAACTGATTATCTTATTTTTTTTAACATAACTCTTGAATTGGTTTATCTACTCAGTTTTATGTCGCTACAAGCAAATAAACAGTTATTGAATTGGTGGGTTACAAATCACAGATTGATGTATCAGTGCAGTTAACATAGATAAGACATCGTCCCCTCAGAAGCAAAGTGGCTTATCTCAAAATCTTAAGTTTTTCAGAAAATAGATTGGAAATGGTGTGGGAAAGCTTAAAATAAAAAAAAAAAAAACAATTTAAAAATAGGGACACTTATATGTCGTTTTGCACGCAAATATTCAATAACAATTTTGTATTTTTTTTTTTTCGGCATATCTACTTAATCAATATCGTTGTTTTCAGTTCTATTGGAACATAAAACGATATGGTCCATGTTTGAAATAACAGACAAAAACTAATATATTATTGAACACACTATTTTTTTGAAGTTATTATTTATTTATTTTTATGTTTTTAGCTTTATATTTGAAAAATAAAAACTTTTTCTGTAAAATTTCTATTTTATTTTGAAGTTAAATTTTTCAGTTGGAAGAAGGAAACAAATCCAAGCTTTTTAACACGGTTTATCTAGCTACTAGGAAGCGATAGAAAAAGAAAATATATCTCATGCGAATCAAAACAAAGAGAACTTTATTTTATCTATACATGAAAAATCTGAGAACCGTCAAATAAAGAAGTTATTCAGTTTTGTGCGTTTTTCCAACAGTTAGCTCTGATGGATTTATTCCCTTCTTCCAACTGGTGATTCAATTAAGCTTCCAATAGAAAAGATTTCAACATATATTTTGTACGATGAACCGTTGTCGAGATATTGGCTAAAACGCGTTTTCCAAAATGACGGCTGACGCACATCACTAACAAACTCGCCATTTTTTTATTATACTCAGAAACGACCCAACTATCAATTTCAATTAAAAAAATTGATCCTTATATTTTTTGCATTATGGAAAATCTTTTTTGCCACTGCCGACTGGCCTAGTGGCGAAGCGAGTGAATTACGAATTAATTCGAGTTCAAATTAAGTTAAAAAAGCAAAAAACAATAAATACTTCCTTCATCTGTTTCGGCAAACAGCAAACTACCAAATACAACCACACATGCGACTTGATATGGAGTCAAAAGAATTACAAAAAATATAAATATCACTACTAGAAAAAATCAAAAAGAACAATTCAACAGAAAACGAATAACATTTTTCTACGTGCAAAACAAAAACTAACCAAACTATGTGCATAGCTATATAATTTGGTATTGAAAGTTAGTAGGTACCTATGGACGGATCTAAAACAGCTTGTGCCGCTTGTTCTTCTCCAACTGGTGTTCGAAGCCAAGTCTTCTTCAGTTTCATCGCCAGTGGTGAATCTTCGGCCGTTGCCACTATTATGATGAAAATTAAATTAATTTTGTTAATGCTGCTTCTATATAAGATGCACAATTTAATTAGCAAAACAAAATCGATTAAAATAACACCTATGTATATAATACCATAATTCGTACAAAAAATGTTTTTCAACAACAAATATATTTTATACATTTTAATAAGGAATTCGAAGAAAATTTTAAAAGAAAATTCTTCTGTTTAGGTGGATTCGCCTTGGGCGAAACACATTTTGGAGTTTAGCTTATTAGAACTTTTAATTGAATTGTATACATATGTTTAAATAAAATAATTTGGAGAGTAAAATAAGATCAAATGATAAAAATTGTTTAAAAAACGCATCTTAAAATTACTCAAATTCGTTGAATTGTTTTTATTTAATTATTTTTTTAAACAAATATTTAATTGAAAATGTTGTCAGTTGCATCCCGCCTGGAAAAATGGCAAGTTTTTGTCAAGTTTAATCGAGGCACTGGAAAGGCTTCGGTAGGGAAAATCTAGACAAGGCAAACTTGTCAAATACTCGCGAGGCCCCCGCTATTAAAAACTTGTTGGATAGGTCTTGTTTGTTATCCCATCACAAATACCCCATATATGACAAAAACAAAAAAACAAATATTTTATACCCATCGCCATCATACAATGGTAAGACAAATTAAAGTATATACTTTTTCATTTTCAACATTGAAACACTGTATTGCGAAATAGCTCAGTAGTTAAGGTATAGGACTGGCAATCAGAAGATCGCAGGATCGAATCCCAGTAAAGACATTTTTTTTTTTTGTCTCTCGAGGAAAAAGGGTACTTCACTGGCGAGGCCCTAGAGAATTTCAAGATTTTCTCTTGCTGGGCACTTGCTAGTATCTATGTATGTAAAACTTTCTAGCCCCTCGCCAAAAACTGGATTGTTTTTCCAGCCGAGATACGTATGTACTTCCTTTAAATTGTAATTTTTGTATAATACATTTTTTATGAATTCACTTCTTATAAACAATAAAATAAGACATGGAACACAACAAAAGTTTATAATAACATATGATACAATAGGGATACCGACATAATCTCCAAGAACAAAATCTACAAATCAAAAATCCCCATACCTTAGGTTAGGTTAGGTTGAAGTGGCTGTCAGTCATGAAAACTGACACACTTAGACCATAAGTTGGCCCATTGTGATACCACAAGAATCTGGGAAGCCTTTTTCCCTACTCGATGAACCATTTGGAGCTTCTTATGAAGCTCAACAGACTACCTATGTCAACATTTACTAAATCACTAGGATCATTGAAGTAGAAATCTCCAAGATGGAGTCTTCGCCTATGAGATAGAGCAGGACAAGTGCATAGAAGATGAGGAATCGATTCTACCTCTTCCTCGTCCATACAGCTTCTGCAAAAATCGTTAGAGAATACGCCAAGACGCGTTGCGTGCTTGCCTATAAGACAGTGTCCGGTTATGACACCTATCTAATGAGCAATCTGCTTAGAGATATCAAACATTTAAAAATCCACAAATTTGAAATCCACTAACCCAAATCACCGATCCAAAATCCACATCCATAGCCATCGATGATTAGAAAATCTGAGCATTATTCGAAAGACGTATTCAAAGAAATTATTGTTGTTACTGCTATCAAAGGTAAAATAGCCAGCGGTTATGTAAAAAACAATGTCAAAGCAATAAATAACCCTAAAATGAATTGCCTACAACGTTTTACCAAAGGGTCCGCCAAATAACTTTTTTTTTTGTTGAAAATGCTAAAAAAAAAAACTACTGAATATTTTCTCAAATTTCTTTTTTTATTTGAAAGTACAGTCCTTCCGGTTAATAATGGAAAATAATTTCATTCAAATGGCTGCTTCGCTAAGTGGGCCTGCGATCGACTTAGAGAAGATGCCGATTTTGCCAAAAAAATCATCTTTTCAGATGAAGCTCATTTTGATCTTGGCGGGTACGTAAACAAACAAAATTGTCGCATTTGGGGCACAGAAAACCTGCACGCCATTTAAAAGCCGATACACCCAAAACGAGTCACTGTTTGGTGCGGATTTTGGTCCAGAGGCATAATTGGGCCATTTTTCTTCGAGTGGTTACAGTCAATGGCGATCGTTATCGGGCCATGTTGAACGAAATTTTGTTCACAAAAATTGAAGAGGAGGATATTGGCAACATTTGGTTTCAACAGGACGGGTGCGGCGCTACGTGCCACACAGCCGAAGCTTCACTCCATGTAGTAGTAGCATTTTCAACAAAAAAAAAAGTTATTTGGCGGACCCTTGTTATTGTTGAAAAAATTTGTATAATAATAGTTAATTTGTTATTTCAAAGGGGAATGAGCATTATTTTATGAATTGCGTCCCATCGTTGCAACACTTTCTGACCTATGTCATTGGAAAGGTCTCAATGAGTATTATTTCTTTTTGAATGGGCATAAGTCTGTATCTCGTGCAGGGAAAGTTTCATAGCCCAATAACTGTTGCACTAAACTATGTTTATCTCTTCCCCTCCATCAACTGCGTCCCAAGTGTGGTAACACTTTCTGACCTATATCATTGGAGAGTTCTTAATTAGTTCTAATTTTAGTTATATCGGCATTAGGGTGGTCGTTAATAAAAGGTCTACCCCTACAGCGACTATAGGGGATGAAAATAAAAATCTGAAAAATAAGGGAGTTTTTTTTTCTTCATTTAGAGCTGATTTAGGCCCATCCAAAATTCAAAACTCAAAAAACCCATTTTAACGACCACCCTAATCGGCATAAGCCTGTATCTCGTGCAGGGAAAGGGTTATTTCCCATAATGACTGTTACAATTCACTATAACATTTTTCCAGCACAAGCTGCGTCCCTATCGCTGTAATACTTTCTGACCTATGTCATGGCAATTGCCTTAAAAATTTCAATGTAAAAAAAATGCATTTTGCATTAAAAAAAAAATTAACGTAAATTCGAAAATTTTCTGCACTAAAAAAAATCTTAATGCAAACTCAAAATTGTTTGCATTAAAAAAATAAATTTTAATGCAATATGAAAATTTCTTGCATTAAAAAAAATGTTAATGCAAACTCGAACATTTAAAAAAAATAAATTTCATGCTGGTAACAAATTTCCTGCATTAAAAAAAATTTTAATGCAAAATTGAAAATTTGTTGCATTAAAAACAATGCTAATGCATGCCAAAAATTTCCTGCATTAAAAAAAAATGTTAATCCCATTTGAACATTTTTTGCACTAAAAAAGAAATATCAATAGAATTTGAAGATTTCTTGCATTAAAAAAAATGTTAATCAAATTTGAAAATTTTTTGCATTAAAAAAAATGCCAATAGATCTTGAAAAATGTTTTGCATTAAAAAAATGTCAATCAAATTTTATAATTCCTTATTAAAATCGTTAAACTACGTCAATAATATTTAAGGGCATGATTCGTGGTAGTGACGGGTAGGACACGAATTTCAAATGAGTTTGTATGAAGTACTCATTTTGGGATAGGACGTAGATTAACGGGAACACGACTTTTGACAGGTGTTAAAATGTCAAAATCACAATTTTGAAAAACCGAGTATGCCAATCGATTTAGAAGGGGGGTATTACCTAGTGTCACCGCCAACGTTGTGGGACCACTAGAACACATTTTATTTGACAGGTGTTAAAATGTCAAAATCAAAATTTTGAAAAACTGAGTATGCCAATCGATTAAGAAGGGGGTGTCACCGCCAACATTTTGGGACCGAGTATGACAATCGATTTAGAAGGGGCATACTCGATTTTTCAAAATTTTGATTTTGACATTTTAACACCTGTCAAAAATCGTGTTCCCGTGAATCTACCTACGTCCTATCACAAAATGAGTACTTCATATAAACTCATTTGAAATTCGTGTCCTACACATCACTACCACGAATTATGCCCTTAAATATTTACTGACATTGCATGCATTTTTTTTTAATGCAATAAATTTTCATATTTTTTTTTAATGCAAAAAATAGTAAAAATCTATTGGTATTTTTTTTTTTTCTATGCAAGAAACTTTCAAATTTGATTCACATTTTTGTTCTAATGCAAAGAATTTTCATACATTTTTTTTAATGCAAGAAATTTTTTAAATTTGATTAGACATTTTTTTTAATGCAAAAGCTTTTTGGTATTTCATTCACATTTTTTTTTTAAATGCAAGAAATTATAGAATTTGATTGACATTGTTTTTAAATGAGTTTTTTTTTTTAATTTTGAAAATGTTGGATTGAAGATAAAATAATTAATACCTTTTTTGCAGAGCCTTCAATTTTTTACAAAAGTTATTTTCCCAGATGACTTTTTTCATAACTTTAATAAGCAAAATTCATAGCTCGTTTGATTTCTACAGCTGGTCAACGTTTTAATTTATCTTCTTTTTTACAATTATGGCATATTTAATGGAAATTTGAATATCTCTTCAGTGTTACTTAGTGGCTTTGTTTGTTAATAAATTAAAATTTTATGTTAATAAAAAAATTATTTAATAATTTAAATAAATAAAACAACAGTTTTGTAAACACGCTATTGGTCGTATAAGTCGTTCATAAATAAAATAAACAATAAGGGATCCAAATGGCTACCCTGAGGAACATCAGAGTTCGTATTAAATTTGTCAGAATACTCATAGCAAAAAGTAATATAGTAGTTTGTATTTTCTAAATAGGACGATATCAATATTGAAAAACCTTCATTAAATCCCAGATTCTTCAATTTACTAACTATGTATTATTTTACTTCATAGCTTGTCAAAATTTACTAAAATTAGTAACATAGTTTCCGTTTTCAAAAGTTTCCAGATGATGTAAAATGGAATACATTTTTACGGTTGCCTTTTTTGACATCATGAAATCATGTTGACTGACACATATAATTGAGCTACAATTAAAAGACACGACATACAAAAAAAAAGACTCAAACAGTTTTGGAATAACTGAATGTTAAGCCCTAGTTTGTTATATCATTTTCTTGTGAACAGGTGTTATAAAAGCACTTTTCCAAAGCATAGTGAGAATTGAGTGCCTCACCCTCAATTTATTAAAAAGAACAAAAACAAAAATAAGACAAAGGAGATACACATTTTACAATCTTTAACGCACAGGATGGGACACCATAAAGATTAAATTAAATTAAATTAAATTGGGTGGTGCAACAGCTCGAGGAGAACCAGGGCCTAGTGACTTACAACTCACAACCATTCCTGGGTGCGTGTTTGTTGTGCAGGAATGAAGGGGATTTACAGTTTTTTGCCGAGTCCGAACGGCTAAATGAGAAGCACTTTTTCATGACAAATATACTCTTGGAGGATTTGTCAGTTCCTCGCAAGAGGCAGTACCTCGAATAAAACATTTCTGTTTTTAGGTGGCACGGCTGGGAATCGAACCCACACCTTCGGCATGACAGTCCTACGCACTAACCATCAAGCCACGAGGTACTACGGACACCATAAAGGCCAGGGCTTAAACATTCTTTGAGTTTTAGAATATCAAGAACTTTCAGATATATGTAAACAGCTGGACATAAAATATGTTCAAAAAGGCTGGCATTTCATATCTTTAGTAACATGATAGCAGTTGGTGGACTCAATGTCACGCCCACTCCAAGAAGTTTTGGATAATAATGGAGGATAGTATTAGAGTAAGTAGACCGATGAACGAGATTAAAAACAAAAATTTTCATAAAAACCGTAACTATTGATACTTGAGTCGCACACACCTATTTATTTATCCAAACGCAAAAGTTAAAAATCTGCTTTTTCGCAATCTATATCTATAAGCAGGGATATTATTATGATAACTTTGCCTTTTTTTTGCGTTTATCGAATGAAAGTATCGACTTTATACAAATACGTTTCACATCCTTCTGATTTCAAAACTATATATATTATTTTGCCTTTTTACCCGTTAATGCCTTTTTTGATTTACTTGCCTATTTTACCTTTTTTTCTTTAAAGTCCATTGTTTTTTAAGATACAAAATATATAAAATAAAATGCACGACTGGGTCGCACGTACTTGCTTTTATGTTGAAGACACTGGGTTTAAGAAAATTGTATATAAAAACATACAAATTAGGAGAGAAAAATGTAGAGAAGCATGAAAAACGGCATTTAAATTGGCTAAAACAACTCCTTTGACAGTTTGAGCTGAACACAAAGTACGCCATCTTAATTCGTGATTGAATATGATTGTCTGGGAAAAAAAAATTAAAATCGTTGGAGCGGTTTTTTTAATAATTAATTTTTTATATATAAAATTCTTAAAACATTTTTAAGAACAAATTTTGGAATGCAAATATTTATTTATGTGTATATAAAAAAAAATTAAAAAAAAAAAATTGTCAACCCGTTTTTGAGAAAAAAAATTTTGAAACTTTTTTTAAAAATTCAAAAACTTTTTTTTTTGAAAATTTTGATATGCAATATTATTTAATCTTATCTGAAATATATAAAAAAATTCACCGAAATCCGTTTAGCCGATAACGAGAAAATTCAAAATAAAAAAATACGTTCGATGACAGGTACTATTAATAGTTGCTAAGTGTAAAATTTTATAATTTTTGGTAGTAGACCGTACTAATTTTAGTATATACAAAAAGTTTAATCAAAATCGTAGGAGTCGTTTTTGAGACAAAAAATATTTTCTTTTGCGGTTTTTTAACTTTTGTATGGAAGGTACCGTTATTTTTTCATAAATATAAAATTTTTTCTAAAAATATTTTAGAGAGTACTTAAAAACTCTCAAGTATCAAGTTTCAAAAAAATTGATCTTGTCGTTTTCAAAATATTTGATTTTCCAAAAAAAATTTTGAAACATTTTTTAAAAATCCAAAAAATATTTTTTTTTAAATTTTGGTACACAAAACTATTTATATTTTTTGGAAGCTTCTGTATAAAAAAATAGTTGAAATCGGTTGAACCGTTTTGAAGAAAATTAAAAATTAAGAAAATGGTTCTTTGGGAGGTACCATTAATAACCATTTTTGAAAAATGGTTTTTCACCCAAGGGAAGCCATTACTAAAATAAATTTATTAATTTTTTTTAAGAAAAGTTGTCGAGCCGTTTTTAAGAAAAATACGATTATGTAAAATTGCTAAAAAAAATTGTACGGAAGGTACCGTTGTTTTTGGTTCTAAAAAAAATGAAAAAAACGTGTCGGCAGAATCACCAAAAACCACTATGTACCAAGTTTGAAGAAAATCGATCGAGCCGTTTAGGCTGTAGACAAACAGACAGACAGACAGACAGAATTGTGCCACCCACTTTTTTAGTGTTCTCTATCATCGTAGAAAAAGATGGCTCAACCAAGGAAGAATTCTACGATCTCCTCGAGAACACGCATGATAGGTGCCCCAAGTACGACGTCAAGATTTTATTGGCGACTTCAACGCCGATATCGGAAAGGAGGGCATCTTTGGTTCGATAGTCGGAGGACACAGCCTGCACGACAACAATTCCGGCAACGGACTCAGGCTGATTGACTTTGCGGCGCACAGTGGGCTCAAAAGCAAATCTAGCGGGTCAAAAATCCAAATCTTTGTAAACGAGTGGTGTGTGTGTCCTAATCTTATTTAAACACCTAAATAGCCTAGCATGTGCCAGATAAAGAGAATAGTCATTTCATGGTTATGTGGACAATTAATTATTCTTCAAAGACAACAAAGACATGAAATAATGATGTCTCAGTTCCAGTTTTTGGACTAAATTATTGTTTGAACATAGGTAAAACTATATCAGGTAATATGATGTTTGCATGTTTTACTGTTTCCAAACGGGCAAAAACGGGCAGATGAAAAATGAAAATATGTTAACTATATTAATCCTGGAACTCAATTTTAGTTCAATCTTTTTGTACAGATTTGTACAGAAAAAGTTGCAGCCTACAGAATAAATGTTTTATCAATTTGCCAATTTGCAAAAATGCCACACTTCGTTTAGCTAAAACACCGTAAATCATAAACAAATAAAAGTACTAACCTTCTTAAATATAGTCCATTTGGGAATAATAACAAAAAAGTTCATAACTTTTCAAACAAATAAGAGGTAAACAAAGTCCTACCATCATACAAATTGAACGAACTATGACCGAATGATGTGTCTGTAATTAACGGTATTATTGCTTAAAAACTAAAGTCTTCTGTCAGTTAATTTAATCTTATCATTATCTCTGACATGTTTACAATCAACCTATGTACTACCTGCCCTGACATAAAATGCATATTTTTTTGACTTTTGACCCGCTAGATTCGCCTTTGAGACCACCGTGCGGCGGCGGGGCGCAATGTCATCATAGCCAGCACTCGATTCCGTCAACTAGATTGATCATGTTGCGATAGACGCCGGACATACTTCCAGTATCCTTGATGTCCGATGGTTCCGAGGTATCAACATAGACTCGGTTTACTACTTGGTGGTAGCTCAAGTACGAATGCGGATATCCATGACGCCACAACGACGAGCGGATGCTGTGAAAAGATTTAACGTCGCAAAGTTAAAATCGCAAGAGATCACCAGGACTTTTGCAGACCACGTCTCTCTTAATCTCTCAGCAAGCCGGCCGCCAGCACCATCTGCAGAGGACCAGTGGAAACACTGCCAAAATGCCTTAAGAAGTGCCGCCACTGATGCGCTGGGTTTCACTAGGCCACCACAACGAAAACCCTGGTTCGATGAAGAATGCAGGCTGACACATGCAGCAAAGAATGAGGCCTACCAATCAATGCTGCAGATTAAAACCACCAGCTGCTGAGAGCAGCCCGAGGAGGAAAAAGAGAGGACATACGAAGCGGGCATTCAATTACAAATTACATGTAATTGAAAAAAAAAACAATTACTCGATTTACATGTAATTGAACAAAAAAAAAGTAATTGAAAAAACCTGTAATGATTACTTTTTTTGTAATCATTACACACAAATGTAATTGATTACAAAAAATATCAATTACATTTAACAAGGAAGGAAAAATTAGTTAGAAAGGTTGAGGTACGTAACCGCTATTTGAGTTTTTGACAGTTTTTGATTATTCTTTTTTTTAGGGTTGATTTTAAGGGATTGGGTACGATATGTCGACTTTTAAAATATCGACTCCATAAGATCGACTTTTAAAATCTAGACAGATAAAATCTCGACTGGTTAAAAGACCGACAGATCAAAATATAGACACAAATTTGACCGACTTTTTAAAATGTCGATTTTTCAAAATGTCGATTCTCAAAATGTCGACAGTTATCGAGATTTCAACAGTCGACATTTTAAAAGTCGACATTTTGAAAGTCGACATTTTGATCAGATCATAGTTTAGGGAATGATGTTTACAAGCGCGCGCTTAAACATCATTCCCTAAACTATGATCTGATTATTATTATCTAATATCGCATTGTCATAGTTCAATAAATCGCATTTTTTGTAATTTAATTTTTGTTGCCTATATACATATTTTGACGTCTTAATTGCCCATTATTCAGGGTCTGTAATGTGTTTTAATATTAATACAATAATAAAACATCCAGAAAATGAGGCAGTTAAAAGTTCGAAATATAAGGTATAATGTACAGTAGGGTGTTTCATATTTCCAAAGGTGTGATTTTTGGCTGACTTTGCTCATGCCCCGAGTCTAAGTGATGTCAAAGATATGTATGCCAAATTTCAAGAAGATTGGATAATATTTAGAGGTTGCGCATTTTGATCACTTTTATCTGAAACTATTGAGTTCTCTAATATTGAAGTCCTTTGTATTAAAGGGCTTCTCATGCACTTGTTTCATCTTGTGAAGGTTGTGTGTGTCTACAAGTACAATTTAAACTACATTTTGTTAATTTGTGACATCCCTACCTTCAATTCTTTTTAAAATAATTTCTCTTCGAACTGTACCTTCAAACTTCGAGCGTTATGCCTACACGGTTTACCAGTTAGAGAGGGCAGGTCGACTTTGAAATGGAATAAAACAAGCTGTGTGTGTGGTATTAACGAAATTCTTATTATTTTTTGAAGGGACTATAAGTATGCTATTGTAAATATATTATAATATGGAATATGACATTGTTCAAAATATCTGCCACGGCTGCGCACGGTGGCAAGGATCCGAGACGTCGAAATTTGAATGCCTTTGTTGCATAGTTCGGGCTGAATTTGAACGATGGCCTAAATTATTTTGACTTTGAGGGCATCAGTTGATTCCGGCTCATGAGCATAGACCTGCGACATCAGAAAACCCCACGAAAAGTTTAATGGGGGCAAATCTCACGATCTTGGTGGCCAATTCACGTCATCTCCTCGAGAGATAACCCTATCTTACAGTTATCGTTTACTATGTAAAATGTCTTTTGTTACATAACTGTGTAATACGCAGTGCTGTCCTTTCTAAACAATATGTCACATATTACATCCATATAATCCAATTTTGGCCAAAAAAAATTGCTTGTCCTCTATTGGTAGGGATCTCTTTTGATTAAATTACCGGAATTGACTGCATGGGGTTCACCTATCCCCTTACCCCTGCCCTAACTGACGCAACTAATTTTTGTTTTTTTTTTTGAAGATCAACTTACCGTTAAGGGTGATGGGAGCTAGTCTTTTGTGTTCTTATAAAAAAAAAACACATTTTCTCTAAAAGCTGCAAAAAATGTAAAAATCCTATTTTTTGCCTACTTTTAAAAAAGTGATCAAAATGCGCAACCTCTAAATATTCTCCAATCTTCTTGAAATTTGGTAAAAATATCTTTTTTGTCAGAGAGACTCGGGGCATGAGCAAAGTCAGGTAAAATTTAACATTTTATTTTGTGCCTTATAAAATGAAACACCCTAATGTACAGCTGTGTTCAAAAAAATAGGAGTGTTATTGATTAAACGAAAAGAAGATTTATAAAACTGCTATCGGGAACAAACTTTTAATGAGCTTCATTTTAAAAGAAAATGCGTTTATCCTTATACATTTTAGAAGAATAAATATTGGATTTAATTTCAAAGAAAAAATAAAAAAAACTAAAAACTAAATGAATGCGTAAAATCAGCTATTCAAAAAAATAGTAGTATCAAAATTATTTAGATAGAAAAGTTAAAAACGTCACTAAAAATGCAAAAAACTTATAAACAAATAAATTTATATTAATATTCTGTTGAATACCTCTTATTATTAACATAGCCTTTTCAACGGCGCACAGTGCGTCGACCAGTGGACAAAAATCAAAAATCAAAAAATGCAATTTTGTTCTATTATGCTTTGATTCGGGTCAAGCACATGTTGAATAACTGTCATTTAATGTTTTTTTGTTGTTTGCTTTTTTTAGATGATAGATAAGCGGAATTGTTTAAACCATATAAGGTAATAATAGTCAGAGTCTCGTTGTGAAACGCGATTTTGTGTGAAGTGATTTAGCTGGTGAAAGAAAAGTAATTGAAGAAAATTTTTTTTTGGCAGTGATTATTAATAATGGATTCATTTAGAGCTGCTATGACTAATTTTATTTGGTTTTTGAAATAATTTGTAAGTTAAGTGAATTTTTGAAAAAATTCATATTTTTAACGCATTTTTTTCTATTTGGTTAAGCTTTTAAAAAAAGTTTAGCAAAGTGTAGCAGAATTTTTAGTGTCATTGCATTGTCTTATAATTTTACTTTGCGAAAATGCAAAGTTTTCATGCTACTTTTTGCTAACCTTCAAAATATTCAACTTTTTGTAGAACAAGGTCAAACCTTTAAAAATCAACAAGTTGGTGAAAAATGAATTTCTTTTGATAAAAAATCATGAATTGAAGATATTTTAACATTTATTTTGAATGAATTGAAGAAAAATAAATGTCCTTTTAAAATTAAAAATGATTTAAAGTCCAAAATTAAGTTTGTTGACTCAAACCTTGAACGACGACGATGGAAACAATGTTCAAGGAATCATGCTCTTTTCAAGAAGCGCTATGAGGCTTGGCTTGAAAATAGATTTACACTTCCTGAAAACATTTCAACCTATCTGCAAAATGTATCACCTTTTGATTTACCAGACCCCAAACACCATTTTCAGAAGCGTCAAAAAACACGAAAAAACGAAAAATTGTCAAACTTTTAACTCTTCAGTTGAATTGGACAACTGAAGAGCTGAGGTTCGCAACCAACGAAGATATTTTGACAGTCCTGCTTCTCAGATCTGATCCTTTGATTTCAAATTAAAGAAAAAAAAAAGATCTAAAATTATCGAAGGAAGATCAAGAAGAAATTGCACAGTATACATATACAAAATACTGAATGGGTTGACAAATCTTTGGCTGCGCTTACTTTTTTTATCATTAAAGATTTTGAAAATAGAACTCTGATTTTTAATTTTTTAAAGAAGGATTGTTCATTTTTATGTACAAATTTATATTTTTTGGTCTGTTTATTTGTGTTGTCAGAGTTTATCTAAAAAATATTATTTTAAAGTCATGTATTTGTGAAGTATTGTTCACGATTTAAAAAAGGCGTGGCAGGGGGCGAATAACGTTAACAATATTTTGTGTTTTTCAACTCACTAACTAACTCAAATTTCCAAAATATTATTCAAATCTTACAAGCGGTTTATTAGAAATAAACAATATAAAAAAGTGGGCGTGGCAGTAGGCGGATAGGGTCCACACCATCTTTTGTTTTTGAACTCACCTAGAAAGTCAAATTCTCTAAATTTTATTGAAATCGTGCAAACAATTCTTAAGATATAAACCATATTCAAAAGTGGGCGTGGCAGGGGGCGTAAAAATTTCGTTAGATTTTATAAAATATCTTTTTTATTACATTTCCAATATTTTTTTTTTGCAAAGTCAACTTAGTTTTGGAAATTTGATTTTTGTCCACCATCTCCATACAATCGACGCACTGTGCGGCGCTTCTTGCGATCTACCAAACGCACGCTCATTTCAAATTTCTACTCAGACCTTCACCATTTTTCAAAGCTCGTGGATATAAAGTGGTTTAGTCTTCCTCAGATCTCTTTAAATATCACCTCATAGATTTTTAGTGAGATTGAAGTCGGTTGATTATGCGCACCAAGCCATATCGTCAGTTTCAATAACTCGAAAACATTCTTTGAACTGCGCGAATCGTGTGTTAAGGGTCATAATCCTGTTGAAAGATCAATTTTAAATACAATTCACGCTTGGCTTAAGGGAGCATAGTTCTACCTAAAATAACAACAAAGGTACGCAAAATAACAACAAAGGTACGCTGATCCACGAAACAATCAATGAGTTGTATTGAACGAAAATCATTATATGAAAAGCATTCCCAAGCTTATATTTTTACCCTCTGCGTTTAACATTTTGTATATCGTATATTTATTGTATATGACGGATATTTGGCAATGAGTGGTGTACAGGCGTATCGCCGGGATAGACTACCGTCAAAAAGAATACATTTATTCTCATTTTTCATCAATATCATCATCATCATCGTGTCCTGTAACCCCGGCTGGGGCATAGGGCGTCAACAAAACGTCTCCATCCTTCAAGGTCTGCTGCAAGGTACATAAGCTGTGGCCACGTCTTTCTCTGGGATTCTGCTTCTGCTAAGACAGTTGATTTCCATGTTGTTCTTGGTCTTTCAACCCGCCGTGCACCCTGAGGATTCCATTCAAAGGACTGCTTTGCAATTTCATCGCTTGGTTTCCTCAGTGTGTGACCAATCCAACGCCATTTACGCTTTCTTATGTCGACGTCCAGCCGCTCTTGACTTGACCTGCGCCACAATTCCTCATTTGATATTATTTGTGGCCATCGAATCTTTAGGATGTGGCGAAGACAGCGATTCACAAAAGCCTGCAATTTCTTCGAAATGATAGACGTTACTTTCCAGGTTTCACAAGCATATAACAGCACGGATTTGACATTGGATTCGAAGAATTTCAACTTAGTGCGTAAGGAGATTTGACTTGATTTCATCAATTTACCACGCCGTTTTTCCAATTGCCAGATTATATGATTTTTTTTAGATGTTGTTTAAAGTGTTTATTCTTTTATGTTGATTCTTTCCGGGGGTTTAAGCGTGCAATTCCTTTTCTTGAAGCTGTCAGCAAATATTCATTGTAGTAACATCTTAATCTTAGCCCTTCGGGATCTCAAACGAAGATGTAGAATACTGAAATTTGTCTTATGGGAAAATGCGCTTTTCGTCGATGGTACTCGTTTTTCTTTTTCTGCCGTGGGTTTCGGTTCTTTCGGCACACCTTATACAATTTGCTATCATGGAAGTTGCACAGACTATAATGGTCTCAATTTCTCACACTAACACAATGCTTTCGATAAAAGACAATTTTTTTGCTAATTTTATAATATTAAACTAAAAAACTAACTTTATGTCAACAAAAATAACCATTCAAATTGCCAATCGCTGTTAATTCCGTGAAAATCTACTGTCACTACTATTATTTTGAACAGCACTAATTGAACAGAATTCTCAAAATTAGATGATATCTTCGTGGTAACTATAATTTTCTAATAAACTTTACCATACATTTATTGAGTATAAACCGTTAAAAACTTTGACTAGTGAGAAATCAAATTTTCAAATGCAGATAGACTGTACTTGTCAAAGATGTAACGTTGTCCTACGCACTACTTTTATTTTGAACACAACTGTAGGTAGGCAACAAAAATGCGTTCTATTGAACTTTCTTGAAGCTAAACAAAAGGTAATATAAAATTAATAACTACCTAAAAATAAGTTAATTAAGAATCAAATAAGAACTTGTGTCTGTTAAGTTCCTGTTAAAAAATCAGACAAGAATTTATGATTCTTGAGTTTATATAGTTATTCCGTGCAAACATTTAAGGCAGATCTTTGTTCTTTAGGTTACTTTCAAATGACCGACAGACAAAATATCGACAAGTCAAAATGTCGACTGGTTAAAATGTCGATTTATATTTTATATCGACTTTTCTGTATGGGAAAAATTCCGACAAGTCGATATTGTTCTCGACTTCTATCAGGGCAGTCGACTTTTTGTCAAATCGACATTTCAAACTGTCGACATTTTAATAAGTCTGTAAAAACAAAGTCGGTATTTTAACTTTCAAAAAAGTCGATAAAAGTCGACATTTTAACCAGTCCACATTTTTTTTGTCGGTCATTCGTACGTAACCCGATTTTAAGAGCTTGAAACTATTAGAAATTATGCAAAGATTATTCTAAGAAAGGAGTGATTTTGTAATTTTCATTTTTCTCAAAAACTACAATATACACAACCAAATAGTTTCTTACATCAGTCAATTTGTGCTCAAAAGGGCGCCTTGCGAGCAAATTGTGGGGTAGTTTTGATTTTGTTCCGTTTTCAAGGGTGCTGAATCCGAATCTGAGGTTTGCGACTAAAACTTCGTGACGCAAAATGCAAAAAGTGGTACACAAATTTACACAATTTTGGCAGTTTTTAAACTATAACTCGAAAACTTTTTTCACTAATTATATCAGAGTAGGTACAATTGAAAGTAGGTACAATTTTCAACAAGTTTTAGTTCAAAGTGTTTTTCTGCTATAATCCATTCCTATTTCTCTCTAAGAAATCCTCATTTGAAATTTATGAATTTAGCATATTTTCAAATAGCTTAAGACGAAGGCTAACAAATAATTAATGATTTCTCAAAGACGAATGAAAGTATTTGAAAGATTCAGAAAAAGTTTCAAAGCAAAGTTTTCATACTTCAGAATGAGAATAAATAAATTACTTTGAGAAAAAATATAACCCCGAATTTGCATCAAAAAACCTATTTTTTTTCTAGGCCAGATTCGAACTCAGCGCATCAAATACCACCAAAAAAGTATATGTTGGTTCATGTTAAAGACAAAAACTCAAATTTTGTCACACAAAGTAGTAAATTAAAATTAAATTGGTGTTTTTGAGTGGAATTTCGGAAACAGTAAAAACACGTCAATTTTCAACTAGCGCTTGAGTCCAAATGGGTTGCCTCAGAAAAAAAAAAATTAACAAATATCCCTGATAAAACAATATTTGTTGGGTTTATCTATTTCCTTCTCAAGGGGAAAAAAGGTTACATAACTGGCGAGTTAAACTTTCTAGGGCCTGGTTAAAAAGTAGATTGTTTTTCCAGGAAGTTCAAAGTAAAACTATGACAATATTTAGAGACCACCCTTAATGATGTTTTGTTTTGATTATTTTATTTTTTAATAGTGAAAATATGAAATATGAAAACGCTATAACTGAGTTAAATTAGTTTGATGAAATAAATCCGAAAATGATCGGATATGAATTTTCATTTGTAGTTCTTAATTAATCAAGTAGATCCTGGCAAGATATACATACATAATAATCAGTTTTTGTATGTACATATGTATCTACATATGTATGTGCATGTGTATATGCCATATATATGTAATATAAATATCTTTGTATACCCAAACACTATGGTATGTATTCCTTATTCCACTCATGGTTAAATTATTATTAATCAATTTGTTTAGCCTATGTACTTAAATTTGTTTGACTTTATGTTGTTAAAATTTAAAAAAAAATTAGAATAGCTGAAAAAAGATAAGTATATGTATAGGTATACATTAGACTGTTTCAAAAAAAAAAAGTTGTCTTGCAAACAGGCTCAAAAGTTTTATTTAAGCAAAAAAAGACGTCTGTGAAAATTTGAGCTCTTAAAATTCATGTTTAGACATGCCTCATCGCAGATTTCGGTTTTCCATACGATTTGTATGGGAGAAAACACCTGTTTGTGTTTGGAATTTTATAACTTAATAATGACAAGTATTTAAATTAACGGCATATGTTTTTCTTGTAGAAAATTGAACGTTCTTTAAAAAAGGTTTTGACATGTTTTATCGTAAATCCAGCCGTTTTAAAGTTACAGGCAGTCAAACTCATTCTATAAAATTCCCATACATTTATTTAACGTAAAATTAGCATTATTTTAGTAATTGAAGATATTATGGTGGTTAATATCACTCTTATCGAAAAATTACTTAAGACCTTTTTTGTAGAGGACAAATTTTCCTTTCCAATGGTGCCTCACAATATTACTTCACTTTAACTAATACAGTTATATCACAATAGTTAGTCGCTTTTAAATTAATTTTTAGTGGGAAATTACATGGAAATTCCCTAATTAAACTCGGCAAAAATTTTTTTGAAACAGAAACTAAAATATACTTTTCCAAAGGTTTTTAGGGTGCTTAACTCGAATCAGAAGTCAAAAATATTCTATTATTTCACGTTTATGAGATATTGCCGTTTGAAAATTGAAAAAAAGAAGTTTTTCGCTGCAAAAAAACTTTTTTTCAATTTTCCATACGGCAATATCTCACAAATGTGACGTAGTAGAATATTTCTGACTTCCGATTCTAGTTCAGCACCCCAAAAACCTTTGGAAAAGTATATTTTAGTTTCTGTTTCAAAAAATTTTCTGCCGAGTTTAATTAGGGAATTTCCATGTAATTTCCCACTAAAAATTAATTTAAAAGCGACTAATTATTGTGATATAACCGTATTAGTTGAAATTAAGTAATATTGTGAGGCACCATTGGAAAGGAAAATTTGTCCTCTACAAAAAAGGTCTTAAGTAATTTTTCGATAAGAGTGATATTAACCACCATAATATCTTCAATTACTAAAATAATGCTAATTTTACGTTAAATAAATGTATGGGAATTTTATAGAATGAGTTTGACTGACTGTAACTTTAAAACGGCTGGATTTACGATAAAACATGTTAAGTACTTTTTAGAGAACGTTCAATTTTCTACAAGAAAAACATATGCCGTTAGTTTAAATACTTGTCATTATTAAGTTATAAAATTCCAAACACAAACAGGTGTTTTCTCCCATACAAATCGTATGGAAAACCGAAATCTGCGATGAGGCATGTCTAAACATGAATTTTAAGAGCTCAAATTTTCACAGACGTCTTTTTTTGCTTAAATAAAACTTTTGAGCCTGTTTGCAAGAAAATCGAAAACAAACATTTTTTTTTGAAACAGTCTAGTATACATAGTATTTATCGACTGGTTATCGACTGGTGGCTTACTCGGAATATTTTATCAATCATATCAACAAAAATGTGGACTTATATTTATAACTATATATACATACATATATAATCCCCATTATGCGTAAACAAAAAAAAATATTATAAAGTAATAAACGAAAAATGTGAAAAAAAAATAAAGGTACACATAGAACAATGCACGTAAATAATTGGTGGCTAGAGGTATAAATCCAAATCCGGATGTTGGTGTGCATGCGAAGTCTTTGAATTGTGTTTGAGGGTTGAATATTGCATCAAAAATGGGATAGATGTTGCTCCCATGGTGGTATTAGAGGTGGAGGTGGCAACGCTTAAAACTTATATCCACACAAAGATACATCACACATATAGTTTGTCCATGCTGGGTATGCGAATAAGCAATGTTAGATTTGGTTTCGGATGATGATGATGACGATGGTGTTGTTGTTGTTGCTATTGGTGCTGCTGATGATGCTATGGGTAACTGGGCTAGACTATGGTAAGTACTTAAAAGTGGGTGGTAGACAAAAAGACAACCCCCTCCAAATAGGGAAGGGGTTCTCCCATCTTAACAAATCGATACCATGTTTCCTTTTTGTACTCAACTGTACACTTTTCAGATTTGTACCTTTTTCAACAAACAAAAACTGTATAAGCAAACGAAGTAATGATAAGCCTACAACTTCTTCTGTGCACAAACAATAAACTGTTTAATACTGAATACGTTTCTTTTTTCAGCTATGAATCAACTAATAATATGCCACAACAAACACGTAAAATATATTAAGGAATTCAAGTTTAAATAATTTTATTTGTTACATAAGAATTAGGTATGTTTCTTTACAATGAATTATGATGCAATGTAAAAACAACTTGTGCATGTGGTTTTCTTATATTAATGTATTAAAACATATACGGACATTTTATAAAGTAAGACTATAAATGTATGTACAAAGCGCATAAAAAATAAAATACAAATTACCCATCAGCAGTGACAAATTTTTCAATAAAATTTGATAATTTTGTTCCAGGTTTTGTTTTTTTCAATGTTTGTGTTTCTAAACAAAATATAAGGTTTCACATTGCAAAATGTGTGTAAACCTTGTTTATTTATAGCCTATTGAATAGACCTTTTAAAAAGGAACAATAACGTGCAAGGGTTTTTATTATTGAATATGTTTGTTTGGCCCATAAGCATGCTTAAAACCGAAAATGCTACTAAATTCACCCATGCGTTTCTGAGATAATGGTCACACTGGCCACTTTTCAGTATTTTTGGTATAACTCGAAAACTAAGCCGAATTTGACAATTTTACACTTAATACTTTTTGTTCAAAATTAAATTTTCTATCGAAATGGATAGTTCGGAAAATTTCTTAAGAAAATTTAAGCAGGAAAAGTAAACAAAAACCAACATACAAAAATCGAAAAATCAAAGATTTTTAAATTTTTTTCTAAATTGCGCATAGCTTTTTTCGGAGCAAAGATACGCTCAAGACATGCATAAACAAAGTACACTGGAGTCTTACGGCTTTAATATGACATGTTAAAAAAGCCATATTATTTGAAAATTGACAGAGATATAGGCATTCAAACTTTACCATATCTTATCTTTTTTCGCAGTTTTTGCTCGAAAGCCTTTTTGTTTGGTACTTTATGACAAATATAACGTTCCTAGCACCTAGTACCAAATCTTATGTTAATTGGAATAGCCGTTCGGTCTGTAGGTCTGAAAGCATTTAAAAACAGCCGAAAAACGAAATTGCGAACTTACATCCTTTTTATAAATTCTCTATAGTTCTAATGTCATATTATAACAAAATTTTGAAAGTGAAATTTGCCAAATTGTACCAAAAAAGGGACTTTCGGGACAAAACTGCGAAAAATTATAAGAAATGATAAGGTTTGAATGGGAATATCACTGTCAATTTTGAACAAATATTAATTTTTGAACATGCCATATTAAGGCCTTTAGTCTCTACTTTATTTTGTCCGTGCATGACTTGACCCTATCTTTGCTTCAAAAAAAGTTATGCACAATTTACAAACAAAATTATATATCCTTGATTTTTTGATTTTTTTTTAGGTTGGTTTTTGTTAACTTTTCTTGCTTAAATTTTTTCATAAAATTTTTTAAACTATCCATTCCAATAGAAAATTTAATTTTAAACAAAAAGTATTATATGTAAAATTGTCAAATTCGGCTTAGTTTTCAAGTAACACCAAAAATATTGAAAAGTGGCCAGTGTGACCATTCTCTCAGAAACGCATGGGTGAATTTAGTAGCATTTTCGATTTTAAGCATGCTTATGGGCCAAACAAACATATTCAATAATAAACACCCTGGCACGTAATTGTTCCTTTATACCCCTCATTTTCCGGTCTATTCAATAGGCTATTAAGGCTCTAAAAAAAAGTAATATAAAAATTATAGTTATAAAAAACTAAAAACACGCTTCTAGAGTTAATCAAACTAAAAAGTAAAATTAATTCTTAGCATGAGAATAAAATTACTGACGAGAAAATTAATGTCACTGTTTTAAAAGCATGGGGTGCTTTTTATGTTTTTTAAACAAACTGCATATCGAGCAGGTAATTATATATTTTCCTGAAATATAAATCCGGTACGTGCCTCGGATGGCTTAACTGCTAGAGCTCTTGGCGCGTAACCAATAGATCTGGATTCGATTCCCAGTCCGGGCTGTCTGAATTGTTTTTTCGGTTACCGAAAATTACCCACTGATTAGATCCCCTTTCCTTTATCCTTTCATTTCCCATTTTCCTAATAAGCTCAAAATGGCGATATCAAACTAAGATCTCGGTATCAATCGTTAAAATTTTTCACTCGTTTCGTTCCGAAATGCAGTTAGTTTTAAAAGAATTTCATACAAGGCCCCACACACTTTTAGAACAGTGATATAAATTTTCTCGTCAGTAATTTTATTTTAATTTATTTTTTTTTTTAACTTTAATTTATTTTTCACTTTTTAGTTCGATTTGCTATAAAGCAACAGTCTTTAATATGTATAGATGTGTTAATAGTTGCATCTCGATTTAGAAAGTCTCTACTCCGTTTTGCTAGACTAAGTCCCAGAACCAAAGAGTAAGCCTAAAGCTGCACGCATGCGTAAGCTCTCTTACTCTCATGCAAAGGATCCCGAAAGAAATGTATGAATCCTGGCGAAACTTATCAGGATAATCGAATATTTTGATCGAATTATTGTATTGTCATCGCGCTTTGACAAGTGTGCAAAGTTTGAATCAAATCTGACCGTTTGAAGTGGGTGAAAATCACGTCCAAAGATCCCGTCACATATCGTCCCTTATCTCACGAAGTGACGTAACTCGCAAATTGTCGTTTTTGAGATTTGGGCATAGTATGTGCTAGGTTAACTTGATTGCATATTTGTACATCATTAGATTCCCTGAAAAATGTCTGGAACATGGTTCAATGTGCTATGACATAATTGGCATAGCTGCAATTTTAGGTGAAAAGTCTCTCACGAACAGACGTAACTGCAATTATGTGGGTAGCAGTTTTCCGTTATATTGCAAATTATTGTGTAAATACAGTGGTTTTAGGTACAAGGTGGATTTATCGGTGAGTAGAAATAAAAAGGCCTTAAATTTATGTTAAGATGTAGGCCCATTTTTGCTATTCACCCATCACTAAGTTAAATTTAAATGGCATTCGGTTTTTCCTGTTTACTATACTCTGCCAAACAAAAATGTAAAGTAAAGGGCTTATGGGCGAGCTTTTTTCAAAAAAGTGATACCTGTGCGTACTATCACGACACTAAAATGTCTCACTAATAAACTTTTTTCAAAATAGTGGTGCCTGTGTATACTGTCACGACACTTAAACTTCACACTAAAATTTCTCACGAACTGACGTATCTGGTTGATCGATTATTTTTAACTGTTTTAAGTTAAAGGTGCCGTCACACCAGGCAAGTTTTACTTGCCGCAAGTACTTGCAGCAAGTAAAATGATTGCTGCAAGTGAAACTTGCCTGGTGTGACGACCCGAAAAAACTTGCAGCAAGTAATTGCTTGCGAGCAAGTACTTGCGGCAAGTAAAACTTGCCTGGTGTGACGACCCAAAAAAGTCCTTGCAAGCAATTAATTGTTGCAAGTGATTTACTTGCTTGCAAGCACTTGCGCAAGCAATGCTTGCACGGTGTGACTAGTTCCTGCAAGCGCTTGCAAGCAAGTAAAACACTTGAAATCACTTGCCGCAAGTACTTGTCACTTGCAGGATTTGCGCAAGCAAGTTTTTTACTTGCTTGCAAGCGAACGTATGTTTTTCGATCAAAATTCGTAAAAAATCGTCTCCCTCTGCCCAGAAGTCTCTCATCAGTGTTGTAAGGTACGGACTTTCAGCACGACTTTCAAAAGAGGTTCATACCCAAATGAATTATCATCGATCAGCCGAATTTTTTGGCTTCAAATGCTCCAACATAGAACAGGGTCTCGTAATATTTTTGAATACATGGTTTTTGATAATAATAATATGAACGACTGTATCGTACGTAATTGCTCTTATATTTAGTTCTACTTGCACGGAACTTCAGATCTTTTAAGAATATTTGAGTAATTAAAGAAAAATGGAAGGAAGCATGAAGCTCTTTCTATCAATTGCAAAAACAACTCGCCAGATTTGGATAGAAATGGGTACACCAATTAATGAGAAAGTCGAAATAAAAAAAAACGTATAAGGAAGGTACCGCTAATAACAGCTTTTAGTAAATTTTTTATCAGAAAGTTCAACTCATTTAAAATCAAATCACTTGCTGCAATCAATCGCATGTTATTTTTACTAATAATAATCTACAAGAATCAATTGCCTCGATTTCAACAAATCTTCATGTTGAAAAACCATTTGCTCGTAAGAAATTCTTCTTCAAAATCTGGATTATCCATTTAGATCTATTTCTGAAGAAACAATAAACCAAACTGAACTGAAAATGGCAAAATCACACCCGTTTACACGTGCAAGTACTTTCAGAAACTAATTTCAGCAAGTAATTTCAGCAATTACTTGCAGCAAGTACTTTCAGCAATTAATTTCAGCAAGTAATTGCTTGCTCGGTGTGACGACCTGAAAAGTACTTGCAGCAAGTTTGTTTTGCAAGCAAGTAAAAAGTCGTTTCAGCAAGCAATTTACTTGCCTGGTGTGACTGCTCTCTGCAAGTACTTGCACGAATATTTCAAAATCGAAATTTTTGAAACAATTGCTGCAAGTACTTTACTTGCACGGTGTGACGGCACCTTAAGTAGGTATATACATTGAATCTCATATCATCTGAAACTTTAGCAAATTCTTGTAATTTTACAAAAAAAAAATACCAAAACCGTTGTAAAACACAAAAGTAACGCCTATAGAAGAAGGACACAAAACTAAAAACTGCTCTCCTGTAAAATATTGCAAAGGCAGATACGTCAGTTCGTGAGAAGAGGGACGATATGTACGTACATACAGCCGAAACTAATAAAAGCATGTTAAAAACAGTAAGTCTGGAGCTGCACGCATGCGTAACCTCTCTTACTATCATGCAAAGGATCCCGAAAAAAAATGTATTTATCCTGGCGAACTTAATCAGGATAATCCGATATTTTGATCGAATTATTGTATTGTCATCGCGCTTTGACAAGTGTTCAAAGTTTGAATCAAATCTGACAGTTTGAAGCGGGTCAAAATCACGTCCAAAAATTCCGTTACATACATACATAAACCATGCACATTGCAACGAGTGAATTGTTCGGGGCTACTAAAGTAAGGAGATATCCGTGGCGGTCGTGAAGAACCAGGTAAGTAAACTCTGAACAAATTTAGAAAGTCGGGGCTTATGTTGAATAGCATTTACCAAACCTTAATAATGTGGAAAAAAGCGTAGTGTTCATTACGTATTTTCAGGTGTATTAGGAAAGTTTTACACTAGTGTAAAATTTCGTTAAATGCTGTTAACTATTGATTTAAGAACTAATAATAAAATAATAATTCACTTCAGGTATTTCGACTGAGCTGGTTCTTCACGACCGACACGGATATATTTTCCTTCAGATCTTGATGTTTTATTAATTTGGCGCGCATTTCACATGAAGTAATTTTTTGTATTGTATTTATAATCAAAAACTGCAAAAGTTTCGTTCACTTGCAGGACGTTAGTAGCCGTCATGTGAATAGTCCTTTAAACATAAATTTTCATCATGGGTCAGTAAAATTTACATTTATCACATCTCAAATCCAATGATCATGTTATCATGAAGGATATTTCAAAGAATTTCCTCAAATTTGTGTTCATATCTGTCAAATATTTGATAATGATGATAACAAAAGTCCCTAATTTGTTTCCGGATTTTGTTTTCATCCCCTATAGTCGATGTTGGGTTAATTTATTTGCCTTTTTTTGCGTAGTAGGCAATTCGCGTAACATGTGTCAAAAAATTCAGAGCATGTTAGTTGAAACCAGACAAGAAAAAAAATCTATGTCCAAAGCTTAACTGTTAGCTCAACTGAAGCTGAAAGTAAAATAATCGTCTAAATGGGGATTTTTATGGTTTATTTCCAAATTAAGCTTTTTTAATAAATAGTTTCGGCAAACATTATTTTCAAACTTAAAATTTTGAAAAAAAAAATGAAAAAGCTACATACAAAATAATGTTGCAAGTGTTGCAGTTGTTTTTTAGTATGTTTTTTTCCCATTTTCAGAATTTTTTGTAAAACTATAAAATTTTGTTGTCCTGAGGATTTTGTCACATTTTACGCGAATAACCCGATTTGAAAAAAATAGTCAATTAAATTAACCCCTACAGCGGCTAAAGGGGATGCAAATAAAAATCGGAAACGAGTAGAGAAATTTGTTTTTCTTTATTTAGAACCGATTAAGGTCCATGCATCATGACCTTTTTTTAACGACTACCCTAGTGATCATAATTGGATATCATTGGCACATGATTTTAAAATTTTTATTTGTCATACCTTCTTGGTTTTGCATTAAAAAATACTTAAAAATCATGTGCTTATATGGGTCCATAATAATTCTTGTTATTCAATAAATCAACCTATCCCCACAGAAACATCACCGGAGGTATTTGTATGTTACCTTTTTATTTTTCATTATCATTAAAAAATGTTTTTGAGAGGTTTAACAATCGGAATAACTTTTTGTTTCAAGTGTTTTTTTGTATTATTTTTAGGTTTCATGTATGTATGTGTATGTATGGTGGTCCATGGATATAGTGGAAAAATCGAAAATTGACACACAGGTCAGGCCACCTTCTCATTTTTTGTATACATATATATTTTTATTTGTTAAATTTGAAAAGTGGCGGTGCTCATCGAGTAGTGTTGAAAATGTTCTCGAAAGCAGGGTAAACAAAAGAAAAACAATTTTAAATCATTTTAATTAGTGTTGATCTGTACTAATAACAAAAAAAGCTGGTTTTCATAGGAAAATAGTTGTAAAAGTCAACTAACTGTACTAAAATATGAACACTAAAAAAAAACATTTATACCAATAACCAGCCAATATGAAACTTCTGGTTTTGAGCATTCAACCAAAAATTATTAAGGTCATTAAATACTGAATAAATATATATATTTTGTCCATAATTGTTCAAGTTTTTTTAAACTCATAAAGAATAAAATACTAAAAAATACTAAATAGTACGCTTTTTGATTCATCGGAAGATGTTCTATTACTCTTATAGGGGCCAATGTGCTCCAAATGCTTCTTAACAAAATAAGGATGGTTATAGAAAGCTTAATTTCTAAAAGTAATAAGCATTTTCTGAAATTAAAAATCAAAATCTCCGATTTCCCACAAATTATCGAATTGGACATTGGCCCTTTCACCCTTACGTTTCTGAGCCAAATGGTCACACTGGCCACTTTGCAATATGTTTGGTATAACTCGAAAACTTGAGTTTATTTAATTTAATTTGAGCATATCTTGAGTCTATCTTCGGTCCGAAAGCATGTATACGCGATTTAGTAAAAACAAAATAGAAGTCTGAGTTTTTGATTTTTGTTTTCGTTTTTGTTAACTTTTCTTGCTTAAATTTTATTATAAAATTTTTTAACCCATCTATTTCGATAGGAAATTTAATTTTGAACAAAAAGTTTCATGAGTGAAATTGTTAATTTCGGCTTAGTTTACGAGTCATACCAAGCATATTAAGTGGCTAGTGTTTGGTAAACTTAACAAATCATCTGAAAATCAACGGAATAATGAATATTTTTTAATTTTATTTTGTCCAATTTTGTCCAAACTCAAAAATAACTTACACGAATATATTAAAAATTATACATATACTTACATTGATGTTTGTCCGCCAATTGCACAAGGGGATTTGGCAAGTCTCTGCGTCGGTAGAAGCACATCACTTTAGCTTCTACATTTCCGGTTTGGTTTTTATTTAATTCTTCTATTCTACGTATAAGATAAGGAGTTGATGAAGATGTTTCAAAGTAAACGTAGTCTGAAAATTAAATGAAGATTTTTGATTTGATAAGAATAATAAACAATAATGGTTTGAATTCTTACACATATTATGTATCTTTGTATTCAGATAAAATTAGGGAATGGTTGGAAAACTACAAAAATTTCAATTCCTTAGAAAAAAAAACACTTCTTTTCCATTTAAAAATTTCGGAGTTCAGCTTGTGATAAAATGCATAACTGGATTTCACAATTTTGTTTGTGTTAATCAAAACTATAACGAGAAAATTGGCTTGGTGCGACCCGAATGGAAAGTTCCCTCCCATTTAGTCCAGTCATTAGGTCATTTGACCTTGCGCGCAGAGGCACTGTCTGATTTTTTTTCATGGATCGATAGAGGCTCATTTAAAAAGCTTAAATCCAAATTTGCACCACCTGACAACTTTTTTTACCAAAGTTATTGGTAAAAATGTGTTTTTTGCCATTTTTTCGTCTTTTGTGAATATCTCGGCTGCAGTATTTCGCACAGAAAAAAATAAAACATGGATTTATTTATAACAAGATTAGCTATTATATTATAAAAAAATTAATTTGTTTAAATAAATAAAAAAAAAGTTATAGTTAGTAAAAGTAAGTTTTTATTGTTTGAAAATCACTCTTTCGTGATTATTAAGAAAAAAGCTCATCTAACGATGAAGTTTTTATTTTTTACTTTTAAAGTCTTTGTAATTACCTACAATTTAAATAAAAAATCAGCCCTTAACTACTAACACAAGCCGAGAAATAAATTTATGAACATAGGTAAGTCAGCGCACCCACGCAATTTTATATTTTCAGGTTTTATTTTATATCTCAGCCCCAGTATGTCGCAAAGTTAAAATTAAAAAGTTTTATTGTTTATAATAATTCTTTCTATCAACTTGCGTTAAATTCAATTTGTTTAAACAAATAGAAAAAAGTTACAGTTTATTAAAAGGTTTTTTTGTCTTGATTTTATACCTTTTTTCATAACTATTGATAAAAAACTGTATTCTACGGTACTTTTTTTTAGAGGTTTACTTTTTTTGTTGTAGTCCTATAAATTTTCTATAAATTAAAAGAAAAATTAGTCCATTACGACAAACAGGAGCCAAATTATTCATGAATTAAAAATGACGCGTCAGTTTACCAACGCATAACAAAGGGGTCTTTGAAGATGAGAAAACCGCGGAGTGCTATTAAATTAGAGGGTGCATTTTGGAGAAAGGAGTACAAAAGCACCCTTTTTGGTTTTTTGCATATAACTCGAAAACGAAGCAAAATTTTGAGATAATTCTTCAAACTTTTTTGTAGAGAATACAATTTACTATCAAAATGGATTTTTGAAAAAAAATTTTAATTTTTAGTTGGCAAAATTTTTAAAAATTCATTGCCAAAAAATGTGAAAATCACATTTTTTTTTTTTACGTATTTGCTTATAATTTTCTTACCCGCAGAGATAGGTATAGGTTTTTCCTTTCTATAAGAGAAAGATAATTAAATTTCCCTTAAATAAATTAAAAAAAGGAACGGTTTGGATAAAAATCGACCGAGAAAAAGTCGTTCAAACTGGGCTGATTTTAAGTTTTAAAGCTTTATGAATGACATTTTTGGCTATTTTGATGGACTTGTTAGATTATACACAAACTGGGTGTAGTAGGGAGTCATGGCCAGTTTAGTCAAAAATAAAAGTCAAGTTTCAAATTTTTCGCAGTTTTAGGATTGCCATCTAATTTTTTCAAAACTTAAAATAATTGTCAAAATCAACACACTTGCTTTTACAAAGCTGGGCTTTGAGCACATGTTAGCAGTTAGTATACCTTCTCAAACGTGAAAAAAATAGTGTTGGACCAGTTTTTCGGTTGAAGGTCCTTGCCAGAGCAGCTCAACATTTTCTAAATATGTAGGTATTAAAGAAATAACTTTTTTTATTTTGGAATACCTAACTCGTCAGGCACTATTTTGTCCATATAACGAAAGGCATAAACTACTTAATACCCCGGTTTGTGAAAGTAGATTTGTTAGTTTTGATAATTATTTAAAAAATTAGAGAACAAAAGGAAAAAAATCGCCAACTTTATACCGCCGCCTGGCATGCATTTTCGACAGCCAAACTCGTCTGGCACAGTTTGTCTCTATATAAGGAGACATTAGTTAACATATATTGAAAATCCGGCTTTGTTAAACAAGATTTGATAGTTATTTAAAATTTAAAAAAAAAAGTAAATTCTTATAATATCTACTTTAAAAATGTTGAGCTTGTCTAGCAAGGACTTTCCACCGTAAAACTTGTCTGGAACTATTTTTTTTTTCATGTTCGAGAAGGTATAAGCTAACATGTGTTCAAAACCCGACTTTGTAAGAGCAAATGTGTTGATTTTGGCAATTATTCTTAATTTTGAAAAAATTAGATGGGAACCCTAAAACTGTAAAACTGTATTTTATTTTTGACTTAACTTGGCATGGCTCACTAATACACCCAGTTTGAGTGTATTATCTAACAAGTCCATCAAAATAGCCAAAAATGTCATTCATAAAGCTTTAAAACTTAAAATCAGCTCAGTTTGAACGACTATTTCTCGGTCGATTTTTATCCAAACCGTTCCTTTTTTTTAATTTATTTAAGGGAAATTTAATTATCTTTCTTTTATAGAAAGGAAAAACCTATACCTATCTCTGCGGGTAAGAAAATTATAAGCAAATACGTAAAAAAAAAAAAATGCGATTTTCACATTTTTTGGCAATGATTTTTTAAAAATTTTGCCAACTAAAAATTAAAATTTTTTTTTCAAAAATCCATTTTGATAGTAAATTAATTGTATTCTCTACAAAAAAGTTTGAAGAATTATCTCAAAATTTTGCTTCGTTTTCGAGTTATATGCAAAAAACCAAAAAGGGTGCTTTTGTACTCCTTTCTCCAAAATGCACCCTCTAATTTAATAGCACTCCGCGGTTTTCTCATCTTCAAAGACCCCTCGTAATGGACTAATTTTTTTTTAATTTATAGAAAATTTATAGGACTACAACAAAAAAAGTAAACCTTAAAAAAAGTACCGTTGAATACAGTTTTTTCTCAATAGTTATGAAAAAAGGTATAAAATCAAGACAAAAAAACCTTTTAATAAACTGTAACTTTTTTCTATTTGTTTAAACAAATTGAATTTAACGCAAGTTGATAGAAAGAATTATTATAAACAATAAAACTTTTTAATTTTAACTTTGCGACATACTGGGGCTGTTCATAAATTTATTTCTCGGCTTGTGTTAGTAGTTAAAGGCTGATTTTTTTTTAAATTGTAGGTAATTACAAAGACTTTAAAAGTAAAAAATAAAAACTTCATCGTTAGATGAGCTTTTTTCTTAATAATCACGAAAGAGTGATTTTCAAACAATAAAAACTTACTTTAACTAACTATAACTTTTTTTTTTATGTGTTTAAATAAATAAATTTTTTTATAATATAATAGCTAATCTTATTATAAATAAATCCATGTATTATTTTTTTCTGTGCGACATACTGCAGTCGAGATATTCACAAAAGACGAAAAAATGGCAAAAAACACATTTTTACCAATAACTTTGGTAAAAAAAGTTGTCAGGTAGTGCAAATTTGGATTTAAGCTTTTTAAATGAGCCTCTATCGATCCATGAAAAAAAATCAGACAGTGCCTCTGCGCGCAAGGTCAGGCCCTTTTTCACGACGTGATGACTGGACTAATTGGTGCGCTTGGAAACTAGAGACATTAAGTTATTTTCTTATAATAATATCGCCATTTCAGAATCTTCGAAAACCTTATCAGGTGTTTAATTTGTCCCCATCTGTCAACTATTTACATATACTATTCTACTTATAAACTCTAAACTCTAAACGTCTACTTATAAACTCTTATCGCGATATATGGTCGGTTGTGCAGTTAGAAATTTTTCAAACAAAGGAGAATGGGCAAAAATGTATGGGATCTGGTCTACCTACTCAACAGAGATGTGTCATACATCAATGAAAAGGTCATTGCAAATACTTCATTTTATTATATGGTTGTTAAGTTGTAAACCATGGGGTTCAAAAGATATTCGGCTTTAAAGCACCAAAAACAATAATAATGCATTTCTTAATTGGTACTTGGATTACCTGCTCAACATTTATGTGTTATATATCGTTGGAAAGGATATTGCATGTACTACGTTTTTGTATATGGCCGTTAAGCCGTAGACCCCGGGGTTCAAGAGCTACATGGACATGAAAAACCCCAAATATAACAATAATGCAGTTCTTGATTGGCACTTGGTCTACCAACTCAACAGAAATGTGTCATACGTCATTGGAAAGGTCAATGATAGTTCTTCATTTTCTTATATGGCAGCCAAGCTCCAAACTATGGGGTTCAAAAAATATTCGGCTTTGAAGCAGCAAAAACAACTAAAATGCATTCTTAATATGGTAACTGGTTGCACAACTCAACAGTAATGTGTCAGGTATCTTTGAAAAGGTTAACTTATGTGCTTTATTTTTGTATATGGGTGTTATACGCTCAACCATGGGATTCAAAAGATATTTGGGAAAAATGCAGAAAAGAGCAATAATGCATTTCTGCATTAGAGCGTGGTCTTCTTACTCAACAGCGATGTGCCATACATTTTTGAAAAGGTAATAATATGTTCTTCAAATATTTGTATGTCTATCAGCTGTTTGGACATGAAAACCCCCAAATATAACAATAATACAGTTCTTGATTGGCACTTGGTTTACCAACTCAACAGAAATGTGTCATACGTCATTGGAAAGGTCAATGAGAGTACTTCATTTTCTTATATGGCAGCCAAGCTCCAAACCTCGAATCCTCGAATTGTGAATCGAGTATTTTTGTAGACTATGACTGTTTTCCAACAATCTATTCCGAATTTCCACTGGACAAAATTTCCCCAAAGAAAAAACTCTATACAAAATGACAGACTTAAGAATTTATTCCCGATTCCAGTTAATTCCTAGAGAAACTTTAGACTAGAGGATTATTCGTGTTCCTAATAATAAGCAAAATATTTTCAGGGAAACTTTATTCGCGACAGCTCTCAATTTAGTTCACTAGAACATTTATAGACTAAAGCCTGACGAAAACTATTTTTTTGAAAACCCTTTGGCTCATTAATTATTGATGTTTCATTTCAAATTTGATTTCACTTCGCTTTGAAGTATAAACTAGGCTTAAGCTGCAAATTTTTGGTTTGAACGCATAACCAAACAATGAGTATGAGGGTCTGTAGGTGCATGCATCTTGACATTGAATACAAAAGTCTGGCAGGATTTTTTTGGTGCCCATGGTAGGTAGGGACGATCTCGAAAATAGAGCAAATAGGGTTCGCTTCAAAAGCTCATATCTTGAGTTTTATTTTTGGGATCGTTAAAATTAAACTTTGTAGACTTAAAAAAAATGACAGAGCATCATTGCTCATTTTTCTGCTGATTGTTTGGTTCGTTGCGTCGCATTAATGGAATTACGGACCAATACGTATTCCAAAGCATCTTAGAGGTTTTTTGCCGTGCGGGGAACGGGAAACGCCTTTGCCTTGGGTTTTTCAGCAGGACAATGACCCAAAGCACACACCGAATGTCAAAATTGTGGACGATTTTGTAAAAGTAAAAGGGACGCCCTGGAACGAGATTCCATTTTACTTTATAAAAACAAATAATTGAATCTTTTTAAGTTGGGTCGCATTATAAATAATAAATAATTGAATCAATGTCACAAAATGCAAGGCAATCATCGAAAGCAAAGGGTTTGCGGCTTTATATCGATACCTTCCCGTAAGAATGTATTAAGCGACATTTGCAAAATTTTAAATTAAAATTTTAAAAAACCTCTCGCTTACTTATTTATTTGTGTATTTTGTTGTAATAAACCGACATTTAAAGGGATTTCGAGTCGAAAATCCTGTGCCAAATCTTTTTATTGCATTAAATAGGTACACAAATAAATAACTGAACAAGAGGTTTTTTTCGATGCCTTTAAATTTTTTTAAATGTCGCTTAATACATTCTTACTGGAATGTATCGATATTGATCGATATTGATTAATTGTTAGTGTTTTTGATATTGAATTGACACAATGTAGATCAAGTTAGAATAATATACCTATTTTTACATAAGCTTTTAAAATACATACATATGGTCAAGGCCACTGTTTGATAAATTGACATTTCTACAAGGTTTTCGCTCATAACTCGAAAAACAGCAACCGAAACGCGTCGCTCATAAAATAAAAAATAAAATATGTTGTGATATTATTAAATTTAAATAAATTAAAATTGTCTTTAAAAATTACACCCTAAAAGTTCTTTTTTGTTATCATTTTAAATATTATTGTTTCATATTACTCATATGAAAAGAGTTGGCTTTGCATAGTTATTTTTCGAGTTATAGGCAAAAACAAGTAAAAATGTAACGTTATCAGTCCGTGGCCTTGACCATATGAATAGGTATTCAAATTTTTTGGAATAAAACATTTATAAATTTGAAGGAATTGCTTGGTTACACTTGTATATGTAAATATTTTGTCCGATATTGTCTATTTATATATTTTAAATACGTAATACCTTTTAATACCTCCCTTTTTTTGAAAGGTGAAGCCAATCGCTCTGGCAGATTCTAATTTTTATACAGTAGTCCCTCGATAATATGAATTACCGATAATGCGAAATTCTCTAAAATGTGAATCGCCAAAAATTTACATTGTCATCTCTATAATGTGAACTTCGGAATTTTTCAGAATCTCTAATGTGAATTTCTGAGTTTTTATCTTTTTCTTATTCTTGCATGCAATTTATAGGTACCGGCTAACTGTTATTTGTCTAGAAATATTGAATTAAGCTGCAGGCTGGAGAGTTATGTGGGTATGTTTTACATTTTTGTGCTTTTTGTTGATCAGTTCTGGGTTATAATTTTTCGTTGAGTTGTGTTATACTTGGTCTGTGAAAGCGACGAAGTCACTCCAGCTCCTTAAATAATAAGCTCCCAAGCAATACAATGCACAATGACGCTGATTGAGTACTCAAATCAAAATGAAGTGGAAGCAGAAACGGTTTATAGTTTGCTAAAACTAAGAGCAGTGGAAACAGAAAGGTCAAGCCAAGCTGTTCGACAGTCAAAAATTACAAGTTTTTGTATGAAGAATTAATTTAACCGATTCTAATGATTTATTTTTAGTTTTTTAAATGAAGTGTTCTCGCGATTACTTGTATTTTATTTATTTTTTTGGGAATTCAATTAATGTTGAAACTGTGTTTTAAAAATATATTTTGTGTTGTATTCAATGCATACAAAAATTATTTTAATCAGTTTAATGAGAATTGGAAAAAGTTCCAGTAATGTGAATCCCTCTAAAATCCCAAAACGTCTTGTTTTAATTAGTTCACATTATCGAGGGACTACTGTATTTATGTTTCCGTTAAGACATTAATTAAGGCTATTGATTATGTCATATAATAAGGAAGTAAGACGTTCACGGAATTTTATTGTAAAAATCATCAAAGGAGTCATTGAAGATGAGAAAACCGCGGAGTGCTATTAAATTGGAGGGTGCATTTTTGAGAGGGAGGTGAAAAAGCACCCTTTTTGGTTTTTTGCATATAACTCGAAAACGAAGCAAAATTTCGAGATAATTCTCCAAACCTTTTTTGTAGAGAATAAAATTTACCGTCGAAATGGATTTTTGAAAAAAAAAAAAATTTAATTTTTAGTTAGCTAATTTTTAAAAAAATCATTGCAAAAAAATGTGAAAAATCACATTTTTTTTTTTTTACGTAATTCCTTATAACTTTCTTACCAGCAGAGATAGGTATAGGCATTGCTTTATATAAAAGAAAGATAATTAAATTTTCTTTAAAATAAATTTAAAAAAAATGGTTTGGATAAAAATCGACCGAGAAATAGTCGTTGAAACTAGGCTGATGTAAAGTTTTATAAATGGCATTTTTGGCTATCTTGATGGACTTGTTAGATTATACACTCAAACCTGGTGTATTAGGGAGTCATGACCAGTTGAGTCAAAAATAAAAGTCAAGTTTCAAATTTTTCGCAGTGTGTGTTGGTTTTAACAATTATTTTAAATTTTGAAAAAAATTAGATGGTAACCCTAAAACTGCGAAAAATTTGAAACTTGACTTTTTTTTTGACTTAACTGGTCATGACTCCCTAATACACCCAGTTTGAGTGTATTATCTAACAAGTCCATCAAGATAGCCAAAAATTCCATTTATAAAACTTTACATCAGCCTAGTTTCAACGACTATTTCTCGGTCGATTTTTATCCAAACCATTTTTAAAAAAATTTATTTTAAAGAAAATTTAATTATCTTTCTTTTATATGAAGCAATACCTATACCTATCTCTGCTGGTAAGAAAGTTATAAGCAAATACGTAAAAAACCAAAAAATGCGATTTTTCACATTTTTTTGCAATGATTTTTTTAAAAATTAGCGAACTAAAAATTTTTAAATTTTTTTTTCAAAAATCCATTTCGACGGTAAATTGTATTCTCTACAAAAAAAGGTTTGAAGAATTATCTCGAAGTTTTGCTTCGTTTTCGAGTTATATGCAAAAAACCAAATAGGGTGGTTTTGCACCCCCCTCTCAAAAATGCACCCTCCAATTTAATAGCACTCGGTGGTTTTCTCATCTTCAATGACCCCTTTGATGATTTTTACAATAAAATTCCATGAACGTCTTACTTCCTTATTGCCCTGTTTTTAAGGACATAATCAATAGCCTAAATAGTCAAATCGAGTTCCGACCACTGGGCGATACTAGTGATTTATAAACATACATTAAACGCACGACATCTTTTGATTTTTTTCTTGTAAGGATTATGAGTAGTTTAGCATTGAAAGTGTTAAGTATTGTGTTTTTAACGCAACAGATGAGAAAAAAGTGTGAAAAAATAAAAGTGCCAACAAAACTGATTTTTTTTTTTCGCTTGTTAAAAAAAAATAAAAATATTACCTTCAATATTTCTTCAGCTGATTAAATTTTCTTAAAAAAAAATTAAACAAAATTGGTTCATCCATTGACAAGACACACGGGAATTAAGAAACAATATGGCAATTTTTGTAAAAAAAAAAAATAAGCTGCAAGGCGTTTTTTTTTTTGTTATATGAACATTTAGCCAAAAACCTAAAACGGAGTTTTATTACATCAATTCTAACTTTATAGATACAAAGCTTAATAGAAATTGTAAGAATCATTTTCCTCTAGGAAAAAAACATAAAAAAATTTCTTTACAAATGGACACACTACTATACTAAAACTCAGTGACAAAAAAATAATTTATTTACTTTTCCATTTATTCTAAGGTAAGGCTTGATTATACCTACCTACCTCCAATTTTTTTTCAAACGAAACCAATACCTACATTGTTTTATAAACCAAGTAAAAAGTTCTCGGAGTTTCTCACTGAACTTTTAGATTATTTTTCTTGGTAACCATACCTTAATGATAAGAAATTCCAAGGTCAGGCAAGAGTCCCGAACTGAAATCTTATATTTTTCCTCCTCGAATTTATGATTAATTTCACATAACTTTTCTTCTGTGGTACACAACCATATTTTGTTTTATCAATTTACTTCACAACCCGGATGCTTAAAAAATCTTTGCTTAGTAAATAGCTGCCTTTAACGCCTATACGCAACCAAAAATTACCTTCCATTAAAATTATTAAAATGATATGCATTATTTTTATAACATATTAAAAACGACTAAATACAAAGCATTTCATCACCCTCCTTTTCGTAATTCATCTCCTCCTCGCCATGAGATTTACTTTTCCCAAACATAAACGCATGAATAGCAAGTAGACAAAATATGCCATACATTATACATATAGATAAACGCGACCACGTAATAGCTGCACATACACACCTCTAAGCAATTGAGACTCTTAGCTTAGCCAGTTGATCACCTATTTATTTTATCAATCAACCCTTCCACTTCACTTGCTCAATATCCACGAAACAGGTGCAAATTGAAATCCACAAAAAAGTGTAGGAAAGAAAATATATCATTATGGCTCATACTCTCCACAAATAATAACCATGTTTTCCTGATTCTTGATGATGACCTTAAACTTATTCTGATGCTTTGATTCGATAGTGACACCAATGGCCAGTTCGAAAAAGAGCGGTCACCTTCGTCGTGGTCAGTGTACCCGTCCCATTGCTGCGGTGAGACACTAATTCAAGTTTCTATGCTTGTCCTATAATCTTCGCATTCGTGTACAAATCTTCTTCTATATCCGAGCGTACATTGGCCTCCGGTTTCTATTTCACATCGACAATTTTTTCTTCAACGATGACGGTGATGATTAAACAAAAATAATAAAAAAACCAAAGTAGCTACCCATCACACAGATTTTTTTTACCAATAATTTGGGCATGAAAACCAATTTTAAAAAACATCACAGCGTTCATTGAATATTTTTCTTAATCTTAAATAATATTCGATAAATCTAATAAGAAAAAATTAAGAATAATAATTATATGCGGCGCCTGATCATAGAAATTAAAAAAAAAATCCTTTTAGCTGCACCAACAGCAAAGTTTAGAGAAGGGGTAAAGGAAGGCATTCATTTTTTTGGGGGAAAGTTGAATTGATAAAGTTGGAAGAAGAATCGGGGGAATCGCTCACCTCCTACTCGATACATGTTTGTCGCCATTTTCACATTTAATTAACAAACAATTTCACTTTTAATTAATAAATTCGATATTAGCGAACAGTTTTATTTAGTTTTTAACAATTTCCCGACATAGTATTTGCGTAAAAATAATATTGTTATGATTACAATCACACAAGACGCGTTTTTTTAGTCGCCATCTTAAAAAATTACTACTCTCAAAAAGTTTTTAGATTTTTTTTCTTTGATATACACGGTTGGTAGAACTGAGTTTAATGTCTGCTGGATGTCAAACTGCACTATCATCTAATTTACAATGGAGTGATGCCAAATTTATCCAAGATTTCTTTTTGAGATTCATAAAATCACTCGCTGCTCTACTCGCTTCGCAACTGGCATCGAAAAAGGCAAGCCAGTTGACGTTTGCCTATCAGTCTGGTTGCATTGGCTTGCATACATCTGCCTCAAGTTAAAGCTCTCACAGGGCTTCCATACTTTGAATTATAAATTGCCACAAATCGAAGACCAGTGTGCATATGGTTACCATGGATACCATTTCAAACATTAAAAAGAAGATCAATTGATCTTTTTTTACCACACCACACCTTTTGATCACGTAAGGCCCAATTCAAATAGAACTGGCTTGAGGTTTTGGTGTGGTTGTGGCGTGGTGCATACATGCCACGTTGTGGAATTTACATGTACTCTTTTATGGAATAATACACACATATGACGAGGCGAGGGTATGATGTTACCGGCCATCGCCACGCCATACAGAAAACCCCAGTGGCCTACGTTAACGTCACGCCACAGTCTTTCAGTAAAATTACAAATTGTCAAACATTTAAAACAAAATTAGAGATGATTATGAGTTCAGTATTGAATTCTGCGACGAAATTCAAATGTATGAAAATTAATAGCTGTGTTTTTTTGCATGTCCAGATAAAATTGTGTGAAAAAAACGACAACAAAGCAAAACAATTTACATGTTAAATACAACAGCTGCGTTTTTTTGTATGTCCATATGGAGTTTGGTGAAAAAAACGACATCGGGACATTTCAACATTTGCCTTGGTCAGCCATTTTGTTCTGAACTATCTTACCAACAAACATTTGATATTTCTATACAAATTATCGATAGCACAACGACAATGGTAGTCTGGCAATACCGTTTTATCGGGACAAAAGTTAACTCCAGTTAATTATCTGGACTTAGCTAACTCTATATGGACATAGTTGTTGTTGTATTTAACATGTAAATTGTTTTGCTTTGTTGTCGTTTTTTTCACACAGTTTTATTGGACATGCAAAAAAACACAGCTAACAACAACTATGTCCATATAGAGTTAGCTAACGCTGAGGCCACACGAGCCAGTACTGGCTAGCCAGTCGCAATACACTCACACTTTTGTACTAACACATACAAACCTGAGCAACTGGCTCGTCAACTGGCTTGCCTTTTTCGTAGCCAGTTGGGAAGCCAGTAGAGCAGCCAGTAACAGGGTTTGGCAGTACTATTTCGTAGCATATTTGGAAAAATAGGATTAAAACTTAAGTTTACTCACATTTTCTTTCACAAAATTTATCAATAAAATTAAAACTGGAAGTTCATGCCCAGTCCTTAAGAACTCAAAAGTTTATAAATTTGCTAGCGATCTAAAAAATGTTTAAAGATGAATAAAATTATTTCGTCTGGTGTGTTGTAGGAAGGGTCTTATTTCCGTTCAAGAAGAAAGCCAAAAAAAAACTGGTGAATGATTTGATTAAAGGCTCTCCCAAACCGACGCAAAATGTTCGCCGACGACAGTTTTTTGTTGTTGTTTACTATCGTATTTTGTATCGCTGTGCACGAAAAATAAAACAAGAGTTCTTACGATAAATATTGTTTTGTGATAGAAATAAGTTAAGGCTCTTCAAACCAATGCGAAACATTCTTTATGACAACGAAACTTTGGCTTTTGTTGTTTTTTGCTAGTGATGTTGCATGGCGTCAGTGCGTGTGTTCTAAGTGCATTTTTATCTCCACATAAAAAGAAGTAACATATGGTTAAATGAAGGACTAACCATTTATAACAATTATAATAAGTTTTATTCGACATAAAATTACAATAGGTTATTAATTACTTTACTTTAGGTTTTCTGGATGGAGACACATTGTACGGTAGACTGTCGGATAACGAATGAATGACTCAAAAGTATCTGCGTCTTTTTCTTGAATGTTGTCAATACATGTATGTATGTGTGTGTGCAATGTAGATTCTGCAAACAGTGTTGCCACAAACATATTTAATACAACAACAATCCGGTATAATTCCGTATTGTTGTTTTATTTTACATGCTTCTTTTTTTGTAAGCAAAGGTAAAAATGTACTAAAATACAAGGCTGGCAACAGTACGGAATTATGCCAAATTGTTGTTGCATTTAACATGCTACTTTTTTAAGCGAGTGAAGATAAAAATGCATTATACAACCGCTTATGAAAGTTTGCAACATGGCAGGCTTTATAAGTGAGCACAGGATGCCAATATTGCCAATTCTGGTTTTGTGAAAAAATGAATCGAATAAATCGTTTTCACATTCGCTGCCAAGCATTACTTTCACTTTTTCGATACATTTGCCACATTCTGGTGTTGTGAATTAAAACTATATTATCGATGCTTGAACCTCCTTATCATTTGTCTTGAAAACAGCATGATTCTCTCAATTTTCTTGTGTTTTTTTTAAGAGAACAGAGAAATGCATAAGATAGGAACACTTTTTTCCTTATGGATTTGACAGAGAAAGAGATATGATTGAATTTGTCATTGTTTGTTAGTATTCACGCTTTCATCTTGGATATTCACTTCCAAATGATGGCGTGAAAGCAAATTATTTATATGAAAGTTTTTGATTTTTGGTTTCACATTTTCACAGAACGGGTATCGGAATTAGTGTGAAAGCGTGAAAAGTTTTTCAATTCACTTTTTCACAGAACCAGAATTGGCCCCTTGCACACAAATGCCACACTTACGATAAATTGAACGGTTTCATCTTGAAAAATTGAAAAATCGTAGTAGTTAAATTGCTTCGCTTAAAATCGGAGTATATTTACTCCATTTGGAATAAGATCCGAACGCTGGCCAGTAGAGAAGCCAGTTTGACATGCCACCTACGTCACAGCATATACACGAATAGGAATTTGACAGCTAGTATGTGTAGCCAACTGGCTAGCCAGTACTGGCTCGTGTGGCCTCAGGGTAAGTCCAGATAATTACCTGGAGTTAGCTTTTGTCCCGATAAAACGGTATTGCCAGACTACCATTGTCGTTGTGTTATCGATAATTTGTATAGAAATGTCAAATGTTTGTTGGTAAGATAGTTCAGAACAAAATGGCAGACCAAGGCAAATGTTGAAATGTCCCGATGTCGTTTTTTTTGCCAAACTCCATATGGACATACAAAAAAACGCAGCTAATATAATTAAAGGAGGCAGATTACTATAGGAGCGTGCAAAATCAAACATCTCAGAAAATAGCCCAACAATTCAAGGCAATTGTATTTTTATATTTCATTAATTTTAATTTTTGTGGAAGCCATTTTCTAGTGAAGTGTTCTTCCCAACTAACATTTCAGTTTCTATTAGCTTAGAAATATCGATATGCTGCAAGTCTGGATATGTATAAAGCTTCTATAAAGCTTTCATCGAAAATAAATTTCTAATAGAAGTCATGATTTCAATAACTGCTTCTTTAAAGTCGTTTGAAAGCTTGATATAGAAAATTAAACGAGACTAGCGTCTTTGTTTCAGATAGACCTCTGTTAATAACATTACCCAAGGGGCACGCTCAGTTTTTGATAAGTTGTGGTGACTTCTGAGTAACATAGTGACGGTCGCATTTGTTAAAAAGAACTAGTCACAGGAACACCACTGTAACCAAAAAAGCGCAGGGGTGATCCTATTGTGCAACTAAATTCAAGTTACTTTGAAGTTACACGTAACACTTGTGTAATCAATGTAAATCGTTCAAAATAAGTTTCTTTATACTGGATTGCAACAAGTTTGAAAGGTTTCAGTCAAGTTCTTATTGACTTAATAGCAACAGATCAATTTGTCTTAGGGAAGTTTATGAACACTAAACTGAAACCTACATAAACTACATAACTAGTTTCAAATAAATATTTTTCAGTTTCAGAAATGTATTTCTTATTTAAATATGTAACTAAAAATGCAGTCAGACATTTGTGATATGACAACTATTTTTTTCCTCTTTTATCAATTAATTTAAATAGGTTATATTAAATAATTAATTTTCAAGGTAAGTACCTATTTAATTTTCACTACGCTCGCAGTTGAATCAACTAATATTCATTGCTACCCCCTTCAAAACTTGCGCGCTCGTAAAATTGATTGAATTTAAAGTTTTTTTGTTAAAAAAAATAGTGCCCTTCTATTTTTTAAAAGATTGATTTTTTTTGTGGAAATTATTATCAAATATTAAAATATTATTACATTTTATAAATTCTGAAAGTGAAAAATCATTGTTTAAATATATTAAATTTAAAAAACAATTATAAACACCTAATTTCTTGTTTTTTTTTAAGACAGAAACATTTATTTCAGAAAAAAAATATGGCCGATAGAAAGTTTCCTTTCTATAACCCCATAGCAACTGATCTTTTAATTCAGTCCAGGGTCGGATTTAGTGGAATGGTTCACATGAGTGAAATTCAGGATACTGATGTCAATGACGACAGCAGATAATATCATTATTAATTAATTTTTGATACGAAATAATCATTTTTGTTCCAGGACTAATGATTTTGAATAGTGTAAATTTAAGCCTAATTAGCCATGTTCTTAAGCGCATTTCTATCTTCGCTTGAAAAAAGCGAAGATAAAAATGCACTTAAGGGAAAGGCTTTTATCTGCTGGGGTGCCCAAAGGAAGCAAGATAAAAAATGATTGAGATGCTTCCGTCATTTTGCCGAGATATATGAAAGTGTACAGAAATTTAAAATCGTTAAATTAGTGAAAAACCTTACTAAACTAAATAAAAGGGTGAAATTAATGTAAATATGATAATGTAACACTCCTTGGCGAAGATACAAAACCGACAAGATAGAAAGGGGCAACAGCAGAAAGACATCTAAAAATATTTTATTTAAAACGTTGAAAAAACTTTGCATTATGGTTGCTGAATGGATTTGAACGCCTTGCCATCACCAACAAAAACTAATTCGTCCCTGTGCAAAAATTTTTCATCAATCTCTACTTGTTTTTTTTTTTTTTTTTCTTACTGCCTCACTCACCCTCGTTCTTTTTCTTTGCCTACAATGATCCTAATGAAACTGTGAAGAAACTAACATAAAGTTTAGTTCTAAAGAAGTTTCAGAAACTTCTTTGAAACATTTACGAACACAACATTAATAGAGCGTTCTTTTTCTTAACAAATCTTAGCTATTTTTAATTTGTCATTCAAAAAACCTGTTGTTCACTTAAAATATTTGTTCTTTGTTATTAAGGCGCCAGTTATAGCTATCATTGAAACTCATCATTGAAAATTTTAATGATTGATTTTGAGACGTTTAGGAAGTAAAATCATTTATTCTTTTGATGAAAAAATAAAGCTAAAGACCTAATTAATATTTTTAGCCAAAAAAAATTTTCAAATAGGCCCAACTTTCCACATAAAAAGACTTTTCTTATTTCAATGATTGAACTACTTTACCAATGATCATTGAAAAATTAAAAGTCAATTTTTGTGGAAAGTTGGGCCTATTTGAAATTTTTTTTTGACTAGAAATATTAATTAAGTCCTAAGCTTTGATCGTCCATCAAAATAATAAATGATTTTGCCTCCTAAACGTCTCAAAATCAATCATTAAAATTTTCAATGATGAGTTTCAATGATAGCTATAACTGGCGCCTAAGAGTTGTGTATCTGCATTATTTGTATCGTTGCAAATGATTCGCTATGATTTCGAGTTGGTTTAGGAAAAAGTTAAGTACTCAAATATTCATACAATTAGTACTTAAATATTCATATAATTAACAAATCAAATTCCCCTTATCAATATTTTTGTAAGAAATTGAATCATTAAGCCTACTAATACCTCTCTTTTTCATTTAAGGAGGGGCAAAATTCCCATTATAATAACATTTGTCCAAGTCGGAATATTTATGGATAAAAATATAAATTTTAATAAAAAATATCAAAAATGAAAATCGACAACAGAAAATACTAAATTAAATTGAAAATAACTACATACATAAATAAAAATTGCAAATAAATTCCGAATCCTATAAAACAAAACAATAAAATTTTGGAATAAATGAACGATGAACGTTAACAAAAGTTCGATTTAATGAAGAAAAAGAACGCAGCTCCTTTGAAACAACATGCTTTCCCTCAGTGACTGTTCAATAACAGCGAAAGTGACAGACACAGTTGTCATACTAGAGTTGCATACAAGTCCTTCAATAACTCCAGAAATCGAAAACAGTTTTGTGACCGTCTGCATGTATTTCTTGTTGCATTTAGGTTTGTTTCTGCCATTTTGCTTTCAAGCCAAACAAACAAATATTTTTTTAACATGAACCTACATTAGGGTGTCATCAATTTTCCAAAATAATGTATTAAAGGTCAAATAAAATTTAGTGACCAAAAAAAATTTGACCAAACAAATTATTTCTCATCATTGAATTAAAAGTCATAATATTATTAATTAAATAATTAAAAGTTATGATATTTTATATAAAATCATTGTTTATAAGTTTTTGAGTGGGGCCTTTTAAAGGATTAAAGAACAAATAGAAACAAACAAAAATGAATAGCTGCAGTAATTACAAAAATAAAATGTGAAAACAGCAATACCTATACAAATATAAATTTGTAAGGGTTATTGACAAATTGGACACAATTTGTTGGTAAAATATTTTTTTAGGACATTCATATTTTACTAAGGAGATGTCTGCCATTAAAAAAATATGTTGGGATATAGACACCCTAATATATGGTAGTTATTTTTGAAGAATCTGACAGCAAGTTACAATGTAGTTGCATTTAGGATTTTATTTAATATTTCTGTCACTTTTTCACTTTGTTACAAAAGTGTTGTATATTAGTTTTACTGAATCATAATGATTAGACACTTAAGAGTTACTTTGAAGTAGCAAGAGATCAAAGTCGCAAAACAGTTTCGATTTTGTTTTTGAGAACGGCTAATTAAAATTAGGTTACATTGAAACACAATGGATAACTACTCAGTTACTATTAAGCCACGCCTATTTATTTTTAGTCCCACTAAATAAGAACAGTGACCTGAATATAACAAAGTTGGAACTCAAATAATTTAAAATGCAATGAGAGCATTCAACAACTCTACAAAAACTTCCGAGTTATTCTTGTGAAACCAGATTTTTGAATTTCTTGTTGCAAAATTCAAATCTGTGCCCCTTGGGTAACGAAGAAACATGATGCTGTCACTGTATAAAGATTGTATAGAGTAATTTAATTGAAGCTCCTGTCACTTTGTCTTCAAAAGGTTTCGGTTACAATTTGCTGGAAGCCTTATCGAATACTTCGCAGAGACTTCTCAGAATTTATTAACGAACCATAATAGAAAATGTCAGTCTATGCTAAAGAGACTCAAATCTGTCAAAGTCATTTTAATGAAGTCATTGATAAATTTTCGTTTATTGAATAAATTGTTTGTGAAATTCTTTTTGTGTGAATATGTCTACTTAGTAGAAAAAAATTAAAAAGTCGGGAAATTTTTATAGATCCCTTGCAGTGAGACGTTCCTTAATGCTCCAGAGAGCTCGTAGCTTAGATCTTCAAAAGAATGCAAATGAAAGACAACGACGTGACGGCAAGAAAGTTCAGATTTAATAAATCTTTCATCGATATATCAAATATCTCCAGAGCCAGAAGATTTAAGTGTGTTTCATTGTTTGTCTGTTTATAATTTTCTTTTAAATATAAATATTCATACTCTACTTAGATATGAATCCCACTTCCAGCATGAGAGGCGAAACTTTTATGAGGGATAACACACACAAGTTCAATGATTAATGTTTTCAAGAAAGCGATGACGAAGATGAAATTTTGAAAAATCAAAAGCTTAGACTTAACCTCAGGCAATGGGCGATTGAATTTAAAATCAACCACTCAGCTCTTCAGATTTTAATTTCAATAATAAAAAAGCGATTTGAAAAAAAAATCTTGTACAGCTTGTTTCTTCGTGTGAGGTTACAAATTTGTCATTTACATGGTTGCTCCACTGGGCATGAGCCATGGTCGGATTATGAACATGTTTAAAAAAAAAAACAATGGAGTCTCAAAAATCCATGTCCGTGCAGTGACATATCCATACAAATCAGTTTGCTGATTGGATTGTGGTTTGGATGTTGGACATCGTTCATGTCTAGTGGAGCCAGCATGTAAGACTGGAAAATACTGATTAAGTTTTTGCATCTTCCATTTTATATCTAAGATGGCTGAGTGGGTAGAGTGATGGACTCTTACGCAGGAGTTCCGTGTTCGATTCCTAGACAGGTAAGAAAAATCTTTGTGTTTTATAATTATTTCCAATTCATTAATTAACAAATAATTGAAAACAAATAATAGTTTCAGGTTTAACAAACATTAAATGTGGTAAAAATCACTCAAAAGAAATTGAAAGTAAAAAAAATTATATTTTTTTCCCCCATTTTCCTACAACCTCTGTAAGAGCTGTATTGTCGGCTTCTAATAGGTATTATAAGACTTTCTATTACACTTGCGTGTTTACTTTTATAGAAACATTTCTGAAGCTATCTGTCAAAACCATAATTTCACTAAGATTTCGAATAGCGCTCGTTAAAACTTCTTATAGATCGTATAGAATTTGAAGCTTTTAAAAGATCTGCGTACGGGGCATCCAAGAAGATTTTCCGAAATCATTTTCGAAGTTCTATAATATTCTCCTTTTTATGCTTAACGAAATTTTACAAATGCCTTAAGGAAATCAGAAAGCCTATTCAGTTAGGCCGAACCGAAGCTGAAATGTTAGTTGGGTTGTGTGTGTTTAGTGTTTTTTTTTGTCAAATATCCATTCCCTGTCACTTCTATGTGAACAGTGCTGAGATTCAGCTATTTCAGCGAGTGAGATGAGATGACTCGCCTTACTCGCCGACTCATCTCACTTCACTCGCAAAAGTGATTCAGCTATTTAAGTGAAATGAGTAAGTTCGAATTTAGTTTCGAACATGAGACAAAGAATAAATATAAAAGAGCTAAACTCTACCTCCTTGTCACACTCGTTACGCAAAACGAAATGAAACAACAAATACAACAATGTAAACATTGGAATCTTTAATAATGTTATGTTCCCACCAAAATGAAATCCGAGATTTCGGTTGAAAACTTTTGATATTTCAAGTTGTTGGATCAAGATTTCATGGAAATTTCAACGAAATCTCAATGAAAACTCTAGATTTCAACGAAATTTTAATGAAATCCCGCTACACCAAGTCGAGAACTCCAAATTTTTCAGCTGAAATCTCAGATTTCGTTTTGGTGGGAACATAGTATAATGGAGTTTTCAGTATCTTTTGTTTCAATTATTTTTTTTGTCATAAGTAAAGTTTAATGTGAGCTTCACCCTTGAAAAATAAAAAGTTTTATAGTGTCAAAAGTGTAAAATAGAATATAATTTTACTGTGCGTATGATAATAAAATAAGATTTTATAATCAATAAAAGGGTAGTTGTTTTTATCTAAGTTGTTGTTTTTTTATTTCATTTCCTATCCATGAATAGGAATTCTTGAGAAAAGCACATATACCTATCCAAAACTGGAAATTTACCAACACATACACTAAGTCACTGCGGAAATATCTGGCGAGTAATCTGACATTTCATTTCACTCGCTCACTCACTCCCTTTTGCTAACTGAATCGATTTTCGACGAAAACTCATCTCACTCACTCCCTGCGGCTTCGAATTAGCTGAATCTCGGCACAGAGCTCATCACAATCACTCCACGCACGTAGCAGGCCAGAACCACACCAGCACCATAAGCCACTTCTGTGTGAATTGTCCCTAACATTTTGTGAATGTTAAAAAACTTAGCACAAATAACATTTTTTTTTCTTAAAGACTAAAATTGTACAAATTTGATCTGCATTTCATGGGTTTATTCAGAAATACAAACAAATAATAAGGGGACAATTAAAACGACAATACTATTGGCTCTCTCACCTTTATAAATTTTGTTCTCAAAAGCCTCAAAACCGAAAGTTTTTTTCAAAAAACCACGGAAAAAGCTCTGTTGAATTGTTGCAACTTGGCAAAGGCAACTCTGTTGGAATGTGAATTTTTTGTTTTATATCAAACAGCGAAGGTAGAACAAAAGCGAGTATGAGCCTGATTACATGGTTAGTTTTTTCGTTCGTTTCGTTTTTCGTCTTTTTGACAGGTACGTACTTTCGTGATTACAAACAACGAAAAAAATCCATTCGTGAATTTGACGTTCAAAAAATTTGAGGTTCATTTATTGAAAAATAGGCAGTAATAATAATCAAAAACATTCTTAAATCACTTCTTGTTCAAAATAGTTTATAGCTATTTAATTATGAAAAACAATTTTAAATCTCACAATTTAAATTTTTTAAGGATCCCCCGCCTCTACTCGTTTGTCAAATCATAAACGTCAAAGTTCAACCAGAAAAGGTCTTGAAATTTTCATACGTGCTTTCATCTTTCCGTTCCTCCTACGTTTCTTCACCCCTCACCCAATGTGTCAAAAAGACGAAACACGTAACGTCCGAAAAAACGAATCGTGTAATCAGGCTCTATACGATCAGAATGCTTTTGGCATTTATAGACGATGTTCATGTTGGAGCGTACGGAATGTTTCAAAGAATTACAACAACAATTCCTCTATGTCAATCAGTTTTATAGTATCTTTTTTCAGTGGTAGATTTGTTATTTTAGTGTTGTGCTGGTATACACAGGCACCACTGTTTTGAAAAAAGTTCGCCCATAAGCCCTGTACTGACAGTTTTGGCTGGACAGACTATAGCGAGTTGCAAATGTTTCTGTGTATTAGTAACTCGGTAGTGAGTACTCGCTCGTGTGACCCTCAGGTAAGCAAATCAATTTTTTTCGAATTTTTTTGCTGTAAGGATTTCAACATAAGTCAGTATAAAAGTGCGAATATAAAATTGAGATAAAGTTTCGTTAAGTTTTAATTTAGCTGGACTTGGATTGAAAATAAAAGTGAGTATTGCGCTAGTTATAATTACCATTAAAGCACACCTAGTGAAATAGAGCGATATCAATGTTTCTTGAATCTCTCTATATTGCTCTTATGAAATGACTAAGGAGCTTACGCTTCTATAATCATCCTGTAAAATTATTATACAATCCTTGTGTTATTTTGTATTATGCCATGTTCCCACCAAAATGAAATCCGAGCTTTCGGTTGAAAACTTTTGATATTTCAAGTTGATGGAACAAGTTTTCATGGAAACTTCAACGAAATCTCATTGAAAACTCAAGATTTCAACGAAATCTTAATGAAATCCCGCTTCACCAATTCGAGATCTCCAATTTTTTCAGCTGAAATCTCAGATCCCTTAGGAATTCTTCGTCTCTTTTTTTTTTTAACTGTCTTGTTTTGAACTTAGAAAGAGAAAAGCCAAATATAATTTCTTGAAAAGCCCAAGCGAAGGCTTTTGGAGGTGTAGGAGCCTGTTTAGATTGGGAAGACTGAAGACTGGTCTCACGGCAGTGAGAGTGAAAAAAGAGTACTCCGAGCGTCCAATAGAAGACGACAAGAGATATTCTGGCATCACTTTTTCTTCAAAATTTTCGTGTAGTTGGCTTTCGGTCTGTCGGTAAGGTAAATTAATGAAATGTCAAATCTAGTGACGTGGCTGGGTAAATTTGACAATTTTTTATAATTTTTGGTGTCCGAGCCGAGGTTCTACTTGGCAAATTGCTATTCTTCAATTATTTCTCGGTTTGATTGTGAAAAATTTGATAAACTATTCGAATTTATCACAATGACGACCTACGAAGAATTTATCCAGCAAAATGAAGATCGTGATGGTGTACGATTGACGTGGAACGTGTGGCCTTCAAGTCGCATTGATGCTAGCCGTCTTGTCGTGCCACTGGCTTGCCTCTATCAACCACTTAAGGAACGTCCAGATCTGCCACCAATTCAATACGAGCCTGTTCTATGTACAAGGAGTAATTGCCGTGCAATTTTGAATCCATTGTGCCAAGTGGACTATCGTGCCAAGTTATGGGTGTGCAACTTCTGCTTCCAAAGGAATCCAGTAAGACATTTTTCTATTTTTTTTACAAATATAGAAACTAGAAATTATTTAATTTTATGTTTAAGTATCGCAGTAATTTAAATAAATAGGTACTTAAACACAAATCTCAATTTATTTCATTCTGATCTTTAAAGTAATTTATTTATCATTAGTATTTCTTATCCGCACTTTCATCAATGGTGCAGGAATAAAAAAAAACAACTCCAGTAAAACTAGAGTTAATTTATAACTCCAAGCTTTTATTCATCTTCGCCGTTTTGTTTGCCACGTCTTTATAACTCTTATTATAACTCGTCTATTTATTATTATATACGTGAGAAATGGATTATTTTTTAAAATGTATTTGTCCGGGAGCTCATCGCGGCCACGCAAAAATTGGATGCCAACTGATAGCTTAAGTACAAGCTTTATCTGGTCGCATGGGTTAGGAAATGCACTTTTCAGGTTGCATTTTCCGCTAAATGTACCTATAATATAAGCAACTGGATGGATAGCTAGGATTTTCATCCAAGAAAGCACAAAATCCCTAATTTTAGAAAAGTGGTCGGACTCGTGGCAACAGCCAAAAAATGTCTGTCCGCCAATCGGTATCGTGTAGAGGACAATCCTACCTTTTATTTGATACTCCATTTATAGCAGTTGCTTATATTATAAGTGCATTTAGCGGAAAATGCAACCTGAAAAGTGCATATTCTAACAATTGCCACCAGATAAAGCTTGTCAAACCAGTAGTTTTGTAAATGCTTGCACTAATGCTATCAGTTGGCATTCAATTTTTGCGTGGTCGCGATGATATAGGTAATCTTACGGTCGGCTCCCGGACTACATACATACATTTTTCTTTTACTGATGAATCACGGTGGAGCAGCATTAACTTCCTAAAATCAACTCCTAGGGCGGTATTCACCGAGCACTAATAAACGGCTCTTAAGTTTATGAGGCTCCTAACTCAAATAATTTTTGTGCTATTCACCAACCACTCATAGCTCTTTTTCGAAGTTCGAAAATGAGAACAACTCTCTCTTCCCCAGGTACCCCCAAACTGTGAAATCAAACTGTTTTCAAAAATTACCGCACTATGTCGGTACTTCTTGGATCCTTGATAAAATGAGTGTTGCATGCACATAAATAAATTCTTTGCGACTACAGTAATTTTAATTTCTTTCCACTTATTTTCTTAGTTTTGTCTCGGGGTGAAGATCATTGAACGTTTTAATTTGTTTTATATAGGGAAATGTTCTTACTTTACTTTTTAGTTTCGCTAATTATTTCGTTCATACATTGTCTACTACGTTTGCGGATCCAAAATGGACTCGTTCGCTTGAAGGGGAGATAGACGTCAAATGTTGGTTTATATTAGCTGTATCAAATGAAGAAAAACTACATCAGGGGCCCAATTCCACAAGAGTGAGTTTTTTCTGTGTACACAAAAATTCGTGTACACATCGATTTTAGCGATTCGGCAAGTGTGAGTTTTAAGTTTTTGACAGATATCGAATGCACAATCAATCAAATTTATTTACATTTGTTTTGGGTGTGAAAAGAATGTGTACACAGAAAATCAGTCACCCTTGCGGAATTGGGCCCCAGAACAGTATAAATGTGTGAAAACTGTCAAAACTGTTAGATTTAAGCAAAAAGTTTTTCTGAGATAAATTTTAGCTTATTATTATCCCAGACAAACAAATCAACTGGACATTTCTCAATCATTTTCTCCGCCACAAAAGAAGGTGCAGGAAATATTGTTCTTAACTGTTCTGAAAAACATCATGGAACACAAAGTGACAGAATGAAGAACAGTTTGGTAAGGTTTTTACTCATGGAACACACAATCCTGTACTTTTCTGTAATTTTCTATTCGGAGCAGATTCATTATATACACCTTTTATTATCCTATTTATTTTTTCAAATTTTCACAGCAAACGGACAAAAGAATTATCTTCACCGCGTAAATTACAAAAAGAACTTAAAAACTTGAAACAATAAATAAAATTCCTGAAGACAAAAGGAATTACAATAAGTGTGCGTGCGAGACTCATTTTTGTAAGGATCCAAGAAGTACCGACAAAATGAGTCAGTGAATTTTCTTGAAGGGTTACTTCGAAGGTTTTCGAATTAGTTTTCGGAGAGAGCGCTCATAACTTTATGAGTGGTCAGGACCACTCATAAGTCTTATGAGCGCTCATAAATATTCCCTATTATTGCTTGGTGAATAGGTTTATGAGCCTCATAAGTTATGAGCCGTCGGTGAATACCGCCCCTAGTCTAGTGTATTTTAGATATATAAGATGAAAAAAAGCTAGGGCGTGTAGGTTGCACCAAAACAAAACAAAAATCATTTTTTCACTTTTATTAAAGTTTTTAAAGTCCGCACTTACTTTTCCAAAAGTTTTTGATGCGCTGAATTCGAATATGACCTCACAAAATTCTCCAATCCAATCCATGGTGGCCATGGAACGAACATCGCTAGACTGCTAACTGTGCTGGTTCGAACCCCAATCTAGTCAGCAATTTTTATGTACACCCAGTTTCGAACTGGATGCCGCCCGTGATATAAGAAATTCAATTTTGAACAAAAAGTTTTGAATGTGAAATTATCAAATTTGAATTGTCACCAGTAGTAGTCAGTATCATTTATTCCAACGTGAGAGTCGGTCTGGCATCTTTATGAAATTTTAATAAACAAGGTTTTAAAATCATCGATAAAAGTTCATATGATTGCAGTCAGAAGCCGCATTAACTTACTACTCTACTACTACTCTAAATTAGCTTGAATAGTATCTTAAGAAATAACCTAAAATTAAGTTCAAATAAAAAAAGTTACCTAAAATTCCCAAAAACATCAATCTTTGAACTGCTCGCCAATCAATAAAAACCCTCCGTATTTTAGTCGTGCAGTGAAATTTTTGAACTGCTCGCCAATCAATAAAAACCCTCCGTATCTTAGTCGTGCAGTGAAATAAAAATTTCAATGTAAATTAAATAAATTCAATCATTTCAGTTTCCTCCGCAATATGCCGCCATCTCAGAGCAACATCAGCCGGCTGAACTGATACCCAGTTTTAGCACCATCGAATATACAATCGCAAGAGCTCCCTGTATGCCTCCAGTGATTATATTCCTTGTAGACACCTGCATGGATGAGGAAGAACTCGATGCTTTGAAGGATTCGTTGCAATCATCTCTCAGTTTATTGCCACCTAATACTTTAGTTGGTCTCATAACTTTTGGAAAAATGATACAAGTTCACGAATTGGGCTCAGAAGGATGTTCAAAAAGCTATGTTTTCCGAGGAACTAAAGATTTGTCTGCTAAACAAATTCAAGAAATGTTAGGAATTGGACGTGCTAGTAGCGGTGGATCAGCGGGGCATCCCAATCCAACTCCAGGACAGCCACAGCAACGTATACCACATAATCCAGCTGAACCTCCTGCAAATAGGTTTTTGCAGCCTATCAGCAAATGCGATATGGCTTTGGGAGAACTACTGAGTGAACTTCAGAGAGACCCATGGCCAGTGCCACAAGGCAAGCGCTACCTTCGTTCAACTGGAGCCGCCTTGGCAATTGCTGTTGGTCTTCTTGAGTGCACTTATCCCAATACAGGTGGAAGAATTATGTCCTTCGTCGGGGGACCGTGCTCCCAAGGCCCAGGTCAAGTTGTTGACGACGAGCTTAAACATCCAATTCGATCCCATCATGATATTACAAAGGACAATGTAAAGTACATGAAGAAGGCAATTAAACACTACGACGCATTAGCTCTTCGAGCTGCCACCAATGGACATTGTATCGACATCTATTCTTGTGCTCTCGATCAGACTGGTCTCATGGAAATGAAGCAGTGTTGCAACTCCACCGGTGGTCACATGGTCATGGGTGATTCCTTTAATTCTTCGCTATTCAAACAGACATTCCAGCGAGTTTTCGCTCGTGATCAACGTTCTGATCTGAAAATGGCTTTCAATGGTAATCTTGAGGTGAAGTGTTCGAGGGAACTTAAAGTTTCTGGAGGGATTGGATCGTGTGTGTCGTTAAATATAAAGAGTCCATGTGTGTCTGATGTGGAAGTGGGTATGGGAGGAACTGTACAGTGGAAGTTGTGTTCTCTCAATCCAAGCACAACGATGGGTTTCTTCTTTGAAGTGGTGAATCAACACGCAGCACCGATGCCACAAGGGGGTCGTGGTTGCATACAATTTATAACGCAGTATCAACATCCAAGTGGACAACGTAGGATTCGTGTTACAACTTTGGCCAGGAAGTTCGTAATTCAGTTATAGGAGCGAAATCAATGTAACTTATTTTGTTTTCTCATTTTAGTTGGGCTGATGCGACATCAAATATTCATCATATTAGCGCTGGATTTGATCAAGAAGCAGCTGCTGTTATCATGGCTCGCATGGTTGTTTACCGTGCGGAGACAGATGAGGGTGTGGACATTCTTAGATGGGTTGATAGGCAACTCATTCGATTGGTATGTTTTTTTTATCAAAAATAAATAAAAATTCCAATCTAATGAAAACACTTTCTAATAACAGTGTCAGAAATTCGGTGAGTACGGTAAGGATGATCCTAATAGCTTCCGTTTGGCGGAGAATTTCAGCCTTTTCCCACAATTTATGTATCATCTGCGACGATCGCAATTCCTTCAAGTATTCAATAACTCTCCCGATGAAACAACATTTTATCGTCACATGCTAATGCGTGAAGATCTCACCCAGTCGCTGATTATGATACAACCAATTCTATATAGCTACTCTTTCAATGGTCCACCTGAACCGGTTCTGCTCGACACATCTTCCATACAACCTGATCGAATTCTCCTCATGGACACATTTTTCCAAATTCTTATATATCATGGAGAAACTATTGCCCAGTGGCGTGCACTCAAGTATCAAGATATGCCTGAGTATGAAAACTTCAAACAATTGCTACAAGCACCTGTGGATGATGCTCAGGAAATATTGCAAACTCGATTCCCCATGCCACGGTACATTGATACTGAACACGGAGGCTCACAAGCACGATTCTTGCTCTCCAAAGTCAATCCATCACAGACGCATAATAATATGTATGCATATGGTCAGGTAAGCGTTTTTTTTTTATCCTTTTTACTCTTTAATTTTGAATGTGAAATTGATTGTCTTTTTTATCCATTTATTTCAATCTTCCAAAACCAAAAAATGTCCTTTTCAATTGCAATTGTTTGTAATTTCCAGCCTACAATTGGCTCAACAACGGTATTTATTTTTTTTTTGTTCATTCATTTTACTAATTTCATACTGTTCATTATTATGTTTCCAAGTTAAGCATAAATACTTTGATAAATGATTCTTGGGCATCATCTAAGACAAAAATTGTATTTGGGCGAAATTCAATTCCCTCCCGTTTATGTGATTGGAGTAACATCGTAAAACATTCACTTCAATGGATACAAAAATCATAAAACAATACAACGGCAGCACTAACAATTTTATGCTATATGTTTTTTTTTTTAATTCTATCACTAAATCCATATTAAACGTTATATCATTAGCGTTTTGATTTTCAAAATTGTTGAAAATGGGGGATCCAGAGGCCCTCTTACTTGTCGAATATCAATATTTATTGTTGTGTTTACCTGTTATTTGAGGGACTCGAATAGCCATTTTTGATTTCTGGCACTTTCAATAATGACAACCTCCGCAATATACTATACTTAGCCTCAGGGTTTGTGTACGTGGTAGTTAATCACTTTTAAATTTTGATACAAATCCTTTTTTTTTTTGCAAAATTTTTAGTTTGAAAATAAAAAATATTTTTCAAAAAGTTTTTATAAAAAACAAAAATGAAAATTGATTTTCGCTTTAAAAAAAAAAGCTATAGCTGATGTGAGTGTTGACTTTGGTTAAAAAAAAAAAAACTGTATCAAGACTTCTCGGAGGGAGATGGAATTTTTTCTTAGAAAATCATTTTCCAAAGTATTGACGCTTGCGCTCGAAACATCCTTTATATACAATTATTGGTATCAGGATATATGGTTTACAAGTAAAACAATAACAATGGTATAGGACAGCTTAATCGTTTTTATTACAAAAACTAAGATTTAAGTTTATACTGTAACTAACATTTTATAATACTATTAAACAAGAGGAAGAAGTACGCGCAAGTCTTGTGTTTTATACTTCAAATATTTTTACATGATTAATAGTCCCTAAGATTGAGATATATGTCTGTTCGCGTACTTCCCAAAGCCACGAATTTCTTCAAATTTTATTTTTTTTAATATGAGCTTTGACAGAACTTTGGGCTAAGTTCGTAGAAATTCGTAGTTTTGCGAGATATGCGAACAGACATAATGTGTGCTAATGATTGATACTTAAGAAATAAATTCAAATAAATAAAAAATCAGGACTAGATCGGACGAACTTGCTCTTGTGGTAAAAGACTTTAAGATAAGCATTCAAAATGTATGTTAATAGTTTATTAATACTTTGACTTTGCTAACGAAAAATGGTAAATGGTAATTTGTTACGTGAATTTTTATTTAAAAACCGGAAACATATTTAAACTTAAATAAACATAAAGGTACGAAGTTTAGTCAAAATTGTAAAGACTTTTTTGTAAAAATTGATACCTTTGTATCGCGTCATGTTATGACTAAAACAAATTGACTTCTTCTTTAAATCTTGGAATTTAATATTGTGATCATCTAATAAATATCTGTTTGAACAAAATAGGTCAAGCCATTATGCTGTTATAACCCAAAAGCAAGGCAATTTTGTCTCTCTGTATCTCTGTATTTTATGCCATTAAGTTTCACCTTAAGGGATATATTTATCTCAACTAACACACCTAGAACATATCGAATTGTATATTACACTTTTTTAAATTTTGGTGTTGATTTGATGGGTAACATTTTAGAAGTATTTTAAGTTCATAAAAATGCAAATTCCCTATCTGTAGAGAGGTTTATTTTTTTTAATACAAATATTTATATATATATGTATTCATTAAGCATTTCGTTCAAAAGATTTATATTTTATTTCCTAAAAAATCTTGACTCCTTCCTTACAAATCTGTAAATATTCATCCTTTTCCCATTCAATATCCCTTAAAGGTATTAAAATATTTGTATAAAATGGTGATGGTGAATGCTTTTAGTAGTTTTTGAATACGAAAATATTTACATATGTATTTTTTTTTTGTTATTAGGATGGCGGAGCCCCTGTTCTTACTGATGATGTTTCGCTTCAACTTTTCATGGAACATTTGAAAAAGCTGGCTGTTTCCTCTACAACATAAACAAAGAGAATTAGGATGAAAGTAACAGTGAAAAATAAGTTCATTAAAAAGCTTTTTCCTATTAATTTAATTAAAATTAAAAAGAAATGCTGAACCTTTTTCTGATTACGATATGAGAAGAATTAAGTCTTAAAATATATTTATAAAATATTATTACATATTCTTGAAAATGAAAGTTATCAAAGTACGTTGAGTAAAATATATTAAGTAAATAATATTTGTTGTTGTTTTAAACATACTGTGTGGTTGATGTCGAATGTATAAATATTCTATGGACAAAAAAATCGATTTTAAAAAGATAATCGTCCAAAGAGTAGTAGTAAACAAGATCGTCATTGGTTTGCTTCACGTAGCTTTGTATTCTTATACTTTTTGAGCATGACTTTTAACGAAATTGCATACAAAAAAGGTTGTTATTGAAATTGTGAATTAACTATAGGGAGAATATAAATAAGATGGTAAATAAACAAAAAATGGTAAAAAAAATTAAATATGCAGTGGAAAAAGTTAAATGATCTCTTAAATCAAAAGGAGTTCGTTTTGGTATAAACGAAGTTTGATCTTCTATATTTGATATATTTTGGAATTTTGAAAACCAAGCAAAGAATGGAAAGATGTAAGGAAGGAAGTAGAAACTTAAACGTGGAAAATGAAGAAAGATATAGTCCAGTCAATTTGTACTCCAAAGTGCTCTTAGCGGTAGTTTTGATTTTTCCCTGCTTTATGTTTTTTGGGGGTGCTGAATCCGAATATGAGGCTTGCTACTAATATTTGGTGCCGCACCATGGAAAAAATGCAAGAAATAATGAAAAAATGCATTTTTTAAGAGTATTTTACTTATGGCTCGAAAACTATCAATTATTCGTTAATTACATCGTTAATTCGGACTCAAGCGCTAGTTGACGTATTTTTACTTAAATTATAAATTCGTACATTTTTTGTAAAATATTTTACTCTTGGGACTAATGTATGAGTTCAAATTATATAAATAGATAAATTGAAAAATGTTTCTTATTCTCATACAATTTTATTTTTATCAACTAAAGTTTTCAAAGTATTTTTACTGTTAACGAAAATCCACTCGAAAACACTTATGTATCTACTACTTTGCGTGACAAAATTTTAATTTTTGTCTCTAATATGAACCAAGATATACTTTTCTGAGTGTTTTTGATGCGCTGAGTTTGAATCTGGCCTTGGAATTGCTCTAGCACGTCACGTTTTTGAGATATTATTTGAACCTGAAAATAAAAAAAAATGCGTTTTTGATGCAAATTTGGGGTTATATTTTTTCTCGAGTTAATTTATTTATTCTCATTCTGAAGTATGAAAACTTTATTTTGAAGTTCTTTCTGAATCTTTCAAATACCTTCAATCGTCTTTGAGAAATCATTAATTATTAGTTGTTAGCCTTCGTCTTAAGCTATTTCCAAATATGCTAAATTCATAAATTACAAATGAGGATTTCTTGGAGAGAAACGGGAATGGATTATAGCAGAAAAACACTTTGAACTAAAACTTGGTGAAAATTTTATCTACTTTCAATTGTACTCTGATATAATTAGTGAAAAAAAAAAAGTTTTCAAGTTATAGGCTAAAAACTGCCAAAATTGTGTAAATTTGTGTACCACTTTTTGCATTTTGCGTCACGAAGTTTTAGTAGCAAACCTCAGATTCGGATTCAGCACCCTCGAATACATAAAAACGGAACAAAATTAAGACTACCCAACAATTTTCTCGCTAATAGGGCCCTTTTTGAGCACAATTTCACTAGATTATTAGCATGTTTTCGAATAAGATAATTAGTTTAAGAATAAGGCTAACAACTAATTATTATAATTATAATTCATCTGATTATTGGTTTTCATGACAAATAAACCATTGACGGGAAGTGTCATCAACGAGCCATTTGGTTTTCGGTAATATTTATTAATACTGAAAATTTAGTCATTCTTACAAAAACTATTAACTTTTAAATAGACTCTTTTGATTCCTCATTCTCATTTTCAATAAAACGTTTGCAGCTAGTCCCATGATGGAACGACTTTTTTTAAAGGATTTTGTGCAGTATTTTTCTTGTCCTAATTAAAATTCCCGGGCTCTGGGATTCAAAATTGTCTAGAACTGACCGATTTCTAAAACTATGTAGTTGACCTTTTTATGACCAATAATATTGTCCTATTAGATGACACTTTTTGGAAAATATCCCACATATGGGGTGCTTAGATCTCAAAGCCCGATTCTCGACCTTTATCTTACTTTATACTAATTTACCCTACTGAAATTCCGAATTAAAAAAATTCCATAATTTGAAATAAGAAATTAAAAGTTTAAATCAGATGGGTCATATAATTGACTTATAAAGCAAACCCCATACCTTGACCATGCTCGAGTTCATAATCGAAAAATATTGGCAAAACCTCTTAATTCATGTTCCATTTCTACCGTCAAATACCGTCAGATATAGGGTTTAGAAAAGTGGGCATTTGTCTTCAACAATGAAAGCAAAATTTCACTAAAAATATAAATAAACGGTATTATTTTTTTAAAAATTTGCAGTGATGCATAATGTTTGCATTTATGACATTGGTGCACACTTCACCAATTGACTGCCTAAAAATAGCTGTATACCTTTGATTTGGTATCTGATGAGTTTAGATTGTTCTAGCTTCTTTTATTAAAAGAAGCCAATAGGGAGTAATAATACAAATAAAATTAGCTTGTGCATAAATATTTCAACAATTTTATTCAAAATTAATTCGTTTAAAGTACATGTCCACTTAGCTCTAGAAATTTCTTATTTAATAGTAAACCACTTCCATACAACTGAATTAAAATAGGAAAAAAATTCAAACATATTTTTGTGTTTAAACCTTTAACAAAACAACACATTTAAATAATACTTTAAACTAGCTTCTAAGGGTATTCATGCAACAGCGTAAACTCGTCGTAAACATAGTAAAGTTTTAAACTTCGTAAATCTGTCAAATTTTCCATACAAATTGTGACAGAATTACGAAGTTTAAAAGTTTACAACGTTTACGACGACTTTACGCTGTTGTATGAATACCCTTTCTATCTTTTTCTGAAAAAATAAACTTAGTTAAGAAATCTAATGGACATTTTTTGTTCTACATCAGTCCTCTCGAGTGCTTTGCAAAAATCTTCAAATGAAATTTTTCCTTGGCAACACATATCAGCTTCAAGAATTGTGCGCTCAGCGATGCTTATAAGCTGATCTTGACTTATATTCGCACCCACCATCATATGGAGTATATTTAATAATTCGTCACGACTAATCACACCATCATCGTCCAAATCGTACATTTTGAATGCAACTATAGAAAAAAAAATGTATAAGTTTTAAAATAATTAAAACAAAAATAGTTCAGTTTACATTTCAACTTCTCTTCACGACTGTTCAGCTTGTTCTCCTTTTTCTGATTGATTGGCCTAAAATGAGCCAGAACTTGCATGAATTGCCGGAAATTTACTCTATCATCAGTGCTGTCAGCAAAGAAAGCATGAACGATTCGTTCGCAAAGGGGATTAATCGCTAGTTCTGGTATCCGCAGAAAATCTTCGCGGGATAGTGTACCACAGTCACCGCGATCCAAAGATGTAAAACGTGAGTACAAACGTTCTATTTGATTGGGTGTAACTGCAAAAGAATCGATTTGAAAGATTTTTTAAGAAAAAGGTTAGTTTAAAAAATAAATTCTGAGTGTGTTTTTGTGAAATTGGCAGAGGCATAATCCGTGGGCTACCGCTTATCACACCTTTTTTTAATCACTTTATTTCATTTAAAAATATTTATACTTAGCTTAGTGTCAGTATCATTTTATCAATACGAAATAAAAGATTAAAAACGATTGAATTATCGAAATTCAGATAAAATTCAGATTTTTTAATTTAGTTATTAATTTGTTAAAACTATTTGATTTCGATTTAATAAGCTCAAATTCACACTACTTTGTCGATAGCGACACGCTATCGCCAAAATAAAATTTGTTTAAGTAATAAAAACTGAAAGGAGCGAAAGCGTATCAGTATCAAGTATGGATGATGTGGATACACCTACTCTGGTTTTAAAATACTTTATCAGACTTAATCGATATCAGAACTTTAATGTGAATTTGGCCTAAAAGTTTGTCAGAGAAGTCACAGTAATGCCAATAACCTTTTTTCAAATTTTGTATATTTTTATAATTAACTTCGAGATTTTGGGTGTTGGGGTGTTGAAAGTTTCAACGAACCTTGCGACACGACCGCGTATACGACAGGTTCTACATCGGACCGTGCGACTAACGACAGGTTGGAAGTCCGTTGAAAATTTCAACGAACCTTGCGACCTGACCGAATCATCGTATAGTGAATGGCAGTTCTTGAGACAGTCCTTGCGACCGAACTACTCAGTTTACGAATAATTATCATAGTTTTTATTTTGTTTCTAGGAGACGAAATAAATAAAAAACAAATTGAAAGAATTTTTTAACACACTGTTCGTAAAACTCGTTCGCAACGTGTGTGCGTACTTTCGACAGTCGTTGGAATAGTCCGATCGACAGACTGTGTGACAGTCTTAACGTGAATGGCCCGCTTAAAATCTAAATTGTACTGAAATAGGCTTTGGGAAAGGTTCCGAGTTGTCATTTAAGATAATTTTCCAATAAAATAATAAATACAATTTTGTTAAAATAATTTTGTAAGTTAGGAATTAATGAGTGAATAAAGCTTAAAATATAATTCTGGAATTTGAATTTCTTGAAAACTCTATTTCAACTCACACTTTAGTCATGACTGAATAACTTGGCCTTGTAAATATTAAATAATTATTATCATGGTTATCATGAGTTAAGAAAAAACAGCTCCAGTAGAACAATTTTAATAAATTCTTTATGTAATAATAATTCGTAGGTACTGTTTCAACTAGTCTAGCTACGATTGCAAGGTCGAAGTACATGGATACAAGTAGTGAAATCAGACGTCATCAATCAAATAGATAGGCTGATAAATTATTATTTCTACGTTGGCTCAGAAATGAAAATCATATTTTCTTTAATTATTGTTATTTAATTACTTCTAAACTGTTTTAATTTAAATTATGAAGAGAGTCAAAGGGTTAAATTGTTTAATGCGTTCTGTTTACTCACACCCAGTATCGTCTTGAATTTGTGCGATTTCTTCTGGACGAAGAAGCAGTGATGATTTATTACCCATTGAGAATGTGAATGTTTTTACAGATTTCTCAATAAAGAATTTATTAGAAATTTAAGGAAACAAGAAATTAACAATTTTTCAACATTAAACCAAACGAATTGGGAAGGAAGTTTTTGACAAATTGAAAATTGACAAGAAACGTCACATTAGTTATGTTTGGTAACATGAAATTTCTTGCAAATTTTCACAATTTGCTGTCAGAAACTATAGAAGAAAAAACCCAAGTATGGGAAACTTGGTGAAAACTTCATGTTGCTAAACAGCATAATAGGGCTGTTCGTTTACTTAAAACTGGCAAATTCCAGCAATAGTAGGTCTGTTTGGTAGCTTTAAATTTAATACGAATTTTTACAAATCGGGAGTGTTTAAGCACAAAATTTGAAAATTCGAATATAATATAATGTCTGTTTGGTAACTTGAATTTTTTCCGAAGTTTAAGGGGTATTCATACAACGTCGTAGAGGCCTAATTACATTCAATTCACTTTTGTACAAAAGTGACAAAATATTTTTTCTTTTTCCAATAAACTACTCAATCCTATCTTTTATCTCAAGTTTTACAAAAGTAAAAGTTAGAGCGTTCCTAACTTTTACGTTTGCAGAAAAGTGAAACACAACTTCATCTATATAAATAGTTAAGAAACTGGTTCATAGATGTCGCTCACAATGGTAATAATAGCCTTTTTGGTGTATGCATGCATTCAGCTCAGCTCAAATTTTATACAATTTTTCGCAGGAGGGTGTCGCTGGCATATATTTGTATTTTTTCACTTTTACACTTTTGTACAAAATTGAAGTGAATGTAGTTAGGCCTTAAGGCAATTCTGTCACAATTTGTATCGAAAATTTGATAGATTTACGCATCAGTTTACAACTTTACTACGTTTACAACGAATTTACGCTCTTGCATGAATACCCTTGTTTTGTTTTGGAACTTGCAAGACATTTCTAGTTCCCTGAGACCACACGGGCAAGTATTGGCAAGCAATTTGCAATAGATACACATTTTCCAAGTAACAATTATATCTATATTTATCCATAGATGCTTTTCGTTTTCATTCATCCTACGCATAAAAAGCATTCTATAATACTCCATAGAGTAAAAAAGGCGATCTTTTTTCACTCCTTGTTGGGAAGAATTTTGTCAAAAGAAATTATAATTTGTGAGACAAATATTCAATATAATTCAGTTTATTATTAAGTATATCTGTTAATAAGGTTACAAAATTAGTTTTTCCTTGGAATTAATTATATGGCTTCAAGATTACCCAGAGAGGTCCAGTCGTGGTGATGTTCGTTTTCAGAAAGAACTTATTTCAGGCGAATGACATCTGAGTGAGTATTAAAATGGCGTTGGTTTGCGTTCATAAATGCTGTTGTACTTCCGGTGATGTTAAGCAGAGAGGTGCATGGGCAACACCCCCTCCTGGTATGTCCACTAGTGGGCCTACTTCTGATTCCTTTCGGACGTCCAAAACGGCTAGCTTAACAGCTGGTCTTTCGTAGATACCTGTATTAGTTAGGACAGTTGCACTTCTTACCTGCCCATCCTTGGAAACTTTCGTCTGAATGATTCGTCCTTTTGGCCAGCAATTGCGTGGACTGTTAGAATCCACGATCAAAACGATGTCATCCTTCTCTATTGGTTTAACGGGAGCAAACCACTTGGTGCGTCTCGTTATTGTGGGCAGGTATTCTTTTACCCAACGCTGCCAGAAGTGTTGAGCATAGCTTTGAGAAACCAGCCAATTTTTCTTTAGGACTTCTTTCTCGTTGTTGAAAATAGCCCACGGTTTGGAGCCATTGGATGAGCCCACCAAAAAATGATTGGGGGTGAGAGCTTCTTCATTTTCAGCGGCAATAGGCAAATATGTCAGAGGACGAGAATTGACAATATTCTCAACCTCAAGTAGCATACTTCTCAGCAACTCATCGGAGGGATTACGACTTGGAGCAATTTGATTCAGCACAGTCTTTACAGACCGCACAAGAAGCTCCCAGCTTCCGCCCATGTGAGGCGATCCTGGCGGGATAAACGTCCATTTAGTGTTGACTGAAGTGAAAGTCTGCATAAGCTTGTCGTTGTCGATATCTTGATACGCCTGCTTTAATTCCCTCTCGGCTCCCCTGAAGTTCGTACCATTGTCACTAAACAACTCGATGGGAGTTCCTCTTCGTGCCATAAAATTGCGAATAGCGAGTATGCAAGAGTCGGTGGTCAGCGAATAAGCGATCTCTATGTGGATAGCTCGTGTAGTGAGACATGTGAGCAAAACTCCGTACCTCTTCTCAGTTCTTCTCAAATTGACAACGAGCATGGGGCCAAAATAGTCCACGCCAGTGAACGAAAAAGGGCGTGAGAACGCAGATACTCTGGCGACTGGCAAGTCAGCCATCATTGGTGGTCGGGGTTGTACAGCAGCGTTCTTACAAGCTTGGCAGTTTCTACGTACTTTAGAAAGGACGGCTCTCAATCTACAGATGTAAAATTTCTGCCGAAGCTCATTCACAACCGTCTCGTGGTTCTTATGATGGTAAAGCAAATGATATTCTCCTACTACCAGATTAGTAATGTGATGCTGGGATGGGAGAATAATAGGACCTCTCCCATCTGAGAATAATTCCACATGGCTCCGAATCCTGCTGTTAGCTCGGAGAACTCCAAAGTCGTCTAGAAAAGGAGATAGCGAAACAATTGGACTTGATTTATTTATTTTACCTCTCGAAGACAAACAGGCAATCTCTTCAGAAAACACATCGTATTGAGCTTGCTTGAAGATAATTAATTCGGCGCGCTGCAATTCCTCTTTTGTCAGGGGTCCAGTTCTTCTGATTTCCTTTTTTTTGATCATTCTCCAGTTAAAGGCACAGCGAATAACTCGGCCAGTTAATTGAAGAAGCCGAGACCATTTGGAGAAAATCTCTGGTCTAATCAAATGTCGATCTTCCAAGCAGTGTAGTCCAACAAACTGTGCTTTTAATTCTTCATTGGTCGTTAGTCTTGTTGATTCTTCTTTTGGCCAGAACTCTGAAGTCGACATCAAAAAAGCAGGCCCCTTAAACCAAGGGCTCGATGTTTTGAAGTTAGGAACTTTCTGCCACTTCGTCGCCTCGTCAGCTACGTTCAGCTTGGTAGGTACCCACCTCCACTCATCGATTTTCGTGATATCGAGTATTTCGCTGACACGAAATGCGACAAATTGTCGGTATCGACGGTGATCAGACCTGAGCCAACTCAGTACTGTCCTTGAGTCTGACCAAAAGAACTGCCTTTGAAACTTGATTGAGTGACACTCAGACATCTTCTTAGCAAAACGAGCTCCAAGTACGGCAGCCTGCAACTCGAGCCTAGGAATTGACACACTTTTAAGTGGGGCCACTTTCGTCTTGGCTCCAATCAATGCGCACTCAACAAAGTCTGATGAAACCATCCTGGCATATGCGACGGCAGCGAAGCCATTCTCACTGGCGTCAACGAAAACGTGAAGCTCAAAGTCTGGATAGAAAACAAAGTTTGTTGAAACATAGCATCTAGGTATACGTACCTCTTCAATCTGGGGTAAAAAGCTTAACCAATGGCGCCATTTGTTGAATTCAGCTTCTTTAATCGGATCATCCCAGCCAATTCCACTGCGCCAGATTTCTTGGAGGAGTATCTTTCCGTACATGATAAAATTCGCCAAAAGTCCCAAAGGATCAAAAACTTTCATCAGAATCTGTAGCACTTCGCGTTTAGTGGGAATCTTTCCATTTTGAAGTACGTCTGCATTCGTCGAAGTAATGGTGATTTTGAATGTGAGGTAGTCTTCAGTTGTGGACCACCACATACCAAGAACCTTTTCAGGTGCAAGTTCTGTATTCGTATTGAGATTAACTTCAGCCGGAGAGCAGGATTGAAATCTTTTGCTGATTTCCTTGGAATTAGAGATCCAATTACGAATATGGAACCCCCCCTGTTGGTGAATAAAGGTTATTTCTTCAGCAAGTCTTACCGCGTCTACTTCAAAATCCACACTATCCATGAGATCGTCTACGTAGTGGTTTTCACGTATCGATTTAACAGCTCTAGGGAAATCACTTTCAAATTCTTCTGTGTTTTTGTTTTTTATGAACTGCGCTGAACAGGGTGAACACGTAGCCCCAAATGTCATGACTAGCATGACGTATTCTTCCACTTCATTGCTCTCGCGATTAAACCACAGAAATCTCTGGTAGTTCTGGTCCTCTTTTCTTATCCGGATTTGATGGAACATCTCTTGGATGTCAGCACAGATCGCGAAACGCCTTTGACGAAACTTGAGGATAACGGACATTAAGGATGTCAATAAATCTGGTCCCTTGAGAAGAACCGAATTTAGAGAAATGCCACCAACTTCGGCTGCCGCATCCCATACTAGTCGAACCTTACCAGGTTTGTTCAGATTTTGAACCGGAAATATGGGTAAGTACCATGAATATGAACGGTCTTCAGCTTCCTGTGGTAGAAGTTTTCTGGCATATCCTTTTGTGACGTAACTTTCGATTTTATTGTGAAGTTCCTCCGCTAGCTGTAAATTGCGACTCATCTTCTGTTGAATGCACGACAAGCGTTTTCTTGCCATCAAGTAACTGTCAGGAAGTTGTACCTGGTCATACTTCCAAAGCAGTCCGGTCTCGAAGTGGCCATCCTTTCGTTTGGTAAACTTATTAAGTTGTTCTAATGCTCGTTGATCATCAGCGGACTGCAAAATTTTGGCATCTGAAGATCCGAATTTCTCGTTACAGATGAATTCGCTAACAAGTTGTTCCAACTTAAACTCGCTTTCGCGGCTACATTCACAAATATGAATGTTAATATGATCATCTGAACTATTACCCGCTTCTCTCGGAGATCTGGGTTCAGGGTGAGGACAGCATCCGTAGATGGTCCAACCCAAACGTGTTTTTGCGGCCACAGGTTCGTCAGTATTTCCTTCTTTGCACTTGAGAGTGAGTCCCAGCCTCCAATTATTAAGCCCAATGAGAAGGCGAGGTGCTGCATTGGAATAAGACTCGATAGGAAGATGCCGTAGATGTCCATATTGCTCTTGTAACTTAACTGCATCCAACGATTGCAGTGGTAGTTGCAGACTCTTCACCGTATGAACATTAGTTAAAGCAAACATCTTACCTTTGTCACTTGTGCTGGAAATATTGAGGCTCATCACTTTGGAGTCATCCTCGTATCTGTGTGTGTTGGCGGTCCACTTTATGCAAAGGGGTTCGGGCATTCCCTTGATGTTAAGTTGGGCAGCAATATCCTCATCCATCAGCGTCAACGATGAGCCGTCATCCAAAAATGCATACGTCCTTATCTGAATTTTATTGCCATGTAAAATTACGGGAACAATGCGGTACATTACTGCACTTGAGTTTTGCATATGTGCATTACTAGGCTGTGCTATAATTGGAGAAACAACGTCCTTGCATTCTTGTGCTTTACCTTCATCAGGTTTATCGTTGTGAAGAAGTTGATGGTGCTTTGAGTTGCAATTATTTTTGCCACAGATTATAGCTGATCGGCAACGATAGCCATTGTGTCTTCGCAGGCAGCATCTGCATAGTTTGCATTCTCGAACGATTTCCCATTTTGACGAAATGCTTAGATCTCTAAACTTTACACAGCTGTCTACTGACTTACAGTTGTTACCACACACCAAACACTGTCGTTTATTAACTTCTTGAATTGAAAGTGAATTCGGGCTGGAAGTTGATTCTTTAGCTTCTAAATGTGCATGTAAGAAACCTTTTTCTTTCTTCCCTCTTGCTCCGGTCAAAGTTCCACTAGTTGTAGTTACAGTTTTAGATGGCATAGGTGTGATGCAATTGGCAGCTTCTGCAATTCGATACATCCAAACGCTGAATTCAGATAGGGTGCAGATAGGAAGTGTTTGCATGTAAATCGCCCAATTAAGTTGGATAGGAACAGGCAACTTCGCAACTAATTCCTGTAAGAGTGAAGAGTTATTCAGATGTGATGCTAGTCCAGCGGCTTCCAGGGCGGCACAATGGTTTTGTACTGCAACAGCAAACTGTATGAGAGTATCCAACTTCTCAGCTTTAGGTGACGGTGTTGATTGGATCTTCAATGTAAGGCAATTTAAGATTTTGTCTGGCTTTCCAAACAGCATTTCCAAAACAGAAAGTATACGTGGCACACAATTTGGATTATTTATTAAACTTTGCACTGCCTCAAAAGCCTTATCTTTGAGCACCTTTTGAAGCCGAAGTAGATTCTCCTCGTCGGTGAAGCCACATAGTCTGGTGGTCCTGTTGAAATTGGCTATGAATGATGGCCACTCCTCTGGATTGCCACTGAAACTACGCAAATCCTTCCAAATCGAATGACGCGCAGCAATTTGATTGCTTGTTATTATTTTCATTGATGGCTGCTGATCTACGAAAGCTGATGACGATGGTTGCTGTTGATGCATGTTCGATGGTCTTTGCTGGATATTGAATATAGTTTCTGGGTTCTGATAATGGAAGGACAAGTGCGGCTTAGCTTTGGCTGCCTCATCGATCTGTCGATTGTACTGCTGGACGTTGTGTGCCTCCATGTATTGACGGTTGCACTGGTTCAATGGAAGCGATGAAGACGTAATGGCTGATGGTGATACCGATTGGTGCACAAGTGTTCTTTGAGGCTGGTACAAGGGATTTGAAGACAATTGCAGCGGCCTTTGTTGGTTTGGCATATGTGAATTGACGTTAGCACCCAGCCATGTGTAGCCCACGTTTGGGAATTGACTTTTAGGGTCCAAGGTTTCAGTACCTGCTTTATTGTGCTCAATTTCCTTGCGTACATGCGATAAAGGCTTCTTTTCTAACCAGTCTTGAACTTTGCTGTTGGCATCTGTGGAAATATCGTCATCAACTTCAGAACCAGAACTACATTCTGCAATTTCGGATAATATTTGGTACTTACGGTTGAGAAATTCTTTTTCCAAAGCTTTTTCTTCTTCTAACTTCTGCAGCTCAAAGTCAATCTTTTTAGCTGAAGATGATCTTTGTGAGGATTTTAAACTCCTCCCTTTTGAGGTTATAGATGCAGCATGTGGTTTCGATGATTGGTTGACGTTTAACTCCGAGTACTTTTTGTCAGTGTGACAAATTCTACCAGAATCTGGTAGGTTTGATTTTGCCTTCGTCTTTAATGCACAGCTTGGATGTTCAGATGTTAATGGAATACCTGGTGCATGCAAAATAGATGTTAATGGAGCGTACCTAAAATCCAAAGGTGCCGGTGCAGGCTCATGCTGTGCTGGTGGTGGTAACCTAAATGCTTGTGACGTCGATGAGGTTGAACGAGTTGGTTGGATTTTCGATGGAGATACTTCGATGAAAACTGACGTCCGCTTAGGAGCATCCGTGGGTACCCAATATGTATGCGATGACAACGGATGAGTGAAACTGTCATGCACAAAGGTTGGTGGATTACCTTTCGCCATCGTCATCGACGTTGTTGGTTGCGAATTTGATGCACTTGATTTAGTTGGAGCATTGATATCAGTCAACAATAATTGTGAAACACCACTAGCAAACATTTCTGCTGGCATTACAGCTTCTGTGCTAACAATCGCAGATGTTTGAATTGACTTTGCTTGCTCTACGTACATATTCATATTTGTTGTTGATGGCTGGGTTGTTCCCAAGCAGGCCATAAAGGCTGGGGTGCTACCATCGCTTGTAGTTGCCGGCACTGTAGTGGTATTGGAAGATGTAGGTGTGGACTGCCCTTTTGGCAAGTGCGGAGCACCTGTGCAGGCTGCACATGCGAAATCTTTTTGATAAAGCTGTCGACTCCAGCGCACATGAAGTGAAACCAGTTTTCGCATATGTCACAAGCCACCATGTTATCCTCTGAATCAGGATCACTGCATAATTGGCAATTATATTCTGTTGAATCCATCGCTGAAAGTAAGCTGGGCGCTCTTGAGTAAAGCGTCAGATAATTTTGTAAAATTGTTGGGAAGAATTTTGTCAACCAACAGATAATCAAAAGAAATTATAATTTGTGAGACAAATATTCAATATAATTCAGTTTATTATTAAGTATATCTGTTAATAAGGTTACAAAATTAGTTTTTCCTTGGAATTAATTATATGGCTTCAAGATTACCCAGAGAGGTCCAGTCGTGGTGATGTTCGTTTTCAGAAAGAACTTATTTCAGGCGAATGACATCTGAGTGAGTATTAAAATGGCGTTGGTTTGCGTTCATAAATGCTGTTGTACTTCCGGTGATGTTAAGCAGAGAGGTGCATGGGCAACACTCCTTTTAAACCTTTATGGAGTTAATTATGAGAGCATTAAAGAGGTTCCCATAAAAGAAGATTTATTGTACAAATGCATCAAAACTTTTCCTACTCGCTAGTTAACTGGTTAAGATTTTCCGAAACCAGTTGAGAAACGAGTAGAATGGTGAGTGATTTGACAATTAATGTATGTACACAACTCGCTAGCGAATACACGCTCATGGACACTGTTTAGATTGTGAAGGCTGAAACCAGTCTCACGTTGGTTCCTGGACAAGAGAAGTGGGGGGTCAGGGATGTCATGAGGCATAAAGAAAACATAAACATCTAACTCATGAGTCTCATTTGTTGTTGTTTCAATGCGCAAAACATTGAAGTTGCTGTTTTTTCTATGTGTTTTGAGGCGCCTCAAATCTTACAATGTAGACACAATGAGACTCACGAGTCCGGACTCAATTTTCCAAATCTAAACAGGCTCATGTGGCCTCCGGGTTATACACAAACGGACCTAAAAAATGGAATGATTTGACATGTGATCTCTCATCATCCCTGTTATTTATATTTTGACGGTCCACTTTTGTTGATAGATAAGCGCAAAAATTTGATTTCATAAAAAATAATTGTTTGAACTTTAAAAACTAAGATTGCAAATAAAATTGCTTCAAATATGGAAAAATTAACAGCCACTCTTCAGGCTGTGAAAGCTTTACGATCTAGTGTTGGCCATTGCTTTGAGCATCTAGCCGATGGCATGCGAGCTGAACATGGCGAAGACAATACCGACAAATTTATTCGAGAATTTCAAGAATATTTTAATAATGTTAATGTTAACTTAAGGTAGTAAGCTATAATGTTTTGTATTCGCTTTAGTAGCTGAGCTAAAAAGTTTTTCAGAGAAGTGGAAACTTTGATTAACAGTCTCCCAACTCCCGCGGCTCCCTATTACTTGGGCAACACTACATATCTGGCTCAAGAAACCACTCAAGATCGTCAAGCTCTGTATCCGCAACTTGTTAACAGTTATAAATGGATTGATAAAGTAAGTAGAATTCGTTTTTGATGCTTGAAGTGCTATAGTAAACTATAAATATCATAAGGTACATGAGCACAGCTTGCTTGCAAATAACTTATTGAATGTGAACAATTTGCGAAGATCCTATACATCAACATGTTCAAATAAGCGCGGAAGAATGCCACTTTCATCTTGCAATAATACAGATCCAGAGTAAGCTAAACTTATCCTTAATAACATAAATGCATTTATATTTTTCTTCTCATTCAAGGCATACTGATAAGTTGTTAAGTGAAATAAATCTGAATTCAGCAACAACAAGTTATAAAGTCTGTCGACCCTTTGGATCCAATGCTGTTGTAATTGTAAGTATTTTTGACTGTGTGTATTTTCTTAAAGAACTTAAACTTCATATCCTCATTCAACTGCAAAATTGTTCATCTATCATGAGAAAGAGTTGAAATATCACCCCCGAGTTGTAAAATGTAAACAAATTGTATCACTGCCGAATAATTGTTTTGACTTTTGAGGGGTGGTATTTTACATGTTGTGCTATCGAAAATACTCATCCTTATTACGATAGTCGTTTTACTAAAACGCCAGTAAAACGACACGGCTCTAGAAGCGACATTTGGCGTTTCAGTAAAACGACTACAGCTAAAATGGTGTGAATAGTGAAGAGCGGAGAGAACACTTAACTTTTAGTTTCATTCAAACGCCAATTGTCATTGTAATAATTTTTTGATGATAGACCTTTTGTCGATTTTTTGAAAACATGATATTCAAATTAAAAATGGGAGTGGCCTGGAATTATACGCTAACACTTTTCCACTGATCCTTGTAAGCCTATTGAAATGAAAATGTACCAAATTGCTTTGGGCTTTATTGCGAAAAACGATATTGTTTTGACTTCTGCTATTCCTATCATATCCGTAGAAGAAAATAAGAGGGGCCCAACTATGTAACTCGATTCTACAAAAAAAATGTTCGAATTCGCAAAATCACACCTCCCTAAATCTTTACCAAGCGCATATAAACGGAAATATAACAGCGCTAATTGAAGATTCTGTGGCAAAAAGTCAGAAGCACTAAAATTTGATCCCACTGTCATACATATTACCAATAATTATAATGAGCATTGAAAATAACTTTCGAATGGATTCGAAAGTAGAATAAAGTTGCATAGTAGGGCCCCAGACTCCATTCTCTTTGTATAAGCTTATCTATCTGCTAGTAGTGTAGAGGTAGGATGGAACTGTTAAAGAGAACCGTTTAAGATATAAATCGGTCTTAATTTAAATTTTTAGTTCAAATCCATTTTCATTTTAGCCTAAGCTTTAATAATAATTTTATCTATATGCCTATAAAAGACCTAAGGTCTGTTAAATGCAACCTGAATTGCACGACACTAGTTAGAAAAAGTAGGAGGATAGGAAAGATTTTGGCACAGTAGATTGAGATCAAGGTGTTTACTATCTCATTAATAGAATAAAGAAAAGAATGCTGCCTAGAATGGTGCTCGAACCCACCTCTAAGTAAGCAGTCAAGCACTACATCCACTGCACCATTTGACATTTAAATTATTTTTTCTTGAAGTTATTTACGACATCGGTAAACGAATACATACTTTTTTTTATACTAGGTCAACATTGCTCGAGTCCTGAAAGCTGCAATCGTTTGTAAAGGAGTTCTAATTGAATGGGTCACAGTGAAAGGAGTCGATGAGCCTTTAGATGTGGATGACCTATGGGCTGAATCAAGATATGAAGTTTTTAGAAAAGTTCAGGAACACACTCATTCAGCTATGTTACACTTCTTTTCACCAACTCTTCCTGACTTGGCTGTAAAGAGCTACATGGTAAAAACTCTCATTAAATAAATAAAAAAAAAATAAACAAAAACCTAATTATTTTATAGACCTGGTTCAATAGCTATGGCAAGTTATTTATTGAACCTTGCAGACGGTGTGGAAAACATGTCAGCAATGGACTACCACCAACATGGAGAGACCTGCGAACATTGGAACCATTTCACGAAGAATGTAGAAATTGTTAAAATGATTTTTTTCTTTTTTATTTTGGTACAAGAAAAGTGCATTGGCACTTGCTTTAAAAATAATAAAAAGCTTGTATTTGTATATTTAAGTTAGACTTTTTACTTATAACATGGTTTTGTATTCTTATTTATTAATATCTATTACTCCCAGCTGAACACGTTTTTTCATACACATTGCGGCAAACTTTTGTTTCAAAGTTTCTCGCAACTCCTGTCGCTGTTGATTAACCTTTTCCTGGTGACATTGATACTCCATTACGACTTCATTGGGAATGTAACAGTTTTCTTCGTCGTCCATGTCATCGAAATCCTCCTGTGATATAAATGAATATTAGCATTTCATTTGATATTAAAATAATTCAATTTAAAATTAACTAAGAAAAATAAACACTTACAAGCATTTGCAACAAGCTTAAATTCTTCTCTCGACCACACGCTCCAAACGGATCGTTCGACGAATCAAATTTATCAATTACAAAATCCGTCTCATTATTATGCCGATCGTGATTACAAAAACCATCCGAGCAAGATACCTCCGATCCCTCAGGAGTGCTCGCTGCGCTAGATGTCCCCGAGTTGGCGTTCGGATCCGATCCATAGCCGGCATCCAAAAGTTTCGTACACACATCACCGTCTTCTTCGCAAGGACAAACGTTTATATCCTCACTGCAGTCGATACATTTCTCTTTTTGCAAATTGCTCATTTCTTCTTCATCTTCTTCTTCGTGTTCATCCACATCTTCTTCGTCTAGATCGATTGAATCGTCCACAATACTATTGTCACATGTCCTATAGCTATTCTTCTTCTCATTCTTCTTTTTCTTCTTCTTGAGTTTTTTCTGTTCGCGTTTGTGCTCCTTGGCCTTCTCTTCTCGACTTATTTCATTATAAAGCAACTCTAAGTTACTAATGCCCTGTTTTTTCTCTACTGACATGTCAAAGCTGCGGCACAAAGCATGAACCCCAACAGCAGCCAAAACCTGACAAGCTCGTTCTTCTTCTCTTAAGCTTACATAGATTCTGCGCAGACGCTCGTACATTATCATGCCTACGCATGTTAGCACCTCTTCTTGCGCGATTTCTAAGGTCTTTGCATGACGCTCTCTTTGCTTGGTGTAGCTGGAAATTAAAAAAATTGCATAACATAATATTTTTTCAACTTAAAATATACATATTATGTATACAGGATGTCGGAGATAAACAGCGTCAACGCAGTGCAATTTGTCGACACCAAAATGGCCGAATAAAACCTTGTTAACCCATCGTAAAAAGTACATGTTATGAAATTCACCGCTGTATGTCTTGTCCAGTGCATCTACATCATTTGATGACAAAAACGCATATACTTGCCCTACACACAATGTACATATATGTTCAAATTATATATGTAGGTACTAATTGGGTTTCATGCAAACAAAAATTTTCGAGATATCAATCAAACTTGACATTACGATGATAGAGAACACGAGAAAAAAAGCCTAAACCACAGAAGCAATTTTTGAACTTAAGGTTTCTTGGTAATTCCCTAGAGGGAAATTGAATTGTTTTTAGCTCCAAAAATGACGGTAATTGCCATATAATGTTAAGAAAAAGCTTACTTATATCAAAAATCTGGGCGGATACTGTTAGCAATTTAAAAATAAGTGATCATGAATCGATCCTGGTGAAAATACCTGTGAGTAAAACAAATACTGGTAGAACAATAAAGAACATACAAGTGTTTAAATATGAAAAAATAACATTTAAATCAATTTTACAAAACCAACTTCAGTGTCTTGTGAATAGTTCGAGTTTAAATAATCAGTAAATAAATGTTTAAAAGAAAGTCTAGATAACAGGGTTCAGGAATTGACTTCAATTAAGCGTTTTTTTTTTTCTCGCAAAAATGATTGGTTTACAGAAGAATTAAATAGTTTAAAATCTGATAAAATCCGCTGCTATCAAAAAGCATCTATTTTTAATACTCCCAGTTACTGGGTTGAATACCGAAGGGTAAGAAACTTATATAAATATAGGCTCCAGTTAGCAAAAAAGACTTACATATATATGGCCGTTTTCGAAAACTTCAAATCAAAGTCAATGTGATCGTCAAATTTTTTGGCGCAGATTGCAATCGTCCTGTCTTGCACAAAATCGGTTTTATGAACGTTATTCAATTAATTTGCAAACACGTTTTATATCCAAGAACACGCTCTCTGGTTTCTCAATATTTTGTATCGTCAACTCGATTTTTTTACTGCACAGCTGCACAGCTGCACAGCTGCACAGCTGCACCGCAGATGATGTTTTCGAACATATGACTTTAGCAGTTTGCGTCAAAGAACATTCTGCAAATGCATTTTTAATGCAGATGACGTTTTCGAAAACGGCCTATGTAATTGAAAATTGTTCAAACCAAAAAGATATATACAGTTATAAAAAATTTAGTATTAAAAGAAGAAAAGAGTGATACAAATGAAGTGCAATTTGAAGACGGTAGAGAAACTAATAACTGATAGCAAATAAGCTAAACAAATATTTTACTTATAATATCAATCAGATAAGTAACTCCATAAATTCACAAAATGTGGACCTTAATTATTTAACAGATCTAATAGACCAAGAGCCGACAGCAAATTTTGGGAGTGGAGGTATAACCAAAATCGGAGTATGAGGGATTAAAGGTACATGTATCTTGATGTGGAATATGAAAGTCTGGCAGGTTTTTTTCTCAGCCTTTGGTGGGGGTGGGGGTTTAAAACCTACTTGGTTTCCTATTTATATGGAGGGGTCATTAACACTTCAATTCATTTTTTAAAAATAGGATATGATGCTCGGTCATTTTCCCCAAGTCTCAAGACTTTTATCTTGGTGATCCGATAAATAGGAACCATGATTTAACCTTTTTAAGCACACCTTATTGGCATTTTTGTGGAGACTTTATTTGTTGATTTTTTGTTTTGCTGAAAATCTCCAAAAAAGGGATGATGAGGTTCACGTAAAATGGTTATATCTTGAGTTCTATTAATCGGAACGTCAAGATTGTGGTGTTTATGCTTAGAAAAAATTACAGGGAATCATAACCGGTTTTTTAAAAATGAATTAAAGAGGCTATAATCCTTAAAATAAATCGGGGGATCTAGCACTTTTTAACCCCCCACCCCTCCCAAAGGCTGAATACAAAACCTGCCAGACTTTGGTATTTGATATCACGATACATGTACCTATAATCTCTCATACTCCGATTTTCTTTATACCACCACTCCCAAAATTTGCTGTCGGCTCTTAGACTATAAGCACTTATTGAAAAAAAAAACTTATCTGATCTTAATGTTATATGCAAAAAAATGAACAAGAAAAAAGATTCTTCAAAGTTAAATATTGATTTAATACTAGATTGGACCACATTTGTTAAAAATTATAAATGACTCTTTCCAAAACGGGATTTTCCCAAATAATTTAAAAGAATCAAACTGAACAAATATGGTATAAGAAATAAAGAACTAAACTGGTTTCGAACACATTTAAGTGACAGAACTCAACGAATGCTTATACAACAGTGAAAATAATTTGTTTGGTGTGCCACAAAGAACGATACTAGGCCCACTTTTATTTTTTATTTATATAGACGAGCAAAATAATCAAATACGGTACTATTACGTTATTCGCTGATGAAGCTATCTTATTTGTTTCCGGCAAAGATTAAGATACAATTATTGAACAATTAAACTTTGATTTGATAACCGTTTGTGAATGGTTAAATATGAATAAACTTAAAGTTAATACAGATAAAACAAAGTGCATGGTTATAAACGGTGAATATAATACAAACATACAAATAAATAACAATTAAATCCAACAAGTGCAATATATAAAGTATCTGGGTGTTATTATAGATAAAGATCTTAATTTCAGTAACCATTTTGAATACATAAACAATTTCTAAAAAGTCGGATTCTTAAAAAGAATTCGAAAACAATATTAACAATCTGTGCAATAGATATATACAATACGATTATAAAACCACATTTTGAATTATGTTCAACAATTTTGTACATGGGTAACATGTCGGAAATCAACAGGCTTCAGAGGATTAGTGTTATGCTATCATGCTTGCAGTGGCTAAACATAAAACAGAGAATAACCTACAACGCGGCCATCTTTGTATTTAAAGTCAAGAATAAAATGGTTCCCGATTATCTATCTCTTAATTTGAATTATATCCCTGGAGTTCAAAATTTCAATGCTGCCAACAATAGCATATATTTTTGAAGCGAATGTGGAAGCTCGCTATCGATAATACCGTCATAAGGGAATTCGCTAAATCATATTTAAACTTAAAAATGGATTATATCCCATGTACCTTCAAAGAAACTTGCAATATGTTGGTAACTATTACAATTTAAGAAATGTAGGTGATTTCAGATTACCTTTATATAGAAGAACTAGTTCCCAAAATAATATTTTGTACAAAGGAACACAAATGTTCAATAATCTAGATGTACATATTAAAACAGAAACTAATATAAATTTATTCAAAAACAAATTGCGTAGCGTATTGTAAAAATATGTAACATTTAAGTAATTAATTGTTCAAAAGAGTTTTTTAAACTAATAAAGAATAAAATACTAAAATACTAAATATTCGCTTTTAAGCGAACGTTCGATTCGCTATTCATAATGAGGGCTTGAATTTACCGTTTAGAAGATATTTAAGTGGTAAAACTATCTTTAACATTACTAATCCGAACATTTTAACTGTGTTGATAATTTTCCTAAAGAAAAACATTCAAACAATAATAAAACAAAACTTAAATAATGTATTTCAATTTTTAAAGTTAGGCTCCTATTATGACTTGCGATCCGCCGAGTCGTACGTTCGAATGAATTTCATTAAACACCTTTAGCGAACGTTCGCTTCTATCGTCGATATCGAAATGTAATTTTGGGTGCCTTTGAACAAAATCGCAGTTTTTCTTTTTGAAACGTTCGGCGAATCGAAAGTCATTATAAGGGACTTAATAAATATTTTAAGTGTCTTACTTTTTTTTTTGCTCTTTTTTATGATTTTTTTTAAACAATATCTATCTTCTTTAATACAAAAAATTATAAGTACATAATTTATTTCAATTTTTAACTTAAGTAAATATTTGTATTTTTTACTCTTTTTACAAGGAGACATCCCATTCCTAAACTTGTCCTCAGTCCCACACCCATCCCCTCCTCACACCTACCTACCTTTATCCTGGGGAGCGCAATGGATCCACGGAGATCCGAGTGGGATGAGGCGGCTTGCCGTATCATCACCCCTTCTAACCTAACCTAACCTAACCTACTCTTTTTTTGACACTTTTCATATTAAATATATTTTAATATTTTTTAATCTTATATATTTTATAATTATTAATTTTAAAACCCCATATACTGTTGTTCAAGCAATTAACAATTGCTTGGACAAAAATAATAATATTAACACCAAAATCATAACCAACGTCATTCCTGGATTAAGAGAATGTTTTTATGAATCAAGTTAAAAATTGAAATAAATTACTTTAAGAAGATTTTGTTTAACAAAAATCAATAAAAAATATATAAAAAATACCTGTATTTAATTCGAAAAAATAAACAAAATAAAAATATTAAGTTAACTTTAAAATTTTAAAAATTGAAATATATATCTGTGATGTTTGGGAGAAACATGATAGCTCCATTTTAAAATTTGCGTCCTTACGTCCACTTAACATCTAGGTAGAAGCAAAACGGGTTTACCGATTTTCTTCAAATTTGGAATAGTTATGGACATGTTGATTTTCAAATTTGAAGGAAATCGGTGCCCCCGATGTGAAGTGGAAGTAAAGACGCAAATTTTTAAATGGGGTTATCATTTTTCTCCGAAACACCACAGATATTATTTATTTATAATTTTGTTTCTATTAATTTTTGAATGCCTTTCTTTAAGGAAGACATTGTTCAACAAAAATTCTAAAGAAATACTGTATTTAGTAAGAAAAGACAATAAAAAAGTTAAAAATTAAAACTATTTAATAATTTGAAAGCCGAAATATTTATAATTTATTTTCATAAATTTTGTCGATGAGGTTTTCTAAAAGAATTGTTACTTAATGATAATCAATGAAAAAAACTCCAGAAGAACGAAAGAGCAAAAAAATAAATAAAAAGGCCGAATATTAAAATGTGTAATAACTTTAAAAACCGAAATCAATTATAATTTTTATTTTTTTAATAAATTTTCAAATGCATTTTTTTTAAGAAATAATAAATCAAACAAAATAAACATAACAAAATTAGAATACCTGATATAGTACGAGAAAAAAAAGTAAATGTGAAGTGTGAAATTAAATTAAGTATGACCTTAGAGGCACGGGTTTAGGAAATCGTTCAACATACTTAACAATTTACCTTCCAATATATAAACAAAATCAAAAAAGGAGAACATACCTTCCATTAACCTCAGGTTCAGCTCGCCGAATAAGTGTGTCAATAAAATCAGCCTTAGTTTGAACATGAATATGTTGCTCGGGTTGGCACTTTTTTATATTAGCATAAAGTGCTGCAACGAATCCTTTCTCCTTCGTTGTTGTTTCTCCAACCAGAATGTTATAGGCTTTTTCAATCTAAACAAATTTCAAAATAACAATTCTACATCTTACTGCGAATTAAATTCAAAATATACCTTAGCTCTACATCCTTGACAGAATTTATGTTTCTTTAAATAATTCTCCAGCACTTCATGCAATTCAGTATCTTTGATCACAGATAATTCTTCGCGGCATCTTTGCTTCATAGATGACCACACCTCGCGCCAAGTCTCCGAGAATGGCTTCGAGCGAAAGGCATCCAAAGAATGCAACACACACCGGGTCTTATTCCGCAACTTACTTTCAACTAAATTGTTAAGAACTTCGTGGTGTCGATAGAGCAATGTCCCCAGTGCTTGTGGTGTCTTCATCTTATCCTCAGCTATACTCAGAATAACAGAGCTCTTTAAAACAATCGGATCAAGTGTCGGATGTCCAGACAATGTTAGCTGATAGAACAATCGTTCAACACTGCGTCGACATCCGACACATTGAACACATTGATTGAGGACAGCTAGGAAAGCGGAGCTATCTATTTCGAGGGATTCTCTTAGTTCGTCGGGGGTAAGCAGATTAAATTTTCTCGTAAACTCCTCCAGTTCCTTGCCCTTGATATGAGAACTATCTATTGCGAGTCCTTTGCTATTTAGATCCATCAGCATCTAATTAAGATAAACAAAAAATTTAATTTTATTATATTGACCCACATTTGTTTTTTTATATTTCTTAAAATGCTAATTTTGCGGATGAAATTGATTACCCCGCGATAGTGTTTTAGGAGTATTTACCACCCATCCTTAATACAACAAATAAACACGGGGATCACGATGTATATTTTTTTTATATAAGGTCGTTTATAAATTGAGGAGTTTTTAGGAAACTTTAATTATTTTACTTAGACACGAGTCTTCAATGCCACCAAACTGATATTACCACGGCCCTAAGTTATTAGCCCTGTTTTGTTGTTTCTAAACCTGGATTCAAATAATATGAGAATTCATAGGTTAGTTCAAGATAAGAAACAATTGTATGTAAACTTAAAACAACAAATATTAAAAACAATAGAAACACCTTAAAGGCCATTCCCCTTGAGATGGGGGTATGGTCTCTTTTATCCTTTTATTTTCAAAATCGAGTTGTTTCAGTCAATATTTTTGGAAACAAATATTTTTAAGAAAGTACGCCCGAAGTTGGACTCAAGTATAAACTGATGAGCATTCTTTAAAGTACGAGTAGTTGAATGCAGCTGGCTATTTCATTAGAAAAATAGCGGTAAATAATGTAAAACATTGCGGCGGTGTTCGAGACGTACAATCTCACATTCACAGAAAAGAAACGAATAGGAATCATATCCATTTCTTACTAAATTTAATTGCAAGTAACACAAAAGAATTTGAATCTTTATCTTATCTTGCTCACACTCAAACCGTTCAATGGATTAATAGATTTACAACAGTTGTGAAATTTATGAGTGGCTAACAAGTTGTAAGTTGCTCACAAAACATAACTTTTAATGCTTTATTCACTAAAAATTAATAAATAGAACCAAACAGAAAAACAGCGAGACGAATGCAAAAAGAGAAAGCATACTTTTATCACAAACCATCTATCGCATTCCCTATGGTCTCTTCAGTGGAGACAGAAAGTAACAGAGAAGCTTAAAACATACATTGCCTTCATTCAGACACATTCACATTCGAACGAAAACATGCTCTGCAGCAGCTCAAAATGCATTAAGACAATGAATCTTGTTGAAGTGAATCATTTTCTCAATTGAATGTGAGCTCCATTCAGATAAGTTTCTGAAAAACAATCCAATGTGAGTGTTGAATCAAAGGGCACGGTAATGCCCAGCCAAGTTAGCGGCACTACACCCTTTTTACAGGAACAAAATGAGGCGACATTCAACCCCTCTAATTTCAGTACCAATAAAGTTAGAAACTTCAAATTCGTAGTATTTGCTGAGCTGATCAAACCCAGACGGTTAAAAAACGGTAAGCCTTGTGGTGCATACCAAGTAAAATTCGAAAATCTGCAAATTTTTATTCAGGGGCGTGGCATCCACCCACTTTCTTAAAAATTCTTATAAATTATATGGACCACTTCCGATTGTTGTAAAACGATGAAATTGGTAGATCGGTAGGACTTGAAGGACTTAGAAAGAAAGAAATTAAAATTTTGGAATTTTCCGTTCAGGGGCGTGGCATCCACCCACTTTCTGCCAAATTTGTATAAACTATATGGAGCACTTCCGACTGTTGAAGAATGATGAAAATTGGTAGAGCGGTAGGGTTTGACGTGCATACAAAGATAAAGTCAGATATTTATAATTTTCAGCTCAAGGGGCGTGGCATCACCCACTTTTTAAAAATTGTTATCAGTTATATAATGCACTTCCGATTGTTCTAGAATGATGAAAATTGTTAGAACGGTATGAAACGAGCTACAGTTGCGTGCACGTAATTAGAAACAATTTCTAAGTTACTTTTCTTTCTTGTGTATCACCAGTGTTTCTGCCCTAAACCTCTCCATTTTTGTTATGTCTTGACTACGTTTTATACTAACTAAACGATGAAATAAATTACATTGACGTGCCGTTATTTTACATAAAACCCATAAATTGCTTAAATTGACAATAATCGATCGTGCACATAACTAGAAAAGGGTCCTAAGTTATACTTGTTTTCAAAATTCGAGCAGCTAAAGAGGTTGTAGGTGCGAATTTTTAGATATATTATTTATGGGGAAATTCAAACCGTTGATTTCGAACACAAAAGTCTGGTATGATTTTTTTGGCGCCCGTAGTGGGGACAATATTGAAAAAAGCGGGTTTTCCATTTGTTGTATCATGGGTACAACGAGTTCAATTCATTTATTAAAAATGAGAAATGATGCTCGGTCATTGTACAGATTGTACATTTATATAAAATACCGATATATGTACATAATCAGCCTTATTGCGAGTTTCACCCGAAAAATGTTTGTTCACCCGGAATTTTTAAAGCTTTAGTTTCGCCCCAACTTCTCTCATCCTAAAATAAACAAAAAACCTGTCACGAAAGGCACCAGGACCCGTTGTTTTTAATAATAATAAAATACAGATACATATGTATGTGTATATAAATCAGCCTTATTGTGAGTTTCGCCCGGAAAATATTTTAGCAGAAAAATTTTGTTCACCCGGAATTTTTAAAGCTTCGCCCAAACATCTTTTATCTTAAAATAAACAAAAAATAAATAAATAAACAAACTAACGCGAAGAGCACCAGGATCCGTTTTTTTTTTCTTTGGTTTGCAGTCAAAAAATAATTGAAAATTTTAGCTCTTAATCACAAATAAGGCGAGTTCTGGAACATGTAAACATTGCGAAAATATTCTATACAAATGTGTCTCCATATAACGAATTTCTCTATAGTGAAATTCTCTTTATAGAGAAATAATTCTTGGAACCCAGCACTATTTCGTTTTCTTTATAACGAAATTTCTATACATAATTTTTATGAAATTTCTCGCTCCTAAAAAAAATGTAACGAAACAAATTTTTTTTACAACTTTCTGCAAATAAAATCATTCGGGAATTCCCGATTTTGTACAAGATCTTTGCTGGTAAGTGCGTCGCTCTACCTACTTGGATAGAATAGGAAATGTGTGGTAACAATTCAAAAATTGAATTCGGAATTTTCACCAAACGTCGGGTTCGCTAAACTTTTTGAAAACTTGGTGAAAACGAACGGTTGTTGTTTTCACCAAGGGTCTTTTACGAGGGTCGTTTGCTTTCAATAAACGAATTTTGTCGAAATCGATCATCGAAAAATATAATTTTGATGTTGAAAACCTTAATTACCTATAGAGTGAACGAAACTTCTCGTTGTGAACTGTTAACAAAAATTTGGTAAGGAAGATTAGTCGTAATCGTAAGCAAGACACTCGTAATAACAGCCCAAGTTCTGCTTCCATAACTGTGAAACAAGAGGGAATAGTTCCTGCGTTATATCTTTCACTTTTATTAAAATTGTACTACAAAAAATTGTACATTTATAAAAATAAAACAAAATGCACGACTGGGTCGCATGCTCTTATGTTCAAGACACTGCGGGTTTAAGAAAATTGTATATAAAAACATGGAAGTTATGAGAGAAAAATGTAGAGAAGCATGAAATACGACATTTAAATTGGCTAAAACAACTCCTATGACAGTTTGAGGTGAAAAAAAGAATGCCATCTTAATTCTTGATTGGATATGATTGTACGGAAAAAAAAATTTAAATCAATTTTTATAAACACCAAATCTAAAATACAAAAACAACAACAACATAAAGTGGTTTATGAAATTGAATGCAAAGGGAAAGAGAACGAAGAATGTGATCTTGTATACATAGGGCAAACGAAGAGAAGTTTAGGAACAAGAATAGCGGAACACGAAGCAGACATAAGAAAGAAAAAAGAGACAACAGGGTTTTCGCAGCACAAAGTGGACACACGGTGGACTTCGAAGGGGTAAAAATACTGGATAGAGAGAGGAAGCTGAATACCCGACTTACATTGGAGAGCTTACGTATCCAGCAAAAAATAAAACGGACAATGAACACAAAAGAAGACACCGATTGCATAAAACAAAGCTATGCTGTACTGTAGCATTATAGTCAAAAGTACCTGTTTGAGCAGGTTGTAGCGATAATCTAAATGTCATTTTGTTTTTTGAAAGTTTTTCTTGTTTCTGTATATTTCATTTTTATTTGTTAATTTATTTTCAACTTTGTGTCAGTGCCGTCGAAGGAATGATGCAATAGTTGGAGGAGTATTAACAGATAAAATATCGATACCTTCCCGTAAGAATGTATTAAGCGACATTTTCAAAATTTTAAATTAAATTTTTAAAATACCTCTTATCCAGTTATTTATTTGGGTATTTTGTTGTAATAAACAGATTTTTAGAGGCATTTTGAGTTGAAAATCCCGTTCCAAATCTTTTTATTTTTTTAAATACATAAATAAATAACTGGACCAGAGGTTTTTGTCGATGCCTTTAAAATTTTTAAAATGTCGCTTAATACATTCTTACGGGAAGGTATCGATATGATTTAGTACGAAAAAGTAAGCGACGAATTTTTAATTTGTTTATGAAAGAAAGTTACTATTTGTTAATTTATAATAATTGATAGATCTAATAAAAAAATCCCCTGAAGAAGTAAGGAATTCTTACGAAACGTTGGGAAAAGAATGAAATAAGTTTTTTATTTGCATTCAGAACAAATATAGACCAAAAGAGCCTAAGAAAACATTAATCAAAATTTAAAATCGTTGGAGCGGTTTTTTTAAAAAATTAATTTTGTATTTATAAAATTCTTAAAATATTTTTAAGAACAAATTTTTGCAAATCTAAAATATGTATTGCTGTGTATATTTTTGGTAGAAGATCGTACTAATTTGAGTATATGAAAAAAGTTTAATCAAAATCGTAGGAGTCGAAACAAATATTTTCCTTTGCGGTTTTTTAACTTTTGTATGGAAGGTACCGTTATTTTTTTTATAAATGTAAATTTTTTTCAAAAAATATAGTAGAGTACTAAAAAACTCTTAAATATCGAGTTTCAAAAAGATCGATCATGTAGTTTTCGAAATATTTGATTTTCAAAAAAAAATTTTGAAACATTTTTTAAAAATCCAAAAAATATTTTTTTTTTAAATTTTGGTACACAATACTATTTATAATTTTTGAAAGCTTTCGTATAAAAAAATAATTGAAATCGGTAATACCGTTTTGAAAAAAATCGAAAATTAAAAAAATGGTTCTTTGGGAGGTACCATTAATAACCATTTTTGAACTGAAATAAATTTTTTTTAAGAAAAGTTGTGAAGCCGTTTTTGAGATAAATACGATTATGTAAAATTGCAAAAAAAAATGTATGGCAGGTACCGTTATTTTTGGTTAAAAAAAATGAAAAAAACGTGTGGGCATAATCACCAAAAACCAATATGTACCAAGTTTGAAGAAAGTCGACTGAGCCGTTTAGGCTGTAGACGAACAGACAGACAGAATTGTGCCACCCACTTTTTTGGTGTTCTCTACCATCGTAATATCATGTTTGATTGTTATCTCAATTTTTTTTTTGCACGAATCCAAAACTTGCCTTATAGTACCGCATCTGATGTGAAAAAGAATAATAATAATTATTATTATTATTATTTATTAAAATATAAAATAAATGTACATTATAATATAAGAAATTATCAGCACTAGCTACCAGAGACTTTAGGCTGGAAATTATAAATCAAATTGGAATAAGTATTTTAGGATAGATAATTACAATGCGCGGGGCTGTCAAGGTCGGAAGACCAGCGATTGGAGTACAATCGCAGGTAACCAATCCCTGACAGCCCCGTGCATAAGGATTTACAAAGATTATATCATATAATAGAGTCAAGTTTGAGTATAAGTAATAGTTTATAAACTTTTTTAATGTTTTCGATTGTTGTTGTTGACAGAAGGTCATTTAATTTTTTGTTAAAAAGTGATGAACAAGTATTATTAACTTTAGAGCATTCGGATATTTTCAATAATTTAAGAAATTTTCCTTATAGCGAATTTTGGCTTAAACTTCTCTATAACGAACCAATTTTTTGGCCTGACTGTACATATATGCAAATAAAGAAGTTTAAGTGAACTCTACTCCATATCAAAATATAATAAAATTTCACTACATATTTTTTTTTACTTATTTTCCTCTATCAATTGCAAAATATTTATTAATTTGTGTATTCTTTTTTTTGAAGTGACATTAAAACTATTTTTGAATTTAAAATATCAGTGTCACTTACTATTCTTAGTACATATATATCCTACTATGTTAGCAATAAGATTTCTTTGAATTTGTTAACTAAGAATAATGATTTAAATAAATAAAAAAAACAAAAATATATTGCGTTTCGCCTTGGTACAACAATTGGGCAAGATTTACAACAATTGGGCTCATCAGTTAGATGCTGTTGTACCCTTCTAAGACGCAAATTTTGATCGATGTTTACCGACTCATATAGAAATTCAAAGCATGGATACACCGTGAATTCTATTCACCCATGGGAATTTGTTTAAATTTGGACACCTACAAACTTTAGGTCTGTTCCTTTACTTTGAATTTCTGTGATTTTCTGTGCATTTCTGCGCATTTCAGTCCAAAGTAGTGTCAAAGTTCATATAAAAAAAAATATTTTGACACAAGTTTGGACTAAAAATCACAGAAACCCAAAGTAAAGGATCAGACCTTTTATTTGAACATATTTCATTCGCTTCATTAAAACAGAAGAATATTAGGTCTGTTCCTTTACTTTGAATTTCTGTGATTTTCTGTGCATTTCTGCGCATTTTAGTCCAAAGTTGTGTCAAAGTTCATATAAAACAAAAATTGTTTGACACAAGTTTGGACTAAAAATCACAGAAACCCAAACTAAAGGATCAGACCTATTATTTTATAATGTTCTTAAAATTCATAATTTGATCATTATATTTTTGAGTTTTTACACTTCCTGGACCCATGTTCTATAACTCAGGCGATAACTTTTCGAATCGTTAAAAAATGAAACAACTCATTCCTGAGTTATCGCCTCTGGAAAAAATTGGGTTTCTGTAACTGAACGCGATAAGTTTAGTTTCCGAACTATTCCGGCTGGAATTTCCAGTGGAAGGCGATAAGTTGAATTGTCATGTTGACATTTCAAAACCAAAACTATTCTTTTTTTTCAAGTCGTAAGTTAATTGTTCTTGAATCTTATTTAATATAAAAAAGTGAAGTGAACCTACTATTTAATTCTAAATAATGAGCCCGAATCAGCGATAAGGGTATGGGGCTATGCCCATACAAATGATCACAGAAGTCTAGCATACATACACCGCAGATGGGGAGTAAGAAATATGGAATCGTCCTTCTTCGGATTCTTATTCTAATTTTATGATTTTTAAGGATATCGTAACTTGTGAATCCAATGAAGATATTCGTAAATGGAAAGGTATCGATGACGATGATCCTTCATCTAATTGTTTGGATGAATTTGTTATTTGCATTGCATACTATGAAAAACGTCATTTGTGGTGACGGTTCTTTTTGTGGCTTTTGAGAGACACGAAGTTTTTTAGCGAAAAAATATATAAAACTTGAAGCTACTGCACCACATTACACGTTTTGGGAAAACTAATTTATTTTATCGCTACCTATTTTGATAGTGATAGAACTTGACGTTTAAAATGAGAAACTTATCGATTTTCAGAGATACAGAAACTCATTTTATCACATTTTTCCAGTATTTTTATTCCAGTTGTTCCGATCGATAAAATTAACGACTGAAAAAGTTACAGAAACCCGATGAAGCGATAAACTAACTTTTGTTTCAATTTTCAACGTTTCTCGACTATTTTTATCGATTCGATAATTACAGAACATGGGTCCTGAATACAGAAATTTATTTAGCAGAAATTCTTGTTATCTCGCTTATATCACATATATGTATGTATTATCTAAATCTTAAGTGCAATATTATTATTTTTTTGTATATAATTTTTACACTACAAAAGGATTCATTGTATTGGAACGTATAACGAAATAAACAGGTCAACACCTGAGGTACAATCACATATACAGAGGGGAGCCAGTGGACAGAACCTGCAAAAATAGGTTTATCGCAGGACGAAAGCATAGCAAAATATTGTACAACATCGACATATTGAATAAAATGTCAGTGTTTTGTGGGTTCAATGGTAAAACCAACTAATAAACTGCACTTTTGAAGAAAATAAGATTGAAAGATACGTTTGGATATAAAGAAAAATTGCGTCTTAATCCAGCAAATTACGTCTCTTGGATTGAAAAAGAGTGATATTGATAAGAAAACAACTGAGCTTCTCATTTATCAAAAGCAGATTAAGATACCCTTAATCAGTTCGAGTAACAAATTCCTCTTTATATATTCGGCCTATTTAACATTTTTCGTTGGAAAAGAATAATTTACGAGCTTTACGATTTGTAGAGCGATTGCATTAGGCAAGCCAAAAATTCGAGTGCGGACTGCAGATACAGATAAGTGTTAACACAAGAAACATTGAGCTACCTCAAAATATACTGAAACAACAATTTCAGCTCTTCGGGATGAAATGAAACGAGATGAGTTTGATGTTTTACGTTTAGTTGGTGCTCAGTCTTGGCCCGTAATTCTCTTACCCACAAACTGCTGTTATACCAGACTTTTCCTAATCGAAACAGGGTCTTAAATGGCTTTATAATAAAAATAAAAACCAAACCCAGACTCCGATGGAGTGACCATATTAGAGAATATATTGGGTCGATGCACAAAATTACTGCAGCGGACTATTTCCAAAAGTTTAGAACCCCTGGAAAAATATTCAGAAATTTAGTTAAAAATTTACATAAATAGGTCAAAAACATGATTTTCTGAGGAAATTGAAAGTGGATGTTTAGAGAAATTATTTGCTTCAAAAGAGCCGCAACTCCAGTTCATGTTTGTCTACATTCCCATATTAGAAAAAAAAATATAAAAGAAAAATTCAAGGTTTTTTTTATGTGGAACTTTTCTTCTTTTTTTTACCATTAAATTATCGCCAGCAATCACGGGTAGCTGTCGCCTGCCGATTTTTACGCTATTTATATTCTCCGCATGGTACACATTTGTTAGACGTGCCATAGTGAGTTTTTTAGAACAAATTTCAGTTGTTTAATACAAATTGAAAATACACGGCACAATATCTGAATAAAAGGTGTAAATTGAAAAAAATTATTTTGGATTTGTCACAAAAACACGTAGACCCAAGTTTAGTCTTTCACAGTCGCCATTTAATCTATAAAAGTGTAAAGTGATGCCAGTTCTATTATTAAATGGAATTCGAGCCTCGAATGGAGGTGTGTTTGTGCTCTATTTTTAGTTTTGTTCAATTGGGCCCGAATAGGTGTGTTCATGTGGAATGAAATGTAAAGGGTGTTATTTACGCACAGTACACATATTAAAGGTAATTAGGCCTTTGTATATGAAAACCATAGTATTCTCATGAAAATTTTTTTTTAGTTGAACGTGGACCCTGTGGGGGCGCCACATTCGACCGCATTCGATTGCGTGGAGAATTGTGGATGCGGGGTACATAAAGAATCGAAGACAAGTAGTAAGAGCAAGAGGAAAGTATTATTTTCATGCTCATAAGAAATAAAGGGAGTAAGAGAGATAAGCAAATCAGCTGTTTTTAAAATGTCAAAGAATAGAAAAACGTGAAGAAAATAAGAAAAAAATTGTCGTCTCCTCTTTGAATAGAAGAATATTTGTGTTGGTTTATTTAGGAATGTATTTTGTTTGCAGGCAGAGAAGCAAAGAAATTATATGAACGAGTTGATCGTGTCGCTTCTGCTTGCGTCGTCGTCACCCGTCGTTGGTGTCTTGTTCGTAGCAACGAGTAGAAAAATTATTATTTGCAGAGATTTTCTTGTATGTGAGTGTGAAAAGACAAACGTGTGTAGGTCGTTGCTATATTTTCTTATTGAGGGTAGGTTTTGTTTTTGCTTTTTTTTTAAATTGACTTGAAACTTTGTTGCGAGGCAAGAGGATGGGATGCGTTGGACCAAGGAGTGGATAGAAAGAGGGAAAGGTAGGAAAATGGGTTAGGAAGAGTTTGGAAACGGAAAAGGGAAATGGAATGCTAAGTTCCGGGGGACGCGGCCTGCTTGCGTAGCTCGGCTTGAACTCGCCGGAATGGGGGGGATCTTGCCCCCGAAACCTAACCTCACCAGCAACAAAACATACATCAGGCCTGAGACAAACTATAGAAAAAGACGGCGGACGGACAATCACTACTTCTAGGGTGCTGCAGGTGTTGTTGCAGCGATGCCAACCCTCCCAACCAAGAAATCCGTGGCAAATTTGGATTTCCCCAATATGGACGATGCTCACGTTCCGGTCACACCATCTTCACCAGAAAAAGTTTGCTACTCTCCACACCCCTGAAAAGTTGGACCTCAGAAACTCATGTTCCGTTCAAAGACGAAACAAGAAAACACCAAAATTTCATCAACAAGGCGCTTTATGAAGTTTTATTAGGAAATTTGACAAATTAACAAGTAAGTAAATCTTTAACATATGTGCAAAAATGAATTATATAAAAAGATTTAAAAAAAAGGTAAATTTATAATAATTATTAGAATCTTCGCAGGTTTATTTATTAAGAAAATTGACAAACCAAAAGCTAAGAAAAAAAAATGAAAAAAAAGAACTATCAACAATGTGACGACGAGTCGTTTCCCAAGGGAGAGGTTATTTGTGCTTTTTTTTGGCACTTCCTTTATCTACACTAGAGTTTTCGAAAGTAAAATTCCCTACCTCTATAGAGCTCTTTGGAGGAGGACGGTTTATTCAAAATCTTTACTGATGGAACACGATCAAAAAAAAAAAACTCAGGAAACACTATATCTGTCACTTACAAAAAGGTATTACACTAGCAAATGAATAATTCGATTCTTAAATATATGAAATCTTATAAAAAAAACTACAAAACTTCAACGCCACTTAAAAGTACAACCAAAAAAGTAGATTTTAGGAAAATTTTTAGATACAATAAAAACGAAGAAATCAAAAAAATATCTCAGCATTCAACAATTCTTTTCAACGATAACTTAATGCTTTTAACTGTAAATTGAAAGCACTAGTTGCGTAGCTGTCCAATTTGTGTATTGCTTAGGAAAATCGGCAAAAGCAATCCTTATCTTTGCATAACACAACACTATTATATAATTTCTTATATGTAAGTACCTGGTCTTCTTTTTTTTTAGACTCACTGTGACGAACTGTTTTTTTTTTGTTTGTTGAGTTCCAGTTGAGGTACTTTTGGCTTCACAAAGTCTGATTCTGGAGAGTACCGATGCGGTGGATAATGGCAGAGCACCGACAAGCTGACAATGGGTACCTTTGGTCCAAAGACAACGAGTAGCAAAGTTCAATGCTCACTGATGGCGATACGGGTGCAAAATTCTGACTAACCCGCGTGAAACCCAGAAAAAGATGTGCCCAGAGCAACAGGGATATGAGTTTCCGAGATCGCATTCGAGGTTCCAATTAAAGTTGGGATTACAAAATCAGGTTCCAACAAATAAGTGTGTGGCGGCCCAGTCCTTCACTGGTGACCAGGAACCGCCAAAATTCAAATTATGGTAGTTGGTTAACCTATATAAAATTTGTTCCCTTTAGCACCAATTTTAAATAAAAAACGTTTACTTTTGAAAACTCACCCTATAGTGTTGATTTTTTTTTATTTATGAAATGTTGTTTTATTCTGGTTTTTAAAATCCTACCGATCGATTGAACTCGTAAGTATATTACGTATAATCTAAATTATTGAATTTATATAAAAACTTAATTATTATGGAATTGACAATCAGTAAGTATACAAAAAAAATCAAATTAATATCACCACGCACAGTATAAGTTAATGTGTTTTTTTTTTTTTTGTAAGTAATGGTCGTATACCCGAGGAGCATAAGGCGTATAGCTCTTGTTCGATCGTCAGAGGAAAACTTTAGTATGACAGTGGGTCATCAGAGCAATTTGCCGTAGGAGAATCATCCCACCTTGATTCAGTTATTCCTCCTCCCACATTATTCGGGTCATGCGATCCCCTATCCGCTATCAAATTGTGTTTGTATTCCCGAAATGTCAATGTATCGATTTTCATGCTTTGAGTTCCATCTCTTACATGACTTTTCGGTGGTACTCCTCCATCTCCTCAAAAATTATTTCGTAGCTTGTCTAATAGAGGGCGCTGTAACCATATTTAAGGCTCGGTTTCCACTATGGACGAGTAATAGTATACTGAGTTTGGGCGTACACAACAACTTTCTTGCAAAGTTTCGAGGATAGGCTAGGCATATATCCTTTGGTAGATATTTTGATTGAAATTTTCTTGCATGATTTCGGTGGTAGGTATTTTGGTGTGTAGGTATTTGAATTTTTAGATGCAATCTTTTTTGCGAGGATTGGTCTTTTGGTATGTAGGTAGGTAGGTACATATTTGAATTAAAGTTTTTGTGCAATTACTATTAATTTTTTGCTAGATAGTTTTTTTGTTAATAGTTTTTATTATCTACATTGGTAGGTACTTACATATTATAAATTATTTCGAGTAGTTATGTTTAATAGGTATTTGTAGGTATTTTAATTAAATTTTGTATGCAAAATTCGGGGGTGGGTTAAGGCATAGATATTTTTGATGGATAGGTATAGGTAGGTACCTACATGTATTTTAATTATAGTTTTTATTGCTAAATTCGGGTGAAGGTTTAGGTATAGGTACCTTCATACCTAGGTAGGTTTATCTTTTAATAGGTACCTAGGTATTTGTTTTTTTTTGTTTTGCAAAATTCGAGGGTAGGTATGTATTTCTTTGAGTAGGTATGTAGGTAGGTACCTACTTATTTGACCTCAAATTTATTCGAATTTAGTAAAAAGATAACCTAATATTATTCACTATTCTGTAAGTGGGAATCCCTATGCCAGTTCCAAATACTGTCAAAACAAATTTAATTTCAAATTTCCTACCAGTGATTTTCAAAAAATTCATTCCTAGCTTTATTGGCTCCAACGTTGAAGTTCATTTCGACTCATCGGTAGGTATTTTATTTAAAGGTTTTTGTTGCAAAATTCAAGGGTAGGTAGGTACGTAGGTACCTATTTCTTTGAGTACCTATTTAACCTTGAATTTAAAACTAATTTTATGTATATTAGGTAAGCATAGGTAGGCAGGTATGTATGTAGGTACCTAATAAACTTTTTATCTAATGAACTTTTTACAGATTTATTTTGTATAAGTTGGTAGGTACCTAGGTATATAGCAACCATTTTTCTGCCTAATAATTTAAAATAAACAATTTAAATATGCACTATTTTGAAGGCGCGTTGAAATATTTCGAGGTAAAATATACGAATTAGTAGATAAAATTTCAATCGCAGTAAGATTTAAGTTCTCATATATGTATGTGAAATACAATAAATATAATAATGCCACTTTTAATTGAAGATAAATACTCTTACAAAAAATGTCTTTCATTACTATTATTTTGTAATATATTTTGTATTAATTTTCATGAAAAGAATCTACAAATTAAATTTAATTAATTAATTAATAATAATTATATTATACCTAACACCTTTGTATTATTATAAAATATAATACAGATTTCGTATTCCTTTGTAATATCTGATATTATTAAGTTTTAATATACCTATTGTGAATTAACTTCCAAATTTTAAAAGTTTTACTAAACATCAAAGAAAACAAAAAGCTATTTTGATTAAGTGGATCAATGGAAGATTTAATTGTTATTTTAAATACATAAATTGATTATAATTTTGTAATTTTATTTTGTCAGAACGAAATATGGAGATTCGACTATATTATAATTCTTTAATTTCATTTTGTCAAAACAAAATTTCATAATTTATTGAATAGTTTTCAAACTCATTTTCTGATTTCTTTTTTATATAATAAAACAGGTACCTACCTACCCAAAGTGCATCCGTGAACTTTTCTGATATTTTAATAGTTATTCTCCTATTTGAGGCGGAGACAAATCCAACAAACCATAGATAATTAAAATTCGTTCAGCCGTTCTTCAGTTATAACTTATAAATGGTGTAACTAACCCGACTTTGTTGTATATATTAAGATATCCAACTTTATCATTTTGAGATCTTTAAATAGAAGAGTATTTAAAAGCAGAGTATAGATTATACTTTAAGTGTGGGCTTAAATGCCAAATCCAAAAAGCAATAGCACCCGCGGTTCTTATTTCTTTTCTTTCGTGGGTTATTGCCATTTTAAAATTGAAAATAAACCCGTGGGTATTTTTTCTTTTTATTTTGGGAAATAACGCCCACGGCCCAAGGGCTTTATTACCGCAGGTGTTATCGCACTGGACCTTAATAACCATTTTTTTGAAAATGGTATTCCACCCCAATGTAGCCTTTACTAAAATATATGTATATATATTAAGGAAAGAAGCGAAAGAAAAGTTTGAAAAGTGCGAAAAGTTTGCATGTACCTACATTATTTGTAAAAAATCCTGCACACAAAACACCTACATTTGAGTAGATGAGAACGAAAACTCATCATACCTATCCACTTTTATCAAAAATTGAGATTTTGATCCAGATTTGTTAAGCTGGGCATATTGAATAGTTTTTAAAGAAAATTTGACACCCTTACCCCTCTAAGCCCCTTTAATATTGAAGTCAAACATCGTTATTGTTTCCAAAACTCTCGATATCCACAGTGCAATTTACATCAAAACTTTCCATATCCATTCTAAGCAGTAAGTTTGCTTTCAAAACTCTTCTTATCCATCATAGGCTATTAATTATGTTATATAAGAAGGAACTAAAACGTTCACAGGTTTTTATTGTAAACAATTTTAAATGGGTCATTAAAGATTGGAAAGTAGGGAAGTGCTTTTATATTAGAGGGTGCAATTGTGAGAGGGGGGAATGGTGGGGAATCTGGCCATATCCAATCATTTGCAACAAAACTCTTCATAACCAAATTTAATTGTTAAATATATCTTTTAAACGGAACTTCCAATATTTGTTTGCTCTCAATCATAACATAGATTTAAAAATCTTCTATTATAGCTTTGTATATGAAAAATGTTCATATACAAAGATTAAAGGTATAAAATAAAATCTTTTATAACATCTACCATTTCACCTTAATTAGTTTTTTTTTTGTCATTTGCACAAAATGAAAATTTTGGATATGACGAGTTTTGGTTCTCAACAACCCACTCAGTTGTAAAAACTAACCCACATACCTACCTACCTATATTCTAATGTATAACAACATCTTCCTCTTGCACCATAGAAACCCAAATATATTGAAGACAATACGCCTACAGCTGTGAAAAAAACAAATACACCTTCACATGTATACCTACCCCTTTCCCTTGCACCATAAAAACCCCATAAGCCAAAAAGAATATCCAAAATTGTTCTTTTTGTGTCTTTCAGCTTTATCTGCATAGTAAAAAAAATGTAAACAAAACCGATAACCAAAACAAAACTGAATATTTTCTCCAAAATGCCTTCTACCTGATTCACTCTAACTCTCATAAATTCAGTATACGTCTTTCCCATGCTTATACTATTCTTCACGTCCACACTTCCACTTATTCCACAATTCTCCACGTCAAGGTACCCCTTGGAGACTTGCGATGTCGCCCTCTTCGAGTGCCACCATGATAGTACTATGGTTTTCATATACAAAGATTGGGCCTATTCGGCGTGATCTTTTATTCTGCTATTCTGTTATTCTGCTATGAATTTCCATACAAAAGTTTAAGCTGTCAAAATATCTTTTATGAATTATAATTTTGGTATTCGGCATGCTAAATCTGTTATTAAATCTGCTAAGAAATCTGTTATGAACTGCCAAACTTTCGAACTCATAACAGAATCTTTTACAAATCGCATTTTTGGTATTCAGCATGTCAAAATCTGTTATCAAATCAGCTATAAATCATAAAAGAATAAAAGACAAACTTCTTTGACTTTTATCATAAAAGATTTCAATGAGAACACAGTTGTATCAAGTAAAAATGGATATTTCGTCAACGAAATGTTCTTAAAAGGAGACAAATGTAAGAAAATATATTAAAAATAGTTTTATAAACAAATTAGCAAATTAAAATAAACCTATCTTTGTAGAAGAAAGCGCAGGACACAGGAAAGCTCGCTGCATTAGATCAACAAGTTTCATCGGCTAAGAGGAGTCTGTTGAATGTCCCTAACAGTGTAGTGGTTTCTCCTAATCTTGAGATTTCTACGGTGTTAAGGATAAGACTGTTTTTAGCTGCATCATCATCATCATCATCATCATCAAGTCCTGTAACCCCGGTTGGGGCATAGGGCGCCAACAAATCGTTTCCATCCTTCACGGTCTGCAGATAGATATTTTAACTGTGGCCACGTCTTTCTCTGGGAGTCTGCTTCTGCTAGAACTGTTGATTTCCATGTTGTTCTTGGTCTTCCAACCCGCCGTGCACCCTGAGGATTCCATTCAAATGACTGCTTTGCTATTTCAGCGTTTGGTTTCCTCAGTGTGTGACCAATCCATTGCCATTTACGCTTTCTTATGTCAACGTCCAGCCGCTCTTGACTTGTCCTGCGCCACAATTCCTCGTTTGATATAATTTGTGGCCAGCGAATTTTTAGAATATGGCGTAGACAACGGTTCACAAAAGCCTGCAATTTCTTTGAGATGGTAGTCGTGACTTTCCAGGCTTCGCAAGCATATAACAGCACGGATTTGACATTGGATTCGAAGAATCTCAACTTTGTGCGCAAGGAGATTTGACATGATTTCCAAATTTGGGAGAGAGAACCGAAGGCTGCGCGAGCTTTATTTATTCTACTTTGAACGTCCAGATCAGTACCACCATTTGCTGAAACAATACTTCCAAGGTAGTTAAATTGTTCAACCTCTTCAACTGGCGTCTCCTGTATTAAAATACGCTGATGTGTGGATCGGCCTGTGAGCATTATTTTTGTCTTTTTGCTATTTATTTTAAGACCACTCGCCTCTCCTTTTACCTTCAGAGCTTGATACATCCCGTTCAGCCCGCTGATGTTATTTGCCAAGAGACATATATCATCGGCATAGTCTAAGTGGCTAAGCCTTTCAAACGGTCTCCATTGAATGCCCTGCCTCTCTGCTGTTCCAACGCTGGCCGTCAAAACATCGTCAATCGCCAGTAGAAAGAGAATTGGCGATAGAACATCTCCCTGTCTCACACCCTGCCGCACTTCGAAAGAGTCGAAAGAGCCCATTGTGTACAATAAAGCATCTTGCGTTGTTATAGGACTCTCTTATAATGGCAACAATTTTTGGGGGAATTCCTCTACCAAGAAGTGATCTTCATATACATTCACGGTTGACTCGGTCAAAGGCCTTCTCAAAATCCACGAACATGAGGTAAAGCGGTGATTGAAACTCCGCAGTCTGCTCAAGAACGATACGCAGAGTGTTGATATGGTCGACACAAGACCGCCCACTCCGGAAACCAGCTTGATGCCTCTTGAGTGTAGACTCGATTCTAACCTTTATCCGCTCCAGAATGATGGTTGCCATTAATTTTGGAAAAAACGGACAAAACTGTAATACCTCGCCAATTGTTGCAATTCTTAAGATCACCTTTCTTTGGCAGCTTAACAATTACACCATCCTTCCAGTCGCTGGGATAGATCTTGTTTTCCCACACAGCTTGTATAAACGGGTGTAGAATACTAGCCGCTCTGACAGGGTCAGCTTTCAGGAACTCGGCTGGTATACCGTCAAGTCCAGCTGCTTTGTTGTTTTTGAGAAGATTAATCGAAGATTGAATTTCCAGTATTGTAGGGGGTTCGATGTCAATACCCCTATATGATCTACGCATCTCGTTAAGCTGGGGCACTTCAGCACTTTGCTCGACAGAATCCTCATTAAGCAAGGCACAAAAGTGATCCTTCCACCTGCGCAGCTGATCCTCGATTGATACCAAAAGTGTACCATCCACATCCATTACAGGATGATTGGTGTTGCTTTTCTTCCCGACAACTTCCTTGGATATTTGGTACAGCCTCCTCATATCTCCTATTTTTGCAGCGTTTTCCGCATTTTCTGCGAGACCGTCTAACCTCACCCTCTTGTCACGTCTCACACAGCGATAGACCATCTTATGTGCTAAGCGATACTCTCTTCGCAATTCAGCCTTTCGTTGAGCATCCGCTTCGGCATTTATTTGCATCTTCAACGATTTGCGAAGCTCGATTTTATCCCAGGTGTCTTGGGATATCCAAGAGTCTCTAACTCTCGACTGCTTGGGTACAGTTTCGGTTCCAGCATCCATAAAACACTTTTTATATCACCCCACATCTCATCAATTGTTGAATTCTGGATTCCGTTTAATGACGAAGCTCTGTCGTTAAGGTTGGTGACATAGTTACGACATATGTTGGGATCACTTAAAGCATTTGTATTGAACTTCAAATTCCTTGCTGCACCCTGTGATTGACGTTGTACAGCTGCAGTTCGTAGCTTGAGACTCATGAGAACCAAATGGTGGTCGCTTCCCATGTCAGCATTTCTAATGCTTCGAACATCGCACATTGACTTTCTCCATCGCTGCTGAATCATGATGTGGTCAATTTGGTTTTCAGTTTGACCATCCGTATGTACCCAGGTGATTTTGTTGCAAGTCTTATATTTAAACACAGTCCCACCCAGTACAAGACGATTAGCGTTACAAAAATCGACCAGCAAATCGCCATTTTCATTTCGTGACCCCAAGCCATTTTTCCCCATGACGCGTTCCAGACCGTAGTTGTCTGATCCGACTTGGGCATTGAGATCACCCATGACAATTATGATGTCGGCTCTTGGAACACCACTGTAAACCGAGTTAAGATGAGTGTAGAAAGCGGTTTTGTCTTCCTCGGTCGCTTCATTTGTGGGGGCGTAGCACTGAATTATTGTGACGTTGCGAATTTTTGACCGGAACCTTGCTGTCATTATTCTTGCAGAAATGGGCGCCCAGGATATAAGACTACGCCTCGCTTCTTCGTTCAACATAATTCCGACACCATGCAGCCTTTGGCCACCCTCTCTTTCATCCTCCCCGGAATACAGCATTCTCGTTTGCCCAGAGTCAGCTCTGTATTCGGCTCTTCCTCTCCACCTAGTTTAGCTGATGCCCAGTATACTGATCTTAAGGTGAAGCATTTCACGCTCAACCAGCTCGTATCTACCTTCGCCATACAAGGATCGAACGTTCCATGCTCCGATTTTCGTACGTATGCGGTAGCCAAAAGTATCATTTGCTCTTCTTAAAAGACTTCTTCTATTTGTTAACGATTCATTTATTGTTATGGCGTCTTGATTGACGCTGGTACACGAAAGATGCCGCACCCCCAAATCCTATGTGCGGTTTACAGCAGCCGAAGCTGCAGAAGGATTCTCCATAAAATGGTTACCTCTTGGGGACTCATTTCCATTTGTTGTCATATTTCATGTATTAGCATATATCCTTCCACCATGGTGTTTTCCGAGATACGATTAATAACATACATAAGCTCCGATTTGACAGGCACACCCGCCTTTTTAGCTGCAACACAGAAAAAATAAATGAAAATACAATTTGCCCATTTTCTTTTTCAACGAAATACATAACAGAACAGCTGATTATGACAACTGATTTTAGGTCCGTTCGTTAACTGATTTCGTTTTCGAAGTTTCATAACAGAGTTTTATAGCAGTTAGAACACCTGAATAGGAATCATAAAAGATCTTTTATGCGGAAAATCTTTTATGATTCATAACAGAAAATTCATAACAGATGTGGCAGAATAGGCCTAAATATCATTGTATATAAATTCTATAGTATTCTCATGAAGAAAAAAAGCTCGTGGCCATATATGCGTCCAAATGTAATACTTATTTTTGTTAATGGATCTCGGTAAGGCGATCACAGTGAACCTATCAACCAAATGTCTACCTACAAAATCGTGTTTCATGAGAATACTATAGATTGGATATACAATGGTAATATATTTAGCGTTTTCATTTTTGTTCAGTTCTGCGCATCCAACCAAATCAGTGGAAAATGGCGAATCCCGTCACCCCCACTCGTTAAACATCAAAATTTGTTGTGTGTTATATGTTCATTTGTTACAAAATGCAAAATGTGGTGATAATCATGATGCAAAGATCTGTGAGAGTGTTTCGTTTAAATGTAATAACTGTGTCTTGGCAAACTCAAGGCTTGGTTTGAACCTTGAGATAAATCACGATTGTAGAAGCGATGACTGTGAAGTCTATAAAAAGAAAATTGAAATTCAAAAAAATAGAACTTCTTTCTAGCAATCAAAGTCCATGCGGCTTTGCTATCTTAATATGTGTGGTTTTTTAAATAATCTCGCGGAACTACAAGTAATAATCGATACAAATGATTTTGATGCTTTAGTGTTATCAGAAACGCATGTGACTAAAGATGTTCAAAACAGTGAATTAAGTCTTGATAACTTTATTACTCTGGTCGACAGGTGTGATACTGAATCAACACATACCGGTGGAGACTTAGTGTATATCCGTAGTGACTTTAGAGCATCAAATGTAAACAAATTTGTCAAACATATGGAATTATGGTGGTCAGTGAACACTTTTCATTTTACAAACTATTCCTGCATTGTTGTTGGTATGTACAAATCCCCTAGTTCAAGTTGTAGAGTTTTTTGTGATGAATTCGGCAAATTGATGGATGAGCTGTATGATCTAAATAAAGATATTGTTTTAGTAGGTGATTTTAACATTGATTGGCTGTCCCCTAATAGTGTTTATAAAAAAGATGTTGAAAAAACTATCAAAGATAATGCGTGTATTCAAATCATAGATGAACCGACCAGAATTACGCAAAATTCAAGAACCTTAATTGATTATGTTGTAACAAATAATTATTCGTTGATTAAAGCAGAAACCGTAAAAGACCTTAAAATAAGTGATCATGAAACGATTGTGATTAATATAATCTGTGATAAAAATAAGAGACAGAAGAAGGTATTTCCTCATTTTAAATATAGAAAACAATTATTTGGGCAGGCCTTAGAAAATAATTTAATACAATTGGAAAATATAAACAATCCAGATTTATTAGCTGAAGATTTTTTAAAGAAAACAAATGAAAGTGTATCTATTTTTATTACGAACAAATTAGTTAAATCTGGTGGAAGCGAGTGGTTCAATAATTATTTGAATAATCTTAAGAATCAAAAAGTTTTGAAATATTCAAGGGCATTATTAAGTGGTTCGGAAGAAGACTGGACAAATTATACTGAGATACGTAATTATTATAAAAAAGAAATCCTTAAACGTAAAAGTGATTATGTAATGTCAAAAATATCTTGTTCGGTAGACCAAAAAACAATGTGGAAGAACTTAAAAAAATTTATCTTAAAAAAAGAAAAAAGCGAAATTAAGAGTGTTATATTTGGTACAGAAGTATGTAAAGAAAAGAAAATAATAGCAAATAATTTCAATATTTTTTTTGTTAAAAGTAAAGTCGATATAATACGATTCCATTGACTCCTTTTGTAAATCATGTGCAAGAAGTAGAAAGCGTTTTCAAATTTAAAAATGTTTCGATAAATGATTTAAAACAAACTAAAAAAGAAATTAAAAACAAACGCGATTTTCAGTTTATGACCCCCAGTATCTACTTGGATCATTTCGAAATTCTAGGTCCAATTTTATGCAAAATAATTAATGGTTCTCTGTCAACAAGCAAGTTCCCTGATTCCTGGAAAGAATCTTTGGTAACACCAATAGAAAAAATTGTGAATACAGTGAAATGTGAAGAATTCAGACCAGTTAATGCTATGCCTTTGTGTGAAAAGATTTTTGAAAAAGTGGTTTTTAAACAACTCTATCAGTACTTTGAGAGTAACAATCTTATAATGGACCTTCAATTGGGTTTAAGAAAGGGTTACTTATGTGAGACCGCAATCAATATAGTTGTTACATCGTGGAAAGAGGAACTAGCTAAAAAAAAGAACTATTTATTGTGTATTCTTGGACTTAAAACGTGCATTTGAGACTGTGAGTAGAGATATTTTAATAATGAAAATGAAAAAATATGGTGTTAAGGGTAGAATCACTGTGGTTTGAATCTTATTTGAAAAATCGAAAACAACGAGTTAAAGTTAACGAAGTAGTATCTGACGCCATTGAAGTTGAATATGGTGTTCCCTAAGGGTCTGTTTTAGGGACTCTGTTATTTACAATATACATAAATGACCTTATAAAATACAGCAAATTGGCTTTGTTTGCGGATGATGCAGTTGTTTACTATATCCAGTGATAACGATGTTGACACTAGATATAAATTACAAGAAGACTTAGACTCTATAAACCATTGGCTTACGCAAAATAAACTAAAATTGAACATTGGAAAAACAAAACTCATGGTGCTGAACGAGAGAAGTGATGACAACAACATTAAGATTGGTGGTATTTCAATTGAAAAAATAATATTTAGGTATAGTTTTAGACCAAAAACTATTATTCGGAAATCACATAGAATATATTTGTAAAAAAATAGCTAAGAAAGTGGGATTTTTGAAAAGAATAAGAAATCAAATTTCGACTATCAGTGCAATAAATATTTATAATGTCATTGTAAAACCTCATTTTGAGTATTGTTCCACTATTTTATATTTATGTAATGAGAGTAAGATAATAAGACTGCAAAAATTACAAAACAAAGCAATGCGATGTATTTTAAAGTGCAATATATATATGTCAATTCGTTATATGTTGAACTCGTTGAAGTGGTTATCTGTTAAACAAAGAATCATTATGAATGTTTTAGTATTTGTCTATAAGATAGTAAACAATTTAATGCCAAATTACTTAATTGATTATATAAAATGTATAAAAGACTTACAACCCTATACACTAAGAAATCGAAATGATTTAAGACTTCCTAATTTCCTAAATACAAATACACAAAATTCCCTTATATATAAAGGGTTCAAATTATTCAATAGCTTAGACAGTCATATTAAAAATGAAACTAACTTAAATATATTTAAAAAAAATGTTATAGAATTTGTAAAATCCCAGTATTAGTAAATTATCTTAAGTTAAAAAAAATCAATTATATAAAAAAATATAACCTATTGTAAATGTAAATAGTTTAATTTAAACTAAATAAATAAACTTAAACTTATTTATTTATTTTTAGTGTTTATTAACATTATTTTGTCATGCAAACAACATTCCTTCCTGGTTTTTAGTGTAAATTAAATTATTCCTTTGTGTTTATTTTCTTCGTTGTTGTTGTAATTCAGCGGACGGGGTCACGTAAGGCTGCCATCTTGAATTTCTTTGACAGTTCTCATTTCGGACAACATGCGCAAGATAATACCTTAGATATGTGTACTGTGTTATTTACGCACTTGCTGTTGTCTGCTGCCTTGGGTTTTTTTTGCAAGTAAATATAGAATTGGAATACAAAAATGAAATCGAGACGAAAACCCATCACCAACACAAAAAACCATCACTATTATGTTGATTGGAAAATATGTTTTCAGTCAGCTGCTAAGGCCTAATTACATTCATTTCACTTTTTTTTACAAAAGTGCAAAATACAACTATATGCTAGCGACACCTTCCTGCGAAAAAGCGTATGAAATTTGAGTTGAGCTGATGAGATGAGTCACTTTTCGTCTAAAATCGATTCAGCTAATAAAAGTGAGTGAGTGAGCGAGTGAAATTAAATGTTAGATTACTCGCCAGATATTTCCGCAGTGACTTGGTGTATGTGTTGATAAATTTCGAATTTCGCATTAGTATGTGTTCTTTTTCCAGAAATTTGTATCAAATAAATCTATCCATGGGTGATAGAAGTCACAAAACAACAATTTGCAATTTGGAACATTTGTTGTCATAGTTCAAACCAGAGAATATCAAATAAAAGCAGCGTTTTATTATCTCTGGGTCTGGGTCGAGGTTATCTTTTAACATGTATTACAAAAACAACATGGGATCTAGGTTTCTATCGAGCTTAATTTCAATAACCCAGATAGAGGTTTCACTTTGACCAGCAGAGCGCTATTTATCATTGTAAATGATGTCAGCGATTTGTCAGCAGTGTTAGAAATAGAGAGGAAAAGAGACAAGTTTTTACATGAAAAATAAATAAAGATAAGAAAAAAAGCGACTGATATACAGCACTGTTTTTGAACTCACCCGCATCGTTTTATTTTCAAAAGTGAGGTGAACCATATTTATGGGTTATGGGTGATAATAAAACGCGGCTAAAGATGCCAATCCTTCGTACGGTTCACTCTCCAAAGCCCATTTGTTTATAGTTCGTCCCAGAAGATAGAGAGCAGTGAAGTTTCCAAAAATCATGTGTTTCGGAAAATTTGCCACTTTTTATCAAAAGTGCTGTGTTCGGATGACAAAGTGTAAAATTATTTAGCTTAAGTACTTCGTCCAAATAAATTGATTTTAGCCCTTAAATCGACGTATTTTTAAGATTTTGTTATTTTTTTTTTAATTGTAATCAATTTTAAGGTTGAAAATTTTGATAAATGCCCTTGCCACCTCTCCATTAACATTTAACTATTAAAAACCACAAACAAATTTGTAGAGGAGAGTCGGGACAATAACTTTTTAAAACATTATCTTTCAAAATTTTTGAAGTTTTTAATTTACATTGCATTTTGAAAAGTGAAAATGAAATTGATTTGGGACTCAATCTGATTTCTAGTATGAAAAAATTTTCTCAAAAAATGTTATACAGAAGTATAGCCTGACATTGATCTTTTAATTAAAGACCTTAGCTTTGAAGATCGGACATCAAAAACAGAAGTTATAAGCTTTCCAATCGGTCGATTTGAAGGCCATTTGTGCATAGCGGTACTTTTCTTCACTGAACTTGGTCAGCGGCCAACGAACAGCCACTCATTGCTGCAACACTGCGCAGCAAATTTAGAAATATTGTGCATCGCCCTGGCCTACATGCAGCTCTTGAGTATGTCTGCTCCCATTAGAACCTGAAAAAGCTGCACGTGTATTTAACTCGTAGCTATAAAGGTAAGGTTCAGCTGGGAGAGGTGAGATACATTGGAAAATGAAAACGTGAAGTCCTCTTTTGACTGCCAAGAATAAATTTTATAAACGAAAAACTTATTTTGATTACATTTTACTAAATTCTTTTTTTATGCTTCGTTCGCTCGATCTTGCTCAGGGGGTGGGGGGACAATCGCACCCATTGCCCTCCCTCTGTATCTGCGCCTGGCTCCATCCTTTTTCTTCCCTATGACTCCTAAATTTGTGGAGTTTATAAAAGTTAAAATTCTTAAGATTCAGGTTACCCAGCTTACTTTTGTGTCCATTTTCCCTCCTTCTACAAACGTGCCAGTGGCGTTAAGTGCTTGGTTAACCCCGAACGAGAAGGTTCCATGTCCATCGTTGCTGCTGTATCACCACCTGGTGGTGATTTCTCTGATCATGTCTCATCGGAAAGTCTTGGAATTGTCCAAGTGTTTTGCGGTTTGGGCAAGAAACTGGCGCAGTGCAAATATTTCCCCTTTATCAACTGGCACATCTCGTACAGTATACTCTAGCTCTGGACGACTTCTACGACAAAAACATCCCCGAGAGAAATATGATTGCATTCTACGATATGGCTCGTCATTCAGTAGAATCGACTGTTCATTCAGAAAACAAAATGGTGTGGATTTTGATTAGGGAATCAATGAGCAATATCATGTACCAGCTCTCTTCAATGAAGTTCAAGGTAAGAGATGTTCTTTGGTTGTCTGTTTTTTTTCAATTTGATTTTATAATAATAATAATAATTAATTAAATTTTATCAGAATAACACATTTTTGTAGTCCATATGTAGTAATTAATAAGTAAACAAAGGATTTTTTGTAATTGTATCGAAGAAAAGTATGTTTTTCAAATGCCTATGTTGTCTTTATTAACTTTTTCCATTAACAATTTTAAGTACCTATAGAAAAAATTGTATTTATGTAAATATTTTCCAGCAAAACGATATTATAGTTGGCTATTGGTGACTATCTATTCGACCCACATGCAGGAGAAAATTACTTTCACGATGAGGATCCACCTTCTGTCATATTCAGAGGGAAGTATGGCTTAAAGCAATTTACTAGTTATGGTAAAAACTATCTACTTTGCATTCCTATACATTTATACCTGTATCTTATCTTTACTTATTTCTTGAAGGGGGCTTTCGTAGCATCACCAAACTTAAACCCTGGAGTCTTTTAAATGTTTTAATCGAAAAATACGACTGGAACCCAATCGAAAAGAAAAAAATTGCCAATGTTGGAGTACAATTCAATAATTCGAGCATCAGAATGTCTAAAACATTTATAGCAAATCAAATTAGACTAGGCCCGTATTACAAATTACGAAACCGAAGGAAAAAAACGATACTCATCGAAACGATAGCCACGACATTGACCAATTATGACTTACGAGAATGGATGCTTGAAAATATTGCCAGATAAAATCAAAACATTTAAACCCAAGCAACAAGCATTATAAATGTGTGACAGCTACATAAAGTTATGTATCGAAATTAAAAAAACGACCACCAAAAGCAGTCGTAAAATAAAACTAGTATGGTTTTTAAAAAACGACTATCATAAAACGTAACCGCAAAAGTAGAGATTATGATGGATTTCGAACGATAATCGTAATTCTTAATACGGGTCCTCAATAAATAATATCCTAAATTAATTGCATCGAACCTTTTTGAAAAAGAAAACACTTTATAAACAGATTATCCAATAATAGGCGTGTTCAGGAAAATGATATCTCAGAGGGCTCAGTGTCAAAAATTGAGCAAGTTAGTCCAATATTTTGTTTCCTCAGTAATTTGACAGCAAAATTTCTGAGGGGCTCTGAAATCTCATTTTCCGGAACTCGACTAATGTTTCCCTTCATTTGATTCAAATTGTATCAGTAATCCCTTTCAAGTTATTGTTGTTTTATTTTGTATTATTTATAGTTACATCATCTTTTCTGTGTGCAATCTTTGGCGAAGTGCAACTGATTTACCAAATGATTTATGCTATTATGTATAAATACCGTCACTCCCAAAAGTATTCGGAATTAATCTAGATATCGAATCTATATAATAATTGTTCTTGCTCTATTGAGATTCTAAAAAAGTAACGGTAGGTAGAATATTGTGCTTTTAATTTACTTTTGTTTCCCATATTAAAAGGTGCTTAACAAGACAAAACAAAGGGAAATGTAGATAACATAAAAATAACAGAAATAAAAAACAAAACAGAAAAAAAAACTCTTGCATCAGAAAAAACTTTTTACTCCGAATAATTTGTGAGTGACTGTACATACGTTCAATTTAATAAGTTCACTATAATCTGGTTGTATGTTTAGTGTAGTCACGTTTAAAATTCTAAAGTTAGTATTGATTTTTATTTTTATTAACAAACTTTGTAATTACAATACGTATATTTTCTTATGTTATATTAATAACGTTTATAGATTTATGTTGTTTTCCTTACTTTGTTTTGTTGTTGTTTTTGAGAAGGTCGATAAATGTTTAATACTATATTTAATCAAATGTAATTTTTACAAGTATAATATTATATTAAGGGTATTCATGCAACAGCGTAAACTCGTCGTAAACATCGTAAAGTGAGCTTTCGACACGCATTAGATAAATAATATTATTTGTTTGCAAAGTATATTTATAAAACATATAATAGCAGGGTCGCTTAGCAAGAAAATCTGTTTTTGCCGGACAAAAGCACCAAATTTTTTTTAGGTACTACTCAGGTCCATAGCTTGAGATTTAGGGTAGGACCCATCTCGGCGGTCAGCCATCTTGGATTTATAGGCGCCATTTTGAAATTTAGGTATATTATTGATATCTCGGCTCCTAAATCACTTAGGATCCTAAACTTTGTGACTAGGTATACATTTTTGGGGTCAGGGAATACAACCACATACATTTCAAATGTTAAAGTTTCCAAATATACGAAGGGGGCATGGGGGTCATGACCCCCTTGCTCAAAGAGTCATATATAATATTTAGGGTCGGATAATATACCTATATAAACAAGTTTAAAATGTATCTGACTAAACTTATTCAAGGAGGGAAATGGGGGGCCATGACACCCCCCCCCCCCTCAGAGCCCAAGAAAAAGTATAAATGAAAAACAAACTTCATTTAAAAACACAGAAGTGCAAAAACTGACGCGACGTACGGCTAGCCCAAATTATTTCATAACCGTAATGTTACCTTTTATGAGACCATGGTAATATTATTCGCGAAGACTGTATGTTTTGTCGTATCGAGTTTTTCTGAAAGGAAAATTAATAAGTTAAATGCAAATACAAAGCAGATTTTCATCATCTTGGACTCCATTCAGCATGAAAACAGAAATAGAAAAAATCTTAAAATATCATATGGATGATCATAAATAAAATTTAAAATTTAATTTGCTTTTCAGCTGTTTTAAGCAATATCTATGTTTTGGTTAGTTGTCTAAATGCGACCATTTACGCAAGATTTTTCTTAGTCCCCTATTACACGATGATTCTCTGCCTCATACTCTTTTCGAACATAATGAAGAATGGCTGTAGTTTAGGTGTATGCTTCGTACTGTTGACACGGACGTGGTGGTAGTCCTCATTGGCAAGTGCCAACACCTAATGATCTTGTGTACAAATTTGAAGATTTCTGTTGCCTTTGGTACGGGAAGATCATTTAATTATAAAGACGTCAATGCTATTAACGAGAAACTGGGCGTAGAAAAATCCTTGGCCTCCCCGTATCTCACAGTTTTACGGGTTGCGATACAACATCTTCATTTTTCGGACGAGGCAAGGAATCTGCGTAGGAGGCATGTTATTGTTATCATGAGGTGACACATACCTCAATATGCATAGCATTACATCCTTACACAGAGCTTGATGGTGAACATTTAAAAGGCTAGAACGCTTCACGGTAATATTATATGATAAATACAGTAATTCGGACAGTGTCAATGATGTCAGCAAGGAGTTGTTTTGCCAGAAGACTAAGACAATGGAGAAACTTCCACCTGCAAAAGATGCACTACTTCAATACTAAAAAGCGGGTGGTATACATCAGGCAGGAGTATGGTGTACCAGTGAGCACATTCAACAGTGCCCTCGTAGTCCGGAAGGCTGAGGCTGGACTCAGAAAGAAGAAGGTGGATCATGGGTTCCTGTATGGAACACATTACCTATAGCTTCAAAAGCATGTACTGAATTGGTGAAATGTAATTGCAAGAGTCAAAAAGGATACACTGGTAGATATGCTTGCAAAGCTGCTCGTTGAAATTGTACTGACCTTTGTAAATGTCAATGCTTGAAGACGACATAAGCAATCCATATAGATAAATGCAATTCAACATCTTTCATATGTGATTTCTATTGTATTTAAATTTTATATATTAATATGTATAAACATGTAATAAATAAATAAATAAATAAATTGGGTGGCGCAACAGCTCGTGGAGAACCAGGGCCTAGTGACTTACAACTCACAACAATCCCTGTGTGTTGGCAGAAATAGAGGGGACCTACTGTTTTTTGCCGAGTCCGAACGGCTAAATTAGAAGCACTTTTTCATGACAAGTATACTCTTGGAGGATTTGTCAGTTCCTCGCAAGAGGCAGTACTTCGGATAAAACATTTCTGTTTTTAGGTGGCCAGGCTGGGAATCAAACCCACACCTTCGGCATGACAGTCCTACGCACTAACCATCGTGCCACGAGGTACTACATGTACATTTATGTATGTACATACATGTACATATATCTTATTTCATATTTCCAACCTTATATTTTAGAATTTTATATTTTTGTCACTCGATTTAATAATAATTGGACAGTTTGTAATTAATATATACTTATACAACCTAACTTAAACGTATTTGCATTTAACTTATTAATTTTCCTTTCAGAAAAACTCGATACGACAAAACATACAGTCTTCGCGAATAATATTACCATGGTCTCATAAAAGGTAAACATAACGGTTATGGAATAATTAGGGCTAGCCGTACGTCGCGTCCGTTTTTGCACTTCTGTGTGTTTAAATGAAGTTTGTTTTTTATTTATACTTTTTGTTGGGCTCTGTGGGGGGGGGGGGTGTCATGGCCCCCCATTTCCCTCCTTGAATAAGTTTAGTCAGATATAATTTAAACTTGTTTATATAGGTATATAATCCGGTCCTAAATATTATATATGACTGTCTTGGAGCAAGGGGGTCATGACCCCCATGACCCCTTCGTATATTTGCTATATATAATATAATATACCTAAATTTCAAAATGGTGGCTATAAAATCCAAGATGGCTGACCGCCGAGATGGGTCCTACCCTAAATATCAAGCTATAGACCTTAGTAGTACCTAAAAAAATTTGGTGCTTTTGTCCGGCAAAAACACATCATCTCGAAATTTGACGCTAAGCGACCCCACTATAATGCATGATTTTCGTTTCATTTGACAGCTCATTTCATTTTTGAATTTCGACTGGCTGTTAATCGCTTTTTGTTGTTGTTTTCTTTTATATCCTTTCATTGCGCTTTGACATTTTCATACAAAATCTTTTCAGAGCTCTTCAAACTGTGGCTAATCGGGTGAGTTCGTTAGGTTTTGACTTATGCTACATTTCCACCTAACGCTAATCTGAGATTTAATACAATTTACCTCAAATCTTCTTTGAATCTCGATGATTTACCATACAAATACATTTCGTAAATCTTCAAGATTAGAAATGAATCTTGTTTAATCTTCCTAGGACAAATACTTTCACAAATCAAACTAACCTATTCTTGTATGGCGCTGAAGGATTCATTCATGGCTGAATTCAGTTCTTCACAAAGGAAACATTCTATCTCACTTCCTCTTCATAAGAAAAAATGAAACACCAATTGCATTTTTAAATGTGCTGTCAAATTAAATCTTTTTTGAATCTTTTTGTGCGTTGGAAACACCAAATAGATTTATTAAATCTGAACTGGGATAAACCTTTGGTGGAACATCGCATAAATCCTTCTTTTTACCTCACCGATTTGACCAACGAACTGTCGTCATGCTGAAGTGAAACCACACAATCTAAAAGCCTTTTCACACCGAACCCAAAACGCGGTTTTCGCGAAAATATCGGTTTTGGAGAAAAACCTAATCGAAAACACAAGTTTTGTCATACATTTTTTGTAGCTTCAGGTTTTCGTAAAACACATGTTTTATATAAAACTAGTCGAAAACATGTTGGAATTCAGAGATGAACAAAACAAACATACCTTTTAGTATGTTCAGTGCCTATTGAAATGTCTAAAAAGAAACTGATGAGATGCTTTAAAAAGAAATTGCAAAGAGCTGATGAAATTCTGTCATATCAAAATATAAAATTCGAATCTCAAAATAAATTAATTTATTTACTTACTTACTTAAGGTGGCGCTACAGTCCGGGGTGGACCAGGGCCTCAACCAACAAGCTTCTTCCAGCCGGCTCGGTTTCTAGCTAGCTGTCTCCAGTTTCGCACGCCAAGTTGGTTGATGTCCTCTTCCACTTGTGTGCGCCACCTTTTACGCTGTCCACCTCTACTGCGTTGTCCCACGGGGTTGGATTCAAAGACTTTCCGGGCCGGAGCATTGGTGTCCATTCGCTCTAGATGACCCAGCCATCTCAGTCGTTGGCTTTTCACTTTTGTGGCTAGGTCGGTGTCGCTGTACAGCCCATACAGTTCGTTGTTGTATCTTCTTCTCCATTCCCCATCTATGCAGACGGGACCAAAAATCACCCGGAGAATTTTCCTCTCAAAACAGCCTAACGCGTTCTCATCCACTGTTAGCAGTGTCCATGCCTCTGCACCATACATCAGGACCGGGATGATAAGCGTCTTATACAGGGACAGTTTAATTGCTCGAGAGAGGGCTTTGCTTCTCAATTGCCTTCTTAGCCCAAAGAAACAGCGATTGGCAAGAGTAATTCTTCGTTTGATCTCAGCGCTGGTGTCGTTCGCTGAGTTTATAGCGGATCCTAGGTAGACAAAGTCTCTGACTACCTCTAAATTATAGCTGTCTATAGTGACGTTCTGTCCGAAACGTCGGTGTTGGGTGTCCTTTCTTGTGGACAGCATATATTTTGTTTTGCTTTCATTCACCGTTAAACCCATCTTCTTGGCTTCCTTCTCAATGCTCACAAAAGCACCACTGACATCACGCTTTGTTCGTCCGATTATGTCAATGTCGTCAGCGTAAGCGAGTAATTGGACGGACTTTTGAAAGATTGTGCCTCTGGTGTTGACGTGAGAGTTTTGCACTATTCTTTCAAGAACGATGTTGAAGAAGTCGCATGACAGCGCGTCACCTTGCCTAAAACCTTTTTTGACATCAAAGGTGTCGGTGAGGTCTTTGCCGACCTTGATGGAGCAGCGTGCATTCTCCATCGTCATCCTGCACAAACGGACGAGTTTGGCAGGGATGCCAAAACTAGACATTGCTCTATATAGCTCGTCTCTATAGATGCTGTCATACGCGGCCTTGAAATCGATAAAAAGGTGGTGGGTATCGATTTGGAACTCCTGGGTTTTCTCCAAGATCTGCCGTAGTGCGAATATTTGGTCGATGGTGGACTTCCCTGGCCTAAAGCCACACTGATATGGACCTATCAGGTTGTTGACGAATGGCTTCAGGCGTTCACAAAGTACGGCAGAGAAGATTTTGTAGGCGATATTAAGAAGACTGATGCCTCTGTAGTTGGTGCAGTCCAGAGGATCGCCTTTCTTGAGGATCGGGCAAACAATACTGAGGTTCCATTCATCGGGCATGCTTTCTTCCGACCATATTTTACAGATGAGCTGGTGCATACTCCTAACCAATTCATCGCCAGCCGCTTTGAATAACTCAGCCGCAAGGCCATCAGCTCCAGCAGCTTTATTGGACTTAAGTTTAGATATGGCTATCCTCACTTCGTCAAGATCGGGTGGACGGAATTGTTGGCCTACGTCGTCCAGGTTGAATGGTGCAATTTGCATGGTAGCGGAATTCGGTTCGTCATCGCCGTTATACAATTTGCAGAAATGATTTTTCCATATCCTCAGCACTGACTGCGTTTCCACCACGATGTTCCCCTGATCGTCCTTGCAGGCTTCGGTTCGGGGTTTGTAACCTTGGGAGGTTCTTTTTACTTTTTGGTAAAACTTCCGAACTTCATTCCTGCAGTGGCATCCCTCTAATTCCTCGATCGCGCGCTTCTCATGCTCTTTCTTTTTCTTTCTGAGAAGCTTGTGTTCCTCTTTCCTCTTCTGCTCGTAGAGCTCGCGAGCAGCTCTGGTCCTTCTATGCAGCGCCGCTTTGTATGCCTGTTGTTTGGCTGCATGTACTTGCCGGCATTCCTCGTCGAACCAGGGGTTTCGCTGTGGTGGTCGTGCGAAGCCCAGCACGTCAGAGGCGGCATCTCTGATGGCTTCCTGGCAGTTTTTCCACTGGTTCTCGATGTTTGCAGTTGGCGGCAAAGGACTAGTTAAGAGGGCGCGAGAGACTCGATCGGAAAAGGACCTGGCGATTTCTTGCGACTGTAGCCGTCCGACGTTGAACTTCCTGACAGTATTTCCCTGTTTTGGCTTTGGTCTGGATATCCGTAGCATTACCTTTGCTACAACGAGGTAGTGGTCCGAGTCAACGTTGGCTCCTTGGAACGTTCGGACATCCTTGATACTGGAGGAGTGCCTTGCGTCGATCGCAATGTGGTCAATTTGGTTGGCGGTTGATTGACCAGGAATTCGCCATGTCCCCTTATGAATATCGAGATGCGGGAATGCGTACTAGCTACCACAACGTTTCGCCCCGCAGCAAAGTCGATTAGCCTGAGTCCGTTATCGGAGGTGGTGTCGTGCAGGCTGTATCTTCCGATTGTGCCACCAAAGACGTCTTCTCTTCCTAGTTTGGCATTAAAATCACCCAAGACAATTTTAATGTCATAGCTAGGGCATTGCTCATATGTCTTGTCCAGGAGCTCGTAGAACTCGTCCTTGGTGTCGTCATCTTTCTCCTCTGTGGGGGCATGCGCGCATATCAGGCTGATGTTGGCGAATTTAGCCTTGATGCGAATTGTCGTGAGGCGCTCGTTCACATAATTGAAACTCAAGACCTCTTGCCTCAGTCTGCCTCTAACAACAAATCCACATCCAAAAAGACGCTGCCCTTGTGGTCGGTAACAGTCACCGTAGTATACATCGCAGTCTTTCAGTTTTCTTTTGCCCGGCCCATCCCATCGCACTTCTTGGATGGCGGTGATGTCTGCTTTGTAGCAGTCTAGGGCCTCCGCTAAATGTTCGGCTGCACGTGGTCTATAGAGAGACAGAACATTCCACGTGCAGATCCGAAGTTCGTTGTCCTTATTTCGTTTGCTAGGTTCGTCAACAGTAAATCCGTCCGTATCCGAGGCTTGTTGATGCTTCAGCCTAGTACGCAGATCGGGAAAAAATTTTTCTCCCATACAATTTTTTTCCCCGGACAAATTTTGTCTTCGATTTTTTTCCAAGCAGTACGGTGTTCAACGCAAAATTGTGACATTTGACTTAAAAGGTGTGTTCAACAAAGTGAAACTTTCACAATATGCTGTCAAAACCCATACGAAAAAAACCCAAGTTTAACGAAACTTGGTGAAGATTTCATGTTACCAAACAGGCAAAAAAAAGTCTCCACTTGGTGCTGTCAAAATTTGTCCGCCAAAATAATGATTGGAACATTATTTTACCGAACAAATTTTGACAGCGGCATCAAAAAACTAAAAAAAGATTGGAAAAAAGGAGCTGATTTTAAAAAGTTGAATAAAAATTAAAAAAATGGATTTTCTGGAGGAGTATATGGAATTAAGTGAAATCACAGATGCCGAAAAAAACAAAAAAAAAGTTAAAAAGGTGCAGTTTTCAACGGAAGAAAAAAAAAAACTGTGCAGGTTGGTCCAAGAGCGTCCAGTTATTTGGGACCTCGGAGACAAGTCCCACAGTAACGGTGAGGCAGTGCATTCTGCTTGGCGATATATCGCCGAGGATATGAATAGGAAAGGTTTGTATGAGCATTTTAGATAAACCTAATTCAGTAATAATTGTTTTTTTTGTATGGCAGTGGATGAGTGTAAGACATCGTGGAAATCGCTCCGTGGCAGTCTACGCTACCACAAATCTGGAAAGAGGAAGTTGAAGTCAGGCAGTGCTGCAACCTCTTCAGTCAATGGTGACACAGAAGAACATCTCTCAGATGATGACACCATTGACTGGGAGTTTTCGGAATGCCTGGCTTTCCTGAAACCCAATTCCGGGAAGCGCACGTAAGTACTTACAAAATTTTGTAAAATGCATTTAAACCAAAAACAAATGATTTTTTTTTTATATTTCACAGAACATTTTCGAGCATCGAGTCGGAAGGACCTCCAGAATGCACACAGCAGGAGCAAGAGACGCCCTCTTCAAGCTACAACTTTGTAAGTATAAATTGAAAATATGATATAGAACAGACTTATTTATACATTTGTTGTTATTCCAGAGTCCAAAACCAGCGAAAAAGGACTCGATGCTAGAGAGTGTTGTGACGTTAACGCAGACGGTCACGGAGCTGATGAATCTTCGAAGAACCGAAGTTCCACAAGAAAAACAAGATCAGCAGCCTCTCGCCAACTACAGCCTCTTGGCTAATTTGGACCGAGTTCTGAAAGAACTACCCACTGAAGTGGTAGAGGACCTGGGGCTTAGTTTCCAGCAACAGGCCATCACGGAGCTCCGTAAGCACCGGAACCGTGGCTTGTAAGGTATGTTATGTCCTATGGGTAATGTGCATAGTTTAAAATTAGCTATTTTAATTTAAATTTAAATGTTTTTTTTTTTCTAAATGCCATTTAAATATCAATAGTTTAAATATGTATATTGTAATAGTAAATGCTAAATAATATCTTCTTATCTTTTGCAGGAATCACCCCAGGTTCCAAACTATGCAACGGATGCCTTTTTTTGTTTGTGGTTTGTCAGCGGCAAACGATACTCTGCTGAAGCCTCTAAGGATCAACAATCGCCGGCGTATAAAAATCGATCGACCATTAATAATATAGAAAGTCATGTTATTGGTAAGTAAAATTCTTCCCACACAAAAGCGAAATCTTGGCTTACATTTAATCATCGCGTGCAGCATTACTTGCTTTCCCCCAAAGTTTCTATCGATATTTATTGTTTTATTTTAACTATATTTAACTAATTCTTTTTTTCGTTTATTTCCAGATCAAACAAAACCTCATTATTAGAGTGTGTAAATTCACAATAAGGAAATCGGCCATATGAATGTTCTCCAGTTGCAATCATAGCGACAGGAATTCTCAAAAGAGGACTTTAGCAGAGCGTTTATTGCCCGAAGTGTACATATAAGGAAACACTCGTAAATTTATATTTTTATTAAATAAAACCTCCGTTTTTTTTGCAAATTATTTAAAAAAAAAGAAACTTATGATAAGGCTATTCATGCAGAAGCTTAAAGTCGTCGTAAACGTACTAAAATTGTAAACTGCGTAAATCTGTCAAATGTGACAGAATTACGAAGTTTAAAACTTTACTACGATTACGACGGCTTTACGCTGTTGTATGAATACCCTCAATGTCTTGAGTGAAAAAAATAAGATAAAATAGTATATTTTGCGTATAAAATCAAAAAGTAAAAAATCTTTGTATATGTATAAAAACAAACTATCCATTGGTTTGGTGAATGATTTTTATTTAATTTCATTTAAGTTAATATTATCTTTTTGCTCTTTTATGTTTATCAGATAAAATTACTTTTAATTTTCTAATGTTTGGGATTATTCTATTATATTCATTACAACATACTATTTAAAAAAAAATCCCATTTGTACAAAAAATTGGTAACTCTGTATAATATAACTACATAATTATAATTATAAAGATTTTTTTTTAATACAAAGAACAAACATTTGTTAACGTTAAGTAAAATCATTGAAGAACTGAATTATTTTATTCACATATATGTACAATGTACATTATAATAAGATAGATTTGAAATAAACTTTTATATATGTATTGACTTGAGTTACGTTTATTATTTTTGTTGTGTTTTCGTATGCACATCTAAATGAAAAATTTCATGAAACTTCTCTAGAAGTTTATGATAAAATGCAACAGGAGAAAAAGTAGATCGCTTTTTGAATTTTTAACAAAACCCAAGTGATTTTAATTAAAAAGTACAGTTCCTTACTGAAACAAGTATAGTAAAATTACGGGTTATTTTCATTATTGTACATAAGCCGCGTTTTTTAATTTATTTTTATCTCCCCTTAAAAAACTTATTTATAAAATACAACACAAATTTGGTATACTTCCGTATTGTTGTTGTATTTGACATGAACATTTTATTTTGTCTTGTTATTCTTTTTAATTCTTCCAGAAAATATTCTAGGTACAGCTTTTTTAAAATCCCAATCGGCTTCATCTATAAATCTTGAAATAATAATTATTTGGTATTTGCCGGACTAGTTGTGTTGCTAGGCCCCTGAAAATTAAAAAAAGAAAATTTATCATTTGAATATATTTATTTTTTTTTATGAATATGTATTAATTGTTTTGGCTTTCAACCACAGTGATTAGAAAATCTTTAGATTTTTCTAAAAAAGAAAAACTTCACGAGTCAACAAATGAGTTTTTATAATTTCTGACGTCACCGTAAGACTAATCATCTCCGAAGAGTTCAGTTGAACATTTTTATTTTCTTTTTATTTCAACCTAGACACCAAAGACACACAAACTAACTCACATTTTTTCTTTAACAAAGCAAAATAATTATAATAATGAAATAAATAATTTATAAAAAGAGACAAGACAGGTAAAGCTCAGCACGGGACTGGGTGTAGGTGGAGTTGTCGCATGTGATTAAAGGTTTTCTGGTAGAGATTAGCTCAGTTGGTAGTTAGTTCATAATGATATGAACTTGGTCTTTTAAGGAGAATACTGACGTAAAGATGTAAAAAAATAAATTAAGTTACATATGTACTAAATCATATTTTTTTCATTCGCTATATCAAAACGTGGTTGATATAATATAATCACTCATCAAAAACATGACAGTGATCAACGCATTTCATATTATGGCCGACCATAAAGATACAATTTTTTTATGACGTGAGTAAAGATTTAAACAAAATATTTCTAAAAATAATGCGGAATAGAACCGCGTCTGTTGTATAAATATAAAGAAAAGTGCATTATTGAGGAATGTTGAACATTTTTCTGATGCTGTAAAACATCTGCAAACAACATCAACGCTAAGTGCTATGAAAGCAAAATACTAAATCAATTTAGAACAATTATTAAAAACACACAACATAGATGAATAAAAATCACCTGATAGCTTTTTGGGGTACATAACCTCAGTCTAATTTTAAATAATTGTTGTTTTTTTTATTTCTCTATCAAAAAATATCTGTAGATCAAAAATTTGTAGGTACCATTAATAACCATTTTTGAAAAATGGTTTTCCACCCAAAGGAAGCCTTTACTAAAATAAATTTATTTAATTTTTTTTAAGAAAAGTTGTCGAGCCGTTTTTGAGAAAAATACGATTATGTAAATTTGCCAAAAAAAATGTATGACAGGTACCGTTATTTTTGGTTCTAAAAAAAAAATTAAAAAAACGTGTCGGCAGAATCACCAAAAACCACTAAGTACCAAGTTTGAAGAAAATCGATCGAGCCGTTTAGGCTGTAGACGAACAGACAGACAGACAGACAGACAGACAGAATTTTGCCACCCACTTTTTTGGTGTTCTCTATCATCGTAATATCATGTTTGATTGTTATCTCAAAATTTTTGTTTTGCACGAATCCAAAACTTGCCTTATAGTACCTATAATCGCAAGTAAAAATGAAAACTAATCTTGTACTAGTTTATTTACTAGTTTATATGCTTTGAAATTTATAAAATTTAGAAAATCTCACCTATAGAGTCCAGCTCGACCTTCTTCTTTCCATACGGTATGTAATGTCTGCCATAATTTATTGTACTTGTTACCTTCTTCTCTCAGTCTTGTCCTCGCAACTTCGTGTGGATAGGCGATACACGATGCAATTGTCTTTGAAGTGGCACCAGCCAACATAAACTCGAGAAAATCTCGTGATGTCTTTAAATCTCCTGGATGGTGTGTCCCATGATACTCAACCTTTTCGTAAAAAACAAAATTAAAATAATTCCGAATCGAAAACCTATTGTATCTATGTACAAGTAACATACCAATTTCGATTTGATGGCTTCATAGATAGCAAAATGCAAGACAGTCTCTGAGATACCAACGTAACTAGCAGTAATACCCTTATAGAAGCCCCTTACACCACCCTGTGCGTATATTCGTGCAATGCACTCTCGTACTGTCATTTGAACTTTGGAATTATAGTCCAGTTGCAGTCGGGTTTTAACAAACCAAATTGGATTTGTAGCTGAGGAAGCTGCAAAGCCTGCACATGATGCGCTTAGTATGTGAACCACTGGTGAATCTTTTCGAACGACACTAGATTAGGAAAACATGTAAAAATGAGAATGATTTAATTGGGTATGAAGTATTAAAATTATTCAAAAAACTAACCCTAAACTATTTAACATAGGCTTTGTTTGAGAGTAAGTGCAGAAATAAATTGCACGTGATGGAGCTACGCCAACGAGATTCGGACCCAATCCTTTGAATAGTGCACGGGGTCCTTCATTTTGTACTATGTGCCTGAAAAAACAATTAAATTATAAGAAAAAATAAACATTTAATATTAAAGAGTACATCTTACTTAAAACATTGCACGATGCTCATACTTTTTGCTGTTGATGAGATGCCACAGTGTGAGATGGCCATTATCTGAAATTCAATTTTATTCAATTAGTTTAATAGTTTATTTATGATGTGTGAATTTACATTGTATATACACACAGGAACAGAACAGAAAAAAAAACAATCACAACTAAGGAATAAAATGTACTACCCTCCGGACACCCCCAATCACCTGTGGCTGCGGTCGCTTCCGAAGGATAGTTGTACATAGTTTACGGCGTTGTTCAGGTCTGAGAAGTGCTTCACTTTGATGTGCACATCCTGGTGCTTCTGGTAGTCGCGGTGGAGACACAAAAGACGATGAACTTTGCAGCCGTGTTTTAACAACTTCAAGAGGACATGTTAAAACAGCTCCAACTGTGCCAGCAGTTCTAAATGGAAAAGAGAAAAAAAATTTAAATTAATCGAAGTGATAAAATTTGTTTGTAAATAAGAAAGAATATAAAAATCAAAAACATAAAATGAGGAAAGCAAAAATAACAAATTACACATGGTAACTTGAACAACACCAGTGTCTCAAAATAAATTGTTTTGATTGCTTAACGTGCACCCGCCGCGCCGGTACTCGGGCAACACTTTGAAAATTGAATTTTTGTTGTTTTCTATTTGATTTGATTTTGTTCAAGTGCCAACTACTGTGCATTTTGAGATGGGTGTGTAAAAGTAGCTTATATTATAGTTGTCTCCTCATGAGAAAAACGGATACCGAAGAATATAGAAGACGATTCAAAATTTAAAATCATTTCTTACACATAATATGTGTTTTAGAATAATGATTTTTGATTTTGATATATGTACCTACATATTCCAGGAGATGGTAAATTTTGTTTGAAAAAAATATTGCATAATATAAACACAAATTAAAGTAATGTATGAGGTAAAAACCCAACAAAATATTATGCCTCATTTTTATTGCAATAGACCAGGCTTTGGGAAGAAAGATAAAAACTCACCATATTTTTGTGATATAATTTTTCTGATGCTGATGCTTTTGTTGGTGGCAAAAAGCGATGATACAGCTGTGGCTGTTTTGTTCTCCTTATAGCTTTGGTGCATTCGCATGTGACGATTTAATGAGACTTTCTTATCGGCACTATAGGAACACTGTGTGCAAGCGTACTGCTTGCCAGTCTTAATAGATTCCGCTGATGGTTCACCACTGGATGTGGTGGTGCATTTATATCCCGATGATGTGCTCCCAGCACCAGCTCCACTTCCACCACCACCACCATCTGTCGAATCTTCCTTGGCTTCTTTTTGCGAAAAACAAAAACAATCCATTAATATTTATGCCTAGGGCGCTAAATAAAATTGAACATTACCTGTGGGAGCAATAGTAAGCTTGATGCGCTTCCAAAGTCGATCTCGACGAGAATCCAATTCCGCAGGGAAAACACATAGGTAAAAACTTTCACACGCTGTGAATTATCCACAGCCGCTGGAATTTGGCTCTTAACAGAAGCCTTCTGATCGACAGGTGCAGGTAAAGTTTCCCCCAACTGATGATGATTCTTTGTTGTTTCCAGCAGGAACTTTTGATGAGGAGTCGTTTGGTTCTGACAGTGAGTTCGCTTCCGATAGGAGATCTGATTGAACTGAAGGTGAATTTCTGTCATCAACTTCTGGTCCTGAGGGTGGTGAAAGGGTTCTGGGCGAACTCGTAGCCGGAAAATGTTCTTCCTCCATTAGGGACTGTTGTTGGTTCGGCTAATTGATCAATGTCTGCCGAAGCAACCGGATCGGTTTGCTCATTCAAATTGCTTAGGCTTAGATCTTTTGTTTCTGAAAATGAAACAACAATCCACTCCACTCCAATCCACTCCCACCACCACCACCTGGCGAATCTTATTCGGCTTCTTTTCTGTGAAAAAGAAAAAAAGATATACACATTAATGTTTATGCCCTGGGCGCTAAATAAAATGGAACATTACCTTTGGGAACAGTAATAAGCTTGATGCATTGGTGACTTTAGCTGGACAAATTGATTTGAGGGATTTGTCCCACACGAACTCCAGATCCAAGAAGCGCTTTAATGTGTGCAGATTTCGGCTGAGTGACTATTTCAAAACTAGTTGCACCTCTTCGGTGGCTTTTGTAGGAGTATCGCCATCACCCAAGATACTCTGAATAGCCAAATTTAGATTATCATTTGACGGTTGTTGTATGATTTGCTGTTGTTTAATTGGGGCTTTGACTGGTGTAGATTGTAGGACTGAAGTTGTTTCTGGCGGCAGTGGTCCGGTGCGGGGCCTTCCAACTGAGAAAACAAACAATAGGTATTGGATTAATGAAATTATGTTTTGGAATTTTTTATAAATTAAATCTTACTTGATTTCTGCTGTACACTTTTTGTGGCGAGACCAGCCAAGACGGGATTTGGTCGAAGATCACGTGTGTAGCTATGTATGTAGGTATGTTCCATCTTAATAAATAAAGAATAATAGAGAAAATTGAATTTCATGCACAAGTTTACACTACAAAATTTTATAGGAGTTTGGAAAAGTCGATAAAATTTTTATCACCCCTCCGAGGTAACCCCTGAAGAGAAAAAAGCAAAACATATTTTTTGTAAATAAAAGTATTTTTTTTTGTCCTTACCAAAAATATAGCTGCTTTGTTAAAAAAAATGAAAAAAAAATGAAGAGAAAATGATTTTCATTGCTCGGATTCTGCCAACACGGTGAGATAGAAGCAAAAGATAGGTCTATTGTGGAAGTGGATCTGAAAGTATTAAATCAGTTAGGTATTGTAATAAATTCACAAAATAAGTAATGATTACCATGAACAAAAGCGGCTTCATTTTGCCAGGGTAAACTTCCTAGAGGAGAGTTGACAAAACATTTCAATTTGTCCCTAATAACTTTACCAGCTTCTTTTGGCCTTCCAGGTGTAGGTAAAAGTGTCGATTCTGATAAAGAGTTCTCGGATATATTTTGCCTCCATTCACCCAATATGAGGATCCCATTTTCGTCGTAAAAGTCGGAATACTTTGGAGGGCAATACGCAGCTCGGTTAGTTCTCATAAGAAAATTGTGCAAATAGCAACAGGCTGATGTTATATTTTGAGCTCTGCTAGGATTGCAAAACATCGTTCTTGCAAGACACAGAAACTTAGAGCAAACAATGCCGAAGCAATTTTCCACACAACGCCTTGCTCTGCTTATTCGATAGTTGGCTACTCTCTCATCGTCTTCCAGTCTTTTGGGCTTTCTTGGGACATATGGCTTCATAATTCTTTTTCCGAGAGGAAAAGCATCATCCGCAACAAAAAAATAGGGAAGTTTCTCACTTCCGACGTTTGCATCTAATGGAAGATCTAATTCATCCTTCAAAATTTGTTCCCCTATTTTTGTTGATGCAAAAACGTTGGCGTCTCCTTCAGAGCCATAAGCACCGACGTCAATGTAAACGAATTTGCAGTTCGCATCTGCTATTGCCATTAGCACAATACTGTGAAACCCCTTAAACATTATGTTAAGTAAATCTTAGTTAAAATACATTTAAATTGCTCAATAATACTTACTTTATAATTATAAAATAGGCTCCCTGCATTGGCCGGACACTTAATGGCCACATGTTTGCCGTCAATCGCTCCCAAACAGTTCGGTAAATTCCAAAAAGCATTGAACTCATTTGAAATTCTTAGGAATTCAGTTCTAGTAAGGGGTGGAATCTCATGTCGCAATGCCTTTATGATTCCTACGCATACTTCGTCCAGGATAGTTCCAAAATGTTGCTTGCTTATCCTGTAGATAGAAGCGACGTGCCTTTGTATTGATCCACTTGCCAGATATCTAAAGAGACAAAATAAGTGGTAAATTATTTGATTTTCTTAAGCCTATAAGTTAAAGAGCACGTACTCTATAGCCACAGCAAACTTCTCTAGTGGGCATATTTTGTCTGTTGGCCGAGTGTCCTTTTTTGGGCGCAGATATGGTTCTACCAACTTAAAAACTTCTCCGAATGACTCTGGGGACATGTGAAAGTTTTCTTTAAAGACTGCCCTGTTATTCATCATATCCTTAAACTAAAAAGAAAGCAATTAAGATATATAAAACATAAAATAAACTGAACTTCTTACATCCTTAACAAAACGCCCTTTATGTTTCCTTTCATTCAGGTAGGGGTTGACCCTGAAGGAAGGGTTTTTTTTAATTTTGTTGGACACAATTGTCGCCACCACGGCTGTAGCGGCCAAAATAACTATATCCTCGATAAAACTACTATCCATATTTAAATAAATGATTTCAAAAATGGTTCCAAAGAAATTTATATTTTTACACGAATATATTTGTTTTATGACAGACTTGACAGGTTTTTTTTTCTCCAACTTCAAACTTTTGCGCGGCAGTTAGAAAAGTTTTTGTAGAGATTAGAGTTGTAGAGATAAATTTTGTCTTTTCCCGATCTGCGTACTAGGCTTTCGCAACTAAAATAGCTTTACGTGGCCGGGAAGTCACCCCGACGGCACGACCCCCAACCTGGAGGACCAGACCCTATATATATAACTCCAAGGGCGGGGAGCCGGATTAACCGCTCCTTATAGGCCTGAGCTCCGAATATGTCGTAGTAGCCCGTATAAGGTGTTCACTAAGTAGTTCAGCCTAACTGGAACTGTAGACGCCACCGTTGATTCCATCTTGAGAATTCTTCCGCTGCCGCCTGGATGAAGGAGAAGTGCCTTAGTGGGAACACTCCTCCCCCCCTCTCTCGTTTGCTGCCCCCTAAAACCGTCCACAGGGATTGGAACCCCATCTTCAGTTAAAGGTACTAGGCACCCGATGTTCACCGCGGGGAGGTGAGAGTAGGAGTTGATAGACAGAGGTTCGCTTTGAAACAAAGCTTGTGGACGCTTGTGTCCTCTTGAATGCACATGTCTACCCTTTGAACATCATTAATTTATTTAAAATTGATAAATAATTGTTTGTGGCAAGTCAAATTATTCATATGGATCCTCTTTATATAATAAATCACCATTTTTATTTCAAAAAATGGAAGAAAATTTAAAAAAAAAAGGTGCTTGGTTTGGGTGAAAAAACTGGAATGTCAAACGAAAACGTGTAATGCTCAGTGTGAATGGTTTTCGAGTTTTTGAAAAGTTTTCGCCGAAAACCGGTTTTGGAGTTCGGTGTGAAAAGCCTATAAACAGGGTCATAGGAACGCGACCAATTTGTAGCTTTCCTCAGTTATGGAACAGACCTTTTAGCTGAATAAAACAAACAGCTCCAAAAGTTATTTTTCAAATGTGTCAAATTTGACATTGCCGGAATATTTTTTTTTTCGTACAGGGGAAAGAAAAAATACTTTCCTACAGTTCTTTTTTTCTCAAATACTTCGAACTATTTTTTGCAATAAAAATGCTTTCAACGATTTGTCGTCAAAAATATTTAATAAACCTTCATCGACAAATATCAACAACAAAATGCAACAAAGGCTATATAGTTTTGTGAGTTTATTTTCAATATTGCCTACGCCTTTCAAAGTTAGACGCATTATGAAACCTTATTTCACCATTATAGAGTTCCAGAAATCGGAGAAGACGCGTGCTCAATAGAGGCGCTACTCAAACCCGACGGGCTGCCACATTTCGATACGATAACAATTGAGACCTGCATGGGCGCAATCGGTCATCAAGCTCTTGATGTTGAGAACAAAGTGAAAGACCTCGAGAAAAGGATTAATTCCGATGAAAACATTGACGGTGAAAAGATTTTCAAAGAACTTGATATAGTCACTGGACCCCTCGATACAACTTGGGGTATAGCTAAAGCTCTTTATATGGGGAATAGCACCCTAATTCCAACAAAATCGTATATCAACATCCACGATCGAGCGCGTAACGCCAGAGCTTCCAAGTTTAACAACAAAGCCATTTACAATACGATAGAAAAAGAATACGAAGCAGACCCGAATATAGAACCAGAGAAGAGTCGTCTGATGGAGAAATACTTGCTCGAAGGGAAATTGAATGGATTGAAGCTATCCAGCAATGACAGTGACATCCTGAAGGAAGTTCTATCCAACTTAGGCAAGGAACGAGCTCATTTCAAAAATAAAGTCAACACTTCCGTGAATAACTTCATGCACAATATCACAAACTTTAACATGGTTCGAGATTTTCCCTCCAGCCTGTTGGAATCTATAGCTGCGGACCCTAATCAGCCGACCAATGGTCCTTGGCGTGTTCCGCTCCAGCCACAGATGGTTAAAAGTTTCCTTAAATACTGCCCCGATCGAACAGAGCGTTGGAATATTTGGCAAGCCAACAACCGTAAGGCATCTGGGCAATCAGAAAAAAGCCTCGAAAATAGTTCTCATTTAGAGAAGATCAGAGCGCTTCGCAAGCGACAGGCTAATCTTCTGGGTTACAAATCATATGTTGAAATGTCAATGCAAACGAAGATGATCAGAGATGTAAAGAATGCGAAACAGATGTTCGCCAAGCTCCTGCAGTACGCTGGGCCAAGACAGTCTGTTGAGATTCAGTCGTTGCAGGAGTTCGCAGTGGAGAGTGGCTTTGAGCATCAGCTGGATCAATACGATATCGCCTATTGGCAGAGAAAATACCTGCGAAGCAAATTCGGTTTGAATGAGGAAGCAATAAAAGAGTTCTTCCCTCTGCCAAAAGTTTTTGCAGGGCTTTTCAAGTTTTGTGAAAATCTCTTTCACATAAAGATTCTCGAACGAAACAGCGCCGCTGTGTGGCATCCCAATGTCAAATACTACGATGTTTATGATGCCAGTGATTCGGCCAAACCAATTGGAGGATTCTATGTAGACTGCTATTCCAAGGAGAATAGATTTGGTACCAACTCTGGATGGATGGTGGGAATTAAAAATAGAAATGTTTTAGCTGGAAATACTCCACTCTGTGCATTGGTTTTTAACTTCACTGAGCCCATGTACGGTAAACCACATCTTCTGAGCATCAGTGATCTTCGTATAGTTTTTAAAACTTTTGGAACAACCTTACAGCATCTTTTAACGCAGGCTAATTATACAGATTTGTCAGGATTGTCGAACATTGAATGGGATGCTTCACAAGTGAGCGGGCAGGTTTTAGCCAATTTCCTAGACAATGATATGGCTTTAAAAGAGATTTCTGGTCATTACGCCACAGATGAACCACTCCCAGGAACAGTTATAGATAGCATCAAACTTCTTAAAAAGAACATGGCAGGTTACAACCTCTGCAATGAATTATATTTATCCGATTTAGATTTGGAATTACATCAATCAGATGACTTTTGGTTGGATGTTGTGAAAAAGCTATGGCCTGTATACCAGTGCTTGCCTTTGGACAAAAAAGACGCACATCCTTGTTCGATGGTTGATATATTTTCAGGTGATTGGGCTGCCGCATACTTTAGTCATTTGTACTCCAAAGTAATTGCAGCTGATATTTATGATGCATTTTCCGATGAGAATAAGAGCCCTGTCGAAACTGGAAAACGATTTAGAGATACATTCCTGTCTACGGGAGGTTCAATGTGTACGGCTGAAGTTTTTAGACGCTTCCGCGGTAGGGATCCATCCCTGGAGGCCTTACTTAAGTCTCTTGATTTGTTGCATCAATCACAAACAATTTCTGACTTGTAAAATTATGTTGTTTTTTTTTTTAAGGATTAACCATTTGTGTGTTAAAAGTAATAAATAAAAATCGTTAAAATTTAAAAATATGTTACAAGAGGTATACGAATTTTCATAGGATTAAATAATAGAAGGGATACAAATGAGAATAAACGAACCAAATAGTCCAGTACATAGAGAGGGTAGTTCTAAATTTTTGATATGTTATATGGTATGGTTGGTAGATGAAAATTCCAAATTTCCACAACCACGCCCCCTCCGCCCCTTTCAAAATCCGGAAAAAACTACAAAAAAATCGGCACTTTTTTCAGTATTTGCTTATAACTTCTTTCCGGTATATTTTTACGGAAAAAAGTGTAACGAACATTTGTAGACAGTAAAATTTCCTACAAATATGATTTAGAAAGTATTTTTGTACAACCACGACAAACGGCGCTATGGGGCTCCCAAAAAAGGCAAAAATTTCGTATTTTGTAAGATTTTCAGTTTCTTCCCTCTTTACAGCACAACAACTCCTTAACCGTCAAGTTTAGGGCAACATTTTTCATAATAAATCTTGTAGATAATTTAATTGGCTACCAATTTTATGTGACTACAGTCGACGCCCTCTAAGTCGAACTCCCCCTAAGTCGAATTTCCCTCTAACAAAAATTTGTTCACCATGTTTGTTGTACGAGTATACTCCTCTCAAATTTCCAAACTTATTAATTTCTCTCTAAATCGAATTTTTGCAAAACTCTCTCCAACTCAAAATAATTTTGATATCCCGTGAGAGTTCAACTTAGAAAGAGTCGACTGTATTTTTATTTTGTGACCGATACAATCGGTAAATTTATGTCCACGTTGTTTGTATACGGAGCAAGTCTTGTCATCCATCTTACTCATTGGAATAAAAATTGTAGGTAGTTATGATAAAGGACATTAAAACGAAAAAAGATCAAAAATCTTAACCCTGAGGAAAATTCTGGAAATGACCAATGAACTTCAAGTCGAGACACAAAGTTTCTGCATTGGTTTCAATGCCGCTTATGGAAGCATATTCATCGTCAATAGTAGCTGTATAACGGTGATAACTGAGCTCAAGATCTCGAGAAAAAAGATCCAGCTGTGTCTTGTGACATTATAAAACACAAGGTGCAATATGCCAAATGCAACTATAGAATAGCTTCTCCGAACTGTTCAAAATATGTACCTACAGATTGCACTCGACTAGGAAATGCGATAACACTTTTGTCTTTTTTAATCTCCTTCTGGAACAGATAGTGCAAAGAGCAGCTGTTAACACACAATCCCCTATCTTGTGTTCCATTGTGTCGTTATACAGTTCTTCATATTGTAATATTTTCTCAGGTTCGTTAATAAAACTTATTTACTTTATTCAAAACGTCCACTTATTTATTTCGCAAAATAAAACACTTTACTTTTCTTACTACAAACAAAACGATTTATTCTTCACCACTGAATTAATTCACAAACTTTACTTTTCACTTTTATTACAACCAACTTTATTCATTCACGATTAAAAACAAACTGTCTCGCTGCCGTTCAAACCTGTGCCTTTTATACTTGTTTTCCAAACTCTCGAAATAAGGAGAACGTTCTGGTCTCTGCTTCCAGAGCTTTCCGTAGGGGAAATTTCCCAATAATTTCCCTTCCAAAAGCTTTTATTTGACAGCTGGTAAATCTGCTATAATCCGGCAGATGGCGCTTCCTTCGTTTGAGAGTTGCTATAATTATAGCTAATAAGGGTATGTTTGCACTGCGACCGTAAGTTTTATTGTGTCCGTTTGTTTGCATTTCGGAGTCGTTATAGTTCAAATATGGAAAGTTATTACACTGCCCCCCTCTTAGGATTGATCGTCCCGAGCAAATCCATCACTTCCATCACCATTATAATGATGTAAACGGTCGCTGTGAACTACTTTTAGCTTGCCTCTTAATCCTCTCTGAATGCGGTAGACGACATCGTTTATTCGTGTTACAACAGTATAAGGGCCTTCCCAATTTTGTTGAAGCTTCGGTGAGAGTCCCTTCCGACGGTGGGGATTATAAAACCACACAAGGTCTCCCACTTGGAATCCTGTCGTTGTGGCTTTTGCGTCATATCTTGTTTTCATCCGATCACTCGATAGCTTTATATTTGCCCTCGTCCTTTCGTGAATGTCAACTAGCTTTTCTTTGAGGTTGTCCACGTAGTCGTCTATTCCTTGTGGCTCACTTGTAGAACATCCAAATTTGATTTCACTTGGTAGTCGTATTGTGCAATCTCTCAATCCATCTTGCCACTTGACCTTCTGGATTTTTGAAGTTCAACAGCCAATTAAGTGCGCCATGATCTGTTCGAAGAAGGAACTTCTGTCCATAGATGTACTTATGGAAGTGTTTTGCTGCCGATACTAAAGCCAGAAGTTCTCTTCTGGTCACACAGTAATTTCTTTCTGGCTTTGAGAGCACCTTGCTGTAATAGGCAACGACCTTCTCTTCTCCTTCGTGGACTTGTGATAGTACGGCACCAATTCCTACGTTACTTGCGTCAGCGTCGATGATGAAAGGTTTCCCTGGTGTCGGATAGGCCAAAACTGGTGTATTGCATAGGCGCTGCTTAAGTTCCTGGAAGCTTTTCTCGCACTCGCTTGACCATTTGAACGGTTTGCTTTTCTCTGTTAGCTGGTGCAAACTTTTCGCGATCCCAGCAAAATCCTTCACAAATCGTCGATAGTACGTGGCTAGACCAAGAAAGCTCCGGAGTTGATGTTTATCCTGTGGTGTCGGCCAATTCTTTACGGTGTCAACTTTTTCAGGATCAGTCTTCACTCCTTGGGAAGAGATGATATGTCCCAAGTATTTTACCTCAGACTTGAAAAACTCGCACTTGTCTGGATTCAATTTCAAGTTTGCTTCTCGAAGCCTCTGGAACACGGCCTTAAGGTTTCCACAATGCTCATCAAATGTCTTACCATAGACAATGACATCGTCCAAATAGACTAGGCAAGATTTCCAAGTAAGTCCTTGTAAAACGCACTCCATCAAACGCTCAAATGTTGCCGGAGCGTTGCATAGTCCGAAAGGCATAACTTTAAATTGCCACAGACCATTTCCTGTGGAGAAAGCCGTCTTTTCTCGATCTTCTGGATGGATTTCTACCTGCCAGTAGCCACTCTTCAAGTCCAATGTTGAAAACCATTCAGCTCCTTCCATCGCATCCAGAGTATCGCTGATTCTTGGCAGAGGGTAGCTGTCTTTCTTTGTCACATCGTTCAGCCTCCGATAGTCCACACAAAATCGAGTACTTCCGTCCTTCTTTTTGACAAGAACAACTGGGGATGCCCATGGACTTTTAGAGTTTTCGATTAGTCCATCTTTCTTCATGGTCGATATCATCTCTTCAACTTCGGCTTGTTTGGCTAATGGGAGACGTCTTGCTGGTTGTCGAATAGGTCTTGCGTCTCCTGTGTCGATTCGATGCTGCACCAGTTGTGTTCGACCATACTGCCCATTGGGTGAAGAGAGTATATCAGCATACTCATGAAGGAGGCTTCCAGCAACACTTAGCTGATATTCACTTAATTTTGAAGACTTGAGAATGTTTGACTTCATAGTGTTCACTTTCCTGGGGTCCACATATTCTTGTGTATCAACTTCTGTAATTTTAGTTATTGCGGATACGGATTCACATTTTCCAACAACTTCTCCTTTTCTAAGCTTGACTTCGTACGGTTTGATGTTGAGTATCCGTACGGGCACCATGTTGTTCTTTGGCGCCACAAGGGTCTTCCCTAGGATGATGTTTTGAGAAGACTGTTCAGAGTCTGGTTCCACCATTAGGTATCGATGGCTACCCAAATCTCCCTTTATTTTTGTCCAAACGAACACTTCTGAAGAAGGTGGCAGGCAAATATCTTCCTTTATGACAGTTCTCAGAGTTGATGAATTTTCATTGCCATAAACCATAGGAATCTCCACATTTCGGTATTTGAGAACTTGCTTTCCGATATCAAGAATTACTCCGTGCTCTTTCATAAAGTCGATTCCAACGATGCACTCGTCACATATATCTGCTACCAGAAATAGATGTGAAAACTCCAGTTCTGCCAAACGGATTGTAAGACGAACCTCCCCGTACACTCTGGCTGCCTCTCCTGTTGCTGTTTTCAGACGGTAAGTGTTGGTGTTATGCAGCCATGTCATCTTCACCAAGTCCTTTTGAACAATGGAGGCAGTAGCACCGGTGTCGATTGTAGCCACTTGCTTCTTGCCGTTAAGTGTTGCCGCCACAGTCAGACTTTTGTTGTTTCGTTTCGTCTGTGAGACCTGGATGGTGGTTCTGGGGCCATCGATACCAGAAACCAGCTTCTGCCCCTCGAAGTTGGTTCTTACTCGTTTCCCGGTTGAGAAACGGGGTGAGTAGGAGTTGTTGTTAAAATTTCTGCTTCCACAATGTTGACAAGCAGATCTTCTAGGTGGCAATCTGCACTGGCGTTGGAGATGTCCGGTTTTATTGCAATTCCAGCATCGAGCAGGTCCATCGCGTTGGTTCCTTTGGAATGCTGTTCTCTGGCAAGAGCACTCCTCAATTTCTATTTCTCTTACCTGATGGACTCCTTGAGAAGCCTGCTCTGCTGCTTCCATAGTGAGGGCGAATGCTAGTGCTTCAGGAAGCGTGCGTTTGCCAGCAGTTCGAATTGCTCGCTGAAGGTTGATGTCAGATACAGCACGAACAAAGGCTTCTGTTGCGAATTGGTTGATGATTTCATCTCCTGCAGCTGGATATGCCAGGTGCGCCAACCGTTCGATGTCTGCTTGGAGTTGTTGCAGAGTTTCTCCCCTTTTCTGGACTCTGGAATTGAGCTGGACGCGGAAGACTTCTTGCATATGGCCATCTCCAAAACGTTTGTCAATGGCCTGAACGAGAGCACTGAAGTTGCCATTTTTATCTGCTGGTATGCTTTGTAACAGCTCAGCAGCAGGTCCTCTGAGGGCAAGCGTTAGAGCTATGCATTTGTCTTCCTCATCCCAGCCATTTGTTGCTGCGGCTGCCTCAAACTGCTTCTTGTAAATTGACCAAGAAGTTTGCCCATCGAAGGTTGGTGGATGCATCTCTTTTTTCTTTGGACAGTCGCCAGAACTTTCTCGAACCTTCATTTTCTTTACTTTATCTAATTCCTTTGTAATGGATTCGATTTTATCTTCGAACTTTGCTTCTATTGTCGATAATTGTTTATCTACAGTCGAAAATTGCTTATCGACACGCTCGTCAAGAGTAATAATTCTGTTGTCAAAAGCATCCAACTTACTTTCGTGCAGATTTGTCTGTTCTTGGAATTGTTGAAGAAGATTCCTCTCTTGTTTTTCTAGAAGATTCTTTTGTTCTTGGCTTTGTTGCTCTAAAAGATTCTTCTGCTCTTGACTTTGTTGTTCGAAACGTTCGAGAAGATTCTTTTCCTGACTATCAAATTTGGCAAGCAGCTGAGACAGCATGTTGGTCATGCCCGATGTACTTACTTGCTCTTGCTGTTCTTCCATTTCAATGTCGAATATAAACGTGTCCGGGTTTTTTCCACATCTTCTTAAATCTTCTTGCAGACGAATTATAAGATCATTCTTTGTTCCAGCAGTAGGAAGATCTCGCTTATTCAGTTCTGCCTTAAGTTCCACTAAATTTAAATCATTCAAAGATTTACCCATTGTCTCTTTTTTTTCACTTTTCACACAATAACTGAGTGCACAGATAAAACAAGTTTTATCCCACTTCTGACACCAATGTAATATTTTCTCAGGTTCGTTAATAAAACTTATTTACTTTATTCAAAACGTCCACTTATTTATTTCGCAAAATAAAACACTTTACATTTCTTACTACAAACAAAACGATTTATTATTCACCACTGAATTAATTCACAAACTTTACTTTTCACTTTTATTACAACCAACTTTATTCATTCACGATTAAAAACAAACTGTCTCGCTGCCGTTCAAACCTGTGCCTTTTATACTTGTTTTCCAAACTCTCGAAATAAGGAGAACGTTCTGGTCTCTGCTTCCAGAGCTTTCCGTAGGGGAAATTTCCCAATAATTTCCCTTCCAAAAGCTTTTATTTGACAGCTGGTAAATCTGCTATAATCCGGCAGATGGCGCTTCCTTCGTTTGAGAGTTGCTATAATTATAGCTAATAAGGGTATGTTTGCACTGCGACCGTAAGCTTTATTGTGTCCGTTTGTTTGCATTTCGGAGTCGTTATAGTTCAAATATGGAAAGTTATTACAATATGGTGATTGAAGAACAGGTGAAATATATTGGTTTTGAAGTAAACGAGTAAAAGTCCAACTAACTGCTGTCAAAAAAAAAGCATATGTTTACAACCTAGGCCAAAACATCACTTTTATTAGCAGCAGCTTCGAAGTAGTTTATAATCTCATTTACCTTGGAGTCAAAACTCGTATTTACTCCACGAATGACACCTTTGTGTATATTCAACGAAAAAAATACTTTTGGAAACCACTGCTATTAATCAGTTTGTCAAACAATTAGGTTCAACACTCTTCTTACGCTTCAAGACACTCCTACTCTCGGTAAGATGAAAATCAGAACTGAAAAACTGATACTGGGCTCTTTCGCAAGTAATACTCGTATTATTCGATGGATTTTTGGAAGAGAAAGCACAAACGATAGCTCAATGAGTTGTTCAAAGACAATGAAGTCCAAAAAGTCAAAATACGTCGACTTGGCAAAGCTAGATTGTGCGAATATGAAACTTTGCTCCAGCCTTTTGAGTTTCTGAGTCCCAAGTTGAAGGCAAGAAAGAGGATCGAACCTCTGGTATAGAGGGTAAGCCATCACCAGAGCACTTGTGGTTTTGGCCCTTCATATGGGTCATCTGAACAATACCCGAATTTTTATATTTTTTTCTGAAAATATTATGTTTTAAAAAAGTGGGAGCGGCAGTGGGTGGAAATTAATTGTATTGGTTTTTCATTTCGTCAATTACCATGTCTATAAATTTCATCAAGACAAGTACCTATACTGCCGTCATAAGGAAAAAGAGTGTATCTCCATTTTAATAGTTTTGAGATTGATTTTAATGGTTTTGCTTTTCTCGCCTTCAAATTGAATAAAATTGAATATTTTAAAGAACGATTTCTTATAAGGCAAAATGATGTTTTTTTACTATGCATAGAAATTATAGTAATTTTGGTGATGACTTAGAAAATTGAACCTTCGACTTTTAATATAGGCACATAAGCAACTTGCTTGAAACCTGAATTCAAATTTGCGTTCATGACTTTTAGCCATTTGTAGTTGGAAACATGAATTTTTAGGTTTACACAAATATAATATTATACTATTTAACGGTTCCAATTTCGGTACTAACTCAATTTGGAATTTTGCGCTTACGACCTTTTTTCTTAGGACGGCAGTATAGAGGTTTAATTTTTAAGGAATTTTGTGCATTACCTCAAAAAAATAGCGAATAAAATACCAGCTTCATAATATAGTGATGCCTATTAAAGTTTTCTGACTCTCTTATGTATACTTCAATCGATTCTGGTGGTAGGACAAATCGGTAATAACATTTCTACGGGACTCCCGTACACTGTATAAAACAGACAGAAAAGAAAGTGAGTATGTAAAAACGTTTGAATAAAAAGACTCTATCAAAACTCACCCGATTCCCGATTGTATTGGTCACAAAATGAAAATACAGTCGACTCCCTCTAAGTTGAACTCTCACGGGATATCAAAATTATTTTGAGTTGGAGAGAGTTTTGCAAAAATTCGATTTAGAGAGAAATTAATAAGTTTGGAAATTTGAGAGGAGTATACTCGTACAACAAACATGGTGAACAAATTTTTGTTAGAGGGAAATTCGACTTAGGGGGAGTTCGACTTAGAGGGCGTCGACTGTAATCACATAAAATTGGTAGCCAATTAAATTATCTACAAGATTGATTATGAAAAATGTTGCCCTAAGCTTGACGGTTAAGGAGTTATTGTGCTGTAAAGAGGGAAGAAACTGAAAATCTTACAAAATACGAAATTTTAGCCTTTTTTGGGAGCCCCATAGCGCCGTTTGTCGTGGCTGTACAAAAATACTTTCTAAATCATATTTGTAGAAAATTTTATTGTCTACAAATGTTCTTTACACTTTTTTCCGTAAAAATATACCGGAAAGAAGTTATAAGCAAAAAACTGAAAAAAGTGCCGATTTTTGTAGTTTTTTCCGGATTTTGAAGGGGGCGGAGGGGGCGTGGTTGTGGAAATTTGAAATTTTCATCTACCAACCATACCATATAACATATCAAAAATTTATAACTACCCGACCTTTTGTAGGGTAACCCCCCTATTTTTACCTCTATTTACTGGACTAAAAACATTTAGGTACGTAAAAATTGTACATGCTACTCAAGATTTGATCGTTCTCAATATTGTATACCTACATTGCTACGTTGTTACACCTCGATAAGAGCTTATCAGCATAAAGAATTTTAATTGAAAATTCCTAAACATATATATATATAGCATTCTGGAGTAAAGGCCGCAATAACCTTTTTAATTGAATTTTATTCATAAACTCCACAAAAAATTAAGAAATAAATGGATTTTTTGTTTAGTTTTTGACTATGAATAATTCTACTTTATCTGAACATAATATATCTTGCACAAAATATGCTAAGCAAATAGTTCCCAAATGCAAACATAAAAATCCCTGCCAAGTAGTAAAACTCACTAACATATTACACTTTTGAAGGAAGTTAGATTGAAACATACCTTTTGAAGTTGAAAATTCACGTTCCAAATTTTTAAATACCTTCAGTCATATTTATTAGATTTGCTTAGAACACGCTTGGGCAGCTGTCCAGCTAGTCAATGCCTAAATAGTTTAGTCAACTTGTTATTTATAAACGCATTCCAACAATTGCCCAAATGTGGCCTCATTTATTCACTGACATGCCTGTATTTATTCATTTTTGAATGAATTAATGAATTTTAGTACGCTTTGGGGCACGTTCAACTAGCTTTTCATTCATTTCAAAACTAGAAAATTAGAAAACCAGAAATATTTGCCCACCTTATTCATTAAACGTGTCTACTTTGAAATAAGATTTGGACAACCAATTTCAGTGGATAAGTTAGTCAATCGGTGCTAAGTATTTATAAATAACATTTTGGAGTTGGACAGGTGTCTAAAGTTAGACATCGCTTGGAATGGGTTTATAAATAGCACTGCTTAAGTTCCCGGGCATACCCTTCAATGTCATTAAAAAAACCGTGCAAATCAGACGAAAATGCATTTCATTCTCATTTTCTTGAACATTTTTTTCTGCACTTAGTCAGTCATATTTATTAGATTTGCTTAGAACACGCTTGGGCAGTTGTCCAGCTAGTCAATGCCTAAATAGTTTAGTCAACTTGTTATTTATAAACGCATTCCAACAATTGCCCAAATGTGGCCTCATTTATTCACTGACATGCCTGTATTTATTCATTTTTGAATGAATTAATGAATTTTAGTACGCTTTGGGGCACGTTCAACTAGCTTTTCATTCATTTCAAAACTGGAAAATTAGAAAACCAGAAATATTTGCCCACCTTATTCATTAAACGTGTCTACTTTGAAATAAGATTTGGACAACCAATTTCAGTGGATAAGTTAGTCAATCGGTGCTAAGTATTTATAAATAACATTTTGGAGTTGGACAGGTGTCTAAAGTTAGACATCGCTTGGAATGGGTTTATAAATAGCACTGAGTGAGTTTTTCCTTTGGACCGACGATATCTGCTTTGCATTGCAAATCTTGCGTTTAGGAATTTGGCCAATTATAATCAAAGTTGCGTCTTGAAAAAGATTGTTCCAATTATTAACAAGATTACCGAGATGAATTTTGAAGTTCTTTTGAAAATAATACAAATTTGTTGACCAAAAATTAGATCTATAAGAAATTGTGAGGTTTCTTAAATCAGCAATTGATTTTGGAAAAAAAACTCAATTTAATTAAAAAGAAGTTTTTGTTAACTTTCAGTATTTTTTTTTTTAATTACTGACAAATATAATTAAATAACAGATTTCTTGCTTTCCAACAAGCTATAGTACATTGTTCTTAGTTTTTCTGTAGTTTCTTTAACATTTTTTTTTTGCATTCTTAGTACTTTTTTTGACAAAAATGCCCCTCCTTTCTAAGCGATAGGAGGTATATCCCCTTCTTAAGGAATGAAATACTTGTATTGTGTGCCTCTACAAGAGTCTGTTATTATTTTGCAGCGCGAGCGCTTTACGAATCGTAATCTTTCTTAAAGAATCATTTGATGGATATTGGCAACTTTATAATACTGTATTTTAGACATTTTTTGTTTCCATAAAATCTTTGTATAAAACTCCACAACAAACTATTAAATCGTTTTTTCGTTCAGAAGAAAAAGAAGCGACATACACTAAGCCCACTTTTTACAAAAAAAAAAAAAAAAAATATAAATAATCTACAAAGTCAAATAAAAGTTTAAAAAAACTCCCCGTTTTCTATATATCGGATTTTACAAAAGAAGTTAAATGTTTAAAAAATTAAATAGTCTGTTTTACAAATTTTTTGTTGTTTTAATGACACACGATGGAATTAGCTTGGCTTTATCTACATTTCTTACTTAACTTAGTGTAAATACAACTGAGAGCACTAAGCCTACTTACTAAAACCGATGCCATTCCTATTCACAAACTTTATACTGACATCTATTCCAAGCAAATCACACCTGACTTCTTTGTCGTTCTTTTAAAGATACATCAGATGGTAATTATCATAACGGTATTCTTAGTGCAGAGAAATCTTGCAGTTCAGTAAAAAGGTGAGGGGGAATGCATTATATTTCTGTATTGTTCTAGATTTTAAATTAAACCTTATCATTTGTTTTCCAAATCTATATTAATAAAGCTCTAGTTTTGCTTTGTTTGTTTGTGAAGGCTAATCTCAGAAACTACATATCGAATTTCAAAAATATTTTTGGAGTTTGAAAGGTTACTTTTAGTGGCAGGCTGTAGGGTTGAAATTTTGCAAACAAAATTATGGGGTAAACACAAAAAAGTATCCGATTTCTTTTAGTATTAATAATATAATTATATAGGATGGATGGATTATATTGACTGGTACACATTTTCCAAAATTAAGCTCTCTTCATAGGGTGAAGTCGGGTAACAACAAAAAAAGGGGAGTCCAATTTTCAAAATTCTTTTTGTGTTGGATAAGTTATAATTAAAGAATATTGTAATATTTTCTCAGGTTCGTTAATAAAACTTATTTACTTTATTCAAAACGTCCACTTATTTATTTCGCAAAATAAAACACTTTACTTTTCTTACTACAAACAAAACGATTTATTCTTCACCACTGAATTAATTCACAAACTTTACTTTTCACTTTTATTACAACCAACTTTATTCATTCACGATTAAAAACAAACTGTGTCGCTGCCGTTCAAACCTGTGCCTTTTATACTTGTTTTCCAAACTCTCGAAATAAGGAGAACGTTCTGGTCTCTGCTTCCAGAGCTTTCCGTAGGGGAAATTTCCCAATAATTTCCCTTCCAAAAGCTTTTATTTGACAGCTGGTAAATCTGCTATAATCCGGCAGATGGCGCTTCCTTCGTTTGAGAGTTGCTATAATTATAGCTAATAAGGGTATGTTTGCACTGCGACCGTAAGTTTTATTGTGTCCGTTTGTTTGCATTTCGGAGTCGTTATAGTTCAAATATGGAAAGTTATTACACTGCCCCCCTCTTAGGATTGATCGTCCCGAGCAAATCCATCACTTCCATCACCATTATAATGATGTAAACGGTCGCTGTGAACTACTTTTAGCTTGCCTCTTAATCCTCTCTGAATGCGGTAGACGACATCGTTTATTCGTGTTACAACAGTATAAGGGCCTTCCCAATTTTGTTGAAGCTTCGGTGAGAGTCCCTTCCGACGGTGGGGATTATAAAACCACACAAGGTCTCCCACTTGGAATCCTGTCGTTGTGGCTTTTGCGTCATATCTTGTTTTCATCCGATCACTCGATAGCTTTATATTTGCCCTCGTCCTTTCGTGAATGTCAACTAGCTTTTCTTTGAGGTTGTCCACGTAGTCCTCTATTCCTTGTGGCTCACTTGTAGAACATCCAAATTTGATTTCACTTGGTAGTCGTATTGTGCTCCCGAGCAGGATTTCTGATGGTGTATGTCCTGTTGAGCTATGTACCGCACTTCGATAGGCCATCAAGAATAACGGAATATGCCGATCCCAGTCTCGTTGGTTGTCGCTTACAACTTTGGAAAGGTGTTCTTTAAGGGTCCGGTTGAATCGTTCAACCATCCCATCAGATTGTGGGTGAAGTGGTGTTGTCCTCGTCTTTTTAATGCCAAGGAGTGTACAAACTTCCTGAAAAATTTTGGACTCGAAGTTCCTCCCTTGATCTGAATGGAGTTCCATAGGTACACCAAACCTGCTTACCCAGTTGAAAACAATCTGATCCGCGACTGTTTTGGTTTCCTGGTTTGGGATGGCAAATGCCTCAGGCCACTTGCTGAAGTAGTCCATTACTACCAGGATGTATCGGTTTCCGTTTTCGGTTTCTGGAAAAGGGCCTGCAACGTCTATTGCAATCCTCTCAAAGGGCGTGCCCACATTATACTGCTGCATTCTACTCTGGACTTTTCTGCCTGGTCCCTTGCTTGCAGCACAAGTATCACATTTTCGGCACCATTTTTCGACGTCTTCTCTTGCGTGTAGCCAGTAGAATCGCTGTCTTACCTTTTCCAGTGTCTTATTGACACCCAAATGTCCTCCGGAAGCTCCATCATGCAGCTCTTGCAGAACGTCATTAACTTTGGAACGAGGTATGACTAGCTGCATCACATATGATTTGCCGTCTGTGGATTCCCATTTACGTCTTAGTACTCCTTGTACATGAAGCGAGTCCCATTGTGCCCAATACGCTTTAAGAGTTGGACTTCTATCGGAGATGTCACCCCATTCTGGTTTCTCTTGGTGTTCTTCCACGCAAGAATGGGTTCAATATCCAAGTCTTCTTGTTGGGCAGTCCTCAGTTCTTCATTACTCCAACCGTAAATGGGATCGGCTCTTAATCGCTGGATGGAAGCAACCTCCTTCTCTTCCTGACGTGTGCAGTGCTTGCAGTCCGGTTTGCATAGTCTCCGAGATAAAGCATCTGCATTTGAGTGCAACCTTCCTCTTCGATGTTGGATCTGGTAGTCGTATGTCTGCAATCACTCAATCCATCTTGCCACTTGACCTTCTGGATTTTTGAAGTTCAACAGCCAATTAAGTGCGCCATGATCTGTTCGAAGAAGGAACTTCTGTCCATAGATGTACTTATGGAAGTGTTTTGTTGCCGATACTAAAGCTAGAAGTTCTCTTCTGGTCACACAGTAATTTCTTTCTGGCTTTGAGAGCACCTTGCTGTAATAGGCAACGACCTTCTCTTCTCCTTCGTGGACTTGTGATAGTACGGCACCAATTCCTACGTTACTTGCGTCAGCGTCGATGATGAAAGGTTTCCCTGGTGTCGGATAGGCCAAAACTGGTGTATTGCATAGGCGCTGCTTAAGTTCCTGGAAGCTTTTCTCGCACTCGCTTGACCATTTGAACGGTTTGCTTTTCTCTGTTAGCTGGTGCAAACTTTTCGCGATCCCAGCAAAATCCTTCACAAATCGTCGATAGTACGTGGCTAGACCAAGAAAGCTCCGGAGTTGATGTTTATCCTGTGGTGTCGGCCAATTCTTTACGGTGTCAACTTTTTCAGGATCAGTCTTCACTCCGTGGGAAGAGATGATATGTCCCAAGTATTTTACCTCAGACTTGAAAAACTCGCACTTGTCTGGATTCAATTTCAAGTTTGCTTCTCGAAGCCTCTGGAACACGGCCTTAAGGTTTCCACAATGCTCATCAAATGTCTTACCATAAACAATGACATCGTCCAAATAGACTAGGCAAGATTTCCAAGTAAGTCCTTGTAAAACGCACTCCATCAAACGCTCAAATGTTGCCGGAGCGTTGCATAGTCCGAAAGGCATAACTTTAAATTGCCACAGACCATTTCCTGTGGAGAAAGCCGTCTTTTCTCGATCTTCTGGATGGATTTCTACCTGCCAGTAGCCACTCTTCAAGTCCAATGTTGAAAACCATTCAGCTCCTTCCATTGCATCCAGAGTATCGCTGATTCTTGGCAGAGGGTAGCTGTCTTTCTTTGTCACATCGTTCAGCCTCCGATAGTCCACACAAAATCGAGTACTTCCGTCCTTCTTTTTGACAAGAACAACTGGGGATGCCCATGGACTTTTAGAGTTTTCGATTAGTCCATCTTTCTTCATGGTCGATATCATCTCTTCAACTTCGGCTTGTTTGGCTAATGGGAGACGTCTTGCTGGTTGTCGAATAGGTCTTGCGTCTCCTGTGTCGATTCGATGCTGCACCAGTTGTGTTCGACCATACTGCCCATTGGGTGAAGAGAGTATATCAGCATACTCATGAAGGAGGCTTCCAGCAACACTTAGCTGATATTCACTTAATTTTGAAGACTTGAGAATGTTTGACTTCATAGTGTTCACTTTCCTGGGGTCCACATATTCTTGTGTATCAACTTCTGTAATTTTAGTTATTGCGGATACGGATTCACATTTTCCAACAACTTCTCCTTTTCTAAGCTTGACTTCGTACGGTTTGATGTTGAGTATCCGTACGGGCACCATGTTGTTCTTTGGCGCCACAAGGGTCTTCCCTAGGATGATGTTTTGAGAAGACTGTTCAGAGTCTGGTTCCACCATTAGGTATCGATGGCTACCCAAATCTCCCTTTATTTTTGTCCAAACGAACACTTCTGAAGAAGGTGGCAGGCAAATATCTTCCTTTATGACAGTCCTCAGAGTTGATGAATTTTCATTGCCATAAACCATAGGAATCTCCACATTTCGGTATTTGAGAACTTGCTTTCCGATATCGAGAATTACTCCGTGCTCTTTCATAAAGTCGATTCCAACGATGCACTCGTCACATATATCTGCTACCAGAAATAGATGTGAAAACTCCAGTTCTGCCAAACGGATTGTAAGACGAACCTCCCCGTACACTCTGGCTGCCTCTCCTGTTGCTGTTTTCAGACGGTAAGTGTTGGTGTTATGCAGCCATGTCATCTTCACCAAGTCCTTTCGAACAATGGAGGCAGTAGCACCGGTGTCGATCGTAGCCACTTGCTTCTTGCCGTTAAGTGTTGCCGCCACAGTCAGACTTTTGTTGTTTCGTTTCGTCTGTGAGACCTGGATGGTGGTTCTGGGGCCATCGATACCAGAAACCAGCTTCTGCCCCTCGAAGTTGGTTCTTACTCGTTTCCCGGTTGAGAAACGGGGTGAGTAGGAGTTTTGACATTGTTGTTGTTAAAATTTCTGCTTCCACAATGTTGACAAGCAGATCTTCTAGGTGGCAATCTGCACTGGCGTTGGAGATGTCCGGTTTTATTGCAATTCCAGCATCGAGCAGGTCCATCGCGTTGGTTCCTTTGGAATGCTGTTCTCTGGCAAGAGCACTCCTCAATTTCTATTTCTCTTACCCGATGGACTCCTTGAGAAGCCTGCTCTGCTGCTTCCATAGTGAGGGCGAATGCTAGTGCTTCAGGAAGCGTGCGTTTGCCAGCAGTTCGAATTGCTCGCTGAAGGTTGATGTCAGATACAGCACGAACAAAGGCTTCTGTTGCGAATTGGTTGATGATTTCATCTCCTGCAGCTGGATATGCCAGGTGCGCCAACCGTTCGATATCTGCTTGGAGTTGTTGCAGAGTTTCTCCCCTTTTCTGGACTCTGGAATTGAGCTGGACGCGGAAGACTTCTTGCATATGGCCATCTCCAAAACGTTTGTCAATGGCCTGAACGAGAGCACTGAAGTTGCCATTTTTATCTGCTGGTATGCTTTGTAACAGCTCAGCAGCTGGTCCTCTGAGGGCAAGCGTTAGAGCTATGCATTTGTCTTCCTCATCCCAGCCATTTGTTGCTGCGGCTGCCTCAAACTGCTTCTTGTAGATTGACCAAGAAGTTTGCCCATCGAAGGTTGGTGGATGCATCTCTTTTTTTTCGGACAGTCGCCAGAACTTTCTCGAACCTTCATTTTCTTTACTTTATCTAATTCCCTTGTAATGGATTCGATTTTATCTTCGAACTTTGCTTCTACTGTCGACAATTGCTTATCGACATTAGACAATTGTTGATCGAGAGTTAACAATTGTTTATCGATAGAAGAAAATTGCTTATCGACACGCTCGTCAAGGGCAACAATTCTACTGTCAAAGGCATCTAACTTACATTCGAGCATGTTTGTCTGTTTTTCCAGCAGACACTTTTGTTCTTGGCTTTGTTGCTCGAATCGTTCGAGAAGATTCTTTTGTTCACTCCGTTGTTCTTGGCTTTGTTGTTCTAGAAGATTCTTCTGCTCTTGACTTTGTTGTTCGAAACGTTCGAGAAGATTCTTTTGTTCACTCCGTTGTTCTTGGCTTTGTTGTTCGAAACGTTCGAGAAGATTCTTTTGTTCACTCCGTTGTTCTTGGCTTTGTTGTTCGAAACGTTCGAGAAGATTCTTTTCCTGACTATCAAATTTTGCAAGCAGCTGAGACAGCATATTGGTCATGCCCGATGTACTTACTTGCTCTTGCTGTTCTTCCATTTCAATGTCGAATATAAACGTGTCCGGGTTTTTTCCACATCTTCTTAAATCTTCTTGCAGACGAATTATAAGATCATTCTTTGTTCCAGCAGTAGGAAGATCTCGTTTATTCAGTTCTGCCTTTAGTTCCACTAAATTTAAATCATTCAAAGATTTACCCATTGTCTTTTTTTTTGTTTTTCACTTTCCACACAATAAATTTACTGAGTGCACAAATAAAATAAGTTTTATTCCACTTCTAACACCAATGTAATATTTTCTCAGGTTCGTTAATAAAACTTATTTACTTTATTCAAAACGTCCACTTATTTATTTCGCAAAATAAAACACTTTACTTTTCTTACTACAAACAAAACGATTTATTCTTCACCACTGAATTAATTCACAAACTTTACTTTTCACTTTTATTACAACCAACTTTATTCATTCACGATTAAAAACAAACTGTGTCGCTGCCGTTCAAACCTGTGCCTTTTATACTTGTTTTCCAAACTCTCGAAATAAGGAGAACGTTTTGGTCTCTGCTTCCAGAGCTTTCCGTAGGGGAAATTTCCCAATAATTTCCCTTCCAAAAGCTTTTATTTGACAGCTGGTAAATCTGCTATAATCCGGCAGATGGCGCTTCCTTCGTTTGAGAGTTGCTATAATTATAGCTAATAAGGGTATGTTTGCACTGCGACCGTAAGTTTTATTGTGTCCGTTTGTTTGCATTTCGGAGTCGTTATAGTTCAAATATGGAAAGTTATTACAATATATATACTTAGCGCTAAATATGTTTGTATATGTATATTTATTCAGCCTTATTGTGAGTTTCACGTGAACAACATGCCACCGGGAAAATTGACATTTCACTTTTCCCCTATTGTGAGTTTCACCCGAATCACAGAGGTTACTGGTGCCCTTTGCGCAAGTTTTCTGTTTATTTGAGGCCAAGAAAATTTCGGGCGAAATTTATTATAGCTTTTTAAATTCCGGGGGAACAATTTTTTCGGGTGAAACTCACAATAAGGCTGACTATGAAGTGAAATGGGTGAAATTCGGTTTCCGATTTTAAACGTACTTTTTGTGCATGGAAGGTTCTATGAATTTACATTTAGTAAAGGTTTCTCAATCACTGGATTTATATTTTTCAAAATTAAGCCATTGCAATTCAAAAATATAATTTTATGTTTGAAAAGGTATACTTAAAGGTAGGATTTAGAGCCAGATATTCTTCAAAACTTATCTTCATAACTATGGGGTTAAATGGGTAAAAAAGGTACCTATACGATTTTAAAATTTCTTTTTGTTCTGAAAAGTAAAATGTACTTAGAATGAGCTAGATGTTGGTTTTACTGCTTTTTAAAAATGTATCTTAATTAGGGTGGTCCTTAAATTGGACATAGTCTTGGAAAGCCCTCATTGGATTCAAAACATTGAAAAACAATTTCCCTATTTTTTCAGATTTTTCATTCACCCCCTTCGTCTTTCCACTTTAAGTTACTAGTTGTAGGTTAAGGGGGCATTGTAAAGGTTTCCGTTGTATTTAAAAAATTTTGTTATAGATACTATACCCCCCCCATATGATATTTGTCTCGTCTGAATCTAATCTATACGCTCTGATATTTTTCTCGTGTGTTATAAGAATCCCTCTTAAACCATAACTAGTAACTTTAAGTGAAAAGAGGGTGAAATAAAAATCAAAAAAAGAGGAATTTTTTTCTATTAAGAGCCATTTGATGCCTATCCAGCTCGGAATTTAAAAAAAACCCAATGTGTAAAAAGATCACCCTCATCTTCATACATAGGGTGAATTGAAGAAATACAAAATTACACTACGATTTGAAATACTTTTTATTTATTACGATTTTGAAGAAAATTACAAATTATATTCGTCTGTTTTAGTGGAGCGAATGAATTAATGTTATTTATGTTGGAAAGGTTATGCTCAAGAGACAGTTTCAAGGCTTCGATTTTAAATATTTAACCATTTAGTCTAAGAGCCGACAGCAAATTTTGGGAGTGGAGGTATAACCAAAATCGGAGTATGAGAAATTATAGGTACATGTATCGTGATATCAAATACCAAAGTCTTGCAGGTTTTGTTTTCAGCCTTTGGGAGGGGTGGAGGGTTAAAAAGTGCTAGATCCTCTGATTTATTTTCAGGGTTATAACCTCTTTAATTTATTTTTTAGAAATTGGATATGATTCCCTGTCATTTTTCCTAAGCATAAACACCACAATCTTGAGATATAACCATTTTACGTGAACCTTACCATCCCTTTTTTGGAGATTTTCAAAAAAACAAAAAATCAGCAAATAAAGTCTCCACAAAAACGCTTAAAAAGGTTTACTTACAAAGCTTAAATTATGGGTCCTATTTATCAGATCACCAAGATAAAAGTCTTGAAACTTAGGGAAAATGACAAAATATCATATCCTATTTTTACTTGCGATTATAGGTACTATAAGGCAAGTTTTGGATTCGTGGAAAAAAATTTTTTTTGAGATAACAATCAAACATGATATTACGATAATAGAGGACACCAAAAAAGTGGGTGGCACAATTCTGTCTGTCTGTCTGTTCGTCTACAGCCTAAACGGCTCGATCGATTTTCTTCAAACTTGGTACATAGTGGTTTTTGGGGATTCTGCCGACACATTTTTTTCATTTTTTTTTTAGAACCAAAAATAACGGTACCTGCCATACATTTTTTTTGGCAAATTTACATAATCGTATTTTTCTCAAAAACGGCTCGACAACTTTTCTTAAAAAAAATTCAATAAATTTATTTTAGTAAAGGCTTTCTTTGGGTGGAAAACCATTTTTCAAAAATGGTTATTAATGGTACCTCCCAAGGAACCATTTTTTTAATTTTTGATTTTCTTCTAAATGGTATGACCGATTTCAATTATTTTTTTTTATACATAAGCTTCCAAAAAGTGTTAATAGTTTTGTGTACCATTATTTTTGAAAAAATATTTTTTGGATTTTTAAAAAATATTTCAAAATTTTTTTTGGAAAATCAAATATTTCGAAAACGGCATCATAGATTTTTTTGAAACTCGATATTTAAGACTTTTTTAGTACCCTCTAAAATATTTTTAGAAAAAATTTTACATTTATGAAAAAATGGCGGTACAAAAGTGAAAAAACCAAGGAAAATATTTTTTTCCGTAAAAACGACTCCTACGATTTTGATTAAACTTTTTTCGTATACTAAAATTAGTACGATCTACCATCAAAAATTATAAAATTTTACACATACCAACTATTAGTAGTACCTGTCATAGAAGGTATTTTTTTATTTTGAGTTTTCTCGTTATCAGCTAAACGGGTTTAAATAATTTTTTTTTATGTACAAATTTCAGATAAGATTTAATAATGTTGCATATCAAAATTTTCAAAAAAAAAGTTTTTGGATTTTTAAAAAAAGTTTCAAACTTTTTTTTTGAAAATTCGATATCTCAAAAACGGGTTGACAATTTTTTTTCAAATTTTGTTTTTATATACACATAAATATATACTTCAGATTTGCATACCAAAATTGTTCTTAAAAATGTTTTAAGAATTTTATATATAAAAAATTATTTAAAAAAAAAACCGCTCCAACGATTTTAATTTTTTTTTTCCCATACAATCATATTCCATCATGAATTAAGATGGCGTACTTTTTTTTCAGCTCAAACTGTCAAAAGAGTTGTTTTATTAATTTAAATGTCGTATTTCATGCTTCTCTACATTTTTCTCTCATAATTTCCATGTTTGTAACGGATTGGGTCGATATCTCGACTTTTAAAATATCGACTCCATAAGATCGACTTTTAAAATCTCGACAGAAAAAATCTCGAGTGGTTAAAAGACCGACAGATCAAAATATAGACACAAATTTGATCGACTTTCTAAAATATCGATTTTTCAAAATGTCGATTCTCAAAATGTCGACAGTGATCGAGATTTTATGAATCGAGATTTTAACAGTCGATATTTTAAAAGTCGACATTTTGAAAGTCGACATTTTGATCAGATCATAGTTTAGGGAATGATGTTTACAAGCGCGCGCTTGTAAACATCATTCCCTAAACTATGATCTGATCATTATTATCTAATGCTACATTTCCACCTAACGCTAATCTGAGATTTAATAAGATTAACCTCAAATCTCCTTCAAATCTCGGAGATTTACCATACAAATTTATTTCGAAAATCTTGAAGATTAGAAATTAATCTGGTTAAATCTTCCTAGGACAAATAGTTTGACAAATCGAACTAACTTATTCTTAAAAAGCTAGTGCTGAACGATTCATCCGAGACTCGATTCAGTTCTTCATTGTTAAACACGAATCAAACATTCTATCTCCCTTGCATTCCATAAGAAAAATTCAAACACTATTTGCATTTTTGAAGGTGCTGTCAAATTTAATCTTTTTTAAATCTTTTTGTGCCGTGGAAACACCAAAAAGATTTATTAAATCTAATCTGAGATTAAACTTTGGTGGAAACATAGCATAATATCGCATTGTCATTGTTCAATAAATCGCATTTTTTGTAATTTAATTTATGTTGTCTATATATTATTTTAATTGCCCATTATTCAGGGTCTGTAATGTGTTTTAATATTAATACAATAATAAAACATCCAGAAAATGAGGCACTTAAAAGTTCGAAATATAAGGTATAATGTATGTAGGTAGGCAACAAAAATGCGTTCTATTGAACTTTCTTGAAGCTAAACAAAAGGTACCTAAATAAGTTAATTATTATTAGAATCAAATAAGAACTTGTGTCTTAAACATAGTCTTAAATTTTCCACAGCATCAAAAAACTGTTAAGTTCCTGTTAAAAAATCAGACAAGAATTTATGATTCTTGAGTTTATAGTTGTTCCGTGCAAACATTTAAGGCAGAGCTTTGTTCTTTAGGTTACTTTCAAATGACTGACAGACAAAATATCGACAAGTCAAAATGTCGACTGGTTTAAATGTCGATTTATATTTTATATCGACTTTTCTGTATGGGAAAAATTCCGACAAGTCGATATTTTTCTCGACTTCTATCAGGGCAGTCGACTTTTTGTCAAATCGACATTTCAAACTGTCGACATTTTAATAAGTCGGCAAAAACAAAGTCGGCATTTTAACTTTAAAAAAAGTCGATAAAAGTCGACATTTTAACCAGTCGACATTTTTTTTGTCGGTCATTCGTACGTAACCCGTTTGTAACTATATACAATTTTCTTAAACTCGCAGTGTCTTGAACATAAGAGCAAGTACGTGCGATCCAGTCGTGCCTTTTATTTTAAAGTGAATTGAAGTTCTAATGACCCTACCATATAAATAGGAAACTACGCGGCTTTTAAGCCCCCACACCCACCAAAGGCTGAAAACAAAACCTGCCAGACTTTTATATTCCAGATTACGATACATGTACCTATAATCCCTCATACTCCTATTTTGGTTATACCTCCACTCCCAAAATTTGCTGTCGGCTCTTGGTCTAATTTGAAAGGTTATATTTATAGGATGAAATTCGAGAATCACTGGCTTTTTGTTTTCAAAATATAACTATTTAAAGGGGGGAAAGGGTTCAAATAGAAAATGGTATCCAATTTTCTAATTTATTTTTTAATCAAGTTTGATTGGCTTTACGTTTTTTATTATAATAATAGAATATGAAGAAAATTTGAAAAGAAATTTTTCCTTTAAAGTGGAGTGACTGAATATTTATAATTCAAGTTAAAAGTTCAAGTGAGCTCAACTCCATGATTGCGTTTCGCCCAGGTACGATAGTTGGGCTCATCAGTTAGATGACTATCGTACCCTTCTAAGACGCAATTTTGTATCGATGTTTACCGACTAATATAAAAATCACAGCATGGAGAATTATAAAAGTTTTGTATTATATTTCAGATTCGTTGTTGTAGTAAGCTTAGAACAAGTTGCATTCTACAATCACAGATGATAACTGGCTAAAAGAATGTTTTTAATCTAATTTTACTCATGTTAAAATAAACAGATGAGGATTCGAGTTAAAAACTTTGCACAGTAAGAGGTCTACTTGCGGGCAGCTCGAATAAGCAGACAATTCTCTTAAACGAACATATTTGCGGGAACTAACTTTTTCCTCGAATTACTCATATAAATTGCGTTCATTTAAAAGGACACGACACTTTTTCTTGCTCATTGAAAATAGAAAACGTCTTAACAAACGGACACATAATTTTGTTTGTATTAACAAATGAAATGGAAAAAATGTAGGATCTGTTCATTATAATTTCAGTTTTATTTTTCCTAAAACATAAGAAAATCCGTGAAAAATCTCTGTTTAACAGACGCGAAGCTCTAACAACCGGAGAGATCAATATAACTTTTGAGAGTTTGGTTGGGGATTTCTCCGGTTAACTATGTTGAGAGTGTAGGATTTCTATTTCTCTACCGCACTCTGGCATTGTCCATGTTCTACTGCTCCTTTTTTCGCAGTCATTACGTTTTGCGATGCCAAGAAAGCAGTTGGCAACCTTTCTCTGAAAAAATCACACCAGTCTTATGAGATGACTTACCTAAATTGGTTTTAAATCCACTAATAAATTTTGAGTAGTGGACTTATGACCCTGGCTCAATACGGTTGTGTCGGATAAATAATTAGAACTAGTATCGCCCCGTGGTCGAAATTCGACCTTTCTCTATTAATGTTTTAATGGCAACATATGAATATAAAAATAAGATTCTGTCAGAGCGATTGGCTATACCTTTCAAATAAAAAAAAATTATGAAAATACGATGCCATTAAGTCAGTTAAAAAGATATAGAAAGAGATATAGAAAAGTGTTTACGTATTAATATATAGATTTTATTCAGACATTGTGAAACAGGCCCTCAATATAAATAAATTAAGATGTTTAGTATCTGCCAAACGCCTCACGACGTACTCTTTTTGTTTAATAAAATAGTTTTAGTAGTTTCATAGAAAATAACCTTCTTTAAACTAGATTTAGATTTTAGATTTATTTATTTTTCTTATACTTTCATTACATTTATCCAATATTTCATAAGAAAATTGCTTTATACATTTTAAGAAAAATATAAGAGAGGTTTGGTGACATTCATTATTTACAAAATATATGAAAATAGAGTTGAATGTCACTTCAAATTTAATAAAAAAAAAATTACAAAGTATATGGGTGGGGTGGCCCTTAAAAATTCAAACTAGTTTTAATAAATGAATTCAATAAATATAAAAATTATAATTGAATGAATAAAAGCAAGCAAAAAATTAAAAAAAAAAAAAAAAAAAACAAATTTATAATAAAGAATTGAAAAATTATTTACCTTGATAAGAAAATTTAAGCCAAAACATTAGAAATGTAAGATTCCAAAGTATTATAGTCTAATGAAAAAAGCCAAGTTTTAACATTTCTTATGCTACATTTCCACTTGACGCTAATCTGAGATTTAATAAGATTTACCTCAAATCTCCTTCAAATCTCGGAGATTTACCATACAAATTTATTTCGTAAATCTTGAAGATTAGAAATTAATCTTGTTAAATCTTCCTAGGACAAATAGTTTTACAAATCGAACTAACCTTTTCTTAAATGGTGCTGAACGATTCATTCGAGACTCGCATGCAGTTCTTCATTGTTTCACACGAATCAAACATTCTGTCTCATTCGCACTTCATAAGAAAAATTGGAACGCCATTTGCATTCTTGAAGGTGCTGTCAAATTTAATCTTTTTTAAATCTTTTTGTGCGGTAGAAACACCAAAAAGATTTATTAAATCTAATCTGAGATAAACCTTTGGTGGAAACATAGCATTAGAAAAGTTCCAGGTATAGTAATTGACCTTATTGATTGAGGAAGGATATTATATAGCCGAGAAGACGTAATAGAGAAAAAGTTACGATAAGCAGTGGTATGAAAAAAAGGTATATCTACTAAGTTCGAAAGGTTTCCACGGAGACTGTATCTTGAAATTAGTCGAAAATTGAGGTTACCAGATTTCATAAAAAATATTTTTAACACCTTAAAACAATATAAATGACGAACTGGGAGAATTTTGTGAGTAAAAAACAGAGGAAAACTAGAATGTCTACCTGACTTACGACAAATTTTTCTAACGACATACTTTTGCAAGGTCAGAATTGGTTGTATTCTATTTTTATAAACACCACCCCAGCAAGCAATTCCATATTGTATCTTAGAGTGAAAAATACCGTAGTAGATTCTCTTTAGAAGCTTAGTAGAACACACTTTACTTAAATAATAAAAATGTCGCAGAGTACAGCGAAGATACTTTTTCATAGATTCGGAGTGATTTACAAAAGACATCCGAGAGTCTAAGGTCAGTCCCAAATATTTGAACTCATTGACTTCCTCAACCACAAAACAATTCTCACTACATGACAAATCACATAGAAAAAAAGGTGAAGATGAGCCAGAGCAGTGGCAAGTTAACAATTTAAACCTACGACACTCAGGTGCGTGAAAACAGACATTTGCATCCAACAATTTAGCTGAAGATAAGCTGTAAAACATTATCTTAGTTTTTGCGCTTATTACCAAATTGTGTTCAAAAAACACAATCGCAATAGGTCAAGATCAAAATTGATATCAGAAATCAAATCCAAAGGGCTATTTGCACCGTAAGAAAGCCCAATATCATCTGCAAAAGCTGTTGGCGATCCTCTGAAATTCAAAGCAAAAAGCGAATTTATGTAGACTAAGAATAACAGTGGACCCAAGACAGAGCCTTGTGGAACACCCAAATTGAGAAACTTTACGTCACTCCGTATGTCATCTATCTTTACTCTCTGTGACCGATTAGCAAGGTAAGACTTAAACCAGTTAAGAATGAATCCTCTAAAACCAGCTTTCTCCAACTTACTCAACAAAATTTTGTGGTTGACCGTATCAAAGGCTTTGGTGATGTCAACAAAAAGCCCAGCCACACTTTTTTTCTCATCAAGATGAGACATTGTTTGGGAACAAAATTGTAAAAGTGCATCTTCTGTCGATTTGCCTTTTAAAAAACCGAATTGAGCTGGATTAAAAAATTTTATTTTATCAAAAAAGCACATAAACCTATCTTTCATAAGCTTTTCAAAAATCTTGCTGAAAACAGAAAGAAGCGAAATAGGCCTATAATTACTAATTTCAGCAGCAGATTGCTTTTTAAATAATGGTATGACATCTGCACACTTAAGCTCATCTGGAAAAATGCCATCAAAAACGCAACGATTAAAAACAAATGCTAAGACATCAACTAAGTAAAAGGCAATTCTTTTGATGACATCACTAGAAATACCATCCGCATCACACGAAGACGAATTTCGTAAATTCCTAATACATTTCAAGATTTCAAAAGATGTTATGGGCTGAAAAACAAAACTGTTGCTTTGATTATCCTCAGAGTTTCTACAAATAGGAGAACAACTACAACATATATAATTTAAATTAACGGGTTGAAGATTACAACCAACATTAGCGAAAAAAACAATTAAAGGCATTAGCAATATCAAGCTTATTGCAAAGTACGGAATTATTGACATGCAAACGAATTTGTTTCTTGTTAACAGAAGATTTATTCAATAAATGATTAACTACACGCCATTCATTTCTTAGATTACCTTGTGCAGAGTTGAGTTTATCACGGTAAAAAGTTTCACGGCAGAAGGGAATTTCCTTTTTCAACTTTGCACACAATTTTTTATATTCTTTTTTAAAACGACTGTTAGTAGGATACTTTTTGCATTTTAATCTAAGTTTATTCTTTCTAGTAACTTTATTGACAATAGTTCTAGATATCCAGGGCTTAAGGTGTTTAACAATCGTTTTTTGGGTTGTAAAATAGGAAGATGATTCTATATGTTTCTTGAGAGTGTGAATGAAAATTGAGAATGAAGACGATGAAACACTAGAAGCAAAAACATCATCCCAAAACTCGTGACATAATTTATTTTTGAGTTTATCAAAATCAATTTTCATTTTTCTCAAACTTGAATTAGGATATATGGAACATCTTTTATTTTTGATGGCAAACACAAGCCCAGTCATACAATGATCAGTGATTTTAAGATCAAAAACACAATTCTCACATTCAATAAGGTCAACATTACTAAAACGACCATACACATGATCTAAACAACTTCCAGAGATGGGTCTATTTGGTTCATTAATGAAGCAAGTAAGCCCTTGAGACGCAAGAAATGTAAGGTAACCAGAGATAGAATCATTACTACTTAAAATATTAATGTTAAAATCACCTACAATAATTAAGTTTCTTGATTTTTCATTAGTTATTAGATTAGAGAATTCAGTTATAAAATCAGCAACACTAAACATATGCAGTCTATAAACACAAAAAAATGTATATGTAACAAGATCAATTTCCACAGAAACCTTTACAACATCAGCGCTAAGTATATTAACACACACGAAATCAATGACAACAAGGTTATCTTTAATAAAGAAACCAACTCCACCTGCAGCATAATTTTCATTCGTATTTGAATAAAAATTAAACCCAGGAATAACATAATCATTCTTCTCAAAACCATAAATCCAAATTTCAGAAAGGAAAACTATATCTGGAACGCAAGCAAACGAATCAATATGTGTAACCAGAGATGCAAAATTTTCTCTCAAACTTCTTATGTTTTGGTGAACAATAAAAAATTTATCATTACAAAAGGAACTATCAGTTAACATTTTATCACAATTGGAAGTACTTTCATAAGAGAGGGAAAGATCATCACTTAAATCTATATCAAAATTCATGCTTTAAAACAAAAAAGAAAATCAAGATATACTAAGCACTAATAAGTGCAAGATCATTAAAAGATTTAATAGAGATGACCCTTCCCCTCTCAACCTTTCTTATAAGAATTTGATTATTGCTATACCAAACATATTTGCCGCCTATTTTCATCATAGCCTCTTTAGTCTTCATCAAAAGCGCTTGAGTAAATTTAGTGAGAGCATCGTTGATAAAAATTCCACTGCCTTTACTCTTTTTACTGCTGCTACCGCTGATTCCGTTGCCGTTGCTGCCGCTAGCTTCGCTGTTGACATGACCATCGATACTGAGAGAATGTAAGGTATTTCGTTGTTTCCTCTTTGCGCTCATAATTCGCTGCTTCGTTGTTAGGCTGGAGAATCTCACACAGATGATTGATTTGTTCTCAGTAGAAGAAGATTTAGTTTTAATTTTCTTAACATAGCATTTCTCAATGTCATTGTCATGGACATCAACAAGAAGTGCTTTGGAAAAAACCTGCTGCGCAATTCCAATGCAATTTGACTCATCTGCATTTGATACTCCCGCAATCTCAACATCATTTGTGAGCAGCTGCTGCTGTTGCCAATTCAGTCTACTTTCAAGCACATTGACTCTCGATTTCAATTCTTTGTTTTCATTTAGTAATAAATTCAATTGTAGGATGAATTGTTTATTTATTTCCTCCAAAGCCGAAATTTTTGCATATACCATTTGAAGAGTGCATTGACTTTCGCTGGTTTTGTTCACCGTTGCCTCAACCTCTGCTGCGGGGGTTTTTTCATTGTTTGTTGTATTGTCTTTATGTTTCGGTGGTAATACCGGTGACACCGCCAAATTATGAAGAGAGCGTCTTCTTAACACTGCACATTTATCACAGCGAAAAGGTTGACCACTGGTTTTAAAAAAGTTTGCATCAGCTTCGGTGATGTTAACACAATTCAAATGGAAAAAATGTTTGCAATCACTACAGTCTATTTTTGTACTGCAATTTCGATCAATTTTACTAGAACAAACTGAACAGTTCATATTAAAGAACAAGTTAAGCTTTGATGCGCACCCCACGACAATCAAGATCAAACTTACTAAAGGTAATATTATGCATACATACATACATTATATCTTTGAAGCAGTTTCATAATGTGTTGTGTGTTTGATGAAAAATCTATATTTTTGTTTTGCAAGAATTTCTTCTGCGAAATTATCTAAAATAAATAAATAAATAAATTGGGTGGCGCAACAGCTCGAGGAGATCCAGGACTTAGTGACTGAGAATTCACAACCATTCCTGTGTGCGTGTTTTTGGCAGGAATGGAGAGGACCTACAATTTTTTACCGAGTCCCAACGGCTAGATGAGAAGCACTTTTCATGACAAAGATACTCTTGGAGGATTTGTTAGTTCCTCGCAAGAGGCAATACCTCGGAAAAAAACATTTTTGATTTTAGGTGGTAGCGGCTGGGAATCGAACCCAACTCTTCGGCATGACACCATGGTGCCACGAGGTACTACAAAATTATCTAAAAAAGTTAAAATTTCAATTTCCTTTTAGCACTTTTATTTTTAAGCGACAATTCACACTAACTTGTGTCTATGTGATGTAAGGATTCGCAGTTGTTTGTTTGCTAAGCTAAAATTGCATTAGCGAATATGTCCAAAATCTTTGAAAGTCAATTTTTGTGTATTATATTCGTAAATTTTGTATTCGCGCTTATCACTTAATCATTTAATCAGTATAATTTTTAATGGACTTATATATATATATATACATATATATATATATATATATATATATATATATATAGAGTTTCTGCATACCATCTCGGCTAAGGCCAAGAGTACCCATCTTAACGTCAAGATTGGGCTCTATAATAGTCCCTAGCTAAAGAATAATTTAAGAAACATTGTAATTAGTTAATAAAACTTTTAAATAGACGGCAACATATTATTATCACATAGCATTTTGAATTTTAAGTATTGTATTTTGACTAAACGACATTATTTTTAATGAAAGCACTTAGTTTTTCCTTAAATCGATTGATTCTTGTTTCACTCTTCACATCGTTAGGTAGGTTATTAAAATAAATAATACCATCATGTAAGATTGTCCGTTGGGTACTGCTAAGCCGACATCTTTCCGGTCGTAGGTTGGAGCAATTTCGCAAATTGAATGGTTGAATCTCAGACACTTCCAAAATTCCATCAGTTAAATATTCCGGGAGCATACCATTACGTATTTTGAAAATAAAAATCATTCCATCATAGATCAGCCTCTGTTTGACATTCATCCAATTTAAGCATTCGAGCATAATTCGTGTCGGAGTGTATATACTCAGCTTCAAGATAACCCTCATCCCCCTGTTCTGAAGTCTCTGAAGTCTCATCTTTACATCTGCATTCGAGCCGAAGAGTAACGTTGAGCAATAATTAAAGTGCGGCATCACTAGGGCATTATACAGAAGAATAGCAGCTTCAAATGTTAGTTGCTTCCGTATTCTACTCAAAAAATAAATCTTCTTTGAAATCTTTCCGCAAACATGTACTGCATGCTCCTTGAAATTGAGCCTTTCATCAATAATAACACCTAAGTATTTGATACTTTCAACACAGTTTATTGACACACCATCCATACACACATTGATATTATCATTCATTCTAAACTTCATACATTTAGTCTTACTCACATTCACTTTTAGTTTATTCATTTTCAGCCAATTATCAACTCTCCTCAAGTCCTCATTCAATCTTTGACACATTAATTCACTGTTGTCCCCACAAATGTATATCAGACTATCATCCGCAAAAAGCTTTACACTACAATATTTCAAGCATTTTTTAAAGTCATTTATGTATAAAAGAAAGAGAAATACACCCAGAACAGAACCCTGAGGAACCCCTAGATCATTATTTATTGCACTAGAAATGTCTTCATTCACTTTAGTTCTTTGACTTCTATTTGTCAAATAGGATGTAAACCAATTCAATTCACGACCACGTACACCATACAACCACAACTTTTCAAGCAAGATATGTCTATCAATAGTTTCAAAAGCACGCTTCAAATCCAAGAAAACAGCTATCACCGAATTTCCACAGTCAATTTCTCTTTTCCACTTCCACACAACACAGTTAATGGCAGATTCACAAGAACGGCCCCTTCTAAATCCAGATTGCTCTTCAATTAATAAATTATTGTCTTCTAAGTAGTTTTGAAACTGTTCAGCAACAAACTTTTCTAGTATTTTTTCACAAGTAGGTAACATATTCACTGGTCTGAATTCCTCACATTTATTGGTATTGATCACTTTTTCAACTGAAACCACTGATTCTTTCCATATTTCAGGAAATATTCCAGATGACAAAGATTTGTTGATCAATCTCAAAAGAACCGGACCGATAATCTCGATCAACTGAAGGACGATTTCTCTATTAAGCCTAAATACATCATTTTTATTATTCAACTTTTTTATTAGCGAATATAATGACCTCTCACTGCAAAAACCAAAAGTAAACATACAACTGCAACTTATTTCCGGCGACACAAAATTAACGTTTTCGATTGACGCATTTATTTCCCGAATACTGACTACAAAGTATGCATTAAATTTGTTCGCAATTTCAATTGATGTCGTTGACATTTCACCCGCGAATTTTACCTTTTCAATAACATTCGTTTTTGAATTTTTCAACACAATCTTTTTAAGCACCTTCCACATTTCAATCGAATTTCCAGACTTTGCAGTTATTTGAGAGGTTATATAATTACTTTTAGCAATCTTAATTTCACTTTTATAACTATTAAGAACAGTTTTATATACTGCCCAATTTTCTGTTGTACTTATAAAAACGGCGTTGTTATAAGCTCTTACTTTCTCCATTTTTAGCCTATGTAAATGGGAATTGAACCATGCATTATCTTCACTTTGTTTTACCACTTTTTCTATCGTTAATGCTTCACAACATGCATTTAATTTTTCACAAAATGCGTTTGATAAACTATTTAAGTCTTCTTCGAAGTATATGTCCGAAAACCTTTCTGTGTTTAGACAAAGATCAAACCGTTGTTTTGTATATCGCATGGTTTTGTACTTTTGCTGTTTTATACTGGGTTTTTGTTTAATTTGAACTTCCACCCAAATAGTTTCATGATTTACTAATTGGGAAAGCCCCTGATCAGTCACAATTTCCAAAAGTCTTTCCGTATTACGATCTTTTGTGAGTAAATTTATATTGAAATCACCAGTTATTAAAATATTATTCTCATTTTCCAACGCATAATAACACCAATCCAAGAAAAATGTTAAAAAATCGGTTACCGATGAGCTAGGAGATCTATAAAATACTGCTAACGTCCATTTTTCTTCATTCACATACACATACATTTTTATAAACCATACAGAATTAAGGAAATTTGAAATGTCAACAACTTGAAAACGTATCCCATTTTTAATATATAACAACACTCCTCCAGTGTGTCTAGAGTGTGAAGTACATATTACATGCCTGTAGCCAATAACGTCAATTTCCGACTTCTCTATTCTATCGGTTATACAAGTTTCAGTAAGCATAACAAAATCAGGATGATATTTTTGAATTAAAATGTCTACTTCACTCTTGTTAGCTAACAAACTTTGGATGTTTAAATAATAAAAAAGAATAGATTCTGAACTCGGCCTTGTTTGCTACAAATATTTACTTTTTTCGACTTTAAGTTTCCGCTGGTACACTTCACAGTCATTATCAAATGCACTGTGGTTTGTGTTTAGGTTTAACTTAAGTTCACTGTTCATTCGCACACAATTTACACAATTAAAACCCTCGGCTTGGCATTCAGCCCCAATATGACATCCACCACATTTAGAGCACACCTTGTTTTCTACTTTGCAGTCTTTGCTATTGTGATTAAAACCCAAACATTTGTAGCATCTTTCGACATACAGTGACTCTTGAACAAAACATTTATCCCATCCAACACTTAACTTACCAACTTTCATCACTTCATTAAAACTCTTATTATCTAATTCAACTACTGCACTAAAGGATTTTTTGTTTCCATTTTTCCACAATGCTTTAAATAATAAGTTCACATCCTGTAGCATTTCATTCTGCTTTTTTAAACAACTGATTAACACACTCTCTTCCATTCTTTCAGACAAATTACATATTTTAATTCTTGGGTTATTTCTTTTCAAAACATTCACATCATAATTATTTCCTAAGCTTTCTTCCACTTTTTCTTTCACCTTATTCATCGATTCAATATTTTCACATGAAACAACGATCGCTCCTTTATCCACTTTTTTAATCCCGGCTACCTGAATGGCAGAATCTCCAGGATTAACACTCAATTTCACCTCAGATTTTGTTTTATCAGAATTTTGGTGCTCCTTGGGTTTAATCAAAATTGCCCCTTTCTTAACAGCACTCGCGTATGTTTTTTTCTCATTTTTTAAACTTTCATCAATTGTTTTTTTTATTTCAGATATAATTTTGTTCTCACTTGAAACTTTTGATTCACTATTAATTTTTTTAATTTCTGATATAATTTTATTTTCATTTGACACTTTTGTTTCTCTGTTAATCACTTTATCGAATTTAACACCGATCTCATCAAAATTTTCTTTTATTTTCTTAATGTTCTCTTCGATATTTCGAAGAGATATTAATTTATCGCGACACAGTTCACATAAAATCACTAGGTATTTATTCTCTATAGTTTTATTTACATCATACTCGGCTAGGTTGATACATTTGGGATGAAACAAACTCCCACATCCCCCTCTGCAAGCAACCAGCACCGACTCTTGTTTATTGTTATTGCGGTTAGTCTTTTTGCACTCCCCGCAAATGCCACTAACACTCATGTTTGCACTTCACTTTTACTTTTATATGAATAGTCTCTTTGTCTCTTTCTTTTTTTTTTTATATATTCACACACTATTATAGAATATTCTCTTTGTTTTCTTCTTTTTTTTTTTAACTATATTCTTCAATTCCACTCAATTAAACCGTTTAACAATATTAAAATTTATATATTTATATATTTACGTTTCTTTATATTGTATCCAAAAAATGTTCCCTACACGTTTATGAACTAGGTCCCCTTTGTATTGCTCTCGGGTTAACTGATGGCTTGATAATTTTGGATCAAAATTTTGCAAAATCCGTAATGTTATAATTATTTAATTACAATAACAATATATCGTTTTGTATGTTCTTTTTTCAGTTGGAGTTTTTAATTAAAACCATTGGTTTCATTATACAAACATAAAAATAGAAAATGTTACAATATATACAAGTATGTTTTTGTTGTTTGTTTGCTTTTGTTGTTGTTTTCTTTTCTTTTTTTATAATTTTCTTACAATTAGGTAAGCGCTAGAGGTTGAATTTAAAATATAATAATAATTAATTAATTGTTTGTTTTGTTTTGTTTTATATAATATTAAGAGTAAACAAATCAATGCAATACATTTACATAGGGTATATGGGATATTTATGTATGTATATAATATATTATAGAAAAAATAGGAGTGGGTGGGCAAGGGAAATAGGATCCGCAACGCGAGTGAAGAGTAAAATAATGAGGAGCAATGCAAGCAGTAGCGAGCGGGTAGTCACATATTCAATTTAATGTCAAACTAAAAGCGTGTTTGTCTCTTTCAATAATTTTGTGTAGCTTCACTCGGTGTATTAAAAAGCGAAGACATACCCAAATTATTTCTTGCTTCACATTGTATTATAAGCGGCTGCATTGAAACGTTGCTTTGGTAAACTAAGTCTAGCGAGAGGATGAGTTTTGCCGTGTTGTTGCACTCGTCGATAGTTGTTGCAGCTCAAGTTTTGAGTTAAAATGCTCTCTGTCATGGTTGTGTGGTGTGTGGGTGTGGTGGTGTCAGTGTTGTGGGTTGAATGATTTCTGGTCAATGGAGCTACCGGAGGGCGTGCATTTGTGTAGTCATGGTGCACTTTTCCACCGATCGAACCAGAGTCCTTGAAGTGGTGATGATGCGGGGTGGTTGTCATCGTTGATGATGCCGATGAGCAATAATTTCGATTTTCGTAATAGGAACGAGGACGAGCCTTGTACGGAAGGGTATTACCGCCACCGCTATTTGCTGTTGTTGTAATTGCTGAAGATGGCGTTATTGATGATGATGTCAATGGTGTGTGCTGGTGGTGATGGTGGTGTGGATTCGAATGAGATCTGCTTGACTGATATTTGTTCACTAAGCCTTTAACATTTCGATCTTTGGATTCCCTAGTTATAAGGTTAGTGCTGCTTGGGTGACTTGAGCTGGGCGACGTAGTCGGTGTTGCTAACGTTTCAACAACTAAAGAGCTAGTAAGTGAGTTGTCGGCAACGCCTGCGGCGGTGGTAGTATCCTGATTGCCAGCATCACCTGTGCCGTGATCACTGCAATGCTGAGCTACAGGCGATGATGGCAACGATTGGCCTTTCATTGGCCCTGTACCAGAAGTCGCTTTTGCTTCAAAGCTTTTCTTCAAAGTTTGTACATTTCCGGAAATCTTTTCGTCGGTGGTTGAGGAGTCTTCTTTTGTTGCGGTGTTAGTCAGACTTCGATTGGAGACATCAGAAACGACACTCTCCATGTCACTACTCATTGTGTATGAATCCGGAGCCGAAGCAGATAATTCCTGGCGCACATCAGTACCAGTAACACAAACACCACCATCGGATAGGATTATTTCTTCGCTGTTGCAACGATTTGGATGATAACGCTGTCGCGAGGTGGCAGATTGACTACGGAATAAATTCGAGTTTCTTTTACTATTGCTACTACAACTACTACTACTTAAAGATCTATTAGCTGATGATGGTGTATTAAGCATAATGCTACCGCTGGTCGTGGTAATGGTTGTCGTCATCGTCGTCGTACTGTTCGTCGGAGTGGTGGTGTTGCATTGCTGCTGTTTTGTATTGTCTTGGCATCGTTTCTTTAATACTGTGCACTCCTCGAGTTTTTGTTTTGTCCGCTTTACCGTTCCTGTGTTGCATGCAATGTCGTCCTTTTTGGCAGTCTTGTTAGGTAGATTTTGAATTTGACCCTCAACAATGGCAGAATGGTGAAATGTATTCCGATTGGTATCGTATGAACCCCACGAACTGTTTCTCGATGGTAATACACGGTTGTCACCTGATCCCCAGGAGGAATGGCGTGAAGGAAGTTCACGGCGTTCGCCTGGGTAGCCTAGAAAAACTGCGGAATCAACGCTGCTATTCGAACTTTGTCGTGACGATATGCAAGGATCTATTACAACACTGTTGGGAGCCCATGAGTGAGTTTTGCGTGTTTGACGTGGCTCTTCTTTTTCAAATACATTGTCAACATTCGATGAGAATAAATCTCCGGTCTCTCGACGATGACGTCCAGAAGTTCGGTGGACTACTCTGGCCGATGACGGGGCTTCGTTCATAGTTGATTGAATATTCGACGTTTGAGTGATAAGCTTAGCTGAAGACGTCCATACTGGGCTTCCAAGGTTTTTACTACTTATTTGCACTTCATCAGTATTGTCCACACCTGCCCGACTTCCGCTTCCTTCCACTGAAATCGAACGACCTATTTGTAAGTTGAGTGATTTCCTATCGTCTGCTGTTTTTTTGTCATTCGATTCCAGTCCATCAATAATTGTCTTAACGGATGTTGTGGGAGTATTCTTTTGTATATGCAAAACTTGGTTCTGTGTAACGCTGTAATTTTCTCCGTTGCTACCGGGAAATCGAACGTTCTTGGGCTCATCGGCCACACTCCGCTCGGGAGTGAGATTCTCCAGCGACTGACTTTGTTGCTTCACAACGATGGCGCTTTGAATGCTTTTTGGTGATGTGCTACTGGAACGTCGAAGCAGTTTACGCTGCTTTTCGTTTGCTGATTTCTTGGATTGATTCAAGGCCTGAATGAGAGGTGTCGGTTCGCTGCCTGGTAATAGTCTGGCATCTTTTGTGCTTTTCAGATTTGTCTCACTTTTGCTACGTTGCAACTTTTCTTTGTTTTTCATAGCATCCAACATCCCCCGATAGGTTTCCAACTGCGAAAGGAAGTTTTTATTTGGTTTAATGCAACTGCGGCGTTCCTTGACATGCTGCAAGGCGTGATGGAACTCCCAATTATATGCTTTCATGGCGTACGCGATTACCACGGACGCTGATCGACTTACTCCCATCTTACAGTGGACAAGTACTTTTGAGCCTTCCGATTTGGCACGCGTTATGTATTTGAATGTGTTGTCCCAATATTTCAGTAGATTGGTTTTTTCATCATCGTACACCCGGACATTGAAATAGTCGAACATGCCAGGGAAAAAATTATCAATTTCACGGGTAACATTCAATATATGTCGAACTCTGTTAAATACAAAAAATTAATGAGTGTTCCGTATTTGGAAAACTATTGTTTTATTTACCCATTTCTTTGTAATTCTTCCAAATTACTAGCATTCCATTCGGATCCAAGGTATACGTGTTCAAAGATTTCTGTTGGAGCATCCATTTGGCCAAGAATCATAAGCATTTCTTCGTCAATAAATGATTTGTATTCGCCCAAGTCCATGTCAAGTTGATCTTCTAGACGTCCTCGAATATATTTGGATGTAACCTCATCTAAATCGACAGACATCATGATTTCTTTGAGTTTCATCTTAATAACACGTTGTGTTTCCTCCTTTTCTCTTGGTCTGGAAATGAAATGCACAATTATGTAATAAATACAAAAATAGTAAATAATATAAGAAGCGAGGAGAATAAGTCTTGTTATTTAGGTACTTACTTATTTCTTATGGCATCAGGCGAAGGAGGACGTCTACTTTCTATAGAATCCATGGCATTCCACTCATTTAAACATGACTGTTCGGACTCAACACGGCGCTCATAATTTGACAACCAATTATGCGATGGTCCACCCGGATAAAAATTATTCTCACGAGCCTTTTGAGATACTTTATGAAGCGTTTGTAACGCCGACCTGTGAGAATTAACAAAAATTATATATTTATGTATATAATACAAATTATAAAAAAAATCTATAATAGTTTATTACTCACCACATTGCTTGAACAGAAACTGGTTTAAAAATATGTGTTTTACCAAACACACTTACACTAAATCCCCTAAAAATTAACATTAAAGTGAATGGATTAAATAAAAATATATAGAGAAACCAACCCGTCACCATCTAAATGAATTGTTGTATCGGCGAGTATCGGAACAACCAGGCCAATAGTGGTGTTCTCATTGCAGTCAATGCCCAGTAAACAAGATTCTTCAATATCCTCCGCACAAGATTCATATTTATCCGAATCGGATTTCGAACAACGATTTGTCGAGAGCAGCTGATTGCTCATTGCGGATCGCCGTTTGTCTGAGATATCATCAGCTTCTTGAGAAGGGTTCATCTCCTGCTGTTGCTGTTTGCTCTCATTGCTACTCTGATTCTGATGTTGTGGATGAAGGTGATAATCATGAGTTTTAGTATCATTTATCTGCTGTTTGCCACATTTCGATTGACACCGAGATCCTGTTCGATGTTTTTTCTCGGAACCGTTTCGTAGACAACAACGAGATGCAATTACTAGATATCGCGTACGGTTGGGTCGCTGGGATTCGAGTTTGACAGCCTTTTCAATTAAATTATAAGAAAAGATAATACTTAACATACAAAAATAGTTCCTAAATTTGTACTTTACCATTTTAAGAGTCTCTTCATGTCTCAGAAGATTGAACATGGACTGCAAATGCTGTTGAATATCGGAATTATTGCTTTGGGTACTATTGGTAGATCTTGTTGAATCGGTACTCAGCCGACGTTCGGCATATTGAGGAATATCTTTGAGGGCCAACACCAATGCTGTGCCTTTACCAGCAAAGAAACACTCACTAAAAGTAAATATATAAGAGAAAATAATTTGGTTATGTTATTAAAATTAATGTAGGCTTGTTGTTTTACTGATGAATTACCTTCTTTCATATTTGACACCATCGTCTTCGTCAGCCTCGCCATCCTATTAAATAAATACAAAAAATTAAAGCACAATATATACATTATGGATGCATGTGAATATTTGAGAAAATTCAAAAGCTTAAGCTTGATAAGAATTTTGAAGACAGCACATTTCTGTTTCAGCCGTGGCAAAATTCTAGTTCCAAAAATGTTTTCCAAAATTCACCACTTTGAAAAAAAGGTATAGGTTATACATTTCTCAAACAGAGATAAAATATTTTTCAATTCCCTCTGCATCAGTGAAATCATCCTGATTTATGCCAAATTATATCTTAAATTTGTTTGGAATTGATTAGATAAGTGGATTTCCGAAATTACGGGACATTGAAAGAAAATATAATATTTTAAAATATTTGTTAGATCATTAGCTGAATGAAGCCTTCTTTCTCATTTAGTAAAAGATTCAAATACGATATTGCAAAATTTTCACTTTTGCAAATTCATGCGTCTGGCATAAAGAATACGATTCGAAAATTGAAGTTATTTGTTACCCTGAGGCTAGTGAGTATTCTGGCAAGCGAGTTGTACATACGTTAATTGTCAGACGTCTCGCCTCTCTACTGGCTTCAAAAACGGCAAGCCAGTTGACTAGCGAGTGTATTGTAACTCGCTCGCTCCTGTGGCCTCCGGGTTAGAGAGTTTCTTAAAATATAACAACTGTATGATCTGCGAATCAGGTTTCGTAGTGATTCAAGATCAATCCAGAACATTATACTTTATACACCATAAATGTCACTACCATGTATCAGCTATGTATATTCATGTGAAACTTTATTTCATTTGTACATAACTATTATAATAAAAATGTTTTTTTTTTTCAAAATTCTGGTAGTTTAACACTATTTAAACTCCTTAAAATGTCCTGCATTCAATAGGAAGTGTTATTAATTTTTAACTTCCCATTCGAAGTTATTGTAATTGGTCCGATTTTTCGAATCGAAAATTTTTACATATCTTCACGCTTCGAGCTCCTTAGAATCGGAATCCATCATTTTTAGAGAGATGTCTGTGTTTGTACGTACGTTCGTTTGCTTTTTTCGTTCACCATATCTCAGGAACGAATAAAGATATCGACTTCGGATGAATTTTATTTTATAGATAGAAGTTTCGTAACGTGCAGAAAGGACTTTTAAAAAAATTGAATGAGCGGTTGTTTTACAATAGCAATTTTAAATAAAATGCACGACTGGGGCGCACGTACTTGCTCTTATGTCAAAGACCCTGCGGGTTTAAGAAAATTGTATATAAAAACATGGAAGTTATGAGAGAAAAATGTAGAGAAGCATGAAATACGACAATTAAATTGGCTAAAACAACTCTTTTGACAGTTTGAGGTGAAAAAAAAAGAATGCCATCTTAATTCTTGATTGAATATGATTGTATGGGAAAAAAAAATTTAAAATCGTTGGAGCGGTTTCTTAAAAAAATAATTTTTTATATACAGTGGTGGCCATAGAATTAGAAACAACAATTCTAAACGCACGTTATCAACCATAATATTTTTTGTAAGCACCAGCGTGCGTGGCTTGTGCCGTTGGTCTTTGACAGGTGACATGTTTGTTCTGAACGCGAACAGTTTATAAAACACCGTTATTTTAGAAAATTCATTTATAGTCGACATTTTTGCTGGACACAAAATTAGAAACGACAAAAGAATTTGTAAATTTAAAAATAAAGAAAATTATTATCAATGTGAGTTGATTGTTTTCAGTTTTTTTTTTTGATTATTTTCATAATATTAATATTAACTAATTAAAAATACAGCGACGAAAATGGGCAAAAATAAGTCTTGTAGTCCAGAACTCCGGAAGCTCATAGTGCAGTGCTATCAAAACGAAAATGAGCCAATGGATTCCATAGCAAAAAGATTTAGTTGCTCGAAAAAGATGGTATTTGGTGCAATTTAAGTCTATAAAAGGACTGGCAGCTTTGAAATCCCAAAAAGAAAACCAAAAGATCGAAAATCCACGCCAAAAGAAGACAGATTGATATGTCGAATTAGCAAAGCCGATCCTTTTTTGACTTCTGCAAAAATAAAAGAGGTTGTTTCGCCCCAATTGGGTCAAGAGCTATCAGCTAGAACCATAAGGCGTCGACTTCTAGAACATGGGCTACGTGGATGCATTGCCAGGAAAAAACCACATGTTTCCAAAAAGAATTTGAAGAGGCGTTTGATGTTTGCTAAGCTTCACGCAAATAAAGCCATGGGATTCTGGAAAAACATACTTTGGAGTGATGAATCCAAATTTAACTTGTTCGGGTCAGATGGTAAGTGTATGCTGCAGTGACAAAAAATAAGGGATTCCCTACAAAATATTAATTTTTCATCGAACATTTTTTATGAAATACCAATTTTTTCTTTGCGTTTCTAATTGTATGGCCAGATGCGATTTGGGGTCAATAAATAATATTAATTTTCTACTGTTAGTGTCACGCTTTTATTTTTTGTAAAATATTCAAAAGTGGTCTTTTAAAAGAACCACTAACCAACCTCAACAAATTTCCTAGACAAAAGTTATGCGATTTAACATTGTTACAAAATACTTGTTTCTAATTCTATGGCCACCACTGTATAAAATCCTTAAAATATTTTTAAGCACAAATTTTGGTATGCAAATCTCAAGTATATATTTATATGTATGTAAAAACAAAATTTGAAAAAAAATTGTCAACCCGTTTTTGAGATATCGAATTAAAAAAAAAAAATTAAAACCTTTTTTAAAAATCCAAAAATTTTTTTTTCTAAAATTTTGATATGCAATATTATTTAATCTTTTATGAAATTTGTATATAAAAAAAATCATCTAAATCCGTTTAGCCAATAACAACAAAATTCAAAATAAAAAAATACGTTCTATGACAGGTACTATTATTAGTTGCTAAGTGTAAAATTTTATAATTTTTGACAGTAGATCGTACTAATTTGCTAAGTATAAAATTTTATAATTTTTGATAGTAGATCGTACTAATTTTAGTACATGAAAAAAGTTTAATCAAAATCGAAGGAGTCGGTTTTTTAACTTTTGTATGTACCGTTATTTTTCCATAAATGTAAACTTTTTTATAAAAATATTTTAGAGAGTACTAAAAAACTCTTAAATATCGAGTTTGAAAAAAATCGATCATGTCGTTTTCGAAATATTTGATTTTCCAAAAAAAAAATTGAAACATTTTTTAAAAATATTTTTTCAAAAATTTTGGTACACAAAACTATTTATATTTTTTGGAAGCTTCTGTATAAAAAAAATAATTGAAATCGGTCGTACCATTTTTAAGAAAATCAAAAAAATGGTTCTTTGGGAGGTACCATTAATAACCATTTTTGAAAAATGGTTTTCCACCCAAAGGTAGCGTTTACTAAAATAAATTTTCTGAATTTTTTTAAAGAAAAGTTGTCGAGCCGTTTTTGAGAAAAAAACGATTGGGCAAAATTGCTAAAAAAAATTGTATGGCAGGTACCGTTATTTTTAGTTCTAAACAAAAATGAAAAAACTATTAAAATTAGCTTGGACCAAATATTATTCCTGTGATTTTCTTTTGAAAATAAACAAGATCTTTATTCGATTATATTTTATTGTAGAATGAAAAACAAAATTATTTTTTCTAATGATATAAACTGATCTGATTTCCAGAGCAGTTTATATTTTGTATGTAGAGTGAATACATTTAAAGTGTTTGTTTTATGTTTGGTATGTGAATGTTAAGTACATATACGAATGTAATATTCAACACTCCTCCTCATTCGTATTCAGTCCACATTGAATTCTTAGTTCTTTTATTCGTCCGGGTCCTAACGGTTTTGTCAACATATCTGCTAACATTTCATTTGATGAACAATATTTGCAAGTGATAATTTTCTTCATGATGTAGTCCTTAACAAAATGGAATTTGGTGTCGATGTGTTTTGAACGATTGCTCAGCTTCTCTTCTTGAATTAGTTTTAAACAACTTTGATTGTCTTCGAAGATTAATGTTGGCTTATTCTGAACACAATCCAAGTCGCTTAAAATGTTTCGTAGCCAAGTTGCTTCTTTACACCCTTCAGAAAGTGCGATGAATTCAGCTTCGGTAGTTGAAAGTGATACGCAACTTTGTTTCCTACAGCTCCAGCTTACTGCTCCTCCATTGACGAAAAATATGTATCCTGAGTTTGATTTTCGATCAGTTTTGTCTGCTGCCCAGTTCGCATCTGCATATCCCATCAGTTCTCCTCCTTTGTTGTTGTTATCTTTGCTCAGCCATAAATAATGATTTTTTGTTCCCTTAAGGTATTTCACAACTCGCTTAAGTTCATTCCAATCAGTTTGGCTTGGTTGTGATGTTTTGCTGGCTAATATAGATATACTTGCAGCGATGTCTGGTCTTGTGTTGACAGCTATGTATAGTAGACATCCTACTAAGCGTTGATATTCCTTATTGTCCAGTAAAAGGTTTGAGTCTTTGCTTGTCTTGTCATATCCGGGTTCAAGAGGAAATTTTGAAATGCTTGCGTCTTGTAGACCAAAGTCTTTAATAACTTTTTCAATATACTGTCTTTGCCGGATCATGTAATTCGAAGAATTGTCTTTAGTAACTTCAATCCCCAAGTACTGATGAATTTTTCCAAGATTATTTGTTTCAAAATGTCTGTTTAGTAAATCTTCTACTTCCTTGATGCTTTGTTCGTTTTTGCTGGCAACCAGAATGTCATCTACATAAATCAAGATGTAACAATATGACTTATTATATAAGCATTTGTCAGCCTTGCTCTGTATGAAGCCACCGTCTGCTAATACTTTGTGGAGTGTTTCATTCCAAACATGGGCTGCCTGTTTAAGTCCATATATGCTTCTTTGAAGCTTGCACACCAGTTCTTCTCCTCCTGATTCAAAGCCGGGTGGTTGCTTCATATAGATTACTTCATTAAGTTTTCCGTTGAGAAATGCAGATTTTGCATCTAAATGATGTATTTTCATTTGTTTTTGTCCCGCTATTGAAAGAAGTGTTCTGAATGTTGATTGTCTTACGACCGGTGCAAAAATTTCATCATAGTCATGACCATATTTTTGACTGTATCCTTGTGCGACTAGTCTGGCTTTAAATCTTTGAACTTTGTCGTTTGTATCACGCTTTACCTTATAAGTCCATTTACAACCAACCACATTCGCTCCCTGTGGTGGAATGACTAATTCCCAGGTTTTGTTTTTCTCAAGGCTTTGAATCTCCTCCTTCATTGCAATTTTCCATAGTTCGCTCTCATTGCAGGATAAAGATTCTCTGTAATTTCTGGGTTCTTGAATAGTTTGGGTCTGTGCTAACTGTATTTCGTCAATCAAACGTCGTGGTGGTTTGCCTATGTTTATTCTATTTGATTTTCTTATAGGTGTTATTTCAGTTGATTCTGTATAATTTTCCAAGTCCGAGTTACTTTCAGTTCTATTTTCCAAATTCGAGGTCTCATTACAAATATTAGGGGAGCTCCTGCGATAATTTGATGTTGAGACTGAAAATTCTTCATTTGATGTTTCAATGTTTGGTGCTTGATTTGATGCTTCAATATTCTTGAGAATTTCCTGTTGTTTGTTGTTACTACTATATCTGTTGAGAAACTTTACGTCGCGGCTGATTATAATCCTTTTCGTCTTCTCATCGACCAATCGATAACCCATTGAGTGATCGTCGTAACCAACAAACGTTCTTAATACTGCTCTATTGTCCAACTTCTTCCGAGTTTCTTTGGGAACATAAATGAATGCTTTTGTTCCGAAGACTTTAAGATTTTTGATGTCTGGTTTAGCTCCCATCCATTTCTCGTAAGGTGTGCTGGAGATAACACTAGTGGGTAACCTGTTCTGCATGTAGTTTGCTGTCATTATCGCTTCACCCCAGAACTCATAACTCATTCCTGCATCTAGGAGCATGCATCTTGCCATTTCCACCAAAGACCTGTTCTTTCGTTCAGCAGTCCCATTTTGTTGTGGTGTGTACGGAGCGGTGTGTTGATATCCAATGCCTTCCTTTTGTAAGTACCTTAAAACTCGACCCGCTGTGTACTCACCACCGTTGTCTGATCTTATTATCTTAGGTTTTGTCGAAAATTTATTTTTAACCATTTCTATGTACTCTACCATGCAATCAAAAACTTCAGATTTCTCTTTTAGTAAATAAACGACAGTGTATCTACTGAAATCGTCAATAAAAGTTAGAAAATATCTTTTTCCACTAGGTGTTTTCGTTTGCATGGGTCCGCAAATGTCACTGTGAATGAGGTCTAAAGGTGCAGTGCTCTCTCTGCTAGACTTCCACTTAAATGGTAGACGAGTCATTTTTGTTTCCACACATATTTCACAGTCCTTGCTATTATTACAATGTTTAAACTTTAAAGGGTCACTCACCATATTTTCCGATTCTAGCCGTTTGATTGATTCGTTGTTGCGATGGCCAAATATTCGGTGCCAGTGATGTAAGCAGTTACCTTCTTTGCTGCAATCTTCAACATATAGAATTTTGGTTTCAGCTTCCTTTTGTCTAAGCTTAAAAAGATTTCCCACTAGATCTCCAACTGCTACCTCGAATCCATCTTTAGATTGAATTTCGCATAGATTACCACAAAAGAGAACTTTGTATCCTTTTTCCATTAATTTCCTTATAGATAATAAGCTCCCTTGCAGATGTGGAAGATATAGAACGTCTTCAATGAGTATTGTAATCTCTTTATTCTTGCTGTTGGTGGTTTTTATTTTGCAGGTACCCTTTCCTTCCGAAGTGATTTGCTCTCCATTTGCAACTGTAACAGTTTCCCTCTGTGATGAGTTAAGGCTTATGAAATTGTTCAGCTTGTTGGAGATATGTACAGTGGCTCCTGAATCCAAAACCCAACCTTCACCAATAGATCCATTAAGGTTAAAACAAAACTCGTTCGTTGATGTAACAACATTTATGTTAGATTTGGTTTGATTGTTTTTCCACTCTTTGTACTTTCTGCAATCTTTCTTTAGATGTCCCTTTTTCTTGCAAAAGAAACAACATTTAGCAATATCTGTGTTCATCTTGTTTGTTACCTTCATCACCGAGTTGCTGGGACCATTGTTTTGATTTTGACGAGTATATTCTTCTAAAAGTTTTCTTTCAACCAAGTCCAAGGTCAAATCAGATTCATTTCTTGTTTCCAGAGCTGTTACGAGTGTATCGTATTTTTGAGGTAAGCTGCTGAGTAGCATAGCGATAGTCCAATTATCTGATAGTTGATTCTCCCCTAGAGCAGTCAACTTTTCAAATAATGTCGTCATCTTTTGGATGTGCTCCTCCATGTTACCGCCCTCTTCCAGTTTTAAATTACAAATGCTGCGCATTAGTTGTACCTTATTACTAAGAGTAGCCTTTTCATGATGTTCCTGAAGCTTATTCCATGCTGCCTTGGATGTGTTTGCCCTTCTCACATGATGGATCTGACTATCTTCTACTGATAGGCCAATAATAGTTCTGGCCTCGCTATCCCTTTTGGTCCATTCCGCAGTGACTGGATCTGGCATTGGTGCTTCGATAATGTCCCACAAACTGTCTCTCCGTAATAAGAGCTCCAGTTTAAACTTCCATATGTGGTAATTATCCGCTCCCAACTTCGAAATTGATGTTCGCAAAGAATCAGCCATTATTCAAATTCTTTATTGCTCTGGGCCAATAACCTATTAAAATTAGCTTGGACCAAATATTATTCCTGTGATTTTCTTTTGAAAATAAACAAGATCTTTATTCGATTATATTTTATTGTAGAATGAAAAACAAAATTATTTTTTCTAATGATATAAACTGATCTGATTTCCAGAGCAGTTTATATTTTGTATGTAGAGTGAATACATTTAAAGTGTTTGTTTTATGTTTGGTATGTGAATGTTAAGTACATATACGAATGTAATATTCAACAAAAACCGTGTGGGCATAATCACCAATAAACACTATGTACCAAGTTTGAAGAAAATCGATCGAGCCGTTTAGGCTGTAAGCGAACAGACAGACAGAGTTGTGCCACCCACTATTTTCTTGTTCTCTATCATCGTTATATCATGTTTGATTGTTATCTAAAAATTTTTTTTTTGCACGAATCCAAAACTTGCCTTATAGTACCTATATCGCAAGTAAAAATAGTTATTGAATTTCTTTAGTCCTGAATATCTCGAGAACAAATCATGCTATCGACTTCAGGTTAATTTTATTTTACGCGTATTGACGAAATAAGGAATTGGTAAAAATATAGAAACATATCAACCTATAGCTTTTTTTAATTAAGAAAAAAAGTTGCTAAACATTTTCGAAAAAAGTTGTTTGGCTCAATTATCTTGAGAACAAACAATGATATTGGCTCCGAGGTAATTTTAAATTATACACTAGCTTATATATAAAAATCTATATACAATTTTTAAAATTATTGAATTAACAGTTTTTTTTAAAGCAAAAAAAAAAAAAACTGCAAGCAATTTTACTAAAATTGTTGAAAATTTGTTTTTTGCCTCAAATATCTTGAGAACAGACAATGATATTGGCTTCCGGTTAATTTAATTCTAAATACTAGATTACAATAAATTGATAACTGATAGCTTTTGCAAAAAAAATTTAACCAACAGTTTTCTAAAAGCGAAAAAAAATACAAGAAACTTTACCTAACAAAAATTGTTGAACATTTTCTTAGTCTCAAATATCTTAAGAACAAATATTGATATGGGCATTGCGAAAGTTTTGCTCTGCATACTAGTTCAAATTTGTAAAAGAAGTAATAAGCAGTTCATAGAAAAAGGCTACAAACATTATTCAACAATATTTTTCTCTGATATCTAGAAGGCAAACCAATCTTTAGTCTTCGCTTGCTTGCTTATTGAACACCTGAAAAAGTTTTCGAAGATTGAGAATCGGCAATTTTTTAATAAAAAACTAATATTGGGCCTCTAGCTTCTGAGGGCACCAATGGGAAGTTACTAGTGTGGGTCGCACCCAGCCTTTTTTTTTAATAAAAATGTGTGAATTCGATATTGTGGAAAATAAGATTTTGTTAAACGGCTATCAAAGGGTATTGCTCATTTTCCGCCCAGAGTGAACACTATTAAATTTGGTATCAAATGAAAGCTTATGTTGAGCTTGTTATATGAGTGAAATATTTTCAAAATCTGTCATGGGAGATCTGAGATATTTGAGCATGAAGTTGGCAACTGCTTTTTCAGCTTTTTGTTGATATCTTCCGATCTAGGATATGTAAGAAAATGATATTGGTGTCAAATGAAAGCTACATTTCTAGGCTTTTCAATATACCTTAAATTATTTTGCTACCTTAAACACATTTTGAGATATTTTAACATAGCTTCATTTTTTGCACTGCCTTTTTCACAACGATATCTTAAAAATTCAGTAAATTTTGTAAATTCATTTTCTTAATTCATAATGCATTACATTACATTATTTTCGTGTCAAACCCAGCCTAGTTACCAAATTATGGTCTTAATTGGAACGATTTGAGCAAAGCAAATCACAGTTCTTCGACCTACAAGGCAATCGCAAAAATAGGTACTTAACTGTAGGCACCCGTAGGTGGGTAGGGAGAGCCAAGAAGGGGCAGTTTCCATCCTGCTGGAAAATACACGCTACCAACATATTTTTAATTTTTAAAAAAATCCTGTAGGTCTCTTTATGTGCTCATTAAAAGCTTATCGCTCTGTTGATGGTAAATACAAATATTCACCACCATTTATAACTTAAAAGTGTTCAGAAATATCCTTATCAATTAGTACTTACATACTCCTAGCACAATTATACAAACGAACCTAGGGAAGCCATTCCGGATGTTAAGGAAAAGTTTTTGCGCTCACATCATGACCATGATATTTTGGCATCTAAGCTGGGTAGGGCACAAAAATAATGTAACGTCCCCTGTCTAGTTTTTAGATAGTATTTTAATTGTCTATGATTTGGATTGGTTTTCATTTTATTTTCTTGCTAATAAATCAGACAGCATTATGAACTAAGAAAATCGATTTACAAAATAATTAAAAAAAAGTTTTATAAGAAATAAATAAGTTTTATGTAACACTGTAAGTAAAAGAAGAAATGCGAAATCTGGGTCCAGATCACGTAACACGATTCGATTGAACGATCGTCGTTTCGATTGTTTCCGTCTCTATTCACATCTACAGGAAAATATAGAGAGATATATAGTCGAAACGACGATCGTTCAATCGAATTGTGTTACGTGATCTGGGCCCTGTTTATTTTCACACATTTTAAGCACTTTGCTTTGTTAAGTGCCTTTTAAATTAAGTTTTGTTTATATGTAACTATTTATTTGAGCAAGGCCACTAAACTATATATTAAATTAAAATTTTTAAATTAAGCTTTTCAATGGCGCCAAAAAAAGTGTATGTCATCACTGAATTTTTAGAGATATCGTTGTGCAAAAAGCAGTGTAAAAAATGTAGTTTTTTAAAAATATCTAAAAATGTGTTTAAAGTAGCGAAATAATTTTAATATATTGAAAAGCCTAGAAATGTAGTTTTCATTTGACACTAATATCATTTTCTTACATATCCTAAATCGGAAGATATCGACAAAAAGCTGAAAAAGCTCTATTTGCAGTTGCCAACTTCAAGCTCAAATATCTTAGATCTCCCATGACAGATTTTGAAAATATTTCACTCATATAACAAGCTCAACATTAGCTTTCATTTGATACCAAATTCATAAGTGTTCACTTTGGGAAAAGAGAAAAATGAGCAATTTCCTTTTATGACAGGTTCTCTTATTTTTACCATTCGCATGAAAAATGGCAAGCTTTTGCAAAATTTAAGCAAGGCTCTGGAAAGTTTTCAGGAAGGAAAATCTAAACGCTGAACAAATCTTTATCAGAAAATACTTGTGAGTCCCTTGCTAATAACTGGCTAGTAATATCTTTATTAAACAAAATTTCTTAAAATAAATTTATTTTATTTAAGTTTAAGTTTATTTATTTAGTTTAAATTAAACTATTTACATTTACAATAGGTTATATTTTTTTACATAATTGATTTTTTTAACTTAAGATAATTTACTAATACTGGGATTTTACAAATTCTATAACATTTTTTTTAAATATATTTACCTAAGTTAGTTTCATTTTTAATGTGACTGTCTAAGCTATTGAATAATTTGAACCCTTTATATATAAGGGAATTTTGTGTATTTGTATTTAGGAAATTAGGAAGTCTTAAATCATTTCGATTTCTTAGTGTATAGGGTTGTAAGTCTCTTATTAAATTTTATATAATCAATTAAGTAATTTGGCATTAAATTGTTTACTATCTTATAGACAAATACTAAAACATTCATAATGATTCTTTGTTTAACAGATAACCACTTCAACGAGTTCAACATATAACGAATTGACATATATCTATTGCACTTTAAAATACATCGCATTGCTTTGTTTTGTAATTTTTGCAGTCTTATTATCTTACTCTCATTACATAAATATAAAATAGTGGAACAATACTCAAAATGAGGTTTTACAATGACGTTATAAATATTTATTGCACTGATAGTAATATTTCTTCTAAAAAATCTTTACTTATTTTTAAATGATTACAATTTTTTCAGAATTAACCAAATTTTTAGAATATTAAATTTTTACAAAGAAAGATTTTGATATCTATTATAATTTTCGAAATACGGCCTTTCAAACTATCTAGTAGTGTAGTGTAGAAATTTATTTTTATCAGACCTTGGTCATGACCATATAGCCATTTCTGTACAATTCTTCACCCATGGAACTTTACAATCAAATTGTACCATCTTAAGAAAATATAAATCCTTTTGTATACAAAAGTATACAAGTCCTTCTATCACCTTCAAAATTCGCAATTGATTAATTGATTTATCGACCATCTAATATTTGTTGGCTGTTCTGAATAAATAAAGTTTGTATGAAAAATAAATAAAAGGTGAAATTACTACGGGAGCCGTTAGCCTGTACTTCAATCATCCGTTGAAGTGAATCTCGTAGCAATAAGATATTCTGTCTGTTCCCTTACTTTGAATTTCTGTGATTTCTGCACATTTGTGAAAGTACGTAGTACCTCGCGGCATAATGGTTAAGTGCCTTTCATATGAGCTGCGAATAGCGAACTGCGAATTGCGAATGGTCGTGAGTTTTGACATTTCTTTCACATGAGTGGTCGCCGACAGACGCGAATAGTCATAGAAAATAAACTAGTGAAATGGGGCTGACAAAATTTGAGGTTAAATTCGAGCGAATTTTTCATTCGCAGATTTGTGGAATGCGTCTTAATGTTGTGGATTGCGAATAAGGGTTTGGCAGTTCGCAGCAAATACCTCGGTGGTCGCGTAGAATATAAAAAAATGCTAAATTCAACAATTTAAACTAATTTTCGTTCGTGTTTTCTTTTTAAAATTGTTGATAGGATCGTTTATTCACTTTTTTGAAAAGTTAAAACACTTATTTGTTGATATTTGCGCTTGGAATTGCCTAAATAAATGTATTCGCATTCGCAGTTCGCAGCTCATGTGAAAGGCACTTTAGTGCGTTGGACAGCGATTCCCAGCCGCAACCACCCAAAAACAGAAATGCTTTTTCCAAGGTACTGCCTCTTGCGTGGAACTGACAAATTCAAATCAAGCCCTACCGCTCTACAAAGTTTCATAATTCTACGACAACCGAAAGTGCTCCATATAAATAATAGAAATTCTGATAAAGAGGGTGGATGGCACGCCCCCTGAATGGAAAATCCCAAATTTTCGATTTTTTTCTTTCTAAGTACTTCAAGCCCTACCAATCTACCCACTTTCATCTTTCTACAACAATCGAAAGTGCTCCATGTAATTTATTAGAATTTTTAAGAATGTGGGTAGATGCCACGCCCCCTGAATGGAAAATTCCAATCTTTCAATTTTTTTTTGCAAAGTACTTCAAGCCTACCGACCTACCAATTTTCATCCATCTATAACAATCGGAAGTGCTCCATATAATTTATAAGAATTTTTAAGAATGTGGGTGGATGCCACGCCTCCTGCATGGAAAATTCCAATTTTCAATTTTTTTCTTTCTAAATATTTTAAGCCCTATCTACCTACCAATTTTCATCGTTCTACAACAATCGGAAGTGCTCCATATAGTTTATAAGAATTTTTAAGAATTTGGGTGGATGCCACGCCCCTGAAAGGAAAATTCCAATTTTTCAATTTTTTTCTTTCAAAATACTTCAAGCCCTACCACTCTACCAATTTTCATCGTTCTACAACAATCAGAAGTACTTCATTTAGTTTATAAGAATTTTTGAGAAAGTGGGTGGATGCCACGCCCCCTGAACTGAAACTTCCAACTTTTCTATAACAATCGGAAGTGCTCCATATAATTTATAAGAATTTTTAAGAATGTGGGTGGATGCCACGCCCCCTGAATAGAAAATTACAGATTTTCGATTTTTCCTTTGTATGCACCACAAAACCTACCGTTGTGCGAAATTTCAAGTTTCTACGATGTCGGGAAGTGCTCCATAATTTTGATGATCTGTCAGTGAGTCAGTCAGTCAGTTACGGTTTTTGCGATTTTTGAAGTTCTATATCTCGGGAATTACTAATGCTAAAGAGTTGGAATTTGGTGAGCCTCCTGTGTTTGATCAGCTCAGCAAATACTGCGAATTTGAAGTTTCTGACTTTATTGGTACTGAAGTTAGAGGGGGGTTGAAAATCGCCTGAGTTTGTTCCTGTAAAAAGGGTGTAGTGCCGCGAACTTGGCTGGGCACTACCGTGCCCTTTGATGGCACCATCATCTTAGAATATTTTTTAATTCTGAATCTAAGGACTGCAAAACCAAGACAATTTAACCAACAAATTAATTAAAAATCATATGCGTTGTACGGAAAAAATAATCAAGGCAGTCAAATTTTGTTTTTAAATTAAATATTGCTCAGAATTTATAGCATTGTTGACAGCTTCACAAAGCGTTTATCTTGAAAAAAATTTAAATAAACTTATGTTAATACAAATTGCTTTGTCATACAAAGGCCCTCACTAGTCAGTGATGAGTCCAAGTGAATGAGTGGACGAAACGCCAATTTGTTTAGACTAAAGGTCATTAAAAGCCTTTTTGAATTAATAATAATTATTAATATTCACCCCCGATTAGAGAATTCGATGAATGAGCTGCGGAGGGAGTCAGGCTCAATTTTGACATTTAGCCCATCCTTTCAGCCCCAGTTAAAATTTTCAAATATGAACATATTTGTATTCTAACTTGAAATTATAAGTTTTGCATATTATTGGGGTATAAAAGAGATTGCCAGGGTCAGGCGATGACTATCGAATAACTAAAGTTTTCATGAAGTGGTTTTTAAAACATTTAGGTTTAAGAATACCTCGAAATCCTGAACAACATAAATTTTAATTTTAATGGGAAAAAATTTGCGTTAGAGACACACACGGGGTGGAATGTCATCAAAACGGAGCGTAAATTTTGCTTAAGTACTTTTTTGTAGGACGTTAAATATTTTATCAATCTAATATAGTAACTTCTAATGGAATAGATAGTTTTTGATACCATATTTTTGTCAATACACTTTAGAAAATTGCGATGCGCCACCTCTAAATATATCCATATAAAAAGCTTAAATATAAAGGAGGATTAATATTTAAGGAGCCTCTAACGAGACTGAGACCAATTATCAAAAAAAAAATTTTTGATTTTTTTGGCTCATTGTTAGTCTAATGTACATACATATGCATATACATATGTATGTATGCCCTTTTTATTTTTTTTAAATCCCCATATATTTGAATTGAATTGACATACAGGCCAAAAACCAGATAAATCCACTTATTGACGAAATATGGTTTTTTGATTTATATATGTATGTACATTTGGGTGGTTGTTAAAAATAAGGTCACCTTGGACGTAATCCAGCCCAAGCGGGGGGAAATATAACCCCACTCCTAAGGTATTTTTTCTTGTCTACTTTCAACCTAAATGTTTTGAATTTTTTGGCAGATCTAAAAAAAAATAGAGAATTTAATAACTAACCCCTACAGCAGCTATAGGAATTTGAGATAAAACTATGAAAAATTAGTGAATTTTTTTTCATTTTGAGATGATTTGGACCCACCAAACATAATAACTCAAAAAAAATTTTATTTTGGTAATAATAAGAGCATTAATTAATAAAAAGATTATTTAATATATTAAAATCCAGGCAGTTATAGACCAGAGTTTTATTTCTTCAAAAAGTTGCTTATGTTTTGGCCAACACTGTACATATTTATCTTTTAGTAAAAAGTTCAATGTTTTAAAACTTTTTTGAACTTTTTTTTTCCAAGAAAGAAAATATATGTTTTTAAATATTTTCTATTTTGATTTTGAAGACAGTCATCTTCTCTAATTTCAAAAATTAGGAGTTATCTGGTTTTTGCACTGGATGCTTCAATTATAAGAGCGAGACTAAATACGTACAGGCACAATTCTCGTACCATACAAAAAATTCTTCGAAAAAAAAATAAAACTTGAGAAAGGCTGTATGTTAAGTTAAGTGTTGCGGCAAGCCAATCGCATCTCACTTGGATCTCAATGGATCCATTGCGCGCCCCATAGGATTTAGGTAAGACAGGTATGGGAAAAAGGATAAGATGGATTGGGTGGAGTTTAGGTATGGGATGCCTCCCTGAACCACCCTGAATTCTGGATGAATTAAAGGATGTTTCTTAGTGGCAATTTACAGATGCCGCCCAATTCGGCTGAGGCATTCACAAAGAAAGTGATATGAGTCCTCCTCCACCTCAGCATCCTGACACCATCTACACAAGTCCAACGAGCTAATGCCCATTCTGTGTATGTGGCTTCCCATAGAGTTGTGACCCTTTAGGATTGCAATTACCATTCACCATTTCCACAGATTGGGCGCTATTTCTGAAAATGGCGTCCAAGTCACGAAAGAATAACAACAATGACGTCCAAGGGAAATACCATCCTAAGCATGTCAAAAATAAATTAAAAATAGAAAAATAAGGGCCCCACAAAAAGCGCAGGTATTTCGGTTTCCTGGGGTAGGTTTTTGCTGTGATATTTAAAATTGTTCCATACTTGCTGGTAGTACTTAAGCAACAATAAGAATTGTAAGCTTACACCGTCGTACATCTAGGTCACAAAGAGCTTAACAAATTGATCGAATGCAATTACAACTTATTGAATAGGCATTTCGTAACGGCATTTTCAATAAGCTGAATTTCTCAACGGTATCGCATTAAGTAGACAGAGGACATAATGTAAACACAACTTCTAAAGTACCTTACAACAACGTGTTGTCTATATTTTCCAGATAAGCTCACATTCGATCGAATATTTGAGTTACTTCATATATTTTGTTTTTCTAGACTTTAGCTCCTCGATGTGTAATGGACGTGAACACGGCAGTAAATTCTTGGGTTACCATCACCCTTATTACGATAGTCGTTTTACTAAAATGCCAGTAAAACGACACGGCTCTAAAAGAGATATTTAGCGTTTCAGTAAAACAACTACCGTAAAAGTGGTGAGAACAGTGAAGAGTAAAATGACTATCGTAATAAGGGTGCATATTTCTACCAAATAGCCATGTTCCCATGTAAATTAAACTGCAAACTGATTCTAGGGATTCTCTTGACCCGAAATAAAAAGGGTTCTAGAAGCAACAATAAAGTTAAGGAACTTAACTTTGTTGTTGAATGTTAAAGAACTTTGTTGTTGATTCTAGAACCATTGTGGTGACTGGGGAATAGTATTGAAAATATTTTTATTTTCATAATTTTGTCATTCATACTCATTGTCATTAAATAATCATTTTTTCCTTTTAAAATAATTATATATCTACAAAAGAAAGACTAATCAAATAATGAGTTGCATGATTTATTTTTGTTTTGCGTTTTAAATTACAAAATTGAGTTGTTACTGAGTAATACTGACTAAAATATGAATATTAAACCTAATTGAAATATAGTTCATTTTCAACAGAAAATAACTTTAATGGATATGTTTTTGTTAGATGTCCTTTTTAGCGATGAAGTCGGAATAATAGGTGTGTTTCGGTGAAAACTATGCTAAGGACTATTCACATGACAGCGAACAACGAATGACGAATAAACGATCAAAACGGATTTAATTAATGTATACTCACATTTTCGAAAAAAATAGACAACATAGTGGAAATTTAGTTAAGTTAATTAGATATCTACAATTTTGTCTAGTTTTTTTTTCGAAGAATTTAGGTTGATTAATCTCGTTTTGTTCGTTTATTCGGCGGTCGTTGGTCGCTTTCATGTGTATAGTCTTTTAAGGCCCATTTGCTGATACGAAACTCAAATATTTAAGTAGAACATAGGGGCAAATGTGACAGTTTACGCAGAGGAAAAAGTAGATCATAAGATTTTTAAGTAGAACACAAATGCTTAAGTATCGTATGAGCAATCGGCTCTAAGTGTAGTAAAGTCACACTAGAAATCGATAAAGGAAGAGGTGCACAAGCTCCTTGGAAATGTTAACAATATTTCACAATAAAATTTTGAAATTTCCAAAAAAACTCGTTCCAAATTTTGCCCCCAACGTGGAAGATCCTTTCGACCCCAGTCACTGTATTAGACAACAAAATTCATTAAATTAAAATGAGTTTATGTGTTTATAATTTACTGTATGTAATTGAATTAGACAAAATAATTTGTTGTTTGATTAATTTGACTTTGAATTTAGAATTTTTTAGTAACCAACTAAAATTTTCATTTTTCTCGGAATTAACCCAAGTGGATTTAATCTTTGTTCTTTTGTGGGTGGCACAATTCTGTCTGTCTGTCTATCTGTATGTACCTGAACCTACAGCCTACGCTCCAACGATTTTGATAAAAAAAAATCAGTGTATTACTGTAGACATGATGTAAATTTCAATAAGAAAAAAATCACCAAAAACATTTATTAACGGTACCTGCCATATAACGGTTTTTTTTTATTTTTGATTTCTTCATTAACCGCTCATCCGATTTCAATGAAATTTTTTTCACAAAAGCTTTGTTAGAAAATAAATAATACTGCATACCAAAATTTTTGAAAAAATAAATTTTGGATTTTTAAAAAAAGATTCAACATTTTTTTTTCAAAATTCAATATTTCAAAAACGGGTTGATGAATTATTTTGAAATTTCAGTTTTAAAGTATATTAATACATATATACTCAAAATTGGCATACCAAATTTTTTTTTGAAAAATGTTACAAAAATTTTATATATAAAAAATTAATTTTTAAGAAAACGGCTCCAACGATTTTTAATATTTTTTTTGCATTTATTCATATTTTTTCAGTGGCATACTTTTTTTTGAGCTCTAAGTTTTTTATCAGGCTGTTCATACAATTAAAAGAACGATTTAAATGCTTTTTATACTTTTTCTATAATTACTTGAATATTTTTTGAAGTTCTTAAGCCCCACACAACTTGAACATAAGAGCAAGTACGTGCGATCCAGTCGTGCATTTTATTTTTTATCGATTAAGAAGATATAAAATCCTAAAGATTTGCTGGCCACAAATAATATCAAACGAGGTGTTGGGAAGAATTTTGTCAACAAACAGATAATCAAAAGAAATTATAATTTGTGAAACAAATATTCAATATAATTCAGTTTATTAATTATTATATCTGTTAATAAGGTTACAAAATTAGTCTTTTCTTCTATTAAATTATATGGCTTCAAGATTAAAATTAAAATAAATTGGGTGGCGCAACAGCTCATGGAGAACCAGGGCCTAGTGACTTACAACTCACAACCATTCCTGTATGCGTGTTTGTTGGCAGGAATGGAGGGGACCTACAGTTTTTTGCCGAGTCCGAACGGCTAAATGAGAAGCACTTTTTCATGACAAGTATACTCTTGGAGGATTTGTCAGTTCCTCGCAAGAGGCAGTACCTCGAAATAAAACATTTCTGTTTTTAGGTGGCACGGCTGGGAATCGAACCCACACCTTCGGCATGACAGTCCTACGCACTAACCATCAAGCCACGAGGTACTACTTCAAGATTACCCAGAGAATTAATTTTTAAGAAAACGGCTCCAACGATTTTTAATATTTTTTTTGCATTTATTCATATTTTTCAGTGGCATACTTTTTTTTGAGCTCTAAGTTTTTTATCAGGCTGTTTATACAATTAAAAGAACGATTTAAATGCTTTTTATACTTTTTCTATAATTACTTGAATATTTTTTGAAGTTCTTAAGCCCCACACAACTTGAACATAAGAGCAAGTACGTGCGATCCAGTCGTGCATTTTATTTTTTATCGATTAAGAAGATATAAAATCCTAAAGATTTGCTGGCCACAAATAATATCAAACGAGGTGTTGGGAAGAATTTTGTCAACAAACAGATAATCAAAAGAAATTATAATTTGTGAAACAAATATTCAATATAATTCAGTTTATTAATTATTATATCTGTTAATAAGGTTACAAAATTAGTCTTTTCTTCTATTAAATTATATGGCTTCAAGATTAAAATTAAAATAAATTGGGTGGCGCAACAGCTCATGGAGAACCAGGGCCTAGTGACTTACAACTCACAACCATTCCTGTATGCGTGTTTGTTGGCAGGAATGGAGGGGACCTACAGTTTTTTGCCGAGTCCGAACGGCTAAATGAAAAGCACTTTTTCATGACAAGTATACTCTTGGAGGATTTGTCAGTTCCTCGCAAGAGGCAGTACCTCGAAATAAAACATTTCTGTTTTTAGGTGGCACGGCTGGGAATCGAACCCACACCTTCGGCATGACAGTCCTACGCACTAACCATCAAGCCACGAGGTACTACTTCAAGATTACCCAGAGAATTAATTTTTAAGAAAACGGCTCCAACGATTTTTAATATTTTTTTTGCATTTATTCATATTTTTCAGTGGCATACTTTTTTTTGAGCTCTAAGTTTTTTATCAGGCTGTTTATACAATTAAAAGAACGATTTAAATGCTTTTTATACTTTTTCTATAATTACTTGAATATTTTTTGAAGTTCTTAAGCCCCACACAACTTGAACATAAGAGCAAGTACGTGCGATCCAGTCGTGCATTTTATTTTTTATCGATTAAGAAGATATAAAATCCTAAAGATTTGCTGGCCACAAATAATATCAAACGAGGTGTTGGGAAGAATTTTGTCAACAAACAGATAATCAAAAGAAATTATAATTTGTGAAACAAATATTCAATATAATTCAGTTTATTAATTATTATATCTGTTAATAAGGTTACAAAATTAGTCTTTTCTTCTATTAAATTATATGGCTTCAAGATTACCCAGAGAGGTCCAGTCGTGATGTTCGTTTTCAGAAAGAACTTATTTCAGGCGAATCACATCTGAGTGAGTATTAAAATGGCGTTGGTTTGCGTTCATAAATGCTGTTGTACTTCCGGTGATGTTAAGCAGAGAGGTGCATGGGCAACACGAGGATTTGTGCCGTAGGACAAGTCAAGAGCGGCTGGACGTCGACATAAGAAAGCGTAAATGGCGTTTGATTGGTCACACACTGAGGAAACCAAACGAAGAAATTGCAAAGCATTCCTTTGAATGGAGGCGGGCGGTTTGGAAGACCAAGAACAATATGGAAATCAACTGTCTTAGCTGAAGCAGAATCCCAGAGAAAGACGTCGCCACACTTAAAATTCCTTGCAGCAGACCGTGAAGGATGGAGACGTTTTGTTGACGCCCTATGCCCCAGCCGGTGTTACAGGACACGATGATGATGAGCTGCACAGATGAGTACAGGATTTGATAGTCAATGATCAAAAATGTTAGAAGTTTTCAAGTTCAGTTTAGTTTTCTTTTCAAAAATATTAAAACTGTTTTCTTAGACTCAAGCTGTACTGCTCCATTCTGATATAGTTTTTCGTCATAAAACATAACTTTCGATAATATATACTAGACTGCATTTTTGAAGATTTTTTATGCGCTCAAAAATGGTTTATGACGTTATGTACTTTTTTGAAACATTTAAAAAAATGTTTATCTTCAAGATAAGAAAAATACAAGATTTAAGTTTAAATTACCATCTAAGAGCTGATAAAATCATAATCGTTTAAATTGATCGCTTTGTATGCTAGAGTTTGTGAATGACCGGGTTAATACAAAACATTTTATAACTGAATATTCAGATTGTTGAATTTAACAATGTTCTAATAGTCCGGGAGCCGACCGTAAGATTACCTATCTCATCGCGGCTACGCAAAAATTGGATGCCAACTGATACCTTTATAGCAAACATTTACAAAAATACCGGTCGGACAAGCTTTATTTGGTCGCAATGGTTAGAAAATGCACTTTTCAGGTTGCATTTTCCGCTAAATATACCTATAATATCAGCGACTGCTATAAATGGGGTATCAAATGAAGGGTAAGGCTGTCCTCTACAGGATACCATTGGTCGGACAGACTTTTTTTGGCTGTTGCGACGAGTCCAACCATTTTTTTTAATGGTCTTTTCTTAACACTGCGTTTTACATCAGGGAAAACTGAGTAAAATCATATCAAATGGTTAGGCAAATGGCCTTAGCCACTATTTTTTCATTTTCATCCAAGGATGCACAAAATCCCTAATTTTAGAAAAGTGGTCGGACTCGTTGCAACAACCAAAAAAAGTCTGTCCGACCATTGGTATCGTGTAGAGGACAGTCCTAGCTTTCATTTGATACCCCATTTATATAAGTTGTTTTTATTCTAGGTACATTTAGCGGAAAATGCAACCTGAAAAGTGCATTTTCTAACCATTGCGACCAGATAAAGCTTGTCCGACCAGTAGTTTTGTAAATGTTTGGACTTAAGCTATTGGTTGGCATCCAATTTTTTGCGTGGCCGCGATGAGATAGGTAATCTTACGGTGGGCTCCCGCACTATAAGGGCCAGATGTTGTATTTTATTATTATGTTTTAGATTTTTATTAAAATTGATTTTCAAGTCTGAATATTCATGTTATGTATGAATATTGATGTCAACTTTTTATGACAATTTTTAGACATTTCTATTTGATTTTTAAGATGGTTTTGTTCTAACGCTTTAACAATGAAAACATTTTAAATAAGCTTGAGTATCGGTGGTTAACTCCACCCTTTATTTGAGCATATATAACAAACAAAAAATCTGCTTTCTAAAAAAATACAATATTTTCGAGACTGTGCGATTTGAAGCCACTCGATATTTTTTGCGGGGCTATTATATCTTTAATGCTGATAAGGTACATTAAAAAACTATTCTTGGAAACCATGTTATTGATGAGATTGAACCCAAAATTGGACTGATATGATGTACTTAGAGAAGCATATGATGCATCACTACATTTGTTTTATATTGCAAAGCGGATTCCTGGAATAAATTTCGAATTCCGATTGGATTTAATTTTCTACTTTGGAATTTTTTGAAAACCTCTATACGAGTTGTGCTGCATTTCAGGTCATGAATCACTTTTCATAATCGATGATTTTTCATCAAGTTAGTTTCTATAGTTATTACTAATAGTCTAAGAGCCCACAGCAGATTTTGGGTGTGAGTGATAGCAAAAAAAGAAGTACAGGCGTCGAAAGCTTCATTAAAGGCTATTTAAAAATCAAAGTCTTGCAGTGCACAACTGGGACTTTTGCGAGAAAAAGTGCATCAACAAAAATATGAATGCAACTTCGAGTATAGTCGTGTTAGCCGAAATTGGTTTTCACCCTCCCTAGATAAGCTCCGCGGATCCCATATCACGGAATCTGAGATCATTTGAGTGTTTAATTCGCCCTGCTAGACTGTTTAAAAAAATCGTTTTTCACTTAGAATTTTGAATTTTTTAAACGGTCCGGATAAGCGAACTATACACACAAATGGTCTCAGATTCCGTGATATGTGATCCGAAGAGCTTATCTAGGGAGGAGTGAAAACCAATTTCGGCTAAAATGATTATCCTCGAAGTTGTATTCATATTTTTTTTCGATGCACTGTTTCTCGCAAATGCTCCAGTTGTGGACTGCAAGACTTTGATTTTTTTAATAGCCTTTAATGAAGCTTTCGACGCCTATACCTACTTCTTTTTTTTGCTATCACTCACAACCTAAATCTGCTGTGGGCTCTCAGTCTATAAAGTTTTATAGCCTGCAACACCCCATTTTTTTAATCTAATCTGCACATCAATCATAAAACATAGTTGAATTTCACTTCAGCTATAATAGTAAATGTGTGCGATGCAGTTGTACACTTTATATTTATTATTTCATCAGTCAGTGAATAACTCTTTAACAATGATTTGTATACCTACTTTCCACCCTACTTTGCATGAAATAGGTAGTTTCTGTTTGGTGGCGTTCTTCCAAAATCATCTATGGCTAACATATTATTATTAACCGGCAGTAAACAAATTTGCGTTTCAACAATTACATTCAAAAAAACTTATTTTGGACACCGACTTTTGACGCCCGTGACACTCCAATGAAATTTCATGTAAAATGTAAACATATTTTTGCCATATATTTTAAATAAAAAAAAAAAAAAAAAAAAAAACAGGACTGCGCACAAGACCCTTCTAATATCTTCTTCTCGAGAGGCAAGAGGCCAAGCCTAGTTAAAAAAAAAACATAAAAAGAAAGAATAATTTTCCAATTTTCCACATGAAAAGAGGTTGAAATAAAGTGATGATGGCGCAGCCGGTGGATGGCAAATGAGTATAGAGCAGAGGGCAGAGGTACGGCCACGCTGCCTCATCTTTTTATATTTTATTAATAACAAAATTTTTCGCCTTGAACAAATCAAGAACGAATGAAATTTTTGAAAATGAAAAACAGAGAACACGCTCCGATTCGGCGAACCCGTCATTTGGAGACGTCCATGTCTGCGTAAAAAGAGCAAGAGGAGGCGCATTTTATAACGAAAATTTAATTTTAGACTTTTGTCTTAATATTTTCTAGTCAAGGCGACCAAAACAAAAGTACTCTCGACTCGACTCGATAATATCGAGGAAATTTAGAAAGAAAACTTATATCCGTTTCTTGCTTGCCGTCAGTCATTGACTACGAAGACTCACCGTTCGCCTAGCCAGCCCCCCTGTTCATAAGTCCTAATCATCGACAAGCAGCCGATCGGGTTGTCCCCCCGCAATTTGTATTATCGTCACTCATTACTTTTGGCAAGGAACAAAGGAGATGATTTAAAGTGAAGATAGGGGGTGGTGTGACGGCTGGAGGCAATTATGCCAATGAAAGGCGTATTGTTGATATTTTGCGTATGTCCGTAAGCCGTCGTACAAAAACAACACAAACAAAAAAAAAGAAAGAACTCTACTATTTCCTCAATCAATCAACTTATTATTAAACAAAAACAAAATAAATAACAAACTGTCCATCATTATCGCAAATAAATTGTTTCCTTTTTTGGTAGCAAAGAAGCAATCAGAGTCGAAGCGAAGCGAGAGCGACAGCGATGATAAAATAAGCGAAAGGAGGAACAATTTCAATTTTTCACAGGGAGGTTGACTTTTTTTTACAATAAAATTCTTTTTTTTTTCACTTACCGAGTTGGAACATTGTGGAGAACCAGTAACACTACTAGGCGATCTTTGCACTGTCACCAATGCCATTATTGCAATTGCATTCGATTTAACTTATGAAATTATTCATTTTTTGGTTATTTTTTTGTTTTTGAATAAATATATTGATATTTTGTTGTTATAAAATGCACACACACCGTCGTTTTAATAAATAAGAAATGTAATAAATCTACAGAACCAAATAACAAAATTCTACGAGAAGACAGAAGAAGACATTTTTAATGTGACGCCATGTTTGATTTTTTTTTATTCAACTGTTTTTGCTTTTTTGACAGTTGGTGTGGTGAATAAGGTGAAAGAAAATGGAAAAAAGCTAGGAGCGATATGGCTAGGAGCTAATTTTTTCTTACACCACGGCCGCACGAGCAAGTTCGGCCAAAAATCGTGGAATAAAGGTCTGTGCCTACGTTCTGTAATGTCATTTTCAAGTGGTTGCTTACGCTGTGGCTCCATTGGCAATATTTGAGGCGATGGCAATTGGAATAGGAATGGCAATTATTGCTTGGGTGGGCATTTTCATTGCCAGGCAATTTCAATTATAAAATGTGTGTAGAAATATTTGACTGCAAATGCAGTCAAATGCTGTTCAAATCCCCTGTTTTTAATAGAATTTAATTTAAATTCACTATATATTTTGTCATGTGCGTTCTCATATTCTACGATTTAATTGAAAAAATCAATAAAGAAGCCATTGACAATTACGGGGAGCCCCATTTTTACTCAATTTATTGCCTTGACTATGGAAATCAATAATTGCCTCTCATCTTCTAGGCAATATTGCCATTGGCATTGACAAAGCGTCTCCATTTGCATTATTAAAGGCAATAGCAATGAGTGAGGCAATTTATTGCCTCAAATATTATATCAATATCAATTATTGATTTCTATCTTCAAGGCAATAAATTGAGGAAAAATAGGGTTCCCCGTAATTGTGAATGGCTTCTTTATTGATTTTTTTTTCAATTAAATCGTAGAATATGAGAACGCACATGACAAAATATATAGTGAATTTAAATTAAATTCTATTAAAAACAGGGGATTTGAACAGCATTTGACTGCATTTGCAGTCAAATATTTCTACACACTTTTTATAATTGAAATTGCCTGGCAATGAAAATGCCCAGCCAAGCAACAAATTGCCATTCCTATTCCAACTGCAATTGCCTCAAAAATTGCCAATGGAGCCACATCAGCGTTAGATTACTCCTTTTCCACTCATTTTTCACTCCTTGTCGTGAACTACTAAATTTTCCCACTGAGTAGAATATATTTGTGAATAAAAACAACACAGTTCGGGATTGTTACTTTATTAATATAATTCAAATGTATTATTACTTTATTATTGAAAAAAACACAAATTAAATTTACTTTTAAGTGGAAAAAAGAAGTTTTCCTTTTTGTTTCTTCTTCGTTCTGTCTGCGTTTGAGAAATATTTCCCGCCACGCCAGCTGCAACGCCACCTTTGTTTTGAGAAGGAACTTTTTTGGTGTGCTCGTTCACAAATTCGATGTCGGAACTCTCTCGCTCTGTTTCTCAACTTGTTCATCCATGTCATACCGGCCCCCGTGAAATTCCCTCGGTGTTTCACCACTTTCGACATCGAGCACTGCTAATTTTGATGTAGGTCTTCGAAGTATCCCACCATTCGTTCGAACATCTGCGACTCGGATGTGACCATCCTTTCCTGGATAAGTCGCACAAATAATGCCTCGGCGCCATTTACTTCTTGGAAGGTCTATCTCGCATATCAGAACTAAATCTCGCAGCTTAAGGGCTGCCTCGCGGCGGAACCACTTCGTGCGACGTGTCAGAGTTGGTAAATATTCTAACATCCACCGCTTCCAGAAGCAGTTTTTCAATTGCAGTGCTATTTGGTGTTGCTTGCGAAGTCCTACCCGATGGTCATCGGCAGGAGTCTGTGCAGAGTTAGTTGTTCCTAGCAGGAAGCAGTGGTTCAGTGTGAGAGGTTCTTCTTCTTCCGATGATACTGGTAAAGTGCGTCAGGGGCCTGGAGTTTATTATGTTTTCGGCCTCAATGAGTAAACTCTGCAATGTTTCCGGACGGGGAGCTTCCTGTTTCAATGTTTATGCTAAAACCCTTTTTACTGACTGTACTAGGCGCTCCCAGCATCCGCCGGCATTAGGATTGGAGGGGCAGTTAAATAACCACTCAATACCTCTGGATGACATCTCAGACTGGATAATATCTGAATCAAACCGCAGTTGATTCCTCTGCAATTCTAGGTTCGCACCCACAAAATTCGTGCCGTTGTCACTGCGAACACGCACAGGTACCCCTCCACGATTAGTGAAGTTTCGGATGCATACCAAACATGCATCCGTAGATAGATCCACCGCCAGCTCAATGTGAATGGCACGTATGTACTGTCACAGGCAAGTAAAAAGTGCTGCCCATCTCTTCACACGGCTTCGTCCAATCGTCACCTCCATGGGACCAAAGTAATCGAGGCCAACGTAGCTAAACGGTCTGATAAACGGAGTCAAACGATCACTGGGCAACTGTCCCATTAATGGTTGGACTGGAGTAGCCCTTTTGATTTTACACAGCTGGCAATCAGTCTTGACTTTCTTCACCAAACTACGGAGATTGGGCACCCAGAAACGTTGACGGATTTCATTAATTATAATTTCTTTATTCTGATGATGGAGATCGTTGTGGTACCTATCAGCAATGAGATAATGTCAATCTGTGTTCTCGTGGCAGTATTATAGGAAACCGTGTATGTTTGTGAAGGCATTCGGCGGCACTTATTCTTCCTCCAAGGCGCAATATCGAAGTCTAATCAAGAAAGGGGGTTAGTTGAAATATTGAGCTTGACTTACCCAATTGTTGTTCATTCTTCGGCATAACATGCGTTCAGCTTTGAATAGTTCTATACAAGATCTCCAGTTGATAGTTGTTCCTCCTACCGTTGTTCTCCCTGCTTGCTCTTTGGAGTTGGTTCAGGGCTATACCCCAACTAACATTTCAGCTTCGGTTCGGCCTAACTGAATAGGCTTTCTGATTTCCTCAAGACATTTGTAAAATTTCGTTAAGCATAAAAAGGAGAATATTATAGAACTTCGAAAATGATTTCGGAAAATCTTCTTGGAGGCCCCGTACGCAGATCTTTTAAAGGCTTCAAATTCTATACGATCCATAAGAAGTTTTAACGAGCGCTATTCGAAATCTTAGTGAAATTATGGTTTTGACAGATAGCTTCAGAAATGTTTCTATAAAAGTAAACACGCAAGTGTAATAGAAAGTCTTATAATAGCTATTAGAAGCCGACAATACAGCTCTTACAGAGGTTGTAGGAAAATGGGGGAAAAAATATAATTCTTTTTACTTTCAATTTCTTTTGAGTGATTTTTACCGCATTTAATGTTTGTTAAACCTGAAAACTATTATTTGTTTTCAATTATTTGTAAATTAATGAATTGGAAATAATTATAAAACACAAAGATTTTTCTTACCCGTCTAGGAATCGAACACGGAACTCCTGCGTAAGAGCCCATCACTCTACCCACTCAGCCATCTTAGATATAAAATGGGAGATGCAAAAACTTAATCAGTATTTTCCAGTCCTACATGCTGGCTCCACTAGACATGAACGATGTCCAACATCCAAACCACAATCCAATCAGCAAACTGATTTGTATGGATATGTCACTGCACGGACATGGATTTTTGAGACTCCATTGTTTTTTTTTAAACATGTTCATAATCCAACCATGGCTCATGCCCAGTGGAGCCACCATGTAAATAACAAATTTGTAACCCATTCACACAAAGAAACAAGATTTTTTTTCAAATCGCTTGTTTATTATTGAAATTAAAATCTGAAGAGCTGAGTGGTTGATTTTAAACTCAATCGCCCATTGCCTGAGGTTAAGTCTAAGCTTTTGATTTTTCAAAATTTCATCTTCGTCATTGCTTTCTTGAAAACATTAATCATTAAACTCGTGTGTGTTATCCCTCATAAAAGTTTCGCCTCTCATGCTGGTAGTGGGGTTCACATCTAAGTACAGAATGAATATTTATATTTAAAAGAAAATTATAAACAGAGAAACAATGAAACACACTTAAATCTTCTGGCTCTGGAGATATGTGATTTATCGATGAAAGACTTATTACATCTGAACTTTCTTGCCGTCACGTCGTTGTCTTTCATTTGCATTCTTTTGAAGATCTAAGTTACGAGCTCTCTGGAGTATTAAGAAACGTCTCACCGCAAGAGATCTATAATAATTTCCCGACTTTTAAATTTTTTCCACGAAGTAGACATATTCACGCAAAAAAAATTTCACAAACAATTTATTCAATAAACGAAAATTTATCAATGACTTCATTAAAATGACTTTGACAGATTTGAGTCTCTTTAGCATAGACTGACATTTTCTATTATGGTTCGTTAATAAAGTCTGAGAAGTCTCTGCGAAGTATTCGATAAGGCTTCCAGCAAATTGTAACCGAAACCTTTTAAAGACAAAGTGACAGGAGCTTCAATTAAATTACTCTATACAATCTTTATACAGTGACAGCTTCATGTTTCTTCGTTAATGTTATTAACAGAGTTCTATCCGAAACAAAGACGCTAGTCTCGTTTAATTTTCTATATCAAGCTTTCAAACAACTTTAAAGAAGCAGTTATTGAAATCATGACTTCTATTAGAAATTTATTTTGATGAAAGCTTTATAGAAGCTTTATACATATCCAGACTTGCAGCATATCGATATTTCTAAGCTAATAGAAACTGAAATGTTAGTTGGGACCCGCTGTTCTCCCTTGGACTATCCTTGGGCTGGAATCAGATTCCTACCGTTGTTCTCCCTGCCTGCTCTTTGGAGTTGGTTCAGGGCTATACCCACTGTTCTCCTTTGAACTATCCTTGGGCTGGAATCAGATTCCTACCATTTAATTCCCGGTTCGCTTCTTCTAAGACAGAAGGGACCAAGATTGTAAAGCTAGTGTTTAACCCGAGTTCTTTCCTTCTTAACCCGAGTTTTATCTGCTTTTCATCGGGAAAACCCTGGACTACGACGAACCTACCTCAGCCTCGAATAAAAAGCATCACAATATGTGTTACGGGTGGGACCTTAGAAAACTGGTGATTTGCAATTAAGATATCTAATTTTCATGTGGTGTAAAATATTGCATGAAAAGTATGTATCATTCTTTTGCAAATATTAACCCAGATAGTTGATCTTCAGTTTCAGTTACGCTGTGGCTCCATTGGCAATATTTGAGGTGATGGCAATTGAAATAGGAATGGCAATTTATTGCTTGGGTGGGCATTTTCATTGCCAGGCAATTTCAATAATAAAATGTGTGTATAGAAATATTTGACTGCAAATGCAGTCAAATGCTGTTCAAATCCCCTGTTTTATTTAAATTTAATTTTAATTCACTATATTTTGTCATGTGCGTTCTCATATTCTACGATTTAATTGAAAAAATCAATAAAGAAGCCATTGACAATTACGGGGAACCCCATTTCTACTCAATTTATTGCCTTGACGATGGAAATCAATAATTGCCTCTCATCTTCTAGGCAATATTGCCATTGCCATTGACAAAGCGTCTCCATTTGCAATATCAAAGGCAATAGCAATGATTGAGGCAATTTATTGAGGAAAAATGGGATTCCCCGTAATTTTGAATGGCTTCTTTATTGATTTTTTCAATTAAATCGTAGAATATGAGAACGCACATGACAAAATATAGTAAGGGTATTCATGCAAAAGCGTAAACTCGTCGTAATCGTTGTAAAGTTTTAAACTTCGTAAATCTGTCAAATTTTCCATACAAATTGTGACAGAATTACGAAGTTTTAAACTTTACAACGATTACGACGAGTTTACGCTGTTGCATGAATACCCATAGTGAATTAAAATTAAATTTTATTAAAAACAGGGGATTTGAATAGCATTTGCAGTCAAATATTTCTATACACACATTTTATAATTGAAATTGCCTGGCAATGAAAGTGCCCACCCAAGCAATAAATTGCCATTCCTATTCCAATTGCAATTGCCTAAAAAATTGCCAATGGAGCCACAGCGTAAGAAATGCGAACCAAAACTACGAAAAACAATACAAAATTTTAATTTGAAAACGTTACGTGTGTGTGACAGGTCATCGTTACGGGTGTGACCGAGTATGATTTGTATGCATGAAAACAATATAATACACTATATTTTGACGGGAAATTGTTGTCATTGATGTATAATCATTTCTCACATGATGTCAGAAACACTTTTTCTAGAAAAATGACACTTCAATGAGATGTTTTCCCTTTTCTCTTAAAATAGAGAAAACTTTCACTTAAAGCCGATGAAATTCATATTTAAAGTTGATTTTCCTAGAATTATATCCCTACGTCATGAATTTCATATCTAAATGCAACAAATCTAAAATTGAATTGAAAAACAGAAAGAATATGATTTGAAATGCCAACCTGTTACGGTGCGACATAGACTTAAAATTTTAAATACGGGGTCAGTACATGGTATAGTTAACAAGGTATGCTTGACAGTTCAGGCAACTGATTCGTGACGTCATTGCGAGTGAAAGATCTCAATTGTTTGTAATTTATGGCAAGGAAAGTAAACAATAATAGGTGTGTTCCTTGCCGACTTTCAAACAGTTTGAAACCGCCAGATTTAGTCCGAAGTCGTTCCACACTTGAAAAATTGTACTGGTCCGCACCAAATCTGGCGGTCTGAAACTGTTTGAAACTGTTTGGGACTAAACCATGGAACAGGGCTAATTTGTTTATGTTTTGAAGCTATTTGCTATTAAAACTCAAAGTAAAACAATAGATTATTTATATTTTGAAATTATGTTTTGTTAAATTTCAAGTAAAACAATCAATAATTTATTTTTTAAAGCTATGTGTTGGTGAACACTCGCTATGACGTCACACAAAACAAAATATAGCGACCCTTCATCTCATATACAACATACCTTGTATTTTTATTCCATGGGGTCAGTATTAATATCAAATTCTTGAAATTTTGCCTGACAGTAGATCATAGTATTCTCCTTTTTTCTCCAAATCATCACATGAGGCACGTTTTATTGGTATTTATAGCTAGCGCAGCAATGCAAGCACCAATAAAACGCTATACTCACTTTTATATTCACTTTGTATTTTTTCTGAAGGTTGGCAGACATGCCACTTAATGTCAAAACTATTCCCCATTTAAAACTCGAACAAATCTTTAGATAAAAGCAAAGGCTACCAACCTTCAAGTAATGAATATTTGTTTATAACTTAGTTCAGCACCGCCTTGGTTTCAACTTTACGAAACTTTATCTCAACTTTTATACTTACTTTTATACTGCCTCATTTATCGACACTTTTGGGGTTGTTGTTGTTTACCGAGGGAAATTTTAATGTGCTAGCTATAGTTTTTTCCAATAAAACACGCCTATTGATACAATTTGTTTTCTTCTAGTAATGAAATATATTTTTTTTGTTACGGGCGTGACACTAACCTCCTTATGAATCAACTGCCTAAAAACTAAAAGTGTATTTACTACCGAATGATCAAATGACACGAAAACGTGCTTAGGGTTCTGATAAGGGCAAATAACTACCGGTTCTCAAATTGTGAAACAATTAATTATTGAAAAAAAGGTTTTAAGCTTCTGATAACAAAAAGTGACTTTTGGAGACCTAATCTGCTAAGTGGTTCGAGCTGCAAAATAAGCGGTGATAAAAAAATTATTGATAATTTCACTTTTAAAATGAAACCATGCAATATTTTAAAACTGTCTAACGGTATTTGTTTCAATTCGGAGTCATATTTTGTGATTTTTCGAAAAGGGTCGTTTTGTATGGAATCACCCATATAAAATGTTTGTTACATTTAAAAAAAAAATTCTTGGCATGCCAATTTTGAGTAAATATAAATATACATTTCAAACTGAAATTTCAAAATAATTCATCAACCCGTTTTTGATATATTGAATTTTCAAAACCAAAATTTGAATCTTTTTTTAAAAATCCAAAATTTTGGTATGCAGTACTATTTTTATTCTAAGAAAGCTTTTATGAATTTTTTTATTGAATAAATGTTATAAATATTGTTATAAATGTTTTTGGCAAATTTTTCTTTCCAGAAAGTACACAATATCTTCAATAATGCTACATTTCCACCCAACGCTAATCTGAGATTTAATAAGATTTACCCCAAATCTTCTTTAAATCTCGAAAATTTACCATACAAATATATTTCGTTAATCGAAAAGATTAGAAATTAATCTTGTTAAAGCTTCTCGTAATGTTATGTTTGATTGTTATCTCAAATTTTTTTTTTGCAAGAATCCAAAACTTGCCATACAATACCTATATCGCACAAAAATACTACCACGGCAGGTACTGACAAATACATTTGTGACACACTTTCTTCGAATGAAATCATATCACTTTTAAAGTAATATAACAACGTACACAAAATAAAATGACTGTTGTTAACTATGCATAAATAGTGTCTCGTTAAGAAAACCACCATACAAACGTCTTAATACAAAAACAAAATGGCGGTTCAGTGAGAAATCTTTTGAATTCAAAAATAAAACTAAATGTTCGGACAACTTTCATTCATGATTACTCTATTCAGCAATAAGTATTTTGTCAATTTTTTTCAAAAATTTTGTCAAGCAAGTATCTATTGCACTTCACTTTTTCTAAGAACAATTTTGTATTTCATTAGAAAAAAGTATATTTAATTGGAAAAACAAGGAACGGACATGTCACGGTACTGCCATTCTAACTACACTTTTCTAAGCCATGTGAAGTAGCAAAGGAAAATGGGCAAATTGGACCATATGCTCATACATTTTCGAAAAGTTTATTGTTGGGACATCATTTCCTTATATAGCCGTTAAGCCCTCTAAACCATAGGGTTCGCGAGATATTTGGCTTCAAAACACCGAAAAGAACAATAATGCAAGAATGCAACTCCGTCTGCCTTCTCAACATCAATGTGTCGTACATCGTTGCTTAGGTTATAACATGTTCTCCATTTTAGAGCTTAACGGCCATTTAATGAAATGAAGTACCCACAAAAACCTTTTAAACAATTTACGACACATTCGAGTTGAGAAATGTAGCAGCTCACATACATTTTTGCTCATTCTCCTTCAATCATGATATCGAATGATAATTATAGTAAATAGCCGTTTACCCAATTCAAACCAGAAATATACGAAAAAGAATCATCCATCTATCAATTTTGTATCGTTGGGAATGATTCGATGATTTCTCGATGGTTTGGGAGAGCCTTTAAAGTTCTGTACAGTTGGAAACACAAATCTGATTTTTAGCTGGAGCTCTGCCTTCATCTCTGCTTAAAAGCTTGCCTAAATTTTAGCTTGGCTTAAAAATATGTCTGTTTTATGTGTATACAGTAGACGCTCGATTTAGTGAATCTCAACATAGTGAACACAAAATCTTATATAAAAATGTATTTTATATTAAAATGTCTCGCAAGCATTTAAGATTGCTTGAGAATACTAGGAAACTGTCTTTGTTTTTTATTTAACCTGAAAAAAAGCTTTGTTTAACGCTAAAATAAATGTTAACACGTTCACATCGAGCAAAATGTGCATTTTGGGTCAAATTCACCATTCACTTTTTGAGGCTGAAAAGTTACAAGTTCCGAAAATTTTTAAATAAAGTTCCCGGGCATATAGACCAAGAGCCGACAGAAGATTTTGGGGGTGGATGTAAACCAAAAATTTGAGTATAGGGTATTATTGGTACATGTATCGTGATATCGAATACAAAATTCAGGCAGGTTTTTTTTTATCAGCCTTTGGTGATGAAGCTGAAGATTGCCGACAACGAATTTTGTATTTCCTTTAAACGAGGATACCTCGATAAGTATAAATGATATTGAAAAATTTTTAACACCAAAATGTTGGGAGCAAATTTGTCTAGGGGCGATGTTCGTTACTTTTTTAAAATTGTACCTCATTATATTTTTTGTAATGAGCTTTAAAACTTTTAAAACTCAAATTTTGTTTAGGAGAGGATATAGACTTCAATAATTTTTTTAAAAAAACATTAAAAATTCCTCTATGTAGAGCATACTTTTCTCTAGTTTTTTTTTTTATTTTTGTACTACTTAGCTTTTAACCATGAAACTTTAAAAGAAATACAAAAAAGTTTAGACGCTTATTACTTCGGATCAACATGCAAAAATTGTATTTTCCAAACTCTAGAGGCGATGTTTTTTATATTTTTGATATTTGATGTTCTGAAGTCTTTAGGTATTATTGCCTATATGTATAAATTATGGAAAAAAGCAATAACCATCTTAATTTTGCTCTACAATATTTTTAGATCTATAAAAATAGAAATATTGTAAACATAAACTTTCCGATTCGCCCGTGTCAGCCGCTTCACTGACATAATACACCGTTTCTGACCATTAGAACAAAAGTTTTTCGCTATAATTAGTTATAGAGTTATCCAGAAATAAATAGCATTGTGTATTTTAACCCGCTTATATAATAAGCTCATTTGCCCGTGTCAGTTGCTGAGCTGATTAAAAAATCATACAGCCAATTTCTCCAAACATGTTACCTTCATTTTAAAACTTTAAACTTAAAGATGTGTGAATTAAAACATAAGTTTTAAACCAATAATAAGTTTGCATCTAGTGGTAGTAATACCTACGTAATAGGACAAATTGTTGAATAGTCTTATTATATTACTTTCATTTGATACCTCATATTTTGAAGATTAATAGAGAATAACAGAAGTTATACCTAAGCCATTCTCCGATAATTAATCTCGAATTTAAACGCAACAAATGGCTGCAATTTTGCAAAACTTTGCGTTTATAAATGTTTAAAAATTTATTAAAATCATGAAATTAACGTAGAAACATGATTGATAAATCAAAATAATCAATTATTAAAAAAATGTAAATTTTGAAGATCGAATGGAAAATAAGGATATAATTGTAAATACACTAGCGGAAAAATTAAGGGATACAAAAAAACTCCAAATTTTTAAAATGTCATCTTTGTTAAAAATGATCGTATCGGAGTCATATATAAAACGAAATTCGAAGCTAAGATCCTCTAGTTTTGAGATCTTAAGACGAAAAGTTCTTCAATGTAATATGTATCACGCAATCCAAATGCATACAGTGAAAAAAAAACAATTATGGTGTACAAATTTGGAAACTTTTTTTCAACTTAACTACTACATGAACCGAATAACTTGTTTATTCAGCTTTAATTTGTTTTTTTTTTTTACTGTAGACCTTGATTCCACGATTCTATTGCTGAGATATCAGTTTATGAACGGAAAAGGAACGTTTTGTGTTTGATAATTGATATTTCAGCAAACAATGATTGCACAGAAAATTTGAGGTAGGTTTTGAGAACTTGAATAAACTGTCTACAAGAATGGATAAGTTAGTTTTAACGGTTTAAGTTAAGTTTTAACGGTCAGTTCTTTAATATTAAGGTTTTGAAATAAAAAAAATATCTGGAAACATTGTGTATTATGTCAGTCAAGCGGCTGATACGGACGAATGACAACTTTATGCTTACAATACTTTTTTTATAGATCTAAATACATACCTTAATATTTTGGTTTATAAAAAAAAATATTGTGAAGCAAAACTAAGATGGTTATTGCTTTTTTTCATAATTTATACATGCAACAATAAAGACTTCAGAAGATCTAATATCAAAAAAAATACAAATTATCGCCTCTAGAGTTTGGAAAATGCTATTTTTGCATGTCCGTTTTGTTTACCTACCATTCGTTGATCCGAAGTAATAAGCGTCTAAACTTTTTTGTATTTATTTAAAGTTTCATGGTTAAAGTACAAAAATAAAAAAAACTAAGGAACATCGCCTCTAGAGAAAAGTATGCTCTACATAAAGGAATTTTTAATTTGTTTGTAAAAAAAATTATTGAAGTCCACAGTACACAAATCTAAGGTATTATACTGCGCAGGTTGTCAGTCGAAAATAAAAAATGGCTGTGAACGTGAGGAAGAAAACACACGTAAAAACTACAACAAATTAAAATTGAAATTGTCAGGAATAAAAATGGCTGGGAACGTGAGGACTTAAATACATGTAAAAACAACAACAAATATTGACATTTGACACAAATTTTGATATTTGCGCAGAAGAAACAAAAATCAAAACTCTTATGATATAACCTTTAATATGTGTACTGTGATTGAAGTCTATATCCTCTCCTAAACAAAATTTGAGTTTTAAAAGTTTTAAAGCTCATTACAAGAAATATAATGAGGTACAATTTTAAGAAAGTAACGGACATCGCCCCTAGAAAAATTTGCTCCCAACATTTTGGTGTTAAAAATTTTTCAATATCATTGATACTTATCGAGGTATACTCGTTTAAAAGAAATACAAAATTCGTTGTCGGCAATCTTCAGCTTCATCTTTGATGGGGGGTTGGGGGGTTAAGACCCAGCTTGGTTTCCTATTTATATGGTAGGGTCAATAACACCTCAATTCACTTTGAAAAATATGAAATGATGCTCTGTTATTTTCCCTAAGACTTTTATCTTGTTGATTCGATAAATAGGACCCATGATTTAAGCTTTTAAAGCAAACATTATCGGCGTTTTTGATGTGGAGACTTTATTTCTTGATTTTTTGTTTTGCTGAAAATCTCCAGAGAAAAGGATGATAGGGCTCACGCAAAATGGTTATATCTTGAGTTCTATTAATGGGACCGTCAGATTGTGGCCTTTATGATTAGAAAAAATGACAGAGCATCATATCCGATTATAAAAAAAATAGCTTATAACCATGAAGATAAAAATGCGGACCTAGCACTTTTAAGCCTTTGATACAAGAACTTTTCGTCTTAAACAAATTGGTTGTGATTTTTGTTTTGTAGTTAGTACGCAGTTCGATAGTGAAATGTCAATAATACAGAAAATTGTAGTAGATTACTAGATCCAAGTCTCCACTTATTTTCGAACACAATAATTAATTGTCCCTAACATTAGGTCTTTTCCTTTACTTTGAATTTCTGTGCATTTCTGTGCATTTTAGTCCGAAGTTCTGTCAAAGTTGATATATTAAAAAAATTTTGATAGAAGTTTGGAGTAAAAATCTCAGAAATTCAAGGTAAAGGATCATATCTATTATAGCTGTCAACAGTTGTGTGTCGTACATCGTTGAAAGATTATTGGATATATTTAATTTTTTTTATAATGGCTGTTAAATTGCAGACCAAGGGGTTTGAGAGCTATGTGGCAAAAAAGACGAATATAATAATAATGCAATTTTACTTTGGGTGCTGGTCTTCCAACTCAACGCGAATGTGTTAGCACATCATTTCATTATATGGCCCATAAGCTCTAAGCCGTTGGGTTGGCGAGATATTTGGTTTTAAAGCACCGAAAAAAACAATAATGCAACTCCGCATTTGGACATTTTCTTCCTAATCAACATCAATGTGTCGTACATTGTTGCTTAGGTTATAACATGTATTACATTTAAGAGCTTAACGGCCATATAATGAAATGAAGAACTCACAATAACCTTTTAAACTATTTATGACACATTCGTGTTGAGAAATGTACCAGCACCCATACATTTTTGCTCATTCTCCTTTAGTCGTGATATCGAATGTAAATTATATAGTAAATAGCTATTTAATCAATTCAAACCAGAAATATATACGAAAAAGAATCATCCATCTATCAATTTTGTATCGTTGGGAATGATTCGCTATGATTTCGCGATGGTTTGGGAGAGCCTTTAAAGTTCTATACAGTTGGAAACACAGATCTGATTTTTAGCTGGAGCTCTGCTTAATCTCTGCTAAAAAGCTTGTCTAAATTTTAGCTTGGCTTAAAAATAAAGAGAGCAATTTTTCAGCAAACTATACTACTTTGTCTGTTTTATGTGTATAGTTTATACAATAATAAAAGCTATTGTTTAAAAATAAAGAAACATAAAAGTTTATTTTTCATAAAATATTTATTTGTATAAAAGGACACTTACAATTATGCCGGATAATTTCGTTTTTATAATATTGTTACATATATTATAATTTAAAAACAATATCCCATCGATCGTTTATACTTAAGATTTATGTCCTCGAAACTTTACGCAAAGAAATACACAATTTTTTTAATCATTTATTTGTTTGTTAAAGTAAAGTAAGTAAGTTTTTTTTTTGTTCTTGTTTAAATAATTTAAATAAATACTACATACAAAATAAACCGGCGAATTTGTATTTCATATAATTTTTCTGTCGACAAAAAAATATACATATACATATACCTAATGCATTGTAAAAAAAAAAAGAAACTTACGTACACTAGTTTTATTTTATTTTTTTTTTTAATACATTATTTATTTCTATTTAATTTTCATTTATTTAGAAATGGTTTTGCGCTTGACAAGCACTCTATTTTAAAAATAAAATTTGATTACTAAATTAAACTACAGGCGACTTGTGCGAAAAATACTCTCGCAAAATTAACACAATAAATTCATAACTAAATAAAATATATTTTTTTTTTATATAAATCCTCAATCTAAAGTATTTTTTTTTTTTATTATGATTTAAGTTTTTATATTTGAAAAAATAGTCCTAAAAGACAAGACAGTTAGAAAATATAAAAAAAACATCCTAAGCTCAAGTAACTGAAAATCTTTCCATCTTACATTCACTTCCATTATTATTATTAATATATTTTATTTTATAATGCTTACCTATCAGTTTACACGTACATAATTTGAATTTTACGTTATTTATTATGTTTTTTTTTAAACTTTAGTATTTTTATGTTTTTAGTAAAAAAGTAAAAAATCTATCATTGGATTTTCAATCAGTCGAACAATAGGATGTGCATATGCATGCGTACGCTAAATCTTGTGTTTCTTTAATTGCTATGAATATTATTTAAAATATACTTATGATTAGGTTTTATAGGTTATTTTCAACTAAACGAAGTATTTAATTTCATTTAAATATATCTATTTATTAAACAGATACACGTAAACAATTTCTCGTTCTATTCTACGATTTTTGTTTTCAAATTTAATATTATTTAAAACTTCTCCTAAAGTCATTAAATTTATAATTTATAGGTCGTAGTAGGAAAGAAGACAATGCTTTAGGTATTAAGAACTTGTTGCTCTAACAACAAAACAAAGAAGACTAGAAGAAGAAGCAACAATTTACAATATATAAAAAAAAACATACAAACTTAAAATTAATAACATTCTAGTTAAAAATGCTAAACTAAATCAGATTCATAACGTAATTTATTGATTGCCAATAAAATTGAATTGTTTTAAATTTACAACAAAAAATCACGTTACAAAAATAACATTTTGTAATATTATTTTACTTATACTATTCTTTTTTTTTTGTTTGTTAATTATAATAAGTAAGTGCGAGCTAAATTAATTGCACCTATACTATGTATACAGCACAATATCACTGGTTGCTTCTGACATTAATAAACTAGATTACTTAATTAATATGTTTTCTGTTGCTTTTTCGTTTATAAATTTATAATAATTATATTTTTTTTTTGTTTTCGTTTTCCCTAAATCAATTCAATTCTCATTTTAATAATAATAATTGTTTTTCATTACGTTTTTTTTTTTTGTTCTTAAATTTAGTTCTTATAATTATGGAATTGAGATATTTAGTATTACATTTTATTCCGGTGTTGGTTGTGTTGGCACCTTAATATAATATTGCTGCATTCTTTGTTTCTAAAAAAAATTAATGGCTAGTTCCTCATCTTCGGCGTGACGCAACAACAGCAATCATTTGACGAAGCATTGGCTCAGGCGAGCATGTTTTGGGATCACACTTCATCTGTCCGTCGCCACCACACCTTAAAAATGAAAAAAAGATATTTTAAATATAGAAAATAATGGAAAGTTTAAAATGAACAATAAAGGAACGTTCTTAGACTTAAATGGCGCCCAACGGTTTATTTTTGATATTTTTTTTTTTTGAAAAGGGATATAAACAGGTTTTACGCAATATTTAAATATATATGCAGTTTTGTTTTTCGTATTCCGGTGCTTAAATTGCATCCTAACCCAAAACCAGCCGTAAAAATTAGACATCAAAAATGAAAATGGCGCCCAACGCTTCAAGTAAAATCAATTGCTTTTGCCATTAAAAGGAAAAATAAGCACGAATAGTTTTCCAATGAAAGTTTAAAAGCAAAAACAACAAAAAAAAATATGAAATTTCAGAGAATAGCACTTGATGTATCGCTTTTGGCATTTAAGGAAAATAGAGATATTGCAGGAGATGAATGAATTGGGTGGCGCAATAGCTCGTGAAGAACCAGGGCCTAGTGACTTACACTCTCAACCATTCCGGTGTACGTGTATTGTTGGCAGGAATGGAAGGGACCTACAGTTTTATGCCGAGTCCGAACGGCTAGATGAGAAGCACTTATTCACGACAAGTATACTCTTGGAGGATTTGTCAGTCCCTCACAAGAGGCAGTACCTCGAATAAAACATTTCTGTTTTAGGTGGCACGGCTGGGAGTGCAGGAGATAAGTTAGGCTGAAACAGTTACATAGAAATGTATAAGCACTTGGCCTTTGAATGAAATGAAATTCGGTAACGCGTTAGCTCGTGGAGAATAAGAGCCTAATGACTTCCAACTCTAAGCCTTTCCTGTGTGCTTGTTGTTGGTGGGAATGGGAAATGGAGGAGACCAACAACTTTCTGCTGAGTCCTAATAACTTAAACGACAAGCACTTTATCCTAACAAACGACTCTCATGAAGGATTTGTTACTTTCTCTCAAGCAGTATTCTTGAAAAAAAAAAGATTCTTAGGTGGAAGATTCTGCGAATCGATCTACAGACTTTTGGCGTGACAGCCCAACCACTAATTGCTAATCATTGTGCCATTAAGCGCTTGATTTTGCTTTGATTCTTCAATAGAAATTTCTTTTAAAAATTTTAAAAGTATACTTACGTGCAGTGCATGCATGGTCCGCTGGCTGAGTCGATTTTATCGCCAACCTTATATGACTTTCCACTGATATGGCACCCATTCTTTGCTGCCGCTCCTCTATACGCATGATGCAGGAAATGAGGTGGCAATGTTGTGCTTGTTGTTGTTGTGCTTGTTGTTATATTAAGTGTGGTCGCCATTGACACAGGACACTCATAGCGTGGACAACAGAATCCGCTAATTGGTTCCTCATGGCATCCAGATATTGGTGGCGGGCAAGATTGTTGTAGGCAAATGATATCACTTCGGAAGCAGAAACAGAAATCACATGGATCATCACGTGGTATCTGTTGAGCTGAAACGAATAATTTGCCACCATATCGACAAGTTCCAGGTCCAAAAACTTCAGTTTCGTCTTCGTCTGTATATTCATCTTCAGTATATGATGGATATTGTGGTGGAACTTGTCCATAGCCAGGTGGTTGGTAGTGTGATGTTGGAGCATTTGTAGCTGCTTGTGATGTGGGTTGATCTGTTGTTGGAACAGATGGTGATGCCGATGCAGGGATTTCGTGGTCAATTTTATCAGTGGCATTGAGCTGGGGCGCGGAAGTTGTGCGATCATGTTCGCTATGTGGGAATAGCGGGTGAATGGTTGTTGAAAGTGGAGTCTCATCAACTGAAGAAGGTTTGTCATCTGTATCAAGTGGTTTTGGTAACTCTGAATCAATTTTTTCGTCTAGTGTTGGTGTGATAGGTTTGTCGGAGCTCGAAGGTGTGATGGCACCTTCAGTTGGTTGAACGTGTTGTTTATGGTCTTCTTCAATAATTTCTGGTTGAATTTCTGGAGCCTGTGTCTTTTCTTCAGATTCAACAACTGTGTCATGAACATGGGGCTTATGATCTTCATCAGAAATGTCTGATGTGATTTCAGGTGCTTGAGTTTTTTCTTCGGATTCCTCGGTTGTGCTTCCTGGCTGAGCTTGAGGCTTCATTTTATCTACAGCAATTTCTGTTGGAACTGCGGGCAATTGTATCTTTTCTTCTGATTCCTCAGATGATGAGATTGGAAGAACACTTTCAGTCGTAATGGACACTTCTGGTTTTTCCTTTTCTTTTTCTTCTTCAGTTAATTGTGTGGCTGTTTCTGGTAATTCTGGGGAAATTGGTTGTTCTGAAATGTTTTCCTTGTCTTCGTTTGGAAGTGCAGTTGTAAGGTCTTCAGAACGTTCAGTTACAAATTCACCAATAGTTTGAATTTTGGTGTCATCCTTTGGTGTTTCTGTATGCTCGTTTTCTTCTTCTTCTTCTTCTGATTTGTCTGTAGAAGAGGTATGATCGGAATGAACATGGACATCAACTGGAGATGAAGTGATAGATTGTTGATCGACCGGCACAACTGTTGAGGATATCTCAACATCGTCTTCTTCTTCAGATTTAGTTGGCGTAACGTCGTCAGCAGGTTTGATTGTTGTTGATTTTGTAACTATAATCTCTTCTGTAGATTCCGATGAATCAGAATTGTCAATGGGCTTACCAGTTGTCATTTTATCGACATCTTCAGATGAAATACCTTGCTCAGATGTAACTGATGCTGGAATTTCTGTTTGAACAACTGGCTCATGTACTTTGCTTCCTGTTTCTTCAGAGGATTCTTCTTCAACTGATTCTGGTGTCTCAGGGTGTTCATGTGTTTCTGATACATCAGGGTGTCCATGTGCTTCTGATTCATCAATCACAGCTGGAACTCGAGTTGTTGTTTGAGATACTTCCACAGATGGTTCCTTTTCGTCAGCTGAGATTTCAGTTTGTGTTGGAACCACATCAACAGCAGGCTTAGCTGTTGCAATATCTTCAACTAAAATTTGGTGATCGGATTCTGGTTCACTGGGCTCTACATGGACTTCATGACTCGATATTATATCAGGCATTTCAGTGGCTTTCGTGTCTTCACTTTCATCCTTTGCTTTTGTTGAAGTTTCTTCACCCATCAGCTCTGGATGTTTAGTTTGAGTTGATGGTTTATCGGTTGGTGTTTGGTCTAATTTGTCTTCACTTCCTGATTCTTCGATTTCAGAGGGACTTACAGTCTCACTGGCTGGAAGAGCACTTTCAGTGGTAATAAGAGTCTTGTCAATGTGTTGTTCTTCATCTGAACTTGGTTCTCCAGTTTGTGAGATTGAAACTTCTTCTTCAGAAGCACTATCAGAACTAACTGGTGCTTGAGTCTGACTAAATACTTCTTCATCCAACTTAGGTGTAGATACAGTAACAGGAGATGCAGATTCACTTCCAGTTGAAGAAGCTTCTTCAGAAGTATGTTCCTTATCAAAATCAACTTGAGGATGCTCCGTGGCTTCGAGAGGTTCATCAACGCTCTCAATGGGTTTCGCTGAAGAAGAACTGGATGGAAGTTCAGTGGAGTCCAAAATTTCATCTTTGGCATCAACAGACTTGATGGGAATAATGGTAGAGGTGGTTGTATCTTCTTCGGAGGTCTCCTTTTCTTCCTCAATAGGATGAACAGGAGTTGAACTTGCAGAACTTTCTGTTGCACCAATATATTCATCACCTGATACTATTGCAGAAGTATCCTTTGAAGGAGCGTCTGTAGCATCAATGTTTTCTTCGCTTGTTTCCATATCTTTAGTTGGAATAGATCCTGCTGGAGGTTTTGAAGCATCCAAATTGTCATCTTTCACATCCGTAGAAACAGTTGTTAGTTCAGATTCATTTTCTTCTTCTGAAATTGGAACCAAAACTGTTGGTTTTGTATCTTCCGGAAGTTCAGTTTCTTCATATTTATCTCCAGCAACGGTTGGCATATGTCCAGAAGCCACATCTTCTCCTTCTTCGGATGATGATGTTGAATCATGTGATTCTTTTTCTGTTGTAGGAATAATAGGAGTAATTTTGTCATCTAAATCATGAGAAGGAACATCAGTCTGGCTCTCAATACTAGTCTTCTCTTCATCAGCTTCTTCTTCTGAAGACGGCACACTGACATTTGGTGTATCTGTTTCTAAGACAGGTGCGATAGTATTTGTGATAGAAGGAGTAACTGAATGAGCTTCATCTTCGGAGACTGGAGCAACGGTAAATTTAATTAATTCATCTTCACTAATTGGATCTCTGGTTTGTGTGTCTGTATGTTCTTTGTGTGCAACATCTTCCTCAGAGGTTAATAGACCGCTACCTTCAACTGAATGTTCTTCGCCAGCGGGGAAGCTTTCAATATTATGCTCATCTTCTACACTTGAAATAGTAGGTTGCTGATCGATAGCTGGTGAACTGGTTTGACTAATAATCTCATCTTGTTCAATATCAGTTTTGTCCAAAGAAACTGGTGTGCCACTTCCTTCTTCAACGGCTGGAGAGGAGGTTACATCAATTTTAATTTCTTCTTCTGAATCAGAAATAGAAGGCTGCTTTTTGATACTTGGAACTGTGGTTTGACTAGCAAATTCGTCTTGTTCAACACCAGCTATATCTTCTGTAACAGCTACATCACCTCCTTCTTCAACAGCTGGGGAGGAGGTTACATCAATTTTAACTTCATCTTCTAAATCTGAAATAGAAGGCTGCTTTTCGATACTTGGAACTGTGGTTTGACTAGCGATTTCATCTTGTACAACATCAGTTTTATCTTCCGAAATAGGTGCACCACTTCCTTCAACCGAATGTTCCTCAATGGCTGGGGAGGAAGTTACATCAATCTTGTTTTCTTCTTCTAAATCTGAAATTGGAGTTTGTTTTTCAATAGCTGGAGTACTGGTTTGACCAGCAATCTCATCCTGTTCAACATCAGTTTTGTCGTCAGAAACTGCTGAACCACTTCCCTCTCCGAGGGCTGGAGAAGATGTTACATCAATCTTGATGTCATCTTCTAAATCTGAAGAAGATGGCTGCTTGTCGATAGTTGGACCAGTGGTGTGACTAACGATATCATCTTGTTCAAGATCAGTCTTATCTTCTGAAATAGGTGCACTGCTTCCTTCAACTGAATGTTCTTCGATGGATGGGGAGGTTGGTATATTATCAATCTTGATTTCATCTTCTAAATCTGAAGTTGAAGGTTGCTTTTCGATAGCTGGAGTACTGGTTTGACTAATAATCTCATCCTGCTCAGATTTGTCGCCTAATGTTGGTGCACCGCTTCCTTCAACTGAATGTTCTTCAACTGCAGGTGAAGATGTTACATCAATTTTATTTTCTTCGTCTGATTCTGAAGAAGGCTGTTCTTTATCAATAACTGGCACACTGGTTTGATTAGCAATCTCATTCTGTTCAATATCAGATTTGTCCTCAGAAATCGGTGACCCACTTCCTTCAATTGATTGTTCTTCAATGCTTGGAGCGCTTGTTTGACTAGAAGTCTCTTCATTTTCTGCAGTAGGTATATGGCCATCAAGAGATGGAGCAATGGTGTGACTTGGAATTTCATCTTTCTCTTCACTGGATTCATGGCTATGAACTGGAGTAAGAGTTTGGTCAATAGTTGGGGTACTGGTTGAACTAACCACATCATGTTTCTTATCCTCAGAATCTTCTTCTGAATCTTCAGCACCACTTCCTTCAATTGAGTGCTCTTCGGTAGCCGGAGCACTTGTTGAAGGTTTCGTATCTTCACTAGATTCACTTTCTTTTTCTGGAGTAATATTGCCTGCAATAGGAGATATTGTTTGGCTAGGAACTTGATCTTTCTCCAAATTTGATTCGTCGCCTGAAAATGGAACTGGCAAACTAGTCTGAGTCTCGGTCTTATCCTTCTTCGACTCTGTGGCTGTTTCTGAATATGGTTCTTCTTCCGATTTAATTGGAGTGATTGTGGAAGAAATTGGTTTATCTCCATGTGGCTTTTCTTCGTCAGATTCCGAAGATGGAATATCAGAAGTTCCAACAGAAGCATCAATATTATGTTTATCATCATCAGTTGGTTCAACACGTGTGAGAATAGTGCTAGCTGGAGTTGTGGTAATTTTTTCAGAAGATTCTTCACTTTCTTGATTCGATTCTAGCTCTCCGGATTCAATCGGTTTGGCTGGTTTCTCCTTTTCTAATAAGGTTTCATCTTCAATCTTGGTGTGAGAAAGATCTTCAGGCATTTCTGGCTTAGGATAATCAATTTCTGGAATTCCTGTACTTTCATCAATAGGTTCGATGTCACCCACATGTTCCGATACTAATGGTCTGGATGTAGTAATTTGTTGATCCTCTTCTTTGTGAAGCATAGGTATTTTGGTGTCTTCCTCGGAATCGGTTTCTTCTTCTGATTCGTTGGAGCCTTCATCGGAAGTTTCAGGTGTCTCTTCACTTTGTGTTGAATCATCTGTATGAATAATAGCAGGAACAGGTGGTGCTTCGGAACTAGCACCCTCCTTTATTGGTTGACGAGTTGTAGTTTCCTTTTCAAGAGCACCATCAGTTGAGATTTCTTCTTCAGGAATAACTGGTTTTTCAGAATCAGTAGCAGTATCTTCAGTAGAAGGAAGTTCTTGATACTTTGGTGTAGTAGCTTTTTGTTCTTCTTCGTCATCAGTAGCACCAAGAGTTGTAATTGCTTCTGGTTCTTTTGATGGAATACTGTATTCTGGTACCGACGGTGTGACCTCTATGGGTTGTTCAATATCTCCAGTAACTTGCTTGGTTGGTTTCACTGTAATTGGTTGAGTCGTTGTTGTTGTTGAACCTTCCACAAAGATGTCTTCACCAGAGTGTTTAGTTGATGTTTCTTGTGCTTCATCGGCCTTGACATGAGACATAGGATCCTCAGGTGTAAGAGCTGGCTGTTCAAAGTCCATTGATAAAGGTGTTGTGTTTTCATCAGAGGAAACTGGTAGTTCCGTCTTGGATGATTCGTCTTGCCCAATCAGTTCTTCTTCTTCTAGTTTTTGTGTTGAAGTTGCTGATTCTGTAGAAATATCGGGATATTTATGTGATGGAGCCCACGTAGTAAATTGGATTTCCTCATCTTCAATCTCTTCAGGAGATGTTGGTCGTGGATCTTCTGCAAAACTATCTATTCCGCAAATATATTGTGGACAACATTTATCAGTGCTAGCTTCGTCCAAGACACAATTGTTTGGCGTCGGTGGTTCGATACATTGTACTCTCTTACAGACAATAATACTGTTGATACAAGCACATGAAAGCTCACATTCAGAAGAGGTTGGAACTGTTGCATTGTTTGCAAACGTGTGGCCATTTGCCAAACAATCTCCTTCACCAGGAATAGCTGATGGGATTATGTCATGCATAGGTATTCCGCTACCCTCAATTTTGTCAGTTGATTCAGAAGATTCCTTATCTGCATGTTCAATGGATGATGGGCTTGTTTCAATAACATCATGTTTATCGATTGGCTGTTTGTCTTGAAGGTCTTCCTCACTTGCTTGCTCAGATTCGGTTCTTTGTGGGATAGCTGTTGTAGGTATTTCTTGGTTTTCCTCAACCAGGGATGGAGTGTCAGTTGAAAAGCCGTCTTGAATGATTGCGTGGTCCTTATCCATTTCTTCTTCAACTATGGGTCCCTTAGAGTCAGCAAGAGATGGGCCAGTTGTTGTTTGTTGTATTTTCTCTTCATGATCCTTAGTAGTAAAGGTTTCAGAAGCTACAGGAGATTTAGTTGACGAATCAATAAGTTCTTGCTCGGGTTGCTTTTTGATTTCTTCACCGATTGGTCCTTCAGAGTCAGAAGTCAATGGAGATACCGTTGTCAAATCACCCAGAACATCTTCCGCTTCTTCTTTCACTTCTTCGCCAGAAACATCAACAGAAGGAATAATGGTTGATGAATCGGAAATATCTTCCACTGAAGGTGCGTGTGTAATTTTGTCTTCTGAAGCGGGTGTTTCATGCTCCTGGGTATGATCTTCAGAGCTTTGTGATTCATCAGCAGTGGGAAGGGCTGTTGTTTTTGTAGTTGAATCAATAATACTTTGTTCCGTTTGCTTTTCAGTTTCACTTCGGGCAGTGGTTCCAGACTCATCAACAGATGAAATGGTAGGTAATGTTTCATGAATAATTGGTTCTTTTTCATTGATTTCTTCGTCCACTGGTAATGTTGATACTGTTGAGGTAAGAATCTCTTGTCCCGGTGTTTTATGAATATCTTCTTCAGCATGGGAGATTCCAGAATCAGCAATAATGGGGTTAATAGTTGTTAAACTATTGGTGTCAATTTCTGGTTCACCTTCAACATCTTCTTCATTGCTTGAAGTATCTGGCTTGGACTCTGAAGGAGTAGTTGTTGAATCAATTACTAATTCTGGATCTTGCTGAACACTTCCAACGTCGACACTAGTTGCTTCGTTGTCAACAGGTGCTTCAGTTGAATCATATAGTGGCTTACCCTTTGTTACGTCTTCTTCAGAGCCGGTTTCTTCTTTTTCAATAGCTGACGGATGCTTAGTGGTTGAATCGGCCAAACTTTGTTCCGTTGCTTTCTTGTGTTCTTCTTCTTCCACAACAGCTTGATCGGAATCAGCTATTGTTGGAATTGATGTTGAATGAATATCATGTTCTGGTTTAGTTTTGTCTTGTTCCTCTTCGACATGTTGTTCTTCTGATTCTTCAATCAATGGAACTGCAGTCGTTAAGTCGTCAATATCAGTCTGTGGCTTACCCTCAACTTCTTCTCCGGCACTAGTTGTGTCAATATCTGTTGGTACAATAGTAGATAATTCATGTTCTGTTTCAGAAGCCTTTGATGGTGTAGGTGTTGATGATTCTCCCTTAGGAATTACGGTTTCTTTTTCGGGTTTGAGCTCTTCCTCTTCGGAGCTTGAAACTGCGCCATCTGTAGCTGAAGGAACCTTCATCGTTGTATCTAGCTCACTTTCAGTTTCAATTCCTTCTTCACTTGGTTTTTCAGAATCAATTACTGATGGAGCAGAGGAAGTATAATCAGTGGAAGGTTCAATATCTTCTTCTTCTCTTTCAGTAACTGCTGCACTTGAATCAACAATAGAAGGTATAGAAGTTGTAGAATCAACCAATTCCTTTTCTGTTCCCATTGTTGTAATATCTGAAACTTCTTCTTCGCCATCAATGTCAATATGAATTCTAACTGGTCGACTGGTTGTTGTTTGTTTGTCTGTAATTGCAGATTCAGTTGAAAGCCCATCTTCTTTTTCTTGACTTCCGATGACATCATCGACATTCTCATCCTTATGAGGAAGTGCAGTTGTCTTGTGAGGTATATCTTTTTCGTCAAGAACATCTCCAGAAACTGGTTTACTCGAAGCTTCAGTTATTTCCTCTTCAGTAGCTGGGATTTCAGTACTCTCGTCTGAACTTTGCTCTGGTTTACCTGTTGCAAGTTCACTAGAATCAGATTCATCAGATTCCACTGATGGTTTTGGTGTTGTAGCATCGACTGTTTGTGGAATTTCGTCTTTGGTAACATCTAATGGAATCTCAGAATCTGCTGATGGTTTTGATGTTGAAGAATCAACTGTGTGTAGAATTTCGTCTTCAGTGACATCGGGTGGAGTTGTTATGGATTCAACTGGCTCTGGTTCATCCTTTGGCTTTTTCTTTGGCAAATCTGATTCAGTTTTATGATCTCCGATCTCTGGCATACCAATGTGAATGTTATCGCTTTCAGTGATTACCTCATAAGCTGGAGAGCTTGTAGAACTTTCAGAAGAAGGTTCCGAAATGTCTTCATCGATCTTATCTTGGATTTCTTCTTGACCAGGTGTAGATTCTTCTGAGAAGTCTACACTTTCGGATGAAGTTTCTTGAGGTTCAATATGTGGTTTTGATGGCACAGATGTAACTGCATCCGGTGCTTCTGATGCACTATCGATATGTGGTGTAACTTCAGGTGCTGATGTTTTATTCACATCTTCAGGTTCTTCAACTGGAGCCAATGTTGAAGAAGAGAATGGTACAGTCTCTAATTCTGGTTTACTAACTTCTGTTGATGACTCATCCTTCTCACCAATTTCTTCTGATTCAATGTCCTCCTTTGTTGGCACAGATGTTGCTGATGCCTCACTTTCTGATCCAGTGTCGGCAGATTGCGAAGATTCGGTAGATGCTATTTTGTCATCCATATCCTGAGATTCTTTAATAGAAGTTAGTGTTGTGGAAGAAATAACTTCTGGTTCTAATTCAGGTGTTTTAATTTCATCTGTTGCTGATTCGTCCTTTTCGGCAGTTTCTTCAGGTTTGGTTGTGCTCTCAGCTTGGTCAGGCTTAACGTCTTCTTCCTTAGATGGCACTTTGTCTTCTTTTTCTTCTTCAAATAATGAATGAAGTGTCGTTTCTTCTTGTTGAGAAGAATCAGGAACCTTTGTTGGCAACACTTCTTCATCATTTTCTAAATTATGTTTATCTCCTACAACAGAAGCAATAGTACTTGTTACTTGATAAGTATCTTCTTCTACCCTTTCTTTATCAATAATTTCATCTTCCTTAGGTGGATGTGTGGATTCGTCTTCTTTGTCCTTGTGACTAGATTCAAATCCTTCTTCAGTCTTATGAGTTGTGCTTTGTTCGATTGGTGAATGTGTCGTTTCGAAAACAGTCTCTTTGATAGCTGATACGGTTGTCAAAAGAGGTTTCTCTTCTTCTTCCTCTGAATCCTTAATTCCTTCTTCGCTTGGTTGTGAAGTTTCACCAGCAATCGGTATGATTGTTGTTGGAGTTATTTCGTCCTTCTGACCACCTTGTTGTTCTACAGATTCTGCAGGCACTTCGGTAACCGAAATTTTATCATCAATATGTTCTTGTAATTGAACGTCTTCTTGCGAAACGGATTCATGAAGATTACTCTGAATTATTGGTGTAATAGTTGTAAGTCTATCTTCAGTCAATGCTACTTCGGTTGTCACGCTATCATCATCACATACGTAATTGCTTGGACAACATTCTCCAGCAGCTGGTGGTAAAGCACGGCAAGTCTTGGCTCCTGATTCCAATGTTGGCATCTCGCATTCCCGGACGGCGCAAACAATATCGCCACGCATACAGTAACAATGTTCACATGAGCTCTTGCCAGTAATCGATGCTCCATCAGCGTAAATTTCATTGTTGTGAGTGCAATCGGTAGTGACAGTGGGGCTTGTCGTTGATGGCAATATATATCCTTCGGTTGGTCGTACTGTCGTTGTTGTTGTTGAGAAATCTTCAATTTCCAAAAGTTCATTTTCGTGATCTGTAAGAGTATTAAGAAAAAAACTAGCATTAGTGATGGAATTCAGTTCGAACAAATCATTATAATTCTTACCGCAATTATATCTGACCGGACAGCAAGATCCTTTGTTGTAAATTGGTTGACATCCATCAATGTGTAGAGTACATTCTTGCATAAGACATGCGGTACGATTCCTTATACAATAGCAAAGCTCACAGGGTTTGTTTGGATTAGATGGAACTTGAGCTCCTTCGACGTAAAATTTATTATCAATACTGCAACCGTATTTCTCTGGTATACTCAATTCTGTTCCTGGAGCACTAGTTGTCAGCTGATTACTGTGATGTGCAATATCAACTGGAACTTTTGATTAAAAAGAAATATTTCTTTAATGAAAAAAAAACTGATAGCTAGACAGAAAACAATTGCCTTACCTTCAGGACATGTAACAATTGGACAACATTGATCTTCACGCTTTTCAACTGTGCAATCATGACCAATTGGCTTTGTGAATGGACAAACTCGCAGGTAGCACATAAGCATTTTATTGTGACACGTACAATTCAGACATGGTTCGTTTGTTAATATTCTATCTCCTTCACTATAGTGGTTGTAGTTGTAATAACATCCTTCTGAAATAACAACAAAAATAATATTTTTTGGATTTTAAAAAATACTCGTGACAAAAATTTCTCAAAAATGTTTGATTACAAAGTAAGAAAATTCTTCTTGATTTGGGGAATTAGAGGGTAATATGAGCATTTAATTCGGGCTAAAGTGTAGTAGTTTATCAAATTCCATAAGAAGAAATAGTGTTTTCATCTGTGCCATAATTTTCTTTGACAGTGAATTTAATTTTGAATTTAAATTGAGCGTAAATCCCTCCCTAGTTTTGTTTTTTGTCTAAGCATCATTCTGTTGTATAAAAGCGATCACGAACCGAATTCCGCTACCATGCAGATTGCACCATTCAATTTGGACAACGTAGGCCAACAACAACGTCCCATCGACCTCGCGACGAAGTAAATATATATAGCTATAGATAAGATATAAGTATAGATAGCTATATCTAAACTTAAGCTCAATAGAGCTGCTGGAGCAACGGCTGAGCTATTCAAAGTGGCTGGCGATGAATTGGTTAGGAGTATGCACCAGCTCATCTGAAAAATATGGTCGGAGGAAAGCATGCCCGATAAATAGAACCTCATCAATATTTTCCTGATCCTGAAGAAAGGCAATTATCTGGACTACACCAGCTACAGAGGCCCTATTTTGTGAATGTCTGAAGTCATTCGTCAACAACCTAAAAGGTCCATATCAGTGTGGCCTTAGGCCAGGAAAGTCATCCATTGACGAAATATTCGCACTACGGCAGAGCCCAGGAGTTTCAAATCGACACCCACCACCTTTTCGTCGATTTTAAGGCCGCGTATGACAGCATCTATAGAGACGAGCTATATAGAGCAATGTCTAGTTTTGGCATCCCTCCCAAACTCGTCCGTCTGTGCAGAATGACGATGGAGAATGCACGCTGCTCCATGAAGGTCGTCAAAGACCTCACCGGCACCTTTGATGTCAAAAAAGGCTTTAGGCAAGGCGACGCACGCTCTGTCATGTGGCTTCTTCAACATCGTTCTTGAAAGAATAGTGCAAAACTCTTACGTCAGCACTAGAGGCACAATCTTTCAAAAGTCCGTCCAATTACTCGTCTACGCTGCTGACGACATTGACATAATCGGACGAACAATGCGAGATGCCAGTGGTTCTTTCGTGAATATTGAGAGAGAAGCCAAGGAGATGGGGCTAACGGTGAATGAAAGCACACCCAAAATCGAAGTTTCGGACAGAACGGTACTATAGACAGCTATAACTTTGAGGTGGTCAGAGAATTTGTCTTCCTAGGATTCGCTATAAACTCAACGGGCGATACAAATGCTGAGATCAAACTTAGAACTACTTTCGCCAATCGCTGTTTCTTTGGGCTAAAAGGCAGTTGGGAAGCAAAGCCCTCTCTCAAGCAACTAAACTGCCCCCGTATAAGACGGTCCTGATATATGGTGCAGAGGCATGGACACTGTTAACGGTGGATGAGAACGCGTTAGGCTGTTTTGAGAGAAAAATTCTCCGGGAATGGAGAAGAATATACAACAATGAACTGTACGGGCTGTATAGCGACACTGGCCTAGTCACAAAAGTGAAAGGCCAACCAATGAGGTGGCTGGATCACCTAGAGCGAATGGACATCAATGCTCTGGCCAGGAAAGTCTTTGAATCCCACCCCGTGGGACAGCGGAGTAGAGGTGGATAGCGTAAAAAGTGGCGCACGCAATTGGAAGAGAACTCCAACCAACTTGAAGTGCGAAACTGGAGACAGGAGCTAGAAATCGAGCCGGCTGGAAGAAGCTTGTTGGTTGAGGCCCGGGTCCACCTCAGACTGTAGCACCAACTTTTAAGTAAGTTAGTAAGTATTTAAAAAAAAAAAAATAAAACTGTGATTTTTTTTCAAAATCACCAAGTACATATACAGATTAAACGATTCTGACAGATACCTAAATGTGCACATTCACTAAGGGCCAGTTTTTCAGTGCGAGATAATCCTAGTCTCATGGTTAAACCTGAGTTAATTACTGAAACGTGTTTTTCAGTTTATTGAAGCCCCAAGCTAACTCCGAGTTAACTCACTTAATTTGGTGAGTTAACTCTGGGACCAAATTGAGGGCCTTTTCAGCTGTGGTGCCATCTCGATTTCGATATTGAAAGTAACTGCCGGTGCAATTCCGTTGTGGTGCCATCTCTATACCGATGCGTAAAAGGCGTAGAAAGGTGATATCCATAGTGTCGCAGATCGTTGGCCCTAGAAGTTTGCAAGCTGAAAGATAAAGTTGATCCTCAACTGAAAAACTATTCCTGACTTAACTCAGGGTTAATTTATTTTCAAGATAAGCTAACTCTGATTTAACTCAGATTAAACCCTGAACTGAAAAATTGGCCCTAAAAGTAATAGTGTCATATTTTTGACATTTCAAGACAACGTTAACTAGGCCAGCTGTTTGTATGCACAATATTAAATGGTTGTATTCACCAAATTTTTCTTTCGTGTGAGTGGGAAGACATATACATACAAAGGTGCTTGCCTACTTAAAAAAAAATAAAGTGGGACATTGCTGGCGTTAAATTTAATGCTTATTTAATTTTTAACAATACTAAGGTAGTGTATGCATACATACAAACGTTGAAACGTCATAGTTTAATGTGGGATCAAATTCAATCAAATGTTTCGTCCAATTGACACGCAGTCAAAAAAAAAACAACACTTTTTAGATGTAAACCGATCCTTATGTTTTGAGAAAAGTTGAGAAGTCGACGAGAAGAACATTGGACACAAATAAAATTTTGTTTGTGTTTTGTTTGAATTCATATTTGTTATCTGGTAAAACACTTGATTCTATCGCAATTAACACAATAAAGCTATTTAACCAGACTTTAATCGTTTCTAAATAGTTAAAAGTTAAAAAACTGAAGTTCATTCACTTTTATTCATGATTATCTTGCAAATGGGTTTTTCAACCAAAATCAAAAATAGCTTCTTAAAGATTCAAAGCATATTCGTTTAAGAGTAAAATATGTAAATAACTGGCAAATATTTTGTATCAATTTGTAGCAAATTACCGTTTATTTTTCTCACATTTCTCCATATATGTATGTAGGCACATACATATAATAAATTGCACATTTTAATATACTAAAATATATAATTATAATTATGTATTTCGTTATTCTCATAAAAAATATTAACAGAAGGAGTGCAATAACATTATATCCTGAATTTAATAACACTGCCAGGCCACGTATATTAATTTGCACATGACAAATTAATAAATGAGATTATTGATACCACGACGCACTCGCGCTGCTTTAATGCTGTCATTGACATTGTCAGCTTTCCTATCACCTCACCGCCGCCGCACCGTATATAATCAGCACTATCATCATCATGAACATCATCCGACGCGACTTCTCGGCCACGCCGCCAGCCGCCGCGTCCGCCACTTGTCGTCATAATTGTTGGAAACACATTTCAATTACCGTGCATTGATGGAAAGAATCACAATGGCCATATCGTGTTAGTGCCGCTCAGCATCAGCGTCACATCCGTATCCTCTGTCTATTTGAACACGATGCGGTCATATTATTGTTGATATGTACGAGAGTATCGCAAGCCTGATTATATGAAGCCGGTTGTTTTGACGTCGTCGGCATCGGGCGACTCAAATCTACACGCCATGCCATGCCATTCCAACAACTACCTGTTCTCTTTCTCTAGACGCGTGGAAGGAAGAAGCATCATCACACTACTTAAACATGGATATGTTCGCTTTGATTATATCATATTTCGTCTTAATTTATTCATAATGACAAATTATTAATTACAAATGGTACGAGTATTAACGGTAGCCATAAAGATTTATTACCGTTATCCCTTTCGAAACACCTCAACTCCACATACATGTCCCCTGATAGCTTACCTTCAACTCCAAATCACACCACACCCCATTTATGCATACCTTCTTAAAGCTCTGATTTATGGGAAATTATAAAGGGCGTTCGAATATCATTAATCAATTTCGAAAATTCGATGACATTCCAATTAGGTTGTTCAAAATCACGTCGCATGCAAATGACTAACTTTAACGACCAAGCGAACGGTGGGTGGTGTAATGTGTTACATTTAAATTGCACTCAAAATAATCTGCGATATACTCATTGTTGGAAATGAAAAATCTATGTACAAATACAAATACAAATTGGAATAATATTCGGTGTCTCTTTGTGCTTCAAGAGAAAAGATGTATGCAATTATTGTGATTTTCTATTGTTAGAGGGTTGGAGTTGAAGGAGGACCTATTTTATTGTACAGAAGGAATCATGGAGAATTTGACTCGATTTTCTGGGTTCTTCTTGTTTAGACATCTTGCTACACATGAGTATTGTTGCACCATGATTTATATGAGGCCTTAAGCCGGTTTTGCATGACATATGTGGTGTGTATAATACCTCCAACTCTTAGAGGCATAGAAGTTCACTTGTTTTCTTTTTTTAGAGCTTCAACCATGCATAATGCATTTGAGAATGCCTTGTAGTATATATCTACTACTAACCGTAGGTTATTTATTTTTACTATTATTGCATTTTAAGCATCGTGTACAGTTCCATGCGAAAAAATCCAAATTTTCAAAACAATTTTCTACTTATTCTGTGCCCGTATATCCTTAGTTAAAAGCTTAGTGCCCTATTACACGACGACTTTAGAGTCATGACTTTTTTCGAAATTAAACGAGTGCGAAGGTGAGATCAGATGTTTTTTCTCGTTCGCACTCATTGAATTTCGAAAAAAGTCATGACTCTAAAGTCGTCGTGTAATAGGGCACTTAAGCTTTTTTCACTATTTTTGAGGTTATGAGACTACCCTATCTTTCCAATATTTTTTGTATTCTATGAGAAATCCTTTATTGAAATTCATGTATTTAGCATATTAAACCACAATTTACTCTTCTTATACAATTATTTAGGGGCAGGTGAAGACTAACAACTATAAGGACTATTCGAAAACGTCATCTGCGTCAGAATTGCATTTGCAGAATGTGCTTTAACGCAAACTGCTAAAGTCACATGTTCGAAAACATCATCTGCGGTGCAGCTGCGCAGTAAAAAATCGAGTTGACGTTAAAAAATTTGAGAAACCAGAGAATTTATTCGTTAATATAAAATGCGTTTTGCGAGTAAACTGAATAACGTTCACAAAATCGATTTTGTGCAAGACAGGACGATTGCAATCTGCGTCAAAAAATGACGATCAAATTGACTTTGATTTGACGTTTTCGAAAACGGCATAGTTCTTTCAGGAATCATTTTAATTTTTTTTCTAAAAATGTACTCGTATAGCTCGCTAGATATGTAACCTCCAAAATAACGAAAAAGCGCCATTTGTTTTATTTTATAACGGAAACATCTCAAAGCACAGATGTGATGGCGGAAAACGGATGGCAGATTTGGTTTCAACGCCAACGGATGTTTTCACCTGCTCGTGTCAAAAACCGTGTAAACCTTTGTTATTGCAGAAGAAGTGTTCTGTAGCTAACAGTATGGAAGTGGACCTCGATTCCAGAAAAAAATATAATCTTCACCGAAGATTTCCATTTTTGCATAAATCATCCGCAGAATGTCACAAATTGGTGTGGACTGTGAGCTGGGGCCGAATCAGCTTTCGAGTATGTATGTATACGTGACTAAAATTTGTGAGTTTGGCATTACCGCTCACGTTTGGAGCTATTTAGTATGTCATAGTGCTTAGTCTCCTATTAAGGTAGAACTATAATAGTCGGAAGGGCACTGAAGCTAATGTCAAAAACCAACGAAAAGTAGCTTTCCGTACAGAAAAAAGGGGAACACACCCATAACGTAATTATCATCTATCTCTTTTTGGCACTCCTATTTCACCAAATGTCAGTTTTACTTAAGTGAGGTGCGCTCCGGAGCGCACCTAACTTCCGTAACCAAAGTTCAACGAAACTTGACGAAACGCTCCACTCCGCAATTATAGTCATCGTCATATGCCTTACGTGTATTCGCTTGTTTTCTTCCGACCACTTAAGTGCCCCTCCGAGCATTATAGTTCTAGCTTTACACAATGATTCCTTGCGTCTGACTCTTTTCGAACATTATTAGTGCGAATGAGAAAAAAGATGAGATGGAAGACCAGTAGCCCTGTGACTGTGAGTCGTGGGCCAAGGTTTCCGCGACTCTTTTTGACGTTCCGTATTTTCGTATTTTTCGTATAAAGATAGTACAAACTGCAGCAGTGAATTTCGCAATAAAAGAGAACTGTAAATTTTGCGCTAAGCGTTGAGAATCACAGTGTAATAGCATGTGCCTCGCAGGATGATTTTCAAAGAGAAATTCGAAAAAAGAGTCAAATGCAAAGAATCATGGTGTAATAGGGGACTAAGTGGTTACTCGTTCACTCGATCATTGATGGCTATCACTCGTTCGGTCAATGATGCGGTACTTCGGCCCCTGGTTTGCGATTACCACCAACGGAGAGCGCTACATATCGATTCTTCTTTTAGTTCAAATTCTATGATCTAGGGCGTAGCGTGCAACGCAACCTGTCCCACAGGAGTGATTTGAGAGCATGGTTATCTCACACAGAAATGACGTGAACTGGCCACCGAGATCGTGTGATTTGACCCCGTTAGACATTTTGTTGAGGGATTTTCAAAGTCCAGGTCAACAATCGATGCCCTAAAATTCAATAAAGTCCGAAGCATTGCTTAAATTCAGCATGATCTTTGGACCAGATCTATAAAAAGTTAGACCTTTTCAATCTACGTCACCCAGCAAAGTCACGAAAAGATTGTTGCATTTACTGGGTAACAAGTTTTTTTGAAAAGTTCCTATTACAACGTCACTAATGTTAAAATTTTGGGTATTGCTTTAACCGAGGTATTGCATTTATCGAGGGTTGCCTTTACCGAACAATTGCACCAACAATCGTTCCGTTTTCCAGATTATCTATATCAGTTCAATTAACAATACAATATCAAATTCAATTACAATTACAATTACAATAACGATTACAATTACAATTACAATTACAATTACAATTTCAATTACAATTACAATTACAATTACAATTATAATTACAGTTACAATTACAATTACAATTACAATTACAATTACAATTACAATTACAATTACAATTACAATTACAATTACAATTACAATTACAATTACAATTACAATAACAATTACAATTACAATTACAATTACAATTACAATTACAATTACAATTACAATTACAATTACAATTACAATTACAATTACAATTACAATTACAATTACAATTACAATTACAGTTACAATTACAATTACAATTACAATTACAATTACAATTACAATTACAATTACAATTACAATTACAATTACAATTACAATTACAATTACAATTACAATTACAATTACAATTACAATTACAATTACAATTACAATTACAATTACAATTACAATTACAATTACAATTACAATCACAATTACAATTACAATTACAATTTTTTGGTTTTGGGTGGACAAGAAGGAACTAGATTTGGTGATACGCATATCTACTCATTGGCAATACGCGTCTCTCAAATAAAAACATTTTTTTAATATTTTAAAATGAGAATAAGATATCAGAGTTGAACTTTTAAGCTTTGGATAACAAAGTTACGATTATATTTTAAATTACCTGAGTATCGTTGTAGATCAGCATGAGATTCTTGAACTGGAGCTGAAAAAGAAAGAAAAACATTACATTCAATTAATCAATTTAAACATAAAACTAAGCTACAAATCTTAAAATCTCTTCTCTTAAAATTGATGGAAACCAATTTATAAAATACTACTTAATCGTCTTATCATAAAACCTTCACCAGGAGCAGTTGTAAAAACATCAGCACATTCTAAACTAATCTCTTTTAGAAAAAAAAAAAAAACAAGTGAACTAACAGAAATCCTACCTACCAACCACACAACATCAGTAAAGTAGTGAAGAAGCAAGAGAAGATAACTTTGCACAACAAGCCAGAAACACCATCAGCAACAAAACGAATTTTCAACAAGTGAGGTCTGTCCAAGTTGTCGCTAGCGTGTTCCTCTTGAACTCTTGGAAGTTACACAGGATTTATAGTATGTGATTCCAAGTAGACGCGCGTTTTCTATTAAAAGGGATCCTCTTTCTCCAGGTACACATAATCTAAAGATACCCGATCTGGGCCTAGTACACACTTGTATGACTTTGTGTTGTTGCTGCTTCTAAATCATGTGTGCTAACCCATAGAAGATACATCTCATCTTCTCAGCTACAACAACAACAACAGCTTTAAATCGCAGACCAGTGCTGAAAGTGATCCTAGATCTTTCTCTATGTCTTTGACCAAGAAATTACTCTGCCGTATAGATATTATAGCCAGTGTTGTTGGCTGCTGCTGCGAAATGCCTTATAACATAGTTGCAGGTACACACGTATAGACGAAAGCAAGAAGATGAAAAACTTCGACTTGGTCGCTGTACATTGTACAACCAAAAAAACACAAAAAAGAAGAACATTAGCATTACCATCGAGGTACACTCTTGGAAGATGATCATGATGATGATGAAGAACAAGAAGACGCAAAGTCAGCAAGTAGAAGGTGCTTTTTGGACACGCTGTACTCAATACACACGTATGAACGTGTGCATGAGCAATTTTCCTATTTTTTTTTTTTTTTTTTTTTTTTAAGTTGAATGACCTAAACGTGTGTGCAAATTTACGTTCTTCCCAGACCTCCTCACTTTATACTTGGTTAGTGTATAGTTTATTTTAATTTTTAAGCTGAACTTGAACATGAAACACAACCGTACATACAAAACAAACATAGCAACGGTTGGACTTGTATTATTAAAAAGTTGTGTTGAAGGCGCAATATTTCTGTGTCAAAAATGTGAAATTTTGTAAGAAATCTTTTCACAGTTTATTTGAAGGTTTCAAATTGATGGCAATAAGTTGAGAAAATGATAGCAGCCAATTGACAACGGTCGTTTTCGATAACGAAATCTGCGTTAAAAATGCATTTGCAGAATGTTCTTTCACGCAAACTGACAAAAGCTGCGTTTTATTATCTCTGGGTCTGGGTCGAGGTTATCTTTTAACATGTATTACAAAAACAACATGGGATCTAAGTTTCTATCGAGGTTAATTTCAATAACCCAGATAGAGGTATTCACTCTGGCCGGCAGAGGGCTATTTACCATTGTCAATGGATGTCAGCGATTTGTCAGCAGTATAAGGAATAGAGAGGAAAAGAGACAAGTGCTTACATGAAAAACAAATAAACATAAGAAAAAAAGAGACTGATATACAGCACTGCTTTTGCACTAACCCATATCGTTTTATTTTCACGAGGTTAACCATATGGGTTATGAACGATAATAAAACGCGGCTAAAGTCACATGTTCGAAAACATCATCTGTGGCGCAGCTGTGTAGTAAAATAAATCGAGTTGGCGAAAAAAAAAGTGAGAAACCAGAGAGCGTGTTCGTAAATATAAAATGCGTTTGCGAGCAAATTCAATATAACGTTCATAAAACCGATTTTGTGCAAGACAGGTAAATTGCATATGACGATTACAATCTGCGTCAAAAAATGACGATCATTTGGCGATCAAATTGACTTTGATTTGACGTTTTCGAAAACAGCATATTTGTGCTTATTTTACGGCATTTTGAATTGTTGCTTGCAAAATATTTCGGTCTGAAAATTGGTGATTTCTTCTTAAACTATTTTTCTATCTGTCTTCAACATAAATGCCAAAGCACAACATTTTACCACAGTAAGTACACAAAAACCTTGCCCCAAACTGTTCTACATTCTGTCACTTTGTTCTCCATGACGTTTTAAGAATAGTTAAGAACAATATTTCCTGCACCTACTTTTATGTTGGAGCAAGTGAGTGAGAAATGTCAAAGTACCAGCTGATGATTTGTTTGTTTGGAATAAATGAGCTTAAATTTATCACAGAAGTTCTTTTCTGATATTTTTGGACTTAACATGAAGAAAAAGACATAAAAGAATATCAAAAGTGTGAATTGATAGTAAATTTGAATTGAAAATTAATGCAAACAAATATCAATTGAAACATTTTTAAATTTGAAATTGGACAGCTGAAAGCCAACGGTCAATACCGTCAATACAAAGCTGCACTTTTCTGTTCTTTCTTGTTCTGACAGTTTTCACATACTTGTGCAGTTCTGTTCTGTTCTGATCCAGTTTTTCTTCATTAAACGCAGCTATTACCTCTGTTCGTGTTCATCCCAAAACAGCCCATTTAAGTCCAAAGTCCTGTCAGTTTCTTTTTTTTACATGAACTTTGACAGAACTTTGGACTGAAATGGGTAGAAATTCGCAGTTTTTGGCAGAACAGACCTATTTTGTGACATTTGAGGCCATTTGCAAAAATTATGGGACATTCACATCATGTCATGACTTTTGACCCACCTTCTATTTATATAGTGGAAGTTTTGGAGAAAAATATAAACCAAAAAGTCCTTAATGTATTTTAACATAACTATGCACTCATTCAGCAAATTACTGCCAGCTTAAAAAAGTATCAGCTTCATCTATAGGCAGTTTCTTTACAGGCCTTATACTTAATGCAGCCCTGAACTGTTGCATGTTTTGGTTTACTCTTTACTGGCAGTTGGCCAACCAATTTTAATAGACAATTTATCACTGTGCGAAAAAAGTTACCATGAAATTGAAACTTTGCACCGTGCGGAGTATTGGGGGAGGTTTTGGGTGGTCTAGGTCTAGGCTATATTTTCCTCCTCCTACCGTGTGTGTCTGTGCTCTGTGAATATATATAAGAAGACATCGGCCATCATCAGGCATCTTTACAGTGCGTGTGTTCCTTCCAAAGGAGCATCATTGCAACCACACAAATTATTCGAAATGGTCTGTTGCACATAGGGTGAGAGGTAGGTTAGGTTGGTATAGAAGATATAGGTACTTGCTCGTAGGTACTGATGGTAGTTAGGTTTTATAATGTATCTCTTGCATTAGCACCCCCATAATAGTGATTTCTTGTGTTAAAGAAAAAAAACATTTTCACCAAGGCGGCTCTTCGGTTAATTTATTTTGTTTTTCTCCTTTAAGCTGGTCTGATGGTCGTAAGGCGAGTGCTTCTTTATTTATTATTGTGAAGTCAATCTTCTTTCTTATATTCTTGGTTGGGGAATTCTTATTGAAAGTTTTGTTTTCTAGAGTTAACCAGAAGGAAAAAGAAAACGAGTTCGAAATTACAGATGCATATAGAATTTTCATTTTCCTTCGAAACTGATGTAATTTAGTTGATTATCCCTGGCGATATGAATAGTCGCGTCGCGCCGCACTGCACCAACGCTCTCATTATATCCATAGTCGTTGGTTCTCGATCTTCCGTAGCCGAGCAGAGCTGAAGACGAAGAGGCAGGATAAGGTTTCACGTTTCACAAATTATGTGAAAGAATTACATACGGACAGGGTCGAGAAGATGCGGATGATGGTATCCGCAAAGTAATCGACTGCTGTAACAACAAAAGTCGTATCGCATCTTGGACTGCACCAGCAGACCACCAAACTTCACCGTCATCGTCGTTGCAACCACCACTATACCACCACCACTCCAATATGTCGAATTATTTAACTTTGGTGAATTTAGACTGCACGCGATTTGTGTTGTGTGTCTTGAGAGGTTTTCGCGATGATGGTCATGCATTAGACCGAATAGATTGCATCTGTAAGAAGCTTGGAAGAGTGTCATTAAGTGTGCACTAGAGCCAACAGAGGCCAGCATAAGCAATAGGTAAGGTATATGTACATATGCAACAGGTAAAGAGTGCTCTGGCTCTCTCTCATATCTCTGATCGATCTAGAACAATTTCCAGCGAATCTTCTAATCTAATTGGATAGGCGCACTCGCTCATCAGGAAGAAAAGGAAGACATTTTCTTGTTATTTTTGTTTCTAGGTTCTCTATACATATGTGTGTTATATGAGATCTCTAGAATGTTATATCCTTCTTGTTGTTCGATGATGGCTGGGAATATTAATCAATTAAATGTTTACTGCCATTGACCATCAGGATGTACATATAGTGTACCATTGGCCAACGATAAAATCAGATGGATGCTTGATTATTGTTACAGTTGTTGTTGTGGCTTAGGTGGAGTTTTATGGGAATCACGGTGAATATAATTGCAGTGTTCATGGTAACAAGATGAGGATTTTATTTTTTGATTGGACATTTGATTACCGACTGATGAGATTTATGTTCATGTAGGAAGTAGTTTTATGCAAGGAATTGTGATGTACTGATGTCATGGTTTCTCTATTAATTCAAAAAGTTGTTCTTTTTAGGGCTCGGCCACGCACTGAGCGAGACAAGTGACAGAGCATCAAAGAAAAAAGTTCAAGGGAATACTCTGGAGTACCTACAAGGTGACATAATGTGAATTGTTAGGACTTAGGAATGAATCCTTATTAATGATTTCTTCTTCAACTAATAGGGAATTTAACGAATCTGTCGATATCAAGAGTGACAGCTATTATTATGTGGAAAGTGTCTAATTCCAAAGTGCCAGCAATTACACAGCAAATTTCGATGTTATAATTCTCCACAATTCTGATTTTGACGTTTGTAAATGAAGGGGAGAGTGATAATTGCTATTTGTTAAAGAGCTCTTTCCTCTAACTGTTTATAACAGAGTTTTCAAAGCAAATTGACGACTGACGCTATTTCCAAAAATCTTTTCACATTCATATTAGGCGTGTTTGAAACGTATTGCATAACTTGCCATCTTATCAAAAGAAAAAGTCAAACAAAACAGTATTTGAGTGTCAGAATGAAGGTGTACTGTGATAATTCTCCACAATGCCGATTTTGACGTTTGTAAATGAACAAGAGAGTGATATATTGGTATTTGTTAAAGAGCTTTTTCCTCTATCAGAGATGTCAAAGCATATTGGAGTTTGACGCCAAAAGTTTTGGCACATGCGTGTTTGTATTTCAAAAATGATTTTGACAAGTGGTATTCAAAAAGAGTGAAATGGACATAGAAATCCTTAATACAGCCAAGTTAGAGGGCAGAAAAACTTTCACAATATTATTTAAAGGACTTCAGGCAGCAAGGAAACATATTGCATCACTTGCCATCTTACCAAAGGAAATAGTCAAACAGTATTTGAGTGTCAGAATAAAGGTCACACAGTAAAACTCACATGAACTATTACATATAGCTCCCTCTCTTGACTCAACCGATTATATTTTCTATCAGATATTTTTATCTTTAAATTATTTACATAATGTTATTGCGTTTTCGATTGGCAATCTAGAACACCGATTCGATACGTGTGAATGATTCTCATTTCGATTTTGAAATCAAATCCAGAACAATTTTCTCTTCTTTTTAGAGCAAGAACTGTCATTCTGTCCCCAATCGAAAAGGCCATATGTCTTTCTTCCAATTGTCACACTCAAAAATCAGGATGTCATGCTGAGTAACAGACAACAAGTGGACATTTTTTTTAAGCGACAATAAGCTGACTCTGTCAGCACTGAAAAGGGAACTTGCCTTCGCCCACTAGGCAACTTCCAAAGAAGTTTACCTGAGACCACACGAGTGAGTATACTGGCAAGCTAGTTGTACATATGTATGTATATCAATTGCCAAATCAATCGCCGCTCTACTCGCTTCTCAACTGGCATGGAACAAGGCAAGACTGTGTATTAGTAACTCGCTAGCGAGTACTCACTCGTGTGGCCTCCGGGTTAGGAAATTTGAGTTTTTTTTTTAACATATTTGTTCTGTGTCATTTTGTCAACAGTTTTTTTTTGTGATGTATGACTGCCTGGCTGTCCTCGTGAATAATCGAAAACAGTAAAAAGTTATATTTCAAGATGTGTGCTTGAAAGAACAAGCCACAATTGCCAAACTGACAAATGGAATCACAATTTTACATCCAATATTTTACCTGTCAAATACTTTTATGGCAAACGGAATTTTGACATCTTTTTTTTGACAGATAAGGTTGCCATCAACAGAATTGCAGGGTGGGTGAGGACAGGCAACTAAACACGTTGTTTTTCATTGAAATCGGAAAGATTTGATCTGAAAATTCAGAATTGCTCTTTTGAATGAAACATCTTGTCATATTTTTGGGTAGAATCAGTGAAGAAGCAATTCACACAGATAACCTTTCAATATAAATACTACAAAAATAAAAATTGATTTGACCATTGACAAGAGGAAATGGAAAAACACGAAGCATTAAAAATGTGCAAGTGTTTTTCACAAAAGGATCAAATCTGTTCAACAATGAAAAACGACATTAAAGTTCAGTATGTTTCACGATTTCATAACATTTTTGATATGCATCTGTCAGAAATATTGAACAGATAACCTGAAGTTAATTCATCGAATTAGGTGAGTAAGCACAGAGCTAACTAAGGATCTAAATTGATTAAAAAACATATTTCAAGAGTAAACTTGGGCCTTGATCCCAACCTAACACACTCAAAACCTGGGTTAAAATACATTTTTGCTGACTTTAAGGATTCTAGCATGTTTCCACTGAGCCTGTGATTGACCTAACTCAATTTCAAAATCACCCAAAACGCCCACACTATGTATAAGTGATACAATTTTGACAGTTTCCGTAAAGACAGGAGATGTGTCCCAGCAGCTAGGAAATATTTAATGATATTCCACCACAAGCTGCTTCTCTTCTTTTGGACAAGAAATATTTAAATTGACTCGTAAACGCACTTTCCAATATGCCAAATCAAAACAAAATCATTTTGTAAAGCTAAAAACAAACTGTGATCAAATATTTGCTCCCAGTTTCTATAGTTCTGTTTGTTTACTTTATCAGGAAACTGGTATAATCTGTAATAAAACATGATTTCTATTGACATTTCATTGTAATTGAGGTGATTTTGAAATTCCTCCAATACATGGGAACTTCCAACATGCAAGATTTAAAAGATGAATTCGGAAAATATTCCAAAATTATTCAATTTCTTTCGGTGAGTACGTAGTATTAAAAGCTTTGTTTAACCATCAGAGCAATCAAAATAATTGATAATTACAATAATTGATGACAGAGAAGAGTTTTCACTCTTGTGATTTCCTAACCAAGCTCCTTACATAATTTTATTCTACCTATACCAAAAGCCCAAATGATTCTGAAATTAAATGTTTTTTATTTGATTATCTCACCGCATCTACCCACATACATATTTTCAAATTTACGATTATCGACTCTGTTTGTGTTTTACAAACCAATAAAAACCATTGATAAAAAACATGAATTGAATGAATCACCCTCAAAAAAGCATAAAGCTAAGATCATAAGCAAACAAATTCTTGACACAGTTTCACTTCACGCCAAAATGACATCTTATCATTCAGGTTTAAAACAAAAGCTAAGTTCTCTGACTCCTTGCGATATAAAAATTAATTAAACCAATTTAAAAACGAACAAGTGCCATAACCCGTTTCGGTTTTGTTATTTTTTATTTTTTTTTTTGACATCGTTAACTATTTTTTGATCGCCATGCTGTATCATGTATTATGGCGCACGACTCGCGTCTCTATTTTTAACGCATTCAAGCGACTTGGCGAGATTAAAGTCTTTTTTTTTATGTTTTGTTATTTATTGCGATTATTAAATTCAATATTCAGATGAACCAGTTAGGAATAACGGATATATTCGTGTTTGAGATGTAGTTAATCCTAGTGAATTTCCTGTTCTCATATTTGCTACATTAAGAAGAAACCTGCCTTTCTGACCAGCAAGTTTTATATTCTATTTTAGGATCAAAAATAAAATAATAAAAAAGAAATAAATAAATGAAATTTATTTTTCACACGATAAAATGCCATGCTCTTTGCTGGCTATGTAGCTTGTAGATATACTTCCGACACTTGAATAAAATTGCTCACAAATTATCGTAACGATGTTTCGTTTGCGCTTGAATTGATTAACTACTGGAATTGAAAAAGGTGACATGATGGATGATCATCGGTTGCTAACGCTACCGGGTCGGGAACCACCCGAAATCTGGTCTGCGGGATCAGTGTTAATCGGATTAATTGACAGCTATAGTCGTTTGAAGTGGAGAGGGATGGAATTATGGCGACAAAATTATAGCAGGAACTTGATGAACGAGTTGTTATAAAATACCTTGAGAAGAATGTGAACTTATTAATAATGACACCTTGTGTTTTTTTTTCAAAGACAGTAGATGGCGCTAGTCATGCGATTGTAATTTGTTCTTTTCAATCCGCACAGTCCGTTGGTATATATTTTGATTATCCGTATTTTTTTTTTAAAGATCATAATAAAGTGTTCCTTGTTCGCATAATTAATTTTAATTAAACTATGTTCAGTATTTTTATCGTGCTGTAGTTAAAGATCAAGCAGTGTATACGCGAGTACACTCATCTATGTTCATTTCTACGTATATACATATCTTGATGTAAACTTCCAAAGAGTTCAACGTTCGACAAAGGTAACTTAAGATTCTGAACTTAGCACACCTCCTGATGGAATGAGTGTATTATTCTTCATGAAATAGCGTGAGATAGTTTTGTAGCACCTTCATGCATTCTGGTATAAAAAGGGTACCACTCATCATTGTCAGACTTAACACATTTAATGAGAACAAAAGTAGAAGTTAAAAAAGAACCAAGGAAGAGAAGATATAAAGGCACAGGAAAAAAAAGAAGACATGACTTGTGACGACGGAAGTGATCGCGTAAAAATATAAAATAAAAAGAAGATCAAAACACTGCGAAAAAAAAACACGAAAATAGAACTCATTGGATATGAGAGTTGGTAGGTACGAAGCTTTATTCTTTATAATATGCAAGGTGAAAATGCAAAGATATATTTATAATAGACTTGAAAGACTCAAGGTTCATGTGCTTTACATACAAATTAAATTAAAACTTGCATAGGGGATACGAATAGTAGGTAGTTAGATTCAGATATGTTAAAATTGATGAGGTGAATTCGAGAGACTAGAGAGCGGTTTTCTTAAGCTTATGTTGTGTCAAGTCTTCTGGTTTTTCATAACATGCCGGCTCCACTGGGCATGATCCATGCTCGGACTATGAACATGTCTTTAAAAAAACCAATGGAGTCTCAAAAATACATGTCCGTCCAGACATATCCATACAAATCAGTTTGCTGATTGGATTGTGCTTTGGATGTTGGACATCGTTCATATATGTCTAGTGGAGCCGGCATGTAAGATAGCTAAGAACAACGGCACTTCATCTGTATATATGACTGGGCGATGGCTATCATAAAAATACCAAAACCATATTATTCTGAAATGAAAAATCAAAATGACAGCTAAGACAGTTTCTTTAGTTCTGTTTGTTTACTTTGTCCAAAAACTGGTATAAACTGTAATATAACAAAATATCATAAGTAATTTGATTGAGATTGAGGTGATTTATTTGAGGTGAGGTCAATGAAATCGTACAATTTCGAAGATGATTTCGCGAAACGTAAAGTTAGAACTATAATAGTCGGAAGCTAATGTCAAAAACCAACGAACGCTTTCCCAAAAATTCAAAAGGAGTAATGAGTTATATTTCGCTTAAATAAAATTAATCATCTCTCACTTTTTTTCGTTGCTGCTTCACCAAATGTCAGTTTCACTTCCGTGGAGTGCATTAGCATCGCTCTTCTCTTCCGAAAACAAAATTTAAAGAAACTTGACGAAAAGTATCAAAACACAATAAGGTAGAACTATAATAGTCGGAAGGGCACTGAAGCTAATGTCAAAAACCAACGAAAAGTAGCTTTCCGTACCGAAAAAAGGGGAACACACCCATAATGTAACTATCATCTTTCCCTTTTTGGAATTCCTATTTCACCAAATGTCAGTTTTACTTAAGTGAGGTGCGCTCGGGAGCGCACCTCACTTCCGTAACCAAAGTTGAACGAAACGCTCCACTTCGCAATTATAGTCGCGTGAAATGCTTTCCGTGTATTCGCCTCTTTTCTTCTGACCACTTAAGTGCCCCTCCCAGCATTATAGTTCTAGCTATAGTTATAGGTGCGCGCCATATACATAGTTTTCATATATTCGCTCATTTAAAACCTTTTCAATGAGCTATCGACTATAATTATAGTTTTGCGTTAAGACACACGACAATAGTAGCGCCTCAAGTGCAAGCCATTCGGTAAATGTAAACGTCGTAATTTTTTTTATTCACAACTTTTATCGCTAACTGATAGTAACAGAATTCGGTCAGAGTTTATTTAGTTCTCTGAGATATCATATACATATATCATATTTTTGAACGCACCTAGTTCTAAAAGTCACAATGACGTTTGGATAAGTTTAATGAAATAAATTTGGTTAGTTTTTCGTTGCAAAATCCTTGGATAATTTTAACGAAATTGTGTAAACCACAGATCCCCTACAAAATTTGACAGTTTATTACCACATGATAAACTTAACCAAATCGTTAACTTATCAAGTGTTTAACGACCTTGCATATGAATACTCTCAATATTTAAACAAAATTTAAAAATTAAGAAAACGTTACTAAACGGTCTTAAAATAATGTTCAAAGTTTCGAGCAAATATTAAAAAAAAATTAATTCAGAGAGGTAATTTTAAGTTTTTGAGTTGTTGGCTGGTAGCTTTCGATTGTCAAAATCTTAAAACTTCTTTGAGATTCTGTCAGATTTGATAGAAAAATTATTTTTAATAAGAAGAGCTCTGTGCGCTTGCCTTTCAAAGTTGTAAATTTTTACCAATTTAAGTCCAATTTTATTTTTTGTATGAGTTTTGACAGAGTTTTTAATTAAAATTTGTAGAAATAGGCAGCTTTGTGAAGTAAACGAACAGAGTTAAGATATGAAAGCGACAGCACAAAATTGTTCTAGTCTTTCGCACATTGCACAACATTTTTGACAAACTAAACAAAACTAAATAGCCCCTGTATCTGGGTTATTGAAATTAACTTCGATATAAACCTGGATCCAATGTTAGCTTTGTAATACATGTTAAAGATAACCTCGACCCAGACCCGGAGATAACAAAACGCAGCATTTTGAACTTAAAAATAAGCAGTGTGACTTAATCATTAATTTTCATCAAGAATAGACATGAATAATTATTTCTTTCACCAAAAATTAAAAAATGGATTATTATGCGTCGGAAGTTTGGGGTTCGAGCCCCAGTCTCTTCCACATTAGAGGTATTTTTCTGGCGCCCTGCCTCTTGCAAGGAAGTTACAAATCCTAAAAGAGTATTATAAAATTGTAGGGCTTCAGAAGTTACCAATAATTAAAAATTTTTTAGTAATGACACTGACAGCCTTAATTTAAGTGATTCAAATGATAGCATCACAGTAAAACAGAAGAACATCGTAAATCTAACATAAGACTGAAACTGACACCTATTACCTATCTCCTCTTGACATTATTGTGTGCCTAACACTCATGTATTTTTTTTTTGTTAGCGATCTTTCTTTAAAGATAAGCGTATAAGCACGCACCTTTAATATGATCATCTTATTTGCATATGGGATGACAACGGTAAATAAAATAGGTTCTACTTTGGAGCCCTTCTTCCAAACCAAGCTACTTACAAAATTGTCGTGTAAGGTTTATGTAAAAAAAGAATGCATAAGATGCAAGAAAGAGGACAAGAACAAGAATCTATAAAAAAGAAGGAAACTATGATAAGTGAATACTAAAAGATACATCGAAACTATCTAAACATCTATAACCAAACATTTGAGTCCTCCTATAAGCAAGCAGGAGAGAGGATAATACATCATTGAGGTTCTTTGCATGTGTATATGTCTATTACAGGGATTCATATGTCTAGATGACCAGTGACCATAAGTGTACATACAAGCCAACTATTTAGCTACGACGACATTAAGATAACATAACCTAAAAAAAGAGAGGATATTGCAGCAAGAGATACTTCAGAGTTCGAAGAGGATAAAATAAAACGCTCCAATAGCAAAGATCACGACTATGTACGCCTTTAAGCAACAAGCCACCACCACCACCCGAAGTGTGTTAGGAATTTTTCTACCAGACCGTAAAATTCGTGCGCTTAACAAAAAAAAAATAAAAAAAATAAAACGCGTCCATCGTCATCGCATCGCATCGTCGCGTCGTCGTCGTCATCGTTGTCGGGTCAGTTACAACTTCCTATCTGCAAGATACACCTTTATATAGAAGTATACGGTATGTCTATACCTATATATTACCCACACACTCCTTCTTCAGATCAAATAGAGAAATTGCTTGGTGACGCGACAACATTGCTAAACATTTGTATGGTTGATTTATACTGTTATCAATGAATGCGAAATTGATTAATTGATCTTGATTCAGTCTTATTATAAGAGTAACAGGGGGTACATACATATACGTATAAGAGTTATATATGAAAAGAAATAACGGACATCGTCGTCTATCGCACTATACACGCTTATGATAGGTTTATTTTCATATAAAATTCCTCATGGACCGCATTGGGTGAGGATTTTGCACGAACATAAATATTTTTTTGTTCACACACAAAAGGGCTTATCGGATACGGAAGAGATTTTCTAGATGCGATTTGGAAGGTCACTTTGCGTATTTAAGGACTCTGTAAAGGAATTTGTGAATTATAGAATTTGAACGATTTATATCAGTATAATGTAAGAGCATATGAGTTTTATATTATAGGAAATGAATGCTTGACGTAGTTATTAAATTGTGTATTTAATCACGTGATTTAAATTTAGGCAGTTGACAATAATCTTCGATCTGAATTTTCTTACAATGAAGAAGAGAAATGTGGAAATTATTGTCAGCGGAAAGTAAAATGTGACTATTGGGAGAAATTTTGCCAGCAGATCCTATCGATTAATTGATTGATTGATTTCTGTCTCGGAGACGTGTAGGTACGACGTATGAGATCTAGCATAAGAATTCAAAAGTGTTGAGAGTAAATTATAGGCGTTAGCAGGTTATAGAGGTTTTTAAAAAAAGTTATTTCGTTTACTTTACAAATTAATTTCGGGAAGCTTTATGGAAATATTAAGGAAGCTTAACATTTAGCCTTGTATTTGTATAAATCCTAAAGAAGCCTTAGACAATGATATAACTTCGAAAAAGGTCGCAGCTTCGATTCACAAACTCAATACAAGCTTCTTAGAAATAATAGCTTCTAGATATTGAAAAATTAGACTCTACAGATGGAAAAGTGATTTGTTGGAAATTATAACCCGGATAAAAAATTAGTATAGGCTTTTAAGAAACTGTATACAGAAAAAAGCTTAGAATATTTTCAAGTTTAATGTGTTAACTCAAGCAGGTATCTCACAAACTTTTTGATGGAGCTTCTTAAAGAAAGCTATTTCTTTGTTTTTATTTCGTTTACTTCACAAATTAATATCAGGAAGCTCTATGGAAGTATTAAGGAAACTTAACATTTAGCCTTGTGTATAATTCTAAATTTCTATAGATTCTAAAGAAACTTTAGGCAATGATATAATTAAAAAAAAAAAAAACAAAAATCGCAGCTTCAATGCACAATACAATTTTTATAGAAATAAAAGCTTCAAGATATTGAAAAATTGGATGGAAAAGTGATTTCTTGCACAACATACAAAATTCGCTTTAAAGAAACTATATACAAAAATATAGCTTAGAAAATTTACAACTTTAATGTGTAAAATCACGATAAGCCCTACAGAAATAATAAGTTCCAGATATTGAAAAATTGCCCTCACAAACGAAAATTTTTAAGCTCGGGATAGTTTAGCTTCTGATTTATTTGCAATTTTATCTGGATACCAAATTCTTTAAGGTTCTAAGGAAGTTGTATACGAAAATAACGCTTTGAAAATACATTTGCCAATTCGATGCACACGATCAATACAAGTTTTATAGAAGTAAACATTTCAAAATTGAACAATTCGACAAAATTGCTGGTTGGGATGGTGATGTCATCTAGTTCATTAGCAATACTATCAAATATAAAATTCATTAGGTATTAAAGAAGCTGATTACGAAAATATAGCTTCCAACAATAAATTTCAGTCTCGATGCACAAACTCAATACAAGCTCTAAAGAAAAAAAATCATGAATATATTGCAAAATTGGCACATACAGAAGGAAAATTGTAAGTCGGAATATACATATCTGATTCATAAACAAAAGTACTCCACTGAGGAACAAAGGGGGGGGGGGGGGGGGGGGGGGGGGGGAACATAATGTTCATAAATGATCTCATAGCTGAGCGCAATAAGGAAACCCAATTTTGAACACTCAATCCAGCAGTTAAAATAACTATATATCGCTAGTAGTGAATTACTAAAATATACTGAACATGAATCATCTGTTAAATGTAGAAGCCCTGTTGCTAATGGCCAAGGGATTTGCTTCAATGAAAGAATAATTTGCTGCCTGAGCGGATGGTTCGAGAACGAAAGTGCAAACTGAAATCCCAATTTTTGAGCACTTAATTGAGCATCTAAGATTGTATATCGCCAATGAATCGTGAAATATTAAAATAACTGAGCACAAATCATTTACCAGCTGTCAAATGGATTCTTACTAGAAACCGTATCTCCAATTCAAAAACTAGGCCTCTGTAGAAAAATCCCTTATATTTGACTGTTATGTTATCACTTCGAGGAAATTGCAGGCTATTGTGAATCGCTGTCTTCGCCACATCCTAAAGATTTGCTGGCCACAAATAATATCAAATGAGGAATTGTGGCGCAGGACAAGTCAAGAGCGGCTAGACGTCGACATAAGAAAGTGTGAATGGCGTTGGATTGGTCACACACTGAGAAAACAAAACGATGAAATTGCAAAGAAGTCCTTTGAATGGAATCCTCAGGGTGCATGGTGGGTTGGAAGACCAAGAACAACATGGAAATCAACTGCCTTAGTGGAAACAGGATCCCAGAGAAAGACGAGGCCACAGCTAAAGTAACTTGCAGCAGACCGTGGAGGATGGAGACGTTTTGTTGATGTCCTCTGCCCCAGCCGGGGTTACAGGACACGATGATGATGATGTTAATGAAGAATTGGAATATGACCCAGAATGCACAATTTGCTTTTATTCATTTTAAAATGCGAAATATACTGAGCACAAATCATCTGTCAGCTGTCAAATTGAGCGCGACAATAAACAGGTGTTACCTATTTAAAAACCAACCCTTTACACAAATAAAAAAACACCCTTTGTAAGGAGAATCTTTGTATGTAATAATATTGACATTTTATCTTCCACTCTTAAGATCCCCATATTCCAGGTCCAGGTCTTAAAATGACAAAACTACCGTGGCAAAAGTACTCATAAACAGAGCATAACCTTTTTTTTTGTCCAGTGGGCAATTTGCTCAACTGTTTTGTTTTGCCACTGCTAACATAATAATACTCTTTCCTTCTTTTCTTTTTTATTTTATTAGGTTACGCGATGTCAAATACAAATTAAAATAACAATAATAACACGGGTTTTTACGTCTGTGCCCTAAAGATCTAATTTCTTTAGAAGATGACTGACCTTAGCGGAATGGTAATTTTTTTTTGTTAATATTTTGTTACTTAAGGTGATGCTACTCGAGCGCAAACAACGACAGAGAGAGAGAAAAAGAATGATTACGCATTTGGAATCAAGGAACCATAGAGGTTTTTGCCCTCATCACCAACCCAGCAGTTTTTTTTCTATTTTTTTTTCTATTAAGCAGCCACCAGCATGGTGCTCTTCGTGTTTGAATCTAATTCTTGGGAATTTAATTAAGTTGGTTGTCTTGTTGGAAGAGAGGTAGATTATAGGTAGCACCTGCTTCATCTTATCACCATTCAAAGATATTTAATTAACGTAATAACCTGGCCTGAGAATATAACGGAGTTTCCGTTTTTAATTTTTGTTTTTGTTTGTTTTGTTCATGTCCATTCAACTTTGATATATGTAAGTATAAAGCTTTTTAAGAAGATTTTTGTGCTACCGCGTTTGATGCCGGTGATAAATTTTTAATCGGGACTTCCGGACTACAGATGGGATGATTTATTCTTATGTATGAACTGAACATTATATCATGACAGCTATTAAAAAGGAACATAAAATTGTATGTCTAAAACGCTTTAACACGATAGAAAAAAATTTAAGAAGTTTTACCTGGAAGAACCTGGGTGATGAGCAATTTTCTGCAATTTAGGAAAAGTACTTTTTTTTATATACCATTATGCTCTTGCTCTTGCACTTCACTGACTGTCTTTCTATTTATTTTGTTTAGACATAGATAGATAGAAAAAAATTACTTACTTTTAGTAATTTGAGATTTTTTGTGCATTAAATACGTGGGACCCATTTCTGAGAAAAAATATATGTACTGTCTGAAAAAGTTTGGGTAATAATTCTTTGCAATTATAAATACGTCAAATTTTAAACGCAAATTGCTAAGTTCATAAGAATCCAACCCAGCTGGCTTGAAACACATGGACAGAATAACGAGACTTTCTTTTTCCTTCGTCCTTATAATATCGTAATTTCAAATGGAATCAGAATTTCGAGTTCGATTTTTTTTTGACGAACGGAAAGTATTTCATCCCTGCTGACAGGAATGCATCATGACAGTTGGAAGTCACAAAGCCTTGATTCTCTACTACTTGTTACACATCCAAACACAAATAACATTCCATAATTTATAGTATTTTCGTTTCGCAAATGAAACGCTGAATGAATGAAAGTAAGTTTGTACATCAGCTCTTTCGTTTAATCGAAAAACTTATTGTTTTACTGAAAGTGCTAAGTGCGCTGAGCAGTATGGTCGCTCATGGTTTTTCATTGTTGGCGATATTTTCAATGAAATTAATGTCATGGTTTTTCTTGTACCTCACGAGCTACTGGTGCAGCTTATACAGGAAGCAGGACCATTCAGTACCGGTACCACTAAAGCAGGTAGAGTTTTGTGTTTGCGCCAATATAATGATGTAAGCTATTATTAAGCTAAAACATCTTCTTGGGCAAACAACATTGATATAATTTTGAGCTAAATAGAAATATTTTTATAAAACTCTACAAAGAACGTTTTACATAACAATTTTGTATTAATAGTTTGCAGACTAAGAAAAAAAACATTTCAAGGTATTCCAGATCATCTTCATGATGCTAATACACACATACGTATATTTTGGTTGTTATTCTGGTTTACAAGAATTTAAATATTTCACTCATTATACAATAATTTGTTTACATTCTAAGGTATACTACGTATAATGTACTGATGGCTAATGATTTAATTAATAAAAATACCTATCTTTGAATTCTTTATACAACACATCAACAATTTTTTTTTTTGAACAAAAGCAATCAAAATAATTTCAAAGTCTATTGTTAGAAAATGATTAAATCAAAATATGATTATTGCAAAATATGCGCAGAAAAAAAAATTTATTTAATATAAAAAAAAATCAAGAAAAAAAGTATTCCGCACCATCTAAAGAAAAACACAAATTTATAAGGTTCATTAAACCTTCCTTTATCCCTCTCATCTCTTAAAAATACCTAACTGACCATTTTTTTTTGCGTGTATAGTAAAAAAACTGGAAAAGTTCCACAGAAAAAAAAAAAATAAAATCAAAAATAGCCAATCGCGAAAAAAGTTGTGGAAATTACATAAACAACATCTTCAACAAAAGATGATGGCAACATGATTGAAACGCGTCATCATCATCATCATGATTTTTTTTTTTTTTAAATCATCAACATTTCACCTTGAGTGCTCCAAGATTGAAATTGAACTTGAAACTAGATATTTTTACCCGCCAAACTTGGTGCAGGTGCGATTATTGCCATCAGATTCAGGGCTGGAGTTATGTACATGGAAAGCCTAATGCAATACAAGATGTGCATAGTGGTTTCGTTGGTATGGGGAGGTGGGATTAATTCAAAAAAATCTCCTCAATTCAACTAATTGTTGATGACATTTTCAAAAAATATGATAAGAGAAGACATAAAACAATATCACAACAAATTAACCACCTACTGCCACGCCCACTTAAAATAAAAAAACGTAATATAATCTCAAAACTGACAGAAACCTGAGTAATGTTTTTAGAATATGTATTTTAAAAATTAGGTACTTTTTAATAATTCAACCATAGGTACAATGTTTTTTTGCCACGCCCATTTTTGGTGGGTTTTTTTAATTTTTGTTTGTTCGTATTGAGTAGCAAGCAGTCAAAGAGCTCGGTAAAATCTAAACGATTAAACCGATTGTGATGAAATTTTCAAGAATGGTAAAATATTAAATAAGTTTCTGCCCACTGACACGCCTATTTTTGAAGCGTCAATGGTGGGTTTAAATAATTCTCTATTCATACTTAAGCCGATAATGTGATAAAAATCCTTGTAATGAACACAAGTATTAGTCAACGGGTGATTGCTTAGGACATACTAAGTAGAATATCTAGGAATATTCAAGAATTCGTTAACCCTAGGTCTATAAAGTTCGGGAGGCCTAGGCCCTAAGCAAATCGAGCAATGAGAAATTTTATCTCTGAATTTTTTCTGACGACAAATTTTGAATAGGTGGTAGAGATAAAAATAAAACTTAAAAGAGAACAGTATGTAGGGTAGCTTAGCTAGAAATTAAAGGAATTATAAAATTTCCTCCAATTCACATAAATTTGAAAATTTTACATAGGTACAGATTCTTTCAAATCACTTGCAGATTAAGAAGCATTGATCTTCTACGATTGATGGGAAACAATATAATGCGGGCAGATGAAAATACCTCTTAAAAGTCATACATTTTCAGTTCTCTTACTTCTCTGGTAAAAGTCGATTATTGGGCAATTTGGTAGCATTTGGATCAAAATACACTTTTTCCGTCAAAATACAGTTTGTTCTCCACCTGTCAAGCCATCAACTGCCAAATTCCATTGAAAGATGACAACTATGTAGATGGATTAAAAAACCTCTACAAAATCTAAAATTTTTTAAGATTTTTTATTGCTCCGGAGAAAAAGTGATTTTAGGGCAATCGGCTTGTTCTGTCAAAATATAGTTTGTTTCCCAGCTGCTAAGTCACCAACTCAAAATTCTGAAATTATTGAAGTTTTTTTAAGTTCCCCGGAAATAAATGTTTTAAGGAAAATTCGTTGACATTTGGGTGAAAATACAAAATATAATTCTTCCCCTATCTGTCAAGCTATCAACTGTAAAATTCCATTGAAGAATGGCTACGATGTCGATGGATAAAAAAACCTTTAAGAATTCTGAAATTTTTGAAGTTTTTTTTTTACTTCCCCGGAAAAACGGCGATTTTATGGCAATTGGGTGACATTTGGATCGAAATACGCTTTTTCTGTCAAGATGTAGATTCTTTTTCACCTGTCAAGCCAACAACCACTAAATTCCATTGAAGGATGGATGTGATGGCGATGGATTAAAAAAAACCTTACCAAAATCAGAAATGTTCATAGTTTTCTACTGCTCCAGAAATCCTGTCAAGGGCGTACGCAGGATGTTACTCAGAGGGGGGGGGGGGGCAAACTCATTCAAAAATTAGTATTAGCATAGAAATCTGGCTTTGAGATACATTCAAAAGAAGAAAATTTGTATGAAACGTTTGCAATGCATTTTGACCAGGGGCGGGGTAAGCGTCCCTCTCTACAATTGAATTGAATCGAGGAAAATACTTTCCGTATTTCTATTTGGCCCTTTTGTACCCTTTCCCATTAGCTACGCCACTGGCTGATTTAAAACAGTTATTTATTCTATTCTTTTTCTTATGTCATCCATCATTTTCTTTAAGCGGGCCTTACACCAGGCAATATTATTGCTCAAAAAGCAGAACAAACAAATATTGCTTGAAAACAAATCGTACCGCAGTTATTGTGCAATACAGCCCTTACACAGTCAATATTATTGCGTCGTCGTGCTTCCTCACAACGTCTTAATAATGGAAAGAGAGAATTGAGAAACGATTTTAGTTTATAAAAAGAAAAATATACATATATATATAAAATTTAAGTTGGTCTCCAACAAGACAACGAAATGCTAACGAAAACACAGCGAACAGATATTCATTGACAGTTACACCAATAGCCACAGACAGCCCCGCTGTAATGAAAGAAACAACAAAAATACACAAAAAAAACACAAATGTCATTTTTCGGCACACAATAAAAAATAACCTGGGTAATTTCAAACTTCAAAAAATATGCAACAATTTTCAATTTCGTTCATTGAACAGCGTACTGCAGAACGAAAAGTAAAACTAAATTTTTCGTTTATGATTTCGTTGTGTCATTTTTGTATGAGATTGTTCGTTTGGCATCAGCAGCGTACTAAGCTTAAGGCTTTGTTTTTTCGCAGTGGAGAGTTTTTGTTGTAAACATTTTTGCCACTTTCCTTCTCAATCGACGATATTCTAACTAATGAGGGTCCTGATAAATTTGGGCCTACTTTGCCTGAGTGATAAAATACGACTCTGATCGAACAGTGTTACTATCATCATCATCATCATCATCATCATCATCATCATCATCATCATCATCATCATCATCATCATCAACATTATTTGATGTGCTGTGTGTATCTGCGATGTTGGGGGGATCTTCATCTTCTGCGTGTATATCTTTAATAAATAACTATACGCGAGTAGCTATTGTTGTTATTAATAATGTGTCTGGTATTTTTATTTACCTCATCTTTCATTTTACTTCTGTGAGTGGACCATCATCGTCGGTGTTATCGGCTTATGGCGTTGTCGTGAGAAAAAACCCAATAGAGCACTAAGATTGTTTATAAAATCCATTTACACCGAATAAAATTGAACAATAAGACTAGGCCTAACTATATGTTAATTAAATGTAAAAATTCAATTTCAATAATGAGGTGTAAAATTTGTATTAAGGGAAATATTGATGCACTTCATGATGATGATGATGGTGATATAGAATCAATGACAATGTTTAATCAATCAATTTGACCCTTATTTTGTTTGTCAACAAACAAAGTCAAAGACTTATTTTCCTTTATCGCGATGGGAATGATATTTACTCTTTATTTTTTTTAAGGTTCAACCTGTGCATTGATATTATTAAAGATGCAAATGAGTAAATGCAGGTATTTCACTGGATTTGCATGACCGACTTTATTTATTGGGACAAGTTTTTGTGGGAGAGTTTCTTTCTCACCAACTTAATAATGATTTAATTATAGGTTAACCAGTTTGATTATTCACTTTAAAAAAAGAAGGAATTTCCTGTACCTACTTACAAAAACTATATCACGAATGAGCCTTAATATCCCTCAAAAGAATTTATACACCTTCCTTCAATTTATAAATAAATTGTTCAGCGCATCGTCAGTCGACATTAAAAAAAAAAAATGAGGGTCGTTTTTCAACTTCTTCTTCTTCACTTCGTGATGATGCGTTTACAGTGAAAAATGGCGCACACGTTCTGCGTGCATGTTGCTTGTCATGTAAATTCCTTTTGAATTTGTTTATATGGAATGCTTTACACACGTGGCTATTATCGCTATTTAAACGGTTTAATGAGTGAGTGGTTAACGCCATTTAAGAAAATATCTCAGATTTTTATTGTTTTTTTATTTTTTATTATTTGTGGTTGTTGATCTAGCGTGAGTTGCAAAGTTTTATGATGCTCGTTTGACAGCGCGGGAAGTGCCAATTGTGGTAGAGTTAACTATAAATTTCATCTGACTCATTTGGATTCGAAATGAAAATAAAAAAAAAAAAAAAAAACAAACTGATCGAGAAACACAAAATGAGGCATATATTGTGATCTGCGTATAGGCGGGATTTTAATACCATAACTTTTAAGGAAATTATGTATCTTTGAGAATGGCATACAATTTTACTGACAGTTTTAAAATTTATTTTGACATTTGACATATTTACACTTGGGGGAACGGATGAGACTGAAGAAAAGAACCGCACTCTGCACAGATCCTGATTCTGAGTATCTATGAGTCATGACTTGTGGACAGTAAATCCACAGTCACCGGAATCAGAAAGCGAGAAAATAAAATTGGAAATGAGTTTAAGAAAACAAGGAAATGCTTAAGCAATTAAGTGAATTGATCAGTCAGTTTAAATAACATGTTTTCTCACTGTGCGTAATTTCAAAAACTCAATTGTAAAATTACCCAAAGCGTCCATTTAAGGCCATGTGTCAACTGGATTAAAATTTCGATTAAATTATTTTTATCACATTAAATTTTTACGATTTCATGTATATAAATGTCCATATCATTAGTGTCAAGAATGAGGTGTTTTAACAAATTAAGCGTGATTTTATTCGAATTGAATCACGTCCTAAAATATTGAGACAGTTTTATTTGATGGCTTCTGTTAGGAAAGGTATATTGTTTGAGTTTCTTCCTGGCAGCTGATACAGTAAATTAATGATTTTAATGAAATATTTGAGTCTACTCTTGTGCGAAGAATATAATTATTATTGGTTTGTGAACAATTTGACGACACGATTCAAATAAAAAATAAAAATAATAATAACAAAAACTGACCTTAAATATTTGCTCAATGCGTTTTTCTTCTTTAGCTCCGAGCAGAGCATGGAGTAAAGCTCGAGCTATGAGAGTTAGCTCTCAGCAAAGTATGATCAGAGTTCTCCGATATAATTTTGAAGCACTGAATTGTCATACCTTTACGATGCGTGCAAGGCACCAAAATAAAGTACTGACTTTTAGTTTTCATCTGACAGCTGGCCAATCAGAAACTCAAAAGTTAAAAATTTGGAACTGAAATTGATGTGTTGTACGCGCCCATTTGAAATGAGTGAACAAAATAGTGGAGTTGGATGCGATCAACTATGTCCTCCGTTATTTGTATTCTAAGCCCATAGAGCGTACTCCAAGCTCGAGCCAGCTATGATTAAAAAAGAAATACAAGTTGAGTGCTTTGAGTGCTCTAAGCTCAAAAAGAAACAGATCTTTTTTTGACAGCTCAGTGCTAAAAAAGAAAGTTGCCTTATGTTTTAATCAGAAAACTGTTATAAACTGGTATAAAACACGATTGCGTATGCAACTTTAATGGAATTCAGGTGCTTTGAAGTGATTTTGAAATGGGAGAATGTGCAAATTTGAAGGTGACTATACGACTGACTATTCCAAAACAGTTTGAAATGCGGCTTCAAATAGATAAGGGTTCATCCAAATCGTTATCCAGACTTAACATCCCTGTTTAAATTATGTACATACGTCAAACCGAACTGTCATCTGAGAACACATCCTTGACCTCCGTATATGTCTGCATTGGTGATTCATTCATCGCAATAGTAAAAGCAGATAACAGAAGAACTGTAAGATTTTCTTGGGTAGGTATTTTTTTAATAATTGGCACGCAATCAAGGGGTTATGAATACCCTTAAAATTCCACACAGTGCGAGCGTCTAAGAAATATAAGGAGAATAAAGTGGATGATAACGATGTACAATTGTATTAACTCTCTGGATATTAAAATGTGTAGGAAAAACAGAGTTGGTTAAGGAATTCCACATCCACATTCGTGTGGCACGGCTAAGGAAAGATTCTCTATACTTGACGGTGTGTCCGAAGCTACGATCAAGGGTATACTGATGAGCACTCCTAGCAGAGCGGGAACTACGCTGAAACTGTTTAAGGAGAGGAATGCAGCTATCTATTTCAACAGAGCAACATACGAAATAGTAGCGATAAAACAGTGAGAAGCAAGAAACATTTTAACGGAGGTCCAACGAAATAAATGTTGTCGAAATTGATCTGTCACTTATCAGTTTTAAAGGTCTATTTTGGATTTTATGGAGTAGGTGAAGTGATGTTTTGAATGAGCCAGACCAGGTATGCGAGGGTTATACTTCAGCTTTGGGCTTATACATGCTTTTTATATATAAAATAGCCAGATTGGAAGGGGTTTAAGGAAACCTAGGCATTTAATAGCATTTTTAGCAATATCTTGTATGTGGTCGTTCCACAAGAGTTGATCAGTAACACACATACCAAGAATCGAAAGCTTTTCAGTTTCCTCGATGCAATTTCCATTCATGTATAATGGTAAAAGGTATATAAATTCCACTTTAATGGCTGACTGAAGACAGCTTTGAGTTTTGGGTGCATTAAATTTCACACGAATATTAAAACCCCATTTGACAAAGCTGTTAAAATCTAAATTCGATGAGCTCAACATATTCTACCGTTGTTGCTGCTCCACGTTTGAAGAACATGGATGTAAATCTGGAAAGGGGAATGAAAAACTAAGGGTGCTGTCATCATCGAAACAGTTTACTGAATTTTTAGTTTCAGACAAGAAATCATTTATGAAAATAGTAAATAGTGTCGGAGACAATACGGAGCCTTGAGGCACATCAGCATTAATTTTGTGATCTTCATACTTGAAACCGTCCAAAAAAGCTTGAATTGAGTAGGCAGAAAGGTAACTACTAAAATTCAGCGAAGAAGTGATTCTTTGATATCAAAAACATGCATTTCTGATAAAAGAGCTTGATGCCAAATTCTATCGAAAGCTTTTGAAAAATCGAGTGCAACAATTTTGTTTCTCCAAAACGATGCAGTGATTGATTCGACTTTTCGGTGAGAAAAGCCATCAAATCACCAGTGGATCTGTTGCAACGAAAGCCGCACTGATATGGTCATCAAGAAGCTTTCGTTGTTCAAGATTTTTCATAAGTTGACGATTAATCAGCGTTTCTCTGACCTGGAAAAGAATGGATGTCCAGAGTAATTGGTCCGTAATTGGAAGGAGAAGATGAATCATCTTTTTTAGGGGCTCACTGTACAAGTGCTTTTTTCCGTCCAGAGGGAAAGTGGCCTAAAGAATAGGCAATGCAAGAAAAAGCTTACGCAGTGGTTATGCAAAAGTGGATGAAGACATCTTCAAGACTATATTGGTGATAAACTATCAGGGCCAGTGGATTTTCGGAAAATGTATTGGTTCCATTGAGAAATGGACGTTCTCAACTACAGGTGGGACCCTGTCGCTTTCTGGCAGCGTAGATTATATGGCGAATTGATAGTTTCCTTGCAGCTGGAGTCAAACCAAGAGTTTTCTTTAGATTTGATACTCTTTGTTCTGTGAGAAACAAAGATTGCTTTAGTAATTGACCAGTTAAAACATGGATAAAGTTTTTTAGTCCTTCCCAATTGACTTTTTCGTACTGTCGAACTGTTCTTTTCGGTATTTTTTTCTTTAACTGGGGGGGGGGGGGGGGGGGCGATACTTCACAATGGTCAGAAGTGCCGAGGGGATTTAAAATACTTAATCTTTGTTTTTCGGGGTGAGACGTGACGAGCAAGTAGAGGTTGTTAGAGGTGTGACTTGCATCAGTATAGGCTCATCCACCAGCTGAGTCAGATGGTTGAAATCTGAAAACATCTCAGCATACCTTCCTTCTTCACTGTTGTTTGACATGAATTGGCGAAACCAATTGAAATCAGTGTGCAGATTAAGGGAGTCTATTGCTTGAATGCAGTCCAAAACAACGTAGGGCCAAATGGACCCACTGGCGAGTAAAAGTGTAGCCAAGTACCAAGGCATCTGGTTGGATCAGTATTTTTATATTAATGCTGCTCTCACGGGGGCTAGAAGTGCTGTTAGGCTACCAAAACGGTTGATTTAAACAGTCGGCTTGACAGAAGGGTGAAGGTGATTTGCTACATGGTCCTTGCATCCAGACGTTGTTTGTTCATATGGATGCTGGGTTTGATTCAACGTTCCCACCTAAAATAAAAAAGATTCGGGTGTTTGAGAGGCAGGGTCTTAGACCTTAGACTAAGATGTGGAGTGCCCTATTATACACGACACGACTTATATTGGATTTATAAGACAAGTTTCCTGAACGAGTTATTTCACGTTTTGGTCACGTCTCACGTAAACTGGCCACCATAGCCATTCGATTTGTCACCCATGGATTTCTTTTTTTGGGCTATGCAAAAGATCTTCAAGCTTTGAAAATAAATATTCGTCAAGTTGTGGCTGAGTTTTTACCCGATATATGTCAAAAAGACAGCGAAAATTACCATGTCCGAATCAAGTCTCATAAGGATTCCTTTGGAAGATAAAATTCGACATTCATAATGCAAGAGATTCAAATAATATAATGAAATTAAAATTGGATCTAAATCTAAATCATAAAAGTCTTTTATTTAAATTTCCTTTCGGAACCAACAAATGAAAGGCCCTCTACGTTCGTGGAGAGCCAGGGTTTCGTGATTTACACTGTGAATCATATCGTGTGCGTATCTATTGTTAGTCAGCAGGAAGGCAGAGGAATTACAGTTTACTGGTGAATCCGAATGGCTAAGATGAGAGGCACTCTTCCGTGGCAAGGGAACCCCTTGGAGGATTTTTCACTACTTTATAAAATGGAGGGTCCCTAAGAAAAGATTTTAGGAGGAATAGGCTGGACTCAAATTAAGACCTCTAGCGTAACAGCCCAATAAGCTTACCATTATGGGAAAGGGTGGGTACGACAACTATACTACGATCTCAAAATATGTGTCAAAACATTTTATCGTCAATCACGATTGATTAGTGGCAAATGTGTACGCTAGCAAGGCTTAATATAACTATATCCAGGACTATTAACTATACTTTAGACCTCCGCATATTTCTTGAAAAAAAAAAATTGTGTACCAATTAAAATAAATCTCCACAATTGACATCAATAATAATAAATTCCAGAGAAAATCCCACATCTGCACACATATTTTTTCCAAATTGAAATACCTACTCTTTAATGTCTTGTTTTGTAGGACATAACACCGTGACAAAACTTCCCTGTTCTGTATTTTGTTTTTCTTATTTTATAACAAACAACTGTCTGGATAAATAAAATCCTACCAACACCAATTCCACCCTCTTTTAGTTCATTGATCATAAAAGTCCCAAGTGGAAATACATTTAGTCGCGCACCTTCATTAAATGAGTTAGCAAATAGTAGAAACAATCAAAACTATACGAATACGTATTGACACTTGTTTGTATCTTCCTGTATTTGCACAAAGCACTGTAGATATAGTAAATGAGATTGAAAGGTAATTTACTAGATCCCTATATACTCTTGCAAAATGCAATGAATCTACCAAATTAATCCCAATTCGAACAAAATCAATTCGAGTATCATACTCTATCTCACTCTCTATAGCATGACATTTAGAGATACATCGATTGACAAATTAGCTTTCTATATTCAGTGAAAAACCAGAGAGGGCTTCAATTTAGGGCTGTACAGTTAGTTGCCTTCATTTAGAAAGAGCTATGGACATATAATGCAAATCCATTTTCATCGCTCGCCAACAAAATGTCCCACTTAAAATTTCACTCGAAACCAACCCATAAATGGAGGTATGAATCGATGAATAGAAATCACCCTAACTCCCAAAGGATCAAGTGCGAATCCAATTGTGAGCTGTTATAAAAAAAAAAAATCAACTGATGCATTCTTCTATAACACCGACTGAAGCACCAACAGTAAATCTATACCCAGTATTATTAGTGTACCTACATATACTTGGTTTCCTTTCCATCCATTTGAAGCATATCAAGGACATGAATTCCTTTTGCTTGGTATGGATGTACATTGTACATAATATTGTGTGGTTTCAAATTTCCATTATTAATGATCATAAAAGGAAGCTGCAGGATAATAATACACAAAACCATAAGTACTCACCTCCATGCGACAATAATGGCAACACAACCAGTGCTAACACCACCGACAGAACTAATTCGAGTCCCAGCGGACTCGAACGTCTCCTCGTCATGATGGAAAGTCCTGCAAAAAAAAGAAAAGAAAAACAATATAAAGAAAAGCTGTCATCATTATTTTTGTTTTTGTTTTTTTTTTTGTTTTCTATACCTACTTGTCTGGCACATGCAAGACAAGGGAAAAAGGGATTTCCAAATAAAATAACAATAAAAAATAAAATAAATATGTTTGCAATTGCAATTGGGTTTAGTTGGTTTGTGTTAAAAAAAAAAAACAAGAGAGCAAATGGGTTACAAAATGTTGATCCTTGACACCCAACCAGGGATGATAATTTACTCAATTGAGAGTTTCCTTAGAATATGGTTCATTGAATTTATATGGTCAGATTTTTGCAAAGGGTCATCCATTTTGTTGTTCCAAAAGTGAATTTTAGTAAGTGAATTTGAATAATGCCTTTTCGATTGGCAATTCGGAAGGGCTCTCCAATCTGGAACGCCAATAAAACAAATAACCACATCCAATTTGAGTCTGGACTTTTCATATCGTTGTACGTGTCAGCTTCACATGAAGATGTCGAAATGGGCTTTCACATTTTTAAGCATGGCGGACACAAAAATGGAAAAATAATTTGCAAATCACGGAAAATTGTTCTAAAAATCTTTAAAGCAAAATAAACTTTCTTATTTTAGCTGAAATTTGGTTTTAGTTGTATTTGACAACAGTTTGACAATTTATATGTTTGAATGTGTGAGTAGTTCTGCTTTTATTAATGAAATCAAATCCAAAAACTTTTTCTTTTCTTTTAAGGAGAAGAACTGTCATCCAGATGTGAATAGAACACTTTTAGTTGTAGTACCTCGTGGCATAATGGTTAGTGTGTTGGAATGTCATGCCGATGGTGTGGGATCGATTCCCAGCCGTGCCACCTAAAAACAAAAATGTTTAATCCGAGGTACTGCCCTTTGCGAGGAACTGACAAATCCTCCAAGAGTATACTTGTTATGAATAAGTGCATTTCATCAAGCCGTTCGGACTCGGCAAAAAACTGTAGGTCCCCTCCATTCCTGTCAATAACACGCACTCAGGAACGGTTGAGAGTTGTAACTTGTAAGTCATTAGGCCCAGGTTCTCCACGAGCTGTTGCGCCCCCCCCCCCCGCAATTTATTTATTTTAGAAAACTTTCGGAAGGGTTTAAACGAATTCCGAACGCTTCCAGATTGCCAATCGAAAAGTCCGTTAGTTTTCACAATTTAAGTTCGTTCAGTGTATGTAAACAATAAATATTGTTAAATGACAATCTTAGATGACATTTCGGTTTGACGTATGTGATGCAAACAGGGATGTCAGATCCGAACCACGAATTGGATGACTCTTTATAATGATATTGAAATTATGTAAGTTTCTGAGATTTGTACGATTTTCTCTGAGTGTGGTATAAAACATTTAAGAAGGATAATGACACGAATCAGTCAAATTTTTTGTTTGCTTCATCTATACGCCAGGTGCTACTCAAAACCTTGAATATGTCCATTCGCGATATAAGGCAGACATTACCACGATCCAGGGAGATACAATGGATATGACCAGGAATAACGAAAAGAAAAGATTGCGACATTTATTACAGTTGTCATAAAAAACTGCACATGCTAGGATGCGGATTCGTCGTGGGAAATCGACTCAGATCGAAAGTCATCGATTTTAAGCCGATAAGCGATCGCCTGGCTGTGATCCGCATCAAAACTACCTTCCAAAACATCAATCTAATATGTGCACCTACCGATGAAGCTGAAAAGTCTAACAAGTAGGGGTTTTACAACCTCCTGGATGGAGCCTATACGGAGACTGTCCATAGTACGATGTCAAAATCATGCTCGGAGACTTCAATGCTAAAGTCGGAAAAGAAAACATCTTTGGCGGATTAGTTGGAAAGCACAGCCCCCACGAAACGACAACAGACAACAGCTTCCGACTAATCGATTTTGCTGCAGCTCATAATACGATGGTAAGTAGTACTAGGTTCCCCAGGCGAAGGATACACACAGCAACCTGGCAATTTTCAGATGGTCGAACAGCGAACCAAATCGACCATGTGCTAACTAGCGCAAGACACGCATCGAACATCTTACACGTGCGAGCTTTTCGAGGCGCGAACTTGGACTCGGACCACTTTCTTATTGTGAAAAAGTTCAGAGCCTGACTGTTCAACAAAAAGAAAACGAAGACCGACTAAAGGAAGAAATTCAACATTGCATGCCTTAGCACATATGAGAAGGCCAGAGACTACAGAGAGCAGTTGACCGGAAAACTATCTGCCATACCCACAGCCATAAGCGTCAAACCCCAGTGGATCGCGACATTATTAAGGAGACAGCCGAGACCACCATAGGCTATATAAACCACCCACAAAAAAGAACCCGTGGACGTGGTATGAGATGGTAAAGGCGCGGTATTAAAGCAGGAGACGGAAAATGCACGAATACAAATGCTACAAGGGCAAATAAGAGCAGCAAGAGTGGAGTACCGTAAAAAGAGAAGAAAAGAAAAACCTGCGCCAGAAAGAAAAGAGCATCAGCAGCCTCTCAGCTCAAGTATCTCCAGGATTCTAGCACCGCCACCAACACCCACGGGTTCTACAAAACAACCAAGCAACTAGCATCTGGTTATAGGACCGGCACGCAAGCTCTCCGAAACATCAAAGGGAACCTAGTCACCGAAGCACAGGGAATTGTATACGTGTTTAAGCAGCATTTTTAGCAACTGCTAAATGGCCATTATGTAGAGAAAGCGACAGGAGTACAAAGAAGCATGAGGCCAGTCAATGAAGATCAAGTCCCAGCGCCCAGTACTGAAGAGGTTAAGAAAGCCATCCACAAGCTTAAGAACAACAAATCCACCGGCTCAGATGGCCTACCTGTGGAACTCTTCAAGTATGGAGGAGATGTCCTGGTAGGGTACATGTACCAGCTCATCAACCAAGTTTGGAAGGAGGAAAGCATGCCCGACTACTGGTCAAATAGCTCCATATGCCCAATCTACAAAAAAAGCAACCCTATGTCCTGCAAGAACTACAGAGGCATATCCCTTCTAAATGTTCCCTACAACATCCTATCCAACGTACTATGTGATCGTCTGAAACCTTTCTGCAACACTAAGATTGGCGTACCCGAGTGGCTTCAAGCCATGCACATCACCCATAGACCAAATCTTCACATTGAGGCAAATCCTGGAAAAGACCAACGAATTTCAAGTCGAGACCCACCATCACCTATTCATCGACTTCAAAGCCGCATATGATAGCATAAGTCGCCAAGAGCTTCTATTAGCGACTGCGGAACTCTGGATCCCGAAAAAATTGATCCAGATATGCCGAATGATGTTACAAAATACGCGGTGCAACGTGCAAATGGGTAACAGCTCTTCTGAGCTGTTCTAGACGTGTACAGGGCTCAGACAAGGAGATGCGATATCATGTGATGTCTTGAACTTAGTCCTGGAGCAGAAAGTGCACAAGAGTGGTGTTAACATGGAAGGCACTATCTTCAACAGGTCTTCTCAACTGCTTGGCTATGCGGACGACATTGGCATCATCGGGTGCTTCAAGAGAGCTGTACTTAAAGAATTCATAACTATTGATGAACAGGCGAAACGCGTTGGTCTTGAAGTGAATGAGGAACAAATTATATGTTATAAACAAACAAAGCATCATGTGTCAATCGCCTAGAAAAAAAACGTCACTGTTGGTAGCAGTAATTTCGAGGTAGTCAAGGAGTTCACCTACCTCGGAACAAACATCATTTCCACTAACGACACCTTATTGGAAATCCGACGAAGAATTACCCTAGCAAACCGCTTCTACTTCGGTTTGGCCAATAAAATCGGATTCAAAAGACAAAGTACACGATATACAAAACACTAATTTTACCAGTTCTACTCTACGGCGGCGCTGAGTGCTGGACGATAAGTAAAAAAGGGGAATTGATACTGGGCACTTTAAGGGGAAAAATTCTTCGGCGGATATTTGTTCCTACATGCGAAGAGTGCGATTGGAGGGGAAGATTTAATCGTGAATGGAACGAGCCGTACCAAGATGTGGATGTAGTCCAAAGAGCCAAAACACGTCGACTACACTGGCTCGGCCACATCGAGTGAATGGACAAGAACGCTCTTGCCAAGAAAATCTTCGAATCACAGCCCCCAGGTTCGAGACGACCAGGAAGACCGAACCTTACAGACGCGGTTACAGACGCAAGAGCGCTTGGTCTTGACGCCTGAAGGGAGCGTGAGAGGGACCGCAACTGATGGAAGACTGCAATATCTCATGCAGAGGCCCTTCATGGATCAGGAGCCGGTTAAGTAAGCAAGTAAGTAAGTAAGTAAAAGGCACGGTAGTTTAGACATGCAGGTCAAAAACAACCAGCTCGTAAACGGGACGTGCTAAGTTAAACTCGCAATCAAGCCTGGCTTCTGGACACCCTTCTGTAAGGTTTAAATGTGCATCTTAAGATTGAAAGCTTTGGGAAATTTTTGTCTAATGAGCCATTTCAATTAAGAACCAGCAATGTCACAAGACCTTAAACAACTTTCCTGGAAATCATTAAATTTCGACTAAATCACTTTACCTAGAGCAACTTAATTTAATTTAATTTCTCACCCAATTATTTTCATCCCTGTCCATAAAATCCGCACTGCACACCCACCATTTCAATCCATAAACCAATTGCCCATCAAAAATATCAACAACAAAAGAAAAATTATTAACTTCAAAGGACATAATAAAAATATTCACCCAAAAACAAAAAAACAAAAACTTCAGAAAACAAAGGAAATGCCATAAAATGGTCGCATATTTTTCGTAAATATTCGCACAAAATAATGCGAATCGTGAGGGTGGAAGTGGACGGATATAATAATTATTCCTCCCTCATCCAAAATATATATATTCTTAAATTATTCTTTGTTTATGTTTGTTCCTACGTGCGTAGGTATACGACAACGGTTATTTGTCCAAATCGAATTGATTTTCACAGTTGTTGGCTGTCCAGTTTTTGTGACAGATGTTCAATTATATAAATATATAAGTAATGGGAAAAAGGACCTTCGAATACATACATATATTTCCCACCCACCCACATCCAACTTTCTTTCTGTCGTAGTTGTTCAATGTTCTCTTTTTGGTTCAATTAATATATTTTTGTTGTTGTTGCGAAGAGTAATTCTTCAAATAAATTCGTCAATGACAAGGAAAGACTACAAAAGTATGATAAATTCGATAGAAAATTATATTTCATTTGTTATTGGTTTTTGATTTAACTTCAACAAAAAACAAAACACAAGAGACGGGATTAAAAGGACTATGATGCTATAAGAAAACATAATTCTATTTCCCAGAGATTTCAAATATCGAAATTGAACAAGTCAAAGCAAATCATATGTATGGTCCGTCACTTGTATTTCGGGCGAAAGAAAAAGTTTTGTTGTTTATTTTTTTGAGAAAATGAGAAGGGTTCGTGCCTGTTATTGATATCCTTATACAGATGTAGAGATCCTTAGATAGGTTTAGTATTTTTATTAGAAAAGAATATTCTGTTAGTGGCATGTTGTATGGGACTATATAAAATAATCTCTAAGGGAAACAGAAAACAAGAAAAACAACCTTAAGCTCTTTAACGAAATTGAGATGAATTGGATATGTTTTTATACCAGTGATGCTGTATGTACTTTTACATAATTGATAGAATATGTGGGGATATATGTAAGTTTTTCTATAACTTTCTATTTTTAAAGGACATAGGGTGCTGTTTACATATTTACTTTGTAAGTATTGAAATTTGGCAAACTTTTCTATTTGTATGTAGAAGTTGAGAAGGTTTTGTTTTCCTTGTATTATTTCATCTATATTGTATAGGCCATCAGAGGTAAAAGGGAAAGTTTAAGCATAAACAAAGTTCTAAATCAAACACTTCGATAAACAAAACAAAACAAAACAAACAAACAACAGGTACCTAGGGAAGGAGTGGTGTAGCTTAAGATCACTTTAATTGACAGCAACAGCACTCGACGAATCCGTCAGTAGAGCTCTTTACCAAATAGCAATGTATATCACTCTCTCAGTTATTCACAAACGTCAAAAATAATCATTTTGTGGTATCTGTCATTTTAAGGAAGGTTAATTCTTATTGATGACTTTTTTTTACACATTGTTTTGAATAAATAATATTAAATGTAAATTACATTTCAAATGTCAAAATTTAGGATAAACTTCATTAAAGATGAAAGAAGGCCATTATTTTCACTTTTTTCCTATTACACGATGACTTTTTGCGTCTGACTCTTTTCAAATTTTGATGAGTGAGAGGGAGAAAAAAAATCAGATTTCACCTTCGCATCTATTGAATTTTGACAAGTAAGGTGCAAAGAGTCATCGTGTAAAAGAGGACCCCGATATCACATTTTTCATAGATAGCCAAGCGGCAATCAAAGCGATTTTTGATTCAAAATAGCTTTTTGGCCTTTAGTCATACAAATTGGTGTTTCGTCCGGCTTACTGCATTTGACTCATCAGTGACATAGTGGAGGCCTTTGTCATACGCAATTTGTATTAAGTTCAGTTTAACTTACATAGATTTTTTTGAAAAAAAACCACTGTAAACTATATCCAAAAAGATAGAAGGCATTTCTGCCCTGAAATTAAATCGAAGCTTGTAACTTGCTGTTGCGAAGAGCTAGGAGTTCTTGGTACATAGCACAACCTAAGGCTCTGCTGGGTTCCTGGTCACAGTGATGTTCAAGGTAATGAAAGCGCTGTCGAGCTGGCAGGAATAGGAAAGAAACAAAAGTTCAGATCAAGAGCAAAGTTCTAGCTACGACAAACAAGCAATGGTTCAGTCTTTTAAGTGTTAAATTTAAAAGTATATTTTAAGCAATGGAGCTCGCTCGATGCCTGTTTTATAATCAGAAAAATATGGCCTAGTTTCAACAAACAAAGACCGATAGCAGCATCCAACTGAGTTAAAAATCTCTTGCTCGTCTCGTGAGCATCACCACCGGTCACAACAACCTGGGCTACTACGAGAAGAAGATGAAACTCAGTTTGGACGACTAATATAGGGGATGAAGTGAAGGACGTAGGGATACACTCATCACTACCTGTGTCACTGCCCTGCGCTATAACATCTGATAAACAGGCTTCTAGGGACACACTTCTTCAACGACTTGGAAGAACTCTCTGACATTCCAAGCAAAAACCTGATGAAATTTATTAACGCTACCAAATGGCTTGAAGATTGTTAAGCTCTATCATCCACCCTATCACGAGATTGGAAACTTCTCCAACTGCAGTCAAATACACAAAAAGGGTCCAGAACGACAATGATATAAGGAACGAAAACTGAAAGTGCGTCGTGCGTGTTTCTTGTAGGAACTGCAGTAAACGGAAAACGGGCATCTCGCCTATAAGCCAGCTACTGTCGTCTTCGCGATGAATACGAGCGTCAGTGATAATGATAGAACGAACGAAAACAACTGAACTACACACATGTTTCTTGGAGGAACTGCAGCAAACGGAAAATGGGCAACTCGCCTATACACCAGCTACTCTCGCTTCTGCGGTGAATACGAGTGTCAGTGTGTTGATGGGGCCACCTCTCCCTTAGACTGGTAAAATCCTCTTGAGGATAAAGACAGCCCCTTCAACTCATTCAGCAATTTTCAGGCTTTGCTGAAACACATCAACACCCTTAACGAGCTTGAATGATATGGGATTTTTAATAGGTTTCATTTCATGGATCACAATCCCTAGAGTTTCACAATGGATCTAGTAATTGATCTAAGTATGACGGTAATAAGATCAACTGTCAGTTTTTTAACCTAACCTAAATAGAGGACTTTGCAATTTTCGTCTGACGGTTCCTACTAAATGATAGCTGTCCCTTTGAAGTTGACAGATTAATTGAGTTCCATATTTCAGTATATCCCAACTTTAAAGTTCCGTTATTTCCAACAAGTCACTTAAGCCGACGAATAAAAATGATCCCAAAACAAAATAAACGTTGAAAAAGTTGTCGTTTAAAGCAACTGGTCGTTATACCTACGCCATATCGTCATACGTGACATCGACTGTAGCTAAAAACTATGTTGGAGTTGAGTTTCCTTCTATTCGTCAGAGAGGATTTCCATAAAGGTACTTATATCGATCCTGTTCACCTAATTGCCAACAATCTGGATCCCAACTGTTTTAGTTTCTGGAAAATGCCCTCGGCCACTTTCTACAAAGATGTATTGGTTTGAGTTGTTTGACTTAAGAAAAGAGCCTGCAAGCTGCGACTAATAATGCAATCCTCTCGAAAGGTGTTCACACATTTTAATGCTGCATTTTATCCTGAATATTTCTGCCTAGTCACTCTGCTGTGGTCAGCAAAACCACTTCCATATCGTTTTCAGGGTCTGATTTTTCATTTTGCGAAGAACATCATCAACTTTTGACTATGAAAAACAAAAATCTATATCACTTTAGATTTACCGGTTGTGGTCTCCCACTTACGATGAAGTATTTTTTCTTGTGAATGGCATGGGTCCATTTTGCTTTGAGAGCCGGGCTTCTATCCGAAGCCAGAATTGTCATCCCATTCGGGTTTTCCTTGTTGTTCAAGTTGCACAGAACTCATCTCTAAGGCAATTTCATTAGCCTTCTCATTTTTGCCCAGTTCTACACATCTGTTTAAATCGAAAGAAAATGGCGCCCCGAGATGCCGACAGACAACACCTGTGGCAACGGCTGCAGAAGGTCCACCAAAGAAAACTCAACAAAGTCAACAGCTAATACTGGTCAGTGTTTATTGCAATCATCAGAAACAACTGCGTCAACAATTGCTACCTCCTCCGAAAATGGAAGACAGCTAAAATTAAAATAAAAAAGCAAAGGAGCCAGATATCTGTCGGATGAAGTCCTACTCCTAGTCTGATCAGGAAACCGAATAACATTAAGGATTAAATTTAGATTTTGCAGTCCTGTCACTTGGACGCCATTTTGAAAAATGGCGCCCAATCCGTAGTCCAGTCAAGAAGCCGAAATCCCTGCATTTTTTATTTTCAAATTTGTTATTATTTTTGAATGTTAGTGATGTAATTTGCTTGGGAGCCACTGTTGTAATCCTCTGTTGCTTGGACGTCCTTTTCAAAAATGGCGCCCAGTCTGTGGAAAATGGTAAATAAAAAAAAAACTCGTAAATTACTTGGAGAATTTCCTTGACCAAAATAACGATTTGTGTCTTCAAAAAGGTTTTGAGTAAACACACCTTCAGGCAAAATTGCAGTGTTGCCACTTTTCGGGAACATACTTCTTTTATGGCAACGGGTGAAACCCCCGTTTTTTTAATCATTCTTTATATTTTAAGCATGAGAAAAGCTGCGAAAACGTCCCAAGATGCCAAACGCGTGTTGGGAAATAATAACTGATACACTGCCCGACAACCGATTAGCGCCCCCTCTAATCTTTCAGTGTAAATGCATATAACTCGGAACTTTGAATGTGTATCATGCTTAATCTATTTTTTTTCATTCTCCTCTATTTGCCCTCGCTCTAAAAAATAACTTGAGTTCTGGAAATGAACCGTTACTTTGTTTTGCTTTGTTCTGTCAAATAAGACAAAAATTTATGCATTTTTTTTGCGACAGCCGATTAGCACCTCAACGTTTTACTATTAAATTTTGCGTGTAAGTTGTCGTATTTTTCTTATTAAAGTTAAAATTAGTTTATTTTTGATCATTTTCAATTAAATTTAGTAAATATGGGAAAAGCAAAAGCGTTAAATGAGTCCGAAAAGGCCAAAATCAAGGCTTATAGTGAGTGTGGCCAATCAATCCACCAAATTTCAAAAAAAATTAACCGGAGCCGTAAAGTTATTTCCTCATTCTTACGCAATGAGCATAATTATGGAAAGAATATGAAGGGCCGGCCATCTTCTGTGATTACAGCAGCTGACAAGCGAATTATTTTGAGACACGCGTCCAATTCGCACGACTCTGCAGCCAAAATTAAAGAAAAAACCGGTGTAAATGCAAGCGTGCGGACTGTGCAAAGAATTATTTCTAATGCTGAACATTTAAAACGTCTAAAAATAAAAAAAAACCACCTCTTAACCAACTTCGAAAGGCGCAACGCCTCGATTTCTGCAGAGCGCATATGACCTGGACGAAGGAGTGGAAGCTTGTAGTCTTTTCAGACGAAAAAAAATTTAATTTGGAGGGTCCCGATGGCTATGCTTTTTACTTTCACGATCTTCGAAAGGAAGAGCACACTTTGGATCGACTGCACAGCCGTGCTGGTGGTGTCATGGTATGGGGAGCCATTACCTACTATGGCACCATAGAATTGCAATTTCTTACTCGTCGTATGAATGCCACAGCATACAATGGTGTATTGAGAAAGGCTTTCCCTGCAATCAAGGATATTTTTGGGCCCTTGGAATGGAAGTTCCAGCAGGATAACGCCCCTATCCACACCTCTAGGCTCGTAAAATCTTGGATTGAGCTTCAAAAGGTGCCCTTATTAACCTGGCCGCCATACTCGCCCGACCTCAACATTATAGAAAATGTTTGGGGATGGTTAGCACGCAAGATATACGAGCCTGGAAGGCAATATCAAACTGAATCGGAACTCATTGAAGGAATAAAAAGTGCCTGGGAGACTATTTCACTGGACTATATAAAGAAATTATATTACTCCTTACCCAACAGGATGTACGAGGTCATAGTTAACCGTGGTGGAACAACACATTATTAATTTTTTTATAATTAAGTTATAAATTTATGGAATTAAAATAAAAAAAATATTTAGTGGTATTCTCTGTCTATTTTCTTATCTTATTCGGCGTTTTCAAGTGGGGGTTCTAATCAAATGTCCGAAAAAAAGAAGTGGATTTCTCAAATTAAATTCTTTAAAATTCTGTTAAAATATTATTAATTGAGTTACTACGTTAAATTTAATTTCTTTTCGTGTATAATTTTATAAACTTTCATTGGAAAAAAATTCATTTCAAATGTTTAATTTGATTGACTGATATTTAGCTCCAAAGACAAGAAGCATGGGGGGCGCTAATCGGTTGTCGGGCAGTGTATTTTGAAAAATAGTTGTTGCTTAAGAAAACCTTTGGCTAAAATTTCAATGTTTCCCCTTTTTTTGTAGCTTTTGACGTGAACAAAGTTGCGGAAACGTCTCTTGACGTCAAACGTGTATTGGAAAAATAAAGGTTGATGTTTTAAAAGATAACTGATACTGATAACTAAGATACGAAGACGCACCTTTGGGTAAAATGTCAGTGTGGCCACTTTTGGATGCTTTCTGATGGATGCCGAGAAAGAATTCAACAGTATATGGTTAGAAGGTCTCTACAAGGTTTGCCATCATCACAAATACAAATTCTTTCTTCTAGTTCTAGAGAACTGTAGTTAATAAATCAATTAAGAGCACTACTGCCGGAGTAGCCCAGTGTTCAAATCTAAGACTAATCCTCTACAGCCTGATACAAGCGACCAATATGGCCCAACTGAATGTGAGGCTCTTCTTTTTGTAGATGACTCACTCATTAACATTATCGCTGTCAATATTGATACTGTTGATGACTCACTCACAATCATTACATTGCTGTCAATATTGATAGCTGTCAAGAAGATCGAAGCTTACACAGGGTTACCGGATTAACATTATCAAAATTAGGGATTATTTGCGATAGATCAGCTGTAAACTGCAGAAGTGTGATGTTCAAATTCGTATTGAATTATTAAAGAGTATACTTCAACAATTTGCTGAGAGTCTTCTCCTATTCAATTTTTGCGCTGAGGCAGGTCAACCTAGCTTTAGAGCGTCTCGTCTGCACTACTTGATGAACACGAAAACCGGACTGAGCTTGCCAACGAAATTACTAATCTACAAGCAGTTTCTGATACCAGACAAAGTTTTCCTGGATGATATACTATCTCAAAGACATCCATGAAGAAGCTAAAATTATTCGAAAGAATGATCCAGAGGATATGCACCGGGCCTTTCATTATAGCACAGCAAATAACTCTACGAAGAAGCAAAAATGTTATCTGCTGCAATCGGTAAAGAAATTTTTAGGAAAAATTAACACCCATCCAAATCAGCTCATAAAAAAGATGACCACTCAACAGCGACATCCCGAAACTAACATCAATAACCCTTAACCGACGACGTATCTACTAAAATATTTGCTATAAAAATGAAATGATATATAAACTGGGTATCAAGTGTTTTATGTCATTTCAATATGTTACAAAGTTATATTCTCTTAAATACCTGACAGAAAAGGATAAGGTATTTCGAAACCAAATAGGACCTTCGGGACAGTTTCACCAGTTCTTATTCAGAATATCAATATCAAAAAAAGCTGTCCTCATCACTATATGATTTATACTGTCTATAATATACTAAAGATTTTGAAGGAAGACCCTACCCTAAACTCAATAGTTCCAGAAGTGGTTATATCATAGTTAATATATTATCATATGTACCTACTCTTTTGTGCTCGTAGAAACAATAAAACACAACCATAATATTGGTATTCATAAAAGTTTCGGGAAGAAGTGCTCTAGAAAACCTTTTGTCATCCATATGGCCTCTCTATAAATACCATTATAATGTATAAGACCCATAGAAAAATTGTATTCTTTTTCTTCTTGTTTCATTAATCTTCATCTGTGTGAATAAATTTTTATTTTATTTTTTTCAATAAGAAACGCGAATATATTGTATATCTTGTAGGCAAAATAATAGCAAAACCAATAATAAAACCAATATCAAGTGAGGCAAGAACAACCATATTGGGATATTAGTATTCATAATATCAAGCCCGATGATGCGTTCCACAAATGGCAATGTTTCTGCTACCGATGAATAAATACAAATTGGACCTGACTCGAATAAACAGTCTTCGTTAAAAAAAGAAGAATAATAAAATAAAAAATATATAAAAATTGAAAGAAAAGAAGAAGGCCAGTTCTTTGGGCGACTGTGAAGACAAGCTGTTTCAAGGGTTTTTTGTATTTTTATTTTGTTAAGTATAAACCATTTTCTTTGACAAGATATTATAGAGGAGACCGGAGTGAGGAAAATGAGTTTCAGGAAACTTTTGAAGAGAATTGTTTACAAAAAGAATTTGAGCTTGTGACTTCTGAATAGGAATTCGGGAGAAATATTTTAAAAAAATGGATGGAACAGTTTTCAAAAAGTAGTAGTAAAGTAGTAGTAGTAGATTAGAAGATTTGTTCAAAAAACCGTAAACAGCTAACTTTGTAGCTTCTTGGAGAGTTGGACATTTCAGAGCTTAAATATGAAAATCCATTGAAGAAGTTAAAAATTACTTTAGTTCTTGTAATAAAATAGTTTCTTGGTTCATGTGAAGTAGTCTTTAAAAAAAGATTGAAAATTAAGAAAATTGCCCTCTTTTTCAGATGTCCCATACTCCCCTATTCTTGTCAATACCTTTAAGCCTTGAACACAACAAACTGATGACATTTGTCAGAGTTGTTCTGGAAACAAGAACTTCTGTGATGACTATTGCCGCCACCGTTTCTGCCGCGGACGACGACGCGACGTGGCCAATTGATTGAAGAGAGTTTACTCCAACATAATGTGTTCAATGTGTGTACTGACTGAGGTACTGACTGGAGTACGTTCCTCAAGAAAGACCACGCACGATGGACGAACGATCAACCATCAAACTGACTATATGTGCTCGCCGTCACTATACAACGAAGTAATGATGAAAACCGCGAAGAATTTGTTATTTGTTGCTTCTGCCATTTGTTATACAACTTCTGTTAACATAATGCCTATATAGAAACGCGCCGGGTAATTCCAGTTGCCGGCTGAGCTGATGTTTGCTGGACAGTTCTTACATGGCACAAATTATTTAAATTTTGTTGTTTTATTTTTTTTCCTGCACCAAGAAGTGGAAAGAGTAAAAATAGAAAAAAAAAAATTGTTCCACATCAGATAGATACTAGTTCAACAATCGACATGAACTCTATGAGAAAAGATTCACTATAGAGATAGCACTCATGTAACATCGGCTTTGGCATCGAGATTTGATAGTTCTACCTAGTGTCTTACATTATTCTATAACATTGAAAAGTTATAGGAAGCCTTGAAGTTGAGAGAGCGAAAGATGCAGAATTAATTTGATTGTTTTCGCAGGGGAATGTTTTTTTTTTGCATTTATGTTTTTAGTATATCTCGGTTAGTTGTTGAGAATATCAGTTTTTTTTTTATAGGTTACCTACAATTCTGTGGAAGTCTATCTAATCCGTTACAATTTAAATTGCATTCAAATTGAAACCCAATTAAAGTGAGAGATAGAGATGGAGTTATATTAATGCAGGGATGTACTATGAGTACAGATTTTGTGTTTGTTATCAGAAATAGTAGTGGCTAATAGTGGGTTAACGGTTTTCGAGAGTTGTGAGGGGTACTTTTTATTTATGGATTTACATATCAGGGATATGTTGTTTGTGTTATTAGCCATGTTTTATTTTACAAGCGTGAAGATATTGAACGTAGAAAACAACATCCATAATGATGCCATCACCTATCACGGAAAAAAACATGGACTTTCCATACAAACTATCGATAACAAGTATCGAACTCATGTCGGTAACATACAAACTATCGATAACAAGTATCGAATTCATGTCGGTGTCATAATGTCGGTAACATAGTTTTCTTCGGGCTTAAGGGCCGAGAATTCCTTGGACTTATCTAAGTCCGAAGAGACTAAGTTGCTTCTGTATAACGTGTAGGTATATACCTTATAGCCATCTTTTCGTTTTGACCAATTTCCTCTATAGGCTTTAAAAAAGCCTTCCTTTCATTGCAAAGATTGGGTTTGAACATTAGAGATATTCACACAAATAAGCTTATAAGCAATACTTTATTCCTCCCCGATAAAATTGAGCAGTTTCGGTATATTTTCGGAAATCATTTTCGAAATTTCACAATTCATTTTCGAAAGTGTGCAGTTTTCCTTACATTCATGTAACTGATGTAATTTTAATGAATTTTTGTTAATAACAGTTTATACCAGTTTTTCGATAAAGTAAATAAACAGACCTAAGGGAACTGTCAAACTAAAAGCTGCCAGTTGGTAGGTACCTTTTTATTTATTTTGTTTTGGCAGTGGAGTTTTGAGTTTCTTATGCCCAGTTCTTGTCCAAAGTTAACACAGTATCAAATAAATTAAGGATATTCCTGCAACGTCATAAGTTTACAAATTGTAAACAAATATGATAAGCTTACGCAAAATTTTGTATATGTACAAACTTTTTATTATGTCTGTTTGGTAACTTGCTACTTCGTACGAACTCGTACGACGTCGCACAAATTGCTGTCAAATCCCATTGGAATTTTTGACAGTTTGTGAAATGTAGCAAGTTGTAGCAGTTACCAAACACACTAATTCATTCGGTTAAACGCTTTGTAATTGAATCAGTTAAACGTCAAATATTAAACGTCAACAAATTATTTTACAGATAAGGCGTGGGACAGATAAGACGTGCTCAGATGTCGAAGTTATTTTTAAATGGAGAACCTCTCCCTAACGCGAAATCGGAGTCTCGGAAAGATAAAAAAATATAAAGGTAGTTCGAAGCTGTCGAAAGCTAAAACCAACGGAAAGTAGCTTTCCAAACAGTCGAAAGGAGAAGTGAGCTATATTCCCCTTTGAAAAATGAATCATCTATCTCTTTTTTTCGTTCCTACAGCACAAAGTGTCAATTTCACTTCTGTGGGATGCACTTGGGATCACTCTTCTCTTGCGAAAGCAAAAGTTAATGAAACTTGGTAAAAATTAATTACTTTTCATTGGCTTATGATATCGGCTTCAGCATGTAACTATTAAGGATCTCTCAAACGCTGACGAAGAGAACAATAACAACACGTAATTGCGGGTGGCAATGGTGAGTAGATGTAGTGCTTGACTGCTAACTTAGAGATGTGGGTTCGAGCCCCATTCAAGGCAGCATTCTTTTCTATATTCTTCCAGCTTAACTGGACGCCACCCGTGGGATTTAATGAGATAATAAACATCTTGCTCTCAATCCACCGTGCCAGTTCTTTCGTATCTTCCTACTCTTTCTAACTAGTGCCGTGCCATTCAGGTTGCATTTAAAAGACCTTAGGTCTTACAGGCATATACATAGTTGAAATTATTATAAAAAAAATACGTTATTATCCAACGAAAACTACACGTTGTTGGTGTAGTTTCGTCGTCGTCAACAAATGACTAGAATTGATTTGGTATAGCCTTTATATAGTTCTTTCATCGCCAAATAATCTCGATGCGATAGTTACAAAACATAGTCCGAGTTTTTTTTTTTTAAGTTCTCTGAGATATCAGATATTGTGTGGATAAGTTTACCAAAATAAATATGGTTAGTTTTTCGCTGCAAAACCCTTGGATAAGATAAACCAAATTGTGTAAGCCATTTCCCACACAAAATTTGACAACTCATTAATGAAATGATTAACTTCACCAAATTGTAAACTAATTTTGTGTTTTACGACGTTCCAAACAACTTAAGAGTTTTTGACGTTTCGGCGGTTTTTTGTATTTTGCTTTTTATCCTGATGTCTGATTATCTGGCTATCCTCATGAATAATTGAAAGATTTAGTTCATGCAAACAGAGACGCCATTTTGGCGTTCTATTTTTGACAGAAATAGTTGCTCGATTTACAAATTTTAAGCTGCTTGGTATTGAGAGAAACTGAGTTTGTTCCATGAGTGATTTTGAGCAACAAAAAGTTGCCGGGAACCTAATTTTCAGATGGACGCTTTTCCATACAACCCAATACTTTTGAATCGGGAGCAAGAGAAAACTGCTGGGGGAACAACTTAAAATTTCCTAGTGATTGTTTCTGACACTTTAAACTAAATAAACATGAGCAATTTTTGTCGCTCTTTCTTAAGTTCCCGAAAGTAATCGAAACTGAACGAACAAGGCAAAGCGGCTATAAAAGTACTGACCATTGACCACTGTGTATCCAATGGTTCACTCTGCTGCTAAGGATGACTGAAGCGAGCAGAAACAATTATAATTGGCCTTTAACATTGACAGCACCTTTCAAAATTCAAACATTGTTCCAATGTTTCATATGAAGTTTAAGTGAGATAGAATGGGTGTTCATACAACAGCCTAAAGCCAACGTAAGCGTTGTAAAGCATTAAAATTCGTAAATCTGTCTCAATTTGTATGTAAAATTAGACAAATCTACCGAGCTCACAACTTTACTACGTTTATGACGACTTTACGCCGTTGCATGAATAGAAAGTTAAATTTTTGGCAATATTTAATAATTAAAAAATCAAGTTCCCAAAACTTCTGGTCATAAAAGTTTAGTTTGGTTATTTCCCAAAACTGTCAATATTTACAAAATTTTAGTCCAATTTCTTATTTTGTAGGTGAAATTTGACGGAACTTTGAACTTAAATTAGTAGAAATGGGCAGTTTTGGGAAGTAAACGAACAAAGGTAATTAATTTCTTTGTCCAATCAGTGAGGTCAAATTTGTCTCAAAGAGAGATCATAATCTTCTATCAAAATATTGTTGAAATGGATAATCTTTTTGTCGCATTCCCATCACACACATATCTGAAAGTTTTATGGAATTCTCCTTAGACGTATCTATGGAGGTATAATATTAAAGGATCTCCTTTATAGCAAACCCTCTACATACATATACAAAAAACTGACAAATATGCGAAAGCGGAAATAACTTCCCAATGCGGTTTGAGGGCGCATAGAATTTATTGTTCTTTTGCTCGTTCCTCCCATCATCAGAGAAGTCAACCAGCATCAGTTTTAAGCAGGAGCAGCGGCAACAGCAGCAGAAGCGACATGCACTTACCACGAGCGCAACCATCAACACAGGGAGAGAGAGATAAATAAACAAAAGATACAAACTTACGTTGCTTGACCCATTGACTATAAGAAGCGATCTTGTACAAATTTCTATCTATCTGGCTTACCGTTATGTGCCTAGTTTTAAAAGATATAGTGGTACAAGTACACATATGGGTGAAGCCCACATACACACGATTCGAAGAGACCATTGCGAAGGTAGGTACCATCAGCATGAGCAGCATCCAAGAAACAGCAGCGCACCTCATCTAGCATATATATTCCCGGTCTAAAGCAAAGATGGCCACTGCTGCTGATGCTAATACAAACGCTGCTGGCTGGCTGGCTGTATCTGGCTTGTTCCAGAGCTCTAGCTGTAGCAAGCTAGTGAAAACCTGATCAGGAGAAAATTGCGTGATGGTGACATGATGATGATGATGGCGTTACTTATGCCATTCGGCATGGACCTGATAGTATAGAGTTAGTATCTTAAAGTGTTTGTTTTGGTTCTTCGTTATTTTTTTTTTGTTCGTTTTTTTAATTTCATCATCATCATCGTGCCTAACGAACATGGCGAAGCGAGTGGAATTTGTACGGTGGATGATGGCACGTTGGGACTTCAAATAGTATTTGAAATTCCTTCTATACATATTTGCTGAATCTTTTTCCTATATTCCTCCTCCTACTCCTCTATATTATGTACCTACTCATACATGTTGTCTATATGCTGAAACTGATGACGATCATAGAGGTTCTATATGTCAGGTGGTCATGAATTCATCGTTCTCGACTATATCGTTTCCTTTCGTCGCGTCCGTCGCGTTGTCGGTCGTCCTCATCGTCCGTCATCGACTCCAACTAAATGTTGTTTTGCTATATGAGTGTGTACATTGATTAACGAATCAATATAGGTAGTGCGGATACTACCTTTATGCTCTCTCTACCCATTTCCCTCATCAAAGATACACTACTAGATGCTTTTTGGATTTATACCTTTTATTTTTTTTATTTTATTTACTTTTTTTTATTCGATCGATGAATTGGCAATAGCACAGTCTTCACCACCCCAATCAATTTAAAAATCACAACCAGGGTCGCATTTAAAGAAAAACCGGGCCTTTTTTAAAGTTGAATTATTGTAATTATTAAGGAACAGGGCATAACCTTCACGGAGACCGTGACCTAGCATTCTGGTTTTTGACGTCCGTCAACAAAAAAACATACAAAAAATTTGTAGGTGTGACAGCTCAACCACTTTTGTGTACGTGTTGTTAGTTGGCAGGAATGAGTAGGCGGTACCCTATTAAGGCAATTTCGTGGCAAATGGACTACGGTTTCAGATTCGTGCATGTGAAATTTAAGATCTGTCAAGCTGATGGCTGTCAATTGAACTGGTGAAGAGTGGTGTTACCAAAAAGGGGAGTAAATCTACCGAAAAATCCAGATCTGCTAGAGGCATAAATATTCCAAATCTGTATTTGACAGATTTGTATCAAAAAATTGTTGACAGTTTCGTTTAGTTGGAAAACCTACAGTAACTTGTCAAATTGCATACCTACTGTCAGATCATAACTTGACAGATTTGAATCATAAAGTTGATGACAGTTTCGTTAAGTTGGAAAGCCTACAATAACTTGTCAAATTATAAACTGTCAGATCATATAAGACCCATTTAAAATATATTATCAAATCCTTTCACGTCAAAATCAATGCTTCTGCTTCGTTTTTTGCCATAAAGACTGATTGGAATTTATTTTTCATTCCGTTCATGACCATTAAGTGATATTCACACAGGAAGACTAGGTCCCGGTCCAGGATATGTGTACCTATACCTACATATATCGTTTGAAATCATTGTCAAATAATTCAATCTGTTTATATAGTAGATAGTATGTTCACTTTCTGACTAATCATATTAATGAGTGCCAAAAGAGGATGAGTAGTTAATTGGCAATTTTAAGTCAGGTTGCTCTCACCTTTTAGATACCTACATACTTTATGTACCTATATGTGCTTCTTTAACTGAACGATGATTCTTTCCTCTGTATGGTTTGTTCTATTTCTTTTTTTGTGTTTTTTTTTTCGTTTGATGGACGTTTTTGCAGACAAAGACAGACAGACGTAAAATAGCTAAAAAGCATTAAACTTTCTGTTAAAAGAGATTCCATTTAATTTATTTTGACGAAAAATAAAAAAAAAGTAAAAAGTACTCTTGATGGTGTGAGAAAATACGTGAAGCAATTAAGCTGTCAACATGCATCGTCGTTGTTGTCTCGTGAAATTGAATAATTGAAATAAAAATTTGTATCTTTTGTGCTATGTTCAAAATGGTTGACAGCTGCTGAAGCTCCATCCAGCAACATCTCTATTGAACCACACCAGAGATTTGCAAACAAAATTCGTTGATATTGTAATTCGATTAAGCTGATTGAAAGAGACTCAAAGAGTTTTATTATTTGGAGCTTTTTAGATGAAAGAAAATTAACAAAAAAAAAGTTAAGTTAACGGTTGGCTGTCAAAGGCTTTTGTTGTTAAGTTAAAGGCTTTTGCCTGTAAGTAATCCGATTAAAGGAATCAGTTATAGACCAATTAAGAATTGATTTGAACTTTTGAAATCAGATCACGCAGGAGAGTGACACGAAATTTTCAAAATAAAAAACGAAAATATTTTAGGGATTGTTGCGTTGGCGTTGGTTGGTCTGTCTGATGATACAACCTTATCTATTAGGTTGTACAAGAGATGAGATAAAGACAAATATATATTCAGAAGAACTATTCGCAACGATTTTTAAATATTTTAAGTGTTTTCCAATCGGGACGAGTTAACAGGGATGTCTTCCAAATCATCAGTGTCAAAGTGACAGCTTATACTTTGACACACTGACTGATGAAACTGTAAAACAACAACAACAAAAAAGCGGTCTGAAAGAAAAGTTTGCGCACTGTCAAAATCTAAAAGATAGTCCCTTTCACACGAAGAAACAAGTTGCTGGAGATTTTTTTGCCGTTTTCTTTAAATCTCCTTAAAAATCTCTTTTACCTTTCATACGATGAAACAAATCTCCATGCAATTTTTGAAATTTCCTTTGAAAGTCTATTGGTTGAACACACCTAAACCTAAATGTGAAAGAAAATGTCAAAAAATCTCCTCAAATCCTCGATCGGGGATTTTCTGTTCGTCCCTCTTTCCTCCTGCCCTTCTCACCATGGAACTAAACGTTGCTGGCAACTCAGTTTCCTCGTGTGAAAGGGCACATAGTTTTACAAATCGAACAAAACCATTCTTTTATAGCGCTGAATGTTACATTCGAGGCTGAATTCAGCTCTTCATTCTTTGATACCAATGACAAATTCTGACTCACTTCAAATGAAAAAATGAAATCCTATTTGCTTTTGAAGTGTGCTGTCAAAGTTAATCTTCTATTAAATCTTTTCATGCAGTGGAGTCACGACAAAAATCTTCTATCTTAAATCCCCGATTATCTTTTGGTGGACACGTAGTTAAACGAAGAAGTAGACAAGGAACACACGCATACATATAAAGTTTTTCGTCGGATTACTTGTCAAAAGTAATAAATGCTTGAAGGAGCCATTTTGCAAAATGGCGTCATTCAGTAGTGTATGTGCAAATTTGACAAAGTTAATAAAAAGATAATCGATTGGAATCAAAAAGGGCAAACCCTTGGTGGGGAAACATAGCTTTTAAGGTTTAATTATTGTATAATGTTTATATTTAAATCAACATTTATGTAATTTTAACTAAAGTTAACCTGTTCTACACAATATGATTTCATAAGTTGACATTTATAGGAGCTTATTTATTCCAACATGCTTCCCGTATTTACAATTTATTCAATTCAAAACTAACATGTTAGTAAGTTTCTAATGAGAGTTATCGAGTTTTAAAAGCTTGTATAAACAATGTCGCTATGGTTATGACCGTTACACTATCCAACAAATATATGTACATAATTCTTAGACCATCCCTGGGCAAATACACTGTAAATAAAAATTAATGTGTGACATATCGTGTTAATTTGCACCAATATCAAAAATATATATTACAACATTGTATGTAAGGTACATAGTAGATAGGCATAATAAGTAGGTTTGCATTTGTATAGACGGGAAGACTCCATTATGCATACTTGTTTAAATATTAAATAAGAATTGACCGAACTCTACCGCTTCAGCGCTGCCTGCTGCACGGCCGGCGCGTACAAAGTTGACTCAACTCAGTTCAATTCAGCATTTTGACGCTGTGACTGTGATGCTGATACATGATACTGATGATGCCTGCTGACGCTAGAGCTGCAAGCAAAGTTCTTAAATTATGCATCACTTGGAATCATGAATACCATGGTCATGATTCATATCCCGTTATTTTCTCACAAAAAACCCCATCTATACACTGCGGGCACATCGTGTTAACAAATTTGTAAATATCAGGTGTTTACCTGTGTGTTGAACGCCAAGCATGTTGTTGTTTTTTTTTTTTTTTTTATTTATTTCTTCTGGGGAAAGAGTTATTTTAAAGATTCTTTTTTTTATTATTATATTCTTCACTTAAACAAGCTGGTGGTGAGAATGCGAGATGGCATGTAAATAGCCGGAAGGTGCAAACTAACGACGACGACGACAACGAGACGCGACGTTCACATAAGAAGGATTCTCTTGTTCCTCGTTGTCTCACTCAATGTAACTCACATACCTTATTCCAGAACAAAAAAAAAAATGATTTAGGTGAGAAAGAGATGATGTTCTTTGGTGCAAAAATCTATATCCATCATGTTGAAACAATATTGTTGCTATTAAGTTTCAAAGAGTTCAAACATAAATTTGACAGGAGAACATCAATTTTAGTTTTAAATATCATTTGTTATCGGTTATTTGCGCATCAATCGATGTACATATGTAGAAGAAAAACTATCCATTCATTTATCAGACATAAATATTTAAAGGCTTTCCATTCTGGTGGTGTGGCGGCGGGCGGTGACCGACGGAGACCCCCAGAACTAACCACCTACTTGTTTCAAGACTATGTTTAGGATCATACAAACATGTGTACATTATTATGTATGGATACATCATCGGCTTGTTCTTATAGATAAAGTCTTGACTTCCTGCTTAGTTTTAATTAATTAGGTATACCTTTGCAAGACAAAAAGGTTAAGAAAACTTTGATTTTATCATTAATATAGCCTAAGTATTTCGTCATTTTTTTTTTTTTTGGTTTTGTCTATAAAACCAAACCATCATTATTGTTATTATTTTTGATTGAATGAAATGAAACCCTGTGTGGCATTGAGGAAGTTGTAGTTTAAGACGATAGTGTGAAGTTGGAGTGATTAATAAATCTATGTACCTAGACATGTTTTTTGTAAAATTTTGGTAGGTATTTGGTCATTATGACTTATCAGAGAATAGAATTAATATTTTTAACCATCATAAGCCATCAATAAGATATTAAAATAATTAAAAAAAAATTGAAGGTTAAAACAATGACAAGATTTATATCTAGATAATGATAAGTTTAAGAGAGAATCTTCTGTGGTCCAAAATAAAATAGTCGTAAGTATGAATTAGATTTTCCTTACAACAGTCTTTGACAGTTGTTGCCACTTCCGTATTTTCGAGGTATTCCTTCAGTTGTCAAAATATTTCCTCATATATTCACTGCCATCCCTGCAATCGGTTTATCTCCAACTTTTTTGGTACATTCAATGAATATTTCACTCTTGCCAACCAGAACCAAGAGATTTGCCTCCTTGAAGTCTCATGTCCGATGACCATTCCCACCTTAGAACAGCCTTGAACAGCTAATTTCATTGGCTTCATTAGACAATCGATATATCGATGGTTTAAGGGTTGGACTAGAGTGTCTTTAATGAGAAAAACTTTAGAACAGGTTTGTATGACTGTATAAACGTTTTCACTTCTTATAAGACAAGATAAAGAAGTATTAAGCTGCATTTATACCTTCGGTTTTATCGTCCATGTAAGTTGTTCGTTGTCGCACGTACGTGGAACAACGAAGGTGTAAATGATAAAATCTAGTACCAAATTGTACATGTCGTGAATTCATACAAAATTTGCATTTTTATTCACCAGTAAACGTGCTCGTGAAGCTGTGTGTAGAAATTTCTTTCACGAGCAATTCCCGTGTGTACGGGAGCTCTTGGTGAACAGTTTGTTTACAAGTCATTTGAAGCATTGTGGTTTTAAACGTCAAAAATTCGCAAATCGCAAGTGTGTTCTAATGAGAAATGTCAAAAAATCACTTTCTCCACTGGCAATTGTTCACTTCACGAGGAAGTATGAACTAGGCTTAAAAACGAACATGAACAACGAAGAAACTCAAATCCGTTTTGAATTTTCAATGAACTATCCTCGTTGTTCGTTGTTTGTTGAGCAACCTTCACCGAATGAAGAACGAAGGTGTAAATGCAGCCTTATGGTGGAGTTATATTGGAATAATACTACGTTTTCACCAAAAGATAATCTGGGATTTAAGGAAAAAGATTTATGTGGTGTTTTCACCGGCTGAAAAGATTAAAAAGAAGGAGTTTCATTTTTTCTTATGAAGTGGAAGTGAGATTTTTTTTTTTGTCAAGCATTAGATAACTGAATCCAGCCACTGATGAATCCTTCAGCGCCATCTAAGAATAGGTTAGTTTGATTTGTTCAACTATTTGTTCGAGGGAGATTTAACAAGATTAATTTTTAATCTTGTAGATTAACGAAAACAATTCGTATGGTTAATCTTGGAGATTTAAAGAAGATTTGAGGTAAATCTTATTAAATCTCGGTTTAGTGCTCGGTGAAAACGTAGTATAAGGAGCTGTGTTTCTTCCTAAGTTTCAAACAGTTTGAAACCGCCAAATTTAGTGCAAACCCGTTCCACACTTCAAAAATTTTACTGTTCCGCACCAAATCTGGCGGCCTGAAACTGTTTGGGACTATCCAAAGAACAGGGTTAAGATGTGTGGCAAAATGTCTTTATTTGACACCTGTCAAAATTGTTGGGGATTTTTCAATAGTGTATGCTAAATCAAAATCGAATTTTATAGCATTGAAAAATGTGTGCAAACAAACATTTTATTTTCAGCATCAATTCAAGAAACGTTCCAAAAATTACGTGATTGAACGCCAAAAAGCTCATGTTTAGCAATGAGGCCATTTCTTAGTGAATAAGAGAAGCTTAGTGTTCGAAACTGAGACAATTCTTATCCAGCACCAGCACCAAATTCATTTTAAGAAAATCTAGAAGAAAAAGAGTTGTTTTTACTTCTTTGTGAGTGTCAAAGTGACAGAGGAAAATCACTTAGCGGTGTGTTCAATCCTACAAACAAATTTGAAAACAAAGAAACATTCCAATTACTAATCGTCAATACAAATCACACACATCAAATGAATTTGCTTCGGTAAGATTGCATAAGCAAGCGAATTAATATAATACACGCCAGAAATCGGACATGTTCTTTCATTTGTTTATTTTATAATAATCGCTTTTAATTGATAAATGGTTGTTGTTTTCAAACAAAATGTAAACAAATGCAAACATTTGTGCATAGTCAAAAGTATTTGTCAATGAAAAAAAAAAAATATGTACGTGCAGTCTCTCAATCATCTAAGTTAAGATTTTGACGTTATTGAGGTGAATATATTTGTACATATGTGAAAACGTCAAAAAATAAAAAATGGTGTCAAATTTAACCAACATTTCAAGTTAATTGCTTTATTCTGATTGATACGTTCATCTCTATCCTCAAATAACGCTTATATGTATATAAGAAAACCAGAAATGCTTCGACATCTGTTTTTTTAAATCGAGTTTGTATTCTTATACTCTGATAAAAATGGATGCATACAAGACAAGTGTTTAGTTTTTTAAATGGAAAGTACAGTCTCGTTTAATATACTTCTAGATATTTTCTACATCACATTTTCATAATTTTCTTTTTTCGCTCAGGTCAATGGGATTCAAATTTGATTAAATTTAATCCATAGATTAATGTTTGCAATATATTCGTAAAAATCCACCTCAGTAGTGTCAAATAGCAAACTTTAGATCAAATTTGAATCCAAGTGACACATGGTCGCAATTTAATTTTTGAAAGGTTTTTAAAGACCGTTTGAGAATTGGACTAGAATTTCGACTTAATTTTATCCGAGATTAAATTTTGACATTTCCACGTCTATGAATTCACCTCATTACTGTCATAATTTAAACATAGGATGAAATTAAACGTAGTTTAAATCCAATTCACATACGGCATAGAAAATGAAGAGTAAGTTGTTAAAAAGTATAAATCTTTTAAAAGAAAAACATTTAACACCATCGTATTTAAGGAAGGAGACGGTGCTCTTGTCCTTGTTTCTTTTAAACGTTTGCCTTTCTTATAAGCATTTAGTGCTATACCAACATTTATGGTTTTTACAAATTCCAATTATCCCATTTAACTGTTGACATTAGAAATAATACATATATCTTAATTCGTACTCACAAATATTGAAGGTTAATTATTTTTGCGTCTTCTGCAATCTTTTGGACTTACCTAAAAAAAAAGAAGAAAAATATAATGGGTTAATAATGAGCTCATTATTTTAAGATAAAAAAAAATTACTGTAAAATTGTATAATTAATTCGATATAAATAATTGAGAAGCAAGTTTTGTTTTTTATTGTTTTCTCTAAAAATCTAACTATACGATTGGCTAATTAGTTCTTGCAACAAATTTTGGTTTTATTTTTGTTTTTGTTGTCATTAATGGGTTTATTTATAATTAATGGAATTCTTTTCATTGTGTATCTTCTTAGGTTTATGTCAATATTTTTTTTTATAATAAGATTTGTTTGTTGTTCAGTAAAGGTATAGATAGAGGTACCTCTACTACACTTGCTTATAACTTGTTTTTGTTTGTATAACTTAGTTTTGTAGGCTTTGAGAAATAATAGGGATCACTTCATAAATTTTGTCAAAAAGAACATACATACATACATAGGTAGGTAAGGTAGCTACAAATAGAAGATCAGTGAAAAAGTGAAAGGAACTTAATTTAAACAAGTTTTCACCCAGTCAGTTGTCAAAATTCGACAATTTAATTACGTTTATGTCTTTAAAATAATGATAATACTAGACATTTATATGAACAATTAAATTGCTTGAAAGACCATGCGATTCCGATCACGATCGTTTGAACGTTTCATTTTATTTTCACTAAGAAAAGTTATTTCTCTTCGTCTATGATTTCTAGTGGATGATATACATAAAAGGAGATCCTTTCAGCCATATATTGGTTTATTTTGTAATCATCTGTTATTTTGACACTGACAGCTCGTGTGTGGCCTTCTCGATTGATAACCCAGAAGCGTTCAGAATGCTTGTAAACGCTTTTGACAGTGTTCTTTTGACATTTCGAATGACAGTTCTTCTCCTGGGAAAGAAGTGAAAACGATTCTGGATTTGATTTTAGAATCGAAACCAGAACTAATCACACATTTAAGTACTTAGTTGTCAAAATATTGCCAAATACTGCAAGAAGTAAATTTTTAGCTTAAAATAAGTAAATTTCATATATTTTAGACACTGGCCGACATACATGAGGCTGCAACTTCGGTACAGTTATATTTGGACAGTTTGAAGGGTTATCAAATCACTAATGATCGATGATGCTATGAGAACAATTCACAGTCGCTTCAGAACAATATTGACCTAACTAGTCACGAAATAGGGCCCACACCCAGGGTTGCCAGGTTAAGAAGCACTTGTGAAGCCCAATTTCAGAATTCTTGCAGCCCAAAATCGCTACCCTAAATGTAGCCCAAAAACTAGCCCAATCTCATTTAAAAAATTTAAAATTTCTTGTATATTCCATGTTGTTCTTTGCTTTTTGGAATATTTTCTAAGGGAAAATCCTTAAATCCCGAATAACAAGTAAAATCAAATTGGGCCATTTTTCTCAAATTCTTGTCGCAATTTTAGGGAAAAGATAACCCAATTTTTGATAAATAGTCCAATCTGGCAACCCTGTCCAAAATTATAACAAATGTATTGAAAAATTGTGTTGACAGGATGCCCAACAATCTGAGGGCATCATTTGAATAAGATAATTAACACTTTTATTGCAATAGTCGTTTTACTAAAACACCAGTAAAACGACACGGCTCTAGAAGCGGCACCTGACGTTTCAGTGAAACAACTACCGTTAAAATGCAGGGTTGCCAGGTCAAGAAGCGCTTGTGTAGCCCAATTTCAGAATTCTTGTAGCCCAAAATCGCTGCCTTAAATGTAGCCCAAAAATAAGCCCAATCTCATTTAAAAAATCTAAAATTTCTTGTATATTCCATGTTCTTCTTGTTTTTGATAATAGTTTCTGAGTGCAAATCCTTAAAATTTGTATGAATATAGCCCAATTTATGATAAATAGCCCAATCTGACAACCCTGTTAAAATGGTGAGAGTAGTGAAAAGTGGAGAGAACCTTAACTTTTATTCTCATTCAATCATATCCTCATTTCAGTTCTTCGGTTTCTATGACAATTTATCTACAAATGTGTAAATGTATCTTTTCTAAAGTTCTAAAAGTTATCAGAGCGCATCCCAATTTAAACAAATCATGATGACCAATCCAACCAAAACTCTTCCAAAATAAATATTTATATAAGTCAGACTAATGGGTGGCTTGGCTAACACTCTTCGTTAATCTGAAATATTCTTCAAGAATGCCTTCAGAAGAATTGTTATTATATTTGTTCGCACGTAATGGATGTACCTATCCCAACTGTGCCAATTCTAATGCGTCACGGTAAGTTTAACGCAAAATACTGGACAATTTATTTATATTTATTTCTAGAAAATCTTATCTATAAAAAAAGTAGGTCGACCCTTTAAGTCTAATATGTAATAATTTAAGAAGAAGAAAACAACAGTTACCCAAAACTGTTGATATTGAAGAATCTACTTACAAGTTACAACTCAAGCGAATAAGAAAATTTACTGAATAATGACAAAAAAGGTGCCATTTATCCTGGGCAATCAATTTTATATTAGCATATAAATTAGGGCAGAATAATAATTATATGAAGGACACATCTGACAGCTGGCTACATACATGCATACATACATATATAATAATAAATTAATTTCTGCTCGGTGCGCAGCAATGGGTGGTTGAAGTGCCTCCGCACTTTCTCTTTCTACAATATAAAATAGTAAAGGATAGCATAAAATATTCAACAAAAAAGAGGAGAATATATGAATAAGAAGGAGACGTTCTTGACATTTTATCCTTCCACTAATTAAAACATACCATCTTTTGTTTAATGACAGTTGACAGGAGGCTTCAACCATTGTCAACCCAGACCTACAGATATAACAACAACAAAAAAAAAAAAACTTACCACGGATGCAGATGGTTTATTGATAAATTTTTTAGTGTTTTTTTTAATTTGGTTGATACTTTATTCCTGTGATGGCAATAAGACGAAGGCATAACGAGAAATTTTTTTAATTAACGCTAATTAAAAAAAATACATTTGTCTGTTTCTAAGATAGGTATAGAGAGACTCACCAAAAAGAGGAAGTTCCATTTTTACATTATCATAATAATTTTTGCGATTTGTTTTGCTTTTTTTGTTTCATTACATTTTTCATAGCCATCAAAACATTGCCAAGGTCTTTAAAAAACAAACATGAAGATGATCATTGAAAAGTGCTCCTGGGCAAACATATTGAGTGGTGAGTAATATTAATGTAAATTTTTTTTTTGTAAAACGTGACAAACACAAGAAGCTATTTCGGGGTGAAACACTTGAAGAATACCTGTGTACTTTTATTAAATCATTACGCATTTAATAAAATTGAATGAAACAAAACTATTTTTTATAATTATTTTGTTGAAGACATGGTATGTATTCTTATGTAGGTATACTCCCTTTTGGGGGGTGAATAATTTTATTTGGAATTGAAACTGTCAAAATATTTCTTCACAAATTTATTAGTAGATATACCTAGGTTTTGCCATACATTGTTATGCGTATAGCGGTTGTTTTTTTTGTTTATGTTTTTTGTTATAGGTGACTAGACATCAATGTTAAGTGGTAAATTTTAATGAGTTTAGTGTACCTACTTATCACGCATTGATGTTTGGACACACATATATGGGACTTGAAGATCTATGAATGTGTCAAGGTCACGCACCTTTGATTCAATAAAAATATTCACCATGACTAAGTCAATTGGTTTTGGAAAAGGTTTTTTGTTAGCTTTGAAAGATATCCATCAATATCAATTATTGTTATTATGTCGTATGTTTTGCCATGAAGGTAGGATGTAGGAGTATAGGATGCAACTGTGCACGGCTATTGCTGAAAATAATAAATCAGAAAGTGTTCAAAAATGTTGACACTTTGACACGGCCGTGTGAACACTGATTAAAACCTCGTTAACTTTTATGCAAAGTTAAACTTTTGACATAAATGAGGAGAATATTTGATCACTTTTGTAATGAGGTGAATTACACACGGCCGTGTATTAATTGGATTAAAACTTTTATGCAAAGTTAAACTTTTGACATTAATGATGTGAATATTTGCTTTCTCCGTGATTGTCATTTTTGTAATGAGGTGAATATATACTTGCGTCAAAATTGAATCGTAATTGTGATCCAATTCACATACGGCTTAAATGTTAGATTATATTAGGTTTGTTCGTTGAGCCCTGAACTCACCTTGGAGTCACCATAAAGCGTTTTTTGAAAAACCTGGACTCACCCTGGCGAGCATATTCTGTGTTTTTTGGGACCTGGGGTCACCCTAAATACGCCCTGAAGTAGAACTAGGTTTTTTGCTGGGGCAAGTTGAAATAACGAATTAATTGTCAAATTGACATGAGTTGTAAATCATTTGCTTTGTTATGCATTCACGTGTTGCTGGTTATTGTTTATTTTTGAACTAGAAGATTAAAAAAAAGACACATTTTACTTAACTAATAACAAAAACAAATAGAAAATGGAAACTTTTATTTGTTTTTATACAATTTCTAACCAATTTGAAGATTTAATTATCAGATTTCAGAAATTCGTGTTTCTTGTTTATGTCAAAAGCACAATTGAAAGCTCTTGGGTGTTTTTTGAGAATCGAAAAGCCCATGTTTTTTTTGTTAACTCTCGGGGTTGTCAAGAAAACCTGAGTCAATCCTGGGTAAACTGCAAAAAACGAACCTTTCATTCAATACCTTTTTATTTAGATCCTAGTTTTAAACTTCAAACTGCTTTTTTTTCTAGTAGTTATCTGTCAAAATACTGGCAAAAGAATGGGTAAATTTATTCTTTTGTCATTATAAATGCGGCATAACATGGGAATAACTTGACATTGAAATATTATGACAGCTCATCGTGGTAGAATCGCATTCAGTGCTGATAATATGGAAAATCATTTCTGCAAATTGTATAACGGCGATGATGAATCGAATTTCGCTGTCACGCGGTACGCGGATTGCACCATTTGACGATGTAGGCCAACAATTCCGTCCACCCGATCTCGACGATCTATGTCTAAACTGAAGTTTAATAAAGCTGCAGGAGCTGTTGACCTTGCGACCGAACTGTTTAAAGCGGTTGACAATGAATTGGTTAGGAGTATGTACTAGCTCATCTGCAAATTATGGTCGGAAGAAAGCATGCCCGATGACTGCAACCTAAGCATTATTTGCCCGATCCTGAAGAAAGGTGATATTCTTGACTGCACCAACTACGGAGGCATCAGTCTCCTTAATATCGCATACACAATCTTCTCTGTCGTACTTTGTGAACGCCTGAAGCCATTCCTCAACATCCTGATATGAACATATCAGTATGGCTTAAGGCCAGGAAAGTCTACCATCGACCAAATATTCACACTATGGCATATCTTGGAAAAAACTCAGGAGTTTCAAATCGATATCCAACCCCTATTTATCGATAGACAAGCTATACAGAGCCATGTCTAGTTCTGGCATCCCTTCCAAGCTCATCCGTTTGTCCATCAAGGTCGGCAAAGACTTCACCGATGCCTTTGATGTCAAAAAAGGTTTTGGGCAAGGTGACGCGCTGTCATTCGACTTCTTCAACAGTTTTTGAAAGAATAGTGCAAAACTCTCACGTCAACACTAGAGGCACAATACCTCAAAAGTTCGTCCAATAACTCGCTTACGCCGACGATATTGACATTATCGGACGAAAAATGCTTAATGTCAGTGACGCCTTCGTGAGATTTGAGAAGAGAGCCAAGAAGATGGGTTTAACGGTCAATGAAGCCAAAAACAAATATGCTTTCAACAACAAAGGACACCCAACATCAATGTCTCAGGCAGAACGTCACTATAGACAGCTATAGCTTCGATATGGTCAAAGGCTTTGTACACCTAGGTTCCGCTATTAACTCAGCGAACGACACCAGTGCTGAGATCATACGAAGAATTACTCTTGCCAATTGCTGCTTCTTTGGGCTAAGAAGACAATTGAAAGGCAATGCCCTCTTTCGAGCAACTAAAGTATCCCTGTATTACGAGCTTATCATTCCGGTTCTGATGTATGAGGCAGAGGATGAGAACGCTTCAGGCTTTTTTGATAGGAAAACTCTCCAAGTGGGTTTTGGTCCCTTATGCATAGATGGGGAATGGAGTAGAATATGCAACAACGAACTGTACGGACTGTACAGTGACAACGACCTAGCCACAAAAGTGAAAAGTCAACGACTGAGATTGCTGGGTCACGAAGAATGTATAAACATCAATGCTCCAGCCCGGAAAGTCTTTGAATCCAACCCCGTGGGACGGTGGCGCACGCAGTGGAGGAGGATGGTGTAACATGTGGCGCACGTAAGTGGAGGAAGATCTCAACCAATTTGGCGTGCGAAACTGCAGCTGTCTCCAGCTAGTGACGGAGCCGGCTGGAAGAAGTTTGATAGTTCAGGCCCTGGCCCACCTCGGACTGTAGCACTACCTTAAATGTAAGTAAGGATGTATTATGACAGCTCGAATTGCGTTCAGTGCGGCCAAGTAACTAAATGACGGAGTTAACATTTGGCTGAGAAACTGACGTTTCAGTATTCACTTATCGGCTTACAGAAAGCGTGGGAATGAGATGTGAATACTGAAAAGTCAAACAAAAATCCTGTTTTTGTCCCAATGTGAACATTGTTCACTGCAGGTTCCGATGTTAGTTCTCAGTTATCCGGATAGCTTTGTGTTGTTGTAATCCCATGTTAAAAAAAAGTTGACGACCGCTGACGCAACAACAACTCAAGTTATCTCGAAATGTTTGGGATAACTAGATAACATTGCGAATACATATCGGAACGCGAGGAATTAAAATTGCGTTTAAAAGTCTTTAGGTCCATTTGCACTTTTGTGTTTTTTTTTTTTAAGATTTTAATTTTAATTTTAAGCTTGTTTCTTGTTTAATATTTGTTTTTGGTGGTGTGACAGCTTGTGGAGAACCAGAGGGCCCATATAGTGACTTAGAACTCTCAACCATTTCTGCTAGTTAGCAGGAATGGAGTGAGTGACACACAATTTTCTGATGTCTAGATGTGAGGCATTTTTTCATGACAAGAGATACTCTTGGAGGATTTATCACTTCCTCTCAAGAGGCAGGGCCAACTAAAAATTTCACTGGTACTATATTCATACAAAGATGCTTTTCGTTTGCTTTCATCCCAATCATGAAAGCATTGCATAATACTCCGTAGAGTGAAAAAGGCGACCTTTTTTCACTCCTATTGCAATTTAATGGAGTATATTATAAAAGTGTTGAAGAGTCTCCCATAAAAAAAAAAAAAAAATATATGTAGGTAAAAAAAAAGTTTAAGCTTAAGTTTAGATGGCGCTGGTCTTGGAATATAAAAGCGAGTACAGCGTTTTATTGGTGATTGCATTGCTGCGCTAGCTATAATTGACAACAAAAGCACTTTATAATACTAAATATGTACTCAAATGTCAAACTGAACAAAAATTCACACTCACCATATCCACTTATACAAGCAATATAGAAATGAAGCAACATAAACTTACCTATATAAAGATTGTGTAACAATTTTACTGGATGACTATAGAAGCGGTAGCTATTTCATAAGAGCAATATAGTGAGATTAAAGAAATATTGGCTTTGGAACATCGCTTTTATCACGCTGATAGATATAATTTGCACCAGCAAACATTTAATGAATCAGTTTTACTCCTGTAACGTATTTACTTCCTATCAGAAGTCTTATAGCAAAAAATAACACTTTAATGTCTGAAATGCGAAGCAATTTTTTTGTTTGGGGTGGTATCTTACCCCTGAAAATTTATGTGTTGATTCGTGCTAGTGCACAAAGCTATTTGAATTATTATTCAACAATATCAATAATAAAGGTGGATTACTCAAGGCCCAGCTGGTTGCAAGAACAAATCTAGGTAATGATCTAATAGGTCACTAAAACTTTCATAATTTATTTCCGTTTGATTTCATACAATATTGTGCAGATAATTCTTTTCACTTGAACTCGTTCAACTAACTGATATAACCTAAACAATTTTGGTTAATTGTTCTTATCTCTCAAAAGAATATTCAAAATTAAAACCTATTATGAAGGTCAAGTGTAGAAAAGTCTAAGATACCAAAATCTCATTATACTCTGTATGTATATTCAAATATTGAAGAGGAAAACTAAAGCAATAATAATAAACATCACGCAAATGAAAATCCCATTGAAATCTTAGAATAATAGTGTTGTTGTTTAGGTCTATATTTGCCTTGCAAATGATGTCTTTAATAAATTAGATTTATAGAACACGTCATGTGTGTGAATTATCATCTAATTATTGCATTTGACCTAGATTTTTTTTTTCAAAGATTGTGATCATATTAAACAAAAATTTAAATCGATATTTTGGAGGGAAAATGCATTTGAATAATTGCAACCTTTAAAGATTTAAAATTGACGTTTTCTATTTAAACCTATTTAACAACCTTGAAAAAGAATTTATGTAAATACAAACAAAAAACAATAAACGATTTATTTGTAAAAAGTGCTGCAATCAAACCAATTATTATAATCCTTGCGCGTTATGGGAATTCCGCATTATTTTATTTGTATTTATTGTTCCTACGTATACCTCAATTTTTATATTATGTTTTTTTTTGTGTGCTTGCATTTTTAATTAACCACTTTTGCCAACCTCCAGAAGGCTTTATTTGTCGGAGGACTTTCGTTGTCTGTTGAATTTATAAAACAGCACATCCTTTTTGCTCATTATATATATCTTTCGATTAAGTCAACCCCATGAGCACGAATCATGACCCAACACTCTCAGCAAACCAAAACCAGCGTTGCCATATTAATGCAGATTTATTCAGGACTAATGAATTTTGAAAAAAAAAATACACTACATATGTATCTCTCGTCATAACCCTATCAATAAAAATGCTTCACTTTCATCAAATTCAGAAATCATTATTGATAAACATTTAATCACGTGTTAAAATTTCCAAAAATACTTCTTATGTCCCTTTAGTACCAAATCCTAACGAAAATCTACTACAATCAACTGTCATCTGTCACCAAAGACTGCGTATCTATAAAATTTCTCACCAAATGTAAATTCTTAAAAGGATCTGCTCCAAAGATTTTTGGACAAAAATTGGTAGTCTGCGAAATTTCGATCAGATTCTCTCAGAGAGCAGCGAATTGCTGAAAAAGTGTGAAACATTTTGGTGGAAACTTTTGCCGACAATTTTCTGCAACAGTAAACTACCTAGCCTTGTTTCTTTTAATTTATCAGATAACTGAGAGTTTATCAAGAGAGAGAATATATATCTCTCTCGTGAGCGCTCTCTTCTACCCAAAACTACCAATTTTTGTGAAGTGTGGAACAAAATTCAGACAGAAATTGGTGACAAAAAGTATAACAATTAGAACTTTTTTATAATATTCGGAAAAAAACCAATAGCATGTCTGTCATTAGCGTTAAAATTCTTTTATTTAAACAAAAAAAAATAATAAGATGTGTTTTAAACTTAATTACTCATTAACCCACCTATTTAAGGGAATTAGTTAATTAACATCAATTAACTTGAATTTTATTTAATTGTTAAGATTTAGTACTTAACTCACTGATTGAAGATAAATACTGTTTGATTTGCTTTCATTAATAGTGTGGGGTCGATGTACTTCAACTTTAGCTTAATTCTTAGAAGTAAAGAATATTATGGAATATATGTAAATTGATTTTAGCAAAGATCTGATTCTATTTTTTTTTTGCAATCAAAAATAATTACTTGGATGGCTAAAAGAGTAAAGTCCAAAGAGCTTAATTTTCTCAGAATTCTTGATTTAGCCAATAATTATTAAAACAAAATAATAATTATTGTTGGTTGCTTGCGCTTTATACATACGGCACCATAGATTGAATTGTGAAAGTAAGTAGGTGTTTCTATTCTTCTCAATTTGGAAGCTTTGAGTTCAGCCCTCAAAGCTTTTTGCAGTTTAATTTCAAGAATATTTCTTTCCAAACTTTGTTGTGTTCATTTTCTTAAAAAAAAAACGGGGTGGTAACGCTGGCGTAGACCCCAATCTTTCCCTAACACTTTTGGATTGTCTTTATTTTGTATATATATAGATATGTATATATATGTGTGGTGTACAATTTAACCTTTTTTTTTTGTATGTCTCGTGTAGTTTTTTTGTTGTTGTCTTTTCTTTTTGTATATAGCTATTCATCTTTTTTTCAGTTATTATTGTAGATTTCTCTGGATTTCATGTCCTTGGACTTTTGCCTGCATTTATTGTCTGTGCCGTGGCCTGTTCATAAAATGTACAATGTTAAGGACAAGTGAAAATATAACATATTTAAGTGCAGCATGATGGTTGAAGCAGCAGCAGCATCAGTTCAGTTGTTGCTGCGGAAAAATGTTGCTCTTCCGCTTGCATACTTTTGAAATTGTTTCTATATACATTCATACCTTCATTTGATGATGTCTTTTATGTTGTCACTTTTCAAGTGCATTTAAGTGTATATTTTTGGGGGTAGATTATTTTATTATTATAGACCATAATAATGTCTGCAGGATTATTTAATTGAAAGAGAGAGAGAGAGAGAGACAGTGGCAGGTGGTACATATTTCCGTTTTATAAATCTGCAGACGTATAACTATGAATGTTTTAAATATAAAGATTTATTCATATTAAGGATGATAAAACTGATTCATTGATTGATTAAGAACTAATTTTTCATCCCGTGGCGTTTTCGTCAGTGCGTTGGACTATCACGCCAAAGGTTTTGGGTTCGTTTCTCTGTCTAATACCTTCTATAAATAACATATATCTTGCATTTAATACACGTGACAAACTTTTATGAAACTCATTACATAAATATTGACTCAATTCGTTTTCAAACGATAACTTGTACTCAGAACATAGCCTTATGCGATGAATACACGTTGTATTGCTATTTATCCAGTACATATCGCCTGTATTCTCTACATGTTTAAAAATGTGTGGCATGTACTGATTTAAAACGGTATACATAATCACAGTACACATATTAAAGGTAATATCATTAGCGTTTGTTTTCTTCGTTGTTGTTGTAATACAGCGGACGGGGTCACGTAAGGCTGCCATCTTGAATTTCTTTGACAGTTCTCATTTCGGACAACATGCGCAAGATAATACCTTAGATATGTGTACTGTGATACATATAATGACAAAGAGTATCTTTTGCCATCAAAAAGTGACTCTCATCTCAGCTGTTCGTATTCAGCAGAAAATTGTAGGTACTCTTCATTCTTTAATGTTAACACCGAGAGCTGAAAGTTGCTAAGTTTTCTTGATGCAAGTACCACTCATGAATAGTGGCTCAGAGGGTGATTTAATCTTTACCGACAGAAGGCAACATTCAATTTTTAAAACATGAAATTTCCTATTAAATGTCGATGTCAGTATTAAATGAGCTTATCATACGCTACCATTAAAGTTCCCAAATCCGAAAAACAAGAATAAGAATCTAGAAACGATAATGAAAAGCTGAGGGAACTATAAAACAATGAAGTAAAATTAGAAGTTTCAAACAAAAGATCATTAATAAATAAAATAAAGAGAATCGGAGACAAAACGCAGCCTTGTGGTACCCCAGTGTTTATTTAAATAATTTCAGACTGAAGATTGTTTAATACGAACTGTTTTGAGAGGTCAAAAATGTAATTTTTAACGAACGAAAAAGAGATTTAAAAAAACCTTAGACCCTGCGTAGATTGGGAAGATTGGGTCCGGAGTGGCGTGTTTAAATTGAGTGTTTTACTTCATTCATTCTAAATACTCACATTATTCGAAGTAAGTATTTTGTATTGTTTTATTCAACGGAATATTCCGGATTAATCATTTCATTGTTTTCTTATTTATTCTGGAATGTTTCGAATGCATTCTTTGAATTCTTTGTGAAGAATAGCTTGGTAAACCCACAAGAGAGAGCTCAAGAGAGAACCTTCACCCAAATATTTCCAATTTTTTAACGAGCTTTCAGACACGTTTGGTTTTCCAAACTATAATTTTTTACTGAAGTGAGCTTCGTCCAACATTTATTGTCAATTAAAAGAACACAATTTTCGATTTATAGCCTAGTCATGCTTTTTTTTAACAAAACGCATAACTATACCTACTCCAATACTCCCAAAAAAGGTATTAAAGTTAAAGACTGCATTAAGTTACATTTTATGAATACAAAATAGCTATTCTGCATCTACACTTTATGGTTTTGTCCACAAATTTGTAAATTCCCATTTCTTTTAGGTTATCCATTCATCGGCATAGATAGTGACTGACCCATATATTGTAGACACTTTTCAGAAATTTAAATCACATTTTCTTTAAGAATTTATCGAAAGTCTATAAATAGACTGTGTGAGTTACTGCAGGACAGGATGTAACAATCAATCAATAAAATAATAATATGGGCTAATTTATTTTACCATTAAGAATAGGTATTATTTTACAAAAATTTAGTTCATGATGTAGAGATAGCTACATATTTGCATAAAGAAAATAACTTCACGTCCAGTTAAAGTTACAATCGTGAAAAATGTTTTAAATATTCCCTTTTATTGAACATGTAAGATAAATACCACAAAAAAAGTCAAAGTATAAATAGAAAAAAAAAAGAAAAAGAACTTTTAGAATTCCGGATTTTGTAAACTAATCTTCTTGGTAAACTTATGAATATGTTGACTTTCACTGAACCAGTTAAGCTATACCTTACCTATATACATATAAATGAATTAGAACTATAAATCACTTCATTATTGCTTTGTTTTCTTAAAAAAAAAAAACAAAATCTGTCATTTTTATTACAAATAGTTGTTTAGATAATCTTCTCTCAATGGTGCTTTAGTTTTTGACTTTGAAGCAAGTTCAATAGCTTAAATATGTGTTCTTTTTATGAAAAAATAATTATTGTTAGAAATACTAAGGCTATGTCACTTTGTTGCATGTTTGTGATCATTTAAGTGCATGAACTTAGCGAAAACTTGATATATGTACTCAGTACATAGATTACTTTAAGTAAAATGTACGTTCTAAGATATTCATGAAATTGCAACGAGAGTTCTATGCACTTGTACACATACATTTTATATTTGTACATCGTTTTTTTTATAAATATTTTCACCTTGTGTTCAGTACAAGCAGCATATGTTGAAACTTGTAGGGAATACATAAGATATGTACAATATATTCGTTGTAGCAGGCTACCAGCTTATTTCACTGAGTCAATATTAATGTAATCAAAAATGTATCAAGTGTATACACGGAAGCTATTTGTACTCAATACATAACTTTTGACGTGCTACCGTGAAATATGTCGTGACTATATACAATAGTTTTAACCCATCAACCATCCAAAAGACAGAGTCACTATAAGTAAGTTCAAAGGTACAAGCACATCAATGTGTGCAGAGTCTACATTTAAGTAGTCAGTCTACAGAAAGTTTATCGTATACAGATGTATTGTATACAGACGACAAGGTATGTAGTCAATAAATTATTTTTAAGAAGCTACATTAAATAATGTAATAACCTTAATAATAATTAATACAAAAAACACAGCAATCAAATATGTACTCCGTACACTTGCTTGAACTAACTATTTTGTCCATAGCTTATTGTAAATACCTTTAGTCTTAACTCATTTGTTTCTTGGGCCTGTTGTCTGTTTTACGAATTGGCCTAATGGTTCCGTGATCTGTGAGCCTGGCACAATCCAAGTTCAAATCCAAGTAGTACCTTTAAAATAACAAGGATATATACTGCACAATAAGCAGCGAAGGTAATATAGAGATATTTCTCAAATATGTAGTGGGTACAAAGTTGTAAACATGGTAGCTGCTTGATAAGATGAAACGTTAAGAAAGCAGTAGTAACCCACAAATATGTAAATAGTGTTTACAAGAAGTTGTACCCATTGCATATGGTTATAAGCAACACATTGTGACGATTAAAGTGCTTATGTACTCATTACATATTTATAGAAGATTGCAGCAAGAATATTTAAATGGGATCACATATATATATGGTAAATTTATAGAATTATTTCTTGGCTACATAACACAGCTTATAATTTAATGTACAGTCAGCATTAATTTCAACATGTAGTTGGTACATAAATTATATGCGCATTCGTTTGATGAGTGATTACTTTTTTGTACTGAATATATTAATTTTTTAAATGATAGTTGAGAAACCTGCTTTACGATAAGCAGTGGAGGTCATCAAAGATGATTCTCAACAAAATGACATGTAGTGAGTAAAAAAAGCTGAATCGAAGATAGCTGCTCGCTAAGCCGTAACGATTAGAAACCAGACGTAACCCACAAAAATGCAGAAAGTCTATACAAAAAGCTGTACCCATTACATATAATTATACAAAAAAACATATTGTAACGAGTACAGTGTTTATGTACTCACTACATATTTATGCAAAGAATCCATAGAAGATTGTAACAAGAATATTTTAATGGGTTAATATTTATATGATAAGTTCACAGAATTATTTCTTGGCTTCAACCTAATCTGTGCATACCATTGTATAATATTCAAGGCGCAAAATACTTGCCTAACCCTGATGAGCCACCCAATGAGTCGTCAATTAACTCTTAAATATAAATGGACCTAAAAAAGGAATTTTTTTTGTTGAAGTGTAAACCGACCATACAAACAAATATTTCTTATTCACCACATTATTTTCTCGCATGCAAAATAATTACCAGTCAATTTTTTTCGCATGATATTCCATATCAGTAATGGTTTTTTCTTTCATGGGAGTATAAATCATGCAAAAAAATAATTTTGTATTTCACCACAATAATTTTTTGCATGCAAAAATATTTGCATAGATTTTTCTTTTTGCCCGGGGAATATAAACTAGGCTATACCTAGGCACCAAATGATTCCATCAACTCGTAAATCTCCAGCAAACGGTGACAGTTTTTGGTGGTAATGGTGCTTCAACAATGGTTTGCGGAATAGTGACTCCAAATGTCCAAACACTACTATTCTGTCAATTGGCATAGCAATTTAAATGAGAGAAGTGTGTTTCATCACTGAGCAAAATTTTCAAATGAAATTATGGATAAATATCACAATTTCACTTTGCAAATGTACGGTGCGAACAATGATCGTGTGTTTTCAATTCCTGTAGGTAATTGCTAAATCAAACTAACCTCAAAACAACCTAGAACAACTGTCAAATCGGCTGTCACATTAAACAGTGTTCCCAATTTGAAGTTATCCACTTCTAAAAAAAACACCTGATACTTAGTCAAAAGAAGAAGTGCGGTAAATTTCTGAACTTGTAACCAGAAAAAATCATTTTGATGTTTTGAAGGAATGTTTGACATCGGTTAGTGTTCACTTTTTCATAAGTCGTGACAAAGGTAGGTAACATACATATTACGAAAATTCTGCTTGAATATAATTTATTTCTCTTAAATCCCTTACAAAATTGTCTTGCAATCATTCTTAAGGGATTAATTGAACAAATCAGAAAAAATTACTTGATTAATTGAGATTAAAACTACAAAAACTCCTCTTTTTTTAAACTTATCTCTTCTTAAGTCAATAAAAAAAAAAAACAAAAAAAAGCAAAACCTTAGTCACCACGATGTCTTCCATTATTATATTCTTTTCTTTTGCATCAAAACAAATCCCCCTCAATAAAATTGATGTCAAACAAACAACATTCACTCCTAAAAAAAAAATATAATACTTTCACTAGAATTCCCACTCTCGTTCTATAATAATCATAATGATTTCTCCTTAATCTAAAAGTAATCGCGCTTAACAAAAAAATATAAAAAAAGAATTCAGAGCTTATATACTTTCTCAAAAGATATTCTCCATCTAATCCCACCATTAATAAAAATCTTCAGAATCTTCCTAACATGGATAAATCAACAAAGAACACACATAAAACGATACAAAGATAAATTGCTAAGCAAAAGCTTACACTATATTTCTATATATGTATCTAACAATGATTCAAAAGTCTCATATTTAAAAAAAAGCCTGTACTTTAAAGTTGGTTAAACATGATATTCATAAAAATGTACCGTTTGAGAAAATATGTATTAAATAACATCTTCGAGCAAAAATTTTGTATCCGCCCATGCAAAAGTATATAAAGAAGCTTTTACCTCACCCAAAAAAAATATGGACACAACAAGGTTTTTTTTGTCAGAAAGAATAAGGCAAGAAAAGTATAGACGAAAATATTTATGGTTCTGGTTATAAGTCTGGTTCTTATTCAGTAATTTTGCTAGGCCATCAATCATCAAAAAATTACGATCGAAAGTTGATTTTTTCATGTCAAATCTAACAGATGATAGAAGAGATTTTTTTCTGAGGGCATATTACTTAATAAGGAACTAATTTAGACACCACTCAGTGCCTTAAGATTGATTTGTCTAATGGTCTCCACGCTGACACTGAAATAAGGACAAAAGAAAGGTGTATTGGCAAAAAAACAATAATAATTGTCATCTCTCGAAGAATCACATCCGAATTAAGATCTCTGAAGCCCACTACAACACTATTGAACGAGGAAAGTATTCGTCTATCTATAGAATAACCTAAATTACGTTATAAAACAAAACAAACGAAAGCGAAGTAGATACTCGTACCTATAGAGAAGTAAAGTAGGCCTTCAAGCTCATTATTCATCCATAATGTGTTGCGTCTGCGCGATGCCAATCATCAATTTAAGCCGGGACTGGGGCCACCACCGCAGGCACTGCCCTGGTATAGTTGGTCTGGTCGTTTGGCGACGATGATGACGACGATGACTGGGCAGTTTAGCTTTATCCAATGTCAACACTTATTCGAATTAGATCAGGTTAAGAGAGGCAAAAATATAAGACAAAAAAAGAATTATTATATTCTGAAATAAATTGATGTGTGATGTTGTGCATAAAATCATAAATCACACAGACAACATGTCCCTTGACAAAGAACTCTTTAAAAATTGCTCTTGAAGCTGTGTAGCACAGTTACACTTTCGGATATAGTTTTTCCGTTGCGTCTAGGGCTGCCATACATATTTCTTCATACTTTTCAAGTTCCTTTTCTTAATTTCTGTTGAAATCTAGGCATTTCCAGTAAACTCTTACAGCCTTATCAATAAAAAGTGCTCAGATAAAATCTTATTCACAAATTAACTAGAACGTCGATCAGGAGCTAGTTCACGAATTAAAATTTCATATCAATAAAAATATAAACTACTAATCTACGTTAAGTTCAAAATCTTAACGAAAATCTACTACAATCAACAAGAACTCTGCTGTTGCCAAAGACTATTTTAGGAAATGCACATATACTTTCTCACTTTTTAACTTAATTACTCGTTTAATGTACCTGCTTTGGTGAATTAGTTTATCATCTTGAATTTAGATTTATTGATAAGATTTGACACTTAGCTCACTGATTAAAGATAATTCGTATTTTATTTGCTTTTATGAATACCGGTGTTAAAGAATATACCTACAAGCAAAGTAGATACCTGGTGCATTGTTTTTATTTCGGTCACAATTACTGTCCGGTTTTAATGGTAACCCTATAAAAGTGTGACAACAGTTCAAAATGCAGAAACAAAAATATGTTTTGTATTAGATCTCCCACGCACAACATTTATACACAGACTTGCCCAGTTAATTCTAAAATTTAATTCAAGCTGATTTTAGAGAACAAAGACCTAAGCTTACAGATATACAGATTCGCCATGTAGTAAAAAGCAATGATCGGATACTGAGATATTAAAATAATCTGATAAAGTAGATTGCTCAAGCTCACCCAGCACCCATGGGTTTCTTTTGTCTCTTAGCTTAGATTAAACGTTTAGAAAAGGGGTTGAGATGTTTCTTTGTTTTTTGTTTTTTAAATATGTAACACACCATCTATATCTATATCCAGATTAAGCAAGATATGATTTTAAATAAAACTTTCGGAAGGAAGAAGTTAAATGGAAAAGTGTGCTTGTATAAAACTATTTTTATTGTTTTTCTAAATTAATTTTAGGTACGTGTTTCCAGTGTGCCTATCTGCATATCTACTATAATAAAATCTATGCGCTCTCCTCTTCCGCTAGTATGATACTATCAAGTCATGAAAAGACTGGAATAAATGCACTTGAGTTGTTTAGTTTTGATTATTATCCAAGGACAGACGGTTTAGTTATTTAAAGTAGGCATACCTACTACTCTACTCATCATATGAAATGTGCAAATGCACAAATCAATTGTCTTAATTTGCATTATGAAAACGTGATATGGGCTTTTTATAGTAGGTATTATGTATATTTTGTTGGGAGACATTCATGGATTTACTTATAACGTATACGAGCCAAGAAGGTGAAGGTTATCATATATGATAGTTACATTATTATCGTGTTGTAAATTTTTTTTTTTTTAAGAAATGTCACTTGTCACTTGATATTGATAAGACATTACATATTTTGAGTTTTGCCATCACATTGATTAATTGCCAACTTTGCGTTGCATAAATAAGTTTAAAAAAGTTTTAGCTAAAATATTTATTTCAAAATTCTAGTTTTCGAAATGTATAAGACAGTGCTATCGAAATGGCTACTATAGTAGCAATTGGCTGCTTTGGTGAATAGTGTTTTTGAGTCACCAATGTTTCAAAAAAAAGGCTCTCAAAAATAAAAATTTATTTTGAAATTAATGCAAATATAGTCTTAAGCTTAGTTAATAGTTCCCGTGCGCAAAAAAAGTCTATGCAAATATTCTCGTGCATGTCAAAAATAATTGAGTTGAAAAGCAAAATTAGTTGTTTTTATGATTGGTTTACACTTTCATGCAAAAAAAAACATTGCTGTCATGGAATATCATGCAAAATAATGGACCGGCAATTGTTTTGCATGCAAAAAAAAGTGTGGTGCATAAAATATTTTTTTTTATGGTCGGCTTACACTAAAAAAAAAAGTATATTCACCTCAAGGCATTATTTGCATGCAAATGGTTATTGAATCCAAAAATAATTATTTTCCGTTTTTAGGCCTGTAGTTTATCAATTGATTTTTGTTTGCATGGGAACTGTAAACAATGCTTTATATTTCATAATTTTTGCTATTGGTTTTGGCATTTATGTTGTACGTAGAGAGAAGAGAATTTGTTGAAAAAGAAATCAGCAATTCCAAGGGGTGGCCATTTGACCGATACTATTTGTTCAACTTATCTAAAGGTGCAATCCCTTTGAGAGTATAGAAAAATAATACTGAAATCGACAAAATAGTACTCAACTCTTTTAAATCATAAAATAAAATACAATCATTGAACATAAATATAATATATAATAAGTTTAGTGGACAGATCGGAGTTTTGACACAAGTTTACAGAGACACTATCAACAAACTAAAGGAAGAACTATAATAGGCGGAAGCTTATGTCAAAACCTGGCGAAAAGTATCTTTCCGAAACGTCAGTTTTTAATTATTACTTTGTAAAACCACTTAAATGACATGTGATATTAATTAATTGATTTTATTTAGTTTGATTCCACCACACTGCTTTTTGTGGCAGCTTGTTATGCTAGGTTTCCACACCACTTGTCTTTGAATTGACAGACCACGATTTGGTCTCTGAAAGACACAATTGCCCGTTCATTTCCACTGGTGTCTTTAATTGACACAAAATCATTGAATTGATTTGATAGTGGAGATTTTCAACGGTTTTTTTTTTATAGAATGATACTTATTTTATATTTATTTTATTTTATTTTATTTTATTTTATTTTAGTTTATTTTATAAATAAATAAATAAAATAAGTGTTTTTAGTTGTAAAAAATAATATCTTTCATTTACAAAATCATTGGTCTTTCCAAAGACAAAGAAATTTTGACCAACGTCAGTTGTCAGTTCATTGACAGATATTTCCATTTTGCTTTGTCTTTTATGAACTGATAATTCTCATTGTCAATGAGCAAATTTGCGGAGCTGTCAGTCATCTTCAAAGAAATGTATGTACCTACAGTGGTGGGAAGAATTATTATTTGTATCTATTTTTAGAGAATTTCAGGTTAGAATTACAAATAATTTCGAAATTCTGTACCATTTGTATCAGTGATTTTGGTTCATTTCATTGTCCACTCTTATGTTGATATGTCACTCATTTCACAGTTTTATTTTATTTTTTCACTTTTGATAACATAATCGGCCAAATTTTCCAAACCACCTCCAAATTGCTTTGGAGCAGCTGTCAAATTACTGTTTTTCATTGACAAAATGTTAAAACACGTTGCCAAAAAATTTTCTTTGTCAGTTAAAGACAACACACTATGGATATCACCCTTCTACGCCTTTTACTTATCGGAATAGAGATGGCGCCACAACTAAAAAAAACCCTTTATTTGGTTCTTGAGTTAACTCACCAAATTAGATGAGTTAAATCAGAGTTAAATAAGGATTTCAATTGATTGAAAAACACTTTTCTGGAGTTCACTTAGGTTTAACCCTGATACTAGGATGATCGCGCACTGAAAAACTGGCCCTTAGTCATTTTAATTGCGGATCAGTACAAATTTTCACGATTGGAAATGGTTCGCATTGAATCTGACCGTCTAAAGCTGTTTAAAACCCGGTAGGAAACACAGTTAGTGTTTTTTTGCAGTTAAAAGATATGCAATTTTGGAGTATTTCTGCTTGTCATTTTGTGAAACGACAAAATGATGTGTCTTTCGTTTGTTGGTAATGAATCACAAACCTAGAATTAGTCTACTTACATACGTATAGGAGCGGTCGATGAGAGCTCTTCAATTCCGATGGCAAAAAGTTAACGAAGACTAGACGAAAACTACCAAATCGTAATTTTGGGCGTGTCATATGAATTCTTTGTATTCACTTGGTTTCGTACGACCTTTTGCGTGAACTTCCGATTATTATAGTTCTACCTTAAGTCTTTTTTGTATTCAATTCCACATTCAAAAAACCATTCTTAGCCTACAATTTCATCATTTGTGGTTTACTGGCCTGTTCCACAGTTATTTTTTTTAAATAAAATTTTTTTATAAGATTTTAGTTTCAATTAGTGCAACAAATGTTTCTTCCAGACGTTTGTGGAAGAATAAGGAATTCCAAATAATTGGAATTCAATGCAATAGAACTGCTCGCAATCTTTTTACTCTCAAATGGGTGAGCACCTTAATGTCTTCAATTTAACACTTTTTCAAATAAACTCTCCGTGAAAACAGAGTCCAAATTTCCAGAAAATGTAGGTTCCTTACATTCTTATTGAAAATAAAGCACATAGCAAAACAGGAATGGTTGAGAGTTGTGAGTCACTAGGCCCTTGTTGCTTGTTTACCACAACCTGTCGCATCCCTAAATTTATATTTATTTTTCAAAATGAGGATATTTTTCAATCTTATATTTACTTCTTTGTAGGTATGAACATGTCTGATGATTTTGCATAAGAAGTCTGCTAATAAATCACAAAATTATTCTTTTAAACAAAGAATCGCAAAAAAAAGAAATATTACAAACGTCAAACAACAACAACAAAAAAGTCAACAAATTCACTAAAGCATCCGCGATTGATAGCCTTAAGGGATCTTCCAAGAACCATGTGGAGATGCTGAATTTCCGCGTTCCTCTTTATCCCTGCATACAGTGCACATACAGCTCCATATATGTTTTCATACATACACGTGAAATGAAACGTGATATCATACAAGGAATTCACATTATAAAATGACATCAACTTTGGTGTACAGTACCGTTGAGGATTCATTCACCCTCAAAGGCGCAAAATCTTCAATTTTCTCCTATATATAGACATATATGCCCCCGCATCATTGGTGTCTTTTTCTCTGTCTCACTTAAAATTTTATATGATGGTTAAACATAATGATAAATTGGGGACATAGCACATAATAATAATATGCGTTTATGTAATTATCAAATTAAATAAAACATGATGTGAAAAAATTAAACAAAACAAAAAAACCTATTTTTAGTACAATATTTCCATAAACATAAAAAAGATACATTTTAAAAATGTATACCTAGCCCACATGAAGTTTTTTCTTTGAACCTGAAAATTTAACCGAACATCATATTCAACAGTTCAAGTTCGCGGCCAAATATACCTAATTAAATTATGCGCCGAAAAAGTTTGTAGCCAACGAAGACTAAAGACTAAAAAACTAAAAAGAAAAAAAAAAAAAACGACGAAGAAATTGACCGTGCTCTCCAACATGATACAAAGGCAGCATCATTTTGTAAGAAAATAAAATGCAGGCCTTTGTCTGGGTTGCACGAATTCGTTTTTTGGTTACGACTTAAAATGTGTTTAAAAGGGACAATTAATGTCATTAATAGCTTTGTTCCATAGATTTTGGGGCGTTCTGTCAAATGGTGATGAATTTCTCTCAGAGAGAAACAAATTTCCGAAAAAGTGTGGTTGTGGCAACTTTTGGCAACAATTTTCTGTCACAACAGTTATGGCCTTTTCGATTGGGGACAGAATGACAGTTCTTGGTCTGAAAAGAACAGAAAATTGTTCTGAATTTGATTTCAGAATCGAAATGAGAAGCGTTCACACGTATCGAATCGCTGTTCCGGATTGCCAATCGAAAAGGCCATTAATTATTTTTTTCTTTAAGTGACGTTTGTCTAAGGCAGAAGCAGAATCACAGAGAACGACCTGGCCACAGTTAAAGTACCTTGTGAATGATGGAGACGTTTTCTTGACGTCCTATGTCCCAACCGGGGTTACAGGACACGATGTTTATGATGACGTCTGACGGACAGACATTTTTTGGACAGAATTTTTCAGGAATGGGAAACGTTTTAATCTCTTAAGAGCGCTCCCTATTACCCTAAATTTGGCAAAAGTTGGTGAAAAATAGTAACAACTGGTACCAATACTGTTCCTGTTGGTGATTAGTGATGTGTTGCATGCAGCTTTGTCGACTGTAATTGACGGAATTCAGTGGAATCTGCAATCATCCCTCATACCTATGGATCTGGACTGCGTGGACGACGCACGCGACGCGACGTATGCTTACTCTCTCATTGGATCATGGATCTCCATCAAATGACAACAATGGTGGAAAGAAAAGCTGAAACTGTTGGGCTTAAGATCAATACCGCAAAAACACAAATATGATTGGCCTTGGAACTTCCTTATCTACTTAAATAGATATTTCTGGACAACTAGTAGAAATGGTAGAGAGTTTTAAATATCTCGGGAGTATTGACTCTACTGATGGCGGGCGGTACCGAACTAGATATAATCAGCTGAATCGGAATGCAAATGCGTTCAGAATGCTGTCCAAAATATGGAGAAATAACTCTTTAAGCCTAAAGATAAAGCTACGAATGTTCCGCTCCAATGTTGAATCCGTGCTTCTTTATGGTTGCAGCACTTAAAAAGTAACACCCGCTGCCAGAAGAAAGCTGTAGACGTTCGTGAATAGATTTCTAAGAAACATCTTGAGGATTTTCTGGCCTAGGCGTATCTCCATAATGATGACCTTCATGCGAGTACAGGTCGACTCTATAATACGGAAACTTATAAGTTGCGATGGATTGGACTTGCGCTTCGAAAAGGTCACGAGTGCACTGTGGGTCAAGCGATGCAATGGAACCCCCTCACGCGGTGAGGTAGACGAGTGGGCCGACCTAGAAGTACTTGGCGAAGAACGGTCAAAGAAGAATCAGCACAACTGGGGAAGAGCTGGAGAGAGCAGAGGTACATTTCCAGAAATCGTACACGATGGCACGTAGGAGTAGTGGAGGCCCTATGCCCCGTAAGGTGAATCTCACGGACGTTACTAGTCCGAGAACTAAGTAAGTAAGTAAGTAACAATTGGCAGTTTGTGATCAATGAATGGAACAGATCTAATGTGCAGAACTGCAGATGCCATAATTTTTACCAATGGCGTCAAATTTCACTGTGCTTTGAAATGTATATTGTAGAAGTGTAGATAGATAGAGACCTCCTGGCATAATGGTTTGTGTGTTGGACTGTCATGCCTGATGTCTGGGTTCGATCCCCAGCCGCTACCCCCTGAACAAAAATTGTTTGTACCTGAGGTACTGCTTCTTGCGAGGAACTGATAAATCCTCCAAGAGAATCTGGTGTCATGAATAAGTGTTCATCATCTAGCCGTTCAGACTCGGCAAAAAATTCCACTCCTTTCCTGCCAAAACCACGCACACCGGAATGGTTGAGAGCTGTCACGCCACCAATTTTTGTTTTTTTAATTTAAGATAGACATAGAATTAGTTGAGAAACAACTCACAAATTTGGAACCAGATTTTATGCGAGAGAAACAATTCAAATCACTGTAAAACGAACACAAGTGTGCATCAACTCAGGAGGTGATCATTTGATCGATACAATTTTTGCAAATAAATGCCTTCAATTTCTAACTTTCAGCATTACCTAATTTTTTCAATTTAAGAAAAATGGCACCCAATTTGCTTAGTGCCCTTTCACACGAGGAAACTGAGTTGCCAGCAATTTTTAGTTCCTTGGTGAGAAGGGCAGGAGGAAAGAGGGGCGAACAGAATCTCCCCGGTCGAGGATTTGAGGAGATTTTTTGACATTTTCTTTCACATCTAGGTTTAGGTGTGTTCAACCAATAGACTTACAAAGGGAATTTCAAAAATTGCCTGGAGATTTGTTTCCTCGTGTGAAAGGTACAAGAAATCTCCAGCAACTTGTTTCTTCGTGTGAAAGGGGACTTACTGCTTAGTTCCCTATTACACGATGATTCTTTGCGTCTGACTCTTTTCAAAATTCAATGGGTGTGAAGGTGAAATCAGATGTTTTTTCTCCTTCGCACTAATGAAAATTCGAAAAGATTTAGACGCAAAGAATCATGGTGTAATAGGGGTCTTACTGTTCACAAACTGTCAAACAATTCTATAGGTTTAGACTGCGACTTTCTGCCAAAAATATGAATGTTTGATAATTTTAAAACTGATGTATAAAGTAGCAAGTTCTTTCGGACCCATTTTAGTTCTATTTCTTAATCTTGTTTTTTTATTTATTTTTAACACGAAACCATTACTTGACCCATAGAGCATTATTTAAAAAAAAAGGAATAAATCTTTGACAAACATCCTAAAGATACAGTTACACTTTTTGGAGACCTCCCCTGTACATTGTCATGATGGAGTTTATAACTTTATTTTCTTTTTCTTGTTTGTCGTGTCGCTGATGTGTCTCAGCTTGGTATATACTAAGTCTCCTTTTTGGGCTTCCGGTGGCGGCGGCGGTGGTAGAAGCGGTGTTGATATGCTTGATGCCCCTGGACAAAAACTTTTTTAGCCATTATCATATCGTGTTGGGAAGAAGGTCATTAACCATATCATAATTCGATGGAAAATAAAGAGTAAGTAGGTATATCTTTATTATGTTTTATATCTTTTTGTGTTGTGTAAGTTTTCAAGCTACATGAAAATATAAGACCATCATGCACCACCGTCTTTTGTTGCAAAAGTGAATATAAATACATAGCCTCTATATCTTACCTTGCAATGAAATTACTGTTGTTGTCTCTTTGTACATTTTAAAGTTTTTTTTTTTGTCAAAAGTTCACATCAGGACGAGGATGTCTGTAGTTCTTCTTTTGCTCTCGATATCTTCAAAGCCAGAAGGAAAATTATTGTGTACACAATAATAAAGAAACTTTTATGTAAGACTTCGACTTTGGCTCTTTTCTTATCTCGACTGTCCATCTAATTTTTGGAAGGAGAGCGAGCGACAAAAAAACAAAAAAAATCTATAAACGAATCCATCTTTTAAAAGAAGCGCAGATAGTTAGTAAAATTATCTTCAGGATCAGTGAACTGATTTTTGAAAAAAAAAACAAGACAAAGAATGAATCAGCGACAAGACACGTGAAGAATGCAATTAAGATTGTTAAAAATCTGACAAAGTGTTTTTGGGGGAATACCAACATACATACTACATAACCTACAATGCTTTCGAAATTAGCAATTTAAACAAGGAACAGTAGTTTATTAATCATCATCTGGTCGATGACTTAATTCCAAATTCTCAAGTGCACTTAAGAGGTGCCGTACAAACCTAGAAACATGCTAGAAAGTTTATACATCATGAATAAAAATTCTAAGATGATCATTTGTATGACTTAGGGCTGTGTGTTTTTTTTATTTAATTTTATGACGTAGATATTGAAAAAATCTTAAGATAGAATAAAATCAAATCATGATGACTGCCTGTGTGTGGTTTATAATCTTTTGAATAATTTATCAATTTTTGTGCTATTTTATTCGAAAGATAAATGACTATGATTGGAATATAGACAATCTTGTGTGTCTAGTGTACAACTAATGAATTTCGATTGTGAAAGCTATAAGCGACAAAAAAAAAATTCTAAATATTCTTGCGGCAAAGGTAGGTCTGATGTAGACCTACAAATGTATGTATTAAAGATTTTATAGTCGCATCAACTTGAGAATTTTCTTTTGTCAAGTATTGTTTAAGGAAGAAAATTGTGTTTAAGATAATTTTTTGATATATCTATCTTTACCGGATATCGGATTTTTGTTGGAAAATTTGAATAAAAATAATTAGGTGAAAATTGGAAAAATGTGTTTTAAATATTAAAAAAGTGTAGAATATGCATAGTATGTATGCTTTAGGGTAGACTGTTCAACAGTGAATCAGTTTTCCTCTTTTTTTTACTAAAATAAGATTTCAAAACTATTGGTGAAAATTTATAGAAGAAAATGGACTTTAATACATGATGGGAATCAGTTGGTTCTTGAGTTTTTTGAAAAAATAAAGCACCCTGATTTACTGCGTATGGAAGCAGGGAATCATTGAATGTCTTCTTTAATTTTTTTTTTTTTAAACATTTTGGGATGTAATATTAGGCGTTTTTATTTTTTAACTCCGAGCATAGCACTGAGCTGTCAAAAAAAGATCAGTGTTTTTTTTTAGCTCAGAGCACTCAAATTGCTCAACTTGTGTTTCTTTTTTAAATCAGAGCTACATAAGTAGCCCGGAGTACGCTCCATAAGCTAAGAATAAAAAGACCGAGCGAATCGAGCGAATAGCTGAGCACATCAGCCATCTTCACTCTTTTTTTCACTCATTTCAAATGGGCGCATTCAACACATGAATTTCAATTCACATTTTTGAATTTTTCGAGTTTTTGATTGGCCAGCTGTCAGATGAAAATAAAAAGTCAGTACTAAATTTTGGTGCGTTGAACATATCGCAGTCGTATGACAGTTCATTGCTTAAATGTGTCAAAATTATATCGGTGACCTCTCATCATACTCAGCTCACAGCTTACTCCGATAGAACAGCCGTAGTAGAGTGTTTTTAGTCTACTAACTTTTTGGCACCATAGGTTTTGGTATCTGCTGATCTACCACAGAATTTTAGCCTTCTGTTTCGAATGGCACCTTGGGCGTTTTACCTGCAAATTTAGTTCCAAGCTTGGTGCCAAAATACCAGAACTAAATTCGAGAAACCGAATTATCAGAAGCCAAATTACCTGACAGCAGATAGAGCAAGACTAAAATCCAGAAACGCAAGTCATCACAATATCTGTACGCACCTTAAAGCCTAGTACATACTTCCTCGTGAAGTGAACAATAACCTGTAGAGAAATTGATTTTTTGACATTGCTCACTGATACAGACTTGCGAATGTGTTGTGAACATTTGACGTTTAAAACCACAATACCTCCAATGAGCATTTTTCTTTTGTAATCGAACTGTCAACTGTTCACTAAGAGTTGCCGTACATTTTGCACGGGAATTGCTCGTGAACGAAAACTCTCCACACAGCTTCACGAGCACGTTCACGGGTGTTTGTACTAGGCTTAAGGAGGGAATTATTCGACTGTCACAATAGGAAGGAATCACAATTAACCGGAGCCAATAAATATGATGAACAAAATATTATTGGCTAAAGAAATAAGTTGTTTTAAATTAAGTTTCGGCAATAGTAGACTCCGAAGTTTCGTGGTTTCTCTAGGACGAGCTTGGTGAACACGGAAACGTAACCGTCAGCACAAAATCAGTACACAATCACCCCGATTACAGAATCCGACGAATGAGCTGCGGAGATAGTCAGACCTAATTTTGACATTTGGCTCATAGTAAAAAATGTCAAAATTGAGTCTGATTCCCTCTGCAGCTTATTCGTCGAATTCTGTAATCAGGGTGAATAAATTGGGACCTACCCATTTTAGATGAGCTTAAACAACTATTCCAATTGTGTCTCCTACTAAAAAATATTCAAAAAACTTCTAAGCTTTTTATTTGAAGCTATTCTCTGATGACTACATTAGAAAATGTAGCTGGCAACTCCAAGGCTTTATACATACGTATTTTAAATTATTTCATTCAAGTGAACTTATTCTAGAATTGTGATAATATACAAATTGTATCGATCATGGGGTGAATATATATTTTACATTGGAAACGCTGAAAATAATAATAATTTTCAGGCCGAGTATCGACTAGATTAAACTCGCTCAAAAAAGGGTTGCCATACTTGTGCAGGCCAAAATCGGAGCCAAAAAAGTAGTCCAAGTAGATAGTAGCCCAATACCACAAAAAAGGTAATATCTTTAGAATTTTTACTTTTGTTCAGTCAATATTTGTTGTTGTGGTTTTTTCCTCACGTTAATAGACTGTGTTTTCGTCCTCACATTCACAGCCATTTTTTATTTCTGACATTTTCAATTTTGACAACCTCCGGAGTATAATACCTTCTATTTGTGTACTGTGGTCCAATACCAATATTTTTATTTTTATTTTCTCATTACTTCAATCACAATTAATTTTGTTAAACAATATTTAGAGAATCAAATTTGTCACAATATGATTATTTCAAATTTGTTTATTTGCAGCTTTTTACACTTATTTTGTCTCGCTTATAAAAATGGGAATTCAACAGATAAACTGAATGATATTAAAGTGAAGATTGTTGCGGTTGATTTGAAATGTCAAAACCAATGAAATAAAAAGTGGTGCCAAATTGAGGAATTCGTTAAGGATATGTTAAAGTGGAGAAAAGTGTTTTTATATGATTTATTTATATAAAAAAATATTGCCCAGATTAGATTTGGCCATTTATCCAATTTTATGACTGAGCTGTCATACTGAAATTGTTTTCGGCAATTTTAGAAAAAGATAAATCAATTTCCGATAGATTACAACATTTGGCAAGCCTGCACTATTCATGGAAATGTAAGAACTTAATAATGCTAGGCTTCCACTTGTCATCTACCAACACTCCAAAATTGGTTGTCTTTGGACTGACAATGTTTGTCAAAAAAAGACAACAAATTTGACAGACAAGTGGAAAGAGCTCAATTGACAAACCAAATGTCACTTTGTCTTTAATTGACAAGGAACATTTTTCGGCAACATATTTTAATTCTCTTTCAATGAAAGATACTAATTTGACAGCTCATCCAAAATTTGGCCGAAAATGTTATCAAAGTAAAAAAAAAATAAAACTGTGAAATGAGTGACTCCAACATAAAGCTAATTTCCATCCATTTTAAAGGATAAAGTTCCTGACAAAAAAAAATAGAAATCAACTCCTTGAGTGGAATATGAAATTAACCAAAATCGCTGATACAAAAGGTACAGCAAAATCGCTGATACAAAAGGTACAGAAGGTAAAAAATATTTGAAATTCAAACCACAAATTCTTTGAAAATAGATAAAAATAATAATTCTTCATACCTACTAGCATACACCTATTTCAATGAAGATGACTGACAGGTCTGAGGATTTGTTTATTGACAATGAGTGTCAGTTCATAAAAGACAGTGTTAAATGGAAGCAGCTGTCAATGCACTGTTAAATACGTTTGTTAAAATTTCTTCGTATTTGAAAAGTCCAAACGATTATATTGTGTCAATTGAAGACACAAATGGAAATAAACTGGCAATAATGTCGTTGTCAAACTATCACAATTCAAAGACAAGTGGAAATCTAGCATTAGTTTGTTCTTGTGCTTTCTACACTTAATTTTGCAGTTTGAAAAATTTTAAATAGTGGAGATGAAATTCTTTCAGAGAGAAGTGAAACTTTACACGGACCCACAGTACATAAATCTAAGGTATTATATTGCGCAGGTTGTTAAAACTGAAATAAAAAATGGCTGTGAATGTGATGACTTAAATACACGTAAAAACAACAACAAATATTGAATTTGACACAAATTTTGATATATGCGCAGAACTGAACAAAAATCAAAACTCTAATGATATTACCTTTAATATGTGTACTGTGCATTGAACCAACAATTTCTACAACTTTTTATAAACGTCAGCAAAAATTAAATAGAACACAATTCTATGGAAATAGGCAATCAGCATTAGAATTTCTATTGTAACTTTATATTCTTCATAAAATTTAATATTTTATATATTAGCTAATCCCAAACTCAGCATTCTGGAAATGAAATAATGCAATTACTTTTACCAAGAAAAAGACAAAACTTAAAGTAGATAGCAGCCATTTTGTTTTTGATTTGTTGTTCTCTACTGTCAGAACACAGAACTGACAGTTCCTGTCCACGCAACTTTCTTGAGCATAATTGTCAGGAAAGGGACATCTTTTATTCCCTCCCGAAAAGTTTGTCCCCTTTCACACTAAGAAACAAGTTGCTGGAGATTTTTTTGACATTTTCTTTTAATCTCCTTAAAAATCTTTTGTAGGGTAGAGCGGGGCTAGTTGGACCACGGGGCAAGTTGGACCACGCGAATAACTCAGAAATCACAAGAGCTAAATGAAGACGATCATACACGAATGAAGCATTGTTACTAAATCATACGTGCTAAACTAGTTAAAGGTGGATTTCTTCTGCCAAAGGAGAACCACACGTTAGGGTAGAGCGGGGCTAGTTGGACCACGGGGCAAGTTGGACCACGCGAATAACTCAGAAATCACAAGAGCTAAATGAAGACGATCATACACGAATGAAGCATTGTTACTAAATCATACGTGCTAAACTAGTTAAAGGTGGATTTCTTCTGCCAAAGGAGAACCACACGTTACTATGTGTTTTTTGGGTACAAAAGTAAAAAAAACGAATTTGTTTCTTTTTGTGTTATCGTGATGAAAACATGGGATTTTTTTTTAGCAAAGTATACTAATTTTGTGAGTTCTGTTATTGAATATTTGCATTCCATTTTCGAAATTGAAGAATTCTAAGTAATGTTGGCAAAGTGACGGAATATATTCATCAAGGTAGGTGTGGGGTAAGTTGGACCAGGCGGACCAACTTGCCCCGCTGAATCAAAAATAATTGTTTTATATTGGAAAATAGTATGAAAATTTTTGAACAGATAAAGTTCCAAAGAGGAAGAAGAATGTTATGGCTGTATGTCATTATCGATGTGTATGGAAGCATATTCTGAGACCTAACCCGACGAGGAGTGGGGGCAATGCCATTCTTGCTGAAATCAGGCCCATACAAGATTCTCTATTACTGTTCATGGTGCCATGGGGTCATTTACGTTATCTTATGTTGTGATTTGAATTAAGTTATAGTTTGGGATCAAATTAAGTTCAAACTAACAGTGCTTTTGTCCTTAATAAAGCTCCTTTTTCCACTTTTTAGGCTTTGGTCCAACTTACCCCACCAACTGGTCCAACTGGCCCCGCTAGTGGGGCAAGTTGGACCACTTGGACTTTGTGCACTTAAAGTTAACTTATTCTCCTGCTATTAAATATTTTAAATCTTATCAAATTTATTTAAGAAGCCGAAGTTACATTCTTTCCATTAATTCCATTTTCATTGTTATGTAAGGAATAGGTAAAAAGTTATGAGACTTCAAGTAAAAAGTGGTCCAACTAGCCCCGCTCTACCCTACCTTTCACACGAGGAAACAAATCTCAAGGCAATTTTTGAAATTTCATTTGAAAGTCTATTGGTTGAACACAGGAGTGAAAGGAAATGTCAAAAAATCTCTACAAATCCTCGACCGGGGAGATTTCGTTGGCCCCTCTTTCCTCCTGCCCTCCTTACCAAAGTTGCTGGCAACTCAGTTTCCTCGTGTGAAAGGGGATTAAATTTGGTAGAATTTGGCGGCTTTCGGTGCACTGTATACTGCCTCAAATGCAAACTGCTAACACAAACTGACACCAAATATTCACTCACAATTTTCTACGGACTGTTTGTTTACTTTATCGCAAAACATTTCCCAGTCCCATTTTTTGTGGCGCAATAACTACAAGAATCGAAACAACTAACGTTTCAAAAAGTTTGTCTTATCCTAGCAATACATTCATTTGGCAGCACGAAACAACGTCACACACAGCATTGTGTGTTTTTTTTTTTGTTTATATTGACACCCATACTCTTTGGTTTTTACTTAACAAAACAACTTTTCCAAAGCTCATGGAAATCAAGAAATCATTTAAGTCATATTTAAAACATTCACTGGGTTATTCAAAAATTCAGTGTATACAACAGGTATAAGGTATAACCAATATATTCATCCAAAGCCAAGAGAGTATATTGGAATTTTAAAGCTACATTTATAATAAAGTAATTCCCCAAAGTAATTCAGTAACGCAAAACAATTTGCAGTCACGTAGCATACTACTCTACAAATTCTACATATCCAAATGCAAATTTGAACACATTCCATAATTTTAATGTAATTGTTTGCCTTCATTTCGTAAAGGTATGTGCTGTATATTAAATATTAATTTTAAATAAATTATTAATTCCAACAAAAAAATTGTTTTTTTTTTATTTCAATATGAATCTTATTGGATAAGAGTAATATATTGGGTAAAGGTTACTGACCACAAATCATCAATTATTACATTCATTTATTCATAAAAATACTAATGCAAGTGAGTATATTGTATGTATGAACGTAGGTAAATTGTTCCTGAGATTTTATAATGCTTGTATATTAATAAACAACAATTTGAATTGTTTAATAAAATTTTACTTAAAATTAAAGCAATCGTTTTTTTACACTATTATCTGTTTCAAATGAATGAGTCAGCTTGAAGTACATATTTTATATAAAAATAGTTGGAATTTCGATTGAAAATAGTTTAGATCTTGTGAATAACTTGAAAGGTATGGAAATTTGTACAGAAAATGATTTATATGAAAATAATTTCGTGAGAAAGAAAATTAAATATGCACTCGAATCTTTAGTGAATAAACAATTTAACGGAATTTTATAAAAATTCATCAAATGTTGAAGACAGAAATATTGAATTGTTTAACTTCTTTTTTAACACGATACACATAAAAGTAAAAACGTTAGTCATTTTATTACAATGTTAAAGCCAATTAGGTAAGATATTAAGCTAAGAAGTTGATTAGGCAAATTAAGATTGAGTTTGCATCCAACTTTATACATAATCTCTAACCATCTTCTCAATAAAAAGTGCTCAGATATCTTCTAATTCACAAATTAGCTAAAACATTGATCAAGAATTAATTAAGAAATTAAAACTTCATAATAATAAAAATATAAACTGCTAATCCAAGTTAAGTTCAAAATCTTAATGAAAATCTACTACAATCAACAAGAACTTTGGAATTTAAAATCTTCTTAAATATAAAAGCATTTGGTGAAACCAAAAAACATCATTTTAAGGATAAAAGGCTTTTTAAATAATTAAAAAAAGTCTTTCGTGAAATCGGCCATTAATGTCTCAAAATCAATCATTAAAATTTTCAATGATGAGTTTCAACGACAGCTATAACTGGCGCCCAACACACTTTATTAAATTTACAAATTCGAGCAGCATTTTATATTTTTAAGTGTTTTAGTTCACTTTTCATTATGACACTTTGATACTTACAAATGTCAAAAAGGTTTGTTTGATTTTAGTCCTGTTCAGTTGCATTTAATTTTGTTTAGCACAATATTATAGTAAACAAATGTACACATTTAAGCAAAGTATATTATTATACTTAAGTGCCTTGAACATGAGACACGATCAGTTAACTGTGAATTGCGAAAGGTTTAAAATTCATTTACATAAGTGATTTGTTTGGTAGCCAACAGTTGCGAATTGTAATAAAATATAATACAAAAAGAAGCAGTGGTAAACAAAGTATGTATGAGGCAATGACTAATGAGGTTGAATTCGGACGATTTTTGTATTCGATGGTTTGTGGAATACATAGTTTCTGATGTTGTGGATTTAAATTTGACAGTTCACAGAAGATTACAAAAAGTTGATCGCGTAGAAAATATAAAAATGCTAAGTATTGTTTTTTTTTTTCAACTAATTAAGGCAGAAATATTTTTTTTTTAAATAATTGTAAATGGGATCGTTGTTGTTGGTTGACGCCGTAGTCCACCCTGGACTGTAAGCGCCATCTAAAGTAAAGTAAAGTAAAAGTAAGTAAATGGGACCGTTTATTTACTTTGCCGACTAAAAAATAAAAATAAACAAATATCAATGTTTGCGCTTGAAATTACTTAAAAGATTTAATCGCATTTGCGACATATTAAGAAAGTTTGTTTACCAAAAGAACATTTTGTCGATGTCCATATTAAATCAAATGTCGAAATTTTAACTGTTGAGTAAAAAGCTCCTTATATTTAAAATAAAAATATCTTCTACTAATTCTACGACCTTGCTCTTATAGATCGAGGCTATAACGTGAGTTGGGAGACCCGGAAGATATGGGGGCCATTCCGTAATTCCCCAAATGATAATCGTCAAAACGATTATCGTTAACGTGATAGTCAATCATTAGCTTCACTTAACTCAACCACTATCGTCTCGTCCATCGTTTTTCAGCAATTTATGAGCGTTTGGTATTCTCAAACTGTGGATATGATATGATATTGTGATAAATGACAACCGGCTTAGTTTTATTTTATGGTGCAACAAAAAAGAGACAAAAGATGTAATTTCAAATTAAAGTGGCTACTCAGTCATTCAACTAAAGAGCTTGAAAACCAATGTAAACGATACCTATTTAGCTATCGTCTCAAAGTTATCGTTTTGACGATAGCGTTTTGATGATGTGAAGCAAATATTTGATTGTCAAATTTGTATTGCCAAAACGATAATCCACTTTAAGTTTTACGGATTGTAAGAGTATCGTCAAAACGTTATAGTCGAGTGGTAATCGTTTGACGGAATGAGTGCTATGTACTTATAAAGTATCAGTTTTTAGTACAATAACATTGGTAATGGAAAAGTTTGGAATATTCTTAGCTACAAATTTGAATTTTTTTTTGATTTTTTTTTTGTACACAAAATGTGTGTGTACCAAAATATACACAATACAATAAGTGTTTCTCATCTAGCCGTTCGGACTCGCCAAAAAACTGTAGGTCCCCTTCATTCCAGTCGATAAAACGCAGACAGGAATGGTTGAGAGTTGAAAGCAGGGCTGTCATTTCACTTTTTCAGAAAGCAGTACTTCGAAAAAAAAAAATAGCAGTACACAGCAGTACGGCAGTAAAATATATATTCACAAAAATAGTTTTTAATGCTTTAATTTTGTTTAAATGCATATATTGTTCATTAAAAATTATCACATACGCGCCCATTACCTATTTAACTCTGGCGCACTGCAATGGTGGTATTAAAAAGTTTTCATTACATACAAATCTCTTGTTAAGTTGTGCACGTTTTTCTCAAAATCTGTTAATATTTTTGGGTAGAGTTATGTTGTAAAATGAAGTTCCATAAGGTTATTAAATGAATTGAAACCACTCCTTTTTCCAGATGGTGTACTTACTTAGCCTGGACACCACAATAACTTGGTTTATAATGAGAAAACGTAGCCAAACGCACATAGTACAAACAAATTGCTGATCAATTAATGCTATTTTAATAAGTTTTTTTGACTAAATTTGCTACTCCATAAAAATCCTGCATGATTTACTTTTAATCTATTGGTTTTATGAAGAAAAAAAGCTTGGTAATTTTTTGTTTGTATTGACTTGAATAAGCTACAATTTCACTTTAATATTTCATTTCAAACTGTTGATAGTTTTCGTGTAGTTAGCAAAAAACTGAATTTTACACTCTTTAACTTCTCCATAAATTCTTTCTTCAGCCAAGATTAAGGGTGGTTTTGGAAATTGCTCAGGAAGTCAAAACAAAAATTCAGCTTTGTAGGAGTTTTGTGGAAGAACCTAAAAGTCTAAATTTCCTGGGCTAGAGATCCAATAATATAATTGAACATTACTTGACAGATGGGTGAAAACTACATTTTGACGTGTGCGTGTAATGTTTCATTTCAAATGACATCAAAATGTCCATAAACTTCCTTTTTTCGGATCATAAAAGATATACTTGCGATATACAGGCAATGCCTAAACGACAAACTATGCGCTCGTAAAAAAATGTAACGCGAGATTTTGTTCAATAAATCTACGACTTTTTTAATAATTTATTTATTTTAAAGCTTTTCGGATAGGATTATGATTTGCAAATGTTCTGTGAACAAATTTTCAAAAAAGCAGTACTTTGGTCGTATTAGCAGTACGGAGTTTCAAAAAGCAGTACATATACTTCAATTGCAGTACTTCGACAGCCCTGGTTGAAAGTCACTAAACCTTGGTTCTCCACGAGCTGTTGCGCCACTCAATTTATTTATTTATTTTCAAATATTTTGAAATGCAATTTTTACATTATTTGAAGTACCTTCATGTTTGCAAAGTCTAAACAAAATTTGTCGAGCCACTATATGAAAATAACCCGAAAATGAGACAATCTTCTAAAAAACAGCTTAATTCAATCTTTGTTAAAAGCATTTTTCAACAAAAGATAAAAACGCAATTTTGTACAGGTAAAAAATTAAGCCCAATTTGTATGAACCGTTTTTGAAAAAAAAATAAAAATTGTAGCAGACTACCCCTTTTAGAGCAGCTAATTAGAAAAAGCAAAAAAGCAAAATTTCCCCCTAAAATGGCATAGAACTAAATAAAAATGTACTAAATTTAAAGGAAATTTGCTTTGACCCGTTAGATTTTAACGCATCGATGTACGCGTACAGACGCTGACGCATAGACGTACAGACCGGAGGACTGTGAAGAAAACCTCGAATTATTTTATTTTATTTTATTTAACGAATACTTGTTTTTTTGGGCACTATACCGGTCGTTATAAAATTGCTTATAACTATTTATTTTGTTGATAGGATTCAGTGAAATATTTTTAGATCGCTTATCACCAACTTAGTGTACATTTTGACCTATCGAAGACATCCGTGCAGGATTTCAAAGCTTCGCATAACTCTTTTAAGACATAAAGTATTTTAAATGCTTTAATTTGAAAATTATTGAAATTATTTCGAAAATACATAAAGTTTGACAGTTCTTTTCAATCTTCGTAATGATGAAGTGCAAAATGATTATAAAAAGAGATAGCTATATGTATGTAGGTATGTTATATGAAATAATTATTTTATGGTAAAACTTATAAAAATTACAATTTAATTTCGAATTTTCAGTCATCCACATTACCTAATCCCCATAGGGTGGGCTACCTAATATCCACTATAATTCCTAAGAACTTTTTAAATGTTTCTTCACTTCAAAAATATGCCTAAGGACAGAAATTGAGTACAAAATTAATATCGAAGTAAAGATTCTGTCACTTATTTTTATTTCGATAGGTATTTATTTTCTGTAGGTTTTTGTTTGTTAAGATTTTTTTTTGTTGAGATTTTAAAGCATACAATCTTTTTTTTCGTAAAATCTTGAGTGCTTTCACGAGATTTTTATTTTCAGAATTTTTAGTTCTGATTGATTTCCAAAGTGTTTACAAAAGGTCTTGCACACCTTTATGCTATTTTCAAGAAATAATTTACCAAAGTGTTTACTAAAAACTAATAAAAAAAAGAAGTTCATAAAATTTTTGTTATGTATTTCATACATTTTCCTTAAAACTTCCAAAAAGATCTGAGCAGACATTAAGCAAGTTCTTACAAAATTAAAATAAATCAATCAGCAAACTGTTTTACAACATATATTTGGAAACACTTAAATTTTTTTAGTGCAGATAACCTTAAATAGCTTAGAAAGATATTTTGAAACCCCATGAATTAATATTATTCTAGCTTGATTTGTCCCAAGAGCTTCAATTTGTTTAGGTACTTCTTTAATAATCAACTGGCCTAAAAATAACTAATCAAAAAATAGAAGTAGACACCTACATAGGTATTAAAAACAAAAACCTTTCAACCCTTATACCATTTCAAAATAAACTATACACCTATGGATGTTTAAAGGCTCCTTGAATCACTGTTATCATAAATAACCTCATCTATATGAATTGCAATAAAATTTAAATAAACCAGATATAACATTTTTGACAAGTCCCATTTACTACTTAGAAATACTCTTTTTATAGAATTTTTTATCATTCTCAAAAAAGAAGAAAAACAAAAATAAATATCTGCATTTCAAGAGTGCAGCAGAAGCAGCACCATTTGTACCCAATGCACAATATTGGCACTCAGTCACAAAACTCTATCACAGTCCATATGTGGTTTACCTTTTCCCCAAAAATTTAAGTTATTTTTTTTTAAGTTAACCACCTAACAAATGTGGGGGTGGTTTTGTTCGGGGGAGAACAAAAAAAAATAGCGTTTCATACGTGGTGATTTATATGAAAAAGCGTTCTTACATATAAAATTGGCAAAACGAATAAAACCAACAGAAAAAAAATATATATCTTCCCTTTGATGCTAGGTTATTTGGGAATTTCGTTTTGTATGTTATTTTTTTTATTTTTGGGAGTCTGGAAAAATTTATTGATCACAGCTCTTGTATGTGTGTGTGTGTAAAAATACCCGCGCCAGACAGAAAGACAGACGAAAAATGTCCCAAAAAAAAAATATATTCACATGGAATTTGGTCTGTGTGTGTGTGGTGTTTTGCCAGGGTATAGCCATTATCCTAGCTACCCACAAAAAATGATGCTTTTCATTTTACTATGAAAGAGTGTGTCTCAATTAATTTGGAGGACAATTTCATTTAGTAAAATAAAAAACAGATTTAGGTATATGGTTTTTTTGCGTGAAAAAATTGAAATATAAATTTAAAAACCATAAAATCTTTAAAAAACGTATTTTTTTACAAGGAAATAAAAATATCCTTCTTTATGTCTCCCCTAATATCCACAACCACAAGCCAGCACTACATAAAGGGACTTCGAGACAACCGACCGACCGACGACGACCACCACCACACAACCGGCTGCTGATGCTGCTGCTGAAAGACTCTTAATTTTTGATGCTATAAAGAAAGGTAGTTATAGGATGTACCTAGTATAGGTACAACTGTACGTGTGGGTCTGGGTTTGGGTTATATGCCTCCCCTCACTTATATCATCATCATTCACTAATCGTGTGTATAGAAAAGCTAGAATACATTTTGTTCCTTTTTTTTGTGTCCACAATCTCCCTGAATATATCCTTTTTGAATGAAAACGTAAGTACCTATACACCTTTATATAAAATAAAATTGTACTTTGCCCTATCACTATAAAATATATGTACCTACGACCTTTCCTTCTATCTACTATCCACCTATATGGCCTTCCATATAGAAAATATAGAAATGTAGAGGATACAACAATGCATGAATCTTTGATGCCGGTATAAGAAAAAAAAATAGAAGATACTCGTACACAGTTAAAACGAACGAAAATAGTGAAGATATTCATTAAAAAGGATGTCTTTATTTATAAAATGTTCTCTTATACGAATTGAAATTTTTTAACATGAAAAAAAAATTAAACAATATTGATGGGAAGGATCTATTGCATAATTTCAGGAAAAAACATATTTAAAATACAAAATTTATTTTTGAGGATATTTTTAAATTTTAAGGATATTTATAAATTGCAAGGATATCTATAGTTCCCTTGAAAACATGCATAGGCTAGACATGTTGAAGAAAAGAAAATTGTGTCGCAATTTTTATTATTAAAATTTAAATATTTTATTTAATTCTTCATCCTTTTATATAAATCTTTCAAAATGTCCTCTAAAAGAATTAAATTCTAAGAATTTGACAAAAATACTTCTTAAATTAATTATTCCATATTCGGCTGATAATTATTTTAATCGAAAGGAAATTTTTCATTACACAAATAAGTTATTTAATTAACGTAGAGACTACTTTAAGGCGCATAATTTAAGGACTTGTTTAGTTTTATATAGTATTTTCCTAAGTCATGTGTGTCCTTAATCTTAGATTCTTAGATATAAGGTTTATTTTGAAATTCCTATTTCTAAGTTTATTAAAAAATTTATTTAAATTTAAAGAGGATATTTTTGCATACTTTAATGGGCCAACTATTACCTATTTTTACGAATTTCACTTTTTTAGTAATCTCTAAATTATTATAATTTTTTCTTAAATAAATAAAATTCATTAAAAGATTGTCTGCATTATTTTTAAAGTTTAAATATTTTCTATTTTATAAACTAAAATTTATTAAATATAAATATAAAAATATAAAAATATATTTATATCAAATATTTATAAATCCATTTTCTAGGTTTTTGAAGAAAATTAAAACCGGAATCGAAAATTTGGGAAATATTGAATGAATATTGACGAAAACTAGAGGCCGTATTTGGCTTTAAATTAAATAAAAATATTTAAATAATTTAAAGCACTTTTATTTCCATATTTTCGCGAATAGAAACATTTATCTCCAGGCCAGGAAGAAATAAAACTCCAACCAGAATCGAAAAGTTGGCAATTATTGAATGAATATTGACGAAAAACTGTATTTGGCTTTAAATAAAATAAAATTATCTAAATTATTTTAAGCACTTATATTTGCATACTTTCTCGAATACAAACATTGATCTCCATACCGGCGAGAAGAACATTCCAACCAGAATTGAAAAGTTAGCAAACATTGAATGAATATTGACGAAAAATAGAGATTGTATTTGGCTTTAAGTAAAATTAAAATATTCAATTTATTTTAAGCACTTGTATTTGCATACTTTCGCAAATAGAACCATTTCTTTCCATTCCTTAAATAAAACTCCAACCAGAATTGAAAAGTTGGCATATATTGAGTGAATATTGACGAAAAACATACATTTTATTTGGCTTTTTATTAAATAGAAATATTAAAATTATTTTAAGCATCTATATTTGCATTCTTTCTTTAAGAACACTTCAGGCCGAGAAGAAAATTCCAACCAGAATCGAAAAGTTGGCAAATATTAAATGAATATTGATTAAAAACAGAGACTGTATTTGGCTTTTAATTAAATAAAAACTTTGGAATTACTTTAAGAATAATAACAATAAAAACGTTTTTCTCCAGTCCTTAAATACAATTCCAACCAGAATCGAAAAGTTGGCAATTATTGAATGAATATTGATGAAAAACAGAGACTTTATTTGGATTTAAATTAAATAAGAAATATTTTAATTATTTTAAGCACTTTGTATCTGCCTACTTTCGCAAATAAAGATATTTTTTCCCAGAACTAGAAGAATATTTCAGTCAGAATCGAAAATTTGGCAATATTGAATGAATATTGAAAATGGAGACTGTATTTGGATTTAAATTAAATAAGAAATATTTAAATTATTTAAGCATTATATTTACAAACTTTCGCGGATACAAAACATTTATCTCCAAGTCGAGAAGAAAATTCCAACCAGAATCGAAAAGTTGGCAAATATTGAATGAATATTGATGAAAAATAGAGATTTTATTTGGCTTGAAGATAAATTATCTATTAAAAGCACTTATATTCGCATATTTTTGCGAATACAAATATTTTCCTCGAGACCATGAAGAAAATTATAGCAAGAATCGAAACATTCTCAAATATTGAGTGAATATTGACTAAAAACAGGGACTCTATTTGGCTTTTAGTTAAATAAAAATATATAAATTATTTTAAGCACTTATATTTGAAAACTATCGCGACTAAAATCGTTCAACTCAACGCCTCGAAGAAAATTCTAGCAAGAATGGAATAGTTGGCAAATATCGAATGAATATTGATGAAAAACGGAGATTTTATTTGGCTTTATATTAAATAAAAATATTTAAGTTATTTTTAGTACTTGTATTTGCATAGTTTTGTGAATAAAAACATTTTCTCCAGGCCGAGAAGGATATTTCAGCCAGAATCGAAAAGTTGGAAAATATTGAATGAATATTGACATATAACAAGGACTACATTTGGCTTCCTATTTAATTTAAAATATCACAATTTAACTTAAACACTTTTATTTGCATACTTTCAAGAGTAAAAATGTTTCATATACGAAATTCGTTTAAAAAAAATCACAATTCAAAATTTCACAACAAATTTAAAACCAAAAATAAAGTCCACTTGATCATCTTGTATTTTAAATCCTTGGATTCTTGCAACAGATTTTTCACAATTTTTTAAAATATCCTTATTGTGCCGGTTTAAAAAGAAGACAAATTTAAACAATTTAATCCAAATTATCGAAGAGTCACTCACCTTTCACAATTAATCTATCACTTAAATAATTCGTTGTTATTTTTTTTTTTTAAATCCAAGTTATATTTCCACAAAATAAATCCCGGCTTTTTCTTTCAATTTATTTTAAGGTTATCCTTTCGATTTAATATTTCTTGCAATATCACAATTCGTCCACTTATAATATTTTATTTTTCAAAGAAAACACAAAGTTTTCATGGATTTTCACACTTTGCACAATAATTGTTTTATTTTTATTTTTGTTTAATTTGTGTTCACAATTGTTGTAATATTTTAACAATTAATTTATTTTTTTCTTCTAAATAATTTTGTTTAAATATCCTTGTACGTTTTTTATTATTTGTTTTTATATCCTTGTGATTTAAATATCCATTGATTTTTGTTTAAAATTGTGACGAATTTTTCGAACAACAAAAATATAATTTGAAGGGAGAAAGAATTTATTGTAATATATAAATTTTAATATGTATTTTTTTTTATAGCGAAGATAGATGACGAAGACACAACCGCTTCATTTAGTTCAAAGAGACTCGGAGTAATAACTTCTGTACGCTTATTTATATAGCCTCTGAGCGGCAAGTGGAGAAAAGCTACTAATTCAGAAAGAAAGAAAAAAGTGGGGAGGCGAGAAAAAGAACACACTTTGACCACCACGCCACGCCGCACCGACCGCACCGCACAGCACCGGATCAGCATCGGATGGTTAGATGGATTGGATGATTTGGTAGATGGTTTTGGCTCTACAACTCCGGCTGGGTTCTATACGAGCCGCAGTGGATGGTTTGGCTGTAAATAGATGTTGGTTCCATTCCATGGCTTTAATATTGCAGAAGAAGGTATCTATGGATGCTTTTACCGGAGAATTTTCATCATCAACAAAAAAAAAAAGTTAAGTTCGATTGGGTTTGTGTGTTGGTTGTTAGTTGTTTGATGTTGAAAGTTGTATCAAATTTGTTGGCAAGTTGTAGTTGGAGACTAACAAGTTTTGTATCTGTTGGATGCAACTATCTGAGACTAGACTAAAAATCTCGTGGTTACCATGGTGATTCGGTGGAATTTGAATTTTTAGAGGTGAAGAAGATGTGTGCTTGGCTGTTTGGTTGTTGGTTTGGCATTGGATGAGGACATGAGGTACATGGACCAAGTACGAGTGCAGCATCAGCGAACATCAGGGTTGCTCTTGGTTAAGTTTTCCAGTTTCCAGCGCAATAGAAAGATGTGACCGGTGGCGGTGGTGGTGGTTGATGATGCTTCAGATACCGGCATTGTTTCGTATATTTTTGTTGTTGTTGTTGTTGCGATAGTCTTGTCTGTATCTGAATACTGAACTGAACCTGGTAAGGTTGAATCATTTTTTTTCCATTTTTTTCTAATGAATTTACTTGCTGTTAGGTTGCTGTGTGCTGAGTGCAAGGTGTATGGAAAGAAGTGCGGTAGCAGCATTTGAAAGTTAATTGTGCGGATATGTTGTGTACTTAAAGGATGCTTTTGTTTGAGGCAATTGAGCATAAGTTGGTGGATTGGATATAGTGTTGCATTTGTATATATGTAGGTAGTTGTTGTGTTTTTATATCTACTCGTATCTGTTTTTGGGTATAGTTACTAGAATACCTACCTAGTTAGGTTAGTATACATAAGTTCTTTTGAGTTTGTTTAGGTTAGGAATGAAGGTACATACAGACAGGTAATATCAAATGTATAATACATATAGTTGGTTTTGTTATATATAAAGGAACGAAGTTCAAGGGCTTCTTTAATGAAATTTATATATTTTTTTTTTGTATAAGGGGGTTGGGGTATTACGTACTAAAAGTTTGTATTTATTTTATAGAGGCTGATGGTCGTATACATTTTTAAAGCTACCTTGTCATAGCAAAAAATTTGACCTTCATCTATGCGGGTTATGTGGGACGTTTGATAATATACATATGTAGGTAAATATAAATTATGTTAAATTTTATTCAATATTTTCAATCTGATTGTCATGTAGGTACAAGAAAGGTTTCGAAGATTAAAATTTAAAAAAATCATTTTCAAGCACTTTTTATATTTTTTGATTTAAAAGTTAAACTTATTAGCGGAAAATTAGTTTTTCGCACGAACTGCCATTGATTTGGGCGTTGTATAATTTCAATTTCAATTTCTTGAGGAAATAGTCTTAACGCGATACCTAGTATAATGAAAAGTCGTATTAATAAAAAACTATTATCTGCTCCCTATGGCACACGGATAGATTACTTGTCCGTTTGATAATTTTTCTTATTAATAAAGATATAATATCTTTCCAGTATTTATCACTTCACCAAATTCATCACTTCATCTAGTTTATGGTGCACTGAATTATGAAGTGTTTGCTTGTTCATTACAAAAAAGGTCAATTACGATTACATATAATTTTTAATTAAACAGTTCAATTACCGATTACACGTAATTGTAATTGAAAATTTCAATAACAAATTACATGTTATTGAAAAAAGAAAACAATTACTTGATTTTATTACATGTAATTGGAAAAAAGTGATTGAAGACAAAAAGTAATTGAAAAGACCTGTAATGATTACTTTTTTTTTGTAATCATTACACACAAATGTAATTGATTACACAAAATATCAACTACTTTAAACGTAATGTGAGGGAAAAATCCTTTCATACCATTTATAAGGTTCATATTAGGTGAAAAGGCATAAATTAAAGATCGTTAAAACTGTTTTATCACCCAGATGTGAACAAACTAAAAATCGGGCTCGTATATATGTAGCCGTTGAGTTACGTAACAATTATTTGAATATCGGACAGCTTTTGATTTTTATATTTTCAAATAAATAAATAAATTGAATGTTGCAACAGTTTGTGGAGAACCAGGGCCTAGCGACTTACAACTCTCAACCATTCCTCTGTGTGTGCTGTTGGCAGGAATTTTTAAGGGTTAAGTAAGGAAGCTTGAAATTTTGGGAAACGATAAAATATATTTATAGGAATGGGGGTGAAAACCCAACCCCGAACTTCTTTACCCAACCAATACAAATATAAAAATTAAACACTGTTCAAAATTCAAATAACCGTTTCGTACCTCAACCGCTATATACAAGCACGATTTTAAGTTTGTTCACATCTGGGGGATAAACCTTTCTAACGATTTTTAATTTATGCCTATTTCCCTAATATGAACTCTATAAATGGCACGCAAAGATTTTTCTCTCACATTGTGTTAAATTTAATTAATTGTAATGATTACAAAAAAAGTAATCATTACAGATTTTTTCAATAACCCTTTGTCTTTTTTCCAATTACATGTAAATTATTAATTGAAAATTTTCAATTACAAATTACATGTAATTGTAATTGAAAATTTCTAATGGCAATTACATGTAATTGTAATTGGAAAAAGTCAATTACTGATTACATATATGTAATTGCAATTGACCCCGTAATCAATTACAAAATGTAATAATTACTACCCAACTCTGGTAGTACGGTTATATAAAATGTGTGCGTGTATGTATTGAAAATTTATTTGTTCATTGATCGTGGAATTTGGCGAGGTAAAGTTATCCTTTAATTAACATTTATTGATAAGAATTACAAGATAACAATTGTATAAGTGCTAACACTTTGTTGTCCATTGTATTAATGAGGGAGAGTGTTTATAGCATAGTTAGAGAAGTGGATTCAAGTAAAACAATACCTAATAATTGCCACGCTTAGATCTTTAAAATATGGGCTCTCCGTAATTTTGCGCTGAAAATATGTAACGCTTTGGTTATATGCAATCAATATTTGCAAAGAAACAAAAGATTTACTGAAAGACTACAAAAAGTAATTTCTTATATGGGTCAATATTTCAAAATATTAATATTTCAGTCTCCTTCATTTTTGAACCAAAGTACAAAATTTTATTATAAGTTTGTTAATTGGATGGCTTGAAACAAACGGGTTCTAATATTCGCTCTAGAAAAAATAAAGTTAAAAAAATATCATACCCGCTATCTTAATTTAAACACCCAAAATGTCATTCCCCTGACGTCAGGCCTACTTACCACACTGTCTGAATTTTAGCAACGAAACTAAAAACGATACAAAAAATCTAATGATGCAGTCTTTTTAACAATATATGCATCCTTACTTTAAAATAGTTAAATGATTTTTAGTTGCTTTATTTTTTTAAATAGGAGCTATTAAGTAAGTGTCCCCCATAAATTGATCATTTCTATCCCACCAATGGAAATTAAAAAAAAAATATATATAGGCTCAAAATAGAAAACTGATTTTTTTTGTTGTTTAACGGTACAGAATCGCTCTTTATGAAAATTGAAGTAAGGGTTTCAAAAAAACTTTGTTGTCTTTTTTATTTCAAATTAAAGCAATGATTTTGTTTTTCGTCAAGCGAAAATGTCATTCCTCTAACGCGTGTTTTTTATTAAACCGTGTGGTATAAAAATTAAAAAGTTTAACTCGTCTGTGTCTTTTACAAGGGCCTACGTGAAAAATAAAATAAAATATCTAATTTTCTAATAACCTCCATTTAATTCTCATAAAACACCCTTCGGAGTCATTCCCCTAACATCATTTTTTGTGTCATTCCCCTGACTTTCAAGTTTTCATTATAATGATTGATTGCGTATTGGTAACTCTAGAAGAATCATTAATATTACATTTAAACAAATTTACAGTATTTTTAGTAGTTTTGAATTTTTTCACATTTTCTCGGTCAAAATATCATACAAAATACGATTATTACTATAAAATGTTTTATCTCGCAAAATTCTTGAATCATGAGAGCAAGTTCGTGCAACATAGTCGTGGATGCTATTTTTCATTTTAGTATTTGTTCTTCTTTTTCTTTACACTCCTGAAACCATTCGCAAAATTAAATATCCATCTAATCAACGGAGTAAATATAAATTTTTGTCATTCCCCTGATACAAGTATTATTTCCCTGACTTAAAAACCCGTTAGATTTGATCAAATGTTATGACTCTTTGTTTTAAAGTGGTTATTATAGAGTTATTAAGAGACATAATTGTTCTTCTACCAAAATAGGTTCTTTTGAGCGAGGGTCCACTTTGGAGTGAAAAATATTAATGTTTTGAAATATTGACCCATATAAACTTTTTATTAGACTAAAGGTGGTCTGGAAGGAAACTTATTCAAATTTCCAAAACTGATGTCCTTGAATTTAGTATGACGTCATTATTTGTTAAGATAAAATCACAAAGCCAAAAGTATATTTTTTCATTAAAATTCAGATTAACCATGCAAAACAAAATTGTACAACAACAACAAAAAAATTAATTGAAAAATCAATTTTGTCCCATTTCTGTGTCATTTTTGTATGGTTGCGCAGTAACGGTAAAAAAAATTTTGCAAACAAATTTCAAAAAAAAAACAGGAAGCTGTAAAATGCATTTTGTTTCAATTCAATACGATCAGTCATCACAAAAATACAGCCCTTCAAAAAGCAGAAAAAAAATCTTGTTCTTGATAACAATAAAACATGACATAACGATGATAGAGAACACCAAAAAAGTGGGTGGCACAATTCTGTCTGTCTATCTGTCTGTCTATTCCTCTACAGCCTAAACGGCTCTTTCGATTTTCTTCAAACTTGGTGGTTATACCCACAATTTTTTAATTTTTTCCTTAGAACCAAAAATAACGGTGCCTGCCATTCAATTTATTCTTAGCAATTTTACATAATCGTATTTTTCTCAAAAACGGCTCGACAACTTTTGTTAAAAAAAAATTCAATAAATTAGTTTCAGTAAAGGCTTCCTTTGGGTGGAAAACCATTTTTCAAAAATGGTTATTAATGATACCTCCCAAACAACCATTTCTTTAATTTTTGATTTTCTTCAAAACGATATGAATGATTTCAATAATTTTTTTTATACAGATGCGTCCAAAAACTATAAACAGTTTTATGTACCAAAATTAAAAAAAAATATATTTTTTCGATTTTTAAAAAATGTTTTCAATTTTTTTTTTTGAAAATCAAATATGTATTTCGAAAACAATAGATACCATCGATTTTCTTGAAAAGTTTTCAAATACTTTCTGAAATATTTTTGGCAAAAAACTTTAAATTTATGAAAAAAAAGCGGTACCTTCCATACAAAAGTTAAAAAACCACAAAGAAAATATTTTTTTTCTCAAAAACGATGCCTACGATTCTGATTAAACTTTTTTCATAAACTAAAATTAGTACGATCTACTACCAGAAATTATAAAATTTTACATTTATCCAATATTAATAGTGCCTGTCATAGAACGGTTTTTAATTTTGAATTTTCTCATTATCGGCTTATCGGATTTCGATAAATTTTTTATATACAAATTTCAGATAAGATTAAATAATATTGCATATCAAAATTTACCAACAAAAAGTTTCAACTTTGTTTTTGAAATCTCGATATCTCAAAAACGACTTGACAATTTTTTTTTTAAATTTTTTTTTTGTCTGCGCATTGCACATAAATATATACTTTAGATTTGCATTCCAAAATTCGTCCTTAAAAATATTTTAAGAATTTTATAAATGGGTAGTTGAGAACCAAAACTCGTTATATCCAAAATTTTCAATTTGTGCAAATAGAAAAAAACTTATTAAGGCTAAATGATACTTACTTACTTACTTAAGGTGGCGCTACAGTCCGGGGTAGACCAGGGCCTGAACCAACAAGCTTCTTCCAGCCGGCTCGGCTTCTAGCTAGCTGTCTCCAGTTTCGCACGCCAAGTTGGTTGAGGTCCTCTTCCACTTGCGTGCGCCACCTTTTACGCTGTCCACCTCTACTGCGTTGTCCCACGGGGTTGGATTCAAAGACTTTCCGGGTCGGAGCATTGGTCCATTCGCTCTAGGTGACCCTGCTATCTTAGTCGTTGGCTTTTCACTTTTGTGGCTAGGTCGGTGTCGCTGTACAGCCCATACAGTTCGTGGTTGTATCTTCTCCTCCATTCCCCATCTATGCAGACGGGACCAAAAATCACCCGGAGAATTTTCCTCTCGAAACAGCCTAACGCGTTCTCATCCACCGTTAGCAGTGTCCATGCCTCTGCACCATACATCAGGACCGGGATGATAAGCGTCTTATAAAGGGACAGTTTAGTTGCTCGAGAGAGACCTTTGCTTCTCAATTGCCTTCTTAGCCCGAAGAAACAGCGATTGGCAAGAGTAATTCTTCGTTTGATCTCAGCACTGGTATGGTCCGCTGAGTTTATAGCGGATCCTAGGTAGACAAAGTCTCTGACCACCTCAAAATTATAGCTGTCTATAGTGACGTTCTGTCCTAGACGTCGGTGTTGGGTGTTCTTTCTTGTTGACAGCATATTCTTCGTTTTGCTTTCATTCACCGTTAAACCCATCTTCTTGGCTTCCTTCTCAATGCTCACAAAAGCACCACTGACATCACGCTTTGTTCGTCCAATTATGTCAATGCCATCAGCGTAAGCGAGTAATTGGACGGACTTTTGAAAGATTGTGCCTCTAGTGTTGACGTAAGAGTTTTGCACTATTCTTTCAAGAACGATGTTGAAGAAGTCGCATGACAGCGCGTCGCCTTGCCTAAAACCTTTTTGACATCAAAGATTTCGGTGAGGTCTTTGCCGACCTTGATGGAGCAGCGTGCATTCTCCATCGTCATCCTGCACAAACGGACGAGTTTGGCAGGGATGCCAAAACTAGACATTGCTCTATATAGATGCTGTCATACGCGGCCTTGAAATCGATAAAAAGGTGGTTGGTATCGATTTGAAACTAATGGGTTTTCTCCAAGATCTGCCGTAGTGCGAATATTTGGTCGATAAGGCTAAATGATAGATGATAGATAGAAAAGATTTTAGTTTGCATAATTAAAGAAGAGCAAAAATATATTGAAAGATCCGTTTAAAAGATATTTAACAATTATATTTGAATATGGCCAGTTTCCACACCATACCCCCCTCTCTCAATTGCACCCTCTAACATAATAGCACTACACTAGTTTCCAATCTTCAATGACACATTTAAAGATTTTTACAATAAAAACCCATGAACGTTTAAGTTCGTTCTTAAATGACATAGTCAATTGCCTATGATGGATAAGAAGAGTTTTGAAACCAAACCTACTGCAAACAATGGATAAAGAAAGTTCTGATGCAAATCACACTGTGGATATGGAGAGTTTTGGAGACGGTTACAATGTTTGACATCAATATTAAAGGGGATTGGAGGGGTAAGGCTGTCAAATTTTCCTTAAAAACTATTCCATATGCCCATCTTAACAAATCTGCATCAAAATCACAATTTTTGATAAAAGTGGATATGACGAGTTTTGGTTCTCATCTGCTCAAATATAAAAATGATTTTTTTAAAAAAGCCACTCCAACGATTTGAATTTTGTTTTGCTATAGGTACATTCATATCCAATCAAGAACCAAGATGGCATTCTTTTTTTCACCTCAAACTGTCAAAAGCGTTGTTTTAGCTAATTTAAATATCGTATAATTTCCATGTTTTTATATACAATTTTCTTAAAGCCATAGTGTCTTGAACATAAGAGCAAGTAGGAGCGACCCAGTTTATTTAACTAGTGTACCTACATGCATATGTTAAGTTATTTCAAACATAAACTTGAGTAGGAGTGTTTTTTTTTATTTTGAAATTTTGGACCATTTTTGACAATAATTGTGAAGCCCTCACTTATAAGTGAGGGCTTTACAATTATCCCAAATCATTGAGTTTACTTGATTTCATTTATTCCTCAAGAATTGGCTTGGGAAGTAAATTACTATTAAAATTCAACAAACGAACTAAATTTAAATTTTAACAAGAACATGGCATAGATAATGCATACCGGGGAAAGCCACCACCATAATATTATCATACGTGTATATACCTAATATACATATTATTAATTATAATATTAATATTTTTATGGTATGTATCTCATTCAGAATTTTTATTCATTGACTGTTTTAAGAAAATTATCATAATTGTTAAGCATAAAATACTGGATAATTTACGTAAAATCTTATTTAACGGTTTTGGCACAAATAAAGTTATTAATGTATGGCTCCAAAGCTCAAATTATTTTAATAGTTTTGCAAATTTTAACATTTTGGTAAATTTTCAAGAAATAATAAAATGCACAAGTGGGTCGCTTTAACTTTCTCATATAGTTCAAGTTATATTTAATATGAATAAAATTAAAGAAAAATTTAAAAAAGAATTGAAGAAAACTCGTTCTTTAAACTCATCAGACCACTCTGAAATAGTTTGAGCTTGAGTTTTTTTTTCGAAAAAATATAAATTGAAACCATCATTTTTTACATCGATTTATTTCAATGACTATTGGTCAGAGGGAAAAGTACGCATACAAGAAATATTTAACTTGCAATTTTAAACAATTATTGTTGTCATAGTTCCATCTCTCGACCACGAAAATTTTAAACATCACTTGTTAACCTGAGTTTTTTTGGAAATTTTTGCCGCTTTCTATCTTTTAAGGGACAAACAACAGAGAGTATGACCCATGACAAAAATTGTTCAAAATTGCAAGCTAAATATTTCTTGTGCACTTTTTCCCTCCGACCAATAGGCATTGAAATAAATCGATCATAGGACAACTTTTTCAATAACAAGTTTAATCGATTTAAATTAAATTTCTCACGCAAAAATATATAAGTAGTTTTGTATACCAACATTTTTGAAAAAGTATTTTTTAATTTTTAAAAAATTTCAATTTTTTTTTTTGGAAATTCAAATATTTCGAAAACGACGATAGATCGATTGCTTTGAAACTCGATAGCTAAGAGTTTTTTAGTACTCTCTAAAATATTTTAAGAACAAATTTTACTTTTATGAACAAATAATTGTACCTACCTTCCATACAAAAGTTAAGAAACCGTTAAGGAGGATATTTTTTTTTCTCAAAAACGGCTCCTACGATTTTCATTAAACTTTTTTTGAATTCTTAAAACAGTACGATCCACTGCGGAAAATTCTAAAATCTTACACCAAGCAACTATTAGTTGTACCTCTCATACAATGTTTTTTTTTAATTTTCTCATTATCAGCTGAACGGATTTTGATTAATTTTTTTTATGTACAAATTTCAAACAAGTTAAAATAATCTTGCATATCAAAATTAAAAAAAAAAGAAATGTTTCAAGTTTTTATTTTTTCAAATTATTATTTTTTTGAAAGTTCGATATCACAAAAACGGGTTGTCAATTTTTTGAAATTTTATTTTTATATGCACAAAAGTAAATATGTATTTAAAATTTGCATACCAGAATTTTTCAGTTTTAAGAATTTGATATATGGGTGATTCTCTGCCAACTGTGATTCTTTTTTTTTTTTAATTTCAAAAATTAAAACTTATTGGAAACAATTTTTGGTTCGTTTTTTTGGCTTCATTTAGTCAGAGTATCAAATCTGTAAAAGTATTTTGCTACAACTTTTAAAGAACAAAAAATACGGTAAATGTACTAAAACTGGAATAGACGATAATGAAGCTCTTTTACTTTTTTGTATTTGTATTTTGTTTTCTCTCTTTTTGAACATATTTTTTTTGAGATTCTAGATTAACTGTTATGTTTAGACCTCTTGACATTTCGAATTCCCTTATTTTTTTTAAGTATGCATAACTTTTTCGTTTTTGTAGTCTATTCTTCTGAATGGCAACCCTTTTCTTTGTGTTGGGTTATTACTTAGTTTTATGACACGGAATTATTTTTGTTTGGTTCTTTCGAGGTATTTCTACCGCTTTAATAAAAAAATTGATAGAAAGTAAATACTATTGCAAGAAGTAATTTAATAAACGTTCACGGTGCCACGGTACTGACATCCACGGTACTGACACTTAAACAGTTTATGTGACCTAACTTCTCTATGCTAATAAGAAAAATATTTTCCAGGACGATTTTAACATATATGTCGTTAAAAGGAATACAAGATTCTGATAATCAACCAAAAACATGTTGTAACATGCCTAAAAAAATACTACCACGGTACCGACAAATTAATTTGTGACACACTTTCTTCGAATGAAAACATATCGCTCTTAAAGTGCAACAACGTTGAAAAAATAAAACGACTGTTGTTATCTATACATAAATGGTGCCTCTTTTAGAAAACCACCATACAACCGTCTTGAAACAAAAACAAAATGGCGGTTCAGCGAGAAATCTTTTGAATTCAAAAATAAAAGAAAATCCTCGGACAACATTCAATCATAATTATTTTATTCAGCAATAAAGCCCGTATGACACTACATTTTTTCTTCATTGTATTTCTCATTTAATCTATTAAAGTGTCAGCAGAGCCAAAAAGGGATAAGAAGAGTTTTTAAGAAAGGGATAGCAGTTCTCTAAATTAAATTTCACATTTACAATGTGTTCCAAAAGAAAATATACATCATATCCTAGTGTTCTCTAGTGTCCAGTGTATATCTACTTTTGTAACTGAGTGTACCTTGAAATAATTTTTTATTTTTAATTCTGAAATATCAAGAAAAGCTGCCAGAACCTGACAAATTTAATTTGAAAATCACATTTTTTATAGATATTTTGTGACATTTTTGCATTTATGGATATAGTGCGTACCCACTCACACCTATCAAAGTTTGAATAAGAAATTGTACGTTCCACTACATTTCTCTCTCATTTTTAATAAACTGAAAATGAAATTAAAGTGGAACGTACAATTTCTTATTCAAACTTTGATAGGTAAAAGCCCGTATGACACTACATTTTTTCTTCATTGTATTTCTCATTTAATCTATCAAAGTGTCAGCAGAGCAAGAAAGGGATAAAAAGTGTTTTTAAGAAAGGGATAGCATTTCTCAAAATTAAATTTCACATTTACAATGTGTCCCAAAAGAAAATATACATCATAACCTAGTGTTTTCTTGAGTCCAGTGTATATCTACTTTTGTAACTGAGTGTACCTTGAAATAATTTTTCATTTTTAATTCTGAAATATCAAAAAAAGCTGCCAGAACCTGACAAATTTAATTTGAAAATCACATTTTTTATAGATTTTTTGTGACATTTTTACATTTATGGATATAGTGCGTACCCACTCACACCTATCAAAGTTTGAATAAGAAATTTCACGTTCCACTTTAATTTCATTTTCAGTTTATTAAAAATGAGAGAAAAATGTAGTGTCATACAGGCTTAAGTATTTTGACTCAATTTTTGCATAATTTTTTTAAGGAAGTATTGCACTCAAGGTTTTCTAATGACAACATTTCAATTCAATGAAGTATTTCATTAGAAAAAGTTGATTTAATCGGAAAAACAAGGAACAGACATGCCACGGTACTGAAATGTTGACTACATTTTTCCAAGCCATGTGGAAGAAGTAGCAAATTTGGTCATGATATCGAATGAAGATTGTAGTAAATAGCCATTTACACAAGTCAAACCAAAAATATATACGAACATTTTACATTAAATAAAAAAAGCACTGGACACAAAGAATCACAGTTGGGGTGGAATCACCCATATAAGAAAATATTTTTTTAAAAAACCGCTCCAACGATTTTTAAATTTCTTTTTCCATACAATCATATTCAAGAATTATCTTAAAAATGTTTGTTTTGAAAATTCAATATTTCGAAAATGACTCTCACTTAGTTTTATTTTAAACATTGTACTAAACATTACATATTTTCTACAATATACAAAATTTTACTCTTATGCAAAACTAACGGTACCTTCCATAAAATGTTTAAAAACCGTAGAAGGAAATCAAATTTATTCTAAAACAGCTCTTACGATTTTTTAATAAAATTTTGTTCGTGTGCTAAAATTCGAATGTACTAAAATAAAAAAATTGCAGTAAGTAACTTTTAACAGTACCTCCCTTAGAACGCTATTTTTGTATTCAATATTTTCATTACTGGGCGATAATTTTGCACATCAATATTTTCAAAAAATATTTTGTGAACAGAATAAAAAATAATATTTTTTGAAAATTTGATACTTAAACACCGGGTGGATGATTTTTCAGAAATAAATTTTTTATCTATACGTATATATAAAGCTAAAGATTTGCAAACCAAAATTTTTCCTAAATTTTTGAAAATTTTATATTTAAAAACTAGTAGCACATAAAAATACCTTTCCAACGAAATATGTCTCGTTTTTATTGGTTCCTAGACCACCTTTAAAACATTGGAATTGGATTGTCCTTTATATTTATTCAAGAATGTAGATGGGATACCTCAATCTCAAATTACACTGGTCTGCAAAATTAATTTTTTTTTCGCCTTCAAATAAATTTTTGAAATCATAAAATATAGTCTTAGTCTAAATCTGCTTTCAAATTCCATCAAGTAAAGTTTTTTTCTGTTTACCCACATTTTAAACCGAAGTTCTTATGATTTACGGTTTACAAGGCTAAACTATACTTCACAGGATAATTTCTGTAGTCAGTCTTCTCTTACTTTTGAAGAAAGTTCGGTTTACAATGTTAACAAAAAAACATCTAATTTGGTTGATAGGAGAATTCCTCTTCTATATTCATGAAGTCAAATATGTAAAGAAAATTCTAATCAGAGGATTTTAAAAATAAAAAACTAAGGGCCTGTTTGTTCACAGCTTTTTATCCTAAATCAATGATTATTGTGACTAGTTAATCTGCGAATGTGCTTGTTAATGAATCTATAATTTGAGTTGTTAACTATCGAAATCGCTGATCCACCAGTACTATTAGACATTTCCATTTAACCAGAGCCTTTAAAAAACTTATTACAGATTCAACCTATTGTGAACAAACTGGCCCCAATTGTGTTTAAATCCGATAAAGTTTTTTTCCATTACTTTATTTCACTGATAATACCTACAGTTAAACAGTTTTGACATTACAAAAACTAATAACAAGTTATGCTTTGCATATAAATTGTTAATCAAAGTCTAAAACATTGCATATGTATGTACAAAATTGGCGTATTGCCAACCTATTTTCCTCCCTTTATTTTTAAAATAGTTTTTTTTTTAATGCCTAGATATTGGTCGGAGAGAAAAGTGTGTGTTAACAAGAAATATTAAGCTTACAATTTTGAACAATTGTTACCATTGGTCCGACTCTCCTTAGTTCATCCCTCTTTTCTTGCTTCGCGTATCTGCATCAAAACCATAAATTGTCTAAATGCAAAAAAGTCGACCGTGCACATAATTAGAAATGGGTCATAAATTATATTTGTTTTCAAAATTCAAATGGCTTAAAATGTAGTATGTAAGAGTTTTTTGATCTACGCATTCAAAATATTGAAAATAGGCTTTTTCAGGAGTTTTGCATATGTGAGTGAGGCAAATCAATTCTGTAGTTTAAAAGCTCGGTGCCTCATTGTCAATAGGCATGCAGATGAAAAATCATACAGTGGCGCGGTGAAATATCTGAAATACAAAAATGATCTTAAGCTACGGTATTTAATGCTGTTTAATATTTTAAGAACAATTTAACTTTAGACAAGGTGCCACGCAACGCACGCCAAAAGCAAGATCACATTCTAAACGGGAATATTGGCTTTTTATTCGGCAAAACAAAAAAAAATTGCAAGATAAATTAGATCAGCAGTTTTTGGTAAAACAGAGAGTTGACTATATCCTGATTATGTTAAAAAAAGATTGCGTGAGACTATAATCTTTGGACGCATAGTTTAGTAGAGGAAGCCCTTTACTGACTGAGCTATATAGGACAGATCATGTAGTTTTGTTCGAATTTCAAGCGTTTTTGCCTATGTTGCTCAGTAAGTAAATGGCTTCTTCCTTACTTTGCGTCCAAAGATGCTAGCGTCACGAAATCTTTTTTAACATAATCAGGAGATGGTCCACTCTCTGCTTTGCCAAAAACTGCTGCTCTAATAGCATAAATAGCATATCGAAATATGAGTTTTTGCCCTGTAAGGTTTTTCTTCGTCGTCTTTGTTTTGAAAATATGAATTGCCAGATAATTTTTTTCAAGGCTATCCACCCTCAATTAGACCATTCGTAAATAGCCCTTTACTGTAAACACTACTTTTTTATGTTATTTAAGGTTAAATGCACTGCATTTATCATGGAATGTTTATACACGAAATCAATACTTACCTTTAAGGCCTTAGCATAAGTAAGTAAATATTAAAAAATTGCTAAAATCTAAAAAATTAACTTTTGACAAAACCGAAGGTAACGCGACAAACTATTACCATTACTGAATTAACAGAATGAGATATGGTATACAAATTCCTACATTCAACGAACATAACTAGGCAATTGGTGATGGTTTTAAAAATTAATGTTGTCACGCGTCTTTACAAAAACCGTTGAATGGGTTACACGAGATTTTTGCATTTTCTGTCTGCTTAATTATGATAATATTTTTGTTAATTTATGTATGAGAATTAAAATTGAGATTAAAAGTCTAAAAAATAAAAAAAAAAAGATTTTATTATCATAAACAGTGGTGAATATTAATAAAACAAAGTGTATTTTTATTATAATATAATTGTCTTATAAATGGTGTCAAAACCAATTAATTTTCTATTAATGTCTCCTGATTACTGTTTTTGAATGTCAAATCAACTTTCGCCGAGAAGTGTGGTGGCAAATATTGTTAAAATTTGAATATAATTGAATATTGAAGAGTTTAGAAATTCAAATGCAAACAAAGCTTAATGGATGAGATTTATTCGTATTTACTTATTAGACTCAATTTTTACTAAAGTGAACTGTATCATCATTTGCACTAAAATATAACATCGTTGACTTTATAAATTTATAGATTTTTTTTTTCATTTCTAATATTCAAAGCATTTATTGCTACCACAATATACCTTAACCTCGAAAAAGTTTTTCTCTCTTAAAAAAAAAACAAAACAAAACAAAAAAAATTGTTTGAATTTCACATTCCACCATATCATACACCGCAATGTGCCCATAATTGAAATACTCAAGTCAGATATATTAACTCATCTATAAAATTTACATAGCTTAAACTATGCCTATTCTCGGAGCCTTTAACATGAGAGGGGTCGGGCTCCGACTCAGCTCAGTTCAGCTCAGCTTTGAGTTTCATTTCATATTCTTTCTATCTAAACAGAATAGCAGCTCTTGTGCTATTTTCCGATTAATTTCTTCTAAAAGATGTCACATGCAAATGCTTGTCTTTGACTCTGACCAATAAGGAAAAACAGACGCAGATAATGTAAATAAAATGTCGTGTGCAATTTAAAAGGGGCTCGCCGAAGCCTCCAGAGTTTATGTGTATATATACCAAGTCTACAGATAGGTATACAGAACCAGTATCTAAGTACCATGTTCAATTGAGAATAAGTTTATTCGGTTTTGTGTGTCGGATGCAAGTACAAAAATGTTGTTTCGTTTTTTTTTTTTGAATTTTTTTTTATCAAGTTTGGTGCACTACTGGAAATCGCGATAAGGTTGACTATTTTTACGGGTGCTCTTATTTGAACGATGGGGAGCCAAATGATGCGTAGGTTATTATATATGTTGTATATTTTTTTTTTACCTCCATAATAATAAGACTTTATGGCATAAGGCTATACTCAATTTAAAAAAAAAGTTCACTTTGAACATGCATTAATAGAGAGGGCATAATGATTTAAAACAGTTTTTTTGATGATCATTAATTTTGATTGAAAAATTAACGGTGCGGTGTTAAGCAATATCGCTCAAGGAATAAACGCAACAAACAGTTTCCAAAAAAATTCTGAACAATTTGTTTTTGTAAGATTCATTTACATTTTGGGATTTTTTATCGTTTTAAGACATTTTTATGGAAGCCAATACTGCCTTAAATAATAAAATAGAAACTAAGGTTATAAAACACTGACACTACAGTTTGTTTTCCATTTTTTGATGTTATTTATTCCTCAGCTTCCTTCACCTTCTCCTAAAAAAAGGAATTAGCACCCCAAAAATAAATTAAAACTGTGGAATTGAAAGCAAAGCCTTAAGGAAATATTGCCACAATTAACAGCAAAATAGTGAAACAACTTCCAAATACACTAAAATGCACGAATGGATCGCACGTAGGTACTTGCCCTATCGGTATACCCGTTTAGGCTCTAGCTCAATTTAAAGTGGACGTAAAGACGCAAACTTTAAAATGTTATCATGTTTCTCCAAGAAACCACAGATTTATAAACCTAGGTTCAAAAAAATTCAATCAACACTTATTTAATATTTTTTAAAATAATTAAAAACTTATTTTTTTCAAATATAAAATTTTGTATTGCAATCGGTTGAGCCTTTCATCAGAAATCGAAAATAAAAAAACCATATTTGGCAGGTACCGTTAATAATAGTTTTTTGTAATTTTTTACTAAAAAGTACACCATACCTGTAATAGGTGCCAGTTACAGCTATCATTGAAACTCATCATTGAAAATTTTAATGATTGATTTTGAGTCATTTAGGAAGTAAAATCATTTATTATTTTGATGGACAAATAAAGGTTAAGACCTAATTAATATTTCTAGCCAAAAAAATGATTCAAATAGGTCCAACTTTCCACATAAAAATACTTTTCTTTTTTCAATGATTGAACTACCTTACCAATGATCATTGAAAAATTAAAAGTCAATTTTTGTGAAAAGTTGGGCCTATTTGAAACTTTTTTTTGACAAGAAATATTACTTAAGTCTTGAGCTTAAATCGTCTATCAAAATAATAATAGAATTTGCTTTCTAGTCGCCTCAAAATCAATCATTAAAGTTTTCAATGATGAGTTTCAATGAAAGCTATAACAGGCACCATAATCTACAATTATTTTTTTAATCAAAATCGTTGAAGCCGTTTTCGAGGTAAATAAGATAGATTTGTGCAACCCAATTACAACTACACACCTACTTTCATAACTGCCATAGTGTCTCGAACAGCGGATATTTTGGACCTTCTTGAAATGCAGCTATGCAGTTTGGAATTGTAGTATGGTTTCGTTACAGCGTTTTTGAATTCCCTCTTGATCTTCGTAACACCACCTTGAATTTCGAAGAGATGCAAATCGGTATGTTCCTATTCCCACACATGACTTACGAGTTCGAGTGAAAGGATCAGCCTCTTCTTAAGCTGGGACAAGATAATTTGGTCAATTGCCCTGCCAGTTAAAGGCCGTTTTTGAAAACTTCATCAGCGTCAAAAAAGCATTTGGAAAATTTTTCAAATGCAAACTGAAAAAGTATTCTGCTCTAAAACGCAAATACAAGTCTTACTGCATTAGCACTGATAATGCAGTTTTCTAAAGTCGGATGTTCGAAAACATCATCTGCGGTGCAATTCTGCAGCAAAATAATTGAATTGACGACGATAATAGAATCTGTTCGTAAACGTCAAATGCATTTGCAAGAAAATTTACTGACTTTGATCAAAAAGATTTTGAACAAAAAGATGGATTGCATATTTAATGATAGCAATATTAGCGTTAGTTTTACGGAAGTTCCTAAAACGCATTCACGAAAGTGACAAATTCCTCACGAATATCACCATAACCATCAGAAACGTATCTAAAGGTAAGGCTCACCTGTTGAGGTGAGATACTTCGGTTGTTTCATCAAATAGTATTAATTTAATTTAATTTAATTTAATTTAATTTAATTTAATTTAATTTAATTTAATTTAATTTAATTTAATTTAATTTAATTTAATTTAATTTAATTTAATTTAATTTAATTTAATTTAATTTAATTTAATTTAATTTAATTTAATTTAATTTAATTTAATTTAATTTAATTTAATTTAATTTAATTTAATTTAATTTAATTTAATTTAATTTAATTTAATTTAATTTAATTTAATTTAATTTAATTTAATTTAATTTAATTTAATTTAATTTAATTTAATTTAATTTAATTTAATTTAATTTAATTTAATTTAATTTAATTTAATTTAATTTAATTTAATTTAATTTAATTTAATTTAATTTAATTTAATTTAATTTAATTTAATTTAATTTAATTTAATTTAATTTAATTTAATTTAATTTAATTTAATTTAATTTAATTTAATTTAATTTAATTTAATTTAATTTAATTTAATTTAATTTAATTTAATTTAATTTAATTTAATTTAATTTAATTTAATTTAATTTAATTTAATTTAATTTAATTTAATTTAATTTAATTTAATTTAATTTAATTTAATTTAATTTAATTTAATTTAATTTAATTTAATTTAATTTAATTTAATTTAATTTAATTTAATTTAATTTAATTTAATTTAATTTAATTTAATTTAATTTAATTTAATTTAATTTAATTTAATTTAATTTAATTTAATTTAATTTAATTTAATTTAATTTAATTTAATTTAATTTAATTTAATTTAATTTAATTTAATTTAATTTAATTTAATTTAATTTAATTTAATTTAATTTAATTTAATTTAATTTAATTTAATTTAATTTAATTTAATTTAATTTAATTTAATTTAATTTAATTTAATTTAATTTAATTTAATTTAATTTAATTTAATTTAATTTAATTTAATTTAATTTAATTTAATTTAATTTAATTTAATTTAATTTAATTTAATTTAATTTAATTTAATATAATTTAATTTAATTTAATTTAATTTAATTTAATTTAATTTAATTTAATTTATTTTATTTTATTTTATTTTATTTTATTTTATTTTATTTAATTAAATTAAAAATTAAATTAAATTAAATTAAATTAAATTATTAATTAGTTTAATTTTATTTAATTTAATTAAATTAAATTTAATTTAATTTAATTTTATTTAATCGCTTGAACGAAAAAAATGTCTAAAACACAGTGTAACAATGTTTCCAACTTCGGTTCCTTCAATTTTTAATTGGTGTTGCACTATAAAACAAAGTTGTTTACAGGGTGTTTTGGCAGAATACATCAAAACATACACTGAAGTCTGTATACGTTTGGTCGAAAAAAGAAATCGTATGGGGTACATACATATATGTATAAGATCCAAGAAATTCCAATCCATTTTCAGCTTACCTTAAATATTTTTAAAACACAAGTCCGGAATTAATTTTTTTAACAAATTTGGCCTCCACATTAAGATATTACAGACAACTTAGTAATTTTCGAACATTCATATGTACGTACAGTGAGAGATTACTGATAAATCAAGATTAAAAAAATGAAAGAGGCTCAGAGGTGAAGTTCATTGATTTTAACAAACAAATCAAAAATTTGAAAGTTTCAACAAAAAGAAGAGAAGAAGAAAACCTGGCGACACCTCAAAGCCGATGCCAAAGTGGGATGGTCCATTGGTCCATTGGAAGTGAGTTTGCAAAAATAAATTACAGTAAAAAAAACATAATTTATTTGCACAACTACCTAAATGTCTTACCTCGGTTCAAAATATAAAAAATTAAAAGATTTTTTTTTTTCTTTCAGATTGTTGAATTGTTTACATAGCGCATTCTCTTCAATGTCAAAACATAAAGATTTTTCCCACGCCATTAACAAAAAAAGATTTGTTTAAATTTTTTGTTTTGAGGCGTTGGTTCTTCAATAAATAAATTAATGTTTAATTGCATGAAATGATTAATTAATTGTATTAATCCGTTACTATCCAATGACCATACTACAGCGGAAGTGGATGATAAGCATGTTTTATTAATTGATTACCATGAAATAGGTGTTTATTGACACCACAAAATTATGAAGTACCTTACACTTTTATTATTTTAATAGTATTCTTTTTTTAATTTAGGTTTATTTTTAACTGCTTGATGAGGCTTAATAAAAAAATACTAAGGAACATACAGTTTAGAGATTACGTCTATAGCATCGTCTTCGAAGTTAAGTTTCATTAATAGGTCTAACATCTACGTAAGGCACGACCTTGGATAGAAATAGAAATAACTTATTTTAAGTCGTAAATTCGACTCCAGTTTTTGGCATAAGTTTTCCAAGGCTGGGAATAACATCAAATAATCTTACTGACAATAGTGTTTGTTCATATTTTGACACAGTTATATAAATATATTTGATGCTATTTTGTTTAATTTAAAAATTCTAAAAACATAGAATTTTCATTTAAATAGAGATGGCCAAAAACTTTAATGGCTGATTTTCTATGGTGCGTTCTTGTAAGAGATGCGTACATAACATTTCACAAGCAATCCAGACGCAATGACTGTCTCGAGAAAAAATTCAAACTTATTTTGAAGACAACAAGATAACTTAAATCTATACAAGTCAAAACGATCGCAAAAGTACATAGAATTATTTCATCTTTTGGTTTGCAGACCAAGTTTCACGAATCTTCGAACCACCAAAATTAGCAGTCCCAAAGGTGTCAGTCAAATCTTCTATTGAAACTCATGACAGTGTTTATACCAGCTTCAAGTGATACGACTTATTTTGATGTCTGTCTTTGCTATATCATTCCTATTTGTTTATAAAGAAAGAAATGGCGAGGTGAGGCAGAAATTTTCAATAAATTTAAAAACTTCTGAGTTACTTGCCCATCTCTTACTTTCCAAAAGATGAGAGTGAATTTTGAAACCTTTAGAAAGGAAAATTAATGCATACTTTGATGAATAAGTAAAGCTATAATATTTCAAATAGGTCCTCCTTTCCATATAAAATGACTAATCTTATTTCAATTCTTGAATTGTGTTGTTTTTGTCAATTCGATGAGAATAGAACTAAGCTTTTTCGGAAACTTGAAGCCATGTGTCTGAGGATATACAATTTTCTTGAAAACAAAATAGTTGCCCTTGATGTTACGTATACGCCCGAGTGTCCTTCTGTGAATTAAAAAGAGTAGTTATGTATGAACTGTTCAACATGTACAAATACATTTAATTTTAAGTGGGTGATTCCAGAAAAACAAGACTTGCTTCTGAAGTTTGTGAAGATTTTTAAAGAAAATGGCGCACAGTAAGGTTAAAAAAAACACCACATTGCGACATTTTGAGAACAGTATTTAATACTTATTTCATTCTTACGTGATTTTTGATTGGTGCAAATAAAATACAATTTTTGTTTGTTGGAGACACGACCACAAAACGATTTGTGTACATTATTTATCTACAAAGAAAATCAATCTATCCGTTCAGGCAGGACCCGAACAGACCGACAGAATTGCGAGACCCGCTCTTTTCATTTTCCCCATCATAATGACAAGTAAAAATCACTTTTAACTAAATAAAGATAGTTCTCATGTGCGTGAAGTTAGCACCGCCATTTTGTATTTTCAAAAAAAAAGAAGATTGTGCTGTAATGTGCCCAACTTGTGCTGCTATGTGCCGTATTTAAAAAAAATCGTACTAAGGGTTTGGTTTTTAAAGGGTACCCAGTTTTTTAGTCTGAAGTTAGCACCGCCGTTTTTTATTTTCGAAAAAAAAAAATTGTACTGCATTGTGCTGGCTTGTGCCGTAAATATTTGTGAAAAATTCGCAAATTTGCAAATTTTAGGAATGAAATTTTTGTGAAATTTCAAAATTAAAAAAAAAAAAAGTTGTGCTGCATTGTGCTCAAAAAATGCTACTAAGAACCAATAAGAAAAAAAATTCGCATAATTGCATCTACTTTTATGGCCAAAACTAAATTTTGCGAAGGGCACGCTACAGTTAGCACCGCCATTTTCAATTTTCAAAAAAAAAAAATGTGCTGTATTGTGCCGCAAATATTTAAAAAAAATCGCAAATTTGCAAATTTTACGAATGAAATTTTTGCGAAATTTCGTAATTACTAAAAAGTGAAAGCAGTGCTGTTTTCTTTCTTAATTTGTTCAGTCATATTCCGAAGAGATAAAAAAATCGTATATTTGTAACTCTTACGGCCAAAAAAAAGTTTTGCGGAGCGGGAAGTAAGCACCGCCATTTTCGATAAAGAAAAAAATTTTGCTTTGTTGTGCTTAACTTGTGCTGCCTTTTGCCGTTAATATTTTCAAAAAATATTAAAATATGCAAATTTTATGAATGAAATTTTTGCGAAACTTCAAAATTTCTTAAAAGAGAAAGTTGTGATGTTTTATGCTCAGAAAATGCTTTTAAGAAACAAAAAAAAATCGCATAATTGCAACTATTATGGCCAAAATTAAACTTTGCGAAGGGCTGTAGCGTGAAGTTAGCACCGCCATTTTCGATTTTCAAAAAAAAAAAATTGTGTTGCATTGTGCTCAACTTTATTTTTCTACAAAATTGCAAATTTGAAAAATTTTCATCCCGAAAATTTGCAAATTTCTTAAAACGGCACAAGGCAGCACAAGCTAAGCACAACACAGCACAGATTTTTTTTGAAAATCGAAAATGGCGGTGCTAATTTCAGCCCTTCGCAAAGTTTAGTTTTGGCCATAGTAGATGCAACTATGCGAATTTTGTTTTCTTGTTGGTTCTTAGTAGTATTTTTTGAGCACAATGCAGCACAACTTTTTTTTAAAGAAATTTTGAAATTTCGCAAAAATTTCACTCGTAAGATCTGCAAATTTGCGAATTTTTCAAAAATATTTACGGCACAAGCCAGCACAAGTAGAGTACAATACCGCACAGTATTTTTTTTCGAAAATCAAAAGTGGTGGTGCTTACTTCACGCTAAAAAAATGGTTACCCTCTAAAAACCAAACCCTTAGTACGATTTTTTTTTTAAATACGGCTACACGCCGTAAAAACCAAACCCTTAGTATGATTTTTTTTAAATACGGCACATAGTTGAGCACATTACAGCACAATCTTTTTTTTTTGAAAATCCAAAATGGCGGTGCTATAGTTCTACTCAAAGAGAGCTATACATTTAAAGCACTTAGTAAGTTTCGTTTCTTTTTTCGAAATAGAGTGAATTTTTAAGAAGATTTTTGTTTTTTAATTTAAATTACTATCCACTCATAATCTTCAGATTATTTATTTTTATTTGTAGTTTCTTGTTGTTCAATACTTTTCTTCAAACTAAGCTTAAAAATGGTTTAATGAAGAAATTGAGTGAATCTAAGTAAAAGGAGTTTATTCAAAATAAAAAAGTTAAGGCCATTTGCTGATACGAAGCTTTAATATTGTAATATTTTCTCAGGTTCGTTAATAAAACTTATTTACTTTATTCAAAACTTCCACTTATTTATTTCACAAAATAAAACACTTTACTTTTCTTGCTACAATCAAAACAATTTATTTTTCACTTCAGAAATAAATTCACCAACTTTACTTTTCACAACCAACTTTATTCATTCACGATTAAAAACAAACTGTGTCGCTGCCGGTCAAACATGTGCCATTTATAGTTGTTTGACAACCTCTGGAATCAAGTAGAAGGTTCTGGTCTCTGCTTCCAGAGCTTTCCATTGGGGAAATGTTCCAATAATTTCCCTTCCAAAAGCTTTTATTTGACAGCTGGTGTATCTGCTATAATCCGGCAGATGGCGCTTCTTTCGTTTGAGAGTCGCTATGATTATAGCTTAGGGGTATGTTTGCACTGCGACCATAAGCTCTATTGTGTCCGTTTGTTGGCTGTTGTGAGCTGCTATAGCTCAAATGTGAAAGTCATTACAATAGAGAAAGTATAGAACAGCTGTTTCAAATCAGTCAGTGGCGTTGCTGAAGGGTACAAAAAGGCCATATAAAAATATGGATAATATTTTTTCAATAAAAAATTTAGATTGATTTCCAAACCGAGTTTAACTGAATTGAAATCAGCAAACTGAGTGGGCAAATTCAATTGGATTTCCGGAGCAGTAGAAAACTGTGAATAATGCCGATTTTGGCAGGTTTTTTTTTTTAATCTATCGATATCACATCCATCCTTCAATGAAATTTGATAATTAATGGCTTGACAGATGGGGAAAAAACTATTTTTTGACAGAATAAGTTTATATTTTACCCAAATGTCAAACAATTGCACTAAAATCAATTTTTTCTAAGGAAGTAAGCAATTTCGGAATTTTAAGTGGTTTTTTAATCCATCGAAAACCTAGCTATTCTTCAATATAATTTTCGACAATTGATGGCATATGACAGATGGAAGACAAACTTTATTTTGTATGTAGTAGTGTATTTCAGTCTAATTGCTTCCAAATGGACCTTAAATCGCCTTTTTCCGTAAAAACCTCAAAATTTCAGACTATTTAGATGTACATATTTTGATCCATCCACATTATATTATTCCTCATCAAATGTAGGTAATCAATTTTTTTGCTCTGCAAATTCTTTGGAAAGATTCTGATTTCTGTACGTAAAATTTTCAAATTTATTTTTAATTGAAGGAATTTTAGAATTTTTCTTGAGAAATAAATTTAGACATAAACTTTGTCTTTGCTCGATTTGCGTACTAGGTTTAAGTATTTATAAATTCCGATATGACTTGCAATCGAAGTTGCAGTCATACTTCAGTGAAAATGGACCCCAGTGGGTGCGGTATCTGGGGGGAAATATTTCGAATCATGTTTTAAAAACAAACAAGCGAACAATAAAATAAATCACTTCTAGTTTTTAAAACTACTTGTTCTTAGCTTTAAGAATCAATAGTTCTCCAAACACCTGCAGCTACTAATTTTTTGAAACCCACTTATCATTGCGATCCCGTGAATTGAAAATAACTTTTTAAGAAGTCATTGCTGGTTAGAACTGTGCAGAAGCACTTTATTGTATCAACAAAAAGCACAAAAGAGATTGTAAATGACTAAATTTTTTAATTTTTCCATAAAGATGGGTTTTGTTATTTTAATTCGCCGCAATTTTGAATACCTAGGTCTTGCAAATAATATATCAAAAGCGATATATTATTTATAAAGAATGCGTATTTGACTTGTTTGACATACCCATCAAATTTTCTAACAATTAAGCTGCCGGAAGGTATGACATTTCTTATTGTCTATGATTTATTTCAACTATTTTCCGATATTATAATAATCTTAGTCATAATACGAAAACAAGTTGGATACCTCTTTAGAATCTTTATTTACTTTGAGCAGCAACAAAAAGAAAGAAAAAAAAAAAACTTGCTGGAGTTGTTTTACGTGGTACTTCGACAGCTTGTTCAATTTTTCCATTAAATAAATCGATTCAAATTAATTTGTCACAGATTACGCGAAAGTGCTACTGGCACGCCATCATCATCATCATCAAAAGATTCCCTTTCAAAGGAAAACCATCTATAGGAACCAGGGATTCGGGATGGAGGAACTATTATTCCTCTCGATGTTGTCGTTATAGGCATAGTATATATAGTTGTCGTCGTCGTGTCGGTCGGTCGATGGTTGTCCACCACATGAAGGAAGTTGCTTTTCTTGTTATGCCAAGAATAGAAAACACGATAGTCATAGATGACAGGTATTTAGCAGCAGCAACAAGTGCGGCATTTTTTAGTCACGTCTTATCATCAATGGTGGCTTTGGCAGCTATGACTTGCCTATGTCTGATGCTTTGAGAAGAAAGCCCTATGGTGGTGCACAGAGCAGCATAGACATAATGGTTCAGTTTGTCGAAGAGTTGCAATTGATCCATGCGACTTGAGCTGCAACAAATTGCTGCATGCCAAAGATGCCGACGCGGCGGCGATCGGCGACAACTTGATTTGAAGCTGCTGCATAGCCAATCGACAAATTATAGCTATTAGAACTATTTAAGTTGTTATATACCAGAGTACCACGAAGACGACGACGTTTGGCTATGATGTCGGTTTGGCGCATAGTATTGGCCTCTTGGGTACATTTGAATGATTGGCTACTGTTTGCCAATTCAAACCAAGAAAAAGCAGATTCTATGAATGATCAACAAGATGAGCGACGAAGAAGTGATTATTTTTTTTTTCTCTTAGCAAATCAATAAGTATAGTAGTTAAAGAGGCGGCTGACAGCAGAAATGAGTCGTTTAAAAGAGTATTTAGACTTTTAGAATAAACTTCAAAGTTGCACACCTTTTTTTCTGAAATCCAAATGCAAGAGAAAAAGTTCTACGCACATATTAACCGACAGAGAAAATCAAGTTCTCAAAAATTGAAGAATTAGAAGACTTGCGAATTACACCATCGGCATCATCTTTCCATCGACATCAATCATCAGGATTTTTATATGGCGATGACCGAGGTTGTTAAAATCAAGATTTTGTAATTGTGATACTTATAATGAAAAACATAGATTATTAATATGTAAAATTTCGTTTTTCAAGATTTAAAAAAATCGAAATTTTGTTATAAGAGATTTTGGTTTGCGGAATATCATACCGCTCCCTTGCGGGATTTCATACCTACTTGGTTTATTTTTTTGTTAAACAACCACTTTCTATTAAGTTTCTCTTTTAAAACCACACCTAAAAGCATCGTTGGTACCATCATCATCATCAAACAAAACACCTTGCGTTGTTTTAGGACTCTTTCATAATGGCAACAATTTTTGGCGGAATTCCTCTACCAAGCAACGATCTCCATATATATTCTCGGTTAACTCGATCAAAGGCCTTCTCTAAATCCACGAACATGAGGTAAAGCGGTGATTGAAATTCCATCGACTGCTCGAGGACGATACGCAGGGTGTTGATATGGTCGACAGCGACACACGATCGACCACTGCGGAAGCCAGCTTGATGCCTCTTGAGTGTAGACTCGATTCTATTCTTTATTCGCTCGAAAATGATGGTTGCCATTAGTTTGGGGAAAACGGACTAAACGGTGATACCACACCAATTGTTGCAAATCTTGAGGTCACCTTTCTTTGGCAACTTAACAATCACACCATCCTTCCAGTCCTTGTCATAGATTTCGTTTTCCCAAATGCTTTGTATCAACGGATGTGAAATACTAGGCGTGTTTTTTTGGGATTTTATATATAGTACAGTGAGAAATTTCCAAAAAAACGCATCTGAAGCGGCCTATATTTTTGTATTTGCAATATGGTACGCCTAAGCAGCTGTCACGACACAAAAGTGAATTTTGTGAAAGATAAAAGTAGAAATAAACCAAAATTATTAACAAAAACTAACATATTTGCAAGTTAAATGGGAAATATAACTATATATTTATATAATTTATGGTTTTAATCAAATGTTTGTGTCCCTTTTTTCTTTATTTGCCATTTTCAGATACGAAAATTGATTTTGCAGCTATAAAAAAAAAGAAAAGGGGTAGGGGTATGTTGGTAGACTATGGTCAAAGTAAAAAAGTCATGATTTAGCCTGTTATTACACGAAGACTTTTTAGTTGAGATTTTTCCAAATTTAATATTGTGAAAGTGAAATCAAATTTTGTTTTCTCATTTGCACTCATTTAATTTTGAAAAAAGTCATGACTCAAAACTCGTCGTATAATAACAGACTCAATACACATGGAGTAGATGACTTTATTAGCGACAATTTTATAAATTACAATAAGGACATGATTGTATGGCTAATTTTAATGCATTTACCTAGTTTTCCATTGGAAATTTTCTAACTCACCAATTTTACCGGATTAACTGAGTACATTAGTAGCCAAATAAGCCTGAACCCTCCTTGAACTTAAGTTAGTTTCATCTGTACTAACTGGTTCAAAATTTGATCAATGGTTCAGCATTTGTGACTCATCAGTTTTATCGGATCTGAAGTGCAACGATGATTCCAAGGTTCAAGTATGTTGTAATAACAATTTCAAGCTTAACCATTGTTGAACCTCAGTTAAACTGCCGAAATCAGTGAGCTAAAATAATTGAACCACGCATCAAAGCTTGAACCACGTTTGTACAAGTAGCCTTTCCACCAAAGGCAGTGACTTAAAATTGCTGAGCATCGGATCAAAATTTGAACCATGTCTATACAAACTGGTCCCTATAGACCAAAGGCTTACAAAAAGAGCTTTTCATATGAGCTGCGAATAGTGAATTTTGAAATTGAAATGATCGTGAATTTTGACATTTCATTCCCTTGAGTAATTTGTTTGGTTGCCTATAGAAGAAAATGTGAAGAAAAATGCTTTGTGGAATGCGTCTTGATGTTGTGGTTTGCGAATTATCGTTTGACAGTCCGCAGAATATATCTTGTTTGTCACTTATAAATAAAAATGCTTAATTTTGCACTTTAAACTAATTTAAGGCAGCGTTTTTTTTTAGCATAGCATAGGATAGGATCATTTTTTCATTTTGTCGAAAAGGTAAAACAAAACAACCATGCAACGACCCTGTTTAGACTGTAATTGCTCACTACGCCACCATGACGTAAATTTATGGGTGAAATTTTCTCTTCACCGATTTCTTCTACAAAAACATGGTCTTGACGAAGTGAAAAGTTACAGTCTAAACAGGGCCATGCATTCAACATAATTCTACTCTACTAGTCCAAGAGCCAGCGCCAAAAAATGCTCTGAATTTATTAAAGCTGATATTTGGCCTGTTGGTTAGAGAGGTTGTGTACACCCACATACTGCGGTCAGTCAAGCGAACTGTAGAACAGGCGTCTTAAATATGTAATCAAACTTGTATCACCACGATGGTGGTGCAATGAATTTATTAAGGCTGAAAATTGGTATATAGATTACATATTACGTATAAATAACAGTACCGCCGGTCATCGTCATCATCGTTAGAAAAGGGCTGGTCAGTCAGCGCTTATGTGTCAAAAAATTGCATGAGTACGATAACTCAGGAGACAAAAAATAATAATGGAGCTTTGTAGAACATCAAGAAACAAGCACTTTTTACTTTGGGAGGCGGGGTCTATCTCCCCCCATTTGGGTGGGAGAGGCAATTTTCCAAAAAAAAAAACACTTAAAATGGAAAAAATATTTAAAAATAACGGTTATAGCTACGATTAAGTATTAAACGCTTTTTCAAAGCTAGAAGTCTCTTCTATTACCTTGTTTTTAAATCAATAAATTTCTATGAATAGTTTTTGAAAAAACTAATTTCAAACTCAAAAGTATGGAAAAAAAATGAAAAAAATACGTTTTATTGTATTTATTTCAAACTGTGGGACTACATACAAAACTTTTTTTTCTCGTTATTTTTTGCTCTTATTAGTATTTCATCCAATACTGAAAACTAGACGGTTTTATGTCTACTTGTTTTCGAGAAAATTGAAAATTACCAAACCTACTTTTTTTAATTTTTATCTGTGGACTTTTTTTCTTTGAGATAAATTTACATACAAATGCTCAAGTTGCTCAAGAAAGTTGTTGACATTGGCGCCTACCAGACGAGACTGGAATTTTTTAGATTTGCTTGCTCAATTATTTTTTGTCGCAGTAAATTACATAAGAAGAAAATAAAAAGAGAGTTGTTTTGACTTCTATGTGAGAGATCATGTTTATATATTATTCTACTGCTTTTTCTAAGGATAAGGACGGAGATATGAGAACCAGCGTTGCCATTAGTGCAGATTTATCTGCATTTTGCAGATTTTCATCCCATCCACAGACTTTTGAAATTCGAAAATCTGCAACGCAGATTAAATCTGCACTCGTGCCTACATTAATATTTTATTCTCTTTAAAAAAAATGTTCAATAATTTTGCTGTATGCTGTCATCTTTATATAAAGTTCTATTCCATAAAATCAAATCATAATAACTGCACTGACTTTAAGGTAAAATATGAAATGCCTTAAGCATAGGTAACTCTACAATGTACATTATACAAGCAACAATGTTATTTCTATTAATTGAATTATTTTATATTATTTTTTTGTCATTGGTAGGTATACAGGGTGTCCCGGACCTGAGTGGAAGTATTTCAGGGGGTGGTTCTTTGGGTTATTCTAAGAACAAAATTGTATGGGGGGAAAGTTGTATCTCCCCTCCCTGAGGCAGGGAGGGGCAGTTTCTGAGAAACATTGACTTCAAATGCAAAAAAAAACATTAAAAATCAACGGAAACACATTTAATAATTTGCTATAATTTTTTTGAAAGTTAATACTCCATTCTTGTATTTGGTTTTTAAATTAAGTTGTTTAAGCGAATAGTTTTTGAGAAATTAAATTTCAAAGTCAAAATTTAAAAAAAAAATTGTAATTTTTTTAATTTTTTGTGTTCAATATTCAATGCCCTCATTATTTTTTAGTCCATTACCGAAAACCAAATGTAAAAACCTTTCTTAGTTTTTGAGAAATTAAGAAAAAACAAAAGGTACTTTTCCCGAATAAGCCTGAAAAAATGAATTTATTCATGAATTATCCATAATTTAACCCTTTTTCGGGCTTTTGTGGTAAAAGTACCTTTTGTTTTTTCTTAATTTCTCAAAAACTAAGAAAGATTTTTACATTTGGTTATCGGTAATGGACTAAAAAATAATGAGGGCATTGAATATTGAACACAAAAAATGCCCTTAGTTACGTAAAATTTTGAAAAATATCGACTTGAGAAAAAAAAATTACAATTTTTTTTTTTAATTTTGACTTTGAAATTTAATTTCTCAAAAACTATTCGCTTAAACAACTTGATTTAAAAACCAAATACAATAATGGAGTATTAACTTTCAAAAAAATTATAGCAAATTATTAAATGTGTTTCCGTTGATTTTTAATGTTTTTTTTTGCATTTGAAGTCAATGTTTCTCAGAAACTGCCCCTCCCTGCCTCAGGGAGGGGAGATACAACTTTCCCCCCATACAATTTTGTTCTTAGAATAACCCAAAGAACCACCCCCTGAAATACTTCCACTCAGGTCCGGGACACCCTGTATACCTACCAATGACAAAAAAATAATATAAAATAATTCAATTAATAGAAATAACATTGTTGCTTGTATAATGTACATTGTAGAGTTACCTATGCTTAAGGCATTTCATATTTTACCTTAAAGTCAGTGCAGTTATTATGATTTGATTTTATGGAATAGAACTTTATATAAAGATGACAGCATACAGCAAAATTATTGAACATTTTTTTTAAAGAGAATAAAATATTAATGTAGGCACGAGTGCAGATTTAATCTGCGTTGCAGATTTTCGAATTTCAAAAGTCTGTGGATGGGATGAAAATCTGCAAAATGCAGATAAATCTGCACTAATGGCAACGCTGGTTCTCATATCTCCGTCCTTATCCTTAGAAAAAGCAGTAGAATAATATATAAACATGATCTCTCACATAGAAGTCAAAACAACTCTCTTTTTATTTTCTTCTTATGTAATTTACTGCGACAAAAAATAATTGAGCAAGCAAATCTAAAAAATTCCAGTCTCGTCTGGTAGGCGCCAATGTCAACAACTTTCTTGAGCAACTTGAGCATTTGTATGTAAATTTATCTCAAAGAAAAAAAGTCCACAGATAAAAATTAAAAAAAGTAGGTTTGGTAATTTTCAATTATCTCGAAAACAAGTAGACTTAAAACCGTCTAGTTTTCAGTATTGGATGAAATACTAATAAGAACAAAAAATAACGAGAAAAAAAAGTTTTGTATGTAGTCCCACAGTTTGGAATAAATACAATAAAACGTATTTTTTTCATTTTTTTTCCATACTTTTGAGTTTGAAATTAGTTTTTTCAAAAACTATTCATAGAAATTTATTGATTTAAAAACAAGGTAATAGAAGAGACTTCTAGCTTTGAAAAAGCGTTTAATACTTAATCGTAGCTATAACCGTTATTTTTAAATATTTTTTCCATTTTAAGTGTTTTTTTTTTGGAAAATTGCCTCTCCCACCCAAATGGGGGGAGATAGACCCCGCCTCCCAAAGTAAAAAGTGCTTGTTTCTAGATGTTCTACAAAGCTTTATTATTATTTTTTGTCTCCTGAGTTATCGTACTCATGCCATTTTTTGACACATAAGCGCTGACTGACCAGCCCTGTTCTAACGATGGACTGACTGACCGGCGGTACTGTTATTTATACGTAATATGTAATCTATATACCAATTTTCAGCCTTAATAAATTCATTGCACCACCATCGTGGTGATACAAGTTTGATCACATATTTAAGACGCCTGTTCTACAGTTCGCTTGACTGACCGCAGTATGTGGGTGTACACAACCTCTCTAACCAACAGGCCAAATATCTGCTTTAATAAATTCAGAGCATTTTTTGGCGCTGGCTCTCCGTCTATACGAACATATAGCCATCGAGAATTCGAGACACATAAAAGTACCAGTCGTACCAATGACGACACACAAAAATCCTATTCAATTGAGTTCGATACTCGAACAAACGCCAAAAGTTTATCGGCAGCAGGATTCTACTTTAACTTTTATTGGCAGCGATTTTGCTGCCGATGCTGTTTTTGTAATTCATATAAAATTTCACTGTGCTGCGGATGGCTTTTCCAATAAAACACACCTACTAGCCGCTGTTAGGGGATCGGCTTTCAGGAATTCAGCTGGTATTCCGTCCAGTCCAGCTGCCTTGTTGTTTCGGAGGAGATTTATTGATGTAGTGATTTCCGATTCTGACGGGGGTTCAATGTCAATACCCCTATAGGATCTGCGCATCTCGTTTAGTTGGGGCATTTCAGCACTCTGCTCAACTGAATCCTCATTTAGCAGGGCATAAAAATGGTCCTTCCATCTAAGAAGCTGATCCTCAATTGATACCAAAAGTGTGCCATCCACATCCATTACAAGATGATTGGTGTTGCTTTTTTTCCAAATAACATCTTTGGCTATTTGGTACAGTTCCCGGATATCTCCTCTCCTGGCAGCTATTTCCGCATTATCTGCGAGTCCATCTAACCTCACCCTCTTGTCACGTCTCACACAACGATAGACCATCTTATGTGCAATGCGGTACTCTCTTCGCAAGTCAGCCTTTCGTTGAACATCTGAATCGGCTTTTATTTGAATTTTCAACGATTTGCGAAGTTCGATATTATCCCAGGTGTCTTGGGATATCCAAGAGTCTCTACGTCTCGTTCGCTTGGGTACAGTTTCGGATCCAGCCTCCATAAAAATACTTTTAATTTCACTCTACATCTCATCAATTGGTGAATGCTGGATTCCGTTTAATGACGAGGCTCTGTCGTTGAGGGTGGTGACATAGTTTCGACATACATATGTTGGGGTCATTTAAAGCATCCGTAATGAACTTTGAGCTCCTTGCTGCATCCTGCGCTGGTTTTTGTACAGCAGCGGTTCGTAGTTTGAGACTCATCAGAACCAAATGGTGGTCGCTTCCCTCAACGGCTTTTCTTATACTCCGGACATCACACGTTGACTTCCTCCATCGGAAGGTTTCTAACATGCAGATCAATAATTTTCTCCAGTGTCTTGAGGAGGAACAAAGAGAGACCTATCCTGTCCATGATCTCATAAAGGCCCTATCTATAAAAATTTCCGATTGCGGGCTGCGAGACCTGGGAAAACAGAGCGCGAACTGGCGTTTTTTGTACAAAATTTGTTTTCCCCAGTGAAGTATTGCTAGATTGAGTTTTGTTTGGCCAGGCCTTAAGTTATTTCCTTTAGAAGTAGACGTATGAAAATTGTAGTTAGGGCCCTTACGAGATTATGGGCAGTATCGGTCTGTGTAGTCAATTGTGTCGGTCTTCCAGCTTTTGGAATAAAGACAACTTTAGCCTTTCTCCAGCCGATAGGGACGTATTTAAGTTAAACACATCATTTGATTACCCTAAGCCATCGGGCGATTATCTGTATGTTTACATGTTTGAAGAAATGCCGGAATTATCTCGTCTGGTCCAGCTGATTTTTGAACGAGTCTATTTCCCACATAATCTTCTGCTCTGTGATAAACTGTTGCAATTCAGGTGTTGATTGTTAAATTTCTAAAGAGTCTGGTTGTGTATAACCTGAAACCTCAGCATCAGGACTCTAACAGCCAGGGAAGTGCGTTTCCATAAGGAGTTCCAGTGCTTCTTGGCTCGAGTAAAAAAAAGTGCAAAATTTCATTATTTGAGATTTTGGTTGGCGGGATGGGTATGGTGCGAAATATCGGAAATCAAAATATCGTATTCCAAAATCTCGCATAGTGAAACCCCGCAAACCAAAATCTCGTAAATCAAAATCTCGCAAAACTGAATTGCATTACAACAAAAACATTTTTTTAACATAATCCCGCAAATAAAAATCTCGTGTGACATTTAAAATTGGGGGATTTAAAATCACAATATTTTAATTTGAGATTTTGGTCGAAATTTGCAAAGTTTTTCGGTGCGAGATGTAAGTCCAAGAGTGTTAAAAGCAAAATTTAGTGATTGCAAGATTATGATAATAAGATTTTTAATTTGCGAGATTCCGTTATTGGAGATTTAAAAAAAAAGTGAAATTTTGTTGTTTAAAATTTTGGTTCGCGGATATCGTACTGCTCCGTTATGGTTACGGTATTTCATATCTCAATATTCAATATCAACGAACTTCTTGAATTCCTTTTTTGCAGAACCCTCAGAGCATAGAAACTGCCTTTAACTGTGTAAATAATAGATAACAATAAAATCTCCTTCCCTTTTTTAAAAATATCCTTATTCTCCGATTTCAAAAGTTTTTAAGTTTTTTTCTAACAAAATTATATCTACATTTACCACGTCTACCAAATTTATAATAAAATTTGAGGAAGATAAACTTTTACCAAAACAAAACTCAAAACTTTATTGAAACATGTTGAAGTTTTTTTTTAGCCCCATCCATACACGAAAGTTAATTTTTCCAAATCGCATGTCCTTTTTATAATCAACCCAGATTGCCTACACCATCTATTGCTAAACAAAAAACAAACTAAAAACCTCTAAGGATTGTCATATTGTTAGTGGTTGTGTGTGTTCCTTGAAAGCGAATCTTCTCCCGCAATCTGTGACACTTTATTTCCATCCAATCTATTTATTCAATGAAACTATGGATACCTCGACCAGACTGTCAACTTGAATCAAACAACAACGACAAAGACTAAGGCGACCGACCGACCGTCTGACGACAATATTATTATTGTAGGTGAATCTGCGTGCCATGGCAAAAAAAAGGAACGCCAGACGTGTGAACCCGGTAGTTATTACACGCTACGCAATAAATTACACGCAGCATAGAAGCAAAACTCTACTTACATTATGATTTCTAGAACTATCCGAGAACCTCTGTTTAACAGCTTATTATTCCAGACGGCGTTGCCGTGATTTCCAAGAGACTTCTTTCTTTCTTCGAGTTCTAGCTTCCCCCAAGTCAACAATATATGGTCGTTCAACTAGCATGGTGCAATTCAAAGTTCGATTTGCGTGGATTTTTCTTAGAGCTGAACCACCACGAATAACGATAACGACCAGGCCGGGCCTATCCCTTCATGGTAAGTCATACTGCCGCGCACTATGGCAAGTTGGCGAAGAAAGCAAAAACCTCACACTTTCACGTACTTCTTCGATTAGGAATACTTTTTGTTTGTGTGTTTTTTTGTATTTATTTATTCTGCAGGAGGCTGCTCCATATCCCTTAGCAAGTCTAAGCTGGAAAAACAATTGTCCATTCCATCCACCTTGGTGGTGTACCTAATCCATCTCTCCTCGGACGATGGATGATGGTTTTTATTCCCATTTGTGGGCCTCTCTTGTCCTCTCATTGCTGGTTTTCTATTTAAAATAGGAAGCTAGAACAGAATCAAGTCACCAATATGACGGAAGGAGTGCACGTCGTGGTCGTCTCCGACATGGACGACGACTTGACTATACGACAACGGTGGTGGTGGCGGCGAGGCGCGGCACAGCAGTGGTGGAGGTGGAGCACAGGCACAAGCACATAGGCACAGGCAGAGCACTTCTTAGTTTATGCCTACGGCACGGTGTACTCTTAATAGTGCATTTGGCGCCAAGAATGTGCCAGGAATTAATAACTCCGAAGCCAAAGCCGAACTCGATCGAATGATGAAAGGAAAGGACTGAATGTAGCCGGTCGCATTTTGTATTATGTTTGATCAGTCGCATGCAGCCATGACGGGCATAATAATTTCCAGGAGACAGCCAAGACATTGCCATAATGCCTACTGCCCGTTTTCGTTGTGTCGCAGCGGTCGTCGCTTTTCAATGCCTCCTTCATATGGAATGGCCAGCACACCAGCACAGCAGTTCCAGTCTGACTTTGACTCCGAAGAAATACATAATATTTATCTTATGCATGTTCTTGTGTTGTTTGTGAATGATTTGCCATTCTGGAGTGAGAACACAAAATATTAAAGACCAATCAATGAGGGAATTTATATCGTTATCGTTTGCGCTTTTGCAAAAACAAAGCTAAACCAATAAAATAGATGACTGAATGACGATAATTCTTCAAATAATGTTCTTTATAGACTTAAAGTGATTTTGATTCAAGTTTAATCTTTAATTTAAATAAAGTTTTTGAAGGAGTATACATTTTTGAAGATTCCTGAAATGTTATAGAAGCACAAATTGTGTTTTTCTTGATACAATTTGCAAGTCATTTTGGAAGAAAGGATTTTGCTTAAAACTTGAAACACAAAATTCTTAAACTCTAGGAAAATCAGTTGAACTACTTTAATTTATATAATTATTTGAAAATTTAAATCTAAATTAATTATTAAATTAAATTAAAAGATTTGTTAGTTATTTGAAAATTTAAATCAAAGGTACAAATAAAAATTTCAAAATTGAGAATTCTTTGTGTTTTCTTTTCAATTTATTTATTTTAATTTGTGAAATTGTAAATCCTAGTTACGTTATGCGATATTTTTTCTATTAAAGCCTGATAGGTATGTAATATTATTGCAATCAAAATCGTTAGAATCGTTTATAAAAAAAATTGAAATGAAAAAAAAAAAAAACACACTTTGAATGGCAGCTATCCGCTCTAGATGAGCTTCTCTATCATATCGTATAATTGGTGTAATGTTATAGATTTGATTGAAGCCTCGATATTGAACAAATACAAATAATTTGACGTTTCTATAAGTACAATAAAACTGTGACTTGAAACATGCCAACAGTGTGACAGTTTGGTTATTTTCTCTTTCAAGAGTGACAGTATTACAGTGAAATAGCGTGACATTGCAAGGTTATTTATCAACATGTGACAATGTTGAGAAAATATAAATCGGTTTTAAGTATGACAATATTAAAATTGACGCTGCTTTGCAAGACTCGACACGCGTTGCACTGAATATCGAATATCGTTTTTTTTTTTGTCAAAGCCTCGTAAGTCTGTATTGAAAAAATGCTTAGAAGACACAAAAAACAAATTTAATAGGTAATAAAATAAATTCTATGTTTCTTTTTTAGGTCGGACATATCTGAGTATTTAAATGTGTTTCTTTTTTCCATCGGAGCTAGCTCAGAGCTCGCTCAATTAATTCAGGATTAAATGAGCGAGCGAATTGAGCAAAGTGCTGTGCGAAGCCAACTTCACTTACTTTTTTAGTGATCCATAATTAAAAATGGATTTCCTGGACAGTCAACTTCAGGTAAACAAATAATTTTTTGTTTTAGTTTTTGTGTTTATTTAGGAACAAATATAATTATTTCTATTTTTTTCTTATGGGTTTTGACAGCAAATTGTAAAAAAGGAATCTGATCATAATCTGCTCAGAACTCTGCTCTGATCGCTCAGCTTCTGCTCAGAACTTTCCTCAGATCCAGAAAAAACGCCAATATTTGAATAGAAGATTTAAGAAGATTTGACAGAAAGCTGATGATATGCAAGTTTTTACAAGTAACAGTCGCTGATCTTACTAACAGATCAAATTTTTTGCAAGCCCGCAGACAAAAGAAAAAGCAAAAAATTAACAACATTATTTTTAGAATATTATTGATAGGACTACATTAGAAGCTCCTTAAAAATTTAGCCAACAAATTTGAAAACTAGAATCTTAGTTCTTAAAGCTTCAAAACCTTTTTTTTTAAGTCGCAATATGACCATTATTCACTGAAATAGAGCCTTTCAAAAATCACCGGAATTTTTTTGTTCCCTTAATATTTTTGATTAGTGTAGGATGTAGGTAATATCTGCCTTCATTGCCAGATAAGGCCAAGCCTAGATTGTTCTTTACTTTTAAAACCAGAAACATTTTCGTGGACCCCCACTTACAACTGGTGAACCCCCATTTTTATTTCATGTCAATGTTGACCCCCGTCGAATCTCCCGTGGACCACTTTGAGAATCACTGATCTACCTATGTATATTAATAAAGCTCTATTCTTGCTTGGTTTGTCTGTGAAGGCTTATCTCAGAAACTACACATCCGATTTAAAAAAATTCTTATAGTGTTTGAAACGCCTTTTTTTAGAGGAACACTTCAGGGTTAAAATTTTATTAAAAAGTTCTATTTGTAGGGTGAAATGGGATAAAAACAAACAAAAATGGTATCAGATTTTTAATTTTTTTTTAAGGTTTGAAAGGGTTTACTTAGAGGATGGGTTAACGATGGGTTGCTTTTCGAGATTTGGGAACATATCTATTGGGTGAAATGGAGTAAATATAGAAAAGGGTCCAATTTCGATTTCTTTTTGTGTTATAGAGGTTATTTTTATAGCATGAGATTACTGCTACCGATCTTTCAAAATTAAGTTTTCTTTGTAGGGTGAAATTGGATGAAAACAAAAACGCTAATCAAATTTTAAATATTCTTTTGTGTTCGAAAAGTTATAATGAAAGAATAAATATACTTAGCGCTTAGTATTTTTATATAAATATTATGAGGTGAAATGCGTTTTCAAGTTTTAAAAATACTTATTGTCCATTATTATTCTATATTAAAAAAAGAAAATAGATGGCAACCCTAAAACTGTGAAAGATGTGAAATTTGACTTTTATTTTTGACTTGACTGGTCATGACTCACTAATACACCCAGTTTGAGTGTATAATCTAACAAGTCCATCAAAATAGCCAAAAATACCATTTATAAAGCCTTAAAAACTTAAAATCAGTCGGTCGATTTTTATCCAAGCCGTTTTTTAAATAATTCATTTAAGAGGAAATTTTTTTTTGTATAAAACATTGCCTATACCTATCTCTGCTGGTAAGATTTTAAAATATTTTTTCAGAAATCCATTCCTATGGTAAATTTTATTCCCTACAAAAAAGGCTTTAGAATTATCTCCAAATTTTGCTTCATTTTCGAGTTATATGAAAAATCCAAAAAAGTTGCTTATGTCCCCGGCTCTGGACCTTTGGCACCTCATATCAGGGAAATTTGATAAAAAAGATGCCATCTTATTGGTCAGTAATTGGTCAGAAAAGGTCAAGTGGTCCCAGAAATTGGTCAGCCCTATATAACTTTTAATCAAGGCTTAAACTTTCTCAAGGTCGCTCAAGGTCAAGCGCGATTTTTGGCACCTCATTTAAGGGAAATTTGCCAAAAATGTATACCATCCGAATGATTTCTTGATCGTAATAAAAGGTCAACTATTTTCAGTAATTGGTCAGCCATAGATTTTTTCTATGAATTTTTGAAGTTGTTTTCAAGGTCACAAAAAAAACTTTTGGGACTTCATTTGGGTCATTAAAAAAAAAAAAAGTAGGCTTCTTCACGATTGTAAAAGGGCAGCTACTTTCAGTAATTGGTCAACCATAAATTTTTTGGTATGAATATTTAATGAATTTTAAAAAAACTTTCAAGGTCACAACTATTTTTGGCACCTCATTAAAGGGAAATTTGCAAAAAATGTAGATCTCTTGATCTATTCAAAAGGTCAGCTAGTTTCAGTAATTGGACAGGTATAGATTCGTTCTAACGATTCTTTAAAGTATTTTTATTCTAGGTCACGAATCTTTCATGACCTTGAAAAAAAAAATCGTATTTAAAGTATCTATAACTGACCAATTACTAAAACTAACTGACCTTTTATAAAGTTCTCAAGGCCTTTCTGATGGTATTAAATTTTTCCAAATTTCCCATAAATGAGGTGCCAAAAATAGCTATGACCTTGAAATTTTTAAAAATTCATTAAAAAAAATCTATACCTGACCAATTACTGAAACTAGCTGACCTTTTATAAAGATGAAGAGATCTTTCAGATGGTACACATTTTTTGCAAATTTCCCTAAAATGAGGTGCCAAAAATCGTTTTGACCTTGAAATTTTTTCTAAAATTCATTAAATATTCATAAAAAAAAATCTATACCTGACCAATTACTGAAAATAGCTGACCTTTTACAACCGTGAAAAGGCCTTTCAAATATACTCATACTTTTTTTTAAATGACCCAAATGAGGTGCCAAAAGTTTTTTTTGTGACCTTAAAAAGAACTTCAAAAATTCATAGAAAAAAAATCTATGGCTGACCAATTACTGAAAATAGTTGACCTTTTATCACGATCTAGAAATCTTTCGGATGGTATAAGATTTTGGCAAATTTCTCTTAAATGAGGTGCCAAAAATCGCGCGTGATCTTGAGCGACCTTGAGAAAGTTTAAGCCTTGATTAAAAGTTATCTAGTGCTGACCAATTTCTGGGACCAGTTGACCTTTTCTGACCAATTACTGACAAATTATATGGGATATTTTCTTATCAAATTTCCCTCATATGAGGTGCCAAAGGTCCAGAGCCGAGTTTATGTCCTTAGAGCCCCGAAAGTAAAAAATTCTTGAATACCGTTTTTATTGACCTATATAATGGAAAAACCTATATGAATGTTGTTTGCGGAGTTAGATCTCTGCATTAGAACCATTTTCACTTCACCTTCTTAAGGAAAATATGTAGGGGCCATGCAGTGCCGGATTTAAGGGAGGGCAGCCGGGGCTACACAATGGATGAAATTTCAAATTCCAACGAGTAAATAAATACCGCAAAAAAAAAATAACCAATGGAAGTCTTAAGAACAATATAAAAAAGTGTTACGGTAAGGTTATGATTAATTAATTGTCCAGTTTATAAGGGTCCGCCAAATAACTTTTTTTTTTTGAAAATGCTACTACTACATGGAGTGTATAGCTTCGGTTGTGTGGCACGTAGCGCCGTCTTGTTGAAACCAAATACTGCCAATATCCTCCTCTTCAATTTTTGTGAACAAAAATTCGTTCAACATGGCCCGATAACGACGTAACGGCCACTTGAAGAAAAATGGCCCAATTATGCCTCTGGACCAAAATCCGCACCAGCAGGGACTCGTTTTGGGTGTATCGGCTTTTTAATGGCGTGCGGGTTTTCTGTGCTCCAAATGCGACAATTTTGCTTGTTTACATACCCGCCAAGATCAAAATGAGCTTCATCTGAAAAGATGATTTTTTTTGGCAAAATCGGCATCTTCTCTAAGTCGACCGCAGGCTCACTTTGCAAAGCAGCCATTTGAATTAAATTATTTTTCATTATTAACCGGAAGGATTGTACTTTCAAATAAAAAAAGAAATTTGAGAAAATATTCAGTATTTTTTTTTTATAGCATTTTCAAAAAAAAAAAGTTATTTGGCGGACTTTATTTCTGAAGGCTCAGAGAATTTTCACTCCTGCTTGTTTCTCTTATTTTTTGAGTGCATGGACTTAACTGAACAGTTTTTAATAAATAGCTCGCATCTACTCTTCTCATTTTCCATGTGCACTATTCTTAGCCCCATATCCCTGTTTTGTTTTTCTGCTAATGATTCCTCTTGCTCGACTATCTACTCAACGACTATTTTCCTATTGGTTATGAGCCTTTTCAAGTGCATTTTTTCTTAAGTCTTTTTCTGAAACTGATTATCATAATCAAGAGCAAGCAGAATCTTGTGGTCTCAAAAATGGCTTTTGTCTTTAGCCTAACAGTGACAGCGTAACAAATTATAAGATGGAAAATTGGTCGGAAAAAGGATCTACAGAACTTCTTAATTGCGATGAAGTATCGCGAAGAAGTTTCAAGTTTCTTCGGAAATGTTCAAAGAACTTTCTTACACGCGACAATAAAAATCAAGAGACTGTCAATTCTGGCTTTGCTTTCCTCCAACTACGGGGAAAATATATTGTTAAGCGTGTTAGTTATGGTCCACTCAAAACATCAAACTCAATGTGAAGGCATTCATCTGATCGTCTTTGCGAATATGAATTTCAAAGATGCATTTGAAATCAGTAATGAGTTTAATGCAACAGGCAAAAGTCATCACAGGACACATCCATCAAGAGCTAGCGAGGCAAGAAGCACACAAAATCCTTACCTACTATCAAATTCATTGATGAATGCGTATAAGCCCCTCGAGGTGACAGTGAACTAAGGCGCCAGTTATCGCTATCATTGAAACTCATCACTAAAGTTTTTAATGATTCATTCTGAGGCGATTTAAAGCGAAATCAGTTATTATTTTGATGCCAGATTTGCCACGATTTATGGTGCCTTAATTATTTTTTCTAGTAAAAAAAAAAAAAGTTGTTCATTGTGGCCCAGCCCTCAATATAAAATGTGTTTTATTATTTCAAGGACTGAACTCCCTAACCAATGATAAAATTGAAATATTCATACTTTTTATGTGGAAGGATGGAAGTATTTCAATTTTTTTTTGGCTAAAAATATTAATTAAGGCTTGAGCTTCAATCCTCTATCAAAGTAAGAAATTATTTTGTTCCTAAACACCTCAAAATAGAAGAACAAAATTTTCATTATAACTGGGGCCTAATTGGTTCACCGAGAAATGAATATGTTCTGGGAATAAATTATTGAAACACTCGACTAAAAATTTTTTCTCATTTTATTTTGGAAAATAATGAGGGGCCAGCGGCTTCCACTTCTTTACTGCCCCAGGGCCTCCACATCTATAAATCCGGCCCTGGGGCCATGCATGAAATATCCTATTAATGAGGTTCTGGACCTTTGGCACCTCATATATGGGAAATTTGGGAAAAAATAATGCAATTGGTCAGTAATTGGTCAAAAAAGGCCAACTAGTCCTAGGTAACATTTAATCAAGCCCTTAATTGTCTCAAGGTCACGAAAGGTCACTTAAAAAATTCATAGACAAAAATATATGGCTGACCAATTACTGAAAATATTTGACCTTCTATCACGATCTAGAGATCTTTCGGATGGTAAACATTTTTTGCGAATTTCCCACAAATTAGGTGCCAAAAATTTCACGTGAACTTGAAAAACTTGACGTCTTGATTACAAGTTATCTAAGGCATTATTAATTCAAAATAGCTTTTCACTTGGACTCATCAGTGGCATAGTGAGGGTTTTGTCATACGCAATTTGTATTAAGTTCAGTTCAACTTACATGGATTTTTTAGCAAAAAACCACTGTAAACTATATCCAACAAGATAAGAATTCATAATCATTAAGTTTTGTTTTGTTAGAAATTAGTCAAAAAACTAATTTTTTTTGTCAAAAACGCCCCCAAAAATGGGCGTGGAAAAAGTTATGTTTGGAAGAATTAACACAAATTACATTAGGTATCTACAACTTTTCTAAAGACCACACTCCTTATTAACATCAGCTTATGACGATTAGATGAACTCTTTTAGAAAGTGGGTGTACACGGAAATTTTCTCTGATGATGTTCTATAATACTCTTAATCATGTCTGAAAATTTCATCTTAATAGGTTGATTGGTTCGGACCTTACACACTTAAGACCACCTCTCCATACAACTCAAACCACTGGCTTGAAATGAAAAGGTGTCAGTATGAATGTGAACTCATGACTTTAACTGGCTGAACAGAAAAGAGTGCTGCAACTGGAGCTGCAGCTGTAACTGGAATAGATGTCAAAAAGTGTCGTACGTGATTTTTTTTACGCGCCCACAATGCAGCTGTACAGCTTTCTGGCATTTTAGTATCGAAAATCAAAATGAAAACAAAAATGAAAATGAATAATGATGAAAAAGAAGTTAATATTGCCTTACGTCCTTATGAGAGATTGAAAAGAGTTTACAAATCACTTTAACCACATATAAACACTCGGTTTTGCTCGCGAATTTGGAACGTCAAAAAAGCTGCAAGCAAAAGTTAAAAGTTGGCCAACTTGTCCAGCTGCGTCTGCAGCTGCGTCGTGTTCTGTTCTCATTATTAAATTTGTATGTATTCAACATTTTGACAGCTATTCCAGTTGCAGCTCCGTCTCCATTCTGTTCAGCCAGTAACTGGTCAGTTTGGACGTTCCCGCAGTGTAATGGTTTCATAGTGCAAAAGAGTGACAGTGTGAGAGTTTGATAGACAGAAAGTAAAACAGTGCATGTGGAATAGTGTGACAGTGTGAAAGAGTGGCAGTCCGATAGCGTGACTGTGATTAAAAAGTGAAAATGTGAAAGTTAGACAGAGATACTGCAATACCGTGACTGTTTGAAACGGTCATACTATTGGTCACATTTTTACAGTGTCGTTCTTTTACACTTTCACACAAAAATGTAACTGTCAATTTCAAAAAACATGTTACAGTAACAGTCAGTTTTCATTCATCCATTCAACTGTCAGTTGTCATAATTACCTTATATTGAGGAAATTTGTTTATTGAAACTTTTTGGTTGATGGAATTGACTAGCAATTTTTCTGATCTTTATATTAGTCAAATTTTTGAAATTGTTCAATAATATTTTATCTATTCTCTATTCTATAGAATAAGTACTATGTGATGTTTAACTGACTATTGTTAAATTTGCCCTCAGACAGATCATAGATTCCAAAAAAATTATCTTGATATTTTTTTTAGCTATTTGTGTCCTGAGAATGTTTTTTTTTTGAGAACTTCAGCAAGAAATAAATACTTGAGATTCTTAAATCAACGATACGAATCCACCTATTTAGATATTCACAGTCAATAATCTTACAGTTAAAATGAATCAATATTCATATTGAATAAGTTAATTATCATATCTAAACATTCATATCAAACCATTTCTGTGGGAAGAATCTGTTGCCTGGTTTACATCTTCTTGTTCTCTGATTAAAAAAAAATATATTTCATTCATGTATGGGAAAAGCCCATTTACATTGATTCACACCACATCACAACGCAACACAGCTCAGCTCAGAGTCAACAATAATAATGAGCTAAAATAAATAAGACCAGGTATGATTAAACCTCATTTAACACCAACTAAAAAGATTGGAAAGGGGTTAATTGGAATTTGGAATTGGATTTACCAGAAATTCTTCAAGTAGTCTCGTTGCTATTTTTGCAAGTCTGCGATTCTCTTCTCTGGTAGCTTGAAGTTTTAAGTTCTCAGTAAACATCAGGTGAATGTTTTTATAACTATTCTCTTTTTTTTTTTGGTTTTTTAGTATTTTACATATCACATGGAAAGATCAGTGTTATTCATCAAATTAACTGCTGAGTTCAATAAACTCTTTGGGAAGACTGTCATCTTGCGATTTTCTAAGAATGTCGTGATAATTAAATTAAACACAAAAAAAATTTTTTGTTTGTATGTTTTAATTAGATGATGATGATGAATGGAGTCTTAACCTTAAACTATCTTGGAAAACAAATGCAACAAATTGGCCGGTGTTTTGTTTTTTTTTAAGTATTTACCTACTTTATTTTTTTGCTATCCTATTTCATAATTTAACTAGGGCTTGCACGATACCAGAAAAGTCTCAGTATCGTTTGGTATCGGAAACCCAAACAATACCAGCTCCAAAGCAACTGAAACGATGCCAAGCCGATACCGTTCTTTTTAGACCGAAATTTACCGAGACTCTCCGTAGAATCGCTTGGTATCGGCAGAAAAAGTGGATTTTTGAATATTATTATTAATTATTACAAGCCAACAATTCTGGGAGCAGTACGATATCGCACAAACCAAAATATCGAATAACGAAACCTCGCAAATTAAATATTTTGTTTTTCATAATTTTGCAATTACAAAATCTTGCTTTTAACAATCTCACATTTTCATCTCGAACATGAAAATCTCGTAAATTTCACCCAAAATCTCGCAATTTAAAATAAATTTCGAATGCTCGGTTTTGATTTGCGAGATTTCATACCCTACTCAACAACTTTTGTACATAATCGGTTTCCTGGAAGCGACTTTAACAATTTAGACGAAATTTTCGTAGTTTATTCTTTTGGCAAAGAGAAGCTTTGGGAAATGATTTTAGAGAGAACAGCCTACTGGCACGCCCATTTTTCTCAAGCTTAATTTCTTGGAAACCAAGGATTTTCAGACTTCATCCTTTTAAACTGGGTGACGCAACATTAGTAAAATTCACCCACTTCCACTTCGGTTTCCCGAAAACCATTTAAACGATTTTTGTTACAATTTTACCAAATCCCTCCTAAAAACAGAAATGGTTTTATCCAAGGTACTGCCTCTTGCGAGGAACTGACAAATTCTCCAAGAGAATACTTGTCATGTATAAGTTTTTCTCATCTCGCCGATCGGATTCGGCAAAAAATTGTAGGTCCCCTTCATTCCTGCCACCAACACGCGCACAGGAATGGTTAAGAGTTGTAAGTTGCTAGGCCCTGGTTCTGTACGAGCTGTTGCGCCAGCCATTTTTTTTATACGAATTGAGCTTGCTGTATACAATGTTTGAGCAAAGTTCTCATTGCTTGCCTAACATATACCTGCATTTTAAGGAAGGGTCATAGTCCACAAGTAAGAAAAAAGTTAAATTTGTTTTCCTGTGAACTTATAACCCCGCATGAATAATTTATTGTATCAGATCTTAATCGGAACTTAACTTAGACATTGTGAAAAAGCCCTCATAAATTATTAATTCATCAAAAAAAAAACTAAAGTACCGATACCAAGACGAGATCTTGTTATACGAGACCGAGACGATACTGAATTTTTCGATTTAAAAGATACAAAAGTATCATTTGTTTGGTGTCGTAGCCGGCATTTAATTTAACCCGACAAAAAGGATTATGATAATGTTATGTTTATAATATATAACAATTTACTGTGCTTGAGCTGAAATTAGCTAAGAAATTAGAAAAAAACTTGAATACATTATATCATAAAATAAATAAATTGGGTGGTGCAACAGTTCGTGGAGAACCAGGGCCTAGTGACTTACAACTCTCAACCATTTCTGTGTGCGTGTTTTTTGGCAGGAATGGAGGGGACCTACAGGCTAGATGAGAAGCACTTATTCATGACAAGTATAGTCTTGGAGGATTCGTCAGTTCCTCGCAAGAGGCAGTACCTCTGATAAAACATTTCTGTTTTTAGGTGGCACGGCTGGGAATGGAGCCCACACCTTCCGCATGACAGTCCTACGCACTAACCATCATGCCACGAGGTACTGCGAATACATTATATTATGAAGGCCGAAAAATATGTATCCACCTTAACACATAAATATTTTTTTATGTTTTTGAAGAAAATCTCAAATATTCTCAAAAATGCAAACAAATTTTGTCAGTATCTTAGCTTGATGTTGAAGTTATATTAGAAATAAAATGTGCAAATACTTGCGATTATTGTTATTCATTCGTTAAAAAAAATCGAGCTCGAGATTTTGACCAAACTTGTTTTTACGATCATAGATTAGATAAGACAAAAACAGTTGGTTTCACAATACTGTCTGTCTGCCTGTCCTTTCAGCTACAACCGAAAAGATTGCTTGTCTCCAAACTTTGTATATAGGGTTTGTGGTCATATGTTTTTTTCGGGTAGGGGTCAAAATTCTGCCTGGGGAAAAACATTTGTCACATTTGTTTTAATCGTTATAGATGTAGATGGTTATAGAAATTCAAAAATCTTTAAAATCTATTTGCACTGAAAAACGAGAATAATGACGAACACTTTTATTTAAGTATTTTTTTGTTAAAACTGGAAAAAGGAGCTGTTTTTCACTATGAGGCTACAATTTGTTGTATGTCAACTGCACATGCTGGTAAGCGTCAATATTTCCTTAACAAAACACTCACAAGAACAGAGAATACAATTCTGTATGGCTGAACTGCTAAATAGAACAATAAATAAGATTTAAGTAACACTAACCCCGAGCTTCTATAAAGGAGAATGGGCAAATTAGTATGAAACATGGGCGTGAGCGGCCAGGAATGGTTTTGTTATTTTTGGATGTGTTTTAGTCCTACAATCACCGTGCAGAAATTTTTTCATTGTGGTGTACTTCAAAACCGAAAAAAATGCATTTTAAAAGTTTTGCTAAGTTTCTGGCTTCTGACCAATTCAAAAATAGAAAAAGAAAATGGAACAAGGATTCTAGACAGTCTGAAGAATATTTTGTATATAAAAATGGCCATATAACATCATTAATAAGAACATTTACCATAAAACTATAATATTAAAATCCTCACAATATTAAAAAATCCTGAGTAAAATAATATGTTTAAAAAATTACAAAGTTGTTGAAATGCGTACTGGGTCTGTTTAAACCCGTAATGCGTCCTTGGGATATTCTGAAACCCCGTTATACACACAACTACAGTGTCAGTAGACGTTATGAAGTTAGAATAAAGTATTACACCCACTAAAAATATAATCACTATGCAATATTGCTCAATGCAATTGCATTATATTAACATTGAAATATCTTCTTTTCTAAATGAAATGCAATGTAATGTCCATAGTGAAAGTTGCTCCTGAGTAGCATACCTTTCATTTGACACTAATTTCATCAATGGCCGCTAACGCCCAAAAATGCCCATTCTCCTTTCGGCTATTTCATTATATATTTGACTTGCTACGAAAGTTTCTACATACCTGGGTACTATGGGTATAGGCTTTCAATAATTGAGGACTGTATTTTCCAAAAACTTGTTTTTGAGTTTCTATTTTTCTGTATCTTGATCTAGCATTCTAGAATTTTGAAAAGCAGAATTTTGTCAGACAGAATTAAAAACAAAACAGAATTTTGAAAATCAGTTTTTTTCTTGAAAAAAAAAAGAATTATGAAAAGCACAATTTTGATCTGTTCCCTTTTTTTCATTTTCTTAAGAACCATAAATAACGGTATCTGCCATACAATTTTTAAGTAATTTTACATAATCGTATATCTCTCAAAAACGGCCCACAACTTTTCTTAAAAAAGTTTGATAAATTCCTTTTAGTAAAGGCTTCCTTGGTGGGAAACTATTTTAATGATAGGTACCTACTAAAGAACCATTTTTTATTTTAGATTTTCTTCTAAATGGTACGCCTGATTTCAAAATATGTTTGCATACAGAAGAGTTGTCGTTGTAGTGTGTACCAACATTTTTAAAAACATATATTTTGGATTTTATAAACAACGTTTCAATTTTCTTTTTCTTAAATGAAATATTTTGGAAAGAATATATGTAATCGATTTTTTTGAGACTCGATACTTAAAAGTTTTTTATCACTCTCTATTTAAGGAAGAAAGTACTTTTATGCCAAAATAACGATACCTAGCTTCCATACAAAAGTTAAAAAACCGTTAAGGAAAATATTTTTGTCTACAAATTTTTTTTTAAATTTTCACATAGCAACTATTATTGGTACCTTTCATACAATGATTTTTACTTTGAATTTTCTCACTATTAGCCTAACGGAACTAGATTATTTTGTTTCCTATTCTAATCTATACAACTATACATCTATACATCTATACATATAAATAAAATTGGAGTGTCTGTCGTTAATATTGAATTAATTTCAAGTTTTTGAGCTTAGGTGGTTGTTCAATAGCTAAGACACATAACTGCATCTTTTAAAAAAATTTTGTCTGTCTGTCTGTTTGTCCGCGGTAACCTTCAAAACGGCAGAACAGGTTATGACGGGACTTTTCATACATGTAGTGGACAACTCAGGGAGTAATCTAAGCTATTTTTAATTGCAAAAATGTTAACGGTTTCTTTGAAATATTAGAAAAACAATGAAATTAAGGGAAAATTGTGTCGAAACAAAAAATAAATATATAGGAAATGATTATAAACAAGTAGAAATAATCGATTTCAAAAGTGTCCCACAATTAAATTAGAACAATAATTATATAGTGACAGGTGGTGAAAGCTTTGCTGAAAACTTTGTCGATGTACTGTCTGGATCTGTGCAAACTACATGCTACCAACGAGGCATCGATGCCACGGCTCTTTGACCACCACAATGTATTTTTAAGAATTGCTTGACCTATTTGGATGATTCTTTTCAGGAAATCTTTGGTATTGGGAGTGTTTTTGTCAAGTTTGGGTAAATTCGGTCTTGCGTTTTGCCTAAAAGGTGCAGAAGCACATTCTGGGTACCTGTTTATATAAAAAAAAAATCAATAGAGTTTGAAAAAAAAACAATCAATCATGAAAATTGGTTCGGACAAAATAAAAAAAAATACAGTCGAATCTTGATTATCCGGAATTCGATTAATCGAGGACACATAATTAAAATTTTGTTTTGTTCATTTCTTCTCGAGATTTTTGTTTACTCGAGCGGAGCCAGGGCGGGCGTTTCAAATAAGTTAAATAATATTGCGTGTCAAAATTTTCTAAAAACAAATGTTTAAATTTTTAAAAAAAGTTCCAAATAATTTTTTTGATTTGATATCTCAAAAACGAGTTTATAATTTTTTTTTTAAATTGTATTTGGTATTCACATAAATAATAAATACTTAAGATTTGCATACCAACATTTTTCCTTAAAAATGTTTTTAGGATTTGATATTTATAAAAAATTAATAAAACCACTCCAGTGATTAAAATTTTTTTTGTCCATAGAATCAATCAAGAATTGAAATGGCTTTCTTTTTTTCGCCTTAAACTATCAAAAGAGTTGTCTTAGCTTATTTAAATATCGTATTTCTTTCTATTAAACTATTTTCCCTCATAATTTCTATGTCTTTAAATACAATTTTCTTAAACCCTCAGCCTCTTGAACATAAGAGCAAGTATGTTCGACCCAGTCGCGCATTTTATTTGTTTCGAAATGAATTCATAACTTGCCATTTAGATGTAGTGCATCCAAATTTTTTTGGGCAAAAAATTAAATGCTTGACGTTAAAGCATAGTTTAAAGTTCCCATGCAAAAGAAAAATCAAATTTTTCAAAAAAAATATCCACCTATTCTGTGCTTAATTTTGTACAATATTTTAGGTGCAAAATATTTACCTTTATTATCCCCTTATTAATGCATAATAGGTCTAAAAATGGAAAACAATAAATTTTGGCTGCAAAAACAATTTGCATGCCGTGAGGTGAAAAATATTTTTTTGTTTGGAAGTGTAAATATTTTTTATTCGCCACACTTCTCACGCGAAACAATCTCCCAGTTGATTGTCTTGTAGTTCTATGACAGCAATGGTTTCCTTTTGCATGAAACTGTAAAATAATCATTCAAAAAAGTAATTTTGTATTTGTATAGATTTGCACACGGGAACTGTAAATTTTTCGCATGGGAAAAAAATCAAAATCTTCAAAACGATTTTCCATCTACTCTGTGCACCAAATTGAATAATATTCAAAGCAGAAAACGTTTGCCTTGACCATTGGCGTAGGAAGGAATTTTTTCTAAGGTGGGCAACCACTTCAAACCAAACCTAATCAATAAACAATTTTTCAGTGCAAATGATTCCTCAATTACTATGTATTTATTTGGGCTTGAGCATTTAATTAATTCCCGAATTTGTTCAAAAGAGATCTAAAGTGTGGTACACATTATTAAACCTGAGTGGCACTCGTGTTGGATATCAAGCCGAACTGACTATGTGTACACGCTGAATGATGGTTTGACACTCAGAACTGCCTGCTCACAAAATTTTTTGATACTGCGTGACAACCCTCGGTTTGTTGGGTGGTTGCTCGATGATGTGTACACGAATTTTTATAGCGAATTAGCGGAAAAAGTGCAAACAAAATAAGAAAAAGCTCGTGTGTGTCATGTAAAAAAGGAATTAACACGATTCGTGGCGGAAATAGCCTCAAAATAAAAAGAAACAATTTTCTGAGAGTAGTGGAATTTCTTTTCCTGACGCCCAACATAACTGATAAGTGTGTACGCGAAACTTTTCACGCCGGTTTGATATCCAACACGCGTGACACTCAGGTTTGATAATGTGTACCAAGCTTTAAGCGTATCTCAAACCAAATTTGAAAATCATTCCTTAATGTTTCAAAGGTATGGACTGTACTGTCTGTAGAGTGTAGGTATTGGCACAGAAAATGTGTATTTTGATCCAAATATCACCCAGTTGTCCTAAAATCATCTTTTTCCGGAATAGTAAAAAAAAAACTAAAAATTTCTGATTTTGTTGAGGTTTTTAATTCATCCACATTTTATTGTTCCGCAGGCAATAAGTAGATTAGATTTTTTTATAAAATTCCAATTATTCGGTTTGATTTGTCTGTTACAGGAGCATATACTACGTTAAGTCTGAGCCGATGACAAACGAGTTGATACATACCGAAACAGAACCGTAAGCTTTAGTTTTGATGAAACCAAATCGAATAACGTTTCGGTTCATGTTCAAAATTTGTAAGAAGTAGCGATTTATCGCCAAACAGTTAATTTCAAATTTCATTTGGTGGCATGAAAATCGATTTGGCGACGTACACAAAACAGGCAATATTTTTAGCTTTTGGTGATTTTAATTTTTTGAATTCAAATCTTTATATTTTTTCCAAGTTTTTACTTAAACTTAACATTCGTTTTATAATTTAATATATTGCTAGATGGAGCCATCGTAGTACTAAATCTGAACGCACTCCAAATATCTTACATTTGGTGATTCCACTTTTTAAACCTCACAACCTTCTCATTTTCATGGTTCAAGCTAACTCGGTTTGAGACAAATTTAAACCGGTTCAACTAGATTTGTGCGTGTTGAGGCTTCCCGGACAGTGATGCAATGTGTAAACACAAACAAAATGAAGTTGGGCAAAAATTGCTTTTATGTGACGACCAAATGTAACTGTAGGCAAAATTTTAATTTTCGTGTCTGAAATATCATTCACAGTTGTTCAATATTGTTTCTTGAGTGGGTTGTAGAACCAGAAAAGTTTAAATGTCGATTTTTCTAAGGTGGGCAGTTCATTTTTTAAGGTGGGCACTGCCCACCTCCGCTCCCCCCTTCCTACGCCTATGGCCTTGACCTAATCCACCCATTGAGTCATTAATTTACCCTTAATTAATAAGCTATAGGCCTACAAATGGAAAATAATGCCTTGAGGTGAATATATATTTTTTTGGAAGTGTAAGCTGACCATTGAAAAAAAGTATTATATTCACCACAGCTTTTTTCATATGCAAAACAATTGCCAGTCCATTGTTTTGCATGACATTCCATGACAGCAGAGTGAGACCGAGTATTGGCTCACGACAGTTTAAAATTCACGACACTTATAGTCTAAGGGCGGTATTCACCGAACGCTCATAACTTAATAGCTCCACAAACCTATTCAACAAGAAATAATAGTGAATATTTATGAGCGCTCATAAAGTTATGAGAAAATGAGTCTCGCACAAACACGTAATGTAATTTATTTTGTCTTCAGGGATTTTATTTATTGCTTGTTTTTGTCCGTTTTGCTGTGAAAACTTGAAAAAATAGGATAAAAAAAAGCTGTAATGAATCTGTTCCGAATAGAAAATTACAGAAAAGTACAGGATTGTGTGTTCCATGAGTAAAAACCTTGCCCCCAACTGTTCTTCATTACTATGTGTTCCATGATATTTTTCAGAACAGTTAAGAACATTTTTTCCTGCACCTAGTTTTGTGGTGGAGCAAGTAAGTGAGAAATGTCGTAGTACCAGTTCATTTGCTTGATTGGGATAATAATAAGCTTACATTTATCTCAGAAGTACTTTTTGCTTAAATCTGACAGTTCTGACAGTTTTCACACATTTAAACTGTTCTGGGGGCCAATTCCGCAAGGGTGTATGATTTTCTGTATTCACATTCTATTCACACCCAAAACAAGAGTGAATAAATTTGACTGATTGTGCATGCGTTATCTGTCAAAAACTTAAAACTCACTCTTGCGGAATCGCAAAAATTGATGTGTACATGAATTTCTGGGTACACAGAAAAACACACTTTTGCGGAATTGGGCCCCTGATATTGTTTTTTTCCTTCATTAAACACAGCTAATATAAACCATCGTTTGACGTCTATCTTCCCTACAAGCGAACGAGTCCATTTTGGATCCGCAAACGTAGTAGACAATGTCCGAACGAAATAATTAACGAAACTAAAAAGTAAAGTAAGAACATTTCCCTATATAAAACAAACTAAAACGTGCAATGATCTTCACCTCGACACTAATCTAAGAAAATAAGTGGAAAGAAATTAAAATCACTGTAGTCACAAAGAATTTTCTTATGTGCACGCAACACTCATTTTTTTAAGGATCCAAGAAGTACCGACAAAGTGCGGTCAGCGCATTTGCTTGAAGGGTCATTTTTGAAAAAAGTTTTATCTCACAGTTTGGGGGTACCTGGGGAAGAGAGAGTTGTTCTCATTTTCGAACTTCGAAAAAGAGCTATGAGTGGTCGGTGAATAGCACAAATATTATTTGAGTTATAAATACTACGTTTTCATAAGAGCTGAAATGAGATAGTTTCGCAAATCACAGACAAAATGTTTTCATTTGTAATTTGGTAATTTCGTTTGACAGATCATTTCATTTTTAAATTTCAACTGGCTGTTAATCACTTTTTGTTGTTGTTTTCTTTTGTCTCCTTCCATTGCGCTTTTCAAGGCTTATCAAACTGTGGCTAATTGGATATGTTCGTTAGGTTTTGACTTAATTTCCAACCTAATTTCGTGCAAAATGAATTCGTATCGAATTCGGAAATTTTCAACGAAATTACCTCATTTGGCCTAATGAAAACGAAGTACATACTAGGAGCCTCATAAACTTAAGAGCCGTTTATGAGTGCTCGGTGAATACCGCCCTAAGAGCCAACGACATAAAAAGTTGTCAAGTCATTTGCGTAAGGTTGTAAGTCATATCAATAAAGCCTTTAAGGCTTAAGTTGTTGGTGCTCAGGCTGATGTGGATGATGTTGAAATTGACATCATCTCAAAAGTACGAAACTATGAAATTGGTACCAATGATGATCATACTGAAAATACCGCTAGCCCATCTGCAATAGGAGAAAATATGAATTTCCGGAATTCGAATAGTAAATTAAGTTCTCTTCTCTCCCAACCATCGATACCCAACGACACACTTAACAAAAACAATGAGTACTGGGTAATGATAAAAAAAAAACAGCCAAAGAAATCATAATGAAATCATGGGAAGTGGAAAAAGTGAACTAAATGCTGTGACTCCTATAGTCTGGCTGCACGTATCTAAATTTAATGTGGATACTGAACCTGAACAACTTATTAGTCATATCTCAGCTCAGACTGACATTCCTTCTAACTTTTTTAAATGTTACAAGCTAACTAAAAAAGGGATCGACACATCAGATATTACTCATGTAAATTTTAAACTCAGTGTTCCTGCTGAAAGTTATAGCCAATTGATGAGTGACTCTTCCATATGGCCAATGTTCGTTAAGGTTAAAAAATTCGTTAACCATTCAAAAAACGATGTTGCGCGACAATTCGACAATTTCACATAATACCAATCAATAATGCGCCTTCATTGAACTTTGATGAAATCAACAATGCTGCATCTTTACATCCTGTACCATCAAGTAATTTATTATATTATCAAAACGTAGGAGGCATAAGAACAAAGTTAGATTATTTATTTCTTGTTTTTTCATCCTGTTTTTATGATATTATTTTACTAACTGAAACATGGTTGACTGATAGCCAGTTAACATCTGAATTATTCAACTCTAATTATACAGTTTTTAAAAAAGATAGATCAAAGTTATTAACAGGTATGGATAGAGGTGGTGGTGTTTTGATCGCAATTCGATCATCTCTTTCGTGCAGAGAAATAGAACTCAAATCTTATACTCTTGCTTCTACATCTAACGTCGGTATTGATCAGTTAATTGTTTGCTTATCTTTAAATAATAATACTGAATTGTTCATTATAAATAATTATATTCCTGCAAATAGCTCTCTTGAATATTATAACTTTTATTTTGAAAATTGTAACAGTATTTTAGAAAATTTGAGTAGTTCTCAACATATAATTTGTATTGGTGATTTTAATCAAGGAAATATAAAATGGGTATTGGACGTCGAAGATAAATATTTAATTCCGTTTGATGTAACATCTGATGTTGAAATAAATCTGATTGATTTTTCATCTTTTCCGTGGGATGTACATATTCCAAAAGTCAATTTTAAAAGCGCTAATGAATCATTTTCGTCCATTATTAATAAAGCTGTTCGTCGATTTGTTCCACTCAAAAAATCTAAATCTAGTCTAAATCCAGCTTGGTTTAATAAGAGATTAATCAATTTAAAAAATAGAAAAAATAAAGCATTCAAATTATTTTAAAAAAATCGAGAAAACATTGAGCTTCGGTCGGCTTATTTAAAATGCCAAAAAGAATTTGATACGCTCAATAAATTTTTGTATCAATCCTATATGTTTACTATTGAATCTAACATCAAAAATAACAGTAAAAGCTTTTGGAATTTTATAAACTCTAAACGTAAATCTAATGGGTACCCAAGTTGTATGAAGTACTTAAATACATCAACAAGTGACTTGAATGAAATCTGTAATCTCTTTGCTGTCTTTTTTCAGTCTGTATATACGTCTAACTCTCCGTCTAATCTTGAATTACAACAGGTCCCAGCGTCTGCTATAATATTGGTTCAATGGTATTACAGGTCTCAGAAGTCATGACAGCCCTGCTCGATTTAGATACAACTAAAAAAGAAGTTCCCGATGGGATTCCGCCCATATTATTGTTTATATGTGCATATTCTTTAGCCAGACCGTTGACGACCATCTTTAACTTGTCGCTTTCCCAAGGTCAGTTTTTAGAGTGTTGGAAATTGTCCTACATAACTCCAGTATTCAAGTCAGGATCTAAACAGGATGTTACTAATTATAGACCTATCTGTAAAATTTCAGCTTTACCAAAGTTATTTGAGAAGATAGTCTTTGAAAAACTATCTTTTCGAATAAAAGACATTGTTTCAGTTCATCAACATGGATTTATATCTGGTAGATCTACGGCAACTAATCTTTCATTAATGACTAGTTATTTTATAAATAATTTCGAATCAAGCTTTCAAACAGATATTATTTTTACCGATTTTGCCAAAGCTTTCGATCGCGTTAACCATCAGGTTCTTATGGGAAAGCTTTTGCAGCTTGGTTTTCATTCTAACTTTTATGATTGGTTGAAATCCTATTTAACTCTTAGGGTTCAAATACACTAGTCAACAATATTAAAGGAACAAATTTTTTTTCAATTTTTGTTAGCATTTTTTGAAGAGCTGTATCTTTGTGACGAGTGGTCGTATTGAGTTGAAATAAAAAGCATTTTACAGCTTTATGTTTTTTGTTTCGAGATTTGCTTGCAAAGAAATTTTTTTGAAGTACCGTTATTGCGTTATTGCAAAAAATGAGACGAGACAACTAAATTATTTTTTTTTATTTTTTTTGAAGGTCTTCATTTCTATGGATAATTTTTTTTGAGTCGATTAAATGTCATGATCAGATACCTTGTTTATTCTGCTTCAATTCAGTTTTTTTGTTGTTGTCGTACGATTTTTTTTGACATGGTTTATCTGACTTTGAATGAAAAAAGATACTTTTAGCCTTGATTACCAATATCTCAGTAAGTAATGATGTTATAAAAAATTCAAAGACAGTTTTGGAAATTTGAAAAAGCGTTTTATAAGATTTTTTTATGATTTTGTAGAAATTATTTTTTTTTACCGTTCACCGTTAGTTTAAAAAAAGTACTAAAAACCGACGTTTTGTGGTCTTTTCGTAAATCTTTTTTTTTTGTTGCAAATATTGATTGCATGGCTTGCGTTGGTATGCAAATTTATAGACTTTTAAATCATCAATATTCTTGTTAATTTTCAAATTGATTCATCGAACCGTTTTTCCTCACCAAAACTTCAAAGTCTGACAAACCAGGTAAAGGAACAAATTGTGGTGTTCCTAAACAATGCGAAGTTGTCATCAACATGACAAGAAAAACGTAATTCCAGTGGATTTTTTTCACAGTTTTGCATTAGTTAGATACTTTTTTGAATTGAAATGAAATAAAAAGTACATTAAACAAAAAAATAAAAAAAATTAATTTAAAAAAATTTTAAACAAAAAAACTTGAATTTTTTAATTTTTTTTTTTTGAAAAATGTAATTTTTTTTCATTTCCATTCAAAAAAGTATCTAACTAATGCAAAACTGTGAAAAAAATCCACTGGAATAGCGGTTTTCTTGTCATTTTGATGACAACTTCGCATTATTTAGGAACACCACAATTTGTTCCTTTACCTGGTTTGTCAGACTTTGAAGTTTTGGTGAGGAAAAACGGTTCGATGAATCAATTTGAAAATTAACAAGAATATTGATGGTTTAAAAGTCTATAAATTTGCATACCAACGCAAGCCATGCAATCAATATTTGCAACAAAAAAAAAAGATTTACGAAAAGACCACAAAACGTCGGTTTTTAGTAATTTTTTTAAACTAACGGTGAACGGTAAAAAAAAATAATTTCTACAAAATCATAAAAAAATCTTATAAAACGCTTTTTCAAATTTCCAAAACTGTCTTTGAAATTTTTATAACATCATTACTTGCTGAGATATTGGTAATCAAGGCTAAAAGTATCTTTTTTCATTCAAAGTCAGATAAACCATGTCAAAAAAATTGTACGACAGCAACAAAAAAACTGAATTGAAGCTGAATAAACAAGGTATCTGATCATGACATTTAATTGACTCAAAAAAAATTATCCATAGAAATGAGGACCTTCAAAAAAAATAAAAAAAAAATAATTTAGTTGTCTCGTCTCATTTTTTGCAATAACGCAATAACGGTACTTCAAAAAAATTTATTTGCAAACAAATCTCGAAACAAAACACATAAAGCTGTAAAATGCTTTTTATTTCAACTCAATACGATTACTCGTCACAAAGATACAGCTCTTCAAAAAACGCTAACAAAAATTGAAAAAAAATGTGTTCCTTTAATATTGTTGACTAGTGTAGTTAAAATCGATGACAATTTCTCAGAACAAATTTTAGTGCCATCTGGTGTCCCCCAGGGTAGTCATTTGGGACCGCTATTATTCTTTTTGTTTATTAATGACATTCCTGATATATTCAGGAATTCATTATGTCTCCTATTTGCAGACGATCTTAAACTGTATCGAATTACAAAATCCATGGAAGATTGTGTTTTATTAAATGAAGATTTAAATAGATTGGCTGATTGGTGCAACATTAATTTTCTGCACTTGAATGTCTCAAAGTGTCAAGTTATGTCCTGTTACCGTAATAATTCACCCATATACTTCAACTACTCAATTAAATATTCTGAATTAGAACGTGTGGATAAAAAAAAAGATCTTGGAGTTATTTTAGATACTAAACTTTCTTTCTTTCCACATATGGATTATATTATCAATAAATCTAATCAAATGCTTGGGTTATAAAGAAGAACACCAAAGAATTTAATGACCCTTTCACACTTAAGTTGCTTTTTAATTCCTTAGTTCGATCAGTGCTTGAATACTGCAGTACAGTTTGGTAACCATATTATAATAACTCGTGTGAACGAATTGAAAGAGTACAAAGGAAATTTACGAGATATGCGTTTTAAATTAAATTGGAGAATTAATACTCCGTCTTACAAAACCAGGTGCTTGTTATTTGGAATGCTGAATTTGGAAAATCGACGTACATACTTTGGAATAATGTTTATTAGGGATATACTTTCATATCATATTAAATGTCCTCCATTGCTTTCTTTAATTAGCTTACGCGTTCCTAGGAGCAATTCTCGTGATTTCATTTTGTTTCATGAATATTTCCATAGAACGAATTACGGTCGTAATGAGCCAATCTTTCGTTGTATCAGGGAAGCTAATTTGGTTTGCAATAGATTAGCCTTTTTTGACAGTTGTTCTCGAGATACTTTTAAACTTTATGTATTTAACTTATTAAATTGCCACTATTGTGATATAGAATCCTTATTAATATTTACAATTTTGTATATAATTTAAAATGTTATTTTATCGTATTATCAATTTAGTTTTTAAGAACTGATGTATTAGTCTATAAGGGAAAATGTTCTCTGTTTGATGAAATAAATAAATAAATAGGTGTTAAACCAATAGCCGTTTGTCTGTCTACGTAAACACGTGTCGAAAAGGTATAAAATTTGACGTACATTTTTTACTTCGATTTATTTCAATGCCTATTGGTCAGAGGGAAAGAGTGAAATATTTCGCTTGCAATTTTGAACCATTGTTGTCATAAGTCAAACTCTGCAATCTACTTAATTTCGGAGTACATCCAAAAATCGTATGCAAATACCATGGCTCATATTGCTATCGAAAACTTTTATGCAAACGTCAGTTTGTGCTATAAGATGTCACACTTTCTCCCGGTGTTTAAGTTAAGTGCCGAGAATTCTCCTCGTTTTCTTTGCCCGAATTGGTTCTGTGCTACTAGGGCGAAGAACTTTGCCATCCATAAATCGTGTGTGAACCACGTTGAAAACATAGTTTTTCTCCGCGTTTAAAGGCTATCCCAAGGCGCGAATAACTTGCTATCGGAAATTTGTATGGAAACCTCAATTTTTAATTAATTCAAACATGGTTCTCTAGCTCAAAGCCCTGGTAGGTAGAGCTTAAATTTTGTTACTGATTATGTAATTTATTTATGTGTCAATAAAGTTATAATAATAATAATAAATCAAACATGGTTATTCCATTTCCAATCTTACAACGAAAAATAAAGTTTTCTAGAATTATGTGAATTGCAATATATTTTCTAGAAGTTTGTCAATTAGACGATAGTGTTATTAGCACTCAAGCTTCGAGGGCTGGAGGTACTAGTTGCTACCATTTTCTGACTGACAGAACATGTCACACCTTACCTTACCTACAAATACATTTTTCGAAAGCCCTTAATTTTTGTGGCTTCTGTTTAATTCAACAATTTTTTTACTATTTAATATTATTATCTGTCTGCATTTTCTAAGACGTTCACTATAGACATTCATTTTATTTCTCTTCAATCAGTTTCAAAATGAAAGTTTAATGTTGTAGACTTTTGAAACTTTTCCTTCAAAATTAAGTTCACCTTTCTATCAATGCTGCAATAATGTTTATTCAAACTTCAATATCCATTTTATTTCAATAGTAAATTCCAATATTATCCTCTGTAAACTTTCTTCAATGTTTTTTTTTGGTCATGAATAGATTCACTGATGCAAGTGACACCCTCCTAAGAGTTTATTCAACTTGTAACAATGTTCTTCTTCACCGACACGCATACATATACAAAACTTTTCCAAGGAGTTCATACATAATAGTATTGGGTAAGAAGTTAACAAAACTTTCCAAAGTCTTGTGTCCTTTCTCAAATGAAATCCTGTTGAAAAAGAAGTAATTTTTTTTCTGTCCATATACGAAATATACAATGCCCAAAAATTTACCGGGAATATGTATTGAAGTTGTTTTCTCTCAATTCAAGTAGCAACTACACTACACAAGCAAGTAAAGTGTCAGCAACAGGGTGCTTAGAGGATTTCCGCCATTGAAAAAAAATCTAAAAATAAAAAAAAAAATAAGAAAACAACATCCTCCACCAAGTTGAGTTCTCAATTTCGGTCCCTTTTGCCCTAATATACGAGTACCATGTACTCTTTTCGCTGTGATATCGTTAAAATCCAATTTATTTTTACCAATTGCCCTTATATCAAGCTGCTCTGATGCAGCAACCTCTCCCTCCTGGTCCGCCATTAGCATCCACCATCAAAACATAAACGTTATTTAATTTAAATCTCCCCCCACAATCTACTTTCTTCCCGGTAGGTCGTCGCGTCGGTTGGTGGTGTTGGCCGTATTGGAAGATTTTATCTTAAATCAAAAAAGAAGGAAGTAGGAATATAAAGATCCCTTTATCTCATCCATGTGGACTGAGCTTAGCGCCGCCACAACCCAAAGGAAGCAGACCACGTGCTGCAAAAAGACGAAGAAATTAAGGAAGAAAAAAATATTGCAAAAACAAAATTTCTACTTGGTTTGTTTGCCTACTCTTGTCTAATCCGCATTGAGTTGCACGAACGGGAATACCTACAACAAAAAAAAAAAAACACCCCCATTGGTGTTGCATTCACATCACACCACACACCCGGAAGGTTACAGAATAACATCCTTCCACCCACAATCCACAAATAGAAAAAGATGGAAAAAGATAGAATAGAATCTCTAGATTTTGGGGAATTCATAGTAAAAGCATTTAATCCACTAAGCCTTTAAGTGCCCCTCCAATGGTGAGTGCCAGTGCTGGCACCAGCACCGGCAACCATCCAAAACAGCACATGCCTTGCACTGTCTGTGTTGTTCTGCGGCTCTTGCGTCCTGCCCTTCTGTATCCTTTTTTTGTTGGTGAAAGTGAAAATCAGGAGCAGCAAAATATAGCCGAGTCCTGATGCTGATGCCAGTTTGGTAAACAGTCAGCGGAAGTGGGTGACAGACGGGGGTGTTTTTTTTGTCACTATATCCTTAAAGGGAAATGTAGGCAGGCAGCAGTGATGGCAAACAGATACCATCAGACGAGTACCAGACCATCAGTAGACCCAGCATCACTGTCGCAAATGAAAATTTATTTAGTCGTTCGGGTCCTGTCCTGATACTGGCTGGAACTGGAACTGATGCGGTGTTCCAACTTGTTGTATGTCATACATTGAGGCGCGTTGCTTACTTTTAGAGCTGTCGCGCTGTCGTCGTTGATTTCATTGCCCCTTAAGGTTATGTGTGAGGCGAAGAGGAAGGGTAATGGGTCAAAAATCAATACTGTCATGACAACATTACTGAGATAACTCAGCTGACGACTTGAGGATTCCGAAATTTAACCAGTTTTAAAGTTGTTAATATGAATTGTTATTATTATTATAATTAACATAATTTTACTTTTATAATAGAAAAAATCAGTGACTGGCTTACTCATTCATTCATCCCACTTGAGTGCCAAAAATGAACATAGTAAAAATGTAGGAAATAAAAAATCATTATCAAAAAAGAAATAATATAAGTATGCATTTGAAAGTTCTTCATTCGGAATTTGCATACCGCTTACATGCATTAGAGCTTTCAACTATACAAGACGATGCATTTAACAATGCGAATTCTCTAGCGCATGCGCAGTACGTGAAGCAAAAAGCTAAATTGGAGAGCTTAAAAATTAAATTGAATGTTTCCAAAAAACATAAATCTAAGCTAGTCAATGGGAGCAATAATAATTTTGATATTTCTTTTCATGAGAGAGTTGTTAACAAAACATCTACCGATTTTTCTTCGACTGAAACCGGTTTGTTGTGCATGGGTTTAAATTTTGCTCACGGATCGTCACCCAGCTTGGCTCAGTTATCAAATCTTGTTGTACATACCGATGCTGCTTTACCTGACACAGATGTAGAAACCAGAGCAGAATGTGCCAAAATAATAAAGAAAGCCAGGGTTGAAAACGAAGGAAACAGTGAAATAAGTAGTGTATATCGTTCTTCTTTAATTTCATTGAACAAGAAAATAAGATCTAACAATTTAATTGTTTGCAAGGCAGATAAAGGTAACACTATATCGATTCTTGAGAAAGATGACTATATTCAAAAGATGAATGTTTGTCTTCAGGGTATGCAAATCGAAGAACTAAGAAATGATCCGACTGACAAATATAATGCGCAAGTTTATAAGTGCCTTAATTCAGCTAATCTCATTTTCGACCAATACGAGAAAAAATCATTGAAAAATAGTAACCCATCTATTCCGATTTTATACGGTTTGCCAAAACTCCACAAAGAAAATATACCTATGCGCCCAGTATCCTCGTCATTCAACGCTCCTTCTCAGAAATTGGGGAAAAAACTCAGTGAAATTCTGCCACAATTATTGAATTTCATACCTAAATTTTCGATAAAAAATTCTATGGAGCTGGTCAACAAAATAAAAAACTTGGTTTTGCCTCCAAATGCTAAATTGGTTTCATTTGATGTCAAAAACTTATTTCCATCCGTTCCAACTTACAACTTGAAAGGACTACTCTTTGACTCAATAAATCTTTCTATTGAAGATAAAACTAAATGTTCTCAATTAAAGCAATTGATAACTATATGCTTGGAACAGAACTATTTCCACTTCAATGGAAAAAACTATAATCAATTATCTGGACTAGCAATGGGATCTTCTTTTTCACCATTTGGAGCAGAATTTTATATGGATAGTTTCGAAAATATGCTTTTTTCTTCTGGAAACCAACTTTTAAAGTACGTGTTCTACTGGGCCCGATATGTAGATGACATATTTTGCGTTTGGACAGGTACAGAATGGAATCTTTCCTGCTTTTTGAATGATGTCCTCAACAACATTGATCAAAATATTCAATTCACTTTGGAAATTGGTGGAAAATCCTTAAATTTCCTAGATCTCAATATTTCCTTAATGCATAATTCACTCGAGTTTGACATATATAGAAAAAGCACTTACACAGATGTTATAATACCTATGAATTCAGCGCACCCGTGGTCTATAAAAATGTCGTCGTTCCAATCTTTAATTGACCGCCTTCTTCGTGTTCCGTTGAGTTCCTCAAACTTCAAGAAAGAATTGAAAACTATAATCAAAATCGCCACTAATAATGGATATGATAAACAAATTGTGTATAACATACTAAGAAAAAAATCGATAAAAGCAGCTATTCAATCCATTTTCCCAGCCGAAAAAGAGAAGGATCTCATACAATGGAGAAAAATTCCTTACATAAAAGGTATATCTGAGAATCTCATCGAACCTCTCAAAAAAGCTAATATTAGACCAGCTTTCTTCAATGATTCAACACTTAAAAATGCTTTGTGCAACAACAAAATCCTGCCAAAAACGAACAAATTAAAGAAAAGCGGTGTTTACAAAATTACCTGTAATGATTGTGATGGCGTCTACATCGGAAATACATCGAGAAACCTGGAAAAAAGATTCGGTGAGCATATAAGAGCTGCATCTCATCTTGACCCATCTTCTGGGCTTTCGCAACATCTTCGTGATACGGGTCATGTTTGCTCTACAGATAACATCGAGTTACTTCATAATTTAAAATCTGGACGACTATTAGATAAGTTCGAAATTTTCGAAATAAACAAATTGAAATTAGAAGGTGTACTTCTCAACAGTCAAATGGACTTGACAAATAATAGCCCTTTGCTAAATATTAAAATATAGTTTATATATATTTATATTTTAGTTTATATACTTTTTACTTAGATGTGAGCTTTTCACTCTGTATTTGACAAGCAATATTAGTTCCCTGATGATGTCTTTATAGGACGAAACGCGTCGGATTTTTATTTTATACAAAAATAAAGTTAAATTATATCAAAAATTATTGTGGATCTTTTATTAACAAGTGTTTTCATTTATTAATTACAATAGTAAAAATAGTTATGAATTTAAATTTTATGTTTTATTAAAATTTTAGTCAAATCTAACATATTTAACAGTTAGAACCAAAGTTATAGGTTTATAAGTAAACTCAAATAAACAGTTTCTTACAAGAAAAAAAAAATTCTAGAATTTTATTGCAATAAAATAGTTCTTAACACATATGTATTCCCGATTTTATCACTTGATAAGTGTTTATTTCTTCCTTTTGTTGACTTCGAACAAGTACGCAGCCATTGATTGAAATGTATCAACTCAGTGATGAAAATTGACTTTTGTTGATTTTACTGAAAACTGAAAAAAAAACTGTACTGAAAAAGACCAAATAGTACTGAACTTTTTTAAATTATAAAACAACGCAAACAATTAAGATAAGTATTTTATTAAAAAAGTATTTTATTAAGTTACGTCCGACACCTGGCTAGGTTTAAAGTCCAATGCTAGCAGAACTTCGGGGTCTTAACCTTAAAAGTGGCAACCCTCTTCTCGTCCTTCTGACAGCGGTGCCAACTAGGAATATTTTCCAATGCTCAAGACATCAAAATAAAAAGGTTTCTACCAAAAATCAGCTTTGTCGGATTATTTTTCTAACTTAAGTGAGTAAGAAATGAAATAAGGAAAAACATTGTTCACAGACCTTTAAAGCACGATTTGAGCATGTTCCGCCACAGTAATTCTTAGTAATTATGGCTATATCACTTTTATATGAAAGGACACGGTAGTGCCCAGCCAAGTTCGCGGTACTACACCCTTTTTTCATGAACAAACTCAGGCGATTTTCAACCCCCCTCTAATTTCAGTACCAATAAATTCAGAAACTTCAAATTCGCAGTATTTGCTTAGCTGATCAAACACAGTTGGCCCACTCTTTAGCATTAGTAATCCCCGAGATATAGGACTTGAAAAATCGCAAAAACCGTAAATGACTGACTCACTCACTGACTCACTGACAGATCATCAAAGTTATGGAGCTCTTCCCGACATCGTAGAAACTTGAAATTTCGCACAACGGTAGGCCTTGTGGTGCATACAAAGGAAAAAATCGAAAATCTGCAATTTTCTATTCAGGAGGCGAGGCATCCACCCACTTTCTCAAAAATTCTTATAAACTATATGAAACACTTCTGATTGTTGTAGAACGATGAAAATTGGTAGAATGGTATGACTTAAAGAACATACAAAGCTAAGAATAAAAAATTGAGATTTTCCATTCAGGGGGCGTGGCATCCACCCACTTTCTCAGAATTGCTATTATTTATATAGAACACTTTCGGTTGTCGTAGAATTATTAAACTTTGTAGAGCGGTAGGGCTTGATTTTCTGGCAAAATAAATCTTTGCAAAAAGGAGTGAAATCAGAATAAAAACATAAATATTAAAAAAATAGCCAAGTTCTCATATGTACCTGAAACCTGTGCGTAAAAAGTCTGCCAAGAAAAAGTAATGAGATCTAAAATATTTGGCAAGTTTTAAGTTCATGAAGTTTTATATCAAATATCTTAAGTAGAGTAATATCGAAACAATTCCAAATCATGACAGAAATTTGGTATTTAATGATTACTGATCAAAATTTGATCTCTTAAATTCTTACTTAATCACAAATTAAAAATATATGAAAACTTGACCAGTGAACCCACCATATTTTAATCAGTAGTCATTAAATACCAAATTTCTGTTATGATTTGGATTGTTTCGATGTAACTCTCTACTTAAGATATTTGATATTAAACATCCTGAACTCAAAATTTGGCATATATTTTAGATCTCATCACTTTTTTTGGCAGACTTTTTACACACAGGTTTCCTGTACATATAAGAACTTGGGTCTTTTCTTAACATTTATGTTTTTGTTGTGATTATTATATTTTCGAATAATCTTTGTTAGAAACTTATCTCGCATGGGCCAGTTCCTCCCTTGTTTGAAGGCTTTTCGGGATTGAGTTGCCTAATTAGGCCAAGAGCCGGGTACTTTTTGTCTGCAATTTATTACTGAACTGATTTTCTTAATGTAGTATGTTAAAGCCAAGTTAATCCAAGTTCGAGGGATGGTTCACAGTGGGACACCTTGTATGGGAGAATGAAAAAATTCCCTAAAAACTATACCAACCCACCGATTTTGATGAACATTTCAGAAATGGCAATTATTAGAACGAGAAATCAACACAATTAATACCCACCCACTGCCACGCAAAGTTTCGTTAAAAAGTAATTTTTGGAAAAAAATGAGCAAAAATTTGGATGTCAATTAAACCTTGTTTAAATATTTTTTGGAAAATTGGCCTAGCAAAGTTCTTAAAACGCCCATTTTATAGTCATTTTTCGACTTTTTTGCGTGGAGCCAGTATTAGTTCGATAAAATTTGAACCACATTATCCTTTTCAATTAAATGTTTAGTCATAATAAAGGACAACCACTGACAAGCCCACACAAAAATGTATCTAACTAATTTGACTGATTTCTTGCTTATGCAGCCTACAGTTAATTGTTTTCTGAATTAACGGAATAAGTATTTTATTTGAAAAGCGTTACATACACTACAAAATATATTTTTTTGTACACACCATTTGTAAAGGGCGTTAAAAAAAAAATAAAAAAAACACGGGTCCGTAATGGTTTCCTTCAATAAATCAATTGTGGCACGAGCTGTGTGACATGTTGCGCCGCCGTCTTATTGAAACCACAGCTCCTCCATATCATGGTTGTTTAATTGATTAAAGAAAAAATTAGTAATCATGGCTCTATAGCGGTCACCAACGTTCTGGCCAGCATCGTTTTTAAAGAAGTTCGGACCAATAATTCTACCAACTCATAAAGCACACCAAACAGTCAGTTTTTGTGGATGTATATATATATTAGGGTGGTCCCCCCGGAAGGGGCCAAATCAGCTCTAAATGAATAAAAAAAATTCCCTAATTTTTTCAGATTTTTATTTTCATCCCCTATAGTCGCTCTAGGGGTAAATTAAATATCCTCTTTCTTTTTTGCATACTAGAAAACTCGCGTATAAGATAAGGAAATTCAGAGCATGTAGGTGGAACTAGACAAGAAAAAAATCATATAGGAGGGGTGTAATATATCCCCTCGCTTGAACGAGAGGGGCAATTTAATAAAATATTTGCATAAAATAGAAAAAAATTAATTTGTTTTGTAGCTTTTTGGAAAACCAGCAGTCCATTCTTATGGCTTGTTTTTAATTAAAGCTTTTTTAACAGTTTTGGCAAACAATTGTTGAAAACATTTTTTTTTTACTTTAATTATAGGTTAGAAAACTTATTTTGCTGAAATTGTTTATTCAAAGAACTTTATTTAATAACTAACAATTAAAATGGACTTCTGGCTTTCCAAAAAGCTACAAAACATTTGAATATTAAAAAAAAAAAAAAAATATTTTGAGAGAAATATTATGGCAAAAACTTGGGTGTTGCTTTCAAAGGCTGTTTTTAGCGAGGGTGCATTGTGTGAACTAAAAATTTTTCTTTAAAATTGTTTTGAAATGTTTATATGATAGATTAATCAAAAATAAAAACCCTCCAACGATTTTCCCAATTTAATTTTTGTTGAGGAATTCAGATCTTCAGCTAAAGCTATGAAAATAGTTTTTGTTTAAGCAATTTAAAGTACGAACTCAATGCTTTTAAAAATTTTTCCGTTATAATATAAACAATTTTTAAAACTCGAAGCAATTTAACACAAGAGAAAGTGCGTGAGGATCTGCAGTTGCATGTACAAATATTGAAATTGAATGCAAAAGTGTGGCAGGATAATTTTCGGTGCCTGAGGTGCGAGAGGTATTAAAAAAGCAGTTTTCTAAGTTTTATGTCAGAGTTAAATTACAACCACTACACCACCTATCAGTGCAGTTTTTTTATATTTAATTTCGATTCAGGACTGATAATACCACTTTTCGTTTATGATCTACAAATTTGTGCGAAATTCGGTTTATTTTTGCCCCAAATTTCAACAGAAATTATGAAATTTTGCACAGAAGAGACTATAGTGTAAAAAATCAATGAATAGTATCCCAATACCAGACACACTATTTCACTCAGTACAACCACTTGTCAAAAATGTGTGAAAAATGTATAGTGGGGAACAGAAGACAGAATATGAAATTTCATTTCACAAAACTTGACAGCGCATCTCACACAATCTCATCGTCATCACATTTGTTTGTTTGAGGTTATGGTGATGAAATTGGGTTATGTGATGGATGCAAATAGAGTGGACGCAAAATATGAAATCATTTTTAGGACACAATTTAAACAGTTGAGATAAATGTAGAAGTTATTTATAACAAAAGGAAACAAAAACGAAGTCAAAGACATAAATATATTTGGCATAAGAGGAAGTTTAAACATGTTTGCTTCAAAGCAATATTTTCAAAACAACAAGCAATGATTATAAATTATAACCTAAGTGGTCCTTAATTATTAAAATAAAACCTATTTTTGGTGAAATTCGTCTTGTTCATGCATTATATTGTAACTACCTTTGCTTTGCTGCACACAATCTGTGATGTCATTTCCGAAGTGTCACTCATGAACCTCAGCAGCACGGTGCTTAAGTGGTGCGCTTTTATCCCAGAGTCTCAAAAACAATCACGACACAACTGATGATAACTACACTAACTTTGCATGCATTTACTTTTATGTACCCATATACATGTGTATATTCACACCACACACCCACACATATACCTACATACACACGCATTAAATAAACAGCAGAGAGTCCTTGGGCTGCGTATAACATAGACAATAATTACTACAGCAATTTATTGAGCCATTTCGTGCAATAACAGATAATAATTTTTGTTTTAAAAAGGGCATCGTTGATAGGCGGAAATTTCTCAGTAGAAGTGGGTTGTGGGTGTGCCATTATATTCTCGGGAGAGTTAATTAAATAGTATAATTGAAGCAATTATCATCTTTTGCTCATTAGCTTTAAGAATGCGACAACGTTTCCGATTCCGATTCCTATTCCGATTCTTTTTGCATTATCCTTCAGTTGTTTTGAATTTTCTTTGCGCTAACTTCGTTGACTGTCACAAAAAATTATTTACATCTTTGAGATGGAAAATGTATATTCCATCTTTGCCTTCGTTTCTCGCGCGCCTTTGATGCTACTCGCATCTATTTGTTTTAATTTTATTTTTGTAAATCTGTGTAGAGGTAGCTAGCTTTAGTTGCCCTGGCAATGAATGTGAATGGATCCTGTAGTCGTCACCAGCGGATTTATCATTATAAATAATATTTACAGGGGCCAGGACATCAGACTTCTTTCAGGTGAAATTTTTTTGTTTAAATGTTTTTTTTAATAGAATGTTTGTTTAGCAATGTAATGTTATAGTCAGAGCCAATGATATAAGAAGTCAAGTCATTTGCGTAACATTGAGGGCCTTATCAATTATAGCCCTTGAAGTATTGAACCAATAACCGTTTGTCTGCCATCCCAAACACGTGTCAAATAAGTGTAAAATTTGACGTACGTCAATATATTTCAATGCCTATTGATCGGAGGGAAAAAGTGTGCAAGAAATATTAAGCTTGCAATTTTGAGCTCTCTATGATGAGTTCCTTAGAAAATTCTCATAAAAACACTTAGGGGTAGTCACAAAATGTTTGGAAACGTTCAAAATTGCAAGCTGAATTCTTACAAGCACTCTTTTTCCCTGCGACCAATAGTGCATTAAACCGAAGATTAAGCGGAGACCCTAGACTGCTACAAAGCAGACATCACCGCCATGCAAGAAGAGCGATGAGATTGGCCAGGTAAAAGAAAAATTAAAGACTGCAATATCTACTATGGTTTCTGTTAGGGACAACAAAGGCAGCGTCTTTTTGGGTGTGGATTCGCCGTTAGAGGCAGACTAAGGCAAGAAGTCTCGACTTTCAACTACATATTTGAACGAGCGCCTTACGACAAATTCGCATCAATTCTAAATTCACCAACGAGCTCCATCACAATGCATATGAACAATACCCTAGCTTAATGACATTTAGATTGTTTTGGGCGATTTTAATACCAAACTAGGAAGAGAAGACGTTTTTGTTGGTACAATCGGAAGTTATAGCCTGAACAACGATACCACCTCTGATCACGGGTTCAGGTTAATCAACTTTGCTGCGGAGCGACACGTGTTGGTAGCAGTTCCCGTATCTCGATATACACAAGGGGACATGGCGTTTCCTGACCAATCAACTACCAACCTGATGGACAACATTGCGATCGACGCAAGACACTCTTCCAAAATGTTCCGAGGAGCCATCGTTGACTCAGACCACTACCTCGTGGAAGCCAAGGTAATCCTACTGATATCCAGCCCAAAGCCAAAGCTTCCAACTTCAAGTATCTAGAACCAGTGGAAGAATTGCCAAGAAGTCATAAGAGATGCCACCTCTGACGTGCTTTGCACGACACGACCACCACAGCGAAACCCATGGCTCGACGAAGGATGCCGGTAAGTACATGCAGGCAAACAATAGGCATACAACGTGGCGCTGCATAGGAAGACCAGAGCTACTCGCGAGCCTTACGAGCACAAGAGGAGAGAGCAACACCGGCTTCTCAGAGGTAAAAAAAAAGAGCATGAGAAGCGTGCGATCGAGAAAATAGAGGGATGCCATTGCAGGAATGAAGTTCGGAAGTTTTACCAAAAAGTAAAAAGAACAAGGCCCGAACCGAAACCTGCAAGGACGATCAGGGGATCATCGTAGTAGAATCGCAGTTGGTGCTTAGGATATGGAAAAATTATTTCTGCAAATTGTATGACGGCAATGACGAACCGGATTCTACTGCCATGCAGATTGCACCATTCAGACTGGACGACACGCACGTAGGCCAAAAATTCCATGCACCTGATCTCGGTGAAATGAAGCTGCAATCAAGTTGCTGGAGCTGAGGGACTTGCAGCCGAGCTATTTAAAAAGGTTGGCCAGGAATTGGTTAGGCGTATATGCACCAGCAGAACCTCAGCATTGTTTGCCCGATCCTGAAGAAAGGTGATCCTCTGGACTGAACTTACTACAGAGGCATCACTTCTTAACATCGCAAGGAAGATCTTCTTTGGCGTACTTTGCCTTTGTGCCTGAATCCAATCGTCAACTACCTGATAGGTCTATATTAGTGTGGCTTACTACAATCTTTCAAAAGTCCGTCCAATTACTCACTTACACCAACGGTATTCACATAATTGGACGAATCAAGTGTGATGTCAGTTCAGCGGTGCTTTTGTGAGTATTGAGAAGGAACCCAAGAAGATGAGTTTAACGGTGAATGAAGACCAAATATATGCTGTCAACAAGAAGGAACACACAACACCGACGTATGTGAAAGAACGTCACTATAGACAGCTGTAATTTCAAGGCAGTCAGAGACTTTGACCTCCTAGGCTCCTCTATCAATACCAGTGCTGAGATCAAACGAAGAATTAGTTTTGCCAATCGCTGCTCCTTGGGCTAAGAAGGCAATTGAGAAGCAAAGCCCTATTTCGAGCAACTAAAGTGTCTCTGTATAAGACGCTTATCATAAATCCCAGTCCTTTCTGATGTATGTTGCAGATACACGGACACTCTTAACGGTGGATTAGAATGCTGTAGGCTGTTCAAATAGGAAAATCCTCCGGTTGATATTTGGTCCCATCTGTATAGATGGGGAATGGAGAAAAAGATACAGTAATAAACTGTACAGGCTATACAGCGACACCGACTTAGCTAAAAAATTGAAAAGCCAACATCTGAGTTGGATGACTTGTATTGTGCCTGATCGGGAATTGATTGATTGCTCAGAACTTGGTCTAGGCCAGTAGTGCAACTATCAGTCACGATGAAGTGCTTGTTTTACCTCCTCGTGGTGGTCCAGGGGCAACTAACGGCGTATGCAACTTACTTTTTTAATTAAGGTGGCGTTACAGTCGGGGTGGACCATCAGGCGGGCCTCAACCAACAAGCTTCTTATAGGGAGCTTGTTGGTTGAGGTCCGCCTGATGGTCCACCCCGGACTGTAGTGCCACCTTAAGTAAGCAAGTAAGTTGCAGAATGGGATACAAACGAGATTATTTATTACTAATTTTCCTTGGAAACTTTCAAACCTTGCAAATGGAGGGCAAAAACTTAGGATCTTTTTAACTAGATATAGATAGATAGATATGAAGGTTGATTTATTATTTCTCAAATTCCTTACATGTTTTGAATCGAATGAAGGCTATCCAAGACAATGTCCAATTTAAGGACCACCCTAATATACATACTTAAATCTTTAAATGCATGGCCAAAAGGACGTCATCCCAAAAAGTAGTAGATGTTCAATAAAGAGGAACCGTTATCTCTCTGTCCCAAAAGAACCAAAGAGTATTTTAATAACGTGGTCGCGAGTCCTGCAATGCAAGAAGAAAACCAACGGAAACTAATCGAATTTATAATTAGCACAATGAAGCCACCAAATATCGAACAATTAACGAATAAATTGTAAATAAAAATTAACCAAACGGCTTACCACTCTACTTATCTTTTCAATTTCCCCTCCTTTGTAGATTTTCATCCCTGTTGGACTTTTTCTATTTTTCCTCCTCAAAAATATCCTTCTTAAAATTTTTGATCTTTCCATTTAACTTTTTCAACTTTGACACCAAAATTAATTTATTTCTTCGATTTCTTACAAGTTCTTCCAATTCTCTCTTATCTGATTTCGATCCTATGCTCTTCAGTCAAGAAGTGTCCTTCCAGATCTCTTCGAACCTTCTTTAACTTGCTTCCACTGTGCTTTCAGCCAATCGGAGCCCGCGGACTTTGATCACGTCATTTGTAAATGCCAGTGGTCCTTGTTTTTGACAGTTAGACGTCAGCAAGTTTTATTAATTGGTCAAGTCTAAATTTTTGTAACATTTTTGGGATATTCACACAAATGTTCCACATACGCCACCCCACACCTTAGAAAAATCTGTTATTTTTATTTTCGGGAAAACTTTAACTGCAGCAATTTTTTCTTTTTTTTAATGACTGATCGGACCAATTGATAGACACATTTTTTCAAGACCAAACACCCAGTTTCATATGAAGGTATGTTAGGATCATACTTGTATCTTCAGGCCTTACGAGTAAAACATTTTTTTGAAATTTTGAAAACTTTTTTCGTTCCAAATTTTGATCTAGTTTTAAAATTTCGAATATGTAATTGTTTTTATAATTAGACACCGGTTATTTGTAAATCCATCCCTGACTATAGTATATGTATAGCGCCATCATCATCGTTAAAAGAAACATACCATATCAAAGGAGCTCACAGTAAGTTTCGAATGGATAATAATGATGGCATGATGGCCATGGCAACGAAGTATTACACCGCGGTGATGGTGGTATGGTGATGCTGCCAGGTTAGACACACAAGAGATATTATATACATAAATGTTCAAGATATATGTACTTACCTGTCAACCGTCAACCTGTGCTACACACCTGGCTAGGAGGATATTATATTCGTTATGACATGCCACGGGCACATTTCAGTCTTCATATATACAATTTGCTCCGTTACTCACAATTTGCGCGCAATAGGGTGTAGAAGATTTGATCGGTAATTGCCTTTTGCCTTAAGAAAAATGTCTATGAGATTATTTTTATCTTTTTTTTTGATAGTTATTATTTTCATAACTCAGCGTTATTTATGGTCAGGACATTGCCTAAGTCTAATGGAAGAAAGTCGAGATTTACCTCCCTGCAAGGTATACCAATGTAAATACCTATACAAATTCAGTTGAACTCGCTTTCCAAAGTCAACATGTTTCTATTTATGCATCTATTTACCTACATCATGGTTTCTATAAAATGCTTTAATAAGTTCAAAAGGCCCATGCCCTTGAAACTACAACTATTTAAGGGTTCGCTGAGAAAGTTCTAAAGTTAAGTGCTGTTGATTTATGATACTTTTATTTTGCATTAAGTTGTATGAAAAGACTTTACGAAAATTAAGAGTTCGAATCTGGAACAACCTTGGACATTAAACCTTCTACAAACTACCACTCTTTAGAATTCACGTAACTACTTATTGTGAAAAATATCAAGTCTAGACTTTGGTAAATATATTTACAAGGACAGTTGGTCTTTTTTTTAATTTTGTTGATGAATTTAAATACAGTAGTATCTGATCTGGGTCAAAAAAAGTTTCAACTTTAGTCTGTGGCCTGTGTTTTGAATAATGGAAAATGATAATAAAAGATAGGAAAAAGTTATCTGTAGGTACCGGTTTTGGGTTGGGATTTTTTAAAAGTTTTTTTTTTTGTTTTGTTGCATGCATACATTTAATAAATTTGTCTTCGAACTTTAATTAAATCCATGTCAAAGTAGACAAACAAAATGTAAAAACTTTGCCGACAATTCCAACTGAGATAGAAATTGGTACAGACCTTTCTTTCATTACTCAACATTTTAATATTTTAACCAAATATTTCAATGTCTCAGTTTTTAATGTTGCCAGAAATAATCTGTTTGGAATTTTAAGCAATTATTTTAGTGTCATAGGTCCTGTTGTGACTTGTGAGAACTTCTTAATAAGGTAGAGGGTGGCAACATTTTCAAACAACAGTCTCACCATGTTTCAGTTTTTTTTTTAATAATTTGCGCGCACTAAAGGGGTTTTGACTACCCTTAAGATGATGAGACACAGTGCGAGCGATCAGGAAAATAGGGAAGGATTCAAGAGGAGATACCGATGCACATTGATTTTGAAGCTCTGAATATTGAAATGGAAGGGAAAAACAGAGCCTGGTAAAGCATTCCACATTCATGTTGTACGGCTAAAGAAAGAATCTCTGTACTTGACGGTACGTCCGAAGTTGGGCTCAAGGGTATACTGATGGGCACTCCTAAAAGTGTGAGTATTACGGTTGAATTGTTTAAGCGGAGGAATGCAACTGGCTATTTCACTAGAACATTGCTTATAAAAATAGCGATAAAATAATGTGAGACATGAAACATGGCGGCGATGTTAAAGAGTTGTGATTGTTTTTGTAATAGACCTATCACCTAACATTTTTAAGGCTCTATTTTGTATTCTATCTAAGATATTCGAGTGAGTTATAGGAGCACCTGCCCAAATGTGGGAGTTATACTCAAGCTTGGGTCGGATGAAGTCCTTATAGATTATAGCCAGATCAGAAGGGGAAAAGAATTTCTTACATCTTCGGAGAAAACTTAAAAGCTTTGCAGCGTTTTTGGCGACGTTGAATATGTGATCGTTTCACAAAAGGTGATCTGTGATACACATACCCAGGACTGAGAGCTGATCAGTTTCCTCGATGCAAGTACCGCTCATGGACAGCGGCATTGAGGGTGGGTTCTGCTTCAGCGACAGCAGACAGTATTGGGTTTTTGACTGGACAATGCTGTCAAGATCAGAATTTAATGAGCTTATCATACGGTGCCATTGAAGTTCCACATCCGAAGGACAGGGATGTGAATCTAGAAATGAATATGAAAAGCTGAGGGTGCTATCGTCAGCAAAACAATTTAATGGATTAGAAGTCTTAGACAAGAGTCATTAATGAAAATGAGAAAGAGAGTCAGAGACAAAACGGAGCCCTGGGGCACACCAGCATTTATTTTATGAATATCAGACTTGTAACCATCCAAGACGACTTGTATTGAACGGTCCGAAAGGCAATTTCTAATCCAAAGAAGAAGAGATTCATCGATACCAAAAGCACGCATTTTCGATAAGAGAGCTTGATGCCAAACTCTTTCAAATGCCTTTGAAATATAAAGTGCAATAATCTTACTTTCTCCAAAACGATGTAAAGATTTGTTCCACTGTTCGGTGAGATATACCATCAGATCACCAGTGGACCTATTGCTACGAAAGCCATACTGTCGGTCATTAAGAAGCTTTCGTTCTTCAAGATATTTCTTAAGCTGATAATTAATCAGCGTTTCCATGAACTTGGAAAGAAGGGACGTAAGTGCAATTGGACGATAATTGGAGGGAGAAGAAGATACACCTTTTTTAGGGACAGGCTGGACAAATGCTGTTTTCCATCCACTCGGAAAGAGACCTGTAGAGTAGGACAGATGGAAAAGCTTCCCAGTGGTTTTGCCAGCGTTGAATAACATCTCTTCAGAACAATGGGAGGGAAACTATCCGGGCCAGTGGATTTGTGTGCATCGAGATCTTTTAAAACTCTTGCTACTGCACGAGTGCGAAAGAAAATTTGTCCCATAAAATCATTGGCACTCTCAAGTACAGGCGGAGTCATGACACTCTCTGACAGCGTCGAATTAACAACAAACTGTGCTGCAAGCAAATTGGCTTTTTCTTGTGACCTTACATATAGGGTGTGACATTAAAGACGAGCGTTGGAACCGCGAACAAAGTAGTATTTCGAATGTTTTTTACAAATGACCAAAAATTTTTACTACCTTTGGGACATTGTAGTATTTTTTGTCATAATTTTTGGTCATGCAAAAATTTGGTTCTCTGAATATGTCCGTTGCAGGTCTTCCTAGCTTGTTTGAACTTTTTCCGGTTTTCCTCAGTAGGGTTGGCTTTATAACATCGGAAACTTACTTCTCTGACCCTAATAACCTCTTAACAGCTCGAATCAAACCAAGAGTTTTCTTTTGGTTTGATAAAAGTTGGAGTGATTTTTGGAAACTTTTCCGCACCCTCTTTCTTTTTAAGCACAATTTTCAGAGAGACACAAACTCAGACAATGATTGAAGCAGGTCAAAAACCAGATGTTCATGATGATGTTCAAAGGGTAGACACGGTGCATTCAAGAGGACACAAGCGTCCACAAGCGTCCACAAGCTTTTTCTTTCAAAGCGAACCTCTTTCTACTAACTCCTAATCTCACCTCCCCATGATGAACATCGGGTGCCTAGTACCTTAAACTGAAGCTGGGGACGGTTTTAGGCGGTTGCAAACGAGTGAGGAGTGAAGAATTCTCCAGATGGAATCAACGGTGGCGTCTACAGTTCTATCAATTAGGTATAACTACTTAGTGAACACCTAATATGGGCTACTTCGACATATTGTAGCTCAGGCCCATAAGAAGTGGTTTATCCGGCTGTCTACCCTTGGAGTTATATTAAGGGTCTGGTCCTCCAGGTTGCTGGTTGTGCGGCGGGATAACTTCTCTACTATGGAAACCAACAATAGATCCGAAACAACAACAAGCATGGGATATGGATGATTGACGACCCCAGTAAACGAAACAAGGACAGTGAATTTCTGATCTGCAGGTGGAATGTCCGGACTTTAAAACTTTGAACAGACCACGTGCAGCCGAATAATTAGTGGAGAAGCTGGATAGGCTAAAGGCTGATGTAACTGCAATCCAGCAAGTGAAATGGGATTGAGAGGGCATACGAAGGATGAAGTCTTGTGACATCTTCTTCGGTGAGTGCTGCAAGGAGCAGGGTCAGCGGCTCTTTGGTTATGGTTTTGTGGTAAGGAGAAGACTTAGGCAAAAAATTTTGTGCGTCAAAAATATAACCGAGCGTCTGGTCACAATCCGCATCAACGAAGCATTCGAAAACATCACGTTGATCTGCACCCACGCCCCAATGGAAGACAAGGATGACCCAACTAAGGAAGACTTTTACGATCTCCTGGTGAGTACCTGTCAGTGCAAATCCGCCACCAGCACCAACTGCAGAGGACTAGTGGAAACACTGCCAACAAGCCATCAGAAGTGCCGCCACTGATGTGCTGGGTTTCACTAAGCGACAACATCAACGAAACCCCTGGTTAGATATAGAATTCCGGCTTACGCATGCAGCAAAGAATGAGGCCTACCAATTAATGCTGCAAACTAGAACCAGATCTGCTGAAAGAACAGCTCGAGAGCTCTACGGGCAAAAACGTAGGAAGGAACGCTAACTTCTCAAGAGGAAAAGAGAGAGCATGTGAGGCGGGAGGTCGAGTCTATTGAGGACTATAGCGGTAGGAGGGATGAAGTTCTACCGAAAGGTGAGGCAATCTACCCAGGGCTACAATACCAGAACGGAGGCCTGCCAAGACGAGAGTGGGAATATAGTAGACACACTGTATGTCGGTGCTGAGGATCTGGGAACAACACCTTTCTAGACTGCTGAGTGGTGAAGATGGCCGAAATTCCGCTGTTAGACAGAAAAATCCATTAAACATGGGCGAGGATGGTCAAAATGTCCGTCCTTCCGACCTAAATGAAGTGCGGTTAGCGATAGTCAGGCTTAAAGCGTACAAGCCTGCTGGTGTGGATTGCCTGTCAGCTGAGCTATTCAAAGCAGAGGGAGAGGACTTGGTAGGGAGTATACACCAAGTTTTCAGATAAGGAAATTGCAAAGCCATCTTCCTTTTGCCACCTCCACCACTCTATTAACAAAGATGGCTTAGGATGGTAAGTTAAGCAAGACAGTATTAGGCAATAAGCCTCTTGCTGTTCACCACTCGCTATACAATAATATTATGACGTATAAAATAGGTGATGGCCGATCTCCACACCCCACCTTTCCCTGGTCTTTAAGGACCAAAATAGTATTCTCTAAAGCTAAAGGGTTGTGACGTGTTTAACTAGAGCTTTCTTCCTATAAATGTAGACGTCGCAGCTTCACAACTGCTTGCCGAAGGTCTGGGTTCAATTCCCATCCACTGTTATTTAAAAACAAAAATACTTTTTCCTAGCTAGAAACCGACAGATCCTTCAAGAGTATCTGTTGTCATAAATAAGTGCTACTCATCTCATCAGCCGTTCATACTCGGTAATAAACTCCTGCCAACAACACGAACACAGAAATGATTGAGTCAGTCACAAGGCCTTGGTTGTTCATGAGCAGTTGCACCACCAAATTTAAGTATTTTGTATGGTTCAACCGAAAAGGGATGTAAGAGACCACAATCAAACTACAAAACCAGTAACAGAACCATCGTCAACGATAGCAGACCCAGTCCCATAAATAAGAGACTTCCCCCTACAGTAGTAAGGAGTCTTGTAAAGGAAAACAACTAAGTTATGAGCATACCGGAACTGTTAAAAATTTTGCGTGATTTGCCCAAGATTTTTCCCAGTATAGTTGTACCGAGATTTAACCACTTTTACTGTGATTTTTACCGGATTTATCCGAGATTTCTACCAGGTCTTACCTAGCAATATTTTTACCAGTTTCACTCCGACTTTTAACGGATTCATCCGAGATATTAACCAGTTAACTGTTAACCAGTTAACCAGTTTTACCGTGATTTTAACTGGATCTGTCCCACATTTTTACCAGTTCTATTGAGATTTTTACCAAATTGTTCCGTACTTCCACCAGTTTTACTACGATTTCTAACTGAACCGTCCAGGATACTCACCAGCTTCATCCACCCCGGAAAACTGGTGAGTATATCTCAGACTTATAGGTACATCACATTACAATGCATACGTAAAAGTGCCTATGATAGCCTCACAGACTCGCAGGGGTCTTTGGACCAAGAATTGGGAAACGCTGATTTAAATAATTTATTTTAGAACAAAAAGTTGAAAAGCGACTCAATAACATTACTAGTGGGGCTGTTAATAAGACGAACCTTTCATTTTGACCTGACGGGTTGAGCTTGAGTATACATATAGTTCATGTCCTAACTTAACGTTTAAGAAGTGTTGCAAAGATGGCAACACTTGCAGAAGGACAAGAGAAGGGTTGCCACTTACAAGTTTAAATCCCAAAATGTTGCTTGATTGTTTGATTTACCCGGATGTGTTTTTCCCCACAAATCCAATACATACTTGCCCTATATAATAAGTAAAAATATAAAAATTTATATTTTTAGCACAAGCAGACCAAAAAGAAGCGGTGCTTTCAAAATCAAACTTAACAAGTTCGGAACTAAGGAAAGAATCTAGTCTGCTTGATATTAGATAAGATAACATTGTAACAAAATGTACCCTACACATATTTCAATATCTCGCAACAACTAACACTATGTAATGCTACACTGTTACACAGTTGCCACCATTTTTAGCAGAAAACGTGTTGATGCTTCTGACTATTTTTTTTGTGTTGTGTTCTAAGGGATATTCCAGCTAACGTCTGCTCCTATACTTCTCCTTCTCCTGCCTTCCTGCACCAGTTTGTTTGTCATGTATACTGTATACTATACACGTTCACGTTTACGTTCGTGTCGTGTATGTTTATCCAACATGAGCCGCTTCGCTCTTAATAACATCAAGTGCGTGCACAAGTGCCCGTATGAATCTGTAAAATGGCAGCACAGTCCCAGGCGCACATATTAATATTATTCAGGATAATTTACCTATATTGCGGATGAGATTTTCCTCTCCGGAACACTTTTAACCTAGGTCTAGGCCTGTAGCGACTCGTAGGATAACAGAATAAAAACAGAACAAAAAAAACTAAGAACGTTGTAAAACAAACCTTAAGGCCTCCCAACACCGCGTGACGACCAACTGTGGGTGGGTTATAAGACTGTGTATATACCTACTTCAGCTTATATTTCTCCTACCCCCCCTAAAGTAGGATATAGTAGATTGTAACTAGGCAGCATCTAAGACCTTTTTGTTACAAAGACTCGGGCACATGGTTGCGCGTTCTTGCGTCCCTGCGTTCCTTCATCTTTAAAGGGACTTGAAATTTGGAAATGTTTGTAGCACTTAGGTGTAACTGCTGCTGGGAAGGATATCGTTAACATCTAAGAGAATAGATGTATTTCATGCGGGAATCTGTGACTTTTATCTCCATTCAAAGTTAACGTTTCCACGGTTTTCATATACTTATGCTGATTTGCTTTACGTTGTCGACTTTGTTGCTGGGATTGTGTAATACGTCATGTAAACGGAATTTCATAGGCACTTCTATATTCTAAATTGGAAATACAGGAAAAAGAGATTTTAGGAAAATGCGTTGAGCTGACAATACAAAGTACATTTGAGAGCGTGTGTGGTTTGAATTTTTTGCTTTGAGTTTTTTTTTTGTACTGAAATAAAATTGGAAAGAGTTTCTTTAGCTTGAAATGTTTCCTAAGAAGAATTGTTCATGTTTATGATAATATGCGCACGAACTCTTTTGGTAGATATAGTAATATGGACCATTATTTTTGAATAGCATCATAACCTGCTCAGAAAATGGAGGTTAATATAAAACATTGAAAAAAGCTTTAGATGCTTAACTTGGCAAGAGCAATTTATATAAGATTTGTTGTTTCAAACGGATCTTGTATATCAAGCTGAAAATGTTTATTTTATTTCTTTGCATTCAACTTTAAGGTTAAAGTTTGAAAAGCGAAAATAGTTGAATGTATGTGGTTTTCTCTTAGGTTTACTCAGGTATTTGCTCATGAAGGGTAAAAGTCCGTATTCAAGAGAAGACCAGCAAGCACCAGGTCTTTGTTAAATCCTCTCTGTCTATCAACTCCCATAGCACGTTCCCGTGGTAAAAAACGATTGCCTAACCTCAACTGTGTTCCCACTAAGTTTAATACAGACATTAGCGGAAAAATTTTTCTAGATGTAATCAACAGTGACGTCAACAGCTTCGGTCAGCCTGAACTACTTAGTGAACACCTTAAACATATGGGCTACGACGATATATTTGGTGCTCAGGAGACCTACGGATCAGTTAATCCAGCACCACGGCCTTGGAATTATTAAAAATAGGGTCTGGTTTGGAAACGTGCTGTGTGCTGTCCGGCTGACTGCTGTGAAGCAACAACAATCCTCACATTTGGATTGATTAAATGTTGACTAACTTAGCAAATAAAATGAGGACAACGAACTTTGAATCTACACGTGGATTGTTCCGTCCCTTTTTGGTAGGGCTGGCCACTATACCATACCAAACGATGCTTTTGTAAGTATCGTCTCGTCTCGGTATCGTCAAAATCGAAACATTTTGGTATCATCTCGGTCTCCTTTAAAATCGGTCTCGTCTCGGTATCGGAATTGGTATTGGTATCGGTATCGACTGGTTTTGGTCTGGTCTCAGTAGCAAACAAAAATAAAATGCACGGCTTGGCTCATGCTCTTGATACTTTATATGAATAAATTCTTGGTATTTTTAAAAGTTTATAAAAAAAAATCTTTTAAAAATATGCACACCTAAAGGATTAAAAACCATCTTTTCAACTAAAGTTTCTTTTTGTTGACTTCAAAATTCTTAAGGGCTTGTTTGACATTGTCAAAGAAGAAGTTTCAACTAGGTATCCGACACATATATTTTGACGCAGGGTTATAAGTTCTCCAGAAAACAATTAATGGTCCAATGAAATGTGTTGTTAATCCAAAAATAATTTCGTTTGACTTGTTGTGAAGTCTGAAAATTTCATACAAATCGTTGGTTTCAGAGAAACAAATCATAACCAGGGCGTGGCAGTGGGTGGTTCTAATAAAAATCTTTGCTTAAACCTCTCTCTCTCTCTCATTCTAAAAGGAAAAAACTGTGAAAATATCATTGAAATCATATACGAGAAACCAATTACAAGAATTGTTGGTTTGTAATAAATTAGTAATAATATCATTGAATAATATTACAAATAGAAGGGGACACCGAACATTGCTCAAACGACAGTCACACCAATCAAATCCAAAATGGCCGCCCATGAAGCTCTAATTTCCTTTTCTTCTCGGCGAAGAGAGCCTCAAAAAAATCCTTTCATCATTTTCATGTTCTATGGAAAAAAAAACATGTCTTCCCTTTCTTATTCGGCAATAAAGGAAATTTCCCAAAAGGAACAAACTTTTAAGGAACCAATTTATTACTGGGGTGTTGTATTTGATAGAGCGACAGGCTGCCAAACCAGGACACCTAGTGGACGTTTTGCCCGGTGTCCCTTCTATTTGTAGTTATTCAATGATAATATTCAAAGGTCTGTCAAAAAGATCGGTATCGGCTCGGTATAGCTGTGGATGCTTTGGAGCTGGTATCGCCTCGGTATCGCTTCGGCTTCCGATACCGATACCAAACGATACCGAGACTTTTCTGGTATCGTAGCTAGCCCTAACCGCTGCGCTCCCGAACTATAAATTATCAGAGTGGCACTGAAGTCTGAAGTGGTCGGAAGAAGAAAACGAATACGTGGAAATCTAGTGACGCAGCTATAATTGCGTAGTGGGATGCTAAGTTTTATTTCGTTCACTTTTGTTCACCACGGAAGTGAAAAGGAAAAAAACAAATTTAGCCCAATTTGATTCCAGTTTTCGGGGTTTCTTCTCTCATTGTGCATCATCCTTTCTCCGCGGCTTTGTATTTCCCATTTTCAAATTTATTGACTGGAAAAGGAATAATAATTGAAATTAATCAACCAATTATTTCACCGGAACTTGTAGCTTTCTTTGAATAAAGCAAGGGTGCCGTTACTCCCTGTTACTTTTTGAGTAAGAAGCAGAGTCACTTGTCTTAACCCCGGGTTAGCATTGGACTGGAATCACAAAGCATATTATGTAAATTAGAGTTTTAGTATCTAAAAACATTTCATTGATAAATAAAGATTAAAGAACGTGACTAATTATTTTATCCATGGACTGTTTAAGGAAAAATAATTTTGAAGCTTTATTAAATAAATTTAAATTTGTAAATGAAATTATTTTAGAAGGAAAAAATATTTTGTGGTACCAATACATGATATGCATTATGCATAATATAATTGTTTGGCACGCAGCTTGCTTGCAGTTGCTGAAATAAAAATAATTATTTGATTTGTTTCTTCCATTTTTATTTATTTTTAATAAAATCAATCAGACGCAATTATTTTTGGAATTTCAATAACACACAATAATTATATCGGGAATTATAATAATCATAAAAACTTCCAAATAAAATATCAGAAGATAAATTAAAGTTTTATAAGTTAAATACCTATGTATCTACAGTTATGGCGCCATAAGATAATAGAGCTTTTAGTCAGATCAATGGTAATTAGTATGGATTTTGATTACGGTCATCTCCGATTTTGCATTCAGAATTTAAATTGTTCTTTTTTGAATCGAGCAAAATAGTTGTTTGATTGTGCTATTTAACTAATGTTTTGAATTTGAATGGAAATTGACCATAAACATTTAAATGTTTCTCATAATTTTACTTTTTTACTGAAAAGTTAAAGTTACGGAACTAATTGAAAAAGTATCATTTATGTATGTATGCATGTATTTGTGTATGTATGTGTGTAGTGTAGATATATTCTTCCACTATTTCATTGATTATTCAAAGACCGTTGTATTACATTAATTCTTATATTTAATTAAAATAAATTTAATTATGTATAGGTACACTAGGCTGGTCGTTATATGGGTTTTTTTGAGTTTTTACATTTGGATGGGCCTTAATCAGTTTCAAATGAAGGAAAAAATCCTCTAATTTTTTCAGATTTTTATTTGAATCCCCTAAAGTTGCTGTAGGGGTTAATTAAGTTGCATTTTCTTTTTTGCATACAAGATGATTCACGTAAAATCTCTCAATAAAATTCAGAGTATGTAGGTTGGAAGTATAGTCAAGAAAATATTACTAACAGAGGGGTATAATACTTCCCTCCACTTGGACAGGAGGTAAAATTTTATTAAGAAATTACATGAAATAAAAACAATAATCACACAACAAAGGCAACACTTACAGAATTGGCTAGTAGCTTTTTGGAAAGCTAGAAGTATATTCTTATGGTTTATTTTGAAGTCAATTTTTGTAGACGTCTCCAAATAATTTGCTACAATTATCAATTTCACTTGTCCAACTGCGTACTGTACAAGGAAAAGTAGAAATACATTTTTCCCTTAAGATTTCGTTGTGTCATCTGTCATTTTTCTATGGGATTTTTCGTTTCGCATCATCAGCGTTCTAGGCTTTGGGAAATTATTTTCTAAAACAACTAAACTGGAAGTGGAAAATGATAACATATTTTAAATTAATTGATGGCTACATGAAATATGAATCAAAACAAAAAAATGAAAAACTACCCCAAAAATGTATATGGAAAACAAAAAAAGCAACAAGAGGGATCATTTTTAAAATTGGGGTGATTTTTCATCCCATGGTTTTGGGAGTCATTTTTTTTTATTTTGGGGTAAAATTTCATAATGAAAATGGTCCCATATGTATATATTTAATCTTTAACAAAAAATGAAAACTTTTCCCAAAATTTGAGCCATTTCTCAAGAAATACGGACAGAAATGAAATCATAGCTCATAATCAAATGAAAAAAAAATCTCCAAACTTATAGAAAATTAAAAACTGTCTTAATCAAAATTATTTATTAATAGTAACGACAAAATTCGATTTTTATGACAGTTGCACAAATTAAAAAAATTAAAACAAATGCAAATGCAAACAAATCACAAGCTGTAATGAAAGAGACAACAAAAATAAACACGAAAAAACAAAAATTTTCATTTTTTCGCACACAGTAAATGCTAGTGTAGACTTTTCCAAATAATCTGCTATAATTATCAATTTCGTTCATTGAACAACGTAGGTACTGCAGAACGAAAAGTAGAATTAAATTTTTAGTTTTTGATTTCGTAGTGTCCTTTTTGTATGGGATTTTTCTTTTCACGTCAGCAGCGTACTAGGCTTCACTGTTTAAATCAGACGAAAGAGCACTGTCGCAAAATCATCTTTGGAGATTTTGTAATACTCGACTAGAAAATCGTACACGAAAATCAAGCGATTGGTATACATAACTTATGTAGTATTTTGTTTTATTTAAAGCTTAAATCGCTTTTTTTTGCCATTTAAGGTATAAAAATAATCAAGTCAGCTTAGATTTTTTTTTAAATAAAAGATTGGGGAAGAAATTATTTTCTTGATTTCGTTAAAGTGCCATAGAGAAAGCTTAAGTCCAAATTTTCGACCATCAACCCCTTGCCTTTTCGTTGGAAAGGTATTTTTGTAAACTACAATAGTTACTATAAGAGTTCATTTCAAATCGCTATATGTGAAAAAAGATATTCGCTAGTTAAGGATAGTTTTTTTTCACACCAAAACGCATTCCCAACGATATATATCACGTCATTATTGGTCTTGGAGCTTGGTGTGTCCAATTCTCCTTTGAATGGAAAAGAGAATGGCCTAAGAGGCACCGATTTATCACCTTAGACAAATTTTTGTTGATCCAAAACTTAATTTTAGGGCATACATTTTTATTTTAGGGGTTTCTGATTTTAAAAAGTGATTTTGGGAAATAACGGACACCCTAATATAAATTTATATGAATTTTATTGAAAAAATTGAAATTGCCTTCTTTCACTAATAATTTCATAACTTCTACATTTATGTTCCGATTTGGAAAAACTTTGGCTCAAATCATTTTTAAAAAGATTGTTTTTCATTTGAGTTTTTAAAATAATTTTAAATTATTTTTTTTTCTGCCCGTATGGAGCAACCAAAAACTAGAAATTTTTCAAAAATATTCGTTTTTCAAACTTTGAATGCCTGTGACTTATAAAATTTCTGTCCGACTTATACAAGCAGTTCATCGTCGGAAGGAAACAAATCAGATCATACACAAAATATATCTATATGCCAGTATCTGAAGAAATAGTTTAGAAAATGAATTTTGCGCATATCTTGAAAACGCTTCTTTGGAAAAAAAATGTATTTTCGTGTTCAGTGACCCAAGATTAGTCTAGAAAATATATTTTTTCTAAGGACCCTACCATGACCCAAAATTTTGTAAACTAGTGTAATATCCGTTATTTTAAATTTATCGAAAAAATAAAAATGCATTCCTAACAAAAGAGGTAAGCTCTACAAATTTGAATATAATGGTATTTTTTCAAATTTTGTACAATTAACGAGTTATAACCAATTTTAAGCAAACAAAAATGGAGTTCACACTTTTTAGTTATTATTTTTTTTTTTTTTAATACGCGAGTATTTCTTTCAAAAGTCCTAGTAATCACTATATTCTACAGTTTTGTCCATAGGTAACATTTAAGCATTTAAAGTGTGAGTGGGTTTTTCTCCATATGAAACGGGGAAAAAATTTTTTATTTTTGAGTTCATTGAAGTACCTACTATAAAGAAAGCTTAAATCAAAATTTTCGACGATCAATCCATAAAAGGGTTGCCACTATCTTCAATTCGAAGAATAAGTTCTACAAATTTGTTATGTGGTATTTTTTCATGTTTTGTTTATTTAAAGAGCTATAACCAATTATTAGCAAACAATGGATCTTACATATTTTTTATTTAATTTTTGTTCAGTGCGACGTAAAAATTTTCTCCTGAAAGTTCTTTACAAATCATTATCTTACAGTTTCTTATCTTAATAATTTTTTTAGTCCAAACAGTTGTTTACTTACTCTATGAATCAAATCTTAAAATCCACGGGTTTCTTGACTACCACGCTGTTCATCCTTCAAATAAAGCAAGGGGTGGATCATCGTTATATATAAAAGAGTGCATTGAACACTCAATAGGCCTGAAAATAGAGGTAGAATCGATGCAATTGAGTAGTGTTCAAGTTAGAACTAAAAACATTCTTCTCAATGTCTCTTCGATATATTGCCCTCCGCGTTGCAAAATCGATAAGAGTGAATTTACGACATTGATAAAGTCGCTAAGCCCAAACTTAATTGTTGGTGGCGACTTTAATGCGAAGCACACCTTTTGGGCTTCAAGATGCATATCTCAAAAGGGTCGAATGCTCTATGAGGCAGGAATGGAAAATAATTGCGATTTTCATTCGACTGGAAAGCCAACTTACTGGCCAACTGATCCGTCAAAAATACCTGATTTAATCGATTTGTTTATGGTAAAAGGAATACCCTCCAACCGTATTGAAATTTCAGAAGGCCATGATCTGTTCTCTGATCATTCTGCCGTCATACTCACTATGAGCGAAAGCCTTGTCAAAATTGAAAAACCACCCAGGTTAACAAACGGTAAAACCAACTGGGAAGGATTTAAGAAAGATATCGAGGACAACGTTGAATTGAGGGTATCATTACAAACGCCTCTTGAGCTTGAAGACGCAGTAGATACCTTTGTTGATATAATACAAAAGGCAGCGTGGAATAACACACTTTATCAAAGGGTTACGCCGCGCTATAAAGATATAAAATATCCGAAGGAAATAAAAGACTTAATAAAAGATAAACGAAAAGCACGTAAGAAATGGCAGCGAACCCGTGCTCCTCAACACAAAGCTCATTTAAATCGCTTGTGTAATATGCTAAAAACAGCGATATCAGATTTCAAAAACCGTGAAGTTGAAAATTACCTTGAAAGCTTGTCAGCTGGGAAAGAATCCAACTACTCACTTTGGAAAGCTATAAAAACAACGAAAAAACCAAAGCTTCCAGTACCCCCGATCAAGAAAAGCCAAAACGAATGGGCTAAAAGTGACAAAGAGAAAGCGGCGGTATTCGCCGATTACCTGGAAGAAACATTTAAACCTTCCGATGGGCAAGCACTCAATGAAAATATTAATATGAGTTTTAGCTCAAGTGAAAATTACAGAACCAGAAATGCTACGCTTGCTGAATTGAACAGAGAAATAAAGAAGCTAAAGTCTAATAAAGCTCCGGGGTATGACTTAATAACAGCGGAAATATTAAAAATGCTTCCTAATAAAGGATTAATTAACCTCCTTTATATAATAAATGCCGCTCTAAGGCTAGAATATGTTCCAAGCCAATGGAAAGTTGCGGAAGTCATAATGGTTTTGAAACCTGGCAAACCATCTCACGAAAAGAATTCTTACAGACCGATTTCGCTTCTTCCAATAATATCGAAAATTTTTGAAAGAATACTACTCCTGCGCCTGCAGCCTATAATAGAAGAGAAACGATTAATACCTGAACATCAGTTCGGATTTAGAAGCAAGCATTCAACAATTGATCAAGTGCATAGAATAACTGACGTAATTGAGAGAGCTCTTGAAGAAAAGAAAATCTGTTCGACGGTCTTTTTGGATGTGTCGCAAGCGTTTGACAAGGTGTGGCACGAAGGCCTCAAATTCAAACTACGACAAGTTCTGCCTGAAGGACTTTATAAAATTCTTAACGAATATCTAGAAAACAGACTTTTTCGTGTAAGACACGGAAATGAATATTCTAATTTCAAAGAAATAGTGGCTGGGGTACCACAAGGTAGTGTTTTAGGTCCAGTTCTGTACCTTCTATTTACACGTGATATACCTCAAACAGAAGACACTTTCGTAGCAACGTTTGCTGATGATACTGCAATACTAGCAGTAGGCAAAACGATTAACGAAGCTACGATTAAATTACAAAATGCTCTTAATAATGTTAATGAGTGGACAAAAACATGGCGAATAGCGCTAAATGAACAAAAGTCAGTCCACGTGGACTTTACGTATAAAAAAATAAATAGATTGCCCGTCTTTCTTAATACCGGTCGTGTACCATTTGCGAATGAAGCAAAATATCTGGGAATGACTCTAGACGCGAAATTAAAATGGAAGCCGCACGTAAAAAAGAAATGCGAAGAATTAAAAAGTAAATTAAGAGATATGAACTGGCTACTCGGTAAATATTCCAAGCTTAGTATTGATAATAAGTTGATTTTATACAGGCAGGTACTTAAACCTGTCTGGACTTACGGTATACAACTCTGGGGTTGTACCTGCGATACAAATTTAAATAAATTACAAACGTTTGAAAATAAATTGCTTAGGTCATTTGTAAATGCACCATGGTATATAAGAAACGAAGATCTTCACAGGGATCTCGGGATCCCTACGGTTCGAGACGAAATTAAGAGTTTCGCGCGAAAACATAGAAATCGGCTATTAGATCACGCTAATCCAACGATTATTGACATTCTTGACGAGTCGAATTTAGTACGCCGTCTGCAAAGAACAAAACCTTCCGACTTGGTGCGGTGAACACGAAACCGCTTTAAAATCGCGGAATAAGCAGAAACTTTCACCGGAAAGTTACCTGCAACACGTTACTTAACTTCGTTAAAAATAAATTGCTAGATAAGTTTCAACTTAGTTGCAATCGGGAAGTGGAGGTGGTTTTAGTGTAGTAAGAATCTCACACTTCTATGAGCACGCGTTTTCCGGTCCTCATAGAGCCTGATGCAGGTTTTGCGCCTACCCACGGTCATAAAAAAAAAAAAAAAAAAAAAAAAAAAAAAAAAAAACTTACTCTATGCACTTGAAAGGCTTCCAAACGCAGCATCACACTTAAAGTATTGCATGCAAAATTGTACCTTCCTAATTTTCTAGTTTCGAATCAATAGCAAAGCTCGGTTGTTAATTGCGAAAACAGAATTTACTCTTTCACTCAAGATAGTGGTAGCTTGCAGAAGAAGTATAATCACTAGGGCTAGGATTTTCATGCACTTAAAAACGGAAAATATGCGCTTGTAATATGCTCTTAAAAATGGGAAATATGCACTTGAAATATGCATTTAAATCCAAATTTGTATCCATATATCTTTGTTTCGTTTCAATAAAAAAAAAATCTTGCCATACATTCTTTATAGCAAAAAAGTCTTTTTAATCGTAAAAGGAATTAAAAAATTCAAAAAATGTTGTCGGTTGCTAAACAGGATGTTTCAATTAAAAGCAACACATTCATGAATAAATCAACGATTTGAAGAAAATAAAGCTTTTTTAGTTTAAGTCCAGAAACGTACACACACAGACAATTTAAGTAAAACGATTTAAATTTAACCTGATGGCCTCCTGTTAAAGAAGCACTCTGCCAGTTCATTTAAGTTTGATACTAGTGTTGAAACGCACACACACAGGCCATTCAAATAGAATTATTTGAATCTAACCTGGCCTCCTGTTAAAGTAGCACTCTGCCAGTTCATTTAAACGTGACACTAGTGTTAAAACACACACACAAGCCATCCAATGAGTTTCAACTTAGGTATTGATATTTGGCACCAGTTTTTTGTATAGTGAATTGGCCCAGTGGATGAGTGCCATTTTCGGTGCGGTGCCTATCTGGATCTGTTGCTAATAGACTCAAGACTGACCATTACTGACACTGTGGGTCAAACACCAATAAACTGTTTACGAACGATCGAGTACGACAGTGACCACTGCGGACTTGCCGCCGTAATACAGCTTCCGAACGAGCTCGTGGAGTTAGATGAGTATGTGCCAGTGCATACTTACAATTACAGTAAGGTGCGCTGGCCACGCTTTACCAACGCCTTATCGAGTGACGAGACAATCAAACGAACAATGGACAGAACGATACCAAAGTACAAACAACGGGACGCAACCGACATGTACCGGAATGCGACCATTGACGCATTACACAGACAAAAAAGTGGACTGCTGAAAAGACTCAAACTCTTGTACCGACGGTTTACTGACCCACACAATCTGGAGACTAGGACACTGAAGTCGTCGATCAAGAACATCAACCAACTAATAAAAGAAAATTATCGGTTGTAGATTAATTTGTATTGGGAAAACAAAATTCGGGCTGTTAATTCTAGCGACCTGAGCATGTTTCCCCAAATTTACAAAATATTTAGAAGGAATGATCAGAACGACCTTCCGTGTCTTAAGCTCCAGAGAACGACAGATAACAGAGACGTACTTCTGACAGCAGGAATTGATCCAGAGGACGCCGTCTTGGACGATGACCTCTTTATTGTCGAAGATCCGCAGGAGAAAGTGGAGGCTGTTGGGGCTGCTTTCCAGCAAGTGTACAAGGTGAATGCATGCATTCGCCCGAACCATGACCTGGAAAACAGAACTTTGCTCCACCACTTCTACCTTCGGAATGACATAACGCAATGGCGATCAGAGAACCTCGGTTTCACCGGGTTCAATGAAGATCATTTGGCAAACGCCATAATCGCCGAGCAAAATGGGCCCATAGTTCCCTGTTAATTACGAAGGTGGAGCTTCAACTCATCTTCGATTCATTAAAGAAGAAGAAGTCAGCAGGAGTCGGTGGCATATCCAACGTTGTACTTCGACATTTACCACAAGAAGCAGTAGACATTTATGCCACACTGTTTAACAACGCTCTGAATAATGCATATTATCCAGTGCGATGGAAGACGGCCGTGGTGCATCCTCTCCCGAAAAAGGGAAAGGACAACTCCAATCCGGCGAATCTCCGGTCGATAAGTCTTCTTCCGAGTATCAGCAAGGTATTCGAAAAAGTTATCAATAGAGCTCTGTCTAAGTGGGCAGAGGACAACAATATCATACCGGATAATCAGTTCGGTTTTAAGGCGGGACATGACACGATTCATGCCGCGTCTAAACTCGTTTCTGATATCCAATGGAACAAATCTTAAAAGCAGTGTACGGGTGCCTGTTTGGTTGATTTGGAAAAGGCCTTCTAACCTGTATGTGACTTCTGCCACAACCTTTAATATTTAAAATGGTCTTCAGCAGGGAGCGGTCAACTTGCCGATTCTATTCAGCATTTACACCAGTGATCTGATAAGTACTCTAACTCAGGCAATTGCGTATGCCGACGATCTAATTGCGTACAGAACAGCTCCAAAAGTCGAGGTCGTCAGAATTCTTTTGCAGCGTGACTTCGAAAAGATTCAGCGATATTGCGATGACTGGAAGTTGAAAATCAACTTTCAGAAATCAAAAACTATCTTGCTTAGGAATCCGTTGCATGGAGCCACAAGGGATACGAGAAAGAACTGGCGTAAGCTGGCGATCGTAGGGCCAAATGGACCACAGTACACATATTGAAGGTAATATCATTAGCGTTTTCATTTTTGTTCAGTTCTGCGCATCCATCAAAATCAGTGGAAAATGGCGAATCCCGTGACCCCCACTCGTTAAACATCAAAATTTGTTGTGTGTTATGTGTTCATTTGTTACTTATTTATAAGAAAATACAATTGTTTCAAGCTTTTTAGTGTTTATTAACATTATTTTGTCATGCAAACAACATTCCTTCCTAGTTTTTAGTGTTATTTAAATTATCATTTTGTGTTTGTTTTCTTCGTTGTTGTTGTAATACAGCGGACGGGGTCACGTAAGGCCGCCATCTTTTCTTTCTGTGACAGTTCTCATTTCAGACAACATGCGCAAGATAATACCTTAGATATGTGTACTGTGCAAATGGACAGCCACTGGCGAGTAAAAGTGTAGTAAAGTACCTTGGCATCTGGATGGATCAGTATTTGTATTTCGACAGACATATAAACGCTGCTCTGTCCAGGGCTAGGGGAGCTTTTGCCCTTTTTTGTTTTATAGCAGCCGGCTTGACAGCAGGGTGAAGGTGATTTGCTACATGGCCCTCTTACGGCCGATGATTGCCTATGGGTGCCCGGTTTGGTTCAACGTTGCCCCATCTCAAATGGAAAAGATTCGGGTGTTTGAGAGGCAGTGTCTTAGACGCTGCCTTGGATTACACAGAACACCAGAGTCGGAGTACAAACATTATTATTCTAACCTGGTCCTATACAACGGCGCCAATATAAACAGGATAGATAATTCCTTGCTGAAGCGAGGTCACATTGCAAGAGCAATGTCCTCGACCAACAGCTTAATTTTTGGGGCTTACTACCCTAAAAACGATTATTACGAGAGTGTGCGTCTAAGCGGCTTTATTCCGCCCGATGCATACCTCTACTTAGACAGTCGAGGGCTGATCCAGGATAGAGCGGCGGTTCCGCTAATCTACCACGTCGGCCGTAGAACTGTAGATCGGTGGCTCCTTTATGGTCGAGACGTCCTCGCATAACACGGAGCGCGGAGCACCTTCGGTTCAGTAGGACTGTGTCCGATCAGGACCGAAGAGATAGGGTAAAGCAGGAGAACCAGTTCTGGTGGTTGAAACCTGAACACGAAGTTAATTCGGATATATAAAAGTTATCTTTGCATTTTTGTATGCCATGGCCGACTTACATAGGTTTAGGTAGTTAGTTTTTAGCAGGGACAGTCAGGGTGGCACAACAAAAAAAAAAATATATATAAAACCAATACAAAAAAAAAAATTAAACCTCAAACACACAAAAAAATTATAAACCCATAAAATATTTGCTGTGGCTGTTCTAGTTTGTAAGTAGGTAGTCTGTAAGTAGTTTGTAAGTACCTTTAAGTAGTTTTATAGTAGTTTTAATTAGTTATATTTAGTTTTAATTAGTTTTAATTTAGTTTTATTTAGTTTGTAAGTTTTATATAAAACCAAAAATAAAGCTAAAGATACCAAGTTTTTTTCAATTCTTCTTGGTGAAAAATAAAACCAAATGAATTCTAGTTTCAAGATTGTTCTTAGGCCGAAAGGCATTAGCATTAAGTTATTAGCTTAACTTAGAGCGCCCGAATGGGGCCAGTAAGTTAGTTGTAAGATATTGATAAGTAGGCTAGTTTTTATGAATTTTTGTCTAGCTTTAAGATAGTTTTAAGATGAATGCAAAATAAAAATGAATTTATATAAAAAAAAAAGTGCCATCTTCGTGTGTGAAAGGTTCCCAGTTCAAAACTGAAGTAAGTATCACAAATTATTTTTAAATTAAAATAAACACATATAATAAATTTCTATATGTACTTTCAGAATAATGCTTAACGAGTTGAGCGATATATCGCTGCCTATAGGCAGCGCAAGAGAATGCTCTTAGACGTATAGATTCATGACTTATGCCGAATTCACACGCGACTGGAAAACTGCCAGTATAATCACAAAAGCAACAACAAAAGAATGGAAAAATTCATTCATTCTAGTGGCAGCATTTCAGTCGTGTAAGTCCGGCATTAGATACAGGGTTGATATAACATTGAAACCTGTTAAATTAACTATAGGTTTTCAGGTTAAACTAACCAGATTTTCATGTTAAATTTACAGGGCATTGAATATTGTGTCATGCTAAATTAACTTTATTTGCAGGTTTACACGATTACAGTGTTAAATTTACAAATCAGGTATCTGGTTAAACAGTTAACCTGATCTACCGAGTTGAACAATAACAACCTGAAAATCAGGTATGATTGACCAGAAATTGGTTGATAATACCTGAGTGTAGTTGGTGTGATTTTTCATATTTTTGGAGTGATTTTTTATTCAAGAATACATAAGCTAACAAGTGGTTTTGTTAATTGATTTCAAGTCAAATTGTATTGAATTTGAAGGTCCTTTTCAGTTTGAACATGTCTGAAATGTCTTATATTGGCGTTATAAGTATTCTGAGGATCGACTTCCAAGTTAAAAAAAAAGCATTATGAGCTCATAGCCTTTTAATCAATATTCTAAGATATCATAAGTTAGTACCAACAGTATTGAAATACATAAATAAAATTACTGTTTTCGTTTGTGTGAATTTTATTTGGAGTAAATTGGAATTTACGAATAAGTGAAGCCTTAGACTTTAATTAATACAATTGAATATAAAATAAACTACATAACTGGGTTAGGTTAAGGTAAACATTTTTATTTTTTTTTATTTTTTATTTGAATGCAATTATCTTTGAGTACTGGCGCAACTTAACCGAGATTGTATATGAAGATCGTTGCTTGGTAGAGGAATTCCACCAAAAATTGTCGCCATTATTAAAGAGTCCTACAACAACGCAAGGTGTTTTGTTTTGCACAATGGGCAGCTTTCCGACTCCTTCGTAGTGCAACAGGGTGTGAGACAAAGGGATGTTTCTCTTCCTGCTGGCGATGGACGACGTATTGACGGCCAGTGTTGGTACAGCTGAGCGACAGGGCATTCAGTGGAGACCGTTCGAAAGGCTCAGTCATTTAGACTATGCCGATGACATATGTCTACTGGCAAATAACATCAGTGGGCTGAACGGGATGTGCCAAACGCTGCAAGTGAAGGGAGAGTCGAGTGGTCTAAGAATAAACAGCAGTCACGTCTACTATTTCGAAGAAAATGCAGGCTTTTGTGAATCGCTGTCTTCGCCACATCCTAAAGATTCGCTGGCCACAAATAATATCAAATGAGGAATTGTGGCGCAGGACAAGACAAGAGCGGCTGGACGTCGACATAAGAAAGCGTAAATGGCGTTGGATTGGTCACACACTTAGGAAACTAAACGATGAAATTGCAAAGCAGTCCTTTGAATGGAATCCTCAGGGTGCACGGTGGGTTGGAAGACCAAGAACAACATAGAAATCAACTGTCTTAGCGGAAGCAGAATCCCAGAGAAAGACGTGGCCACAGCTGAAGTATCTTGCAGCAGACCGTGAAGGATGGAGACGTTTTGTTGACGCCCTATGCCCCAGCCGGGGTTACAGGACACGATGATGATGACTGGCGCAACTTGTAATAGTTTCTTGTTTTTTTAAGAACCTTATATACCTATAACCAGAAACCCCTTGTACAGTTTCCGCGTACGGTTCTGTGCGCCGGAAGAGGCTGCAATTATCTGGTATAAATCTTGGTTCATTAAAATCATTTTATTTATAAACAAAATTGCAATTTCAGCCATAAATGAAACAAATAACTTTCTTTAATAAAATCCGTCTGATTTGCCAAGTGGCAAAAAACTGCATCTAGTTTTTTTAGTAATCGTTTCAGAAATAGTCACAGATTAAATTACCGTTGAGTTTAAAGCACAGTCTCTTAAAGGTTCTTTTGTAACTCAACTCTAAGTCAAAAAATCGAGTCAAAAACAGCTTTCCAAAAATCTTAAATACTACCAATAAAACAAAGAAAGTGTCCTTTTAATGAGCACAATTTAAAAAAAATATTATTTTCAACAAATTTCTTTGATTTTTAAGCCTAGTTTATACATATGCGAAGTCTAGTTTTCACATAAAAAATATTTTTTTCCTAGGCGTGAAAAACTGTCAAAAACTAAATGCAATCATTTTGGCGACATAAAGAGGAACAAATTTGTCTCGAAACAAATGCAATTCAATGGGCTTTTGGTTACCAAATATTATGACGAAAATTGTTTTTTTGAAAACCTGTTGGCTCATTAATTATTGATGTTTCATTTCAAATTTGATTTCACTTCGCTTTGAAAATCTGAAAAACTTTTTTTTTTTAATTTTAAAAATAATGACACCTTGACTACGTGTATCAGCCGAACACATCGTCCGATTTTGAAAATTTTTTCGGTTTATGAAACATCCAATATTTCCTGATCCTGTAAATAAATTAGTTTTGGATTTAAGGAACACGCGAATATTGATTTTTTGCAACGGATTTTAAAAAAATTACCCACAGTGCGTCGTTTGACTGTGTTGAGTTACTTGTTCAAGCAAAATCACAAACAGAATCTAGATTTTGTTTGTTTTCAATTTAAAAAGATTATTTTTCCGATCTTAAACCTGGAGTTTTTATTTTGCTTGGGCAATGGGCTCAAGTCCGCAGTATATTTCATTGGCAATAAGGACTCAAGTTACTGTTATTTTATTTGTTTTTTCTTGTCAAATTAATAAGGCAATGACATCCCTTCGTTCTTCTTTTGTACTCAAATAATGCAAATCAAGCTACCAACTCATGTGCTGAAATATCGGCCAACGTGGATCAAACATTTTAAATCTAATCCATAGCAAGTCCCAATATAATTCAAAGACGAATGTTTTTGTTACTTAATAGTGAAGTTAGGCGCATAACAAATTGCTCAAAAAGGATTATACCCCTAATAATTTTTCTTCTCATGGTCAATTTTTTCCACGACATCTTGCGAAGTGATTAATTTACTGCCTTCCATTGCATTTGCAGATGTACAATGTGTTTGCCACATACTTTCAAGTGTGTTGATCACATTTAGATAAATGCCAAAAATGTACCAGTAAAAGTCCGTAATGGAATATGGATAATTAGGATTTCCACTATTATTCTTTTGTATATGGTGTGTTTTACCAGTCAAACCTAGGTTATACACAAGTTTTGGGGCTTAGAAACATATACACTAACTGTAGACATTCGATCAGATTCTTCTTTAAATGTCTTCAGTTGAAATAAAATTCCAGGAATTAATCGCCAGATGAATCAAAACATAGAAGTAGCAATTATAAATTCTTCTCTTTATAGAGCTTAAAGTGCTTAATCACACGGAACTACAAGTAATTTGATACACACTAAAAGCAACACACAAAAAAAAACATAAACAAAATCCCCAAATTATTCTTGCTGTTGAGTTTTTCATCATCATCTGAAAAATTTCATCAAAATTAGTCATTCTCGCACCATCTGAAAAGTCCACAACAAATCTCAGAAAAGTCAATGACATAAGATCGTCTTGAAAAGACACAAAACAGAAAAATAAAAAATGAAAAAAAACTAACATAAATAACTCTTTGTCCGCTTCCATTTAATACGGAAATCAGGATTCTCAAACAAAAAACCAAAAGCCAGACCGATGTGCGATGGTAAGTAAGACTCTGGAAAGACCTCCAGATGATAAATTCTTAGAAAGCTAAATAAGATCACTTCTTCATGCTGCCGCCATCACCACCACCACCACCACCACCACCGACACCATCTGCATCATTGCAGAGAAATACCAGCAGCAACCAGAAACATCTCAGCATCCCGCATCCGTGGCCTATGTGCACATCATCCAATCCGCCAAACGTGCCCAAAAGTGCACCATCTTGGGAGCAGCCAGCGAGCGCAAAGAAGTTAAGTAAAGTAGAACCTCTTTCGTTGGTTCGAGTTCCTGGGCCGAGGTGCTAATTGCAGGTTTTTGCCTCAAACCAACCACCACCTTTTTCCAGAGTGATGATGGCAAATGCAAAGTGCTTGTGAAAATTGTTAAAATCAATAAGGTTTACAACCTCAAGCTGTGCTGCATCCCGTGTCCCGACCCGTTTCCCATATAAACCTAGCCATGATGCGTCGACACGTTACATCTCTCTGTCCCTTTCTGTTCTCATAGCTAAAATTCCAGATTCCTGTACAAATTAAAGGGGGCGCTGCTGTTGGATATGCTAATTAAGATTTTGGCCAGCGAAATTTCCTCTACCATCCCAACGAAACCCGTACCTGCAAGCCTCATATCATCGGAGAAGGAAACAGAAACATTTTGTTTTGTTCCTTAATTTTGTTTGTTTTTATTTTGTAAGTATCTCTGCGCCGCTGATTGCATTTCGACTTCAGACAGAATTTTCTTGGCCAAGTTTTTGCGGATTTACCTATTTTTTTTTTTTGTTTGTTTGTGTTCTGATTTGCCAACTTTTGTGTACAAGTCGTGTTCGTGGTCGTCTTACCTGCCTGTTTGAGGTATTGGAACCTCGTGCAGATGCGCTCCTTAGCACATAAGGCAGGTATACTGTTATAATTTGTATGACTTTGGTAAATATTTACGAACTGCCAAAATGCTAACTTTTGTCTGTATGTCGTGTCCTTCCTTGTTTACATATTTCTTCGAAAGTGGTTCACCTCAGGTGTGTCATTGTTTTTTAGGCTCGAGGTATGGCAGCGTTGCCATACGTGCTGTTATGTCTATGTCACTTTTAACTTCCCTAAAATTGGAATATCTTCTTGATATCGGACTTTTCTCAGTATCGTATCTGCTTTTTTTATTTTGGGAGGAATATCCGCATAGTTTTTAAATCTAGAAACTATAAAAAACGTTGAACAATTTCCTATATAATTTTTTTGTATTTAATGTGTCAAACTTAAATTTTTGGCAACACTAAAAATATGTGGATACCTACTTCTTTGAAATTAATAATATACAAAAAAATAACATTAACAAAAATTAACATCATTTATAAGCATGAGAACGGCATTTAGGGTATTATTTATGTAACACTTTATTGGCGTCACGTACCTATACTCTTTTTCTCTTGTTGGCCCATTGTTATCGAGACACTTTATCTTTGAACAGATAACTTTTTTTTGTGTATCGTTTATTTTGTGGCAAAGTGAACGTCATGGCAAAAATACAGTTTGAGATTGTTTTTTTTTTTATTATTTAGTTTGAGATTTGTGGGTCAATCAGAAAAGACGATTTTTTTTTAACTTATGTGTGTTTTATTTTATATTATGCAGTTTCTTATTTTCATATTTTAATTGCCTGATTATTGAGTTTAAATTGAAAATAATTATCTTGAGAGAAATTAGAACTTAAGGTTTTTATTGGGAAATATTTAAGTTGGTAGATTGATTTTAATTAATATGTAGGAATTTTTTCATTTTCACGGATTTAGGATTCAAAGAGTGGGTGGGCTATGATCCTATTCCTATACGGCATTGGCATACTTAAGAGGTAAATAAGTTTCACTATTTCATACTTTATTTCTTTCATAGAAAAAGACGTGGCTACAGTTAAAATATTTAGCTGCAGACCGTGACGGATGGAAACGATTTGCTGTCCCAATTGGGGTTACAGGTTACAGGATTTGATGATGATGATGATGATAATGGTGATTTTATACCTATCAAATGGCACAGTAGTACCCTGTCAAGTTCGCGGCAAAAAAACTCACAGTATATGCTGAGCTGATCAAAAACACAGGCTCACCAAATTTCAACCCTTTAGCATTAGTAATTCCCGAGATATAGGACTTCAAAAATCGCAAAAATCGTAACTGGACTGACTCACTGAAAGATCATCAAAATTATGGAGCACTTCCCGACACGGTAGAAGTTTGGAGTTTCGGAAAACGGTAGTTTTAGTGGTGGGCATCCACCCACTTTCTTAAAAATCTTATAAATTATACGGATCACTTCCGATTGTTGTATAGAACAATGAAAATTGGTAGATCAGTAGGCCTTGAAGTATTTAGAAATAACAAGATCGAAAATTTGGAATTTTCAGTCCAGGAGGCGTGGCATCCACCCACTTTCTCAAAAATTCTTATAAACTATGTCGAGGACTTCTGATTGCTGTAGAACGATGAAAATTGGCAGAGCAGTAGGGTTAAACGTGCATAAAAAGATAAATGTCAAAAATTTATAATTTTCAGCTCAAGGGGCGTGGCATATACCAGCTTTTTGAAAATTATTATCAATTATCTAATGCACTTCCGATTGTAGTAGAACAATGAAAATTGATAGAACGGTATGACATGAAGAGCATACAAAGAGAAAAATAAAAGAAATTGAGATTTTCCATTCAGGGGGCTTAGCATCAACCTACTTTCTACAATTGCTTTTATTTACATGGAGCATTTTCGGCAATCGGTAGTCGTTGAACTATTAATCTTTGTAGACCGGTAGGTCTTGATTTTCACCTGACAAAATAAAATCTTTGCAAAAAGGAGTGAAATCACAACAAAAACATATACGTTAAAAAAAGAGATGACTTTTTACGCAGAAGTTTCTTGAGCAACATGGAAAATAATGCAAAAAATGATGCAGAAATACATTTTTAAAATTTTTCCACTTAAGCTTGGAAAACTATCAATCATTAAATTTCATTATAATATAATTTATTGAAAGTACCTCGTTTCGAACAGATATCTGTTTGAGGTTTTTTTTTTCCTAGATGATAATTGACGTATTTTTACTGTTTTCGAAAATTTACTGGAAAACACTAATTATAATTACTTTGTGTGACAAAATTTGAATTTTTGACTTAAGCATGAACCAAGATATACTTTTTTGATGTTCTAAATTTTTGAATTCGGATATGGCCTCAGTATAAGTGTACCACGTCACGTTTTTGAAATATATATGAGGCGTTATAAATGTACGCACTTACATTTTTGTGGCCATTCTGAAGTATGAACATTTTTCCTCGAAACTCTGAATCTTTTTAATATGTTTTATCTTTGAGAAATCATTAGCTAGTTGTTAGCCTATGTCTAATACTACTTAATTCGAAAATTCATATGCCAAATTCATAAATCTCAAAAGACCATTTGTTAGAGATTGATGCAGAAGAAAACATTGAAATAAAATTTTTTGGAAGTTATATATATGTACTTTCAATTGCACTTTGATATTATTTTTAAAAGCCAACAGTCTTCGAGTTTTAACATCCAAAAAGTAAGCTCGCCAAAATAGGCATAAATAATTAAAAATTTTCTTAGAATTGTATGCTCTTTTTGTGCTATTTTTGTGTTGCTTTCACGATTTTTGTGCTGTTATATACTTTTTTTGTATGCAATGTTGTGTCACCTTTAATTTGAGTTAGCACAACTTTGTCAATTATTAACCGATTTCAATGAAACCGGTTTCATTATTTTGTGCTCTTTGTATGTTATATATCTGCATTTAAAAAAATTGATTAAAATGTTTATTTTTTTTGTATGCAATGTTGTACCAGACCACTTTAAGTTGAAACTACCACTACTTTGTCAATTATTAACCGATTGGGGCTATATCGCACTAAGCGGAAACTGAACTTCACGGCGCGGCACCATGTAGCAAAGTTGATAATATAACCAACAATGCCGCGGACTGAAGTTCCGTTCAGTTTCGTTGCCGAAAAAAATATTTTGAAGTTCTGTTCCGCTGAAGTGCAGCTCCGTTGAGTGCGGTTTTACCTTTAATTGAAAAGAAAAAAGTCGGCATTTACAGGACCTGATGTTTCCAGTGCGATTTTGTTTTTTGTTAGGGAAAGTCAATATATTACAACAACGACAACAACAAAAAGATCGTCATTGGAAAAATCGTGCCAGGTAAATGCCGACATAGAAGTAGAAATATGTTCCCGAAACATTCGGAACGACTTTCGTAGATTGTTTTGGATACAGATCTGAACGTAGCCAACTGCGTTTACATTATAATAAAATAAATAAATTGGGTGGCGCAACAGCTCGTGGGGAACCAGGGCCTAGTGACTTACAACTCACAACCATTCCTGTGTGTGTGTTTGTTGTCAGGAATGGAGGGGACCTACAGTTTTTTGCCGAGTCCGAACGGCTAGATGAGAAGCACTTTTTCATGACAAGTATACTCTTGGAGGATTTGTCAGTTCCTCGCAAGAGGCAGTACCTCGAATAAAACATTTCTGTTTTTAGGTGGCACGGCTGGGAATCGAACCCACACCTTCGGCATGACAGTCCTACGCACTAACCATCAAGCCACAAGGTACTACACTGCGTTTACATTAGGCATGTTTCATTATCATCGGCACCTGGATCTGAATGAACTTAAGAAGTGTTACAAAGACAATTTTGAAAGTTCCCCATATTTGTGTAGTATTCCTTTTAATCCCAGCATCGAGTTGAAGTAATTTGGCTCGAGCGATCTCGCTCGGTGCGGCCTCGAGGAGTTGGTTATTTTATGCATGATGGACTGTTTATGTAGATTAGACTGTGCCGAAAAATCGAAATTTTGATTTTTCATGATTGGTCTCAAAACTTCGATAGAGGCTCCAAAAATATTAATCCTATTAATGTATGGACAAAAACATGGTATTGCGTTCTCATGATTATATCTCAAAAAATGTCTAGTCCATGGAAAAGTTACTATATTAGATCGATAGAAAATTTTACGTTCTACAAAAAAGAACTGAAGTAAAATTTTCGTATACCGCACCGTTTTGATGATATTCCACCCCTGTCCCTTTGGCCATACTTCTCCCATACAAATTATTCGTGTTAGAAGTCTTACACTTTTTAGGTTTTATTTTTTTGTCTCTCGAACTACAGCAGCTATTCATTTTTTTTCTTGATTTGTGTTTAATTATCATCCCTGTTAAAGATTCTATTAAAAAATTGAATACAAAAAAAAAAATTGAAAATTTTGAAAATGTTGAAACATCTTCTAGGTAAAAAATTATAATTTTAAAAATCGAAATATTTTATAAAGAATTTTTAAGAGCAATTTTTTTTAATAAGGTCTTTTAAATAGAAGGTTATAGAATACAAATCAAAAAAAGTTTGAGAATAAAAATGTAACATAAAAAGAGTTAAATTCGCATACAAAAAGGGAATTGCTCATTTTTGTATGGGGCTCCGGCCAAGAGTGAACACACGCAGAAAAATGGTTAGTTAATAATAACGTAAAACTCGTGTAAAATTAACCGATTGAGGTGCTTACTATACAACCTGCAAACTGAAGGTGTTAAGCCAACACATTCCATAAGGTTAAAAAAAAATGCTTAAATTCACCCACTGATTCTGCTAAAGTGTACTAAATTTTACGAAGCAGTTTCTGGGATAATCTTGTAGGTTTCATCAGCCGATTAAGTTAATAAATACAACATGGCTAAATGGTTAATAATAACTAATTAACTTACTTCCCTTTGCATACTTGTTAAGTAAGAGTAGCTAATCTTCTCGGTTGTTGTATTTAGTTCTAAAAGTGAAAATCTTAGTAATTGGCAGTTGTAACTACGCTACGCTGTTAATATTACAAATGTACTTATTTGACATAGCCAATTAACTCAATTGAAAAAGGCCAACGTACACAGTTGGAATAACTTACAACTCAGCATTTCTAACTTAGCTGTGTGGTTGATGTAATAAACATACTCAATTGATATAACAAAGGAGATGGCCAAAAATGTATGGACAAAAAACCCAGAATCGACAAGAACGAAATGTTAGCCAATGGGTACCTTATTATAAGCAATTGACGTCACCAAAAGGGCAACCCCGAAATCCATCTAGTATAGGAGTTATGAGCCACCAAATACGACTAGATATATGAAAATCCTCCTCATAATTTTGTTTGTACATATAAAAGATAGCTAATAAAATGGTATAAAGAAGTTGTGTGTGGAATATCAACGATTTTTCTGTTTCAGACAATGGTCATTTTTATCCATTTAAACGAAAAAAAAAAGAAAATGATAGTTTTTCAAAAAATAATGGTAGTCAAGATGCAAAAACCGAGGTCAAGTTAAAAAAAGTCCAAAAACCAACGAAGCTTTAAGATCACAATGAAAAGAAACAAAAAAGACAAATTCAATAAATAACACTAAAAATAATTTTAAAAAATAGCCTACTAAGACTAAAATTATTTGTCCCTACTTCCCATAGCTAATAATACAAGTATCTAGATATAGCTCGAAATCGTAGATTTTTGCTTTAATTATAATAGTTTTCGCTAACTCCATTTCATTGTTTGGTTTTCTGTTTATATTTAACAATAAATACCAAACTTTCTTAACCATTATCTCCTACAAACTATTCATAAAAAACTGTTTTGAACAGATTGTGCATTAATGTAAATTCGAACTATTAATCTGCAAATATAAATGATCCCTGATGGTTTTTCGATCTAACGATTACATATTTTTGATGTACTTATTCAGCCTTCAAAAACTGCATATGAATTTTTTCTGTCGACTCTGGTTTTTTTTTTGGCCATCTCCTTTATTCGATTGACGATGCCAATATAGATGAAAAAACTAATCTTGTGCGTTTTTTTAACCAACTTACTGAATAAAATTAGCAATCTACACGGTGGGAGTAGCCCATCTACTCACTTGAAGTAGCGCATCTACTCAATTATTTTAGACATGCAACATAGTTGGATAAGCTTTTACACGGTTAAAGTAGCTAATCATTTAAACCAATATACAAAATTGGATCAAATCTATTTGGTTTGAGTAGACTATCTATTCAGTTGGACTAGTCCTACTTCTTGGTTGAAATAACCTTTCCACTCACTTAAAGTAGCTTACTCATTCGGTTCCATTTGACAACTGACTTAGTTATAGTACCTCATTTTCTCGGTTGGAGTAGCCAATCTTCTTTGTTTGAGTAGCCAATCTACTCGTTCACATTCACATACTTATTCGGCTAGAGTAGCCATTCCACTCGGTTGGAATAGACTATCTACTCAATTGGAGTAGTCACTCTACTCGGTAAGAGTAACATATCTTCTCTGTTCGAGTAGCAAATCTACTCGTTAATTTTAACATACCTACTTGGTTAGAGTAGCAATTCTACTCCGTTGCAGTAGCATATCTACTCAGTTGGAGTAGTCTATCTATTCAGTTGGATAAACCTACTTCTAAGTTGGAATAGCCTATCTACTCATTCAAATTAACATACTTACTCGGTTGGAGTAGCCAATCTACTCGCTTGGAGCAGTCAATCTATTTGATGGAGTAGCCTATCTTCTCTGTTCAAATAGCCAATCTTCTCAGCTAAAGAAGCCAATCTACTCATTCGCATTCACATACTTACACGGTTAAAGTAGCAAATCTACTTGGTTGGAGTAGCCCATTTACTCAGTGGGATTAACCTATCTTCTTAGTTGGAATAGCCTATTTACTCATTCAAATTCGCATACTTACTCGGTTAAAGTAGCCAATCTACTCGGTTGGAGTAGCCTATCTTCTCCGTTCGAGTAGCCAATCAACTCAGTGCACTAATGAATTTGGTATCAAATGAAAGCTTATGTTGAGCTTGTTATATGAGTGAAATATTTTCAAAATCTGTCATGGGAGATCTGAGATATTTGAGCTTGAAGTTGACAACTGCAAATAGACCTTTTTCAGCTTTTTGTCGATATCTTTCGATCTAGGATATGTAAGAAAATGATATTGGTGTCAAATGAAAGCTACATTTCTAGGCTTTTCAATATACCTAAAATTATTTTGCCACTTTATACAAATTTTGAGATATTTTTAAAAAACTAACTTTTGCACAACGATATCTCTTAAAATTCAGTGATGACTTACACTTTAATTTAATATATAATTCAGTGGTCTTGCTCGGATAAAAACATAAACAAAACTTAGTTTAAAAGGCACTTAACAAAGCAAAGTGCTTAAAATGTGTGAAAATAAACAGATTTCGCATTTCTTCTTTTACTTACAGTGTTATATAAAACTTATTTATTTCTATAAAACTAATTTCTTATAAAACTTTTTTTAATTATTTTATTTTGTCTGATTTATTAGCAAGAAAATAAAATGAAAACTAATAAAAATCATAGACAATTAAAATATTATCTAAAAACTACACAGGGGACGTTACATTATTTTTGTAAACACTTCAGATTCTTTGTCGTAGAGAGCTTAGATCAAGCTGCAACCTACAAAGAGAGGCTCATCATAAGTGCATGTGTAAGTGGTTAGTAAAATAGTAAAATAATGCAAACCAACACATGCTTACAAACAAAAAGTATACAATACTAAACAAAATTACAAAAAATAAAAACAATACAAAATTTAAAAATAATAAAAAACATTTAAAGTATCTTAAAACAGTATAAGACAGTCAAGAACGTGGAGCACTGGTTCGAAACAATGTTTTCAATCCCATTTTACCTAAGTTAAAATCAACTGAGGAACCATTTAAATTAAAAAGCTTACACATACGGTTGAGAGGTTCATGCATTCCATAGTTAGTTCGATGAAAATCGACGTGTAAAAGTTCAAATCTTCGTAGGTGGTGAGATCCTCCGCGATAATTTATACCAATACAGGCTAACAAGTCAGGGGCATCAACTTGACCACTTATAAGCTGGTGAAGAAATATTAAGTCAATATTAACCCGCCTTTGATATAAAGTTTGGACCTGCAGTAGCTGGATCCGATGTTCATATGGTGGGAGGTTGTAAGGATCAGCCCAAGGGAGACCCTTCAGAGCGAAGCGAATGAATTTATGTTGTATTGATTCAATACGACTTTTATGAATTTCATAGAAGGGAGACCAAACTTGAGAGGCATACTCAAGATGAGGTCGTACATAACAGTTATACAGAGAAAGAGTAACATACGGATCGTTAAATTCTTTTGCCCAACGTTTTATAAATCCAAGCATAGAGCTCGCTTTTTTAACAACATAATTTATGTGTTCTGTGAATTCTAAATTAGAACTAAACTGAACACCCCAATCCTTGAAGCTAAAGACACGGCACAGTTTGTGCTGGGAAATAGAATAATTAAAAGCACTTGTAACTCGTTTTCTTGAGAAAGTAATTGTTTGGCATTTTACAGGGTTTAGGGAAAGACCGTTTTTATCACACCATAAAGCAAACTTTTCCTTAACATTAGGAAAGGAATGGCTTCCCTAGGTTCGTTTGTATACTTGTGCAAAGAGATGCAAGTACTAATTGGTAAAGATAGTTTTGGACACTTTTAAGTTATAAATGGTAGTGAATATTTACATAATTATCATCAACAGAGCGATAAGCCATAAATGAGCAAATAAAGAGCCCTACAGGATTTTTTTATTAAATTAAAAATATGTTGGTAGCGTGTATTTTCCAGCAGGATGGAAAATGCCTCTTCTTGGCCCTCCCTACTCACCTACGGATGCGTACAGTAAAGTACCTATTTTTGCGATTGCCTTGTAAGTCGATGAACAGTGATTTGCTTTGCTCAAATCGCTCCCATTAAGACCATAATTTTGTATCTAAGCTGGGTTGGACACGAAAATAATGTAATGTAATGACAGCATTATGAATTAAGAAAATGGATTAACAAAATAATTAAAAAGAACTTTTATAAGAAATAAATACGTTGAATGTAACACTGTAAGTAAAAGAAGAAATGCAAATACAAAATAGAAAAACCAAAGAAAAATAACATCTGTCATAAAGAAACGTCACTTATCATGCCTGATAAAAATGTTTCCTCGAAATCTGTTTATTTTCACACATTTTAAGCACTTTGCTTTGTTAAGTGCCTTTTAAATAAAGTATTGTTTACATGTAAGTATTTATTTGAGCAAGGCCAGAAAATTATATATTAAATTAAAGGTTTCAAAATAAGCTTTTCAATGATGTCAAAAAAAGTGTAATTAATGACTGAATTTTTAGAGATATCGCTGTGCAAAAGGCGGTGCAAAAAATGTAGTTTTTTAAAAAATATCTCAAAATGTGTTTGAAGTAGCGAAATAATTTTAGGTATATTGAAAAGCCTAGAAATGTAGCTTTCATTTGACACCAATATCATTTTCTTACATATCCTAGATCGGAAGATATCACAAACAGCTGAAAAAGCTCTATTTGCAGTTGCCAACTTCAAGCTCAAATATCTCAGATCTCCCATGACAGATTTTGAAAATATTTCACTCATATAACAAGTTCAACATAAGCTTTCATTTGATACCAAATTCATTAGTGTTCACTCTTGGCCGGAGCGCCATACAAAAATGAGCAATTCCCTTTGTATGCGAATTTAACTCTTTTTACGTAACATTTTTTTTTTCTCGAACTACAATTGCTATTCTCAAACTTTTTTTGATTTGTATTCTATAACCTCCTATTTAAAAGACCTTATTAAAAAAAATTGCTCTTAAAAATTCTTTATAAAATATTTCGATTTTTTAAATTATAATTTTTTACTTCGAAGATGTTTCAACATTTTCAAAATTTTCAATTTTTTTTTTTTGTATTCAATTTTTTAATGGGATCTTTAACAGGGATGATAATTAAACACAAATCAAGAAAAAAAAATGAATAGCTGCTGTAGTTCGAGAGACAAAAAAATAAAACCTAAAAAGTGTAAGACTTCTAACACGAATTTGTATGGGAGAAGTATGGCCAAAGGGACAGGGGGTGGAATATCATCAAAACAGTGCGGTATACGAAAATTTTACTTCAGTTCTTTTTTGTAGAACGTAAAATTTTCAATCGATCTAATATAGTAACTTTTCCATAGACTAGACATTTTTTGAGATATAATCATGAGAACGCAATACCATGTTTTTGTCCATATACATTTTGTATGAAAAACAGAACATTGCAATGCGCCACCTCTAAATATCAATATTAATAACTCAAATTTTAGGAAGATTAATATTTTAGGAGCCTCTACTAAAATTTTGAGACCAGGCCCGGCTTCTGAGCACAAATTGACTGGACTATAAGCATATTTTCGAATAAGGCATATTTTAAGAAGAAGGCTAACAACTAAATAATTATTTCTCGGAGATGAATGTTGGTACATATTTGAAAGATTCAAACAGAATTTCGAAGAAAAATGTTCATACTTCAGAGTGACGATACAATTTTGTTTTTTTGTTTTTCAAAACTTTAGATTCAAATATCTCAAAAACGTGACATGCTACAGAAATTTTGAAGCCAGCTTCGATTTTATCAAATAAAAAACCATCAGAAAAGTATGTCTTGGTTCATGAAAAAGTTAAAAATTAAATTTTTGTCAAACAAAGTAATTAATTAGTGTTTTCGTGTGGATTTTCGCAAACAATAAAACTACTTCAATTTGCAACTTGCGCTTGAGTTCAAATGGGTTGTTGCAGAAAAGACCTTTAAACAGAGATTTTTTTTTTGAAATTGTGTATACTTTCAATTGAACTTTCATAAAAATTTTCGAATAATTGATAGCTTTCAAGCCATAGGTGAAAACTCCAAAAAAAGAATTTTTGCATTTTTGTTACCTTTTGCGTCGCTGAAAGTTGCCTTGCTAACTTCACATACGTGAAAAACTTACATCAACCATTGCTTGCAAATTGTATGTGGTTGACCAATACCTCTGGCACCCATAGGCAACAAAGTTACAATCCTATTTTGTGTTGCTCCTTGTTGCTAGCATTATGAAGCATTTAAAGCTGTAGTTGCTTGAACTTCCGCACCTGGCAACTTAAAACTTAATAAATTTTTAAGTTTTGAAAAACGTGATGGCCCCCGTGGGCAAAAGTCTGGATCCACCCCTGGCTGAGTTGTTCACATTTTATAAAGCCTAGGCTGCATCTCAATACGAACATTGAAAAATCTTTGAATTTTGGCAAAATCCATCGATGAATGAAATAATAATAACTTCACCAATTACATTGAATGAGCTGAGCCCTGACCATAATCCAGTACTTTGTCATCTTCTTAGATCAAGTGAAACAAAACTGCAATATTACAAAGATTTTAAAAACATATGAAAACAAAGCTCCGAAATATACCTACCGAACTAGCAAGATAAGGCTGATATTGACAATATTGTTCACAGCTTTACCCAAAACATCATAACATCTATTAATGAATGCGTTCCAAAAGTTGTGAAAAGGAGCAATTTTACAAGACTACCTTTGCATGTTCTACAACTTATTAAAATTAGAAACATCTAAACAAGAAATTGGCAAATATATCGTTAACCTTTGTTTAAAGATTGTGTTTCATTTCTCAATTGACTTATCTCCAAAGAACTGCTAGTTAAAAGAAAAAGTGACTAGAATAACAAACTATATGCTCTAGAAAAAATTCTAAACCATTTTGGAATATCGTCAAAATTGTAACAAACAAACATAAACAGGTTCATTTTCTCAAAACGGATACAGACACATTTATTACTGATGTTGAAAAAGCAAATGCACTTGCACTTAAGATTTCTAAAAATCATGCCGTATCACAAAACCTTGGCAATGATGCTACAAATGATTAAGTACATAATGCTGTGCAAAACTTTAATCATTTAATTGTCGAAACACCTCAAAAATTTTTAACATCACAAGAAGAAATTATAGAAATTGTGAAGAGTCTTAAAGTCCGAAAAACCGGTGGTCTGGACCAAATAAAAAACATTTACCTAAAGCATTTACCTAAGATAGGAATTTTGTTTCTTACATTTATAATAAATTCGTGTCTTTAAATACAATATTTTCCCGATTCTTGGAAAATAGCAAAGGTTGTGCCTTTTTTAAAAGCCAAAAAGCCTGCTGTAAGGGCTGAAAGTTATAGGCCAATTAGTTTGCTTAGCAGTATAAGCAAAATTTACGAAAGAATATTAAAAGACAAAATGCTGAGAGTCATCTCTGATAATAGTTTATATCCTGATGAGCAATTTGGCTTTAGACGATTTCACAGCACTTCGCATCAAGTTCTCAGGATATCCAACCTTGTTAAAAGTAATCGTGCTGAGGGAAGATCCATAGGTATGATATTACTCGACATCGAAAAAGCCTTTGATTCAGTATGGCACAATGGTGTGTTATATAAAATGCTACTTAACAATTTTCCAACTTATTTATGTAAAATTGTCCAAAGTTTCCTGTCAAGTAGATGTTTTAAGGTGTATGTAAATGGTGGTGTCTCTGAACTGGTATGTTTCACTTATGGTGTTCCTCAAGGCTCAGTCCTGGGGCCAATTTTATATAATTTATTTACATCTGACTTTCCCAAAATTTCGAATTGTGAAGCAGCAATTTTCGCTGACGACACAGCAATACTCTCCTCGCATGAGTTTGGTCTCAATATTGAGATCAACTTAAACAACGCGATTAGAATATTGGAAGAATATTACAGCAAATGGAAAATAAAGCTTAATGGCGATAAGATGCAAGCCATCTTTTTCACGCGAAAAAGAAAGGCTTGTTATCTTTCAAGCAACCAATTGCAAACCCTTGGAAATGTTGTTTCTTGAAATCGTCAAGTCAAATATCTTGGCATTTATCTTGACACCAAATTAACCTTTGACCATCATATAACTCAAACAATAAAACAAAAAGTTAACATAGCCATTAAAATGATGTTCCCTTTCATCAACAGAAAGTCCTTATTGTCAAACGAAAATAAAATAACAATTCATAAAGTTATTTTTCAAGCTATTCTTTTATATGGTTGCCCTGTTTGGAAGAATTCTGCTAAGTGTTACATACAAAAATTGCAGGTTTCTCAAAATAAACTTTTGAAAATGATGCTTGACCTTCCTTGGCACCGCTTGAATTCAGATCTCCATAGAAGGGCGAATGTTGAATTGATATCTGAAAGAATTGTTAAATTAACAAATAAATTTCTAAATCGTATTGAACTTCCAGAGAATTGCCTCATAAATCAACTCAACAATTAATATTCAATTAAATGATAAATAAAGATTTAAACTGTGATAAACATACATTACCTGGTTTTGTTTACTGTCTTAATTTATTTAAATGTTAATTTTGTTTTCATATTTATTTGTTACTATATTATTTATTTATTTATTTATTTATTTTTTGTGTTTACTTTTTCATTAATTTTAAAATTTATCATATATTTATCTGTTAATTCATTAATGTATTTATTTATTTATTTTTTTATTTATTTATTTATTTATTTATTTATTTACATATTATTTATTTATTTATTTCTTAATTATTTATTTATTTACGTGTCATTTATGTGTATTTATGTTAATTACACAAACATTTATATTCAACATGTATTAATTCATTTTCAATGTTTAATTTCTGTTTTTACTGTGATCATAATAAATTTTTTTTTTTGTGAAATTTATTCACTATCAATTAATTTTCTTTTTAATCGTTTCTTCGTTTTTTTTTTTATTATTAAAAATTTGCTTAGTTAGCAGGTACATGCTTAATTTATCCATTATTTTTTTAGTCTACATTTCTTTCTTCTAGTCATTAGTTTTAAGTTATCTTAAGCTATTATCTTAAAAATATTTTTTTTTTCTCTAAGGGAGGTTTTTTATCGTGTTTCCTCCAGAAATGATTATGTAAATTAATAAAATAAACTTAAAATGTATATAAAATAGTGTTCTAGCTGTAAGATACTTAGTATCAAATCACTATAATGTAAAATGTGCGGTAACAAACCATTGTATAGCTTCTAACGAAATAAAACATCTATCTATCTAAGAACTTATCTATATGTGCTTTAGATTTAATACTAAAACATGTACACCGCTATCTTAAAATTATATATACTTATACATATTGTTTACATACATACATACAAACATTACATATGCATATGAAGCCTACAAAAGTTCTTTTCATTTTACTTTTTTGTCAAGGAAAAATAATTTTATTCTGTTTCTTTTCGAGCTTAGCTTGTAAAATTGTTTTTTTTCTTAATTTTATATCAAAATTTATAGCAGCATTAAAAGATTAATTCTGCTTTTTTTCCGCTTATTTCAACAAAGGGTAAAAATAAATTATGAACATAATTCTTAAAAAAGACTAATGATTCAGTACGGAGATGAATGTCAGAAATTTGTGTTGATACCTTTTGCGTAGTAAAACAATATTATAGTGATGTGAAGATGACCATTACAAAGGTATATTTTTACACAAACTATTATAAGGTGAATTAAAAAATGCTCATAGATCGTAGATGATAGCGGTTAAACTGGATATTCTTTTGACATTTTCTTTTCTTTTGATTTGATATAATTCATATGCAATTTATGGTTTATATTTTTGGTGTTCTTAAGATAAAGATCACTTCAGCTCAGCTGTTCTTTAAGTATGAAATAAAGGTCGATTACCATAGATGTGATGATAAATAAAGGGACCGGGCTGGCTGTGAGGGCTTGTTTGCAAAGGCCTTGGCAGTGGTCTAATCTGGTATAGTAGAAGCCCCATCAAAGTGTAATCTATGGTGCAAATGAGTTTAATGAGTTTCAGAAGAGATATGATGGAAGAAAAAGTCAAGAACCGAGCTTCGACTTGTGATAGCAAATTGTATTGTTAAAAAAAAATCTGTCAACCGATCATATCCGGGATAGTGAGGATTCTTGAATTTTCTTTCAAGAATTCCATAAGGAAATAGCTTTGATGTAATGAAAAAAAGTTTCTGAAAATGCGTTTGCATATAACACATCCATTTTATGTACCTACTGCGTAAGTTTTCAATTGGATAGGAACATCTAAGAGAGTTCCAAACAAAAAAACCCAAACTAGATGCCCACATTTCTATAGCTATATACGCACAAGATTCTAACTTTGTTACATTCCAAACATTACTAACTTGGTAATAAATGCCGCAAACAGGTATTGGCAACAAAACCAGCCGAAATGGAACTACCTCAAGCAATACACATCACGCTGGTTCCTATACACACATACATACATACATACCTAAGTGCACAGACTTTGTGGCCTTAACCATGTACGCTGGAAGGTACATGCGGCGATGCATCTCTCTCTTGGTCAAGGCGTTGTTGATGGTTGGAGTCGACCTACCAATTCTTCTAGTGGTGAGGTCTCCCTGGCTATAGTGAGTGGTTGGGCACCATTGCATCGTCCGCACATATTATCGTATAAATATGTACACAGATAGACGCACATACTTATGGTGTAATAAAAAAATGCAATCAAACTTACAATATAGGCACTTAAAGTTCTCAACTTGATTTGGTACACCCATCAGATTCATCGCCGAACATCTTAGGCTGGGATTCGTAAAGAGTGGATTTGAACTCAAATTGCCCCCTTTGGTTCTCCCGGCTCCGGCTTGGACAGAATTGCATTTGGAAACCCTAGGAACAACGAATAAATCTACACATTTTTGTATAACACGGAAAGATACTAAAAAGATTCCTACCTACACCACCGTTCCGTTACCGTCCCGTCTATAAGTTTCTTTTCGCAAGCTCACATATGCAGGTGTAGGATTGGTCGTCCGTCGCGTCATCGTCGTCGTTGTCGTCGTGAAACGGACCAAGCCTCACGTAGCTACATAGTTGTTTATAGTTAGACTGATGGCGACTATAGGCGCATAGGTGGCAATATAGCTACATTAAAAGTCCTAGTTGGCCACATGAGACTTCTTCAACAAGCGTCAACAATATTGGTGGCACTGTAGAGTATAGGTACTGCCGAAGATATTCCTTCCTACAAATAATGGATAATTATAAGAAATGCTGAAACTTCAGGTAGTTGTACATAACTTTCTTCAAACAAAACAACGAAGCTCCAAATGATGAGTATCACGACGAGAATCCAAAGGTATGTTGTCCCCGCCGCCGCCATGCCACCCCAAGCACTGGGGAATAGCAAGAATTTGTCCATATTGTAGAGGTCTTCTGTTTGCACTTGCAGCAGAGGAATCTTATCTGTAAAATACATAAATGTGCGAGAGGCGATTAATGTTTGCTTAAAGTAATAGGTCTTGCGTGTCTAGGCGCTCTAGGCACGCAGTGCACCATCAGCAGCAGCAGCAGCCAAAATAGACACGCCTGGCTAAAATAAAGCCTCAAAGTAAGACCAATGTCTTGAGAATAAGTAACAAGTACATAGAATAAGTTGAAAACACTTTAACGAAATGGGTCAGGCATTGCATTTAAGTTGTAAACGCCAGTGTATTTATATTTGTAAATAAACAAAGTTCGAAGCTTCTGAGCCGAAGAAAGGTTTGCCTGGAATGTGTTTTCTTTTAAATAGGGTAACAAAGAGATTCTTATTTATTGCCAAAATGCTAGCAAAGAAGTAATGTTTATGAATTTTCCAATAGAATACAAAAAAAAAAAAACATTGAACATGAAAATTTACGCATTGAAAGTAGGTAAATCTATGCGCATTACGACATCTACCTATATTTTTTTCAAAGACACTTTGAGTATGAAATCACAATAGATGATGCATTTCAATTGCATTTTGTCTGAAAGGAAAATACGATTTTCTTTATTTGATGTCGTTCAAGTTAATAGTGACAAAATGCCAGTTGGATAAAAGATAGATTGATTAAGTCTTTCATAAAGACCAAAAGAATATAAATTCAAGGTATTGAATTATGTAATTCGTGAGATTTTGGATCCCGTAAAAAAACCGCCGAGTAAAATACTCTTAAAAGTCTGTTTTATTTTTCACTCCAAAGGTACATTAACAAAAGTATGGTTCACAGAACAAAACGTAAGGGAAAGACGCACCAAACTCCGTAGAAAAAAGTACGCATACGTCTGAGTGTACAATTACAAAGAATCCTTGTTGATAATTTTTTACGCCTCTGATGAGGGATAATTTTTAAAATTCTACTAAATGAATTTTTAAAATTTCGGCTTTCTGTTCAGTTCCACTAGTAGGGTATTGAAAGATGATTCAAAGATGATCTTATGGATGTATACTGCAGTGGTACGGCCGATTCTAACATATGGTTCGATTGTCTGGTGGCCCACACTTAACAATGCATATAACATCGACAAACTCAAAAAGGTTCAAAGAACAGCTAGATTTGGTACCAAAGGTCTTGTCCAACGGATGCCTTAAGCGTTTTTCTGCACCTACGTCCTACCACTTGATCTACACATAAAATATTTAGTATCTTGCAGTGCCTTAAGACTTAAAGAATCAAATTCTTGGGTTGCTAAACCTTATGGTCACAGCAATATCACAAATTTGATTTCCACTAATATATTTTCGACTTCCACTGACTACCGCGCTCCTACAATGAGCCTCAGTACAGATTTTAAAGTCTTATTCCCATCCAGAGGGGACTGGGATGATGACGCCGTGACGAGAGACTTCGACAAAACTATCTATACTGATGGCTCAAAGATGGAGTGCGGTATTGGCTCAGGAGTCTTCTCTGAGTCTCGCAACATCTCTAAGTCATTTCGGCTACCGAATTTTGCTAGTGTATTTCAAGCTTTTATACTGGCAATCAGGGAGGCATGCAAGATACTTAAAGCAGATCCAAACCAATAATACCGTATACCAAAACCGTAATACAGCCATCCTTACAGACAGTCAGGCAGCTGTTAAAGCCATTGATTTGGCTACATCATCCTCTAAATTGGTCCAACAATGCCGAGATGAGCTCGCAAGTCTAAATATTAAACTCAAGGTCACTCTTATCTGGGTTCCTGGTCACAGTGGCAGTGCGGGAAATTAACGGGCAGATGAACTAGCCAGGCAAGGATCAGCTCTTCACATATTACTTGCGGAAGGAGTCAACATTCCCCTTGGAGTTGTGAATGGCAATATATTGTCAGTTTTCCTTAGGGAATCCAATCTTAGGTGGAGCAGTTTAACCAACTGCAAAATATCCAGAACGATCTGGCCCGCCTTTAATAAATCCCGAACAATTGATCTCATATGTAGACCCAGGCGATACATAGCCAGGGTCGTAGCAACCTGCACTGAACACTGGTCAGTTGGAGAACATGTGGCGAGGCTGATGGGTATTCCTTACAATACTCACTGTCGCAGCTGCGGAGACCAGCAAGAAAAGGAAACAGTCCTTCATTTTGTCTGTAAATGTCCAGCTCTAGCCAGAATTAGAGCACAGTCGTTTGGAACAGCTTTTTTTGACGACCTAAACGAACTTTCCGAAATGAAGATCAAAGACTTGATTTCTTTTCTTAAAGATACGAAATGGATCTGAGACGAAAGTCCGTTGCGTTCTGCATCATGATCCCCCCCAGATCCAAAGACCGCGAGTAATCGTAACCCGAGTTTCTGCGGGGCTTCATGATGCTCAATGGCAATGATGATCACACGGTCGGATCGATCGCGCTTTGTTGCTATTCTACAACTTGCCGAGCTCGGCATAATGTGGCAAGCTCGGGCGAGATGCGATCCAATCGAGTGAGTGTCCTATGACCCAAATCCTGTCTTTTGTACTGACTCACAAGGTACCTCATCCTCAACTATACTTCACAGCCGTCCTATTTCATGGCAAGGAATGCTTTAATCTGCTTTCATACACAGGTCAAACGAGTTATGGTATCAAAACGGCGCAATCCAGTGCTAATTGGGCAAAGAGCGAGTGTAACGCTCTTGCCAGCATTTCTACCTACCTAACCTAGGGTATTGAATAAACTGGAAGATGAGTGGTATAGAGTGTTTCATTTTGTAAGGCAAAAAATTAAATGTAAAATTTTATCTGATTTTGCTTACGCCTTGAGTGTCTGCGATGAAAAAGATTTTCAAACCAAATTCCAAACATATTGGAAATTATTTAGAAGTTGCGTATTTTTATCACTTTTGTAAAAAGTAGGCAAAAACGATGATCTTTATGAATTTTTATGAATTTTATGAAATAGTCAGGTGCTAGTTAGGTGCTAATTAAGTGCTGTAATCTTAGCTGAGCACTTAATTCCCTTCCCCCAAAAAAACAAACCTGCGACGGTGCTAACTTGACGTCAAGCAAGAAATCCAAAAATCTAATGATGCAGAAGTTACGCCCCGTTTAAGTGCTAATTAAGTGCTGCAATCTTAAACTTGCAGTGCATTCCAAAAACTTAAAACGCTAAAAATTATTTTACATTAAAAAGTCTCAACTTTTTACTCCCACTCCTTCATTCCCAAAAAGGCTTGTGGAACCTTGTGGAACTTGTGAAACTTGTGGCGGTGCTATCTTGACGTCAAGATAGCACCACCACAAAAGATTTCAAAAATCTAATGATGCAGAAATTACGTCCTACTTAGATGCTAATTAAGTGCTGTAATTTCATTGCAGCACTTAATTCGAGTAACCTTGAAATGCACCTTAACAGTTAAGCCAATAAACCTAAATCGTTTAAAAATGACTCCACAAAGAAAAAAAAAATTGCCATAATTAAGAGCTACTGGAGTTCTGTTCAAAAAGGTACATCTTGAATTTTTACTCCCACCCCTTCATGGTCAAACAATTTTGTGGACCTTGTGTGGAAATTGTGCTGATGTGGGGTAGGCGTCAAGATATTCGCGCCACAAACGAAATTCGAAAATCTAATGATGCAGGAAATACGTCCTACTTAGGTGCTAATTAAGTGCTGTAATATCAACGCAGCACTTAATTTGGATGACTTTGAAGTCGGATGCAGAAATACAAACAAAAATGTAGACTTCTTACATACGACCCTTATCCAAAAAGTTGAAACGCCATAACCTAACTATTGCATCATTAGATTTTTGAATTTCCGTTGTGACTGACCTCAATTTATTTTTTTGGCACAAATTGGATGATATGGATGTGATCGACATTTATGTATATTAAAGGACAGCATTAGCTTCATTTCACACAGCTGAAGTCACAAAATATAAAATATATTTTACTTGAACAATTGTAGGGTTGCGTTATCTCCCAAGGAAGTGGCGTGATTTGTCTATCAAAATCGTTCCATTGCACCCCATTAGACTTTTTCTCGTGAGATTTTCTGAAGTTGCAGGTCTGTGCCAATATGCCGCATTCAACTGATGCCCTCAAAGACAAAATGCGGCAAAGGCATTGAAAAGCGGACCTCTCGGGTCCGTATGCGATCGTGCAAAGCCGCAGCGGATATTCAACAATGCCATATTCCCTACATAATTGCATACATCAGGCCGTGAGTGCAATAGTGGCCTAACTGCTATTTTATCGAAATTGAGTTTATTATAAAAATTGAATTTGTATGTATTAAACAACAGTTCTGCACTAAAATTTTTCAAATTAACCCCTTCATGCAGTAGTTACAGGACTTTTATACTTAGGCCAAAGAGAAAAAAATTAAAAGCTTGAGTGCAACAGTGGCCTAAAGGTCGCTATTGCACTCGCCTATTTGATTTTATTGTTTGAAATTTTAGGTTAGGCCAATTATTTAACTATTTGCTCACAGGTGGCATCAATACAATGAACTAAAAATAAGTCAGTACCCTGATAGTCACCCTCGATTAGCCATAAAGTTAGAGTTTCATACGCTCAGCGAGAAAAAAAAAACCATTCAATGTCATAAAAATTACCAAAAAGCACTTCTTCTCCACTTTTTAATTGAAAATTTCAAATAGAATGGTCCCTAGAGAAGGACTGAACTGACTCAAGATTCATGAACTTCAATATTTTAAGACCGACCTTACATTATTGTTTAAACATTTTTTTGAATTTTTTGTTCAACATTTTTGTTTTTCGAAAAAAAAATAAGTATAAGCCTATAGACTTAGAGCCGACAGCAGATTTTCGGTGTGAATGGTATCAAGAAAAGAAATATTGAAGTTGACAGCTTGAGTAAAACTTATTCAAGAAATCAAAGTCCTGCGGTCCATAACCGGAGATTTAAAGTTGTATTTATTAGATTTTCTAAGAACACGCTTGGGCAGCTGTCCAGCTAGTCAATGCCCAAATAGTTTAGGCAACTTGATATTTATAAACGCATTCCAACGATTGCCCAAATGTGACCTCATTTATTCAGTGACATGCCTGTATTTATTCATTTTTGAATGAATAATTAATGAATTTTAGTACGCTTTGGGACACGTTCAACTAGCTTTTCATTCATTTCAAAACTAGAAAACTAGAAAACCAGAAATATTTGCCTATACTTTATTCATTGAACGTGTCTTCTTTGAAATAAGATTTGGACAGCCAATTTCAGTGGCTAAGTTAGCCAATCGGTGCTAAATGTTTATAAATAACATTTTGGAGTTGGACAGGTGTCTAAAGTTAGACATTGCTTGGAATGGGTTTATAAATACCACTGTAAGTGATTAAGCACTGCATCGAGAACAGACAATTAATACTATTTCGAAAGTAATAATTGTGCTAACCAAGGTTGGTTTTCACCCCTTCCTGGGTAATGCTCCTCTGATCACGGAAGCCGAGCTCATTTGTGTGTAGTTCGCCTTGCCAGACCGTAAAACCCGCTTTTCGCTTTGAACTTCTGGCAGGGCTTACTATAAACTCAGATATTCTCAGATTTCGTGATCTGTGATCATTATCCCTAGCTAAGGAGAGGGAGAGATGCGTTCATATTTTGATTTCGATGCACTGTTTTATCACTAAAGCCTAGGAGGTGGATTGCCAAGATCTTGATTTCTTGAATAAGTTTTACTAAAGCTTTCAACTCATTAGTTATTTTTTTGGTATATCATTCATACTCAAAATCTGCTGTGGCCTCTCTTTCTACTAGCAAGCTTTGCTTTGATACTTTATATCCTAAAATACCCTCTAATACAGCAGTTCTTACACTGATCACAAGAATAACAATTTACAAATACTACAAAAGCTTTTATGGATTCTATTATAACACATCTGAAAGTGAATAAGAATGTTAACTTTCAACGTAATTAAAAAAAATAAGAAAAAACTCATAGAAATCTTTTATTTACAAATGATTGGCCTATCTTTACAGGATTTTAATTTTTATATTTTTTCATCTGTGCAATAGTGGCCTACCTGACTTTTAAAGCAGTTATAACGGTATTTTGAAGGATCATGGATATAAAATCAAAAACCGTTTATTTTTTTGATCATATTGCAAAAAGAAAATCAAGCCTATGTTTCTTTATTTTAAAACAACAAGAGTTTGAAAATAACCAGTTTCTTATTTTTGCTCTACTGAAAATAATGAAAAATGCAGTTAGGCCACTATATTGCGCACATGGCCTCACATACTCCTTTAAAAATTAGTTCGAAATTTGTTCATAACACAAACTTTGTTATACTTATTTCATTTCAAGGCCGACCCGGCCTAATTGGAGAACGCTGTATATTATGTTTTAACCATGCAAATTATGGGGTTGTTTTGATTTGTTCCCATCTTAATGTTATCAGGGGTGCTGAATCTGAATCTGAGGCTTATGATTAAAATTTCGTGACGCATTTTTTGGGAGTTTTTGACTTATAACTCGAAAATTTTCAATTACACTAGTTTACAAAATTTTGGGTCATTGTAGGGTCCTAAGAAAAAATATATTCTCTTAACTAATTTTTGGTCACTGAACACGAAAAAAATTAAAATTAAAAATTATTTTTTTTCCAAGGAAGCGTTTTCGAGATATGCGCAAAATTCATTTTCTCAGCTATTTTTTCAGATATTCCCATAAATCTCACTAACGGCTTAGCTAATTTACATAGAATATGTATTTTCAAAATGATCTGATCTATCTCCTTCCGACGATGTACTGCTTGTATAGGTCGGACTGAAATTTTATAAGTTACAGGCATTCAAAGTGTGAAAAACGAGTATTTTTGAAAATTTTCTAGTTCTTGGTTGCTCCATATCAATAGAAAAAAAATACTTAAAAAAATTTTAAGGACTCAAGTGAAAAACAATCTTTTTAACAAAGATTTGAAGCAAGGTTTTAAAAATCGGACAGTAAATGTAGAATTTATTGGATATTAGTGAAAAAAGGCAATTTAATTTTTTTCAATAAAACGTTTTTTTTTTTTCATTTAAACGTATATTAGGGTGTCTGTTATTTTCCAAAATCATTTTTTGAAATCAGAAACCCCTAAAATCTAAATTCTCTGCTCTAAAATAAAGTTTTTGACCATCAAAATTTTGTCTAAGGTGGTAAATCGAAAATCTATGCCTCTTAGGCCGTTCTCTTTTCCATACAAAGGAGAATTGGAGACACCAAACTCCAAGACCACGTGATATATACCAATCGGTGGAAAGGTATTTTTATGAACTACAATAGTTACTACTAAAAGAGTTAATTTCAAAATAAGGATAGTTTTTTGTTCACACCAAAATACTCTGATACACAATTTTGACCAGCGAATAACTTTTTTCACATAGATAATTGAAATTGACTCTTAAAGTAACTATTGTAGTTTATAAAAATACCTTTCCAACGAATATCGCAAATATCAACTGAAATTTTGCAATCTAATGTTTCCCACATAAAAATCTCGCCAGTACAAATTTGGAAAACTCAAATATCACAGTAACATTGCTCCCTGCGTTGCATTGAAAAATAAAAAATCATGCGAACGAAAAAAAGAAACTTAAAAAAGCAAAAACATTTTCTTTGACTTTCAGTTTTCAAAAAGTGTTTTTTTTTTAATTAAAAACTTAACCGACAGTAAAACTGGACATACAATGAATATATAAAAAATATAATGATCACAAATAAAAATAAGGTCTGTGTAGATACTGGCACAGGCACTCGATTTATTTGGCAGAAGTAAGGAAATCTCGCAAATACAAAGATATATTTGACTACAGCATCACTATGAGATTCAATGTTTTAAACAGCTCCAAAAATCATCAACTTTTCTGTTTCACTGCCGATGATCTAAACACTTGTACCACAGTTCTAGATTGCTTCCTTTCTTTTGTGTAATGAAAACAGATAGAAGATTTATGCCCAACTTTGGAACACAGAGTGACCGTCCAGAAATTCTACTTCATTTTCTATATTGATTCTCCTATCGAAACTTTCAAGTCGTCTTTACCAAATTTCTTTAAATTCTATTTTGAAATTATGGGTGTTATAATTTTCTCCAATTTTAGAGTTATCATTTTATTAAAAAAATGTTCACAATTCGCTCATATGAGCTGTACCATTCATTTTTACTTGCGATTATAGGTACTATAAGCAAGTTTGGATTCGTGCAAAAAAAAAATTTTTGAGATAAAAATCAAACATGATATTACGATGATAGAGAACACCAAAAAAGTGGGTGGCACAATGACAATTCTGTCTGTCTGTCTGTCTGTCTGTCTGTTCGTCTACAGCCTAAACGGCTCGATCGATTTTCTTCAAACTTGGTACATAGTGAGCTTCGGTGATTCTGCCGACACGTTTTTTTCTCTCTCTCACTCTCCAGAGGGGAAATTGAAATTTTTTTTTTAGCTCAAAAAATAACGGTACTTGCCATACAACCGTTAAAGAAAAGCTTATTTATCTCAAGAACGGCTCCAACGATTTTGATACAAAAAATCTGTGTATTACTGTAGATATGATATACCTTTTAGTAAGAAAAAAAATCACCAAAAACATTTATTAACGGTACTTGCCATATAACGGTTTTTTTGATTTTTGATTTTCTCATTAACCGCTCATCCGATTTCAATGAAATTTTTTGTACAAAAGCTTTGTTGGAATATATATAATACTGCATACCAAAATTTTTGAAAAAATAAATTTTGGATTTTTAAAAAAATATTCAAATTTTTTTTTTGAAAATTCAATATTTCAAAAACGGGTTGATGAATTGTTTTGAAATTTCAGTTTTAAATGTATATTAATATATACTCAAAATTGGCATACCAAATTTTTTTTTGAAAAATATTACAAAAATTTTATATATAAGAAATTAATTTTTAAGAAAACGGCTCCAACGATTTTAAATTTTTTTTTTGCATATATTCATATTTTTTCAAGTAATGAAATGGCATACTTTTTTTTGAGCTCTAAGTTATTTATCAGGCTGTTTATACAATTAAAAGAACGATTTAAATGCTTTTTATAATTTTTCTATAATTACTTGAATAGTCGTGCATTTTATTTTCTTAGAACCAAAAATAACGGTACCTGCCATACATTTTTTTTTGCCAAATTTACATAATCGTATTTTTCTCAAAAACGACTCGACAACTTTTCTTAAAAAAAATTTGATAAATTTATTTTAGTAAAGGCTTTCTTTGGGTGGAAAACCATTTTTCAAAAAGGGTTATTAATGGTACCTCCCAAGGAACCATTTTTTTAATTTTTGATTTTCTTCAAAATGGTATGACCGATTTCAATTATTTTTTTTATACAGAAGCTTCCAAAAAATATAAATAGTTTTGTGTACCAACATTTTTGAAAAAAAATTTTTTGGATTTTTAAAAAATATTTCAAATTTTTTTTTGGAAAATCAAATATTTCGAAAACAGCATCATAGATTTTTTTGAAACTCGATATTTAAGACTTTTTTTAGTACTTTCTAAAATATTTTTAGAAAAAATTTTAGATTTATGAAAAAATAAAGGTACCTTCCATACAAAAGTGAAAAAACCGCAAAGGGAAATATTTTTTTGCTTGAAAACGACTCCTACGATTTTGATTAAACTTTTTTCATATGCTAAAATTAGTACGATCTACCATCAAAAATTATAAAATTTTACACATAGCAACTATTAGTAGTACCTGTCATAGAACGTATTTTTTTATTTTGAGTTTTCTCGTTATCAGCTTAACGGATTTAAATGAATTTTTTTATTTATAAATTTCAGATAAGATTAAATAATATTGCATATCAAAATTTTCAAAAAAAAAGTTTTTGGATTTTTAAAAAAAGTTTCAAACTTTTTTTTTGAAAATTCGATATCTCAAAAACGGGTTGACAATTTTTTTCAAATTTTGTTTTTATATACACATAAATATAAAGTTTAAATCTGCATACCAAAATGTTCTTAAAAATGTTTTAAGAATTTTATATATAAAAAATTAATTTAAAAGAAAACCGCTCCAACGATTTTAAAATTTTTTTCCCATACAATCACATTCCATCATGAATTAAGATGGCATACTTTTTTTTTCACCTCAAACTGTCAAAAGAGTTGTTTTAGCTAATTTAAATGTCGTATTTCATGCTTCTCTACATTTTTCTCTCATAATTTCTCTTTAACATAAGAGCAAGTACGTGCGACCCAGTCATGCATTTTATTTTTCAAGAACTTTGACTAGGAATGAACATAACACCGCACTTTACTCGGATGTTTTAGTGGAAATATTACTGAATTAATTACTGTTTCAATATTTCGACCCTTCTCTTTTCTAGGTTTTTCCAATTTCCACTAAACAAATGCAGAATCGTAACTCGTTTCCGTTTTTCTGAGTTGCAGCAGCCTCTTTTTAATGGTATCTCCAGTGTTTCAGATACCAGAATCTTGAATTCCCATTATTATTAGTCCAGATAAAAGCATTTAGCCTGTCTATTCTTCATCTAGATTAAGAACAATAGATCTAAGCTTCTTTAAAGAATGTATTTAAAAAAATCGTTCATACTGTCATCCATGGTAGAAAATGAGCATGCGCAAGTCATAAAATATTATTTTCCGTGCATTTTACGGACTTCGGTGAATTAAGCAATTTTGTACGATCTATTGGTAGGAATCTGGTATTGCTGTAAATTTCATTTGTCGGGTTATTTTTATGTTTTAAAACTTTAAGCACTCTTAATAATTTATAGCTCTTCTTACCCATAATTATTCTCCAAAACTTATAGCCAACCAAAGCTTCTATAACTTAATGTATATTCTTCAATCAGTCCATAAAAGAAATATATTGTTTTCCCCTTACTCTCACCCTTACCATGTTTATATCTAAAATCTGTTAAGGCTTTAATTAAAAATTTATCACTTAAACTTGCCAAAGACTAATGGGACACATAAAACAGAGGGAAAACAAAAACAGCATCTTACAATTAAAGAATATTATAGAAGAGCCTTTGGCAGCTCAGCTCAATAAAATGTTCTTTTATATATAATTCGCATCCGTTGGAGAAATACCTATAGATACAATTTCATTGCACCTGAACCTAACCAAACCGAACTGAACCCATGGGACTATGTCAGAAATGATTCGGAGCTGCATGCTCCAGCCTGGCCTCTAGTCTCTAGGCTGCTGAAGCTGATTCCGAAGCAAACAAAATACCTCAACTGTCTCTCTATAATCGAGAATATATTGCATTTTCAAGCCCTTGTGGTTTTATTTGTCTTAACTATTTAGATGTGTGTGCCATCTTTTGGTGCACATTTGTAACCACAAAGTGGAGTTACGAAGAAGAACAACAAGTTGAATAAATCCACAGATGCAAGAATAGGTACCTTTTTATATCATATGTACCTACCTGTGCCTATGGATAACCATTAATAATAGTGTATCTTTGTATTATAGGCCTTTGGAGGTATAGCTATAGGCATATGGTAGGTTTTCTATAAACCTATGTGCATATAAATATATATTTTTGCATTCTGAATGAATTAACGCATTGAAAATGGGAAGACATTCTGCTGCTTGCTTATTGAGCCTCTGAACCATAGTCTGATGGTCATCGTGACTTTTAATGAAGATTGAGCCTGAGACGGGAACATTGCTGATGTTTGCAGACTTCCCCTTTTTTATTGCATACCTCGGCTGGTTGGCACCTGTTAATGAGTTGGTGTTTGGTGCATTTGCAAAAAAAGTTATAAATGCATCTACATTCTACACTGAGAGAAAATTTCTTGCAATTAAGTGGTACGCCAGCCTATGAGAACCACTACAGTCTATCCAATTATATATTCCTATACGTAGAAGATATTTACAAAGTAAGAACACTGCGTGAGGTAGTGTCAGTGTCGCCAATATGCGTTTTTCTTTTAAGCTGTCAAAAAAGATCTGTGTTTCTTTTTTAGCTCAGAGCACTCAGAGGGCTCAACTTGTGTGTCTTTTTTTTTAATCAGAGCTTGCTCAGAGTACGCTTCATAAGTTCAGAATAAAATGACCAAAGGCGGAACGTAGCCAACTTCACTTTTTTCACCCATTTCAAATATTGGCGTTCAACACATGATATTTTTTTTTTTTGATTGGCCAGCTGTCAGATGAAAATTAAAAGTCAGTACTAAATTTTGATGCCTTAAAAGCATCGCTTTTGTATGACAGCTCAGTGCTTAGATGTGTTTCAAAATTTTATCGGTGCGAGCTCTGATCATTCTCTGCTCATAGCTAACACCGATAGCGCGAGCTCTACTGCAGACTCTGTTCAAAACTAAAAAAGAAAAACGCCTATTATGTGTATTAAGATGCAAGTGTCAGGCAGAGATAGGTTAAGAGCTATGTGAGGGAAATACCAAGTGAAAGCTGTCATCGAGAAAGGACACCCAATAACGACGGATTGGACAAAAGGTATCTATTAGAGTGCTGCCACAACTGTGAGTTCGTTTGTTTTTTTTGGCTACGCTATCAACTCAAACAACAATACTAATGCGAAGATTAGACAAGGAGTAAATCTTTTCAATCACTGCTTCATTGTGCTAAGAAGGAAAGTAAGTATCAAAACCCTCTGTCTGCCAACTTAAGTGTCTGTTTTCTCTTTTATAATCCTATTCCTGGTTCTGACTCATGGACACATGGACCCTGGCATAGACGTGGAGTTTAGGAAAAGATAAAAAAGAGCGGATGTCCCATACGTAGAAGTGAAGTGCCATCAATTTAGCTGAAAAAAAGTAAAAAGCCAACGACTGAGGCTCTGCGGGTTATTTAGAGCAAGTTGAATCCTTACAGTAATCTCGCAACTGGTCTAGCACAGAAAATCTTCGAAACTGCCCCTGAGTGATGACAATACGGTGAAGTGCTAGAAAGCTGCGATTGGGGCTGCGGTCTGCAGAAAGGTAAACTGTGGCTCTGGCAGGCGCGGATACAAGGGGGGGGGGCAATGGGTGCAACTGCCCCCCCCTGGGCAAGATTCGTTCTAGCATAAATATGAATTTAATAAAATTTAATAAAAAAAAAGGTTATTTCGTTACACGTTTATAAAAATTTTTCTTGGCAGCGCAACGTTGCAGCAATGAGAAGTTGTGCGTTGGCCGATGGTTGACCAGGCTTTCAGTTAAGAAAAGTTCCACTATGAACAATTTGCCTTCAAATCGACTGAGTGGAAAGCTTATAACTTCAGTTTTAGATGTCCGATCTTCAAAGTTAAGGTCTTTAATCAAAAAATAAATGTCCGGCTACATTACTGTATAACATTTTATGAGAAAAGTCAATTTAGGAAGCAGATTGAATCCCAAATCGATTTGATTTTCACTTTTCAAAATGCTGTGAATGAATAATTTCACAATTTGACAAATAATGATTTAAAAAGTTATTGCTTCACCTCCAACCCTACTCTACAAATTTGTTAGTGGTTTTTTATAGTTAAATGTAACGGAAGAGGCGGTAGGGAGACCGATCTAAATTTTCAACCTTAAAGTCAATTTTAATTTAAAAATACAAATTAAAACTTTAAATTACGTCAATTTAATTAGCGTCCAAAATTTCTAACTTTGCTTCAAATGCTCTTATCTACAGAACATAGACATCTAATCAAATTTAAAATAATAAACTACATTTGCTTATAAAAGTTACTGAAAAATACCAAAAAACTAAAAACTAAAACTAAAAGGGTGATCAAGTTCTGTTTATGATAAATATTTAAATGTGCGTTTCCATTGAGGGAGTACTTTCACTAGAAAACTCTCGATAGTGACTCTCGGATGTCTGTCTTCCCCTCTGGTGAGCTTATTATATGATTGTGTCTTTGTGCAGTTTCGAGTCTTACGCTCGAGAACTTCTTCAGAGCTGCTCGCCGTCTTTTTACTCTGAAATGGATACGCGCACCTTTAGAGTATGCACATGCACTGCGAGTTCAGCGCTGTACGCAGTGAGGCGTGCAGACGTGCTGCACATCTGTTTTAGCCATAAGATACGTTTTTGATGTATATAAGTTTTCGTGGGAATTTTGTGAATTTTGTGGATGCGTTTCAGGAACTTCCGTGTTCCATATTATTAAACTGGCGAAGAGTACGTATCCAAAGAAGAAGATTGGAGAGAAACCAGGTAAACGACTACAGCAGTCACTGCTCAAGAGAAGTTGGATGGAACTTTTACACCTAAGGATAGTTGTTTTTGGCCATTTTTGAAAACTTCAAGTCAACGCCGATTCGACTGTCAAATGATCGTAATTTTTGACGCGAATATTGCTTTGCATCGATCTGCATGAGTGTGGCAACTCTGCAAACGATGTTTTGAGCCAATATGAAACATTTTTATTAAAACTTAACGAAGGCTAAATATATTGTTAGTAAAATGTATAACGAAAGTTAAGGTAGAACTATAATAGGCGGAAGCTGTCGGAAACTTATGTCAAAACCGACCGAAAAGTAGCTTTCCGAAACGTCAGTTTCATAAGTCACCCATAATGCACTTAAGTGGTTGAAAGTAAAAAAAATATAAATATGTAGGTAATTGTTTGTTCAATGTTAATTTTCGTATACTTATTCACAACACAGAGTGATAGGCTTTTAATTATTAACTTTGCGAAACCACAAAAATTCGATGTGATATAAATTAATTTAAGGATTTTTTTGATTGCTTCCAACATTTTGATTTTTGCATTCGCCCACTTACGAAAGAGCGTTCGGTGGACGCTCTTTACGTCCGACGCCAAAAGTTAACGAAGACTAGACGAACAGTACAGTTAGTTTTGCTAAAATACAGCTTTTGTCAAATTAATGCAATGGTTTTGTTTGCACAAAATCTTTTTTATCAACGTCCTTCAATTTTCTTGCAAACGCATTTGAATTTTATGAACACGTTCTCCGGCTTCTCAATATTTTTGTTGCCAACTCGATGTTTGTATTGCAGAACTGCACCACATATGATGTTTTCGAGCATGTGACTTTAACAAACTGCATTATCGAACACAATGCTTATCCAGTAAAACTTGTATTTGCCTTTTTGAACAGAAGACTTTTGCAGTTTGCGTTAGAGTACATTTCGAAAAATGTGTTTTTGACGTTGATGACGTTCTCGAAAACGGTCTTTTACTGGCAAAGTTAGGATAAATTCCAAGCTAAAAAAGGGGTTGAAAATTTCACTTGAACCCGAACGTCATCTGTCTGAATAGGAACATACCACTGTGCCATTATGATTTCCGAGCATAATTGTGGTGTTACACATACCCAGAGGGAACTCAAAAACACCATTCTAAAGCCACAAACAGCAAAACTTCATTTCACAAAGTTGAAAGTACCCGCTGTTCGAGACACTGTGGCAGTCAGTTATTAAAGACTTCTTGCTTTCTTCAAATTTAGAACTCATCAATTCATATTGCTTTGTGTGACCAGGCGTGTAGAGCCGTATAAAGTGTACTCAAATTTTCTGTAGACCTCATCAAGATTTTGGAAACTCACGAAAATTGTCAACCCCCCTCCCCCCCCTAGCCGAATTCCTGGATCCGCGCCTGGGCTCTGGGATTCTGATGCTTCTGCTAAGACAGTTGATTTCCATGTTGATCTTAGTCTTCCAACCCTCCGTGTACCCTGAGGTTTCTATTCAAATGACTGCTTTGCAATTTCACCGTTTAGTTTCCTCAGTACGTGACCAATTCATTGCCATTTACGCTTTCTTATATTGATGTCCAGCCACTTTTGACCTGTACGGCGCACAGTGGGCCGAGGTGGAAGAAACCTCATATATAAAAGTGTTTAATACGGCATTGGGATACACTCAGTATTTTTCATGCGGAATGCAGCTGTTATAATGATTTATAGTATTAACTTTGCGTTTGGCCGAAAAAAGGGGTTAAAACGGACCATTGAAATTTTAAGCCTTTTAAAACTGATGTTTTCCATGATTCCTCCATCTTACGGATTATTTTTTTAAATTTTTCTTTGAATGTGCTGTGTTAATAAATACCTTAATATTTCTGATGAGAAAATAATTTACCCCATTTTTTCGACTACACCGAAAAATCTAGCCAAAATTTGAATATTGGGTGCACTTCCGGACTTGAGTAGCCATACAATACCTTCCTAGAGTCTGTTTCAGCCCTTTTCTAGTAGTCCTGGTGGTAATGAAGATCCTTTTAAAATTTCGTCACCAGATTCTACCAGTTTTGGGATCAGTGAATAAAAATTCAATTTAAGAAATAAGATAATTTCTGATTGAATATAACCGGTTCGATAAAGACGTGATTGTTTTTTCATAGAAGTCAAAAAAGAATTTGAAAATTCTATTATTCTTCTTTAAAAACAACTTTGAATCACTCCAATCCGCCTTTTCTTCTCTGAGATATCGTTATTTACTTTTTAGTTTCCACCTGACCGTACTTGGTACAAAATATCCCACTTTTATAAAAAGTTAAAAATTTCCCCTTAACTCTGATTACATAACGGATGATACCATTCAACTTAGCGGGTGCAAATACATACGAAATGATACCGCTTAGGGTTTTTTTTCCTAAATCGTAGGTTTGGCCCCACTGTGCGGCGCGGCGCCACAATTCCTCGTTTGATATAATGTGTGGGCCGTCAATCTTTATGATGTGGTGTAGACAGTGATTCACAAAAGCCTGCAATTTCCTCGAGATGGTAAACGTGACTTTCCGGGTTTCGCAACCATATTACACCACGGATTTCACATTGGATTCGAAGAATCTCAACTTAGTGCATAAGGAGATGTGACTGGATTTCCAAATTTGGGACAGAGTAGCGAAAGCAGCACGAGCGTTATTAGTTCTACTTTTAACGTTCAGATCCGTACAGTTCACAGGAAAAATACTGCCAAGGAAGTTAAACTGTTCCACTACTTTCACTGGCGTCTCCTGTAGAATAATACGCTGGTGTGTGGAGCTGCCTGTGAACATTGTTTTTTTATTTTTGCTGTTTATTCTTAGACCACTCGACTCTCCTTTCACTTGCGGTGTTTGGCACATCCCGTTCAGCCCACTGATGTTATTTGCCAGTAGACATATGTCATCGGCATATTCTAAATGATTGAGCCTTTCAAACGATCTCCACGAACATGAAGTAAAGCATTGATTAAAGTTCCATCGACTGTTCAAAGCCGGTACGCAGGGTGCTGATATCGGCGACACACGATCGACCACTGCGGAAGCCAGCTTGATGCCTCTTGAGTGTAGACTCGAATCTAACCTTTATCCGCTCGAGAATGATGGTTGCCATTAGTTTTGGGAAAACGGATAAAACGGTGATACCACGCCAATTGTTGAAATTCTTAATTTCACGTTTCTATGGCAGGTTAACAATTACACCATCCTTTCAGTCCTGGGTTAGCTTTCACTCTCCCAAATGATTTGTTTCAACGGATGTAGAGTTCTAGCAACTGTTACGGGAACGGCTTTCAGGAATTTAGCTGGTATTCCGTCAAGTCCAGCTGCCTTGTTGTTTTTGAGAATATTTATTGATATTCGAATTTCTGATACAGAAGGGGGTTTGCTATAGGATCTGCGCATTTTATTAAGGTGGAGCACTTCAGCACTCCTTGCAGTGGTGCGTAGTTTGAGACTCATCAGAACCAAATGGTGGTCGATTCCCACATCGGCATTTCTCATACTTTGAAGATCACACATTGACTTCCTCCATCGCTGCTGAATAGTGATATGGTCGATTTGGTTTTCAGTTTGACCGTCCGGATGCATCCAGGTGATTTTGTTGCAAGTCATATGCTTAAACACATTCCCACCTAGCACAAGACGATTCGTGTTACAAAAGTCGACAAGCAAATCGCCATTTTTGTTCCTTTCCCATTTTTCCCATCAGGCGTTGCAGACTGTAGTTGTCGTATCCGACTTGGGAACACTCTTTCGGAACACTCCGGTAAACCGAGCTAAGATGAGTGTAGAATGCAGTTTGTCTTCCTCGGTCGCTTCATTTGAATTATTGCTATGTTACGAATTTTTGAACGAAACCTCGCTGTCATTATTCTTGCAGAAATGGGCTCCCACGAAATAAGACTACGCCTTGGCTGGAAGATACTCTTTTGTTTATGGTCTAGTTTATAGGTGCCCGGAGAGAAAGGGGCAACAGGGGGGTAATTACCCTGTCTGGCTCAAGAAAATACTACGAGTCAATGATCCCCCCCCCCTCCGTTAGCAAAAATCTTGCTGATGCCTTTGGCCTATAGTTAAAAATTAGTAAAAACAAGTCTTACTTATTAATATCCCGAAAACCCATATATGTATCAACCCTCTTTCAAATAACTCTTAAATGATAATCGGATTAAGATGACTGACTCAAATCCTGGAACTATTTTTAGCAGGTAGCTTACTTAGGACAACCGGAAAAAAAATTCTTCGTGCAATAAATGCCTTGCTACTGCCAAGAAACTAACACAATATTAAGGCTAGGATGACAAGTCTTAATGGTTCAGTTTGATTCAGTTTGCGATTGCTCGCACGTAGAATATAAATAGGAGGGCATACATTTTAGAGCCTTATTCGTATTCGGAGCATCAAAAACGTAAAGAAAATTTAAGTCAGGTTCCTGCACCAAAAACCTTAGGTATTAATTTGGTTATCTCTCGGTAATTTTTCTGAGTGCAGGATACATTTTTCTATCCATCCAAAGGGAACCTAAGATGTGCAACTTCCACAAAAACAAAGGGAACAGAATTCTAGAAAATAAAAATGTTTCCTACATTCATACATAACAACATAGTACACAAATGTATGTATATAGGACGAGACTGTATTTTTATACTTCTTTCTATATTTAGAAATGGTTTAACTTTCCATAGGTATGCAAGGTAAAGTATAAAAATAGATTAAAGCCTTTTTGTTTTAGATATTTTTATAGACTCTCATTGTGTATGCTATTCCTTTGGAAAAATATTGACTATTATACTTTGATGTTATACATTTATGTGTTTGTGTATCATAGTTGTGGGATAGTTATAGGAGATAAAAATTTGTTATTGTTTGTTTTTGTGATTTCTTAATGCTGTCATAGAGTGACGACTTTGATGAGAATGTGATTTCAAGGTCATTGTCCAGAAAATATTCAATATTTTAAATTAATGAAAAACCTATGTTATCACTAGTAGGTACATTAATATGCAAATATTTATGTAACGGTATAAAATGATAAGTTAAAACCAAAAAACAATCAATTTGAATATTTTGTCACACATTTCCTTCCTTCAGAGTTAAAAAGGACATCCTAGAGCAGTGATGGGCAAAGTACGGCCCGCGGGCCAGCTCCGGCCCGACATGAGTAATATATGGCCCGCGATAATTATATCAATTTCAATTCAATTTTTGTATCAATTTTTCCCCTTCGACCACGTACGTAAAGTGCGATCAGTTGCGCACCCTTCGAAAGAAACTTGAGAAAATCGGTGGTGGCAGAGACTGTGAGCGCAGTGCAAAATACGATGGATACACACAGAGCACCGTTAAGATAATTATAACGAATTTTCTGAAGGTCTTCAAAACTTAAATGCTCCTTTTTCAAAATTATGCAATATAACTACAGATGAAGCCCCAAATATGGTTGGAAAAATGCTGGATTTTGAAGTATTTTTCGGAACCAGAATCCTAATCACGATGTTGTATTTTTACATTGTATTATTCACCAGGACGTCCTTTTTAAGGCTGCAATAGATATTACCTATGTCCTAAATGAGGTTATAAAACTAATTAATACGATTCGATCCTGGGCCTTGGTACACGGGCAATTCCAAGAATTTCTGATTGAAGTCGACGCAGATTATTCTGACATGCCTTACCACACGAAAGTAAGATGGTTAAGTTGTGCGTATGCATTTGAGCGGATCTTGAATTTAAAAGAGGAAATTCAAGATTTCTTAAAGAATAAAACAGACAAATAGTCTGATTTCCAAATCTTCGAAGACAAAGATTGCCGTACAGATTTTGCATTTTTTACCGGTTTGCTCGAACAGTGCAACAAATTAAATACAAAATTGCAAGGAAAGAACCAATTTATAGATGAGGCTTGTCTAAGATCATTTAAAGCTGAGCTTTTTCTGTTTTATAACTGTATGACTAAGAACGATTTAACTCACTTTCCGTGTTTAAAATCCATGGCACCAGTGGATGACAACAAACTCAAAGAATTCAGTCAGGGGTTGAAAAAACTTCACACAGAGTTTTTAACTAGGTTTCAAGATTTTAAGAACATTCAGTCATCGCTAGATATTTTCTCAATGCCGTTCAATGTAGATCCAGAAAATGTCTCTGCAGAATTGCAATTGGAAATTATTGAAATGCATTTAAAATAACTTTTCTTAAAATTCACAAAACTAGATTTTAATAGAACACTGCCGAAAACTGAATTCTCAACGATGATTGTTCACGCCCAGAAAATGATGGTGATGTTTGCGTTGTCGTATGTGCGCGAACAGACTTTTTTGATCATGAAATTACGGAAAAACTCAATGAGAAACCGACTTACTGATGAACACCTATTCGCGCTGCTGAAAGTAACTTCGTCAGAGCTCGAACCGGCATTCGAAAATATTATGGCAAATCAAAAGCAGTGTCATATGTCTCACACGCCTACCATGGCAGGGCCTTCGAATAAAAGTTAAATTGTAATCTTTAACATTTGTGCAAGAATGTAAAGCTGTAATGTTTTTATTTGATTAAAAGTTTCAACACAAAATGCATTTTTCCTATAATTGTGACCCTCCTCTCAAATTTCTTGAACATTCTGGCCCCCATTTAGAAAGTTTGCGCACCACTGTCCTAGAGCATCTGCAGCTGATAATAAAAGGCATTCCACAAGGATGTACATAAATTTTGAGTCTAATACTATTCACACATTTAAGCTATAACATCAAATTTCTTCAAATTTTATAGATATAAATCAAAGAATTAAAAAAAAAACTTTAGTTAGTTTGGCATTTGGAAAAGAACTCTTTTTTTCAACGAACTATTTTTTAATAGTAAGATTTCAACAGTCTTAATTTATGCTATTGGCATTTCACTTTCAAAAAGTACTAATATTGCTTTTTCACTTCATCCATCAATAGTTAATATCTTTTTTTTCTTACAATTTTTAAGAAAATATTACATTAATTTATGTTGACATAATTTCGTGTGTCGTTAAAGAGTTTACAAAATATATAACCGCAAATAAATTAAGCTCAATCACAGCCGCATCATAACAGTTGGGTCACTCTTAAAACTACTATCGATTTTAATCTCTCAATATTTTCTAAGAGTTTATTTAAGTTTGTAATATTTTATTTCACAAATCAATCCAGTTGCGTAAGATTTGATATAGGCAGCTCTTTGATGCTTATTCTTGAAATTTCTTTAAAAAATAACTTTACCATTTTTGCTTATATTTGTTTATAAGATCATGTCATCATTAAAAAAGAAAATATTTCCATGTTTACCGAGTAAATGAATCAATTGAAATATATTTCAAATTCTGATGTAATGTGAAGCATACGTACACATCTAGCTACTTTAAGTAACCACTCTTTGAAAATTTAAGCTTATAGTCTGAAAGGCGACCGTAAGATTACCTATGTCATGATGGCCACACAAAAAGAGGATTCCAACCTAAAGCTTTAGTCCAAACATTTACAAAACCATTATTTGGACAAGCTTTATCTAAGGCAAAATGCCGTTTTATGGTTGCATTTTCGGCTAAGTGTGCCTATGATATAATTCACTTCCATAAATGGGGTATCAAATGGAAGATAAGAATGTTCTTTACCCGATACCAATGGTCAGACAAACTTTTGTTGCCTCCTAAGACGATCTGTTTTCTTTGTTCTTATGTGAAATGAACGTTTATCACACCTTTTTGACAATTATTATCCACCTCTTTTAAGGAGATTTGGTAACCTCTTCCGAAATTTTGAGACCAATCATGAAAATAAATATGTGTTTCGATTTTTTTGGCCCAGCCTAATGTTGAAACGGTAGTACCTCATGGCATAGTGGTAAGTTCGTTGGAGGGTATGGTATGTTTTGCCAGAATTGTTCGGCAAATTGACGTTTCGTGGAGGTTCATTTCGACATTTTATGCTTCGATTTTTTTTTATTAAGCATTTTGTGGTTCCGCATTTTACGTTTGGCAAACTACGTTCTCCAAATGATTTGAAAAATCATCGCTTCGCATTTTTCATTTTGCAATTTTCACTTAGAATTTTGTTTGATTGCTTTTTCACTTCATCCATCAATAGTTAATATCTTTTTTTTCTTACAATTTTTAAGAAAATATTACATTAATTTATGTTGACATAATTTCGTGTGTCGTTAAAGAGTTTACAAAATATATAACCGCAAATAAATTAAGCTCAATCACAGCCGCATCATAACAGTTGGGTCACTCTTAAAACTACTATCGATTTTAATCTCTCAATATTTTCTAAGAGTTTATTTAAGTTTGTAATATTTTATTTCACAAATCAATCCAGTTGCGTAAGATTTGATATAGGCAGCTCTTTGATGCTTATTCTTGAAATTTCTTTAAAAAATAACTTTACTATTTTTGCTTATATTTGTTTATAAGATCATGTCATCGTTAAAAAAGAAAATATTTCCATGTTTACCGAGTAAATGAATCAATTGAAATATATTGCAAATTCTGATGTAATGTGAAGCATACGTACTAGCTACTTTAAGTAACCACTCTTTGAAAATTTAAGCTTATAGTCTGAAAGGCGACCGTAAGATTACCTATGTCATGATGGCCACACAAAAAGAGGATTCCAACCTAAAGCTTTAGTCCAAACATTTACAAAACCATTATTTGGACAAGCTTTATCTAAGGCAAAATGCCGTTTTATGGTTGCATTTTCGGCTAAGTGTGCCTATGATATAATTCACTTCCATAAATGGGGTATCAAATGGAAGATAAGAATGTTCTTTACCCGATACCAATGGTCAGACAAACTTTTGTTGCCTCCTAAGACGATCTGTTTTCTTTGTTCTTATGTGAAATGAACGTTTATCACACCTTTTTGACAATTATTATCCACCTCTTTTAAGGAGATTTGGTAACCTCTTCCGAAATTTTGAGACCAATCATGAAAATAAATATGTGTTTCGATTTTTTTGGCCCAGCCTAATGTTGAAACGGTAGTACCTCATGGCATAGTGGTAAGTTCGTTGGAGGGTATGGTATGTTTTGCCAGAATTGTTCGGCAAATTGACGTTTCGTGGAGGTTCATTTCGACATTTTATGCTTCGATTTTTTTTTATTAAGCATTTTGTGGTTCCGCATTTTACGTTTGGCAAACTACGTTCTCCAAATGATTTGAAAAATCATCGCTTCGCATTTTTCATTTTGCAATTTTCACTTAGAATTTTGTTTGATTGGCAAATTTTTTTTTGCCATTTTGTAGCTTTGCCTTATTTTAATTTTATATATTTTTTTTTATAATTAGCATTTTGCTGTTTCGCTTTTTCCCATATGGCATTTTGTCGATTTGCTTTTTTTTATTTTGCATTCAATTGTCTTGCGAGTTTTGACTTCCATTAAATTACGTGCCTTAAAAAAAAATGTTAACTGCTAATATTTCACGACTGAGACGAAACAATAAAATACCAAAAAAAATTTGCAAAACAATTGTGATCCTGCATTGGACTGTCATGCCGAAGGTGGGGGTTCAATTCCCAGCCGTCATCATCGTGTCCTGTAACCCCGGCTGGGGCATAGGGCGTCAACAAAACATCTCCATCCTTCACGGTCTGCTGCAAGGTACTTTAGCTGTGGCCACGTCTTTCTCTGGGATTCTGCTTCCACTAAAACAGTTGATTTCCATGTTGTTTTTGGTCTTCCAACCCGCCGTGCACCCTGAGGATTCCATTCAAAGGACTGCTTTGCAATTTCATCGTTTGGTTTCCTCAGTGTGTGACCAATCAAACACCATTTACTCTTTCTTATGTCGACGTCCAGCCGCTCTTGACTTGTCCTGCGGCACAAATCCTCGTTTGATATTATTTGTGGCCAGCGAATCTTTAGGATGTGGCGAAGACAGCGATTCACAAAAGCATGCAATTTCTTCGAAATGGTAGACGTGACTTTCCAGGTTTCACAGGCATATAACAGCACGGATTTGACATTGGATTTGAAGAATCTCAACTTAGTGCGTAAGGAGATTTGACTGGATTTCCAAATTGGGGACAGTGTACCGAAGGCAGCACGAGCTTTATTAATTCTACTTTTAACGTCCAGATCCGTACCACCATTTGCAGAAACAATACTGCCAAGGTAGTTAAACTGTTCCACTACTTCAACTGGCGTCTTTTGTAGAATAATTCGCTGCTGTGTGGAGCGGCCTGTGAGCATTATTTTTGTCTTTTTGCTGTTTATTCTTAGGCTCCGGCCACGCAATGAGCGACGAGCGACTGAGCGACTGAGCGACGAGTAGCTGAGCGACGCAAAAAAATTAAAACACATGAAATCGTATGGAGGTGGCCACTTAAACTCTGAGCGACTGAGCGATTTTTAAAGCGACAGAGCGACGTCGCTCAGCAATCAAATCTGTTTTAATTTTTCAGTCGATCGCTGAATGACGAAGTAATAAGATGGACAAAATAAACACAGAAAGTTTAATTTCAGCTGTCCAAAGCCGTCCAGTGCAAGACTTAAGAGTAAAAATAAAGATTAAAACAAAAATTATAACCTTAAACATAACACCAGCCGTTGTTCTGGACAGTGTTATTTTTGGTCGAACTTTTTCCAGCAGCAAATCAAAAGATGGTACCGACATACGACAATATTGCCAAAATCGATCTGGAGATCTGCGAAGATTTTGATATAAATGGTGAAATTCACCATCATTCACCCTTTCACGATTTATGGGCTGTACACCAAATCTACGTATTCTCGATCTTATTATAGATCTATAAACATGAACATGACTTTCAACTAATAAGCTACGACGAACTGCACTTGACGATAGCATTTTCCCAACTAATCGCTCAGCGACGTCGTTCAGTAAATGGCCACCCATCGCTCAGATTCGTCGCTCAGCGACTCGTCGCTCAGCGACTCGTCGCTCAGTCGCCCAGTCGCTCATCGCTCATTGCGTGGCCGAAGCCTTAGACCACTCGACTCTCCCTTCACTTGATATGGTCGACACACGATCGACCACTGCGGAAGCCAGCTAGATGCCTCTTGAGTGTAGACTCGATTCTATCCTTTATTCGCTCGAGAATGATGGTTGCCATTAGTTTTGGGAAAACGGACAAAACCGGTGATACCACGCCAATTGTTGCAATTCTTTAAATCACCTTTCTTTGGCAACTTTACAATCACACCATCCTTCCAATCCCTGGGATAGCTTTCGTTTTCCCAAATGCTTTATAACAACGGATGTAAAATACTAGCCGCTGTTACGGGATCGGCTTTCAGGAATTCAGCTGGTATTCCGTCCAATCCAGCTGCCTTGTTGCTTTTGAGGAGATTTATTGATGTAAGGATTTCCGATTCCAACGGGGGTTCGATGTCAATACCCCTATAGGACCTGCGCATCTCGTTTAGTTGGGGCACTTCAGCACTCTGCTCAACTGAATCCTCATTTAACAGGGCACAAAAATAGCCCTTCCATCTACGAAGCGTATCCTCAATTGATACCAAAAGTGTGCCATCCACATCCATTACAGGATGATTCGTGTTGCTTGTAAAATCGCAATGGTAGTCACGTCTACCATTCCGAGGAAATTGCAGGTTTTTATGAATCGCTGTCTTCCCCACATCTTAAAAATTCGCTGGCCAAAATAATATCAAATGAGGAATTGTGGCGCAGGACAAATCAAGAGCGGCTGAACGTCGACATTAGAGAGCGTAAATGGCGTTGGGTTGGTCACACACTGAGGAAACTAAACGATGAAATTGCAAAGGAGTCCTTTGAATGGAATCCTCAGGGTGCACGGCGGGTTAGAAGATCAAGAGCAACATGGAAGCAGGATCCCAGAGAAAGACGTGGCCACAGCTAAATTACCATGCAGCAGACCGTGAAGGATGGAGACGTTTTGTTGACGCCCTATGCCCAAGCCGGGGTTACAGGACACGATGATGATAGAAAAAAACCTAAACATTACTTGTATTTGGTTTACTACTTTTTTTAAGTTATTGCTGTCTGAATACTTTTTATTTAGACCAAATTCACACGACAAAGGATATGTTCAAAACTACGCCCTTTTCGACCCTGCTTGAAATGAGTTCCCGACCCTAAAAACTCTGGATTATATACAAAAATCATGGTAGCAGAATTTTGTATGATTTTCAGAGTAACCAAATGCCATTTTGGAATAAAGTGACTTCCGGTGGTGTGATTTTGGTAAATTTTTTTTTTCATGTAGACAAACCTCAAACCTTTTGTTGGAATCTGTCCCACTTAATGTCACTTTGAGTATTATATTGACTCGTTACTAATGAAATATTTGGAAAAGGCAATTCCCGTTATGGTGCCATCTCGTATCTCGATTTCAATATTCGAATTAGTTTGGCACTTTCGAAATCAATATATTTTTTTGTCCACTGAAAGATAAAGTTAATCGTCCACTGAAGAACTATTTCTGAATTAGCTCGAAGCTTTAGAACTAGTTAACTCAGAGTTATATCAACACTGAATTTTATTTTTAATTTTCACTCATAACAACATAATAATAATAAAGTTCTTAAAGGTCTTAAACCATATTCGCTAAAATGTGCCAAAATCGTTAGAGCAGAAATTCAAATTAAGGGCAATTGAGATATAAAAAAACCAAGCATGCATCAAGTTTATCAAACATTAAAAAAAAAACAAAAGAAATTCCATTTTGGAAAGTAAAATTGAAATAAAAAAAAAAAATAACTTAAAACATACCTAAATAATCTACATCTTATCACGTACAAAACCATTTAGTCCAATTTACACATAAATATTTTTTTTATTATAACCACTTTAAGGCAACAAGTGTCATTCGCTAAAGAAATTAAACTTGATTCTTTTTTTTTGTTTTGAAAATTAAAAAAAAAATGAATTAATAGTTAATAAAAAGTGAAAATGGATTATAGCATACTTTCTCTGCAGCCAGAAAACCTTAGAATAAAACAGTCCAAGAACAAGAATGAACAATGTTGGTGAAGACTCACGATGGAACACTTTCTCTAGATGTTATCAGGTTTTTTTTTTCCTTCCAGAAAAAGGTCGTTTGTAATTAGTCAAGAATTTTACTCTTAAAGTGATGAAACATGAACCATGAAACTGATAATAAAAGTAATTATTGCGTTATCAATGAAATGAAAACAAAAGACTTAACAATCAAGTTACGTGGATAGTGAAAATATATCAAAGATTAGCTAAAATCAATTCATGATAATATTTTTGCTTACTATTTTCTCTATAGATGTGTTGTGCTTCCCAGGATGTAGGCAAAGTAGTAGTCTAAGAGCTGAGAGCAAATTTTAATGGTGAAGGAATAACCAAAATTCATTAACGTTTATGTTGAGGTTATTGCGCCTTGGTTTCAAATTCAGTCGTCTGGCATGATTCTTTTGTCGCCAGGGCTGGAAAAAAGGGGTTGAAAACGGTTATTTTACGGATTTTCTTTTTTAAACTATAGAGAACTAAGCTTTGGTTATGAATTTTGGGGTCCCAGAAGTTTTAAGTGTCGCCACACCCAGCCAGACGCCCACAAAAAGTGTCAAAAAATCAATTTTTGTTGTCAGGGGTATAACCAAAAGATTCATATGTCAAAAAATCATGAAAAATCTCCTCATCACAAAAATATGCATGCCAGACGTTTTAAGTGTCGCCACAACCAGCCAGACGGCCCAAGAGCTCAAAAGGGCCGAACATTCGTTTTTGATGTCGTGGGTATAACCAAAAATTTGGTATGTCAAAAAAGCATGAAAAATTTCCTCGTCATACAAATATGCATGCCAGACGTTTTAGGTTTTATTTTCATGATTTTTTGGCATATCAAATTTTTGGTTATACCCACGGGATCTAAAACTAATTTTCACCCCTTTTGAGCTTGGGCCGTCTGGTTTGTTGTGGCGACACTTAAAACGTCTGGCATGCATATTTTTATGATGAGGAGATTTGCCGTAATTGTTTGACATATCAAATTTTTGGTTATACCCACGGGATCAAAAATTAGTTTTCACCGGTTTTGAGCTTGGGCCGTCTGGCTTGTTGTGGCGACACTTAAAACGTCTGGAATACATATTTTTATGACGAGGAGATTTTTCAAGATTTTTTGGCATATCACATTTATGGTTATATCCACGGGCCGTCTGGTTGGGTGTGTCGACACTTAAAAAGTCTGGCAAGCATATTTTTATGACGAGGAGATTTTTCATGATTTTTTGACATACCAAATTTTCGGTTATGGCCCCTTTTGAGCTTGGGCCGTCTGGCTTGTTATAGCGACACTTAAAACGACTGGCATGCCTTTTTTTGTGATGAGAAGATTTTTTTTTTGAGCTAGAGCTGTCTGGCTGGTTATGGCGACACTTAAAACGTCTGGGACCCCAAAACTCAAAACCAAAGCGTAGTTCATTATAGTTTAAACTTTTTTGAAAGTGGTTATACCCCCTACCCAAAAATCCGTTAAATCACCGTTTTCAACCCCCCTTTTCCAGCCCTGGCGACAAAAGAATATTTCCAGACGAGTGGATATGAAATCAAGACCGTATAACCTCAACATAAACGTTCGTGAACTTTGGTTATACCTTCACCCATAAAATTTGCTACCAGTTCTCGGTCTATAGGTTAATAAGGAAAAGTAAGGAAAGGTGTGAGCGGATGCTTTAAGTATTGGAAGCCTCCTTGAACAATTCTGGATTAATTGTAGGCAAAAAGATACTGTCGTCGACCAGTTCGTCGAAAAAGTTTCTCCGAGGGTTTGTTTTCCGGTTCTGATGGCATTCACATAGGAATGATTGAGGGTTAGGGATGTGTTGTTCTGCTGCTGGTCGTTCACTGCGTGACCGAACTTTTTAAAAACATCAGTTTTCCACAACTTAAATTCCCATCGTATTCTGTTTATTACATGTAATTGTTAAAATTACATTTATTTAAAATGTATAATTGTAATTTTAACAATTCCATGCAATAAACCGATTATGATGAGAATAAAATTACAATTTTGTGTAATAAACAGATTACGATGAGAATAAAATTATATAAAATAGCAACACAATCAGTATACAATTTAAATTCAAGCTATAAAAATACATGTATTTTTTAGAATTGCTCCAGACTTCCAGATCTAGGAGCATATTTCAACTGGAGATAACAACTGCCATGAAGATAAAATGCCCTAACTTCTGATGCAGAACGATGATGTGCCGCCAGCCACTGCCACTGCTGGCCACTGCTATCCAGCAGCAGCACAACATTAGAGTCCCTCCATTAAGGAACACAAAAATACTATTTTGTATATATTTACACAGATGCGATGTATATACCTAGGATTCCACGCCACCATAACCAAACCAACAACCAGGAGGAACAGTAGACTACATAATTAATGCATCAGCTTCTAGCTCGCGATACCAAAACTATTATTCAAGTGATCCAATTAAGTGAGTTGGTGGATGCGATATTATTATGTCAAGTGGCTAAGATTATTTGTGTCGTGCACATTATAGCACGGTCAGAGCAATATCGTGGTTCTATATAGCGTCTCCAGAATTCTTTTCCATAATATGTGCTTGCATTGGAATTGCTATCTTTTGGCGATGTTCCGGATGAAACATGTTCGTATTCAAATGAGCTCCACACGGTCGAACCATATAGAACCAGATTGAGAGGTGCACCATAGAGCCATAGTCAGCGTGATGCTCATAAAAATACAAACGAGATGACGACGACGAGGAGGAAGTACTATGTGAGAATAGCTTTGAATTCATTAGCAAGAGATCGGTAAGAATCTAGGTGGTTAGAAGCATCACTATCATCCAAAAGCAGCTGATCGCTCACTGACGCACTGTGCTGCACTGACTTAAGCAAATCTCTTGGTTACACTTAGCGCACCCTCTGAACTGAAAATACAGTTCAAAAGTATCTATCTATTTGTAGCCATAACATAGATACAGACATACATTTATGAACCTTCTATTCAATTTATGACCTTTTTTTTATATAATATTGATGGGACAGCTTATAAATTACATAATGGGAATTGCATACGTACTCGTTTGTTGCCATATCTACAGGGCCTACTTGGAGGTGTCATTTTCTTGAATTTCTAATCAGGGTTGCCACTCTAGATGGACTAAGAAAGTAATAATTTTAAAATACAAAATAATATTATTAAAAGTATCAGTGCTTTGCTTTTTGCTGCTTACTTACTTATCCGGCCCCCGATCAATGCAGGGTCTCTGCCTGAGATAGTTCAGTCGTCCATCGGTTGCAATCCCTCACACGCTCCCTCCAGTCTTCGAGACCAAGCGCTCTTGCGTCTGTAACTGCCTGGTCCCCATAGCGGAGGTTCAGTCTTCCTGGTCGTCTAGAACCTGGGGGCTGGGATTCGAAAATTTTCTTGGCTGAAGCTTTGTTATCCATTCGCTGGATGTGGCCGAGCCAGTGTACTTGACGTGTTTTGGCTCTTTGGACTTCATCCACATCTTGGTACAGCTTGTACAATTCAAGATTGAATCTTCTCCTCCAATCGTCCTCTTCGCACATAGGATCAAATATCCGCCGAAGAATTTTTCTTTCGAAAGTGCCCATAGTATAAATTCCCCTTTTTTACTTAGGTATCGTCCAGCACTCGGCGCCGTAGAGTAGAACTGGTAAAATTAGCGTTTTGTATAGCGTGCTCTTTGTCTTTCGAGAAAGGAGTTTTGAACCCATGTGTTTAGCCAAACCAAAGTAGCAGCGGTTCGCTAGGGTAATTCTTCTTCGGATTTCAACTAAGGTGCCGTTCGTGGAATTGATTTGTTACGAGATAGGTGAACTCCTTGACTACCTCGAACTTACTGCTACCATCAGTGACGTTTTGTCGTAGGCGATGGACAGATGAGGCTTTGTTTGTTGATAGCATATACTTTTTTTTGTACTCATTCACTTCAAGACAAACGCGTTTCGCCTATTCATCAATAGCTGTGAAAGCCAGCTCTCTTGGAGCGGCCAAAGATGTCGATGCCGTCCGCATATCCAAGGAGTTGAGAAGACTTATTGAAGATATTGCATTCCATGTTAACACCACTCTTGCGCACTATCTGCTCCAGGACTAGGTTGAAGAAATCACATAGTAGCGAATAACTCGGATGAGTACGTGCCGATCATAGTGTTGCAGAAAGGTTTTAAACGCTCACATACATGGTACGTTGGAAAGGATTTTTTAGGCAACATTAAGCAGGGATATGCCTCTGTAGTTCTTGCAGGACATAAGATCGCCTTTTTTGTAGATTGGGCATATGGAGCTATTTGACCAGTCGTCGGGCATACTTTTCTCCTCCCATACTTGGTTGAATAGCTGGTGCATGCACCCTACCAGAACATCTCCTCCATACTTAAAAAGTTCCGCATATAGGCCATCCGACTCGGCGGATTTGTTGTTCTTTAGTTTGTGGATGGCTTTCTTAACCTCTTCAATACTGGGCGCTGGGACTGAATCTTTATTGACTGGTCTCATGCTTATTTGTTCCCCTGTCGACTCCTCTACAAAATTCCCATTAGGCAGTTGCTGCAAATGCTGCTTTTTGATAGGGTAAGTTTATTCCGAAAATTATTCATATCTATGCAGTTTACAGTCTCGTTTGCAAGCGAGAGAGGTGGGGAGGACTGTTCCCAGAAAGGCACTCATCAAGGTAGCAGAGGAAGAATTCCTCGGATAGGATCAACGGTGTGGTGTCTACAGTTCAAGTTAGGTTGAACTACTTAGTGAATATATTATACGGGCTACTACGACTTATTCTGAGTCAGGCATATAAGGAGCGGTTAATCCGGCTCTCCGCCCCTTGAGTCATACAAAGGGTCTGGCCTCCAGGTTAGGAGTCATGCTGTCGGTTTGACTTCTGGGCCACGCAAAGCTATTTAGCTGTGAAGCAACAATAAGCCTTGGATACGAATGGATCTACTGTTGATGTACCAAGCAAACGAAATAAGAACAATGAACTTCGGATGGGCACGTGGAATGCCCTGTCTCTGTATAGACCACGTGAAGCCGAACATTTAGCGGAGGTCTTTGACTGCTTGAAAGCAGACATCACCGCGATACAAAAAGTGCGATGGAATGGGCGAAGCAAAAGAATAATGAAAGACTGCGATATTTACTACGGTTACTGTTACCGACAGCAAAGGCAGCGTCTTTTTGGATGTTGATTCGTCGTAAGAGGCAAACCTAGGCAAGAAGTCTTGAGTTTCAACTATTTGAACGAGTGCCTCACGATAACTCGCATCAAGACTTAAATCGCCAACATCAGCCGCATATGCGCGCATGCCCCAACAGAAGAGAAAGCTGATGACATCAAGGACGAGATTTACGAGCTCCTGGACAAAACATATGAGCAATGCCCTAGCTATGTCATTAAGATTTTCTTGGGGAATTTTACTGACAAACTAGGAATAGAAGACGACTTTGGTGGCCCAATCGGAAAATATAGCCTGCATCTGCATGACACCAAATTCGGTAACGGACTCGGATTAATCGACTTTGTTGCGGGGCGAAACGTTGTGATAGTAAGAACGCAGTTCCCGCATCTCGATATACACAAGGGGACATGGCAAATACCTGGTCAATCAACCAATAACCAGACTGACCACATTGCGATCGATTCAATGTACTCCTCCAGTATCAAGGATGTCCGAACGTTCCGAGGAGGCAACGTTGACTCGGACAACTGCCACGTTGTAGCCAAGGTAATGCTAGAGTCGCAAGAAATCGCCAGGTCCGATCAAGTCTCTCGCACCCTCTAAAATAGTCCAATGCTGCCAACTTTAAGCATCGAGGACTAGGAAGCCATCGGAGACCATCACAACGAAACCCTTGCTTCGACGAAGAATGCTGGCAAGTATATGCACCCAAACAACAGACATACAAACGGTGGCGTGCTGCAAAGAAGGACCAGAGCTGCTCGCGAGCTCTACCAGCAGAGAAGAAGTGAGGAATACCGGCTTCTCAGAACAGAAGGAGAAAGAAAGAGCGTGAGAAGCGTGCAATCGAGGTCATAGAGGGATGCCATTACAGATTGAAGTTTGGACGCGTAGCGGCTACCTAGCGGATGTCTAATGGATACCTTGCAGACGCCTAGCGGATACCTAGCGGACGTCTAGCAGCGGATACCTCATACCAAGCATATATCTGGTGGACGCCTAGCAAATTCCTAGCCGATGCCTTGCGGGTACCCAGCGGATACCTATCGGAAACCTTGCGGATACCTGGCGGATGCCTAGCGCAAACCTAACGGACGCCTACCGGATACCTGGCAGATGCAAAGCTGAAATCTAGAGGACGTCTAGCAGACACCTGGTAGATGCGTATAGCGGACACCTGGCAGATGCGTAGCGGATAGCTAATGAACGCCTAGCGGATAGCTAGTGGAAGCCTAGTGGATTCCTAGCAGATGTCTTGTGCATGCCTAGTGTAAAACCTAATGGACATCTAGTGGATACCTAGTAGACACCTAGCAGACACCTAGCGGATACTTAGTGGATGCGTAGCGGATCTCTGGCGGATGCAGCTGAAACATAGCAGAAGCCTGGCGAAGTACCAGTGCCCAGCGGATACCTAGTGAACGCCTAGCGCATACCTCGTGGACGCCTAGAAGATTACAAATGGATGCCTGGTGGATACTCCGAGGATGCCTATCGTATACATACCTGGTGGACACCATACATACTTGTCAGATTCCTAGCAGACGCCTAGTGGATACCTGGCGAACGCCTAGGGAATATTTGGCAGATAAGGAAAATGCTTTTACACCTAGTCGACCAAATTGACCCCGTCTATGCACACCCGGAGAACCAAAACATCCTAAGGCATTCACATCCACCGTTAATAGTGTTCATAACTCTGCACCATTCATCAGGACCGGGATGATAACTGTCTTATATTGGGACACCTTAGTTGCTCTAGATAGGGCTTTGCTCCTCAACTGCCTTCTTAGCCCAAAGAAGCAGTGGCAAAAGTAATTCTTAATTTGATCTCAGCGCTGGTTTTATTCACTGAGTTGATAGCGGGGCCTAGGAACACAAAATCTTTGAGCACCTCGAAATTAAAGCTGTTGGTGACATTCTGTGGAAAAAGTCAGTGTCCTTGTACTTTCTTGAAAATTGTATATGTTTCGTCTTGCCTTCATTCATCGTTAAGCCCATCTTCTCAGCTTCCTCCTCAACTCAATATCAATAAACATCATCGCTTTGTTCGTCCGATTATTGCGATGTCATATCAACGTAAGCTAGTAATTGGACGTACTTTTGAAAGATTGTGCCTCTAGTATTAACCTGAGAGCTCTGCACTATTCTTTCAAGAACGATGTTAAAGAAGTCGCATGACAGCGCGTCGCCTTGCCTAAATCCTTTTTTGACAGCAAAGGTATGGGTGAGTTCTTTGAGGATCGGGAAAAAAATGCTGAGATTCCATTAATCGGACATGCTTTTCTCCTTAACAATTCATCGCCAGCCGTTTTGAATAGCTCGGCTGCAAGATATAGATATAGATATCTTCATTTCGTCGAGATCGGGTAGACGTAATTGTTGGCCTACGTACGTCGTCCAGGTTGAATGCAGAGCAATCTGCATGGTAACGGAATTTGGTACGTCATCACCGTTATACAATTTGCAGAAATGAGTTTTCATATCCTCAGCACCGACTGCGATTCGACCACGATGTTCCCCTGACCGTCCTTTGAGACATCGGTTCCGGCCTTTTAATCCTGGGAGGTGCTTTTTAAATAAATAAATAAATAAATTTGGTGGCGCAACAGCTTGTGGAGAGCCAGGGTCTAGTGACTTACAGCTCAACCATCCCTGTGTGCGTGTTGTGGGTCCTGCAGCGTTAGGTACTGGTGTAACTTAAAAATCATAACTGCGGATGCTGTCCGTTTTAATACATGTGTCTCAGTCTTTCCCTAGAATATCGAGCAATCTACGATATTTTGACCAAAAATTTGCCATATTTTCATTTTTGGATTGGAATATCCCAAAAAAAAACTGACTTGATGAGCAATTCTGACGTCATATTAGGATTCAGTGCATCAAAGCCCCTCAGAGCTCAGAAAAGTTTAGTCAGGTTTTTCGCACACAATGAGGATTGGTGAAGTTTTGTCTATTGGTATTTAATTATAACACACCCTGCAAAAAATGGCAAACAATTTAAAAACTGCCAATCGAATGGCAGCCCATTGAATGATAATTTTTTTCTTTTTTTATTTCCGTTCAATTCAAAATCATTATACAGTGGGAACTCAGTACTCACCCGCTGCCTTGGCATTGACTCAATATAGGCGACACCATCCGATTCCGACACATCAGCAACGTGCTCTGCCGGTAAAGGAATGTAGTGCAGTGTCATTGTCACGCATTTCTACATATATCTGAAGTGGAAGTGATAATGACAGCGCAACCATACGGTCATACAACCCGTTTTTATGCTTATAAAACCTCATTTCGTATTTCGTTATAAAGGTTCAATAAGTGAACAATCGACTATGGATTGAACCTCTGTGGTCAGGCCACCATTATCGAGAAAAAAGCATATCTATGTTGCTTGTCTGCATAGTGGATGGATGGGGCAACCCAGTGAATATAATGTAGAAACCATACTGGACTCTCTGGCTGGACATGGATGCCTCTCTGAGCTCCCATGGACCGGGACTCAATGGACCTAATGGAGAAAAGGTGAGTAGAGTAATTGTTGTCATTGAAGTGCTAAAATTGGCGCTATGTGCGGATATGTGTGAATGTACCACATATCGGATATGTGTGAATGTACCACATATCGGCCCCCTCGTGGTTTTCGCCTTGACGTTGGCGAGGGGGCTTACGTTATGACCCTCCAGCAATCCAGCTGCAGGGGCATACAACTAAGAAAAACCAAACAAAAAACAGGGATGTTTATCCAAAACAATAAATGAATGGTCATGCAAAGTCCAAAAAATAATGAAATCCGAGCGGGGATATACGCTCAAGTGTCGACAGAAGTCACGGCTGTCGGCGAGGGCTTGGCTTCGCAAGAAGCTAAGTCGCCAGTGACAAAAAATCTAGAAAACCCGACCAAACCCGTCTTAAATAGACAACCGAACGTGCACAACCTTGCAGCATCTCTTCTTCCTGCTCTAGATAGCTTAGCTATTGAAGGTAGGGAGACCTCGAACAGACCTCCCTCTATAGGAAGTCAAACCGAGGACGAGTTGTTGCAAGACTCGAGTCAAGAAGAGACCACGCTGAAGCCTACTGCACCCCTCAAAGCTTCGAGGCAACGCAGTAACTACAGATCCTCTAAAAGATTCGTGAGTGCTACTGAGAAAAAGGACCCAAATACTCTCAGTTCGAGAGACAAGGCCCTTTTGAAAAAGCATAGGAAATTGGTGAGGAATTATGAACGCCAGTCGGCAACGACCGCCACTGCACCCATTGTTTCCTCCCAACCTCTATTGAACGCCAAAAAGCCAGAAAGCGAAAAAGTAATTGCTGCCGCATCTAGGTCTATCCCTAAAAAGATAAACCGTGAACAGGCGGGCAATAACTCTACCGTTAGTACAGGCTCAAAGACGAAACTGGAGACCTCCAGCAAGAAACAGCAGGCCAACGCTTCATCGAACCTGAAAAGGAACGAGAAAGCACAGGTAGGCAACTCTTCTGGGACGAATCCAGGTTCATCTAAGAGGGCAAGATCGGAGGAGGCAACCAAGACTGAAGGTTATAAAAAGCTTAAAACCAACAGTTTTGACACCACCCCGATCGATCTACAGGTAGCCATAATAAGTCGAGACGACCCGGATGGGAAAATCACGGCAAAAAATTGGTTACTTGTAGAAAATGAAATCATCAAAGCCATGATGGTGACATCCGAGGATGATAGTTCTGAGGACTACACCTTTGATGGAGCTGGTTGGCGAAAGGGAGTAAAAGTGGTTTGCTGTGGGGACAAGAAATCCCTGGAGTTCCTCACTCACACAATCACCAATATTGGCGAACTGTGGGAGGGGGCATCTCTTGGGATTCTTCCCGTCACAGCTCTGCCACTTCGCCAGCAGGTTAATATATGGATCCCTCCTCCTGCCATGCATGAGGATGCATCCGTGATTAAACTGCTGGCGAAACAGAATAAGGAGCTGCCCATACTAGAATGGAAACTTCTTCATTCCAAGAAGAGTCTTAGAGGGGAAGGAAAGGACCTCTTGTTCGTTATTGACAAGAAATCTGACCTTCTTCTTAAAGGGAACGAAGACGTGTTGAGATATGGTCTCGGAACCGTAAAGGTAAGGAGGCATGTTAGCAAAGGGGAGTCAAAAGCTGCTGGTGGTGCAAATTAATTTGCATCACGCTAAAGCAGCGACGCACGACCTAATGCTCTACATGTCTCAGGAGGCCGTGGATGTGGCCTTAATCCAAGAACCATGGATTCGTAAGAATCAGGTACAAGGATTAAGGTCAAAAAACTATAATCTGTTCCACTCCACGTCAGAAGGTGAAATAAGAAGTTGTATTCTAGCGAAAAAGTCGATTAATGCTTTCTTTTTATCTAGGTACAGCAACAAGGACAACGTGGCAATCAGCGTTGAGTCCAGGGAAGGTAACTTCGTCCTGGCGTCAACGTACATGCCGTACGAAGAGGAAAACCCACCATCAAAAACAGTCCGCGATCTTGTGGGTCACACCGCAGCAAGAGGGACACCTTTGGTGTTGGGATGCGATGCTAACGCCAACCACACTCAATGGGGAGGTAAAGATGTTAACAAAAGGGGTGAGTCAATTTTTGAATACATTCTCTGTTCAAACCTTATGTTATGTAATAAGGGTAATCACCCAACATTTAGGAACAAAAACAGGGAAGAGATTCTAGATCTCACTCTTATGAGCAATAACGATAAAATTTCTGTAGGGAATTGGAGAGTCTCACCTGAGGAATCTTTCTCAGATCACTTCAGGATACTCTTTACTCTAGACAGGAATAATAATGAGATTAAGCCCTTTAGAAACCCAACTAGAACAAATTGGACAGAGTACACAAAATGGTTGAACGATCGTATCGACCCACCAGAGGAAGAAACGCTTTCGGCAACCTCAACCATAGATACTGTTGTTCAAAACCTTACTAGTGAAATGAGAACGGCCTTCGAAAGAAACTGCCCTATATCTCGTAACATTAAACCCACTAGCCCACCCTGGTGGAACAGTGAACTTAAGAAACGAAGAACAGGGGTCAGAAAACTTTTCAATAAGGCCAAACTGAGTAAATTAGATGTAGACTGGAATTCTTATAGAGCTGAACTTAACTCATACACCAAGGAGCTAAGACGGGCCAAAAAGGATTCATGGGCTAGACACTGTGAATCCATTGAGAACACAAGTGAGGCGGCGAGACTTCGAAAGGTCCTTGCCCATAACCCCACGATTCCAGGATATATTAAGCATCCCGATGGATCGTGGTCGAACTCGAGCCAAGAAACACTTGAACTCTTTATGGAAACGCATTTTCCTGACTGTAAGAGCCCTGAGGACTCTGTTTATAAACAACCAGACTCCTTAGAAGCTCTACAATCAGCACCTGAATTGGATCAGGTTATCACAGAGCAGAAGATTATGTGGGCAATAAACTCGTTCAAACCCTTTAAATCAGCTGGACCAGACGAGATAATTCCGGCATTTCTTCAACATGCTCTACAGATAATCACCCCATGGCTTAGGGTAATCTTTAAAAGTTGTGTTAAACTTAGATACGTCCCTACCAGCTGGAGAAAAGTTAAAGTTGTGTTTATTCCAAAAGCTGGGAAACCGACACACTCGACAGCAAAAGATTACAGACCAATAAGTCTCTCTTCGTTCCTCCTCAAGACGTTGGAGAGAATTATTGATCTGCATGTTAGAGACCTTCTCAATCCAAACATTTTATGCAACTACCAACACGCTTACCTTAAGGGTAAGTCAGTGGAGACTGCGTTGCATGAGGTCGTTTCACAAATTGAGAAAAGTTTCGAGCACAAAGAACATACCCTGGCAGCATTTTTGGACATTGAGGGAGCGTTTAACAACGTAAAGACGGAGTCCATTAAATCTGCTCTGGAAGAGGTTGGAGTTGAGCCTGTCATTGTAGACTGGATTTATACCATGCTCAATGGCAGAATCATAAACTCGCGACTAGGAGATACTATTGTTGAGAAAACAGTTACAAGAGGCACGCCACAAGGAGGGGTAATCTCACCTCTCCTTTGGATCCTAGTTGTTAATAAAATTCTTACAAGATTTAGGAATCAGGGCATTAAAATTGTGGCCTATGCAGACGACATAGTAATTTTGATATCGGGTAAGTATCTTACCACCATCAAAGATATTATGGAATCCGCACTTAAAGAACTATCTTCTTGGGCAACACAAAACGGTCTCGGGGTTAACCCTACAAAAACCGAACTAGTTCTGTTCACGAATAAAAAGAAATTAGGAGATTTTACTCCTCCCAGACTTAATGACATTCCTCTGAAACTTTCCAAGGAAGCTAAATATCTTGGAGTTATCCTTGATTCCAAGCTAACATGGAAACGTAACACAGAGGAAAGAATGAAAAAAGCACTATGCGCTTTCTACACATGCAAAAAGACCTTTGGTACACGGTGGGGTATGCGACCGCAGGTTATCCAGTGGATGTACACGACGATTGTTCGCCCCATACTTACCTATGGATCTATAGTGTGGTGGAAAGCTGTTGAAAAAGTAAGCTATCTCAAAAACCTGAATAAGGTACAGAGACTAGCCTGTATAGGAATAACGGGGGCACAGAGGTCTACGCCACAGGCAGGTTTGGAAATTATTTTAAATCTTCCACCCCTAAACGAGTACACTAGATGCACAGCAGCCAAAAGCGCATTTCGACTCAAAGAACTGGGCTCTTGGAAGCACAGCACCTATGGTCATGGGTCTATCCTACAAAGGTATGGCACAGTGGCTGCACTTGATGTGAAGACTGATTATATTCCTCCTGTAATGGATTTTAACAAACACTTCTCTATTTCAATACCCGAAAGACATGGATGGGAACCCAAATCACTAATTAGTGAACAGGGTATCCCCTTCTACACTGACGGGTCTAAAATGGAAGAAGGAACAGGTGCGGGGGTGTTCTGTGAAGCCCTTAATATAAGAGAGTCATATAAACTCCCAGATGAGTGTAGTGTCTTTCAGGCTGAGATTTACGCTATTCAAAAAGCGGCAGAATTGGTACACAAGAAAAAACTGATCTCGTCGGAGATCACATTTTTCGTGGACAGCCAAGCTGCGATCAAAGCAATAGCCAGTGAGACCATAAGATCCAAAACAGTGGTAAAATGTCGAGGCATACTGAACAAAATTTGTAACACTAACCAAGTCAAACTCTGCTGGGTTCCTGGACATAGCAATATAGAAGGGAATGATATAGCAGATGAACTAGCAAGGAAGGGGTCATTATCAAATAGGAACAGTAGTAACCAATTAGACATGGGACTAGACATCCCGATCGGCGTAGTTAAAATGAAAATGGACCTAGTAACGAAAGAGCGAATCAATAAATCCTGGATTACCAGGAACGATTGCGTTATCTCTAGAAGTCTATGGCCTAGAATTAATGAAAAGGAATCTCAGTATATTCTATCGCTGAGCAAAAAGAACATTAGAATCTTGATAGGTGTACTAACGGGTCACTGCGCCATTGGCACAATGGCCACCAGATTGGGTGTACTCGCACCCGACTGCTGTAGGAGCTGTCAGGATGTTGAAGAAGTAGAATCCATTAAACACCTGCTCTGTGACTGTCCGAACCTCCAAACAAGCCGCCTCCGTTACTTGGGAAACAGGTTTGTTGGAGAACTGGATGATCTAGCGCAGGTCTCAATGGCAAATATGAGGAAATTCATAGAGAGCACAGGCTGGTTCGTTAATGAGCCAGTCTATCTGAATCATTAGTTTAGGAGCATCTCTGCTTTCTTTTTGTAAGGGGATCACAATGGACCAACAGGCCCCCGTGTACGCAACAGCCTCTGTGCTGTGCACACCCCTCCTAACCTAACCTAACCTAACCACATATCGGCCATATTGGTGCGAAGCCTTTACGACCATATAATGAATGCAGTTAAGACAATATTTTGAGTGTAATTAAAATCCACAAAGATTGTATACAAACATAAACAATTCTCTCCTTATCTCTCTGTTAAGGTGGCTAAAATCAATATATAAACATACAAGTTCCATCTATGGCGTTGAACTTGATTGGGTGAGGTCTAAGTATGTAAGTGTATCATTGTTTGTATAATGTTTAAGACTTCTTTCAAGACGATTGAATTTCTTCTGAGTTTCAGGTGGAATTTCTTTTATGGTGTTGTTTAGTTTTCGGATACTAAAATAAGACCAAAAGAAGTGAAAATTATCACCGTAAATAGGTCAGGTGTTTAAGTTGGATAATAAATACGGACTTTAAGGTATATTAAAGTAGAACAATAGAGATTACTTGGATTAGCGCAACCACGGACCGGGTGGTCATTATAGCCCAAGAAAATTAGACGTGAAAATGGCAGAGTTACGACCAATTTCCGACGACAAAGTCTAGTTAATAAAAATAATTAGGAAGAGTGATGGTAATGATTATTAATTAATTGAACAAACCGATATTTCAAGCCAAGTTTAAAGCTTTGAAAAAGACATTTTGAAAATCTATATTAATTTGCATCTAATTTTTAAATGTCCAATTAAGCGTATTAAATAGTCACAAAGTGTCAAATTTAATATGGGTATAGACCCTCTAAATGCACAAAACCTTGACTTAAATCTGACATCGCAGAAGTTTTAATTCAAAAAGTTCATTATTTATCTTTTTTTTGATAATAATGTCTACGTTTAAGGTGCTAACAGCTCAATCGCCCACACGCTATCATGAGAATATTAATCAATTCACACCTAATCCGTCATATCTACTGTGCGTCTGTATATTTTTGATTACATCTTAATTGTTGTCATTCTCTCGTTAGAATATTAACGACTGATACGGGACGTGGGCGGGGGCGCCGACAAAATGTTTTGACACACAAAGTTATATTCCCTGTCGGATTTAAGCAGTTAGTAATATAATCAAGGTGAAGTATTAAGCGGTAAACTTAAGTGGCATAAGTTTGAAATGAAGTGCATCAATAGTGTAATATAATCAGTCGTATAACAAAGCTGATCATTTAACTGTGTAAACACATAATTCGAGAACTGAATATAATTGCGTGGGGGCTCGTCTTTGTTATGAGTAGGTGTGTTAACTGGCGCGCACGTCTGCATAATTTATATTTATTTTAATTGTTGAAATTTGTTTGAGGTTCTAGACAAGATAATTAATTTAGCTTTTTTGCACTTAATTATTTGATTGTATTGAGTTCTAATAAGTTACTTTGAACCTAGCAATTGGTTTAAGAAGTAGGTTTGATATGATATAACTGACAAACGAATATTGACCGCTCGAGTTTTCGCCATTATTAAGTTAAGTTTTAAGCCTAGGCCAATTCGGAGAGTTAACAGTATACTATACCAACACTAGCACTGGGATGGTTCTCATGTGAAATTATTTAACTCGAATTAAAGTTTACGATGGCGGAACTTCAATCCGCAAACTCAATGGATTTATATTAATCCAAATAAACGAAATAATGTAATAAATGAATCAAACAACCCGAGCACGAAATCTGCGTGCGCCGCGACCATAGATCGAAACGAGAAAAATGAACTGTCAAGCGATTTGTGCGTTTAATAATTTGCACAACTGCAGCACAAATTGCTGCCACCCAGTAGCTCAGCAATGGGGTGGGTTCAACAATCAAAATTATTTTATTAATCGGATGCGATTAATAAAATTAAAATAAAAAGAACAAATGATAAAATGATAAGTAAAAGTAAAGGGTGTACTTTTCTCAAAATGGGTGCCAGGAATTCTTTAAGAAGGATTAGAGAATTCCAAAACTAATATTTTTTAACGAAGAAAAGAAATTAGAAACAAGTCCCAGATGGGGACTTCAATTATTTTATTTGGGAAACCTTTGAGCCGAAACCCAGGGATTAAAACCCAAAATTTTTTCAATATATAGGTAATTATAGAGTACAAAATTTAAAGGGCTTACGCTGAAACGTCAAACCGAAAACAAAGGAAGAAAATGCTATGAAAATGTAAATGGGGCGTTAACGTGGCAATTACCGTGTCCCACAAAATCGGTATAAAGTTCGAATTACTACTTACTTACTTACTTACTTATCCGGCTCCCGATCCATGAAGGGTCTCTGCCTGAGATATTGCGGTCTTCCATCGGTTGCTGTCCCTCACACGCTCCCTGCAGTCGTCGAGACTAAGCGCTCTTGCGTCTGTGACCGCCTGGTCCCTATAGCGGAGGTTCGGTCTTCCTGGTCATCTCGAACCTGGGGGCTGGGATTCAAAGATTTTCTTGGCTGGAGCGTTGTTGTCCATTCGCTCGATGTGGCCGAGCCAGTGTAGTCGACGTGTTTTAGCTCTTTGGACTACATTCACATCTTGGTACAGCTCGTACAGTTCATGATTGAATCTTCTCCTCCAATCGCCCTCTTTGCATATAGGACCAAATATCCGCCGAAGAATTTTTCTCTCGAAAGTGCCCAGTATCAATTCCCCTTTTTTACTTATCGTCCAGCACTCGGCGCCGTAGAGTAGAACTGGTAAAATTAGCGTTTTGTATAGCGTGCACTTTGTCTTTCGGGAAAGGAGTTTTGAGCCCATTTGTTTGACCAAACCGAAGTAGCAGCGGTTCGCTAGGGTAATTCTTCGTTGGATTTCCACTAAGGTGTCGTTCGTGGAATTGATGTTTGTTCCGAGGTAGGTGAACTCCTTGACTACCTCAAAATTACTGCTACCAACAGTGACGTTTTGTCCTAGGCGATGGACAGATGAGGCTTTGTTTGTTGATAGCATATACTTTGTTTTGTCCTCATTCACTTCAAGACCAACGCGTTTCGCCTGTTCATCAATAGCTGTGAATGCTTCAAGTACAGCTCTCTTGGAGCGGCCGATGATGTTGATGTCGTCCGCATAGCCAAGCAGTTGAGAAGACCTGTTGAAGATAGTGCCTTCCATGTTAACACCACTCTTGCGCACTATCTGCTCCAGGACTAAGTTGAAGAAATCACATGATAGCGCATCTCCTTGTCTGAACCCTGTACACGTTGCACGTTGCACCGCGTATTTTGTAACGTCATGCGGCATAGCTGGATCAGTTTTTTCTTGATCCCGAGTTCCTACATCGCCAATAGAAGCTCTTGGCGACTTATGCTATCATATGCGGCTTTAAAGTCGATGAATAGGTGGTGGGTCTCGACTTGAAATTCGTTGGTCTTTTCCAGGATTTGCCTCAATGTGAAGATTTGCTCTATCGTTGATCTGCCTGGCCTGAAGCCACACTGGTATGTGCCGATCATAGTGTTGCAGAAAGGTTTAAGACGCTCACATAGTACGTTGGATAGTATCTTGTAGGCAACATTAAACAGGGATATGCCTCTGTAGTTCTTGAAGGACATAGGATCGCCTTTTTTGTAGATTGGGCATATGGAGCTATTTGACCAGTCGTCGGGCATACTTTCTTCCTCCCAAACTTGGTTGATGAGCTGGTGCATGCACCCTACCAGGACATCTCCTCCATACTTAAAGAGTTCCGCAGGTAGGCCATCCGAGCCAGCGGATTTGTTGTTCTTAAGCTTGTGGATGGCTTTCTTAACCTCTTCGGTACTGGGCGCTGGGACTGGATCTTCATTGACTGGTCTTATGCTTCTTTGTTCCTCTGGTGCCTCCTCTACATAATGCTCATTAAGCAGCTGCTGGAAATGCTGCTTAAACACGTCTACAATTCCCTGTGCTTCGGTGACTAGGTTACCTTCGCTGTTTCGAAGAGCTTGCGTGCCAGTACTATAACCAGATGCCAGTTGCTTAGCTGTTTTGTAGAACCGGCGGGTGTTGGTGGCGGTGCTAGACTCTTCGAGATACTTGAGCTGAGTTTACGCAGGTTTTTTTTTTTTTTTCTCTTTCCTTCTCTTTTCTCGGTACTCCTCTCTTGCTGCTCTTGTTTTCCGTTGCAGCATTTGCAGTTCGAATTAAACAATTCAATATATCGAAATTGATACGAAACCAAATTATAACAAAGAACACTCTACTTATCTTTTCAATATGTCTGCGGATCTCCTATCCACCTCTTTCCTGCTATCACCTCGACTCTTCCTCAGTTTCCTCAAAATTCCTTCACGTTTCGAATCACAAATTTTCTTTCTCCAAACTTTTTCGACAATTTTTCCTCAAAAAAAACTAATACTTTTTCGCAATATTTTTCTCCTTCAAAATGTATCTCGACTTTTTCCAAAAAATAACTTCTCGCTTGTAAAATTCTCCAAAGAGTGCAAAATTCCATGCTAAGCCTATTGTCTACCTCGGCCATTTCAGTCTCTCACACATTCATACAACCAGCCAATCGTTTTCGAGATCTTCAGTCACGGGATCACGGTTTCCTGGAAAGCTACGTGCTCTCCTTGAAAATCTCCGTTCATCCGTTTTCGAATCTCATCGAAACTTTACTCTCACACCCACATTCAATGATTCAGCAAGTTATTGGATGTCTTTCAAAAACTTGCCGAATCCAAATGGCCGAGTTCAAAACCTTTTCAACTAAAGTATTCGAGAAAATTTAAAAGAATCAAAATCGAGAAAAAGTTTCTTCTAGGCATTCTCCTAGTTACTCTTAAATTATCGCGAGTGATTCGAAGCGCGAAGCAATCTCTCCAAAACTAATACCTCGAGGTGAGAGAGGAACACATTTCTTTAAATCCTGAGATCTACTCAGTTCTTTTCCTTTCGCGTATCGCGGGTCAATTTCGGTAGATCTATCTCCTTACTAATTAAAAAAATTAAGTTTTAAGATTTATAAATCAAGTTAACAACCCATTTTTCTGACAAAATGATAAGCTAAGTAGTAACGTTACGTTAATTTCAGTTAAGTTTAGTTAATGATGCTTTGATGTTTTGTTTGTTAAGCATTTAGATATAAGTAAGAGTCCACCTGACTCACTTACTTCTTCAGCTCATCCCCTGGCTCCTTCGACAAGAGACCGCCCGTCTTCTTGCTGATTATGGTTCGTGGATCTTGGAACCAACTACTGTTCCACTCAATTCACAAATCGATCGAAACCTGTTTTTGTTACTTTTCCAAAATTCTTTAAGAGTAGGTCTCTGGTTGATGGACGCCAGGTATCTACTAACTCTACAAGCATTTTGGAAATGCAACAGAAAAAGGAAAGGCTAAAAAGGGTAAGTGATATAGAATAGGCAGATGAAACTTGTATAATATAAATACTTGTACATTTTACCGCAACAGTCCTTAAAACAATCATTGTTTTCTTAAAATGACGCACCCTCCTAATTTTGTACAAATAAATAAAAAATAAAATGCACGACTGAGTCACACGAACTTGCCTTTTTGTTCAAAAGGCTGAGGGTTTAGGAAAATTGTATATAAAGACATGGAAATTATGAGAAATAAAATGCACGACTGGGTCGCACGTACTTGCTCTTATGTTCAAGACAATACGAGTTTAAGAAAATTGTATATACAAACATGGAAATTATGAGAGAAAAATGTAGAGAAGCATTAAATACGGCACTTAAATTAGCTAAAACAACTCTTTTGACAGTTTGAGGTGAAAAAAGTATGCCATCTTAATTCATGATGGAATATGATTGTATGGGAAAAAAAATTTTAAAGCGGTTTTTTTTTTATTAATTTTTTATATATAAAATTCTTAAAACATTTTTAAGAACAAATTTTGGTATGCAGATTTAAACTATATATTTATGTGTATATGAAAACAAAATTTGAAAAAAAATTGTCAACCCGTTTTTGAGATATCGAATTTTCAAAAAAAAAATTTGAAACTTTTTTTAAAAATCCACAAACTTTTTTTTTGAAAATTTTGATATGCAATATTATTTAATCTTATCTGAAATTTGTATATAAAAAAATTCATTTAAATCCGTTAAGCTGATAACGGGAAAACTCAAAATAAAAAAATACGTTCTATGACAGGTACTACTAATAGTTGGTATGTGTAAAATTTTATAATTTTTGATGGTAGATCGTACTAATTTTAGTATACTAAAAAAGTTTAATAAAAATCGTAGGAGTCGTTTTCAAGCAAAAAAAAATTTCCTTTGCCGTTTTTTTACTTTTGTATGGAATGTACCGTTATTTTTTCATAAATGTAAAATTTTTTCTAAAAATATTTTAGAGAGTACTAAAAAAGTCTTAAATATCGAGTTTCAAAAAAATCTATGATGCCGTTTTCAAAATATTTGATTTTCCAAAAAAAAATTTGAAATATTTTTTAAAAATCCAAAAAATATTTTTTCAAAAATGTTGGTACACAAAACTATTAACATTTTTTGGAAGCTTCTGTATAAAAAAAATAATTGAAATCGGTCCATTTGTACCATTAATAACCATTTTTGAAAAATGGTTTTTCACCCAAAGAAAGCCTTTACTAAAATAAATTTATTGAATTTTTTTTAAAAAAAGTTGTAGAGCCGTTTTTGGGAAAAATACGTTTATGTAAATTTTCCAAAAAAATGTATGACAGGTACCGTTATTTTTGGTTCTAAAAAAAAATGAAAAAAACGAGTCGGCAGAATCACCAAAAACCACTAAGTACCAAGTTTGAAGAAAATCGATCGAGCCGTTTAGGATGTAGACGAACAGACAGACAGAATTTTGCCACCCACTTTTTTGGTGTTCTTTATCATCGTAATATCATGTTTGATTGTTATCTCAAATTTTTTTTTTTTGCACGAATCCAAAACTTGCCTTATAGTACCTATAATCGCAAGTAAAAATATTTAAAAGCATCAAATACGATATTTAGATTGACAGGTCGGTTGTCAAAAACTGTGAGTTCGTTGCATATTAAACTCCCAAAAAAAGTGAACAATATATAGTTATTGAAACCATTCAACTTGATAATTATACTTTTAATTTTGTTTCTCATTGCATAAATTTGCTATTTCAGTAAGTAGTATAGGTAGTCAGTAAGTTGTCCACTGCCAGCACAAAAAAATATATTTTTGCTTCGCAGCTAACCTCAACGCAGCAACATATCTCGTTTCGTTTTGGAGCAGAAAAGCGCCAGCAAATAAATGTCACCATGAGCACCGACGCGTTGGTACCATGACTATTACCGAACTAAACAGCCTCTTCGAATGAAACTTAAACAATTAGCAATTTTTCCACAAAGTATGACATTGCCTCATTGGGCTATGAAATATCTGAAAAGAATATGCCACAATAGTAGGTTATTCGGAGTCGCAAAGTGCGCATCTATAGAATCTGATCTCGATAAACTTTGTCTGCTATTAACTTTTAATAAATTATTAAAATAATTATGTCTTTTGAATTATAAAATTAGGAAATTAAAAATAATTTCAAAATTTAGAACAAGACACAATCTACAAACTTTGCATAAATTACTTTTTGATAATAATCACTGTTTGAAAGTTATACGCAAAAAGCCTATATTTTTGACTTTTGCAATTTTACAATCGCTATAGCTCTTAGCCAACCAGTCGACTCGTATGGGACAAAATTTTACTTCCTAATAGGTTTTCTTTTGCCATTTAAAAGTTAAAATAAAAAAACCGCTATTTCAGACTTTTGACCAAATTCTTAAAATACCTATATCTTTTGAATGGTTAATTTTAGAAAATAAAAATTAGTTTTTGGTTGTAGAATATCACATAATCTAAAAACTTTTCGACATTTGGCCATTTTTAAACCGCAATATCTTGGAACTGACTACTCGCACGGGGAAATCTGTTGAGACCTTTTGAGTAGAACGTTTATAAGCTGGGCATATGTACATTTATTTCGAACAACTTCGTCATTTTCGAGTAAAACTGAAAACCGATATTTTTGGCTTTTAACCAAATCCTTAAATTGATATTTTCGTCACATTATTTGTCTCAATATTTTTCATAGGAAATTGCATGGTCTACAAAACATAGCCAATTGAACGGAGAATTTTTTCCCACCAAAACGTTCCACATAAGTCAACTTGACATTGAGCACTCAGTGAGATTTTACTTGGTGAGACACGCCTATTGTTTCATCAGTACTCGACAGCAAAACCGAGAAATTGACTACAGAGCTGTATTGCAATGCATTTTTTTTTTTCAAAATAAATCTGCTGCCTTAAAACCAAATCTACATCATACTGCATTTCACTTTACGAAAAAATTAACCTTCATATCTTCACAAAAATACTCACAATTTTTTTTTTTTATTGTGGTGTTGAATGCAGCCATTTGTATATTTTACAGCTTTTTTTGTTTGCTGTTTTTATGTTTTTGAAAAAATGAACTTATGTAATGTTTTATTTATTTGTTTTGTTTAAATAATATTTATTGTTTTTTTTGAAAAAAAAAAAAAATAAATCTGCGAAAATATTTTTTTTTTTCAAATCTACCACAAACAAATTTCTGAGAAGTTTCAACCCCTCTAATCTCTTAATTGAGAGAATTTACAAACACAAATATGAAATATTTCAAAAAAGAATGGTGAATACGAACGCCATTTTATTTCAAAATTTTATAGAATTTTTATTTAAAAAAAAAAAAATAAACTTTTGTGTTTGTTACCAACTTCTATAATGAGCAACGGTCATGATTTTGCCTCTAATGATTTGAATACAATGAGAAATTTTACGTTCTAATACCTACAAACTTTATAGAATTTGTATAACGGACAAAAACTATACTTTTGTGTTTATTTCCAATTTCTCATGAACAACGAGGATGATTTTGCCGCCCCTACTCTGAATACTATAAAAATGTATGTATTTTCTTGTAAAGATTTCAAACAATTTTCAATACAAAAAACATTTGTAATTGGTTAACAACAGCCAATGAACAACGAAGATGATTTTGCCTTTTGCTACCCCTAACTCCGGAGTGACTGCCTCCTTCGCCCTCCCTAGCTACGCCACTGCAATCCACATTCAATATCTTGACTTAATTTGCTACTTATTCCGTCCATTCCTTGTTTTTCCAATTAAATATTTTCTAATGAAACAGCTTGAGTGCAATACTTGCTTTACAAAATTTTCAAAAAATTAAGACGAAATAACCAAGTACAATGAATAGGGTTGCCATTCAGAAAAACATACAACAAAAATGAAAAAGAGATAAATTCTTAAGGAACACAAAGGGAGGTAGAAAAGCGAAGAGGTCAAAGCATAACTGGCAGTTAGAATCTAATAAGAAATATTGTTAAAATACAAATACGAAAATCAAGAGTTTCATTATCGTTTATTCCAATTTAAGTACATTTCACCACACATTTTTTGTTCTTTTAAAGTTGGACCAAAATGCTTTTACGGATTTGATACTCTGACTTAATGAAGCCACAAAAACAAAACAACAATTTTTTCCAATAAATTTTAATTTTTGATTTTTTTTTTGAAAAAAGGATTACAGTTGGCAGAGAATCACCCAAATATCCATTCAGACTTTACCATTTCTTATCATTTTTCGCAGTCTTTGTCCGAAAGCCTATTTTCTTGTACTTCATGACAAATTTAACATTCCTTGCACCTAGTAGGTACCAAATCTTATACATAAATCGGAAAACCCGTTCACTCGGTACGTCTGAAAGCATTTAAAAAGAGCTAGTTCCTAATCAGAATTGTAAAAATTTCAATGCATAAAAAATAAAATTTTAATGCAATGTGAAAATATTTTGCATTAAAAAAAATGTTAATGCAATGTGAAAATTTCTTGCATTAAAAAAAAAGTTTTGAAGCAATCCAAAAATTGTTTGCATTAAAAAAAAAAATGTTAAGCTAAATCGAAAATATGTTGCATGAAAAAAATGTTAATGCGAATCAAAAATTGTCTGCATTAAAAAAAAAAAATGTCACTGCAGATGAACATTTTTTGCATTAAAAAAAATTTTAGTGCAAACACCAATATTTGTTGCATTAAAAAAAAAAATCAATAACATTTGAAAACTTCTTGCATTAAACAAAAAATGTTTGTGCGGACCAAAATTGTTCTGCACTAAAAAAAAATTGAATGCAATACGAGAACATTTCTTGCATTGAAAAAAAAATGTCAATAAAATTTAAACATTTCTAGCATTAAAAAAAATGTCAATAAATTTTGAAAGCTTCTTGCATTAAAAAAATGTCATTAGATTTTGAAAGTTTTTTGCATTAAAAAAAAAAAATTTCAATAAAATATGACCATTTCTTACATTAAAAAAAATGTATGAAAATATATTGCATTAAAAAAAAATGTAAGAAAACTTTTTGTTAAAATCGATAAACAACGTCAATAGTATTTAAGGGCATGATTCGTGGTAGTGATGGGTAGGACACGAATTTCAAATAAGTTTGTATGAAGTATCATTCTGTGATAATGTCAACATCAAAATTTTGACAAACTGAGTATGCCAATCGAATTAGAAGGGGGTATTACCTAGTATTTCCGCCAACGCTGTGGGACCACTAGAACACCTTTTATTTGCACGGAAAGAATTCTTGGATCATATCACGAAAAATGAGCTGCAAATTACGAAAAATGAATCCCGATTTATACCTTGGCTCGGGATCTCGTAATTTACGACTACTAATTTTTAAGTAATTTGCAAAACTGAGCAAAATGAAGATATTGATACTCAAAAATCGTAAATCAACCCTCTTTAAGTATCAATTATGCTATCGAGAGAAAACAAAAATTGCGAACAACAAATCGCAATTTGATCCAAATATTCCTCAATTGCACAATATTTGTATATTTGCAAAAAAGATTTGTGATCACCACTTTTATTTCGTGATATTGCCACTTGGAAAGATCAATCCTGCTCTACCCTTCATTTTGCAAGTATACAATTTAATTTAATTTATCTGAAATAAATACTTGCGCTTGACTTTACTTGGATTTGAACTCGCAGCCCTCCAGTTGCGGAGCGAGCATGCAACCGCCAGGCCAATTTGCATTACAGATCGTTGGTGTCACACATTAATGATTAGATACCTGCCATGTTGTGGTGCTTTATTTCTTCGAGAAGTAAATTGCGACAAGAAAGTCGTGATTTAAGAATTATTTGTTGGTGATTTGCAACTTTCTCATGGAGTTGCGAATTACGACAAAAAAAAACGTAGTTCAGTGATTGTGCAATGTTAATCACTAAATATTTATCGCAAATCAATATATTTAAATGCTGTTTGTGAAATTATGCTTTTGGAGAGTAAATTACACCAAAACAGTTGTATTTTGCTATGAAAAGTACAAACTTGAATCATGGATTTTAATTGCAAATCACGAAGAAACAAATTTTGTAAATTGCTACGTTTTGACGGTTAAATTACCAGTTTTTGTATTAATTTGGGATTAAAATGTCTTATTTTACGAATTAAACATGATTCGTAAATTGCAACTGCAAATTTTTCAATTGGTGATTTTTCAATTCTTTCCGTGTGACAGGTGTTAAAATATAAACATCAAAATTTTGTTGATATTTTAACACCTGTCAAATAAAAAGTGTTCTAGTGGTCCCACTTCGTTGGCGGAGACACTAGGTAATACCCCCTTCTAAATCGATTGGCATACTCAGTTTTTCAAAATTTTGATGTTGACATTTTAACACTTGTCAAAAATCGTGTTCATGTGAATCTACGTCCTATCACAAAATGATACTTCATAAAAACTCATTTGAAATTCGTGTCCTACTCATCACTACCACGAATCATGTCCTTAAATATTATTGACGTAGTTTAACGATTTTAACAAAAAATGTTCTTACATTTTTTTTTAATGCAACATATTTTCATACATTTTTTTAATGCAAGAAATGTTCAAATTTTATTGACATTTTTTTTTTATGCAAGAAACTTTGAAAATCTATTGACATTTTTTTTAATTAAAGAAGTTTTCAAATTTTATTGAAATTTCTTTAATGCAACAAATATTGGTGTTTCCATTAACATTTTTTTTAAATGCAAAAAATGTTCATATTGCAGTGATATTTTTTTTTTAATGCAGACAATTTTTGATTCGCATTAACAATTTTTTTAATGCAACAAATTTTCGATTTAACAAACAATTTTTGGCCTGCATTAAATTTTTTTTTTAATGTAAGCAATTTTCACATTGCATTAACATTTTTTTTTTATGCAAAACATTTTTATTCTGCATTAAATTTTTTTTTAATGCAACAAATTTTTAAGTTTGCACTAAAAATTTTTTTTTAATGCAAAATATTTTCAGATTGCATTAAAATTTTTTTTTTAATAACAAATGCAAACAAAAATGCATTAAAAAAAAGGCATTTTTACAACTCTGTTTCGAATGTTTTACCGAACGTGAAATTTACCATATGTACCGAAAAGGGGGTTTTTGGGCCAAAACTGCAAAAAATTATAAGAAATGGTAAAGTTTGAATGAGCATATCACTGGCAGTTTTGAACACAAATTACTTTTTGAATAGATCATGTTAAAGCCTTTAGTCTTTTCTTAAGTTTGTCAACGCATGTCTTGAACTTATCTTTGCTTCAAAAAAAGTTATGCACAGTTAATTAAAAAATTTAAAAGTCTTTGATTTTTCGATTTTTTGTGTTGGCTTTTGTAAATTTTTCCTGCTTAAATTCTCTTATAAAATCTTTTAAACAATCCATTTCAATAGGAAATTTAAATTTGAAGAAAAAGTCTAATCAAATTTGGCTTAGTTTCTGAGTTATCCCAAAAATATTGAAAAGTGGCTTGTGTGACCATTTTCTCAAAAACGCATGGATGAATTTAGTAGCTTTTTTGTATTTAAGCATAGTTATGGGCAAAACAAGTCACTGATTTCAAAAAATCACGTATTTTATAATTTTCAAAAAAAACTTTCTTTATGTGTTAATTTTTTATATCTTTAAGGCTTACCATTTAAGCTGGCCAGATAATTAAAGAAACCCGAAAATTTTGCTCAATAGCTTAGCAACCCCATGCTTTGACCACATTCCGACAGGTAACCCATGCCCAAATTGTTTTTTTAGACACACTAACTACAAAACTGTACCGCTCATGAAGTACCTCAATTAGGGTAGGTCGTCCCATGGTGGATTCCAAGACTATAGAGTATTTTTCAATATGAATTATTTTATTGATAATTTGAGTTTCATACTGGAATTTCTTAGTGAGAATATAGCAAAAAATAAAGTGGTGTATTTCATTGCATATTTTTTTATAATTACAATATATAATATGAATAAAGTAAACAGATATTTTGCTAGACATCTCGAGTTCTTTCGTGAAGATGAATATACATATCTGAGAAATTATGCAGGTGCTATTAAAATATATTCTCAGTTGAATTTGAAAAATTCTATTACCATTAATTTGTGTGTAAACATAAACACCATTATAATTTGAACACCTTTGAAAATGCCCTGTTCAGGACACAATTTGTTTTTCATTTGGTATTTACTTTAAACTTTACCAAATTAAGTGGTTTATGAAGTTTATTTTACAAAAGAAACAAATAAAAGGAGACGTTCCCTCTAGAAATATTTTTTTCATGGAACAAAAGAATTGTTTAAGATAATTCAAAATTATTGTTAATTTAAATACGATACATAATAAAAAATACAAAATCACTCTTAAATGGGAAAAAGGTCGATATCACGCCGAATAAAAATATTTGTTATGTACACAAGCCTCGCCGTTCGAAATCCCGCCGCAAGAATCATACTATCAGTGCCCTACTACTATGTTGCGGGATTTTTTCGAAAAAGAAATACTTTTGAGTATATTTGGAAAAATAGTTGTTGTTAGTCCAAGAGCGAGCAACAAAAAAAAGTTTCATAATGAAATTTATTACTGAACTGATTTTTTTGATGGAATACGTTCGGGGTGTCCTCCGAGTGTAAATCCAAGTTGGTGGGACGGGAAGGCGCGAGCGTCAGTCGCCATCTTGTTTTATCAAATATATCTCGAACCGTGCACCTTACGACTATAATAGTAATTTTTTTAAGCCTATATTCCATTCTTTTATCGTGTTTTATATGAAGTAGTTTTTGGGACAAGTTTTTGAGGAAAACAAATTAAGGTCAATATATTTATGAAAATAATCAACGTGAAGAAAATTCACATACTGTATCAAAAATATTGACTCTAAAATTAACGATTTAAATAATAACTAGGATATTTTAAAAATTCATTTAATTTAATTCAACGATTAAAATAATTACTAGGATATTTTAAAAATTCTTAAGTTCCAAGCAGTAGTACCTCGTGGCTTGATGGTTAGTGCGTAGGACTGTCATGCCGAAGGTGTGGGTTCGATGTGCAATCCAGTCGCGAGTTTTATTCTTGGTGGTGGTTCTGATAGAGTAGTGGCTGACGGAGGAGGATCTAGAGGTGGGTCTTAGCTCAGACAGCGAACATTTTTTTTTTTTATAGACATATAGGTTTTTTCAAGTTTACCCAATTTGATTTGAAGTTGGGGCCTTTGCCAAAAAAGTGTAACATCTGAAAGATATCTAGATCTATATAAAAGGTCAGCTTGGTTCAGTAGTTAGTCAGTTATAGATTCTTTTATACAATTTTTTCTAAATTTTTTTTTTCTAGGTCATGAACGGTTCGTGACCTTGAAAAAAAAATACTTTAAAAAATCGTATAAAAGTATCTATAACTGACCAATTATTGAAACAAGCTGACCTTTTATATAGATCTAGAGATCTTTCAGATGGTACACGTTTTTGGCAAATTTCCCTTAAATGAGGTGTCAAAAATCGTTTTGACCTTGAAGTTTTTTTTTTTAAATTCATTAAATATTCATAAAAAAAAATCTTTTACAAACCGTGAAGAGGCCTTTCAAATTGCATACGTTTTTTTTTTTAAATGACCCAAATGAGGTGCCTAAAGTTTTTTTTGTGACCTTGAAACGAACTTCAAAAATTCATAGAAAAAAATATGAAGCTGAAGATTGCTGCACCGAAAGTAATAATATTTTTAGGAAAGGATCTGGACGTATTGTGAAATTATTTTTCAAAAATTTAAAAAGGATTGTGTTGGGCATGAATTTTTCTAGACGTGATGTCTTTTCTTTTTTTTTTTATTGTGGTGTTTAATATTTTGTTTTTATCAAAAATCGAAAAATGTAGCTCCCTTTTCCTTTTAGGAGAGGATCCCCGCCACGAAAATAGTTTTTTGAAAAAAATAAAACATGTCATAAGTAGAATGGCTTAAACTACAGACGTGATGTTTTTTGTACTGTTTAGGTTTTTTAGTATGATTTCTGAACAAAACTTTAGACCCTTAAAGCTTGGAGCTATGATAGGAAGAAAACAAGAACATCAATATAACGGCATTTTGGAACTCTAAACGTAATTGATTTTATTTTTTTTTTATTTACGATTAAAGCTCTTTTTTTTAGCAATTTGTAATTTTAGTAACAAATATTAAAGAAAAATTAAGTTCGAAGCTAATGGATTTTTTAAGGAAACTTCAGTGTGCTTATATCTATTACATAATCTGTAATGTCAAGTGAGTGTAAGGTTCATGTACGTCGTATACATTATATAAGGCAGTGGAGTTCAACCACAACGATCTTAAATAAGAATTGTTTGAAAAATGCTTAAAGATCTTACTGACTAACTTTTAAGGTCTCTGAATTAAACTGGAAAACGGAAGAATACAATTATCCAACTCAGAATGATAGTTTCAACTGTGGGATATTTGTCATTCATTATTATGGGTGATTCTCTGCCAACTGTGATTCTTTAAAAAAAAATTCAAAAATTAAAACTTATTGGAAACAATTTTTGTTTCGTTTTTGTGGCTTCATTTAGTCAGAGTATCAAATCTGTAAAAGCATTTTGCTACAATTTTTAAAGAACGAAAAATATGGTGAAATGTACTAAAACTGGAATAGACAATAATGAAGCTCTTTTACTTTTATTTGTATTTTGTTTTCTCTCTTTTTGACCATATTTTGTTTAGACCTCTTGACATTTCTACTTTACTTATTTTCTTTAAATATGTATAACTTTTTCGTTTTTGTAGTCTATTCTTCTGAATGGCAACCCTTTTCATTGTGCTGGGTTATTACTTAGTTTTTATTGCACAGAATAATTTTTGTTTGGTTCTTTCCAGGTATTGCTATCGTTTTAATTAAGAAAATTGGGAAAAAGTTAATATTATTGCAAGAAATAATTTAATAAAAGTTCACGGTGCCACGGTACTGACACCCACGGTACTGATATATTGACAGTTTATGTGACGTAACTTCTCTATGCTAATGAGAAAAATAATTTCCAGCACAGTTTTAACATATGTCGTTGAAAGGTATACAAAATGCTGATAATCAAACAAAAACATGTTATAACATGCTTAAAAAATACTACCACGGCGCTGAAAAATTAATTTGTGACACACTATCTTGTGGAAAGATATCACTCTTAAAGTACCAAAACGTTAAGAAAATAAAGCGACTGTTGTTATCTATACATAAATAGTGCCTCTTTTAAAAAAGTAGATTTACTGGCTGAACAGAATAGAATGCTGCAACTGGAGCTGCAGCTGCAACTGGAATAGCTGTCAAAAAGTGTCGTACGTGATTTTTTTACGCACCCACAATGCAGCTGTACAGCTTTAAGTATTGAAAATAAAAATGAAAACAAAAATAAAAATTAATAATGATGAAAATGAAGCTAAAATTGCTTTACGTCTGTATGAGTAATTGAAAAGAGTTTAAAAATCACTTTAACCCACATGTAAACACTTCGTTTTGTTCGCAATTTTGAAACGTCAAAAAAGCTCCATTCTGCTCAGCCAGTTAATCGGAAAAACAAGGAACGGACATGCCACGGTACTGAAATTTTTACTACACTTTTCCAAGCCATGTGGAAGTAATAGCAAATTTGGTCATGATATCGAATGTAGATAGTAGTAAATAACCATTTACACAATTCAAACCAAAAATACATACGAATATTTTACATTAAATAACAAAAAAAGCACTGGACACAAAGAATCACAGTTGGGGCGGAATCACCATTATAGACAATATTCTGAATGGGAGGGTTTCCCACATTAGCCCGATTAATCCACAAGCTATGCGAGAAACATTAAAACATCAAATACTATTTGTCTACATGTATTGTGATCGTGGTGAGTCAAATAGTGTTAAAAAAAACCTGGTGTCAGTGTCACACTTGCAAAAGGTGGGCTGAATTCCGATGCCTTGACTACTTGAAAAAGTCAGAGGAAGAAATTCAAGACAATTTCCTTTTCAACTGTGACAATTGTTCAAGATGGCTGACATCACAAGAAGAATAAAATCTTGTTCAAAAAATCCAAAAATGAATTAATTTTGATATTTGTATTCTAATTTTAATAATTAAAACATAACTATACATTTTTCAATTCACATTAAAATTTCTAATGGTTTTTTATTCTAATTTCAGATCGTTGTGGTTGAACGCCACTGCTTCTTTTATACGTACAACGTATCTGAAGCTTACACTCGCTTGACATTACAGATTATGTAATAGATATAAGCACACTGAATATTCCCTAAAAAATCCATTAGCTTCGAACTTAGTTTTTCTTAAATATTTGTTACTTAAATTGCATTGTTTTGTTAATTAAAAGAAAAAAAGAAAAAGAGCTTTAATCGTAAATAAAAAAAATCAATCACGTTTAGAGTTCCACGATGCCGTTATATTGATGTTCTTGTTTTTTTCCTATCATATCTCAGCTCCAAGCTTTAAGGGTGTAAAGTTTTGTTCAGAAATCATACTAAAAAACCTAAACAGTACAAACAAAATAAAAAATAAAAAACATCACGTCCGTAGTTTAAGCCATTCTACCTATAGTTATGACATATTTTATTTTTTTCAAAAAACTAATTTTGTGGCGGGGATCATCTCCTAAAAGGAAAAGGAAGCTACATTTTTCGATTTTTGATAAAAACAAAATATTAAACACCACAATAAAAAAAAAAGAAAAGACATCACGTCTAGAAAAATTCATGCCCAACACAATCCTTTATAAATTTTTGAAAAATAGTTTCACAATACGTCCAGATCCTCTCCTAAAAATATTATTACTTTCGGTGCAGCGATCTTCAGCTTCATAAAAAAATCTATGGCTGTCCAATTACTGAAAATAGTTGACCTTTTATCACGATCTAGAAATCTTTCGGATAGTATACAATTTTGGCAAATTTCCCTTAAATGAGGTGCCAAAAATTGCGCGTGACCTTGAGCGACCTTGAGAAAGTTTATGCCTTAATTAAAAGTTATCTAGGGCTGACCAATTTCTGGGACCAGTTGACCTTTTCTGATCAATTAGATGGGATATTTTTTTATCAAATTTCGCTCATATGAGGTACCAAAGGTCCAGAGCCGCCACGAGGTACTACAAAAATTTAGAGGGAATTCTCAGATTCACAAACATTTTACTGGATATTTGCTGGCACTTGAGTTTTAAAACTCAAACTTTTCAAAAGCTGAATTCTGTCCCAAATTTCCCCCAATTCTTAAAAAATACAAATTAAATTAATTTTATCCATGCAAAGCTTAAAACATTTTACCAAACCAGAAAAGCTAAAAAGCATTTTGTAAAAATTAGGAACGAACCTATACAACAAACCTCAAACACAAACATTTAGTGTGGGGTAATTTACAATACAAAAGTTAGTCATGTTTCAGTGAAATGTTTTTAAATTCCCAACCTCTGTAAGATGACCACAACATTATGAATATTTTGATAAGAAAACTTTATTAAGATTAGTAAGAATAGAAAGTAAATAATAATTCTCCACTAACTAAGTCATCACCTCAATAATGTTGTTAACATTCAAATAGGTACGTATCTTAATCACTGACGCATCCAAGCTTAGGAATATATTAAGTTTGTTCTTCAAAAGAATTCCATTTTGAAGACTGCGTTATACTACACCATCAGTAGGGTCGGGGCTGGGGGTGCTTTAAGAAATCTTGATTTCCCGGGCAGTGACGCAGAATATACAGCAATCCAATTAAATCTTAAATTGAAATCTCAATATACCCACCGTAAGTCATATATTCATTCAGATAGTCATACGTACGATTTGTGGTTCGGAAAACGAGAAACCTATCTAAACACCTGAACGTGCTTTTTTTGGATTTCAAACGTTAATTCGCAGTAATCCCCACGGAGACGGCCGGGCGGCGCCATCATCGCTAAAGTCATATCGATTCATAATCTTTTTCTAACCTTAAGTCTTCGATTGCGCCGCACGCCGCCGCCGCCGCCGCCGCTGCCATCCACTGCTCCACGCAAGCCGCACCACCCTTGTGCATGCAATTACAAAAGTTGTAATTAACTTATTATAAATTTTTTTACTTGTAGCCCCATGATAAATCCGGTTGGTTGGAATTGAACTTGCATACCATTCCGTATTATTTTGATTAATATTTTTTTAGTAAACAAATTTCCAATTTTAGTAAGCCAACGTAGGTAAGGTACATATTACTAATACCAAAGAGAAAATCTGGCAAAGGGTATTTTTTTTGTTTTTAAATAAATTTGAGTCATCCATTTGAGGGGCTTATAATAATATAGAGACATGTTTTTATGAATGAATAAATTATAAATGACAAATGGTCGTGCTTGAGGTGAAAATGTAGCACGTTTACTCTAAACTTAAGAGTTCATTAGCGCACTAATTTTCAAGTTCAAGGTTGAAGCGGGTTTTCATCCAAATATGAATATGAAATCTAAGAACGTTGAACTTTAAAACAAAGAAGATGTTAATGTTCTTCTTTTGTGTGATGAATTTAAGTGACAATAACCTTTTATATAAGTTCTCAACTTCAAATGAAATTCAAAGAATTTAAAGGTTCTTTAAAAGAACAAAAACTAAACAATAGTTTTGAACCAAGATGCGGTGAATAATAACTTTCACTTTAACTAAATGATATACAAGAAATCTTCTTATGTTATTAACTAACTATGGAAGAAAGTTTTAATTTAAATCAATAAATTTTGTTTTTGCAAAAAAATGTAGAAAATCAAAGAATATAACATAAATCATAATTTCTTTATTAGTTTTCTGATTTTTTGTATTTACTGGTTTAAAAATAGAAATAAATAAACTTGATGGTGCGACAGCTCATGGAAAAACCAGGCTCTTGTGACCTAAGCTACTTTCAACCATATCGGTGCTGTGCGTGTTATTGGGCTTCAAAAGAACATTAAAACGATTATATTCAATATTATATTTACTTCATAAAAGAAACAGTAAAGACCAAAATTACAGCAAAATCATAAATTTATAGAGGGTTTTCCAATAGGGACGAGTAGACGTGAATTGTTAACAGTCAATAAACCAAGCTTTTTGTGAGATATCAACGAATTTTCCTTGGTATTTTGCAAGGGATCAGACAAAGGGATTGGAATATTTTGATGAACGCTATAATCCATAAAACCTGGACTCAATACATTCAAGGAAATCAAAAAAATCATCGGTAAAATACCTACAACAACTACCATCAGGCAAAATCAAAACCAGACAAAAGGAAGTCATGATGATCAACCCCGAAGAAGAAGCTGAGCTTATCAATGGTGGACAAACTAAGAAATTATATGAACCAGATATGATTTCTAACTTCATTATAAGGAAATTTCCCCAAGTTATTTCGAAATTCCTCATCATCCACAATCTACCTTGAACACGCTCTTGAGATTCTAGAACAACGTTATCTTCTTCTTTCTTATATATAAAAATCAATCGTTGTTCGTTAGTCTTGCAATGGCTCGAAAACGGCTAAGTTAATTTGAATGATTTTTTTCAGAAAATCATAAAAAATTAAATGCACGACTGGATCGCACGTACTTGCTCTTATGTTCAAGTTGTGTGGGACTTAAGAACTTTAAAAAATATTCAAGTTATTATAGAAAAAGTATAAAAAGCATTTAAATCGTTCTTTCAATTTTATAAACAGTCTGATAAATAACTTAGAGCTCAAAAAAAGTATGCCATCTGATTACTTGAAAAAATATGAATATATTACAAAAAAAATTTAAAATCGTTGGAGCCGTTTTCTTAAAAATTAATTTTTTATTCAAAATAGCTTTTTATGGCCTTTAGTCCTATAAATTGGCGTTTCGTTCGGCTTACTCACTTGAACTCATCAGTGACATAATATATATAAAATTTTTTTAACATTTTTCAAAAAAAAATTTGGTATGCCAGTTTTGAGTATATATTAATATACATTTAAAACTGAAATTTCAAAACAATTCATCAACCCGTTTTTGAAATATTGAATTTTCAAAAAAAATTTTTGAATCTTTTTTTTAAAAATCCAAAATTATTTTTTTACAAAATTTTGGTATACAGTATTATTTATATTTTAACAAAGCTTTTGCACAAAAAAATTTATTGAAATCGGATGAGCGGTTAATGAGAAAACCGAAAATCAAAAAAAACCGTTATATGGCAGGTACCGTTAATAAATGTTTTTGGTAATTTTTTTTCTTACCAAAAAGTACACCATGTCTACAATAGTCCACTGATTTTTTTATATCAAAATTGTTGGAGCTATTTTTGAGATAAATAAGCTTTTCCTTAACGGTTGTATGGCAAGTACCGTTATTTTTTGAGCTAAAACAAAAATTTCAATTTCCCCTCTGGAGAGATACAAAAAAACCTTAAGTTCAAAATTTGAAGAAAATCGCTTCAGTGGTTTAGGCTGTAGGTTGAGGTACGGACAGACAGACAGACAGACAGACAGAATTGTGCCACCCACTTTTTTCGTGTTCTCTATCATCGTAATGTCATGTTTGATTGTTATCTCGAAATTTTTTTTTTGCACGAATCCAAAACTTGCCCTATAAATAAATAAATAAATTGGGTGGCGCAACAGCCCATGGAGAACCAGGGCCTAGTGACTTACAACTCACAACCATTCCTGTGTGCGTGTTTGTTGGTAGGAATGGAGGGGACCTACAGTTTTTTGCCGAGTCCGAACGGCTAAATGAGAAGCACTTTTTCATGACAAGTATACTCTTGGAGGATTTGTCAGTTCCTCGCAAGAGGCAGTACCTCGAATAAAACATTTCTTGCCCTATAGTACCTACAGTGGCTCCAGCGCATAATCGGACAGTAGTTTCATTTATATAAAATGGGCTGTAACTTTAGAAAAAAACCGCTATTGTATATTTTTTTCGCTCTTATTTAAAGTAGTACATTTACTTATCCAAATAACAACAAAAAAAAATAAACATTTTCAAATGTTAACGGTTAATTCAAAGAGAAATACTAAATAAATCCAGTTTTTAAAGTTCAACAAATAATCGGACAAAGCAAAGAGAGTAAATGAAAAATACAGTTACTTTCAAATTTTCACTCCAACGCAGTTTTTTTTTGTTCTAATCAGTCTTTCAATGAATGTTCAGCCAAGTAGTGCAAAAATGGCTCCAAGTGGAAAACAAACAAGTGTCGAACTAAGACAATTAATTATAAAATTAAATTTTGAAGGCAAAACGGTAAGAGAAATTGCAGAATTGGTTGGACGAGGCAAATCTACAGTACAAGATGTCATAAAAAGGTACAGAGATGAATTTAGAGTGGCCAACAAAAGCCGAGAAGGTCAAGGCAAACTTTTAAGTGAAAGAGAAGAGCGGTCAATATTAAAGGAAATAAAACAAAATCCATTCAAAACTGCAAAAGATCTTCAAATTTCCCTAAAAAAATCGTGTTGGAAAGGATGTTTGCCTCAACACTGTCCGCAACACTCTCCATAGATACGAATACTATGGAAGAGTTGCCAGAAAAAAACCATTTATTAGCCTCAAAAACAAAAATAAAAGGTTAAAATATGCGAGAGAATATTTATTAAAACAAGAAGATTTTTGGAATACCTACGGTAATGTGACCATATTTCTTAAAAAAATATATTTTCATTTGCAGTTTTCAATGCTTCAAGGTTTTGTTCACTGATGAGAGCAAATTTAATTTGCATGGCTCGGATGGGAAGATGTATGTTTGGCGTAAGCCAAATGCTGAGTTCCAGCAACAAAATACCAAAGCCACAATAAAACATGGAGGGGGCTCTGTCATGGTTTGGGGCTGCATGTCAAATGCTGGGGTAGGCAATTTGCATTTTATAGATGGTAAAATGGACAAATTTGCCTACCTCAACATTTTGAAACAAAATGTGAAGCAGAGTGCGGAAAAACTGGGAATCGCAAATAATTTTGCATTCTATCAGGACAATGATCCCAAGCACACATCAGGTGTTGCAAAGATGTGGTTGATCCATAATTGCCCCAAACTCATTGATACACCAGCACAGAGCCCAGACCTCAATGTGATCGAACATCTGTGGGAGGAATTGGCAAGGAGAGTGTACAAACACAAATATAACAACCTAAATCAGCTTAAGGAGGCTTTAATTGAAGCTTGGAACTCTATTGAGCCTGAGGTGTGCCAAAATTTGGTTAAATCCATCCCAAATCACCTTCAAGCCGTTCTTGATGGTAAAGGCTTTGCAACCAAATACTAGCTGATGGATTTGTGCTGTTTTGAAGAAGATATTTTACTTTGTCCGATTATTCGGTGGACTTAAAACCTGGTTTTTTTTTGTTTTTATTAAAAGTTATCATTTTAAAATTTTTAATTTTTTGTTGTTATATAGATAAATAAGTGTACAAATTTAAATAAAAGCGAAAAAAATATACATATAGCGGTTTTTTTATAAGTTTATAGCACATTTTATACAAATGAAACTACTGTCCGATTATGCGTTGGAGCCACTGTATGTATACCGCAAGTAAAAAGCAGATTATTTTGGAAAAATAGCGGGAAAGGTACCTATACAAACAAAAAGTAAGGACGCTGAGAAGCAAAACGATGCTATCAGCTTGGAGGTTAGTCGAATCTCGATTTTCCGCCATTCGATTAATCGAGGGGCAGAACGTCAAAACCCATATAAAATTATTAAGGATAAGGGTGTAGACCGAGATCCCACAGCAGATTTTGGATGTGAGTGATAGCAAAACAAGAAGTATAAGCGTCTAAAGCTTCATTAAAGGCTATTCAAAAAATCAAAGTCTTGCAGTCCACAAGTGGGCCCTTTGCGATTAAACAGTGCATTGAAAAAAATATGAATGCAACTTCGAGGGTAATCATGTTAGCCGCGATTGGTTTACACCCCTCCCTAGATAAGCTCCTCTGATCATATATATAAAGTAGTTAATTTGAAAATAAACCATAAGAATGGACTCTTGTCTTTCCAAAGAGCTACAAAAAATACTGTAAGTGTTACCGTTGTGTTTAATTATTTTTTTTATTTCTTTTGCAATGTTTTATAAAATTGCCCCTCGTTTCCAAGTGGGGGAAATATTACTCCCTCGGGTAGGATTTTTTTCTTATCTACTTCCGACCTACGCGGTCTGAATTTTTCGTCAGATCTTAGGCGAATCACGTTGTATACAAAAAGGCAATTTAAATTACCCTTACAGGGACTTTAAGGGACAAAAATAAAAACCTGCAAAAAATTAGGGAAGTTTTTCTTCATTTAGAGCCAATTAAAGCCCATCCAAGATGAACTTTTTTTTAACGACAACCCTAATGCATACATATGTATGTATATTTCAATTCAATAAAGACTAAATATAGTATGTGTGTAGTACCTCGTGGATTGATGGTTAGTGTGTAGGACTGTCATGCCGAAGGTGTGGGTTCGATTCCCAGCCGTGCCACCTAAAAACAGAAATGTTTTATTCGAGGTACTGCCTCTTGCGAGGAACTGACAAATCCTCCAAGAGTATACTTGTCATGAAAAAGTGCTTCTCATTTAGCCGTTCGGACTTGGCAAAAAACTGTAGGTCCCCTCCATTCCTGCGAACAAACACGCACACAGGAATGGTTGTGAGTTGTAAGTCACTAGGCCCTGGTTCTCCATGAGCTAGGCGCCACCCAATTTATTTATTTATTTATTTATTATAAATATAGTATGTATGTATATGTGAACGTCTTTGATTTGGGCGGATCTTGCGTTTCATGAACGAACGGGTGTTGGGTGATTGTTAACTGAAATTGAAACCAATCAACTTAAATTTGACCAGCAGGCGTTAAATAGTTGACTGGGAAGGGTGACGTAAACCGCAAAATAAGCGGTACTCATCGTTGCGAAAAGAAAACACCTATTTTGAATGTAAAGTTTCATAATTTGCACTTGTTGCTTGACGCTGATATGTCCTTTAAGTCTGAAAAAAATATAAATTAAAACCAACAACACATAAAAGTCTCAAAATCTTACCATCTCTATCGGAAAACACTTTCCATAATAATTTATAATTTGCTCAAGTCGCTGAGGACTTTTTCTTAATTCCACCTAAGCGTTCATATGAACGTTCTAATAATTCATTTTTCGGTCTGTTAGACGGCGGCGGCATATTAATTTTCCCTCGTTCTTAATCCATAAAATATTTATGTGTATATAGTGTGATATATTTTTTAATACACAAGTGTTTCAGTAGATTATCTTGTGCTTAGTGGTGAACCTCAATTAGTCCTAAAATTAATTTTTATATAAATCTACAACAACTCATGGTTAGACTCCTCGTCTGTGGTCTAAGACTTAGTTTTTGATTAATTCTCTAAGTTCAAAACCATGATCTTGATCACAGACTTGCAGAATACCATCTACAAATCACATTAGATATAATATTATTTTTAGCCACCTTAAGAGGTCATTATCCCCAAAAAAAAAACATACAAAAGGATGTAGATTGTAGACATACGAAAATCCCAATATCTACATACATCACATAGTTATCCAGATGTTCATTTTATGGCCATGCGGGTTTTGATTCAAATTAAGATAAAATGCGGAGACAAATTAGGTGTGGGATGCTTAATGCCGATTCGTGTATACATTCAGCTTTGATGTTTTGATGGGTTATTTTAAATTTGAATAAAGCCACACGATTAATTGGCGCCTTCAGATTGAATGATAGAAAAAAACCTTTTCAGCTTATTCAGATTTTAATGATAATATTCAAAATTGCACGACTGAATCCCATGAACTTGATCTGCTCCTGTCGTTCAAGGCTATGACGTGGCTAGGTATCAAAGTATGTGTATAGTTAATACAAATAACATTGATAACGGAAAAGTGTGAAAAAGTTCTATATACATATATGTAGATCTAGACCTCACAGTTTTTCCCCGTCTGAGAAAAAACAAAGAAATTGCCTTATTCTCTATACAAAAAAATTAGTGGTTTTATACGGATAAATCCAACAGGACAAGCCCCATCTGCAGTTGGGTCGTGTCGTGCTCGTAGCATTGACTTTGTGTGTATGCAAAATTTTGACAGCTTTTCCAGCTGCAGTTCCATTCTGTTCAGATTTGTAGTTACATATTCGACTACTTTGCTCACGTAAAACAAAATGGTTTTATTTTATAACCTACTAGACATCGGTAGCAGCCCTAGCAACCGTCATCATGTTTCGCCAACTCAATCCACCTAGATCCTAGAGTACCAAACATTTGTTCATAAACGACAAGTCAATCGTACTGGCGGATGAGCAGTTGGAGTAGGAACTGAATCACCAGCCGTTTTCGAAAACGTCATCTGCGTCAACTATGCATTTGCAGAATGTTCTTTAACGCAAACTGCTAAAGTCACATGTTCGAAAACATCATCTGCGGTGCAGCTGCGCAGTAGAAAATCGGGTTGACGATACAAAAAATCGAGAAAACAGAGAGCGTGTTAAATAACGTTCATAAAACCGATTTTGTACAAGACAGGACTATTGCATATTACAATTGCAATTGGCGTCAAAAAATGGCGATCATTTGACGATCAAATTGATTTTGATGCGACGTTTTCGAAAACGGCCACCGTTCAAACAGTGAAAAACAGAACACAATAGGATAATCAACTTTGGATTCCATTTGAACGTGGGGAGAGCTCAGCCGGTTCAACGAACAGTCTCCCAGGCGTCAGGCCCATTTCACACATGCCCGGCAGCCGGTTAGCCGGCATCGGTTACCCGGTTTTCATCAATTGAACCGGTTCCGGCATGTGTGAAGCTTCCATGAGATCCTTAACCAAAAGACCGGTTAGCCGGTATCCAAATAGTCCAGTCATTAATTATTTAATTAAATGGCGGAAAGCTCAATTTTGTTATAGCCTCCTCAAGGCATTCTAAGGAAACTGCAAAAAAGTCCCTTTCGATATAAATACCGCTAACAATTTTGCGGGGAGTAAAAGGCCTCGCCAAACGATTTTTAAGAAATATCTCCTGTACGGTAATTTTACAGAAAAGAAATGTGAAGGACTTCATTCTTCATTGTAGCTTATAAAATTTCGTACAAAAATATTAACTTTTTTCATAACAGGAATTACGCCCAGATATTTGGCATGATCTGATAGACAAAGGCGAGTTCCATCTATTGATAGTAGGATAAATTCTGTTCCATATATTTGCTCGCAAGTGTTGTTACTATACATACGTACAGCCTTGTCCAAAAGTATTAGGCACCCCTAAAAAGATGCCATAATTTAAACATCAGCAAATTAATATAAAAGAAAGGAAGAATGCACTATGGTTAGATATCAAAGGGCACGGTAGTGCCCAGCCAAGCTCGCGGCACTTTACCCTTTTTACAGGAACAAACTCAGGCCATTTTCAACCCCCCTCTAACTTCAGTACCAATAAAGTCAGAAACTTCAAATTCACAGTATTTTCTGAACTGATCAAACACAGATGGCTCACCAAGTTTCAACTCTTAAGCATTAGTAATTCTTGAGATATGGGACTTCAAAAATCGCGAAAATCATAACTGACTGACTCACTAACTGACTGACTCACTGACAGATCATCAAAATTATGGAGTACTTCCCGACATCGTAGAAACTTGAAATTTTGACACAACGGTAGGTCTTGTGGTGCATACAAAGGAACAAATCGGAAGTCTCCAACTTTCTGTTCAGAGGGCGTGGCATCGACCCACTTTCTTAAATATTCTTATAAATTATATGGAGCACTTTCGATTGTTGTAGAACGATGAAAATTGGTAGGTCGGTAGGGCTTGAAGTACTTAGAAAATAAAATTGAAAAATTGGAAATTTCAGTTCAGGGGGCGTGGCATCCATCCACATTCTCAAAAATTCTTTAAAATTGGTAGGTCGGTTCAGAGGGCGTGGCATCGACCCCACTTTCTTAAATATTCTTATAAATTATATGGAGCACTTTCGATTGTTGTAGAACGATGAAAATTGGTAGGTCGGTAGGGCTTGAAGTACTTAGAAAATAAAATTGAAAAATTGGAAATTTCAGTTCAGGGGGCGTGGCATCCATCCACATTCTCAAAAATTCTTTAAAATTGGTAGGTCGGTAGGGCTTGAAGTACTTAGAAAGAAAAAATCAAAAAATTGGAATTTTCCATTCAGGGGGAAATTTAAATACCCAGAAATTTGGTATTTAATGATTACTGATTGAAATTTGGTGGGTTAACTTGGCAAGTTTTCTCTTAAATACTTAATCACAAATTTAAAATGAATGAAAACTTGACCAGTGAACCCACCAAATTTTAATCAGTAATCATGAAGTACCAAATTTCTATCATAATTTGGAATTGTCACTTAAGATATTTGATATAAAACTTCATGAACTTAAAACTTGGCATATATTTTATTATTATTACATACTTACTTTTTTGGCTGACTTTTTATGCACAGGTTTCTTGTTCATATAAGAACTTGGCTCGTTTTTTAACATTTATGTTTTTGTTGTGATATATTTTAATCAAATAAATTAGTATTTAGTGTTGCCTCCTTTGGCTTTTATGACTGCTGCTACCCTTTTAAGAAAATATCGTATAAGCTAAAAGCACTCGACTGAACTTTTCAAGTAATTTATTTAACAAATCCGTTGAATGCTAACGTTACATAATATACCTATCATATACAATTGTGTTTTTGCTTCTATTCTTGATTCAAAATATTTTTGGACATCTCTTTTAATGTCAGGGGAAGCTTTTGGATGTTCCGTTTAAATATTCCGCAAAGGTATCCAATTTGGTTCAGTTCTGGAGACTGCATCAGCCATGGAAGAAGCTCAATACCGTTTTCAACAAATCTTCGCATTGAAAGGGCGGACTAGTAACCGACAGTGGCGTAGCTAGGGGGGGGGGGGGGGGGGGGGGGGGGGGGCAAAGGGGGCGGTCGCCCCGGGTGCCAGGAGTTTGGTGCGGCAAATGGGAAAATCATCTTCGATGTTCATAGGAAGTTGTAAACCAATTACAAAAGTTTTTTTAGTGAAAATTTTATTAAATTTTTATTAGAAAACATACAATTTTTTATAGTATTCAAATTTGTAGGGGCGGCAAAATCATCCTCTTTGTTCATGAAAAGTTGGAAATAAACACAAATTTAATTTATATTTAATTAATAATTCAATCAATTTTTATTAAATTGAAATCAATAGGGGCGCAAAATCATCACCGTTGTTTATTACAGAAGTTGGAAATAAACAAAAAAATTTATATTTTCTAAAGTTAAAAGTTCTATAACATTGGTAGGTAAAAGAACGTACAATTTTTCATTGTGTTCAAAGCACAGGGGGCGGCAGAATCATGACCATTGCTCATTATAGAAGTTGGTAATAAACACAAAAGTAAATTTTTTTAATGGAACATTTCTTTCAAATTTTTAAACAAAATGATGGCTTTTGTAATGAATGACCATTCTCTTTTGTAGCTTTACATACCCGTGTTTGTTAATTCTTTCAATTTAGAGTTCGGAGGGGTTGACCTTTCTGAGAAAAATTTTCGCGTTAGATTTGAAAAAAAAACCTGTAGATTAAATATTTTCGCAGATGATTTTTTTTTTTTTTTTTTATTTTCAATTTATTTTATTTCACAAATCAACTTACAAGTAAGATAACAGTAATCTTTTTAGGTTTGTAAGGCTTAAAATAATTCAAAAGGTTTCAGAATTTTCATACTTAAAGCTAAATTATCAAAGTGTGTATGTATGTAAACTAAGTAAACTAAATTACATAAATTTTATAATACAAACAAAAAATACAGTTAGGAATAAGAATAATTAGTTTCGTTTCAAGGGCCAAATGTGAATAAAGGGTGTTTTTAAAGCAATTTATATTTCCAATTTTTCTTAGGCCAATAGGCAAAGAGTTCCAAAGTCTGACAACCTGTACGAAGAACTGGCGCTCAGATGTTAGACAGGCAAATCTTGGTTGGATTAGTATTTGAGATCTACCTGATTGCAAGAAGTTAAGGCGCTCAAATAAATAATCTGGTTGATGAGTATAGATTATGTCACTCAAAAAACACAAAGCCCTATATTTTAAAAGACAATCGAAAGAAATTCCGGGTAATTGTCTAGAAAATGTTGAGATATGATCACGTTTTTCTTAAATTGAAGACATACCGAGCAATATTATTGAAAACTACATTTAATTTCTTCCGGCTTTTGGAGTTGGGACTCATAAAAATTTCACACCCGTAAAGTAGAATTGGCAGAAGAAGCGTCTTGGCCAGAAGTATTTTAGTTTCAATCGGTATGAAGTGCTGAGTTGCCCAAAGAGTACGTAGTCCACCAGAAACCTTGCCAATAGTACTATTTATATGAGTGTCCCCATGAGAGGGTACTATTAAAGATTATGCCAAGGTTTTTGGCAGATGCAACCCACTCTATTGGGCTTTGTGCGAGCTGCAAAGGAGGTAATATTGAAATATCGAGTGGCTTTCGATAAATAGCCAGAGCTTTTGATTTCCCCGGGCTTAAGCGTAAGTTATTTTGAATGGCCCAATTGTGAATGCTTTCGAGATCTTCATTTAAAAGGTTGATAGTATTACTAAAAGTACTAAGTGGGCCGCCTTGGAAAAGTTGAACATCGTCAGCGTAGAGGTGGATCGAAGAGTATTTCACTACCCTATATAATTCATTAATATACAGAGAGAAGAGCGTGGGACCAAGTATAGACCCTTGTGGTACTCCATTTTGTATTGTTAATAGCTGTGATCGTGTTTTTTCAACTGTGACGCACTGCTGCCTTCCATTTAGATACGAATAAATCAGTTTGATCGCACTTGTTGAAATTCAATTTTTAGCTTTCTACACAGAGTCGAATGATCAACTGTGTCAAAAGCTTTTGAAAAATCAAGGAGCGTTAGAGCAACGGGGTGGTTTTTATCAAGAGCATTTCTTATTTCCTCAACCACTGCAATAAGAGCTGTCTTGCAACTTTTATTCGCCTGAAAGCCCGACTGGTTTTGAAAAAATAGTTAAACCCCTTTAAGGTATTTTTGCATTTGGTTAAAAACCAGCTTTTCAAAAACTTTCGAAAGAAATGGCAAAATAGCTATTGGTCTGAATTCTGTCACACTGCTCGTTGTTTTTTAGGTACTGGGATGATC